>OU612071.1:12829447-14251947 GCA_914767715.1 Membranipora membranacea
TTTACTACTGATGCCTTTTCACTCTATAACATCTCACTTTGCTGAGTGGAATCGGCTAATTCCTCTGCGATCAATGGCTGCTGATATACCAGGTCAATCTTTCAGTATCTGCAATGAGATACCTGATAGTTCTACAGCTCTTCATCTTACACATCTCTATCTGCTCAGGGCAATTCACAGTCATGTAACAGCCCTCACCTGCCATGTATATCAGGTTATGACAATGACCTATTTGGCTATCCTTGAGAATGCCATAATAATAACAATTACCAACTAATTGGCTGTGTCCTGGTGTGTGTGGTTGAGCTTTGCCACCTTCTTGAGTGTGAACATATGATTTATCACTTTGCTATTGCCTACTTTTTATAATTTAATAGGTATCATATGATACCATATTTCCATATCCTTTTTTGTAATACTATATAAACAGATGGTTTTTACTTTGGTTAGTTACTGAGGCCTTTGGGCACTTCGAGAAGCAAGAAGAGTAAGCCATAGCCGAAAATCGGGCAACCTGGGTTCCTCTTGAAGAATTCAAAACTAAGTTAATTAGACATGTGAACGAACACAATGACAGGCTGGTCAGTAAAATAAAGGCCAGGGATGAATCATTGTGAAGATACGACCGCTATTACTAGTCCAACCGCGCTCAGGAACAACACTGTGCAACAGTTAGCTCAAACCCAATTAGATGAACAAAACATGATGACACAATTCCAGCTTGTGCTACGAACAATGGCAACTATGACAACTATGGCAACCAAAAGGAAGTATTAATCAAGTAAGCACGGAGCAACCACTGAGCAGATAGATATAATTTATATAGACTTAAAAAATCATCGAGACACTCGAAACTACTGTCTGTCTCGGGTGGAAAGAGCCAACTGTAGAAGTAGTACAGTGTTCAAAAAGAACGAGAATATAATTCGATCAGTCTCTAACTTGACAGTAAACTACACACAGCATGCTGAAATTGAAGCTTAACGATGAGTTTTCAACCAGCGCAGGAATAACTTTGAGTGTAGACGCAAAAATTTATCCAATTAAGTGCAAGTTGTGAAATCAAAGGATTGTTATGAGGTCGATTATGATAGTGTTAAGAAGCTTAACCTCAAAATGGGAAAAAATTTGCGGAGAATTACAGACCTACTCCGGAAAAAATTGGCTGAGTAAAATGTGAAAAAAAATCGGTATTAGAATATTACTGCAAGTTCAATTACTCCTACAGTGTGGTGCAGAGAGACGAGAGGATGCAAGAGTTGACAAGCTTTGTCCCCCCCCCCCAATCAAACAAACTTTGCCTGTTTTTCAGACTTAGTGGTGAGTCTGGTGGGATCAAAGTTACTTCTGAGTATCAGCCTATCAGACAGATAAAGAGTATAGTAGGAGGTCACTCTATAACTCACATGTATATATGGTATAGTGAGATACCTGTAGTTAGTCTGAGCACTATAGATCTATATGGCAAGTGAGTGGGCTACAGGGTGAATTGTGCTAAATTGAAGATAAAAGATGGAAGTCAGAAATCCTTCTCAGTATCTGACCATCAGATAGATAAAGAGTATCGTAGGAGATCACTCTATAACTCACATGTATATATGGTATAGTGAGATACCTGTAGTTAGTCTGAGCACTATAGATCTATATGGCAAGTGAGTGGGCTACAGGGTGAATTGTGCTAAATTGAAGATAAAAGATGGAAGTCAGAAATCCTTCTCAGTATCGGACCATCAGATAGATAAAGAGTATCGTAGGAGGTCACTCTATAACTCACATGTATATAGTGTACAGCGAGTAGAGTAAATGTTACTTGTAAAATGAAATGATATGAATTGTTTAATGCTGTTAATTGGATTAATAAAATTGGAATTGAAATAAATTGGATTAGTGTTCTTAAAGACCGGTGAGATTGGGAGGGAATTAAAGATGGCGACAAACAATAGCTACGTTGTCACAGGAAATAGCATTGTCCGATTCTTAGACCTCACTGATATCGACACTTTCAACTTTCCAGGGGCAACACTCTTCATTATGAGACAACATCTTGACCGCCCAGGGATTAAGCGAGTGGTATCAGGAATACCGGACATTGTGACAAAGGGGGGGGGGGGGCGACCCACGCAGCGGGCCCCATGATTTTAGCATACGAAAGAAACTTGAGAGAAGTGGCCGACAGGACTGATGTTACCATTTGCTCGTTTTACCCCCCCCCCCCAGATCGCTCACACCCGATCACTGGGGGAACCATCAAATATGCAACCTCAATTCACAAAATGACGAGGGGACTCCCTGCCTGCCTCACAGCAGTATCTGGCAGGCGAAGTGATTGCTGGGAGATGTATTTCAGAGCAAACAGACTAAGGGATGAAGACCACCCAGTCCGTCTCTGGTAAATCAAATATCAGAGACAATCTTGCAGTCCATCGTGAACAGAGAAAGGAGGCTAGGAGATCAAAGAGAGGTGTACCAGCAATTAGAGAGGGAGAAGATGCGAGGGCCAGGATAGAGGGCAACCAGCAGCAGGAGGCAAGGCAGATTAGGGAGGAACCTGGAATATAAGTGGAGTGTAACACAGCATGCAAGTCTCACAGCACCAATAGCAGCGACATCAAATAGTAAAATGGACCTCGGTCAATATAATGTTGACTCTGTTGAATACCAAGAGGTATTGACAGCAAGGAGAAAGCCGGCTTTGTATTTTGCAAAATCATTGATTCCTATAGAAAGCCTTCTGTCTCTCTCCCCAGCGACACTAGAAGTGTTGTTGCAATCAAAGGGGTTGAGGAAGGACCGTAACAATGAATTTAATTGGAAATTGGTATGCGTTCATGCCAAATTTTCAGATTGTCCAGAAAACTGTAGGGGATATTTTACACCCAATTACAGTGCATATTACAAGTGATAAATGATATGAATTGTTTTATGTTTTTTATGTATTGACTTTAAAATCAACTTTTATTTTAGTATTATTGTGTATTTTAGGGAACACTATGCATATGGCACTGTATTCGGATCCTTATGATGGTGACACACCAGCAAAACTATTTGTTCAAAAATACCATTTGAATGAAAAGGTCTGTGATGACCAGATTATAAAAAGTAACGAACAGTTTATGCAGCATGTATATAGCATGAATCTGCACCAACCAGAATCCAACTTTCGTTATGACTTTGTTCATAGACTACACCAAAAGTACCCAAAAATAGTAGAGTAGGAGATCACTCTATAACTCACATGTATATATAGCACAGTAAGATACCTGTAGTTAGTCCGACCACTATAGATCTAAGTGGCAAGTGAGTGGGCTACAGGATGAATTGTGGTAAATTGAAGATAACAGATGGGAGTCAGAAATCCTTCTCAGTATCGGACCATCAGATAGATAAATAGTAGAGTAGGAGATCACTCTATAACTCACATGTATATACGGGGCAGTGAGATACCTGTTAGTCTGAGCACTATAGATCTATATGGCAAGTGAGTGGGCTACAGGATGAATTGTGGTAAATTGAAGATAAAAGATGGGAGTCAGAAATCCTTCTCAGTATTGGACCATCAGATAGAGAAAGAGTATAGTAGGAGATCACTCTATAACTCACATGTATATACGGGGCAGTGAGATACCTGTAGTTAGTCTGACCACTATAGATCTATATGACAAGTGAGTAGGCTACAGGGTGAATCGTCATGAAATGTAGATAAAGTAGAGCAACAGATTCCACTAAGGTGGGCTAACAAAATGTCATGTAGTGGCCTCATAAAGCACCTTGATATGTAAAAAAAAACTCAGGCAGTGCATAGACCCGATATCAACAATCCTCCACTCCAAAAAACTGATAAGACAAGATTGATACACCAGTGCTCAAGGGTACAGAAAACAGTTAGTACTAACACTATAGGAGGAGCTCACAACAATAGTCATGTCTGATCACGAAGACATTGCCGACTACATCATCCGCGGAACTGGGTCAAACAACAAGCCATTCTCAGGCCTTCATGTGTAAAAAAAGTCAGTGCTCCCTATAGAAAACCTATATTCTCTCTCCCCAGCTACGCTAGAAGTGTTGTTAGAGTCAATGGGGTTGAGGAAGGACAGCAACAGCGAGATCAACTGGAAATTGGTGTGTGTTCATACAAAATATCCAGATTGTCCAGAAAACTGTAGGGGTTATTTTACACCCAATTACAGTGCATATTACAAGTAATAAATGATATGAATTGTTTTATGCTTTTATGTATTGACTTTAAAATTGATTTTTTATTTTAGTACTTTTGTGTATTTTAGGTAACACTATGTATATGGCATTGTACTCGGATCCTTATGATAGTGACACACCAGCAAAACAATTTGTTCAAAAATACTATCTAAATGAAAAGGTCTGTGATGACCAGACTATAAAAAAGTAACGAACAGTTTATGCAGCATGTGCATAGCATGAAACTGAACCAACAAGAATCCAACTTATGATTTTGTTCATCAACTACATCAAAAGTATCAAAAAATAGTAGAGGTCTCTCCCCAGGTAAACTTGGACGTTACTAGGCAACCTTAGCCACATACAACACCTTTCCTATTCAATGGAAACAGAAAGAAACTCTAAAACCAACCTGGCAACGTACAATCTAACCTATGTTTTTGCTCTAGACTACATCAGAGTAAGCTCCAACAATCACTATTTACCACTTGATTTGCTGCCTGAATAAATAACAACTGTAGTCACTCTCATAGAACTAGCATATGCTCTAGAACAAAGAACTACTGCAATTCCATCCTACTACTGTTATATTATCTTGCAACTGACATTTAATTAAGTGTTCATTACCATAGGAATGTCCAACCCTTATCATTGATTGATTAGTAGAATATGCTAATTAAAAGTAACGAGAAACACTTCCTTTGATGGATTGCCTATTTACTTTCATAATGTTTCCTTTTTAATGCTGTGTATCGCTAATGAGTATCCTATATAATTTAACGTATGTCTGACTATGTCAGCTGCGATGTTGGGATTGAGAATAAAATGAGCAACTCTATTAGCTCAGTTTTTCACTCAACCTTTGCCTCAAACTCCAATAAACCAATCTTAAAAAAAGGTCATCGCCATAGCAACCGAACTTGCAGATGACTTCCTTAAGCAAATTGTGGCACTGCAATCCAAGTTCGGTAAGAAGAGTGGTCTTCCTTGCCAATGACTTGGCAAATATAACCAACAGATCCGATCAGACCACATGCTCATTCTATAACAAGGTTAAACCCCTGGCACAACAAGTTTATCCTATCATCAGAAGAGAGGCCATTGATGCAATCATCAAAACTCATTTTATCAGAGTTCGCTGTTCATTATCAAGCATTTGTTTCATCAATGTGCATGGGAAATATTGCATTTTTGCTTACATGCTTTTTAATAACACTTGTTTTACATAGTTTTACTAATTTCATTGCATTTTTTTACAGGATACAATATTTATAAAAATGGACTTATAGTCCTGATCCAGGTTAAGTCTGTGAGTTCTTTATATACAAATTTGTCTCTTGTCTTTATATTGTTAGACTTGGTAATCTTTGCCATGTAATTAATTGATTAATACTTGGTTGCTAGTGAATGTTTTGTCACTTTGCACTTTGAATTAATTGATACCAATGATTTGCTTCAAACTGAATTCCTCCCCGTCGCAGGAGTAATATGTCCGACTCATTCAGGCAACAAACATCTTTAATGGCCCTTAGAAGAATAAAACAAGGGAGCGCGGAGAATGCCCAGAGTTTTTTTATGCAGGTGATACATCTGGTCTACCAAGCATTCCCAAACGATCAGTGTTTACAAAAAACAGTAGCTTTAGCAACTTTTCAAGAAGGATTGAAACCCTGCCTCCGGCAAGAGGGGAACTTTTTCACATTAGATAATGCGCTACAAAGGGTATTAGCAATTGAAGATAATCATCGTAGACGGCAAAGTTATAGAAGAATGAGGCCAAGGATTAATAACCGCACCAGTTGCTTCAATTATGGCGGGTATGAACCGAGCGCGGCTAGGGTGGACCCAATAGATAACAGCATTGGTTCCCCAGGGAGTCTATCACCCAGAGGCCGCAATAAAAAAAGCATTGGTGCCATTCGAGTGAGGAGAGGACTTAACACCTTCAGATAACGAGACTGATGGCGAATAATACACAAGGGAGGTCGGAGATTGTGGAGAAATAGACTTTGAGGAAAACGTCTTTGGTGGGGAGGATCACTAAAACCAGTATGATGGAATCATGTAAGTGTCTACAGCGTCTTCGTTACTTAGTAGAAAAGGAGATGGTCGTTTAAGATTGTAGCTGCGGTGAGCTTCGTGCACGCCCTCACTGATAGTCTGGGAGCGTGGGCTACGCTTGCTCACCATGCTATGTGTTGCCTTTGTTATCTGGCCAATTCAAGCTCCAATTAGTGCACTGTGTGGACATTCTTTTGTTGTGAATTGACAGGATTTTAACTGTAAATCAGTGTCTCACAGACACCCATGGTGATAGCAGCTCAAACCAATAGTCATCAGGTTTACTGCTATGAACAGGATACTGTTTTCAGATTAAAATAAACAGTTTATTCCAAACTATAACTTTACGCAGCATATGCCTTACCTAATAGGCCATATTTTATTTGCAGTTTTACTAAATAAAGTACGATTCTGCCAAAGACAAAGTGTATATGCTGTGACAAAGATGATGAAGAGACAAAACATATGGAAACAGAAATGTTATGATGACATTTGATCTTCTGCTCCCGATTCAGCAACTGACAGGTACCTCTGCAATTTACTATTTTGTGCAACAAGCTCTACACAGTCTCAGTCTACAACAGCAGACAAATTAATCTGGTGTTGTGAACACTGTAACTCCAAAAAAAAGCGGAAAACTTCAATAAAAACATTTGGCAGCTATAAGTTAGGATCTGCTAGGAGTCTTCTACAGCAATAAAAGCGGCAGAAGAAAACACATCACCATCTCTGGCGCTGACTCCCATTAAAAGATTATGATATGCAGCTTACTACGACCGACTGTCAACTGATCTGCATACTACAGAGTATAAGTGCAGCGATCAGCACTCAAAATGGTAAATTTATCAGTTAGGGTAAAATGAACTTAATGATATTAATACCGTCAACACAATTTGTTCCATCTTCATCATGCAATTTATATACATATCTAGACGTTTAAATTTCCTATGAAACAGATTTTTAACAATAGTTGCGCAGGAAAGTGGCATCAGTATTTTTTGAATTTCATGCCTTCACATGTCCAGTGAATCTTAGCGAAGCTTGGGTTCTTAGAATTAGATATTTTGAGAGGAAAGGGATTTTTAATGGACCTGTAGCAGTAGATAAGGTTCTTCAGCTTTGGAAGGAAATGTCATGAGTTTACTATGTCTGATTTTTATGCAAGGCGTTTTTTCTATTTTTATTGTATTTCAGAAAATTTTGAGCTTTTAATTTTTATATTGTACCGGTTATTCTTGATTATTATTGTCTGTCTATATTGTTATTTTATGAGGATACAATGATGATATTTATTTTATATGTTTTTTGGATTCTTTAATTGGGGTGAAAATCAGGCATTTCCAATCCTCTGATTACAGGATTAAACATAGAAAAAATGAGAGCCATCGTTGGACTCAGACGGGCTCGCCAACAGGCAGTGGAGAAAATCATGCCATTTTTCTTGAGAGTTTGTTTGTTGGCGACAAACGCCTTCGGTGTGGGGACGACGGCGGACCTGGTCATTTTAGAAACATTTAAAAGAGGCTGCCAGCCATTTATAAGGCGCCTACTTGTAAATTGTGTTAGAATTGATGATGCACTAACTATTGCGCTTGAAGTTGAAGATAGGCCACCACCAACTCTTAAGAGTGGTGGAAAGGCAGCCTTTGGGGGATAATGGTGAAAGGGTGGTGATCGGACCATTAAACATGGCCGATTGGCCACCACTGGACGGCCATCTCCAAGAGGCTGTCTCTGTTGATGGGGGCCTTGGAGATGACGTCAAGTGGCCGGATTTGGGGACCACCCTGACCAATTGTGGGATCAATGGATAAAGGACTTTGAGAGGACTTGCCAAGGGTACGGCATAGATGAGGGTCAGATGCTCTCAATAACCTATAATTGTATCTTGAGGTAAAGGCTCCTGAAGACCTTAGGGAATTAGAGAGGGAGGAAAACTTTTGTGATGGGTCAAGCTTTAAAAAACTATTTGGGTTGAAATGTGGCCGTAGCGCCGTAAGGTATCAGGATACTGTGAAAGAATTAAAAAACCGAGACATGCAGAACGGTGAAACGATATCCAATTACTATTACTATTATATTGCACGGTCATGGCTGTAATGGTTCTAATCCAACTAATTATATTACCACTCCGTTTTAACTTGCATTTTCAACCAATTTATTTACTATATAAATGCAGGAGGTTACCCTGACATATTAATGGGTCAGACCATCAAATGAAGTATCATCATATCCTATAAATGTATTTTTATGAACTATTTATAAAGTGGTTTTGCTTAGCATGAACATGTTTTAATTGGATATTACAAGTCAACTATACTTGGGATGGTCTAACTCTGACATTATTTAACATACTGGCTCACCTTTTATATTTACTTATTATAGAAAACCATACCTATTTGCTTCATTCCTTAACTAACTAGTAAATTACCCTACTTGCATGATAGCTTACAAGCAAAGCCTAGCTACTACTACTACCAGTTGTGCTGATCTTTTAGTTACATGATAGTTACTTTAATGGTTAACTGTCAGTCTAAGGAGTGGTTGATGGATGTTTTAATACCATTAATAGACAGTGAAAAACTGACATAGGTATGCAGGATGGGCTAGTATCCCAACAACAATCTAGACAACCGACTATTAATGTGGAAAGCATACATCCTAATTGCCCAAATGTTTTACTCTATAGACCAACTAGCATGATCAATCATCATGTTCAGTGTTTCTAGTATACGTGTCCGCTACATAATTGCATGGTTACAATATAGCCTTCCGTCAACTGTGTTAGCAACAAACCCTTTCGTAAAGTATCTAACGCAGATCCATTGCGTATTGACAGAACTAGAAGTCTAGCAGATGCCAAACTGGCAGAACATTTTTGAACCTCCCAACATTACGTAGTAGAAGAATATACCTATTTCATAAGTTTCGCACAAAAAAGTTGCAAAAAACAAGGCATCTAAACATATCCTTCACCTTGTACAAAAAGGCAAATAGACAACAACGTACTCTGAGAAGTAACTGTTCCATAGTAAAACCATCATTCCGTACTTGGTAAATCAGCTCTGATAAAACTATTGCATATATTCACGCTGAATAATCAACCATCACAAAATCTGTTATCATTTACTTGATGTAGCCTACAGTGTAACACAACCTTATGGTATTAACATCTTCTGATTATTATTTTTCTTTTATTCCTTTTTCTTCCAATTTGCATTTTAATAACCACAGTATTTTAGTTTTGCTCTGTATGACGTGACACTTTTTGATCCACCATGCCAAATTACTCCATCATACTCTTACCACATGTATCCTTATTAATCTTAATGTTTTCCTCTTTTTTGGCTATCTCAGAGGTCAACAAGTCGCCTTTAACTATCTGTCATTTGTAAACTTTCAAGCCAAACTCTTTAAATGAATAAATAAATAAATATATACTGCTAGTCATGTGACTTACTCTTCCAGGGACCGATGGTGCAGTAATCTTCCTCTTTTCTGCTGATGACACCGTACTGATCACATAAATCCTTGTGGAGAGCTATAGCTATACATACAGACATCAGAAACTTCTACAAATATAAACTGTATTCGTAACCCCAAAGTATTGAATATGACAAGTGTGTAGTGTGTCAGGATCTAACTCTGTGATCTGACAAAGTTCACCTTTCTCTCTGACTAGATATTGTCTATATTCAGTTATGTTACACATCATAATCTTACTTTCAGTTTACCTGTAGACTTATTATATCAACAATAGTAAATACTAGATAGTTATTGATATTCGGAACAGTCCAACATGGGCAGTCATTTATTTAACCATCTAAACTTAACATTTAGGTCATACGGCTCATCTTGTGTGTTAAAGCAACTGTTACGATGTACCTTTTTGATAAATAAGGCATATGCTATTTTATTGATTAATTACACATCCTACGGCTAATCAAATGTCAGTATAGAACGCTGTATAATAGCTGTTTAATCGACCTTATTATTATTTCGGGGCAAGTAATGTCTCCAAAGATGCCCTGTGATCAACCGAGGGTATCCCGTCTATACACTTACGTAGCTTATAGCTTTGGACAATTTTCGGTTTCGCTACATACTTCCAAATATGGACTAACAGTACTGTGGATTTAAGATGTTACAGAATATTACACCCTCTGCCCAATATTTTACAGGAACTCTGTGAAGATCTTACACTATAGAGAGCAGGGCTGGGCTTACCGGTAATCAGCATATGTGTACTGTGATCTTGGCTTTTTCACTCAAACCACCAGCCAAGACAGATGTACAATCGAGCGGCTCTACAGCTATACTGACGAGTATACAGAGACAGACGGCGAGTACAAGTTCTATACAGAAGAAGTCCTATTGGCAGAATTCAAGTTCTACAAACAGAAATATAAAGTGAGTTAAATAACTTATCATCAGATATCAATATATCTTGATTGTCAATATTACCAACTAAATTCAGGTAGTTCAGTTACATCACTTCTACCATGAGACCCTGGTACTTACATGTTATTCCTAATTTACCTACAATTCCATCAAAGAACTACTGCAGAATTCATTCACTCTCGACTTTAGTCCACTGGTCACTTAAACCAATGAAGAGGGAGTTCTTCATTGCTTACACTCACTCTTCTCTGCTACCACCATGCTTACTTACATTTTACAATACAGGTTCTTCTTAACTTAAATCAATCGGTGTGTGTTGTGTACAGCACATTGGATGTGTCTCCTTGAGAGTGACACATGCTGCTTCTCTGCAATTATTTGTCGTGGTCAGCAGGGAGAGTTTTCCCTGTAGTCAGCCCTCTGCTCATGCTGATAATACTTTGCAGGTGCTTCTAATAAATATGATTCGTTGCAGGTTTACTGACTTCCGCATCCTACATTAAAATATGATGTACCACTGTAAATTGACAATAGTATTCCGATAGTGAAAAGTAGTAGAAATAAGGCTAAACTTCAGCCAATCAGATCCTTATGTCATCATTTTTTTACCTTTGTCTGAGTTGTGCTCTCCTATGCACTGAGAAGACAACTTTTGAATAATGAAAACCATAGTTTTGTGATGTAACCGAGGAGGGTGTAACCCGCCCTGGTTTAACAGTCTCATCATAGAACATATTATTTGTTACCTTTCGTTACAATTGTTCACATTTGTTCAGAGGTATGTTTTATGAGCACAAATTTTTCTCACTTTGCAGAAATCTTAAAATTCTCCCAGTTTGGTACAAACTGTTTTGGAATTGTTTCTATCTCCCGAAATTTGTGGCAACTGGCACTTTTCGAGACATATTCACTACCATGCCTAATTCTTTCATCAAGGTTCTTCACATTGATTGAATTCAGTCCATAAAAATACCTAGAGGACTGAAACTCTTGTACTTGTCTTTAGGTTCTATCAGGTTGCAGTTTGGAAACCACTGAATGCATATTTGGCAGAGGTGGCATCAAAGCCTGCATTAGGTTCGATTTGGCATGTGAGATGATTTTGTTTCGTTTAGGCTCATTTTCCAAGATGATTAAATTGTTGAAGTTCTGCCCGTCAGTATCACAACTGAGTAGGCGGCGACTTTGAATGCTTTCAGCTCATGTCAGGTACAGGCGTTCTTGGGATAAGGAGATTTTTTAGCAGATTTTTTTAACCATTTATTGACCAACAATCATCATCATTAAAATGAGTGTGTTAAAACAAAATGATAATAAATAAAAGCAGAAATATGGAAGATAAAGACTAACTATGAAATGATCATGTCTTAGACATGAAATACGTAAATACAAGTTGACGGAACTGCCTTCAAATTGTATACAGACCTGATCTGTTGTTGAAGGCTATTGAGTATAAATGAAAGATTGTTAGAAAAGTATTTGATGGAGGTTTCAGGAAATGTGTGAACCCAACTTCGATTGAAATGTGTTATTCTTAGGTAGGCATACCTCGCTTATAAAAAAAAGTGGAAAACAATGTGACATTCTCATCAGTGCTTATTGAAATTTGGCAATCAGACTGAACATACATCCATGAGCGTCCAGTTGTTTTTAAACAAATTTTCATCGTAACCTGTACTTTATTGGCAAAAAAGTCCAAATCTATAACTATAACTTTTTTGCGTATTATTTGGTGCCAGTATCAGGTTAACCCGAACTGCAAAAAAATTAACTTGCACTTGTTTTCAACTTATTACAAGGAATGGACATCCTCATTCCTGAGAGAACAAAAAATTGGAAATGCAAACCTCTGTTAGCAGATCAGCTGATTGAGTTAACTGGGGCGTAGCAGATAGGCTATGCAAGCCCATATAGATCTAGGGGAGGCAGGGATGCTGTGCCTCCCATAGAAAGCTAAATACAGGGGCCTCAAAACATGATGATTCATTAATCCATGTCAGAATCTGATTTCCATTTGATATTTATATGTATTAAATGCTTGGGGAGGAGCTTACAGCACCCCTCCTGGTGATGCCTCGGACTTTTACCTCCCATACAATTTTTGCTAAACTACAGTCCTGCTATGTATGGAAATATAAAGCATGGGCTGTTGCACTATAAATCAACCGGAACAATTCATACTACTCCATTCATTCGGATATGATAAGAGTGAATATCCATCTCTGCAAGGTTACTCTTAATATAAGAAAGCGTGAAACAATTACAGCGAACTTTGATTGTCAGCAGTGATCACCCCATAAAGGTTTGCTATAAATATCAAGAATTCTGTTGATTGCAGTTTGATTTTTATATCAACATCTGCGTAGAATGATTTTTTGTACAGAGACCAAAAACAAAATAGCAAACTGACACTGCGTTTTTATCACAACAGAGGCTTCTTCTTTTTATCCCATATCCCTGTCACCATAAATAAAGATGAAAGTTTACAGTATGTTGTCTTGTTGATGTAGATGGTTGATTCTGTGAGCAACACAACAGCACTTCCAGTGATGCCAGCATATTTTGATCAAACAGTCTTCGATGTGGGATTGTGGAGTAATACATTCATATTCTTACTCGGACTCATCACTAACCCGCTCATAATATTCATTCTCAGTAAAAAACAAATTGGAGGTAAGAATTTTTCTAGACTAGATATAATTTTTTGTAAAGTACAATGAGAAGGTCTCAAAAGACAAATGTGCTGCAATTAAATACACAACAAATTGGGATAAGTTTAACTGAATCACTGATAGCCTTGTCTAACAGTTGATGATAATGTTTGGTGTTCCGCGGAAATTTGATATTGTCAAGCTTTGTTGCCCATATTTTTTTCTCACTTCTCGTCCCGTGATCTTATAGGTCCAGCAACAAAAATACTTCTTCTGGCTCTGGCTCTCGCCGACCTCGGCTCAATAATCGCTGCCATATTCATCAACTACATACCATACTATTGGCAATGGTTTAACGTCTTCTCCACCGACTTTACTTGTGGTGTGGCTAACACGCTACACGGTACACTCAACACCATGTCATCTTGGTACCTGGTGATGTTATGTGCTGACCGACTCACCGCCTTGTTAACAACACCTCAAAAGGTAGAACTGTTAATTCTAGGCTTTGTTTATATCGGAAAATGAGTTTAAAGTTATCAGTCAATTTCTTTAACATAATCCTGTTTTACCTGGGAGCAATAAAGAACTAATTAAATATTCGGTGTAAAGTCATGGATTAAATATCTAGTAAAATTAGATTAACATAAAATAGAATCCTACTATTTGGAATCGGTGATTATATTTTTGCCAACCTTAGAATCATCAAGCGATTGATCATGTATGTAATGGATCTTTAAATAATAATTTATCTCTGACGATTTCAAATTTTCTTTGCTCAATTGCTGCGATATTAAGAAAGCATTTCAATAGTACCAAAGCTGTGTTCACTTCTTGTAACTGGAAAAGTTGTATCTATAATTATAACTCAAGCCACCCTTTTCTTTTTTATTTACAGTATGCAACATTGTTTTCGGCAAGAAGGACAACTGTAGCCTGTGTTCTGATAGCAATAATCTGCACAGCCATTTTCTTGTTGTACATCTTGTTTATGGGAACAATAGCGGATCCAGCCACAGGCTACATACAATGCGTACCAATGAAGTTTGTCTCTGAGAGTATTGAGGCTGGAACACTCTTCAAAATAATGATTCAGGTAAATATTTGATTTAGCTAGCCTGAAAATCTAACAGGAAAAATTGTCCGACTATGACATGCACTCACTAAACTATCAACGAGTGATTATCGCATTCAACCATTTGAAAGTTTATGCGCGCATTTCTCACAACTAAACAGGCAGTGCATTACATTAGTGAAAAGACAAGCTTAGACATTGGTCACAATCTAACAGCTGGAAATTGACAAAAAATCTCACAAGGTTGTTTTTTTTCTTTTGAGCAAGTATTGCCTGGTGTAAGGTGATGGTGTTTTTTTAAGATAGCAAGCAATCCTCGTGATTACTTTCGTAAGAGCGCCATATTGAATATTCCCATTTGCCGCACCTCCATTGCAACATAAATGCTTTACTGGCGCAGTTAACACAATCTGGTGTATCATAGCAAAAAAGCCAAGTTAGTTTACATCCTCATACACTTTTGTGATGATATTTGTGCACGATTTAGAGTTTTAAATACGGAACTGATTGATTTTTCCACTATTTAAGTTATTTCCCCATCATGAGACAATCAGGATTAGCCAAAATAGTGACCAGTACGATGTCAAGACATCAAACAAAAAAAGGATTTCACAATGTTTTGCAACAAATCGATCATCATTCTACAACTATTTTAATCTGTGTTAAAAATTATGACATCAACGAGCGAGCGTCAAATATTTGCTAATTCACAATAAATCCATTGTTAATAAAGCATTATTTCATGTGGCCATCAATGTCAAAATACAACAGTGGACCAAAAAGCTCTTTGTCAACAATTAGCCAACTAGACCTAAGCCGTTTAATCTTCAGTTCATGACTGTCATAATACCCTGAAGGTTACAAGTATTATAGATCTTACTTACACTCCTGAAAGCTGTGACAGAACAAATTATTCTATCAATTCTGTCGCCCAATAGATTAATTTACCATGTTACAGGTTTGGGTGTATCTGTATGTGTTTATCCCAGCGGTCTTGGTTTTCCTCATAAACGCTGTTATGGTTGGTAAACTATACCATATCGGAAAGTTATCTGAGGTGTTTCAGCAAGATGATCTCCAGGTAATAAAATTATTTCAGAACCAGATAGAAACATTTTACTGTATAAAATCGCAAACAAACCCTATTATGTGACATAATTAGGGAGACAAATCACTGTTCTTCTGCCCATGGATTGGATTTTTTGGATTCTAAACAGTGAGTGCGTTGTTGAGTTGCAGACTTCAGCAGCAACAGTTGGCCTTTACCACGTGCCATTTAATTTTGCTGCTACTGAAAATATGCCTTGATCCTTGTTTCTGACTGGTATGGCTGTATATCTTTCAAAATGACTTTTATTTTTAAATTCATCAATCAGTCTTGTTTGTTTTGGACTGACCTCAGTCTAAAAATATCTTTAGGGAAGTTTAATTTCCCATATCGCAATTACCAACAGTGCCTGTGTCTTTCACTGACTTAAATATTTCTTTTGACAGAAACTAAATGATGAAAAGACCGCAGCTAAGACTATCAGAGAGAATACAGACTATGTATCACCTAATATAGATCCTATGAGGTAATGTTTAGAATTGTAGCGTCTAGCGTTTATTGTGTAAGTTCTCAAATATTAATTTGGACGTTCCAATTATAAATCTGTAGACAGGGCTAAACCTAGACAGGGCTTCGTGCACATTATAACTCGTTGGTGACTTGGTCTGTGTAACACCAATGGTGTCATCATTAATTTGAAGTACACAGTCCAGGTTTCTTCATTGATACTGATAGCTATCACAATTGTGATTGGATTTTGAGTTTGAAAGTTGCAGTAATTTCAGCAATTTCTTTCATAATAAAACCGATAATATTTGCATTTGCATGATCTACTGCAATTTTCAAACTTAAAATCTATTCGTTATCAATAAAACACTTTGACTGTGAACGGCAACTTAATGGCAACATCATTGCTACTACATCATTCTGCGCCATTACATCACCCATGATTACCTGCCTTAGTGCCTCAACCAATGCTTACACTCGTCCTGTCTAGGTTTGTGATCAGTGGTTGATTATATCGCATCATAGGATAGAATATTGTATCGGATCAAATAATCTTGTAAATCATGATGATAGATCCTAATATTTTAAATAATAACTAATATTTTTAACTCTTTCCAACAGCAGAAAATTGTCATAGAAACCTAGCCAAATTTAAATGCAACACTTCAAACAGGTCATGCCGTCATAAAACAAGTGATAACAACTGATCATTCTAATTTCTCATTGTAGGAACTCTACCAGACTCGTTATCATAAGCTCAGTTATATGCGCTGCTCTTGTGTTACCTCGAGGGATATCAGTATCGACATATCTTGATGCCAACTGGACTTATGCTAGTAAGGCTGAATACATGTTCGACGTCTTCTCATACATCTTACAATATCTCAGCCACTCAGCCAAACTTTTACTGTTTACGATGACATCAAGTCAGTTTAGGTTATGGCGCAATTCTCATTCACACAATAATGGCGGCTTATCGTAAAACAAGTTAGTTTCCTCGGTGGTGCCAGAGCCTCGAAGTCAGATTTTTCCAATACAACTCTGCATGACAGAGGGAACAAACATCTAAGCCTACCATAGGTGAATACACTCCTCAAGTAAAGTTATTGCAGCAGCAAAAGCTGACATTATTGTGTCTTATTGAATTTATAACTTTTTTTCAATTGAGTCAATTTGGTAGATATTTATCTGCAAGGTTACTGTTGGATTATTGAAGTCTATGTAAAGATAATTTTTTACAGCTCATTATGTATATAAAGGCATATATTTCATTATTTTTATAATCATTTTTGTACATCTTTTTATTTGTATATCACATATATTTTTCTAGTTTTACATAATATATATATTTTATGCATCTTGTGTACTCAGAGAGGTGATAAATACAAAGTAGATATGAATAAATGATTTCATCCGCTTGGAATAATATATATTCAAAGTTTTACATCAAGTTCCAATAAAGCATCAATTAAAGCCTACCGAAAGAGCAAAGCAAAATATATTACAGTATGGCAGCTAGTTCTTCAGTAGTTTTGAAACAATTTCACACCGAAAAAAATCTTTCCAGTGAAATTGTGCCTAACAACTCAGCCACTGGACAGGGACTGGACTGCAGTATTCAAATCCTGAAAAAGCATAGCGATTTGCGATGAAATCTACAATCAACTAAAATTGATATGGCCTACAAATAAAAAGATGGAAAGCAAAAATATATTATCAGGAACATAGCCACATGTAATAGTAAAAGGTTCCAAAAAACAAGTTCGCTATTACATTAGCCACAATCCAACTGGTGGCTCAAGCACAAGCTTTGTAGCAGATGTGAGATGGTTCACAAATATTGTTGCGTCCATTACATATCTCTACTATTGCTATAGGTGAGGTGCCCTGGTCAATACAACACTTCTTTGTAAAATTTCACAACATATTCAGAAACAGTTTAGGTCCAGTAATAAAGGCGATCAACATCAGCAACATTCAGAAATCCTAAAATCCGGCTGGACTCAATGCTTTAATCTAGAAATAAAACAATGTCTATTTGTGAGACTTGATCTACTTTGGAGTTGTTGCTACCTGATAAAATTCAAAACATTGGATGGTCTTTCATCTCCCTGATTGAAACAGACCATGGAAAGCAGATTAATTGGAGCCACTGAATTGATGTACACAAACCTGCTTCCCTTCTACGTGGTGCTGAAGCCTTAAACAATGATTTCTTCTTCCTTGCAGGGCCGTGAAGGATACTATATATCAGGTCTCTTATTCAACAGGCAATTCATATATTAACATTCTCTATGATAATCGGCTGTTGAGGTTCTTGTGTTGAGACAGCACCGTCTCCATATATCCCTCTTGTGTATCTAGTAATGTTAGGGACATAGAAGTGCATGTCAATATGAACTATTTAAACCAAAGTAAATTTGTGGCCACTGCAGGTACCATTTTTGGAGTTTTTATCATTTGTAGCTAAATCGATATGCGTAGAATTATGAGATTCGCTGCAAGGTGCGAATGTGAAATATTTCCCTTAACATGGCTTCAGAAAAGAGCTTTCATGCCAGAAAGTACTCATTGTAATCTTGTCTCATTGCGGCGCGAAAATTTTTATGAAATCCCTAATATTCTATAAAATACAATGCCAATATTATTTCGTTTTTTGCATCCAAGGGCACATCACATCACATTGCATAAATCCAAAATTGGCAACAAACAATCAATGACCTTAAAAGTTTGTAAAGAAACAGGATCATGACCCATCACCAATATCCGTGAGTTATTTTTACACTGACATTTTCCCCAGCCACTTGCACTTTATTCTTACATATAATGGTATTAAAAACTGTTATTTTTTGCACATCTTTCAATTTCAAAAGTCACTTTAATAATTGAACAATTATCAATAAAAGACTTTGATCAGACATTAACCAATCCATTCCATTGTCAATGAGGGCAAAAAATTATCATAATAATGGCTTTATTTATGGAAACAGCTGATTAAGTTTGAAATGTGAACTGGTGCATATCAGTAAGGTAAGAGCAATCATGTACCAACAATGGTTGCACTATAAATCATCATGATCAAGATTATTACCCTCCATTCATTTTGTAACAGAAGAGAGAATTTCTAGCACTCACTCACCAACTTTGCTATCAGAATAAGTAACCCAGTAATACACAGAACTGCCTGACTCAAAGATCAGCAAGGTCAGTATCAAACATACCATTATAATAATTATGTTGATTAATTACTACTTTGTATTTCTTGCTTACAAGTAAGATTTCTTTAAAGATGTGAACGCATACAGGTATGCAAAAAAAAAGAAATACCTCGATGTTAACAACCCTGCATCATTGTGCATTCATGTAATGTAATGAGTTTAGTCATTTTGATGTCTTGTTGTAGATGGTTGATTCTGCGAGCAACACAACAGGTCTACCCATCATGCCAGCTTATTTTGATCAAACAGTCTTCAATGTGGGCTTGTGGAGTAATACATTCATATTCTTACTCGGCCTCATCACAAACCCGCTCACAATTTTCATCCTCAGTAAAAAACAAATTGGAAGTAAGTAGTTTATTTTGATGAATATTTTGCCTGGCTTAAATCTTTTTTTCCTATCAACAAAGCAAGACAATCTCTTGCGGTGAAAGATGTATTCATGTTCGGTTGATATGGTATTAATTCCGTAGGTTCGGCAACAAGAATACTACTTTTGGCTCTGGCTCTTGCAGACCTCGGCTCAATACTTGCTGCAATATTCATCAACTACATACCATATTATTGGCAATGGTTCAACGTCTTCTCAAACGACTTTTCTTGTGGTGTGGCTAATACTCTACACGGCACACTCAACACCTTGTCATCCTGGTACCTGGTGATGTTATGTTCTGACAGACTAGCTGCCTTGTTTACAACGCCTCAAAAGGTAAGACTTGACGATCAGGTGACAACTTGTTTACATCTGAAGAGAGCAATCCTCTGATATAAGTGGCATCGGCAATCTCATTGCTATGTTGAATACACTTCCTCACTTTTCTCTTAAGGTCTGCAAAAAGCTCTATGACTTTCATATTCTGCTTGTGTGGGTCGCCAACTCCTTGGTCTTTGCCGTCTTCGGGCAATTGTTTGCAATCTGCAAATCATCTGAAAACACACATACCCCAACCACCACCAGGCTCACCACTTTTAGCTGGCTGAGAACTAATTTTTTGTCTAGAGTTTTTTTCTATCTAATCAATGTTAATAAATGCATATTTTTGCATTGCAGTATAGAACACTGTTCTCAGCAAGCACAACAGCAGTAGCCTGTGCTCTGGTGGCAGTCATCTGCCTAGCTATATTCTCAATATACATCTTGTTTATGGGAACGATACCGGATCCAGCCACAGGCTACATACAATGTGTCCCTAAGAAGTTTGTCTCTGAGAGTATTGAGGTTGGACACATTTTCAAAATAATGATTCAGGTAAATTTACCAATTATTCATATTCGATGTACATAAATATTAGATAGAGTTCATTTAGTCTCAAACTTGTTTGGATGTGATTTCATGTCAGGACCGTAGTTCAGGAAAATGGTAGGGGAGGCAGAAGTCTGAGGCGAGTTCGAAGCATCACCAGGAGGGGTGCAGTAAGCTCTTCTCCAAGCAATTTAAGGCATACCATTAGCAAAAGGAAATCCCAGAGTAGCTGCTTCTGACAGGAATTACTTAAGTGCAGTGTTTTTAGGCCACTTTATTTAGCTTTCTAGGGAGGCAGTGCCTCCCTGCCTCCCCTAAAACTACGGGCCTGGATGTTGGAGAGTGTGGCCATACATTAGAGGCAGAACCAGCTGCCAACAAATTCAGTTATCACAAGCCTGTGCGAAACGGTGGACTTTTGCTAATGCAAACTCTGTTCTGCTCCAGGGTAAAATCAATAGCTGTTATTTTTACCACAATTGAATACAGTTAAAACATGATTAATCATCATCTGTACTCTTCAATGACCACAGCACCATGTATCCGTTTATTTGATAATTTCACAACAAAACCATATAAATTTACAAATGAAACACGGCCCATAAACATAGACATAAGACCAGCTAGACTAGATGAGAGGCAATTGTTTTTTGTAGCAATTTGTTATTTAATTGTTTGGTTCTAAATTTATCCCATTACTGAAAGACAATTGCAACACAACTCAGAAAATTTTAAGAAATTTGTACCTGCCGCCATATCAGGCATGCATACACCTATGTTGTGATTCTTTAACATTTTTGGTGATCAGACAAAACCCCGTCTCCCCTATGCATTAGAATGCAAGCACAGCTTCATTTGATTTCATAGTTCTGAGAAAGATCAGATTATATTTTTGGAAAAGAAACAGCATTTATTAGATATGTGCTTACCAATCTTTCACAAGACTTAACTTTATACTATGTTTGAATCTCAAACTAAACTGCTTAGCTCTAAGCACATTCATGGCTTCACCAGTAATAATTCATGTGATAAAACAAACCCTAGGATTTTTTATACCCGGCAACAATTAGCCAGCAAGATTAAAAAGTTTTAATCTTCATTCTATTACACTCATAATGTCCCTCATGCCAACCATTTATGGCTTCTAATTTTTTATAAAAGAGAGATTTCTCTGACAGCTTGAAACAATAGATCTCTGACCAGGTGCAAATTAAATTTCTGTGGGAGGAATATTAGCTCATTATCCCCCGACAATTAATCAATTCTCTAAAGAGAAACCTTATTTGTGTTTTTTGAGGAACCAAAAAAAGAGCTGCAATTAAAGCAAAAACGGGATATGCAGAAATATATAATACATAGAAGAAAGGCTGTTATGTATGGTTTCGGTAAAGGAAATTTAAATAATACTCACATTATCATAATAAAAAAACTGTTTGCACTGAATGGTTGCTTTGTAATAATTATTTAACTGCAATTCAACTGTTAATTCGAATACGAAGAATGAACTTTTTTTATCAGAATTGATATCAAGGATATTGAGACAAAGTTTTATTTATTGGGGCAATCGAATAATGGCTTGCTATTCACTGCCAGGCGATTTGTGCCACATGAGTCATGGGTTAGAGTGTCACTGGTGGAGCTTTCAAATTTAATTGTTCGAGCTTCAATCACTCTTGGGTGTATAAATTCACTCATAGTGACTGACATTCAGGTCTATATGGGCTGAAGCCATTAAGACAATTATTTCTCTCCAGTTACCATCTCATAGCTCGGTTATTTTGTATTTTTAGGTCTGGGTATATCTGTATATGTTCATACCAGCTGTCCTGGTTGTCCTTATCAACGCCTTGCTGGTTGGTAAACTATACCGAATGGGAAAACTGTCTGAAATACTGCAACTAGATGGCCAGGTAACCATTTTTTATCTTTCCATACGCAATATAAGTTGGAATGCAAAAATCTTGTGTAAGACGCTGTGTCCACACATGTATGGAGTGCATTTGTAAAAAACCGGTGTTGATACATGTGCCAGAGATAGAGGAATGATAAACTTGAGCTGTTATCTGAATATTATTCCAGTCTCTGTGTTAGAAATAAAATTAATTCACAAAGTATTGTCAATTTGTTAATTGACCCAACATGAATAAATAAATCTCGGAAGTAATCAGGTTACTAATTTAACCTAATAGCTGCAACTTGATTATTTTCCAGGACTTGTAACAATTTCGAAATATGGTTAGAGCCATCGTAAATTTTTGCAGATTCATTACATTTCAAATCTTGTTGTTTGCAGGATCGATCAAATGCAGCAACAAAACATGATAAAAAGAAGAAACAGCTTGGAGACACAAGTTCATTCTCTGGCATCGACGAAATGAGGTAAGGCTCTGAACATACCCCAGCCTCCGCAAGTTAGTTAAAGGCTGTGTGTTATTTCGATTAATAGGCTGAACTGCCGTTTCCTTGATAGAATCAACAGAAATCTAACAACAAATACTTAAACTGAAAAATATTTACTAAAATTGAATATATGACACAATCAAATTAGTGTCAAATTTCAAATAGGTGCAAGTGCTACTGGCATCTAAGCCAAAACTTGAATGATCATAATTATGAAGTAAGAGTGCCATCTTAAAATTTTTGCGATAGACTCACTAAAAGTTAGTTAGATGAAATGTCACTCTTTTCTTAGAATTTCTCCTCAGGTTCAAGTAGCAGTATGTTATAAGTTTTAGCCTACTCACATACAAATTTACGCTATAACCTACCCAAGTTATATATAGAGCACTTAAGTAGGAGTTGTACTCAATCACCTGTGCTTGCTATGTAAGAACATTTCCTCAAAACAACAAAACAAGTTCTGAGCTAATTAATGTATAGGTAAAAGTACACGGATCAGTGCAGGAAAAAAACAACACATTCAATGCAGGGATAGTCACTTAAATAATTTCGGTCAGAGCTGAACCAAACTTCTGACTTCATCAAATGTGTGGTAGACCTACAAATAAGCAGTTATTCAGAGAGGACTGAGGTTTTGACCTTAAAGTACATGTCTGTGTCTGAATAACATCAGGTTAGTAGGAGGAGTTCAGTGAATCAATGTGAGTGGTGACTCAGACTCTATTTTTATAGGTGTTGCAATTAGTCTGGTCTAGATTTGTTTACTGTAAAATCCAGGTTTAAGACTCCAAGTACGTTCAGCATAAATGAATGAGCTATTAGACAGCTAAAAAAAAAGGTTCATCTTTGCGCATGATGTTGTTAAAAGATTTTGACGCATTGATGGAAACTCTGCAACTTCGTTCTAGACATTTAAATCAGGTAGTCTCTCCCTTCTCATCGAGCCAATGTATTAGTTTTGGCACAATTGAGCTTTCTCATCTAGGGGTGTTGGGGTGATGCGATTGGATTGGCAATCGGTGAAAACAGGAGCCTTGTACTATTTCCATTTAACTGGATTAGTGGAGCCTTCAGCTGCTTGTTGCTTATTCTGGCCCCCAGTGCTCTCTAAGTACCTACTTCCAGTGCTTTCTCCTGTTGAAGCTTACAATAGCCTGATATGGCTAAATATTTTTATATAGCATGTCAACCTGCCGGAAACCAATCAAATCTTATTAAAACCGACACTTTATAGATTGTCACCTATTAAACAATGACTGATCGATTTACTGCTCTGAGCTCTCCAGGACAGTGACTTCCACCAAATTAGCATCGTGGTGCAATTTCTGATTCTGTCATAACACAAGAATAAATAATGGATAGTGAGGTTTAGAATCAACTTACAATAACTAGTTTTTGGAGGATGGAAGTAATAAATTTAACTTCCATTCCTATGAATTCCTCCAAAAAGTCAACTCTGAGGAAGATAAGTGACCAAACTAATCAATCCAGAATACCAAAACATTGATGCAGAACCCTACAATGGCTCTCAATCACTTTAATCGAAAAGAGAGCCTTGTCAATTGGATCCATTTATAGCGTGATGAATAAAGTCATGAAGAAAATGTAAAAAATTAATGTATATCGTTTCAATGTTTGCCAATCAAAACAAAAAACCAGGTGAAGAAATAATCAGTTTATGAATGCCTGTGCGATTACCACACTATACCGACTCATGCGGCTTGCTGGTTATGCTGAGGAGTGAATATTTGATTATGGTAGTTTGAGGATGACTAAACAGTAGCTAAAATCAGTTTTTGCCAGCTGGAGTTGGAGTAAGAAGTGATAAGAGTGAATATATGATAGCTCCTCCAAAACCTTGTGTTGAATGCGAACTTCTTCTCTCGCAATTAGTTTTATCCTCAGCAGAAACTACTGTCTTGATCTCTATACTCAATTTATCTATTGTAGGAGCTGTACAAGACTTGTGCTTATAAGCTCAGTGATATTTGCTGCCCTAGTGGTGCCTCGCGGGATCTCTGTCACTAAGTTCCTCGATGCTAACTGGACGTATTCGAGTAAGGCTGAATATCAATTTGATGTGTTCTCATACATCCTTCAGTATCTCAGCCATTCGACCAAACTTATCGTCTTTATGATGACATCGAAGCAGTTCTCATTGCGGAACACTCAAAAAGAACATGTGAAATAAGTGATTGCTCATAGTAACAACAATTTTTGTTCCCTATAATTCAAAAGGTTATGGGTTAAAAGATATGGCGCTTCACGTATTTATAAACTAAAGGGACGATCAAGGCCACTGTAATATATTGTTTGGCAAACACCTGGATCTTGGATTTTATTCACGCAAAGAGTATCACAAGGGCAGAAATGACCTATATATACCAAAACTTTGTTTTTACCCCTATTGCTGTTATTAATAGTGAGTGATTTAGGGTCAAGAAATATGGGAATATGCCTGATACAGATTTACGACGATATGTAAACGTGTGCGCTCACAGATAATGCATTTATAACCATGTAAAAACGTTAAACTTTTTACCTACCAACATAATAAATGCCTGGATATCAGCCCCGTTGTGGAACAAGGTGGTTCGGGCATTTTGAATAATAAAATATCAAAAGTAAGACATTATTTGATGCACACCATATTATGTGGTGATTTATATTTCCATTTTTTTGTATTTTAATTGTCAAAGCTTCCTTTACTGCCATTTTTTGTGCACCTAGATGACATTGCATCATTTTATGCAATGATACTTATTTTTTGTTTTAGCCTTGCCAATTGTTGATATATTTTTAATGTCCGTTTAAGCGCATTGATGTGTTTTACCTATTACCACATTAATGGCCAACATTTTTCAGCTTTACTGAGATATTTAATTTTGCGGTGATGAAACATGTTAGGCCTATTCAAAAAATGAATTAACCTTTTTGCTAATTTTATAACATGATGCAACAATTATTATACACGGTGATCATGTGCGCACTAAAGTGAGTACCGATTCATTAAACCAAGGAGTAACTATTATTCCTTGCTATTACTCCTTGATTAAACATGAATAACAGTTATCAAGGCTATTAACTCAGATAATAATTTCTACGATTATCCCGGCTAATCTACATGTGATCATGTAAAGGCCACTCTAAGCTTATAAGAAAGAATCAGACTCACAAGGAGATTGAGAGGCATTAATTGTTGTGTTATATTTACCTCCATGAATGTCACATATTTAAACGGATTATTCATTACTTCCACAGTAAGAAGGAATCGTGGATTATTAATCTCAGGATAAAGGGCATTTATAATTAGCACTCTGTCTTAATTGGGGTAATAGTCCTATCGATACATATGTGTAGGAATTCCACAACCCAAATGATGTTTACGCTAGTGTTGACCAAGTGCCTACACAGTTTTCCAAATTGATCAGATGTATTATCAATGATTACTGATATCAATTGAGACAAATTTGGCCATATTAGTACTTCAAAATGTTCAACATGGCTGATGTCATTTGATGCAAAACTCATTTAATTGGAAGTGAGAATATTAAAATGTGGAGATGCTGTGCTAGAACTTGAACTTGAGTTGAATAAGTGAGGGTGGGAGTATATCTCACCCTCCATTGTTGAATAAGTGATGTTTGTAGTTCTCTGCCCCTGCATATCAAGAGGAGAAAAATCTTCATCAGAGTAACTATCAAAGATCACATGACATTTTTTTAAATCTTTTTTTCCTTCACATTATTTTCGGTATTCCGTAAGACATTCTCAAAAGTTGAGTAATACTCCAAATAAATTTTGCATATATGCATAGTTTAGAAAAATAACTTGACAAATTGATTGATGTACAAGCGAGGCTGAGAGGTTTAGCATGATAACAGGGTGCAAGATTGAGGGAAGAACTTGCAGCATAGGAGACTGTTATCATAAAGAAAGTATATAATACTTTTAATACAATGTTACAATTCAATTAATCTCTGCTTCTAGTACTTTTATAGTACTGTTTACACGACAATTGCAAACATTCCTTTTTAGCAGCAGCATGATATCATGTGTACAGATAAACTTTAACTAGTTATGTTTGATGTCACTTAAATAGCATCAAACTACTTCCCCACTTTGAACAGCAATGTCTAAGCAGCTCAAAAAGTATTAATCTTTCCTCTTGCACCATATCAAAAGTAATCAGACTTGACATTACTAGAACTAATAAATTCCATCCAACTGAGATAACTTTCAAGCTGGTAGAGTTTTAGAAATGGGGAAGTATTTAATCATTACATCATTACATAAACAGGACTGTGGAGGCAGGGTGTGGATGGTTGTGCTGCTGGCTGTCACAAAAGTGCACAAATAACAGAAATGATGGATCAAAGTTGAATTGCGGAGATCAAATCTTTATAAAAATTTGATCTCCACAATTCAACTTTGATCCGTAGACTTAATGTGAATATAATTGAGCTTATCTCTTGTAAGTCCTGTCATCATCATAATTTTTACTGATATATTTCTTATCTAATATCAACCTCATACCCAGCTGCCTTGTAAAGGCCATATTTCAGCATTCCAGGTAATTTGATACCCTAGATGTCCTGAAAGCACAAGGTATGCACAGAGCATTACAATATAACATGGTGTCAACGGGGAGATTAAATCTAATTTAAAAGATCATCCTTGGGAACCCTCTTACTAGTACTGTGATTATTATTATCTATGGACATCATTTTGATAACAAAAAGAAATTGTTTGGTCCAACCTAAGGACTGCACCTCCCACCAGACACATAACTTAGGTTATTAGGATTTACGTTCGCTTAGCTGCCTGAGAAAATCCCACCATTAGTTGTGTCTTTTTTTTAAAACCACATACCTAAAGTTGGGAAACTGAAGAAATTCTTCAGTTTAAAATGGATTAAAAGACAAAGCCAACGCTTGATCACTGCAGCGTCATGACATTCATATTATTTACTGTTATGCTTAAAGTACATATACATACACCTTTATAGTTGAATACAATGAAGCATCATGACGCTTCTAGGCTTGGAGGCTAAGAACAAAATGTCACTGCCATAGCTAATAATCACCTAATTAGTTTATGGCAGATATGGCCTCAGATTCTAAGATACATCACAACCCCCTCATGAGGAGTTTAGCAACCCTTTTTAGAGCCAGCACAGATATTAGAGTTTTTTGCTTTATTCATGCAGGGAAAAAATATTTCACTCATCTTTTAAGGTTCTCAGCCGCAGATTTTATAAAGATTTTTAAGGTCTTGTGGAAACTAGAATATTGGGGGCCCCCCCTACTTATAGTATAGATTATAGATGACCATTTCTTAGCTTATAGGCTTGTAGGCTTATAAATAGATGCAAGTAAAGATATAGATTTATAGATGTTATCAATGTAAAGATATAGATTTCTTAATGTATCTCTAAAGTGCTGTCAGTGCTGTGTGTCTCCTGTGCTCTCTTTGTGTGTGTATGATCGTTGTGTAGCAAAGCAGCGCGCTTAAGTTCATAGATTGGGATTCTTTATTTATAGATATTATAGACAGTCCTGTGTGGGGGGAGCCCCAATATTGGGAGACAACAACTAAACAAACCTAACAAAACGATTATAAGTTGCATTAATTTTCTTCCCTCACTTTACTCATCACATACTGTCCTTGGGTATACTGATGGGACAGCAAGCTCACTAGTATTTATCCTTCAATGTGATGAATTTTGACTGAGTACAGAGGGTCTGTTACTTGAACTAAACTCTATTTAATGAAATCTCTAGAAAATTGTAATAATTCAAAACTGTTTCTGTCACACATGGTCTTACAACATGAAGGTTTCTTTTTTCTGCTGTTTTTTCATAGTTGTAATAAAATGCTCCTTGAAAAGTTTGGGTAATTGATGCATGGTAATGAAAAAACAAAGGAATACTATTATGCAAATAGAAAAATAGAAATTATTTGAGATAGTATTGCAAAGGTCAAATTATATCAATGTATCGTAATGACCACCACATTTAAAAGAAAGAAAACTGGTTTGACTGTCGAATTGTTACACCTAGCGTGTTTGTTAACATTGAAAAGGAAAACTATGGGTTAACTTTTGTCAGAAAGAAACATTATTGAGCAAAGAGTGTTCAAAGTTAAACTGTAGGGGAAATATTTTCCCTACCAACGTAATGATAATATTTGAAATTCCCTCACATTTTGGTGAGGAGGGTAAGATTATTTTGAGCATAGTGTTCTACAAGCTCTTCCTGAACTTGTAATGATTTCTGAAAGCGCTCTAAGAAAACAAAACTAGCACCATCTATACGCTATTGCAGTGAAGTCCACATTCTCTCAGAGAACTTGATTCAAGAACTAAACCTAAACTTTTTATGAGCCAACACATATAAAAAGAAGTTAGTGGAGTGATTGAGGTATTGCAGTATATATGCTATGATGTCAAGGCCATATTCATGAATGTTATCATAATTCCAGTTAACGTCGATGTAGATTGTTACGGATATACCTCGTGGTAACATCAGGAATACAAACATCAGTGAGGCCAGGATGACCAACCGAGTGCCTTTCCTGCAAATAAAAAGAAAATAAATTATTTATTCATTTGTTTGTTTACTATTTGTTTATCTATTTGAGTTTTCTGAAAGTTTGCAGCTAACAGTTGTTGTCAAAAAATAAGTTATCGATCTCTGTCAGAAATATACCCTAAATAAGTAAAAATAAGTTACAGTTTAGTTTTGGGGTGGTCAGTGGGTGTTAGCTGTTAGCTAGCACTAAATTTCTCTAGCTTAGGTGGGAATCTAATGAAAATATGAGGGCGAGTAACTGTTAGCTTGCCAAAAAGTCCACTATTTCAAACATGTACGAAATTTTTCTCCTATGAGTATAAAAGGGAATTACAAACAACAAGCAGATCATTCTAATGCGACCCTGGTGTACTGCTTTAGATCGCAGATTTTAGACGGCTTGTTATCCAAACAAGTTAACCTTGTTCCCTTATCATTTATCATTCCCTTTTTTGTCTCATTGCTGAATTGTTTGTGTTCAATAAAATTATGGCATACTAGACATTATATTTGATGTTTGCCCATGTGCATTATTCCCATGCTGTAAACTTGTCCTATCTTTGCTTTGTGGTTTCATGGTTTGGTAATGAATCAATCTGTATTGCATCTATTCTTATTTTACACATTTAACTACTAAATAAATTGAGGATATTTAAGTTCATTAGGGAAGATATAAATCACTTTTATCTTAAATTTAATTTCGATTTGAATCTAATCAAAGAACTTCATTACTCTCATTTAATTGAAACTGTGACACTGCGGGAGGGATAGCAACTCTTAATACATGCAAATTGAAACAAGTTTGATCAAAGTTTCGTGTAGATTAACTCACAAAGCTCATTGCACTGATGTGGAACAGCAACTTCCTACTTTCTAACTTTTTAACGATTTTTTAGAATATCACTTTTTTCAAATCGAAAAGATTGAAACCGTTAAATATGCTCAAAAATAAAAGGAAAAAAAGTGAGGATTGAGCTTATTTATAAGGTTTACTATCAATTCAATGTCAAAGACAAGATTAGGATAATGCTGAATCATTTCAATAATATAATAGCCATTATTGTATAATAAATATGCCAGCTTGAAAGTAATACATGGTGACACTGTTTTGCCACAAGGTCTTGAGATCAAAGAGATAAAAGAAAGTGAGTGAGGCTGGATAATCTTATTTTAACTACCATATAATTCATTTCTCCCTATCATGCCATTGCTTCTTACCAAAACAAACCACATTTTATTACTCAATGCTAATTTGCTATGCTGAACTAACCTTTTAACATTACACAAAGTTATACAAATACCAAGGAATGCGCTCATTTGGCAAAGTTTTCCTTCAATGGCTCTTTGGCGCCAGTTTCTATTTTCAATATTTTTTGCGTTTAGTTTGATGAGGCGTTGCTCATATGTCTGATGATCCAGATCATGGTTCTGGTAATTACTTGTAGAATCATAGAAGAATGATACTAAGGGTAGAGATGGGACAAGGGTAGGACCATCCCTTAACAATGAAGTCTTGCTAAGTCATAGTCACTAACCAATCAAGAACAGTTTGCATATTTTTTAATGAAAATTGCTTATTTTAAAAATTGTTTTTGCCCATGTTTGAGAGATGGTTCTGAACATCCGTGAAGTTATTGTCAAATCACTCAATCACTCATCGTCATGACAATCATAAAATAATCCTGTTAAATTTAATGTTTTGTAAGTAAAATGTTGAAAATGACTGGACACCCTGCAGCACTTAACGAATTGTGACTGAAGTGAGGATAAAAGTGAATTGAAGAGCAAAGCCCAGTGCACCAGATGGGCAAAACTTGTGAGAAATGTCTTTAAGTGTGATTAGCCCTGCAACAGCTTTATGTGAGCGGTTCACCATAAAAAGCAATCAAACGCCTCAAACTAAGCTTATCTTATTGATATCAGGCTCTTGCATAATCCAAACTCCCAATTCAAGTTTTTAATGATACAGCTAATAATTAGAGTATGCCAAGACATCTTTGGGGGAAGGACAAATTATACCATCAAAATTTAAAGCCAGTGATTTAGCTAGTTACTTGGTTTCAAAGGTCCCCTCGTTCGGGCCTAAGTCCAAACTTCTAAATATGTTCAAAATCCGTCAAATATGATCAGAACTAGAATAACTTTGATATTATATATATATATAATTAATTTACATTATCAGATGTATATATATATATACAAGTCGCTTAGCAGTGGGCGTGGTGCAATGGATAGGGAATGGGTCTTTCGATCGAGTGGTCCTGAAATTGATTCTCGGCGGTTCACGGTGGCATCAGGTAGGGCATCCAACCTCAAATGCTCCTGCACCACATTAGCCTACAGTCCATACTGATACCGAAAACAAAAAAACAAGCAACGTAAAGGTTCTGTCACTTGGTATCACAGGGTATCAAGACTATAAATGGACGTGAGTGACATTATATATTACACGCTTACCTGATGCTGCTGAGGTGTGACCTTGTGACCTCTGACATCTGACTGACCCCAGATGCCCCTGTATCTCCTGTGACTGACACATCTACAGAGGATACACTGGACATATATGAGACTGAGCTCTCAGCAGTCATAGATATCGAGGACTGACCACCATATGCTCTAGCTACTGTCCTATGTATCTTCTTAGCTCGCTTAAGCCTGCTTAAGATCACAATGTTCAGTATAACTATTATTGACGCCGGGATGAAGAAGTAAAGAAGTATCCAGAATTGTACGAGGGCTTTGAAGGCATCAGCTGCTTTTGTATTGTGTTTAGGTACGCATTGTTTGTAGCCTTTAAACTCGATGACGCCCATGAAAAAGAAGAATGGTGAATAAACGCAGATACCGACTATTGGTACTATACAACAGGCGAATATAGTCCTCCATTTCGTAAATACACCCTTGGTCTGAAACAAAAAAACCAGATAATATGATATACAAAATGCCAAATGACATGATGGCTGAATTAATTGAAAATACTGAAGCATCACTATCTGATCGATTCCGAGACTGCAAGAGGTCTTCTATACCTAAAATGCTCATGGCATTATGGAACTATCTTCTAAGTGAATGGGATAGGAAGGTTCTTGCCATGTGCTAAGTGGTGGAGCAATCTGATGTCTATACACTGAGGGGACATCCCAATACAAAATATTCCGTTTTTAAGGGCAAAAGAAGTACGAAGGGCAGTTGTTGTAAGTAGCGTGCTTCTAGTGCTAAGTACTGTTTGAGGTGAGGTTTATGAGTTTGTTTTGAATAATAATTCTGTTTTTTAACACGCAAGTTTGATCACATTCCATATCTGGTACCACCACAGCATTTGTGAATGGATTACAGTCATTAACTAATGAGACAGGGAGACTGCCATAATTTCTGCCAAACAAAAGATCTGAACATGCTTGGTGAGGCTAAAAGAATAATCTTGTAAATTATGTGTAACATAATTTATATGACTGAATCTATATCTAGTTCTTATGAAGATGAAAATGATCTTCAACTAAATGCAGTGATCACCATTTCCCTGCAACCTCTAAAATTCTTTTCCGACAACAGAAGCAGTTGACAAGTTCTTTCAGAGCTTTAATCTTGTAAATTATGCAAAATATATCACTCTCTTAGATGAATGAAAGGTATAGGCCTATATGTTTCTTATGAAGAGGCCGTGGTTTGTATATGGAAATCATCTTAGTATAGAGAGTAAAATGATCACCATTTCCATGTAATCATCATAGCTTTGGAATTCTTTTGACAACAGATGCAGTTGACATATTTCATCAGAGCTTTAGCCGGTGTTTTTGAACCGGAGATACGCCATGATTGATGGAGCTTGCTTGAAATGGATCCATTGGTACCCTCTTGCAAAAGTAACCTTTTGATACGGTGCCAATTCTAAAGCCATTTAAACTTTGAGCATCATTAAAATTCTGTTCTATCATGCTTTTTTGAAGGGAGCCGATTGCAAAAAATCTACATCTAGTGTGACAAAGCAAAAAGAATGCCTTCTTAATGATAATGAGAATAGGAATATCGAGAGCTCTAAGCTCTTAGGCAATATCACAGCTGACATGATAATTCGGCATGGTGAAGTGAAAGCTGGGAATAATAGAGTTCCAATCAAAATCTTCGGCTTAAGTTTCACACTTGGGCCAATGAACACTCACCTTTTACTAGTGAGCTTTCAGATGTGGTAGTGTGGGGGCGTTAAATACATACACCTAAGGCGAAGTGTTTTGAAAGTGACAAATGAGTTTTGCTGATAATCGTATTGCGGCAAAGAAATACAATATGACCTGTTACAATCTACCTATCAGAACTTAAAAACTACTATTTTGCAAAATTATTGAAAAAGTTTTTAAATCCGCATTCTGTTCCCTGTAATATTCATCAGTCCCCTAACGATCTTATACTTGATAATATGTATTTTTGATATTTGATTCCTTGAGTCTCTATCATTTTCAGCAGGGTGTATAACTTTTTCACTCTCTGATAATATGAACCATATTAGTTTTGTTCTGTTTCTATTGTCTTGTGTGATATTTTATCTTATTACCAAACTACTCCATATTGTTGTGTATATTGTAGTCTGAGCCCACCCCCGCCCTATCTAAAACATTTTTAGTGCTTCGGAAGGAAAATCATAATTTCCCACATTACGAACAAGACTTTATAGGGCATCGTATCAATATAATATGTCCATTGAGTCCTGTAGTTGATTAAGTTGTATGAAATTATCATGATGTTATAATATTGCATTATTTAAGTATTCATGATATACTCCGATTACTCACCCTCATTGGAAAGCAGACGACAGCGAACCGTTCAGCTGTCATAAGCACAATATACCAAGAAGACATTGTGTTAACTGTGGCGTGAGCCATGTTAGCAAATCCACAAGAAAAGTCGGAGGTGAAGACGGGGAACCACTCCGCGCCCCAGTAATATGGCACATAGTTGATTACGAAGGCTATGATAATTGAGCCCATGTCTGATACTGCGAGGAAAATGAGGAACACCCTTGTAGCTTGACCTACAAAATAAAATATGATTATGTAATAAATCTCTCTTAAGATAAAACTATAGGCCAGTATCAAGCTATCAAAGTAGACAGAGCAAACTGACAATATTGACATAATTAGGTAAAAAACAATGATCAACTTAAAAAAAGCATCACAGTGACATATAGAGACAATTAGAACATTTCCACATGACAAAAGTCGATCGTAGGTCGATTTTGTTGGTTCACTTTATCCATTGTTAGCATAAAAATGGTGATGGGAGTGACGGCAATAGCAAATATGTCATAAGCTAATGTGATTTTCATTTTTGTAAACATCTTTGTCATGATGGTGCTTCTCTTTTCTTGCTAACTTTTCTTTACTGTCTACTGGTCAACAAGATTGAGAGATATAATGAATATGTTGGTACGCATAGCAGGATTCATCTGATGGAAATCGGACGGGCTTGGCACGGCTTGACATGTTCCTGTAGTGAACATCATGGTCCATGACCACTGGCAGGTCAAGTATAAGCTTACACTTTCCATAAAAGCAAAATTTGGAATCAAGATGACTTCCAACTTTCTAGTGCCAAGATGTACATTGCACAATTTTGCAACAAGACTGCAAAAGAACTGAATCATGGTCTCAATATAACTGTCACAAGATCAGAAACTCAATCCAAATATGTTAGTTAGTCTCACTTCAGGTTCATACACAATTATTCTAACACCTTGAATTTTTTAACCTCTTTCTTGAGAGATTGTTGATGAATTTGAATTTGATTCGAGGTCATTCTAAACAACATGGAATAAGAATGACCACATCTTGCCAAAAAATGGAGGCTTATGAAAGCAGTACGGCAACAACAGAAAGCTGTGGCAACTTTGCTATAAAATGACACAAGAAATCTCATTCATAGAGGAAGAATTTATGTATTTAATCTTAGATGCTATTATTTTGCTATTCTCACACAACGTAAATTTGCGGCAGAGGGAAGGGATTAATATAATATAATTTTATGTAAGACTCTAATAGGAAAGTGCAGAATCTTATTTAATTAAATTGCCGTTAGGAACTACCTGTGTGGAGTGTTATTCTGGAAAATTCTGATAGTTCCCTTTTTCAATCACACACATTTCAACTTATCAACTGACGATGACAAACAGCATTTCACTGAACATGTAAGGAACATATTTTATGGTACTGACAAACAGGTCTGTACTTCAAGGCTGCAAGTGGTAATAAAACTCAAACTGCTGAGGATCAGCAGAGACATCAGCTGAGACATCAGCATAATGTTCACACATGATGGCATTGTGCAAAACTCTGCTGTTGCAATTCAGCTATTCAGTGTGATTTTGTTATTCAGATTACAGATTGCAAGTAAGAATGACAGACAAAGAAATAGCTGTATAGCTCACCAAACAACTTCACTGAAAAATGTCTAAATATCGGATGGAGCTTCTTAATCTAAAGATGTTATAGTTTGTTTAGCGTAGAGGGGAGAGGCCCAAACTCGCTCTGAATAGTGTCATATTTTAACTCCAGGATATAATCTGCAAGGGATTACCAAAGTCTCAGATCAGACAGTGTTTTTGTCTATAAGAATAAAATACCAATAATAGCAAGTATCAAATATTGTGCTGTATGAAGGGAACACCTAACAAATTCACTGATAAATATAGATTGGAAGTTTCTAAACTTTAAATTGTGCTTCTCAATCTATATAAATGGTTTTGTATACATGAGGGAGGCCCAAACTTGCTCTGAATAGTTCTATATTATAACTCCATGGATACAAACGCCAAGAGATTACCAAAGTCCTAATTCACAACCTCATTAATCACATATCGAAACCAGCCCAAAAATAGCACCCTCAATCCATCAGGTAGATTGAGTAATGAGGTGAAAAATGCCATAGTAAATAAATATTTGAGTTGTAGTAGATTGTAGTAGCACTCAAGTTATCATGTCTCATCCCTGTAACTGTTATGGTAGAGGCAGTTTTGTATCTGTATTAACTACAACTGCGTGGTGACTAGCCTGGGCAGGCACCCACCCCCGACAGCCTGCCCAGGCTCCATGTTGACCATGATGGGCCTTCATCAGTCCTCTTGATAGTTAAAGAACTGTTTCACCCTAGAAGAGTGAACTACCTTCACATCACCACCCACCTATCTGAAATAGGTGCTCACTAACATTAAATCTCTCCAAACTAGAGAACCGGGCTACCTACCTAATAATTACTCTACTAGTTGGAGATTTGGTATAGTCAGATTATTTAAACATAAATCGTTGTGGCTCATAGTTCATGTAATTCGTCTCCCATCGAGTTTGGAGGTAAATATCGATCAATAGACCTTCAACATTCAGCCCTCTTACAACATCATAAGTAATTTGTTGTCTATCTCAGTACTGTACTGTACTGTACAGTACTGTATCAAAAAACCAAAAATAATACATTAATTGCCTTAGCCTTGTCAGGTGGCCAATAAGTGTTTTTGTCACACAAAAACAAACAAACAGCAGAGACTGCTTGACATACACCTATATCTGATTAGCCTTAGTGGTTAGGATTCAGACTTCTCAATCTGTGAGTTGCAGGTTCAAATCCTGGCCACTACCCATGCTGCTTATGAAGGTGAGCTTTTTCATATATAACCACCCTTACCATATACAAGGGTGTGCGAAATAGATCAGTTGTATAATGTCTTATGTAAGCATATTCTCATTGGCCCGAAAGGCACTGAGCAGCAAATAAGCCTATACATTGTAATGTACTTTTGGTGGTATCTTTGATCATAAAAGTTCCAATTTATGCAAATGGTACTTACTGCCTATTTTACGTGTGCTAAGTATGACTATGACCAGCGGGTTTGTAAATAGTCCCAGTATAAATATAAACAGGTTAGAATATCTCCCCAAGTCACTCCAGGTCTGATCAAAGAATGGAACTCGGACTGTTGTACTAGTCATCATCCTCGACAGCGGATCCATTGTTGTCGCTTCTAATAAGTGGTTTGACATGTCCACTGCCGGGTGCGGATGATGGTCTAGAAAGAAGGCTGCCGTTGTGTTGGACGCCATTATCCCTGGCGACGAACCAAAATCAAAGCCTATCGTTCTTTACAGATTTAACCCATCAGGAGACAATGAGGGTGTGATTATCTCCTTTGCTTTCCCACTAGGTGTGAGCCAGGGCTTCGTGAGAAGTGTTGCAGTCAGCAACTGGAAAAGAGGTGCTCTGCAAAGCAGAAATGTATGGTTAAGAACACAAATACTATCCAACTTCCTTATATGTTTATAAGTACAGAGAACCCTCCTGGTTGTTAGATGTCCACAGCTGATAAAGTCCAGTCATCAATACTACAGGAGTGAATGGATTGTCTGTATCCAGTCTCCTGTCTCGGTGTCGCGATATCACATAAGGATGGAACAGTCATTTGGTGCTGGAATGCGCTTTACTAGGTGATTATGGAAGCAAGAGTAATTATTACAATCCATCTCTTAACGACTCCCTAATGATGTTACTACCCTTAGCTGGACACCTTTGAATACTAATCACTTAGTCTGGGGCGTCTCACCTACGTCGCAGCATAACCCTAGATCCATGACGGTCACCATATAAGTGGTACGAACAATTCCTGGCACCTGACCAAAAACAGATCCCATTTGAAGTTTAGCCTGGGATTCAAGAAAATTTGTGAGGTTGGGTTTAACGCCATATGCCCTATATGCAGTAAGAATAAAGATATATGGTTATTTATTGGTTTTTTACCGCTCATTGCTTCGTACAGAGTTAAGGAGCATGAGAATCCATCAGGTGTGTCGATTTATATAAACCTTCTAATATAATATGATATAAGTGGATGGATTAGGTCCAAGTAGTGTATTAAGCTTTGTCCTAAGCCCCCTTGTCATGTTTAGTTTTGGTAATTAAAGAGAAATCCCAGACGCACAATAAACCTGAGATGCCTCCTATCAAATATTACAAAAGAGTTTTCGGTTTTTCATTTTTATTATTTGAATGATCACCCCCCTGGAGAGAGTGGCACAATACGCCCCTGGGCTGTCTCATCCCTTTTTATCAAACATCTATCAATCCTGATATGATGAGCGTGTTATACAATCACTCTCGTGGATTCAGGAAAAGAAATTGAATTAAATTGAAATTTAAATTAAATTGAAAATTAAATTAAATTTATCAGGATGGATCAGATGGAGTTCAGGATCATTAATAAACTTTTCCTGTTGGTTCATCATTGGAAAGTTGGCGGTTGTTACTGGAAAGGTGTTGTATTAAAGCTACATAGGGCACTCCGCCACCAACCAACTGTTTTCCTGCACAGATTATACATGGGCAGTTTTCAAATCATACGCATAGCAATAATCAATTGCAGGTATACGCTCTCATCTAAGCTAGTGAAAGTATTGTGCTAGCAGTAAGTGGCCGCCTAACTATAGCTAAACTGACCCCTAGCAATTACTTATTCCTCTAGGATAGTTTAGCTAAGTCCTGATGGTATAAAGTAGTGGTCAATTAATGAGGATTTACAGTAGAGTGGTCCATTAGTGGGGATTTACAGTCCATTATTGGGTGTAATTATTGGGTCCATTATTGGGTGTCTAAAAAAAGACGAATTTTTCTCCATGTCAATAATCTCATATATATAGTATATTGAGATGTTTGACGAATTTTTCTCCATCAATAACTTTATATATTAGTAGAATATTACAGCATTGATTTGGGCCAAGATTGTTGATTATTGCTCTGTTTTGGGAGTGAAATTAGACTTTATATCTCATAGTTGTGACGCAGGTTTCCTAGATTCTAAGAAATCATTTGGCATCAAAGACTGAGCAGGGAATACGACTTTCATTTTTGATCGGGACAAAATCAATTTGTATTATAAAATGCCTTAGGCAAGCACAATAATAAGAATGCAAATTTGGAAATTAAGACATGAATATTTCCTGCTATAGGATAGTTTAAGCGCTCAAACTATGCTGAGATGGCTGGGAGTAACATTTCATTATAATTAATTATCCCGACACAGTTTGAGCGCTCAAACTAACTATAGCAATCTATTTTTGCACTTAAGATAAAATTCTTCTCTTTTTTATACCAAAAAATTAACTCTGCCTTCTCATGTGTGCTCAATTTCCTGTTTGCAACTTTCAACCTGCCTCTCATGATTACTCCAAAATGTTTGTATTGTGCGGTCTACAAGTAAGATTATTGCTTTGTGAGGGAAGTCTGAGAGGGAAGTGCAATCAATTCCTTTCTTGTTTTCTGACACTGTGATACAATTTTTTTTGCCCGTTTGCAAATATATGTGTCATCATATTTTGTTACATAATTCAGTTTATCCAGCATTCGTGTCCTTATAGACCAGTATGTGACCAGCATCCACCTTTGTACAGTGCCAGGTTGAACCTCAGGCGAATTGGCAATAAAAAGATAACACTTTTTGCCAACTTCTGGAGGAAATATGACCAGTGTTTGACGTTGTTGGAGTAAGCTACCATTCAGAAAGCATCTTGGGAAGAGTATGCACGTCAACCCCATGTGCGTTTGAACCTAGTAGGTTAAAAAGTAGAATGCTCAGACCAAATCAACATTTACCTTCATTCAGACTCAAGGAACTTGACTTGTTGACTTGTTTGTAACATGCACAGTATTTATTATTCACTGTATGTATGAGAATGATAAATCATTTTTGACTTTGAAAAAAAAACTTGTACCGACCGAATACTCTCTATCTAGGTAAGAATGAAAAATAAAAATACAACACTATAAACAATAATTAAGTGTATTTAAAACACATGCTCTGGTGAGGAGTCACACACCAACATGCAGATAATTCAAAAATAAATAGTAAATATAATATATGTGTGCAAACCTTTCTAAATCACCCTACTAGCATATGTATGTATGTGAGTGCGAAATGAAAATGTTGCTCATATCTATGCCAAAAAAAAGAAGTGATACAATGCATTTGTTAAAAGCACCAAAACTATTATTCTTATAAACTTTTGCTTTGAGAGAGGGCACAGGCAAACTTAAACCAAATATTTGATTTCAGAATTTTCAATTAACTTCTGTTACCTGCTTTGAGAGAAACTGTACAATATTATACAAATGATAAGAAAATACATAGTATTTGATAAACCATTATCAATTAATGAAGCAAAACTTGGGTTCCCTTGACAACTTACTGCAAGGCATTAAAAATGATTACCAGGCCTTATAGACAACAGAAAAAAACCGCCAATATAATTTGGAGTTTGACTAAATTTTTCTCATAAAATTAATACTTACATGACAAATAATACCTAAATTGGCTTTAATCCATAGCATCAACTATGCCAAATGTTGTCGTTTCACGAGACATCAAAAAAACGAGCGGTACAATCATGATTTATTTGATAAAAAGAGGGATAATTTCCTGGTTTTGGCAATGTAATAATGTGCTTTAATAGCACTGTGTCTCAGTATCATGTCTCCGACACACTTTTATCTCCGTGTAAATCGCAATAGATTGAGACTTTCATAATCAGCTAAGCAATTAATTACATCAATATATGTGTCCTTTATCCTCTTGCAATAAATGTTTCAGGGGCGTTGGCTTGTATAAGAAACAAAAAAATAACTGGTAGCCTCCCTTAATGCACTTTGCACCATTGATACAACTAAACCATAAGGCACCATCGATACTTATCCACAAAGATGTATCATCATATTTTACCCACAATGCAACACAATTGCTTCCCATAATGCATCAGTAGTTTGTAATTGTCTCTACTTATATGCTAACAGAAGCTGCTCTTGTTGTAATCGTTGACATATAGAGTAGTCTTGTAAGTTTGCTGTTTACTTTCTGCTTTGCGAGTAACTCTGTCTTTCATATCAGTCAGTGTTTTTTGTAGTTTATTATTAGCAGCGTCGAGTTCTCGGATTCGTCTCTCTTGACTATCGATAATTTGCTCTTTTCTGGAGATAGCAGACTTCATTTCTTGTTGTTCTTGTCTCAAGTCCTCCTCTATAGCTAGCAACCTAAAGCAAGACAAAAGAAAAAATTATCAGTGTGTCCAAACAAGAAAGCACCGTGCCATTTACAGGCAATAGGGCATTTTCAAGATTCGAAATCAATGGAAAAGATGAGCTCCACATGTCGAAAACTGTATGAGAGCTGAAAGTTCCTAATGTCTTCATCTCATACTTTCATTCAATTATTTTTACACTCAACATCCTGATCAATCTCTAAAAACAATGATTCACTGCATGTCAATATCAACAAGGAAAATGCTTTTACAGGGAAGGGAAACATAGCCATGCTCAGGTTGTTCCTTTGGTTTCCTAACCCAAACGACATGAGAACGATTAAGGTGTCAAAATACACACATCATGCATAACCAAACCATAGAACAACAAAGAAACAAAATGATAGAAATCACAAAACTTGAATAGTTGAGGCTGCTAAGATTATCAGTTATTCGAAAATAATGATGAACTCATTAGTTTTTAGCAAGATATAATCCTGAAAACAGAATTTTGAAACTTTCGTCGTCGAGACAGCTGGCACACACATTATTGTTGAACAAAACTGAAATTGAAAACCTATCTTCCATTTACAGATTGAATCTTGCGTTGGAATTAAAGAAACAATGAGAAATAAAATTATGGGTGTCGAATATTAGTTTCTAGGTCACAAGTGGGTAACGGAAATCTTACCAAGCCATGGCACAGTTAATATTTATGTCAAGGTCAAACGGAGGTCACTAGACAACTGTTAACAACATATCAGTATGTGAGTGAAGGGAGGTACGGAGTCAAGCATTGAAATAATAAAGTTTGCAGGTTAATTTGTTGAAGCTTCTCCAGATTACAATTTCAGGCATTTTCAAATTTCCCACTACATTCGATCAAAGAGTTTTGATTGGTTATTCAAAGTACCAACTAGAGGAGAGCTTCACACAAATAACTACGCAATAGTAATGTAAAGAAAATTTAAATGCATATTTAGTACTTAATTTTTAATGGGTTGGTCAGTTTTGGGTACAGTAATCTCACTAATTTTTAAGCTCAGGGTGGCAAATTAAATAATTAATTCAACGACCATGCAAAGCATTTCAGGCATACAAGGATAAAATCAGTATGCGTATGCACAACTAAAACAATACGGTTATCCTAAAAACTACAAGCTTTAGTATATATACTGTATAGGATTTAGGCATGTTAGTATAACCATTCTCCCTGGTATAACTGAGTGTGGCTTCTGCCGTTGAGGTAATAAGCTTGGATGCAGAGGTAACTCATTCACATAAGGTCCAGTACAGCAGATGGATTAAACCATGAGTAACTATATCAAATCTATGTTAGCATAAGCATGAATTTAAATATCACTTCTAACAATGTTAGGTCAAAGAGGGTCAAAGGCTACATTCACTATTCTCAAAAGGGTCAAGGTTGTTTCACTACTAACCTCTGTATGATATTTTTTATCTGTTCATCTTTCTCATGTTGTTGAGCTCGGAGTCGTTCCTCGCTCTTATCTAGCCTTATTTTCCAGTCCTCCATCACCTGGTTGGTCTGATCTGCCTGGTATGCTAGGCGAGTCTCTGTACCGGAGAGTCTGGACTGGGCCTCAGTCAGCTGTCCTCTAAGGATAGTCACCTCCGCCTCATACTGTGAAACAGTGGAGATGAAACTGTGTGAGAAGGTCTAAGGATTAGTCTTAGATTAGGATCTAAGTCTTGACTTATAACTTGAACTGACTCAAATGACTTCACTTATCTCTTGAATTTATGCAAGCTCTGATAATACTACCAACTGAATCTTCTTGTTAGATTAACTTGAGCCAATGATAAGCCACTACTGAACGATGTAACTAAATGTCTTCCACTTAAACTGAATATCTTGTCCAAGGTGGCTTTTCAGTCTTTCAATGATGGCTTGCAAATTTATTCCGATCTACTTCGCTGTTACACCGTATGTACAGGAACACAAAGAGCAAGACTGAATGAAGTCTGAAAGAAGTCTGAAAGAAGTCTGAAGGAAGCCATAAAGGCACTGACCTCCTGTTTGATTTTGCTCGTCTCATCGATACTTTTCTGTAGGTTTCTTATACCAGTCTGTTGGCTGTTTAGGCTCATCTGAGAGCCGGCCCAGCTAGGAGGTGTACCTGGTCTGTCTCCAGCTCCACCAACCTAACAAACAAATCAGCGGAGATTGTTAGCAAACTAATCATGGATATTTTATCATGCCAAAAACTAGAACTAAAAGGTTTTTGTCCAGCTTTGTGCTTTCTATTCATCTTCTTAATAACTGAGAGATTTGGTTCACACCTGTTTTTAACACAATTACCAAAACAAACTCCATTCCGTCCCTTTTCATTTTAATCAGGGAATAATCAAGAGCCTCCAACTCAATTACTCTGCTTGTGTATTGTCTTTTACAGCAAGCCATTTTGGCTTCATTAGCTTTTTGTTGGTCGGAAGCTATAAAACTTTATGATGAATATTCTCCGACAGTTACTTTTGTTTCCAAAATGAATGATTGAAACAGAGAAAAATTTTCACTTCAAAGCTCCAATGAGGAAACGCGAGCTGCAATTACCTCAATTGAGTGATGATTAGCCTGAGAATCTACAGAGTTAGATCCATCCGGTGCAGGACGGGTACTCGTTTCAGGGTAGAGCTCCATGGGGAATTTGGCACAACCATATCGTTTTTCATCTAAAGAGGGAAACAATCATAAATATGTCATGAACGATTTAAGATCAGAGACATAAATGAATGAAATGCATTTCCTTTCCCCAGGGTGATTGAGATGACTTTAATTTCCCCAGGGCTCTATATCAGTGATTGAGCAACGTCATCCTTACAACTTTCAGCCAAATTATTGGAACAAAAATAATCATCAACTCAACATTGATCAACAATTTTGGCTGGAATAATTAGGAACATACCATATACATTTAAAGAAAACATCTCATGATTCAAGTAGAATAACACTAAGTGGGTAACTAACCTCTGAAATGTTCAGAGTCGCTGAGTGGGTGGTCTGACACACTGCCAGATGTCAGTGGCAGATCGACACTGTGCTGCTTGTGTGGTCCTGTTAGTGGGTGGTCTCTGTGGTAGGGCTTCAATGGCGGAGATAATACAGCTGGTTTGTTATCAATAGCTGTCTTCTTATTTCTACCTCTGAGATTCAATGAGTTGAACCTGCAAGAGAAAGAACCATTCAGCTGTTGATTAGATCTACCAAACCACAAATAGTAAAGGTTCCACTCAAAAACCTAGTAAAACTCACAGTTATGAAAGAAAAACAGTGTTTCTTAATCACTCTCTAATGTCTACCTTTAGAAATCTCTTTACAAAAAAACAATCGACGTTAGGAATGGCTTAGTGGTCCAACTCAGCACGGGTTGATCGAGTGGTATTCAATTATCAACAACATCCCAATCATTGATCAATAAGTGGGTCGATGATGGACTTGGACTACCATCGACCCAGTTAGAGTTTGGGCGATTAAAATAGGAACTTCAAGTGGGTTGATCTCAAAAAAGATAGCGGACCCATCAGTAAGTTAGCCGTAAGGGAAATCCAGTGAGTCAAGCTCAGACTTAGCCTGTATTGACAAGCATTGTCGGTCAGAGGAGGGGGGATGGGTGTTCCCCCCACCAACAAAGCTTGACAAGGCAGGGAAGCCTAGACTTAGCTAGCTAAAGCTATGATAGTTAAGCTAGGTAGTGGGAAAGGTAGTGTTAATTAATAAAAAACCAATATTTTACCGACCTAACAATATGTAGTCTCCTAGAATAACCACGACAAGTCACCGAGTTAATAAAATTATGATAAAACGAAGCGCAGTGTGAGGCAATAGATGGATGGCAGAAGTCTTCATCACATAGGGTTGTATCATAGAGAAAAGAATTGTTGACCTAAATGATATCGATAAGTTTCGAAATAGTAAGAGACTGTCAGAAAACTAGCCAATGCGTTGACTGATTGATTGGAGCAAATCAGCCAATCACAGTCATTATTGGCCACATTGGTTCCACTTGTTCCATTTTATACATTTTTAACTTACTTGTTAGGTAATGGTGTATACTCTGCAGGTCCTTGGCCTTCTGACACCCTTCTAGGTGAGGTCTGCATGCCTAACACACTCCCTGTACTGTGTTTGAATGCGGGGTTTACAAAAGCCAAGGCCGGTTCCTTACTGGAAGAGGAGGTGGCCGATCCACCAGGCTGTAAACTCGGGGGCTTCGCTACAATGGAAAGAGAAACAGAGAGTCAAAAAGAGAATCAAATGGTAATCTGCAGCAAAATTTTGATAAAATCTCCTGCGTTGTATCACCTTTGCTCAGTTGCTGACCCTGAACCTTTACCAGGATGCAACTTATGGGAACAGAATTGGGTGCTGGGGTGGCGGAATCAAGGGTGCTTCATGGTCTCCCATCCCACATAATGTCTCCTAACCAGGTATGCAACATCTTGCGGGTAATGCTAACAGACACCATCACCGAAGGCCAAACATGGCAGTACATTTATAACAAATAAGGGATCTCAACTGCTATATCCCACAAATACCATGTAGCAATACTTCATAAAGCTGTGTTTTTAAAGTCATTTTGAGCTGCAAATTTCTACACTGGTCATATCTGCTACGTATTCTCGTATCTACAAAGGCCTAACATGGTGAGAAGTTGTACCTTTACGTAATGAGCTTAGCTTCAATGAGCCAGTATGTTCATATTCTGGATGAGATTGTGGCGCTGCAGCAGCGGTTGTACCATAAAGTGGCGCTGCAACACTACTGCCATCCTGATAAGAAGCATTGTCAGTTTTATCAGTTATTTCGGGCTGATCGTCTGATTTTGAGCTGTTTGTTGTGCCGGTGGCAGCAGCAGGGGTCGCCGAGGTCATGGAGGCGGAGTTTACAGAGGCGGAGTCCTGGTCCATGTAGGATATCAGGTCTATGTAGTCACCTATCACAATGCATAGAGATATAGAGAATATTAGGAGGAGCTTAGAGTGGGTTATTCTGTTACCATGGTGACAAGACAATAAACACAAAAAGATTTCAGGAGCAGACAACGCAATGTTAGAAATTTACTATCAGCCCGAAACCAAGTGATTTGATATTCAAGATCCATCTGAGGGGTGCTTACAGACATATTGATGGTCAACTGATATAAACGGCAAAACTTTAGCTGCTGATTCATTTTCTTATAGAAAAACAACAACGGTGAACTGCTGCCAGCCACTATTGTTTTGAGGGGACAAAAATTGAAATTTGGCTAATAAAATGATTATTGGCTGCATAATCAATCCTATATATGAACTACAACCACAACTGTTACAATAAGCAAATAAACTGGGTGAGTACCATAATATAAAAGTTTGACGATAAAAGCACAAGAATAAATATATGAGTAGGCCTAGTTAGCCAACAAATTGATACCTTGATCTACGTGCCAAACTGGAGCGTGTTAAGAGTTCCAATAAGCCGATAAAGGTCAATTAGCTATTTTGGCTAGAAATTGGCACAAAAGTCTATTTAGGGTTCAATTCTCAATGGCACCCTGAGTCACATCAAGCCGAAGGTCGATGGGTATCTCACAAGCTATTTGTTATTTTGATAGATCAAGATATCAAGTCTGGCATAAGTAACTTATTACATATAAAACTTATACAGGTATAAAGGTTATATTATATAGAGATATACCAACAGCCAGCAGATACTCATTACCTTCTACAAGTTAATACGGATACACCAGTATGGAGTTTGTGTTATATAACAGTTAACATATAAGCCAAGCCGGAGCAGGAGTTTGCGTACCGGGATTTATTTGGGTATAACCTAAGCATGTAGGAGGCTTACAGTGGTGCTATCAAGCCTACTGACGCAGTATTGCAGTAGCCGCAAACCTCAATACCATCCGCTTACATTAGCTGCTAGGCTTACTAGACTAGCTTTGCACATAGCTGGATTGGGCTTAGATATTTGCAGAAAGCTTTAAACTATCAGCGAGTCGCACATAAGGGATTGGTAATGTTTTACAGTGCAATAATCTGCAGATGAGTATACTCTTACCATTGACAAGATCGTTAGCTGTGAGGACTCGATCCCACACTCTGTGTCTCACTATCTTTCTACTGCCAGATGAGCTGTTGGACCTGAGAGTATCTGTGTTTGTAGATCTCATCGTGTCGGAGTCGTAACGCGAGTCCCCGTCTCTGTCCACTCTGTCTGCATCTGGGTCCTTAGGCTTCTCTGAAGGCAGGCGGCCAAGTGTTGACTGCAGAAAAAATAAAGTCAATGGAGGAGGAGGTGAAATCTACAGAAATGTGAAGGTAGCTGAAATAAGGTGGATTGAACTTGTGCAAGGTTCGACTAAAGTAACGAAAAAGTATGTCTACAAATCATAGGATTTTAAAGGGAGGATTCTAATCTGGATTTGATTGTTTAAATGCATCATCCGCTTGGAAATTAAACCCATGATGGTGAAATATGGAAATCATGACATGCAAAACATACAGAGCCCAATATTTTTTGTAGCCAAGCTTCAGGATGCTGCGCCTCTTGAGTATAACATCAACGGCACTGGGATTTCATTCGGCTATCATCATCAAAGGTTTGTTTGTTGGCCAAAAAGCAGCAATCCCCCTTACCATATGACTATCCTGGCCGATGTCGAGGCCGCGTCGGGCCGTTTGATTGGATGAGGTATACTGAGAATTGCTTGAAGCTTTGTGCATATCGCGAGCGGATTTAACTTGGAGCTCTTTACCGGGGGTGGGACGATTAGCGTGGGGTGTGCTATCCAACTACAAACCAAGAGTACAGAGTGCTAAATCAAACTACCACCAACATCACTGCACCGGATTATTGGAAGGTAAGCGGTACTCGTGTCCTTAATCCAGACATTCATACATCAAAAAGAATAAGACTGAACTTTGAAGTTGTCTACTCCTTGAACTCAGTGTACAAAGGGGAGACAACTTCGAGTTTGCTTACAAATTTCAAATTTAGACGTTTGTCAAGAGGACATGAAACGGACATTCAAACGAAACAGATTGCCAAGAAATAAAATCTGGGAGGAAGTGCAACAAGAGAAAATTTTGCTACAGAAAATAACTACTGAACAGCGACTAAAAAAGATCTACACGTATGAAGTTGCGATCAGCCACACAGAGCAGCAGCCATCTCTCGCTATCGCTTCACACTCATGTATACCTGCAGCTGGTTGAAGTATTCGCTTCTGTCTTGGCAGAGTTCCACATATTCATCAGACTCGGGGCGACTACCTGTAGGCACAGTAAGTTTGCTCTGACTAGATTGGGAGCTCGGGCTATTTTCTGCGTTGTCTGTTCCAACTGACCGCTTGTTCAACTAAAAGTACAAATATTCATATAAATAGTACATTTACCTAAAAAATATTGGTCATTCATATCAACTCATTTGTGTAATGTGCTCCATGTTAAAACTTGTTTGTTAGATGTCTACATAAATTTAAGGTTATTGCAGAAAAACCAGGATCTACCACGTAAGATGTTATAAGATGATGACACATTTAACTTCAACAAACTTACACCTTGTGTACGTTCATCATCAACCATACATATAAATTTGCCTTGTCAAACCATTTGTTTTTAGTATTCTTATTCCCTTGATTTTATTTTTGGGAGATCACATTTTGCAGATATTGGTGAAAGCAAATGAAGGTGTATTTATAAATGAGAGTCTTTACACTCACCGTATTCTGGCCGCTGTTTAGATTGTTAGCTGTAGGCACATTGTTGAGTTCGTTTGTGATGTCAGACAGTATGGGATCAAGATCGGCAAACTTCTCCCTAGCCTCAGATTCTGGTTTAGGTAAGCTCTCTACGAGCTGAGAGTGGAGCAGTGATAGATGCTTCCCAGCGTCGATATATCCCTCAAACTGTGTCATGGGATAGCTGTGATCTGAAGACTACAAATAAATCACCAAAATTATGTTATGACAGTTTGATAGGACTGGCAGACAACAACAGGTGTTACATGGGTTTAAAAAAAAGGTCCACAAGCAGACTGACAGATGGTTGGTATCAATAGCATTGAAGAGCTGTATGAGTATGCCAGATATAAGTCCTAACAAAAAAAAATTTGTGGCCACCAACGCTTATCTAAATACTAAAAAATAAACCACAGTTAACATATATGCAACACTATCCCTAATTACAACAGGACCCTATGAGTATTACAGTCCTTATGAATATACTTTACTTTTACTTCAGAAAAATGCAATGGCGAATAGCGGGTGGGGGAAAGCTGATAGAAAAGCTTACAGAGATTTGTTTGAGGAAGTTCTGCATCTGGTTCCATTCTCGCTCTACAAACTCGTTCATGAAGAGCATATAATCCTCCTTACTACCAAACTTAGTAAAGTTAGCTAAAGACTGCAGAGTCTTAGCTACTAGTGTGAAATTACGCGACTGTCTCTCCTCTGGTAATTCCTGAAAAATAAATATATAATAACTATTATAATAATAAGGTAATACATGTACTTAAAATATAAATAAAACTACATGAAAGTTATACGGCTATAATTTAGTACATGAAAGCATATGCCATCTGCCACGGCTGAACAGAATTGACTGCTTGGTACATCAATAGACTTAAAAAAAAGCAAATTTTGTGACAGAAGTAAATTAACAGTTATCTTACCACGACAAAAGAGAAGACAACTTATAGTTACAAACTAAACTCTTTTCATTGGGGCCACCTACCATAACTGACAATTGATGCTCAACTAGTGGTTTCTCTTCACATTATCAAAGAGATTTAGAATCAAACCCAAAAGAGGCCGAAAACAGTACGGGTCTTACCTGACAAAGGCCGAAGAGACTAGGTGACATAATGGCCGGACAGAGAAATCTGAGAAATATACAGGCAGAGATGAGATTATCTGATACTTCTGTCTTCTTCATGTGTTCACACTGACGTCTGAACGATGTAAACACGTCCCGCAACTCGCTAAAAACGAAAAAAAGGATACAATATTATAAAAGATGAGCATAATAATAATTATCAACACAAACCAGGGTGCACATACCCCTAGATTGAATCCTGCTTGCAATCAATCTGTTCCATTCAAAACATCATTCAATTAAATTTTTGCGCAATGAGGTAGAGTAACCTGACAAAACCAGCCAAACCCTTTCTACAGGCCAGCAACAGACGGTTTTATCCGACAGGATAAAAATATTCAAGGAACGAAATTCAGTGACTTAGCCAAGAATTGCCCATTTCACGGGCCAATTTCGGGTGTTGAAATTCTTGTTGGGTTATGGCCAATTCTAATTATTGGAGTGCATTTTTAATTAGATGAATGTCGATCTTGTACATTGTGTGTTGTTGTGTTAGTTGCGTAACTGAAAATCTGATCAACAGGTAGTTAGAATTCAGTGGGAAATAAGGCTCATGACGAACCATTACACAATATAAGTAGTAGCTGTCACTAACCTTGGGAAGTAACTATGAGAGTTGATAATTCGTCCCCAGACCATTTCACAGTAACTTATCAGGTTACATTGATTCCTCTGTAGAGTCGCGTTATTCTGTAGTTTACCTGGATCAACCTACAACACAACAAACAATAGGCCTATATATATATATATATATATATATAAATACGTTAAATTAAAGTATATGCATGATATTATTGATATTATTTACCTGACATTTCAAAGAGTATGAGATTGTAGCAGCACAAGCACCATTGACAATATATGGATGTGTTATGAGAATCGAATCCTGTGAATATGTAAACACTATATGCGTACCGAGCTCGGTGGAGCAAGTTTAGTTGTGCAACAATTCAAATATAGATAATTTGGAGAAAGCAAAACATGGAACACATTATGCTTTTTAATGTTGATAAATATCTATCATACTCTAACACTGTTTCATGATACTGTAGTTTTAGATTTAAAATGATGTTTCAGATGTTTTGTAGCAAAAATTTGATAAAAAGGGGCATTATACAGAAAAAAAAGAATAAAACGACTTGCTCAGTATCCTTTCTACACTCACCTCACAGCTGTCTTCAGAGTCAAGTATTAATCTGATGAAATCGTCCAGAGTATCGTGCAAGTATTTATTTCCTACTAACTTCATATATGACTCAATAGCTTTGGTAGCTATAGTATTACCTCGTAACATCAGATTTAAATTCTCTACAACAACAGTAGAAAAGGGACAATATATTGGATGCAAATAATGGAAATGTATTTTAATTCAATATAAACTAGTTTTCTAATGATCTTTAAAGTTGAGCCCTAACAAATTTGACAAAGATCTGATGTAAAAACTTCAGAGCTCCATGTTTTGGACTGGACTACTCACCATGTTTGGGTATTTCACAAATGACGACATCACAGAGGAACCTTCTTGCCAGCTGCTCCCTCTGTAATATGTGCACCAGACTAGTGGATATATCATCTTTAGATCTCACAGCTAGATTTGGCTCCAGCCTCTCCACTAAGGACTGATAGTTTGACTTCACGTACTGTAACAATGAGTGAGAATAATTTTATTTAATTAATCCAATCAATTAATTCGTGGTGTTAAGTACAGTTATGACTTCTATTGACTATAGATAAATTATTTTTACATCACTTATAAGACGCGTACAGGGAAACGGGTGGCCATACAGTTTGGAGTTATGTTCCCAAATGTGGCAGGTTCAGGGAGTAGGCAACTCTCAATATAATCATTGTAGAAGAAAAATTGACAATCACGCCATCAGAAAGTTGGATACTATTACAGTGAGTTTGCTGAATTTTAATCTCATTTAATACCAATTAATTGAAAAATTCCTCAGTTTCAAAAACCACTAGAGATTATTGTACAACAAATTATTGGAATGTACAGTTAGTGTAAACCCAATTAAGGTTGCTAATTGGATGAAAACATACATGTTACAGTGCTGAAAAACCTGTAGGTTTCGGATTCAAATATTTGATGAATGAGCTTGAATACAAATTTGACAATAATATTTCTAATTGTAAGTGAAATTAAGTCTGCATGACTTAACACAATAATATATGCCACTCAACAACGTTTTAGTCGTAGAGTGAAAATTTAGATTGATATTAATGGTAGTATAGAGGATCTTAGTTGAGCTATACTAGTTCCTTGTCACGCGGCCACTATTTGTGCATCAACAAAAAAGTAGCCACCTTACAAGGCTAAAGCAATACTTTCAATAAGCGTTTCAATTGCAATGAAATCTTTCTGTGTGTAGAGTTATTGCCCTTACCTTGACTAGTGGGTTGTAGGAAGCTATAGGTAATATATCCACTGTTTGATATCTCATCTTAACCCTGAGCTGAGGTAGATCTGATTTATTCTCTTTGGGTGTTTTACCGACCAGCGTCGACGGAGTGACTGGGACCCTGCAAAAATATACCATAACCATAATGCATTGTTTCCATAGACTTAATATTCAATATTAGGAAGTCTATGATTGTACCCTTCGAACGGAAAGGACGAATAGTTCCCCATTTCCTACAGCCTGAAGTAGTGAATTGTAAAACTAGCTTACACTTATTCGCCTTCTTCATTTTCAATGTACCCCCACATCAGCTAGCTAAAATTTAGTGCCAACGAACAACAAGTTAGCTAAATTTACACCTCTAGGGTACATCAAAACTATAGCTGAGTTCAAATCAAAGACTATGGTTGTACTCTATCATCCATAGTCCCTGGTTCAAATATAATTGAGGTTGACCAGACGTTAGAATTATAGGCTAACTGAAGGGCTTCAGGTCACTTATACGGTGTGCATGTTGATCGGATTATTGTTTGCTTCTGGCTATATCTGACTAGGAGTTCAAACTTCAAGATGAGGATTTTGGTTTGAGCAAAGAGTTGGAGTGTCTCTCACTCCTTGGTTTGACACTGGGCCAGTTTGGACTATTAGTAAGACTTCAGTACTTGCTTGATAGCTCACAATATATTGAACAGTCCTCATTGATGTCAATACTCAACTTCATTTGATTCAAGTATGATTGACATAAGTATTTACACATGACTTTGATTGGACTTACATTTGGAAACACTTGATCAACTTATGCCTTGCCTACATTTACTCAGATTTGCCTAACCTATGACCTACACATGACTTGCATATGACTAGCATTTGACTTCATGCGTATATCTACTTCGACACTTACCATTTTTCTATGATTTGACGACTAGTAAGACTGGAGATTGGTATCGTCACGTATCCGATCTGTGTGGAGGTCTGGTTCTTATCTCTCTTCTTCTTCTTATCCGGCTCTCGATGTAAACTTACTGTGATTGTTCTTATTGTCGGTAAATTACTATAAAACATCAGAAAGAGAATAATATTAGACTGTGTTTGATCGAAATGATGTACAAACATGTATGTATGCATGAAATATGGACTAGCCTTACTGGTCTAACTCAGTTGGCCTAGTATTGGTCAGAATGGCTTGCGAGGCTCTACAGAAAAGCTTTCCTCAAAACAATACTTCATCAGTCTGAAAGTTAGTGAAAAGACAACTTTACATGCTCTGAAGCTTTTCACTGAATAATAATGGAGCAGAAGAAAGGGTGCCAGAAAAAGTTGTGAACACATCATGGACATCATTAGACATGGGGATCTTGTTATCTCTAGCTGCAAACATTATCGAGTTTACTGATTTACTAAAAACCATCATACATCCCACATCGTGACTGACATGACTGTAATGAATGTTATTAATATAGGCTTATTACTGTATGACAGGCCCTCAGGGACAATTCTAACTTATGAGTGCATTGCTGACTGGTTATCTCCGAAGGGGAAAAAAACTTTCCGGATGTAAACAACAAAAACATGTCAGCAATAGAAAAACATTAGAACCCACTAGGCATGAAAATATCTAGAGTTTGTAGAACTCCTCATCGAATCATTATTAGTGACTTGATTGGCAATCTATCAAGGGACTTTTTCTTAGTGTATCAATTTCACAAGGAAGTTGGCAATGAGTATAAACACAGCTGCCGTGGCCACAAGTTAGGTCCATTCAAAATCATAGATGTGGTAATTTCTAAATTTTAGGTATGCATTGCGCTCTGGTATTATTCAATCACCCATCAGTTATTAAAGAGGCGTAACCTCCACCATGTGTATAACTGGTATAATAAATTATTGAGAGTGTCAATTTTCTTGGCATCTGATAGCAGGTTGTGGGATTTTTGACCCTCAAATGACACCCCTGTTAGCTAACTTCACAGTGATTTTTTACAACAATCAATTCTTTTGCCTGGACACTTAGTATACACCATGCCAAGTCATTACAGCAATTATGAGGACTTTCATTGAAAACTTTCTAATGAATGTCTGATGTTTTTTGATTGCCAGAAATTTAAAGAAAAAGGGAAAGGAAAAAAATAGATAGAGGGGAGACATACTTTGGGGAGGGAGAGCAGGCAATTAGCGGCCAGGGTCGTAATGATGTGCGCCTGAACCAGGTCAAAGTAGGCGGCTAGTAGGGTGAAGAGAGTTGGGCTGGGAATTAATCTCAAAATTCATCTCACATCAATTCATTGAGTCTTATGAACAACAGCAATGCACCTACTCTGGCTTTTTCATCGGCAATCCTAATCTAGTTCGGTTAAAGTCGGGAAGGCAAGGTGGATGATAGTTTACTCACTCAAAATCAAACTGTTCGCCCCAGAAGAGCATGTCTGTTAGTAATTTAGTAGATGTTCTTGCGTAGAGAGCTTTATCTAGTGATACTTCACAGTAATACCGCTTCTTGTGTGTGCAGTTCTTTGCCTCTTGTATCCATAATTTGAGGGACGTATCACACCGTCTCATCTGTTCTTCTCCAGGATTCACAGTCTTCCGCAAACTGCAAGTACAAATTATAGAGGGTTAGGAGGAAAAAATTCATTTAATCATGAGTCATGATTGAGTTTAGCTGGTTAGTTCATCTGATCAAAACAATATTTGAAGAACAAATTTATTGAATTACACATTAAATATCAAATTAGTCCCCTGTTCCTAAAATGCATGAAGATATTAATTATTAGCACAGATGGGGCCTAAACTTTTGACTTCCTGTTCTAATAGCTAAAGAGAATATCTGTAAAATCTATTAACTCTCAACACTCTCTCAGATCCACTAATCAATGTTTATAAATTATCCCACACCTAGTTATAAACGTCTTTACTAGATTACTTCTGCAGATTACGGGTAATATGGGGTAATGGGGTATCCAGGCCCCAGAGCCCATTCATAACAAGTGAAACCACATGAGACGATCAGCTGCCAATCTCTAATACTACTTAGCAACTCTTTTCTATCAATTATCAACAGCTCACATTGCTTTCACCATCAGTAAAGTAGATACCATATGAGAGTAACTGACGCCCAGTTTGTGGTGTGTCCAATCCAACCAATTAAACAGTGAAATTATCCATGAGAACTAAAATTAGCTCTGCATGACAGACAGGTCCAAATTCTGGCAAGGCCATTATTACCAAACCAACAGGTCCAAACTCTGAAAAGGGCACAACAACCAAACAAGGAGTTCAAATTCTGGTAAGGCCACAAATATATAACCAAATATCTCGACAAAACAGTTAAACAGTCAAATTGTTAGCCTGAAATACAGGCACCAGAATCTACAAATACCCTAAGTGCTTGATGCGGCGCCAACAAAAACAAGAGTTTTTAAGTTTTTCATCTGAATCACCATGCTTCACCTGTCCCCAGGAAACGTAAAGACACTCAAGAGCAATACATAGCGGTCACCCAAAAATCATACTCTTTTGAACCGAGATGACACATAGTGATTAAAATTCCAATCACAAGTGACAAAATACAGCTAAAAACATCCGAAACCAAAATCACAGCATGTTCATGTCAGAATCACGCCATGGGCTGGTAACAGGTTTCACAGATGAAATTCTGTGAATCAATCACAAATTCCTACAACGAAATTGGAGTAAACAACAATAAAGCTCTGAGAAAGATGGATGGGTTATGGCCTGATGTTATTAATGACGAAAAACTTAAACTGGTAAGGAATGCCCAAAACAGCGGTAGGCCTAACTGCGCAATCACTATGACTATTTTCATCTTATTATAATCATTCCAGTCACAGGTGGAACCGGCAGGTAGCATGATTAAAAATCTACAACTGGTAAGCATAACATCTGGAATGAAGACGGAGCAGGCGATAAATTTTCTTATGAGCAGAGACGAGTAAAAACCATTTTGAGAAATAAAGAGATTTCCTAAATCCGCTAAATAACAACATAGATCAAAGGGCTTCTGGAAGACCATAATTTATATTTCACCATTTGCCACTTTAGAAAGCCCACCAAACTTTCCTGGAGGACACCACAGCCGAAGGTGTTCAATTTCCTCCTCCACTTCAAGTCAGGTCAAACCAAGAGACACAAGTAGTTTGGGTGGAGGCTACACAATGTAGCCTAAGAGCTTGTGCCATAAACTGTAGGGGGCGTCATGCGTGCCCCCATCCAAAACTTCTTGGCCATACCAAGAGGAGAGAAGAAAACATTGTGACAACTTTGTTTGAAGAGGACATTCTGATGATATAAGCACATCACAAGCTAAGAGGACACTCAGTAATATAACCACAAGTAATAGATACATAACCTGAATAGTCTCAGGTATGTTACAACAATAACCACATTCTCAGTTATAAATAGAAGCAGAGCACTTTGGTGTAGAGTTACAGCGACACTGTAGAATGGTACTGTCACCAAATCTGTGTCAGTATAGTGCAGGTGCTCCATGATCTGAGATGCTGAAGCTGTCAAACAAACCGCCAGGCTTTTGATTCTGGTGTGAAACACTCTATACTAGTTGCTGAAAGCATTTTCCTGCATCACTGTCAAAGTTGACTGGTGAAAGTATTAATTCGACAGTGCCCTACTAATACCGCCACCTGGACACAATGATCCAACGACTAATACTTATTTGTTAGATGACCAGTACAACGAAAGTCTGTACACAGTACCTGCCCAGGTTGTTGTCACCCTCTCGAAGTTGACTATAAGCCCACATATCCCTGGTGAGCAGAGATATACACACCACAGAGTTAAGGGCCATCTTGGCTTTCAGCTACTATTCCGGGACGTATATGTAATAATTCGTCTTTTGTTTTTTTCTAAGCTTGTCAGATTGTTGTTGTGAGTTATTTTCAGTACTGTCCAGAGGATAAGTATGATATGAGGGCACCAGCAATCTAATGACAGGTTTCCAAGCTTCACTGATGAATCTGGTTCATTGCTCCCACGGGTCTGGGAGTTACATGCAGGTGTGCACGGCAGATGCTCGTATTTTGGAGATCACAAAATTCCAGATCAGCTTTTGTCACCACCGGAAAGCTTATAGCATATTATCATTTGGTCAAGAATGTTTTTTTGTTTCTATGTGGCTAGAGAAATACATCAGCCCTGTGTTTTGTGGGACATGGCATACTCAATTCACATATTCCATGGGTCAGCCATTAGAACCCATTATGGCGCTCATTAATAATCCGATGTCCAGATCTTATCTAACCACCACAAACATGTGACATATGGCTGCCTCCCGGAGTGGACCTCAGCACAACGCTATTTCTTTGTGTGGATCTTCAGATACGATCGTTAGATAACAATAATAATCAGCTAGTAAATAAACAATCAGTCCAAACTCATTTCCTGTTTTTCGGAGTTGACGTGAACGTCAGCTGACGCTCTTTTAATCAGAATCTTAAAAAAGCAGCTGACAAATCAAAAACTTCCCCTAGAGACTTTTGATGATGTTGTTTTGTCCATGTGTGAGAAGGAAAATAACTACTTCCTGTTCACTTATTCCACAATGTAAAGGATAAGCAGTCTGTGTACTGAAGCAATTAATGTGCTGTCTTAAAACTAAAGTTTCCTATTTGTCAGCTGTGATGGAAGAGTAGCAACTGAGATAAGCAGATCGTATTCCACAGGATGATAAGCAAATAGTCCGTCAGCGCCCAAAATCTGTTCCCTTTCGTTGGTAGTGAATGTTTATAGCTTGGTGCAACAGCAACTCAGTGCTTCCTCCTTGCTATGATGACAAACATACTTTCTAAAAACTGAGACTGTCAATAACCTGACTGTTACGGCATTGAATAGGATCAGCAGCTATTTGACACTGATTGTCAAGTGCCCACCCATGTAGGACAATACACTGTCAATGCTACAGATCACTCTGAATGTAGTGCTGCGCCGGACCCAAAAATGAAACATCCCAATACGGAATTCGTTCTCCAGTATTAGTTTCAATATCCATCAAGAGAAAATAATAGCAATGCCAAGCTTTATACTATTACTGCTTTGTGATTATGAAAGAAACCAAGGGAGAATGAATGAATTGGCGATGACTTGCAAGAATTTTAAGTTCAGGAAATCAGATCTAGCTCAGCCCTACTCTAAAGTGCTGTTCAATAGCTCTATTCAACACAAAAGAAGAAACACGATCCCTCCTACACTGTATAAACTTGAATGATATAATCCTCATGTCTTTTTGATTGGTTGCGAATTTGGAATGCAAACAAACCATGAGACTTTTTCAAACAGTGGCGGGCTCTAAGTCAACTTTGATTCCCTTGATCTTATTTTTATAATCCTATGCCTAGTCACGTTCAGTCAGGCTATAGTACTTCTCAGTCTACTGATAAAAAACCATGACCTAGGAATTGCCTCCTCAGATCAAACGATGCTTGGATCATACTAAAGCGACAGTGGTTCTCTCAACTCGTACCCACCAAAAGTCACAATGCTCGTCCGGCCGTTGTCCAACAGGAACTTTTAGTTGAGCGCAGTATCCCATCTCTGTCGGGACTACAAAGCGATCACTCAACACGCGACCCAATTAATATTTCGATGCGAAACAAGTAGTTGATTCAAGCAATATGTATTACAAAGGCAAGTACCCATCACTCACTGGGAATTGAACCTGTACCGGGTCAGTGTAGGATAAAACATAGGACTAGGCCATAGCGTTGACACTCTGCACGAGCCCACTGCTAACACGGACAATGTTTTTTCAACTGGACCTCTTGCCCAGGGGCGAGCCAGGCTATAGAGATGAATACTTATAAAATTCATCAAGCATTTACCCTTTTCAATTTCAATCAAACGATTTTGTTTAAGAGGTGCACATAGCTGAAGTGTTATTAAAATTCACTCCACTATTCAAATTCAATCAAATCTTTGAGGGTGTTGAGCTTCTTTTCATTATTCGTGGGTATCAAAAATTTTAAGTAGGAGGTGAAAGTTCGGCAAACTTGTGATTAATTACTTCACATTTGGAGCCAACAAACACAAACTTGTGAAATTCAGCAGTATGCAAGAGCTGCATTAAATCTCTCTATTAATAGATCAATAGCACCTAGATATAATACTAGATTTTAGACCTCACACCATTCAATTTGACCAGGCAACTAAAAGAAAATACATGAATGCATTTGCAATTTTGCGGTTCTCAAGTTTTGCAAATTTGGCTGCTAAACTGTCATACAGTCACTTGCTCACACATTGTGTCCCCACTCATAATGATTTCTCAGCTGTCACTTTAAATTACATGATGAGAAAGTGATGACAGTACGCCGTGTTAGTTTAGAGATGATGAGAAAAATCTGGTAGACATAATCTTATCACGACATGAGATCTTCTCGGTCTGATATTGGAGAATGGGTCCCATCAGTCTTATTTGTCCCAATAAGACCGGGCTCGTGTTACATGCGACCTTTAGAATAACTGCTCCTAGATTTCACACAGATAATGTGAGACTATATCTGCAGTGCTCATGACAACCTTGTTTTATTTCAGCATGATCTTAATGGGTGCGCTTGGCTGAAGGGCACAAGCAACACCGCCTGACGAGCAGCGATAATGTCAAAGACACCATGATCAGCATATCAACCCAAGCAACTCTTAAACACCAAACATTTGTGTCTTATATAATGTCTTTAGAGGACTGAAGGCCTTCTTCCTTATGACTTCATCCACCCTAAATGCATGGCATACAAAACAGTGGCAGAGTTGCCAATGTGGAACACAAATACTGCCTACTGTTTTCGAATCTAGCAGGCAAGGCCAGAGATGTACATGAATAGAACCGAAAAGCAACAGCAAAAAAAGAGCAATGAATGAATGAAAATCACTTACTAATCAATCCAGTATTCCAGATCTTGCAGACTCATGTTGAGCAGTGCTGACTCTTCCATATAAGTTCTATATTAATCCACACGGCAGCACAGCACAACGCAATGTGAGCAGATGTACAATGTGTTGTATAGGCCTAGCAGATGAGTGTTTACAATAACACTATGCTAAGCTATTGATGATGATAGTGTAGTTTATCTATAATTCATGCTGATAATAGAGTTTTTCTAGGACACCTTTATTTATGAAACTAGCATCAGCAACACTGTGTCCGTTTATGTGTGAAATAATCCAAGTAGCTTTCAGGTCAAATCCTCCAACTGACTTTTCGATTTGCAGCGCAGGTCGACTATTGATCACTGTATGGTTGAAGTAGCTTGTATCCAGTGATGTGAACGACAAGTAGACTCAACGTGAGACCAAAGAGCACCTTGTAGGCACTGTCGTAGTAGGAAGGCTCTGACTAATAGAGTGTGACAAATTTTTGACAGGCTATCAATCAGTCACCTGCGATGGCTTGTCACATACAGGCTATATAGTTTACTGTGAGCGCTTACTATAATGTTCCTGTCAAGATAGAAACTACTGATGAGCAACCAATAGCAATTGGTTGTCTACCAAATATTGGGTGATCTATCAATCTCAGCAATCTCCAATGTCTGCTCGATACATTCAACTTGATACTAGCCTAGCAAAAGTTTTTCTTGCTGGGTTTACGGTAAGTTTGTTGACTGTCAAAATCCTATGTCAAATCTATAGAACCAATATCATGCTGGTAATACCTTGCTGTCACAGTACTAACAGTAGCATGCAGGAGATCACACTTGAGATAGCGTTGGGTCTTGTAAGTTTATTCACTCTGCGGAAGATATGAAGCTGAAATAATCCTTTTTAATCCTCACTGAGATAAAACCTCACAAGTGTGTTTCACTCGACTAACAACACAAGATGAAGTGCAGCAGATACAAACGAGAAAGCACTTGACAGCTGCTTATTAAGCTGCCAAAGTCAGCGCCAAAAGGGTTCTTGATTTCTAAGCTGTTGCTGTATGTTTAGGATTACAATGTAGCGTGCAGTAGGAGGAACGGCTGTGTCCTTGGATGTTGCGCTTGCTTCCTCCAAGTCTCACTTTTCACAAACGGTGGTGTCCGTGTTGATAAGGAGCTCTAACTTCACAGACAGGCCTTAGATTTTGCGTTGCGTCCACCCGCCTCACAAGGAACTGATGCCGAAGGACTTACGCTGCTGCGATCCCGCTTTGTATGAAGTGTAGCCTAATTTATTTATGTTCCTTGCTTATCAAAACTAAAAACAACACCGCCTAGTGCTCTAAACAATAGCAGTGGCCTCGCTTCAACACAAACCAAGTGCACTAATAACAACAGCCAGTGATAATACAGCTGTTAAAACCCTGAATCAATGCTAATCGATTTAACAATAGATCACTAGGCTTACTAGCCTTCCTAGCTTCTGTTTATTAATTATAGCGATACCCGTATAGTAAATTAGTAAGTACTCTCTCTCTGATGTGGTTTTCTCAGCTTGCTAGCCCTAATTACTAATTTTCATCAATAATCCCTTAGCTTTATACAGCTTTATACTGTATCATGAGTAAGCTGCTATATGACACCCCTGAAGGGCCTATTCAGTATTGACGTAAAGTTATGGACCTGTGTTATCTATGTGAGTAACAGCACTGGTAATTTTTGTAACATTTATATCCTTCTTGCACGCCTACTATTCAAATTTCGTACGTAAACATCCCGGTCACAAGACTAGCTTTGAGTCAGTGTACAATGGTCGGTTCTGTTTGAAGAAATTTGTGATTTGCAATGAAAGTGTTCCCGAATGAGTCACTTCGATGTTCCTTATCTTTTAATTGATGTAAGATTATTGCTGTATGCTGCAAAAAGCCTCAGTGTAGCTTCTGTCCTTTGCTGTACCAAGTTCTGTGAGGTAAGATGCCAGAAAACAGCTGCCTAACTTTACTATCACTGCACTATTCAATTTGTAGACATGTCTGTCACCAATAAAACCTGTTCTAAATGTTGCAGATTTGAAAATTATTAGATGATTTATGTGTTATGTGGATAAATTATTGGTTTGCAGTGTCAGCTCAAATTCTCTTCACCAAATTGCCAATACAACCTGCACTCTGAGAAAAGTTGCCATTGGCATTGCTAAGTACCATACATCATCAACACTCAGTGATCAAAGCCTGAGGCTACGGTATTGCCTATAAAAGGTGGCTTAGCCACCGCCCCTCATTGATTTCTGCAGAATGTCGCAAGCTCCCGGGCAACTTTCACCATTACACCCAAATGAATGAACCATTCTCTTTAACAAAGGAAAAGTCAATCTAATTGGACTAGTTTAAAAATATAAACTCCCATTGACTTCACAAAGTCACAAATTATTGCTAATGAGCTTGGAATTAAAATTCAATGAAATCACAGCTTTAAAATTTCAACACACAAGAAAATACCTATATCCTTGAGTGTGAGCAAGACTCTTATCATCACCATTATCAGAGGTCAGCAAACCTCACAAACAATCGACATCCTTCAGGCCAAACAAAGCAATTATCAGCAGTAAATCTAAGAATGGCCAGACAGGAAGCAATAGCTCACTTAAAACCATCAATATTTTGTGCAGCTGTATTATGATTGAAACTGGTCGATTGATTTCACGAAGCTGACAAAATAAACTTCAATCAAGTCAGCGGTAGTACTTCCGGCGACAGCAACACAACAATTAATCCGGATTGCCTTGTATTAGAGTCAAAACACCTCAGATAGTTTGACTGTCGGAAGTAGAAACTGACAGAAAAATCATCTGATAAGTGCAAAGAAGAGAACGACACACCATACATGTCCAGTCATAATTGAGACATTTATTTAACATAGATGTCATCGATTCTGATAGTTTAGTTTAGAAAGTATGGGCACCAGCATTCTTGAAACTGGAACTTTAATGAAAAAACCTCATCAACTGTAGCTAGAAGTATTGCTGGGTATTTCCAATACCTGGGATTGAAGCAGTAGTCTATGATGGGAATGTAGCCACAGTACCCTGAACCAGTGAGTTTGTCCCAAACTCCCTGCATATCCCACCCTCCATGGACCAAGTATGGCACTTTTTTTTCTATTAGGAGTTGTCCACCTAATTTCCATGAGGGCATAATCCCGTGTTTATGTGTGACCTCTATCCAATAGCTTCCTCAAAATGTTAGGCATATACATCTAGATGCATTGGTATGAATGATAAGTTAGCTTGCATTCAGGTTTGCTCCCCTTCAACTGCTAAGCCGCAGTTGGAGGAAGAACTTCCTAATGCAGGCAAACTTGGGATAAATGCGCTGGAAATTCCGAAATATTGCATTGTGTGAATTTTGAAGGAAAAGATAATAAAACTCACTGATTTAGCCATTGAGATCTCTCTTCAGAGTTCCGACAGCTGTAGAATTTAGATGATCCGTTACTGGATGTGAGCTGTATACAGTTATCCTCTCCTAACATACTTCTGTGTAAAGGCACTACCTGAAATCACAAAGAAAACATTTTTATTAGAACAAGGGAGCTGATCACACAAAAAGAAACAAAGGAGACAATCACACTAAAAAACAGGTGAAACAATCACAATGAAAAGGGAGATATCAGTAGGCCTACAATGGTGTTATGCTGTAATTTGAATGTTCATGAATTTGTAACTAAGGTTTTAATCAAAAGTCTAATGAAGAGTGAAATCCTTACAATATGCCATTACTCAAAACTTATTTTGTAAAGAGACTTGAAAAACACCCCGATCACTGCAGTGTTAGCCGCTGCTCGGGCAAATTTGTAATTTAATGCAGTTGATTGTCAGTTTGTCAGTAAAATGAATACTTGCTGTTATAAAATGCGCTGCTTGAATGACAATTTCTGTGTCAATAATTTATGTCGCTCAGCATCAAACAAATTTCTCTAGGGAATTTTATTATTAGGCATGGGACCAGGACAAGGCATTCTAATATCATCTTATGCATAATTATGAGAATTTAAATCCGCATCAGTAAGCATTTCATAATTTGCAATATTCAAGTTTGAAACATTCCAGGAAATCTACCCACCCACCCACTAACTGGAACTATGCAGTTTTGGTAGGTCGAATAACTGACAATTCCTCCTCTCTATTAAACTGCCATGTGGCAGGGTCTTAATATGAGGAAGGTCAAGTAGAGAGGATATTATTCTTAGAAAGTGGTAGTCAGATGGAATCCTTCATCCCCAGTATATGTGATTAATTAGATTTTAAATTAAGGTACTCGTGAACTCAAGCTTTTGGTGGGAATTGTCTTCTTTTAAATCGATGGGAGGTAACTTCTACACACAGAAACCATATTCATTACCCAGGACAGGGAGTTATATCCCAAACTCCCTGCCCAGGATAAGGAACCTGGACTGTAACCAGGAATCATCCAGACATGAATGCCGGACATAAACCATCAAACTAAATGCCGTTTCCTGCATGAAATTCTGGCAACAAAAGAAAACTGAACAAGGAAACAGACTGAACATTCAGGCTTCCAATCTGAGATTAGCTATAATCACACAGGGCGTTCACCTATCTAAGCATCTGTTAGCAGACAAAGCGCCAGCAAATATCAGAGAAAACAAGAAACAGTCTCTGCTTACAAAACTCAAATCAACTGTCAAAATTCTCAGCCTGTCACAATAATGATTGATCCATTGTTCCTATAAGTGTGCAACCTGTCAGGGTCTGTCACTACAATGCAGTCACTCTAATACAGTTATTTTGCTAGCTGTCAATATTGACAGCCTGGTTGACACCTTGATGTCGTCATGAGTAACAAGAGTATGATGAAACCTCTGGAGAGACAAGACCGATCCACGAGATCTTAGTAGGTAGGTGTGACCCTGGAATGGGAGGTGACCTGCTCAAACAATAGCTAGCAGCTACTTAAAGCCCTTAGAATGATTCTTCTCCCAAAACAGCTGGCAATGATTCTGTCTTGAGCTTGAGAATACACAACATCTGACACTTTTCTGTGCCCTGTTTTAAATAGGAGGGCAGGTGCTTTACAATATTGACAGGTAGACCCTTTGGTGCCTTCATAAGAAATCAGAACGGCCTTATGCTGTTGCCATCAAAGAGAACAGACGACTTGTAAATGATAGTTTTCTGAGAAAATCATTCCCACCCTCCAGAAGGTAAAAGTCATAACACCAACTCTACTGTTTGATGAATACTTGGCAAGGATTGTAGAGCTAGGGTTAAGCCAGTGGATGATTACACAGGTAATCACCCGTATAGATGTGTAGGATGTGTAGTGGTAGTAGGCCCTACCTGAAAAGAGTCTCCTCAACATGAAAACAGGTGACAGCTGACATATATGAGAAAATGATTACTACGAGGAATAGGGAGGGATGGGTAGAGTTGGTCAAGTATTTACAATTCTGTACAGGCAAGAAAAAAATATTTGTATTGCAACCATAGACATAATATACTAGTACACCACTAGTACAATACTAAAACAATAGCATATTGAGTCTATGACTGCGATTGGCTAAGCTCTCATGCGATTTTCAGTTTCTTGGGTCGGTCAAATACATCAATATATTCGAGGAAGGGCGATGCAGAGATGAACCCAAAGTAAGGTGGGAATTGAAAGGTGTCTCTCCATGTAGACATTGTGTAACTCTTGGTGAGATGTGGCAATAAGATCAAGTCTAGATTATATTTTAATAATCAAGTAGTAGGAAACCAAATGACCACCATTATTACAAGGACAAATTAAGGAAAAAGTTGTATTTGCATCAAATCTAGCCGCAGAACATCAAAAATAAAATAACTTTACCGTACCATCTGCATATGCTTTCCTTTCCACATCAACAAAAAAACAGGATACATACTCACGATTCAATCTATCATACTTAAATCGTGGTATGACTGACATAAACGCCGAACCTCCCGGTAGACACATCATACATATCAGACAAGAAAAGACAGGCAGTGAGAGTTAGGAGTTGGGAAGAAGATGAGACAAATTGTAGCCTGAGAGTTCTCTCAATATGAAAACCAGGGGCGTAGTGCATGCGCCCGATCACATATGAGAAAAGACGGGTAGTGAGACTGAGGCCTTAGTAAGAAGCAACAACGTAGCCTGAGAGTTTTTGTGGTGTGAAAACCAGGGACGTAGAGCATGTGCCCTTTCATAAGTTACACTACAATTTCTAGTCTGGAAACCTTAAATCAGTGTTATCTGCAGAATTATGATGAATTGCATCAGTCTGTGTAACAAAAAACATAAACTTTCCTCTAATCTCCTAGTATATCGAAAAAATAGAGCAATCAAATTATGACTTCCACCTTTCTATGTGATGTTTTCAAGTTCTCTGATTAAATTTCGAGTTTTGTGAGCTCTGAGTTTCTATTTTTGGCAAAACTAGTGTAATAAATCAACCCAGAGTGAGCTGGTAATAGTCAGTTTCAAGACTAGATTAAATCTGAAGAATTTTTTGAAAAAAAACTACAAAATCTTAAGCAACTTCCTCAAATTACCCAATTATATTCATCTTGCAAATCTTTCTCTCAACCACAACAATTCATGTCGTCCTCATTTGGTGCACATAGTTAGCTTGAATTCCTTGGCTGTTATTCCGCAGGTGGGGGAGCTACTACCCTCCCGCCAGTCCGGACCATGGCAGCCTGGAGAGTCAAGCTACAACTTAGCAAATTTGCTCACAATATCCTGCAGCACTAAGATAATTGGGAAATCCGTAACTGATGAGGACATTAATCAGAGAGTGCCGTGACTCAATGTTGAATGTTTGGATTACATATTTCAAATTCAAATTCCAGATACCTATCCAAATACATGATTGATAAACATGCTTCTTAAAAAATAGATATGGCATGGAATTTTGCTAGAGCCTCAGTACTAGAACGATAGCTTTAGTGCCAGAGCTATGGTGGTGGGACAGGAGCAATTACCCCAAATACTTGATATTTGCTCCCACTTCCCACCTTTACCGCAGTCCTAGCTTAATCGCAGCAGGAGGGGGAGGAAAGAAAGCAGTGTTTCTTTATAAATCACTTGCCTTACCAAAAGTAGGGCACCGCCTCAACTATCCGTACTCAAACAAAACAGCCAAAGAACCAAAGCTAGGATTTAATAAGATTTAAGTTTGGCTTCCAGTTTTGTTGCAATGATTGCCTAATGGATGATGAAGATTAGAAATAAGATTATGTTTGTAGGATCGGCAGGCAGAGTATATCAGAACAGTGACACATACAGAAGCCAACTGTCAAGTCCAGTCAAGTGCTCCCTAATGACATTGGCATTCTGATACAGGTGCTTTGGCCTATCAATTTTGCCTAGGTTCCTTCTTTGAAGGCCACCGTCCCTTTCATCGCTAGTTTAGTGACATTTAAGTGCAGGTCATTTTTTGCCACAATTCCTAGGTGGTGTTGAAACTTTGTCTTTGTTTTGCAGACTTCATGGCAATGTCAAGAACCGTATGGATTTAGCAAAAAAAAGGTTTTGGGAAGGCACATTGGTGACACCAACATCTGGAACGACTCTACAAAGCTGTACCAAACAACAAAGGAATGAGCAAGGAAATGACAATCCTGTCTGTGCAAGAAAGGTTTGGCTGGCTGGCCACAGCACAGCGTACCTGAAAACTATTATGAACGTCGTGCCAAACTTAGCTTCGAGTGGAATCAAGTCTTGAGATTAAAATTTTCGTAAACAACCTGCTAAGATGTACCAGTGGAAGGCATCTGACATTTCGTATACCAAACAAACATTTGTAATTCAAATCTAATTTTGACTAATCGATTCCATATCATGTCAAACCAAGCATCCAAATACCACAATAAGCCAAATGTTTGAATGAATACGGACTGCCTACTGCTCCTACCATGTAATTAACCTTCAAACTTGGTGCAGGTGCTCTTTAAATTCAGACACGCTATGCTGTGTTACCTGTCGGCCTTTTGATTGAAAACACCACGGTCATCAACATGACTATTTATCAAGGGGTTATTTCAATTTGTTAGAGCAAAAGTTCTGTCCAAAATGTGATTCATTTTTTCTTAAGGAGTCAGACCAATGCTGGGATGCCTGTTGGCCTTTCCCGAAAGGCTCGAGTGTAAACACAAGTCATCAACATGCCTATTTATCAAATGTTATGTCGAATTAATATTAGCAACATTTTTATCGTGAATATAATTCATTTCTTTCCGGGAGCCAGACCACCCTGTCAGGGGAATTGCTCCTTAATCATCCACCAGGACGGGAGAACTATTTGGTGCAGGTGTGAGTCTCAAAATAATCAGACACCGATTATGGTGAGGTCAGATTGACGATGTTCCAAGGAAAGCATGATGGGAATAATAAACCTCAAGTAGTCAAAATGCCATCTGATTTGAAGATTCTATCAATTTGGGTTAAGCTGTTTTGTCAGGGTAGTGAGACGTCTTGTCAAATTGTTCCCTAGTAATGAAGCTGGTCAATGCAGTAGCTATCTATATAAAAGGACGCACTAGCATTCCAAAAATTCTTAAGAAAAATGTCTTTGAAACTCAAATCGCAATCGATCACAACAAAAAAACCTGCATACAAATTAATCAGTAATTATAAATTCATCTTAACAGTGTTCTAAAATGTCATAAAACAAAATTTATGGAAATTTCCAACTTGACAGCTAAGTCGAGACGATCCGAAGCGTTCTCCACACCCATCTTAGGCTTGGTGCGTAGGAGAGAAAATATTACAAACCTCATGAAGTGATTGAGCTAGGATGTTTCATATGAGGAGAAAGAAGAGAATTATGAGATTTGGGCTGGGAAACAATGGACCATAGACTGGAATTAGTAAACCATAACAACAGGCTTTCTGGGGGGCGGACGCGATCCAGCAGTGGTGATTTATATCGCTAGGTGGGATTATGAATATTTTAAATGTATGGATGGATAAATATATCTCAGTGGATAAGGATGTAGCTCAATGAAACAGTGGTGACCCCAAACACTGTGTACTGAATGCCAAGAGTTGAAGTATGGCTCCAATTAACGTGTAGGCAACCTAATTCTAAAGAATGCTTTCATTCATGAGCCGCCCTAAGGCTAACAGATACTGTGAAAGTACGAGACTCACCTGAACATGTCCTTCACCAAGGTCTATACTAGGTATCCTGTTCCCTGAGGCTAGCAGACTTTCACAGCTTCTAGCTGACTGTATCCTCCTATCAAAAGAAGCGGGACATTTCACATTCGACCTTTCGCAGCTTTTACAAGGTCGTGTCTCAGTCTCGGCCCCGGTGCAGGCATCCACAACGTCAGTATGAGTACTTGTGTGCGAGTTAGTTTTTGAGGACCGCGGTGTCGACTTCGGTCTAGTACTGCTACCTTTGACTGCGCTAACAGCGCTTAATAAGTTACGAAGCTTTTGCCATTCTTTCTTAACCAATGATCCGGTGGTGGACGAAGGGGTAGATGCTTTGGAATCGACAGAACGACGCCGTTTGGACGTCTGAGGCGGGATGAGATCTGGAGTAATTCTGTCATAACAATCGTTGTTTGGGGTTAGCGGCGTTGGAACGGGGAGGCGCATGCTCTCATGACGTCGTGTTATTGATGACGTTGTGTCGGATCGAGTGAATTTAACAACCTTGTTATTATTCACATTGACATCTATGTGATTTTTCTTGGATGTATTTTTTAGTTCATTTAGCTTAAGATTAGGATGATTAGACTGATTAACTCCTGGTGATGTATCGGTAGCCCCCCTACCATCTGTTCGAAGAGTAGGATTAGTGTAAAGCTCATACTTATTACTAAACCTAGGTGATAATCTTGCGTGTTTCTCAGGAGATCTATCATTGACAACGATATGATCCATAGACCTCGAATGGTTTGATTGTCTCATCACATAGTCCAGGCGTCTATGTACCTTGTGACTCCCATGTTTGGTAGCCCAGTTGTTGTTATTTTCCGAGTTAACTCGTCGTGCGTGTTTGGCGTAGCGAGCGCTGTTCTGCATCAAAGCTACTGGTGTTGTGGGCGTAAGAGAATCATATACTTCCGTTTCACTTAGCGTGGGCATCTCATCTCGTGGCGTAGAAGCCTGACTGCTTGTTGAAGCGCACATTGAGCATATCGAGTAAGGATCACAGCTACACGCACGCCCGCTGCCTGATCGGCCGTACAGGCCTTGATCGAGTGAGACGGCATCCGTTCTCATTAGCTTCGGTCTGCCATTCCTGCTAGAGCGAGGTATAGACCCAGTCTCATAATCCGAATGGGTGAGAGAAGGTGGGTATGAATAGTCCGAGGTCGAGCTCCGACGGCCTAGACTAGAATATGATGTATAGTTAGTTGAATTACCTGCGGATACTGGTTGATATCTCGGTACTACAAAGTTAGATTGAGTCTGCGTACCGGGAGTCCAACTCTGTGCATGATGTAGCACTGGCCTCTGAGCCACTTTGCTGAAGACTACTTGAGGTGTAGAAGGAGGTATCCGCAACGAGCGTAGAGGGGTGTAGTCGCTACTACCACTAGACGTACGGTTAGCGAGTTGATGCCGCTCAGGTGTAGTCGAGTTAAATCTCATACTAGGAGTATAGTCGCTCAATGATGAGTTCTGCCTGCTAGGAGGGTAATATCCATTTGTGAGCGCCATGATGTGTAATAGTATCAACCACTATCTTACTCTACCAACGCACTAAATGAACTAATCCATATATACAAAGTCTGTCCCTAACACGGCACTGTGCGCAGTTCCTTGCTGTGTGCAGCTGCAGGCCTAAATTAGTGTATAATGTTGTACCCTTTATTTATTAGGATCTGATATATAAATTATGAGGGTACCAGTAAAATGTTATACAAAGCCACTGTTAGACAGAGTAAGCTATACACCAGACTTCTGCTTTTGTGACAAATAGGTCAAACGTACCCGACATATAAAGCTATCTCTTGTTGTGTTGTTAATCCAGTAGATATGGAATATATGTGTGTGCTGATATTTTAACCTTTGTATATATTCCAAGTCCAGATAAAATTTGTGGCAGTTAGATATACAAACTTGAATCGTCTGTCTCGTTTGTTTCTCAGCAAAGTGTGATAAGCCTTTCTTATTCACTGCAAGAGGTGAACTAATTAACTGATAAGAGAGTCTCGGAATCCCTTAATCACACAAAGTCGGAATCCCTCTGCAGCACAAAGTCGGATAAGATATGAGTATTAAAAGCAGGACTTCTGGAAGCAGCTAAATTAAATATCAAGTGCTTCTGATCTTCTCTTGAAGTGATGTAACCAGGGTGCAGCTGCTAATAATGACCTATCCAGGTCTTTGCCAACTGACTGACTACTCCTCAAATATGAAGCAATATTCTCGACTTCTTCTAAGTGGCAAATCCGTTTTTATGACTCATCCATAGGAGGTAAACAAACTATTACAAAGCTTGCAGAGTTAAATATAAGCCTTTGAAGAAAACTAATATCTACAATAAGCAGACTTCTGCACTGGAGAATAACTGGATGATATGTGTATTATCCTCTATATATTGGTGGTAGCGCAGTGTAACTGAGGTATATAGTCGTCTGCCACAGTTCACTGATTGTGAGAGAGCTCAACTGTCACTACCGATTAGATCTTCATCCTTGCATCACACAAGCTAACACACTAGACAGCTAATACCAAGCTCTATTATAATGATAGCTTTGTATATAATGTGAAACTATAGGTTTCGTTTTGAAGTGACAACACACGCCCTTTGAATCAGTTGATTCAGTGAGGTATGTATAATATATAATTGCTGGTGTTCTGATATATCATTCTGCTATCTGCATGATCAAAATTAGTATAATAAGATGAGGGTTGACTCCTGACCGATGCTATCTAAGCCCTAATTTCACAATGCTATCATTTATTGCAGCACAGCCTAAATGTCCAGTCCAGGTGAATTTTGATCTCAAAATGTGGAGCGAACTGCATTGAATTGAAATAATTATAGGGCTTCTTATATTAGCCAGTGTTAGTACTGTATATATCAGAATACATGCTGAGATTGGTCAAGTGATACCATTGTTTTAGCTATTCTAATTGGGTTCATTTGCGTAGCAGTGTAGTTGTGTGTGTATTGTTCATGTAATACAAGGTTTAGTGTGATTAGATTTGATCAGTGCTGATGTGAAATTAAAGGGTCATTAGAGTGATGCTTGTTTATATTATTAGTGGTCATGTTGTGCTTCATTCATGATTTATAGATGGTTGAGAATGAAATTAGTTCTTATTGACATCATCGTGGCCATTCCGACAGCTGGCAGCACTGGCAGCCTCCTATGAGCTGATTAATTACAGTGTCAGCATTAGAACCACAATTCTCACTGCTTCACTTTATTCTTGCTCCTTTAGAGACTTATTTTCATGATGAGCCAAAACTTTAAAATTTATATGATCCTATTTTTAACAAGGTCACTTTGAAGAGGGTCATAGACATAGAGGGATCTATTTGTTGGGCGGTGTAAAGTTATGGCTACATAGGCTGTATTTTCCATAAAATTGGGACACTAACTTTCATACCAAACTTTATATCTTGGTGCACAGGAATTACAGCGCTTCTAGGCATTTTTAATTAGTTCAAACAAATGTAAATAATTGAACTTTTTTAAATGTGTCAAAACAAAATTTACTCTTGGGTAGCGGAGGAGGCTGGCAATGAAGGATGTATCAAATCCAGATGATTCACAATATGAAAACTTTCCGCTCATTCATCATTGGGGTTTATAAATAAATCCCCTCTGCAATTCAATTCAAGCTTTGACTGAAACATTCATCAAGCAAATATGTAAACATTTCACTGTTAGGTTCTGGTAGCAGATATTATAGTCCCTTATGTAAACAGTAGCATGTGCCTGATTTTACTTTGTTGTTTGCCCCAATTTCTCGAACATTTTACTGATCAATTAAAGTTATATACCTGAAGGCATGTACTTGTGTTTACCTTTAGTAGGGGATCATTTTTGTACTAGCAGCGTTATGTAAGAACTCAAAGCCCCCTGCTAAGATGGGGCGGATTCAAATATAACCAAACCCCACGCAAATTTGAGCTTGAGTAAATCTAAAATTGTTTTGACCTTGGGGAAAACTCACAAACATATCTTATAATAGAGTGCTAACAATACTATGACTTTACAGGGACTAATGTCAATGCTATCTGAAAGTCGACCCCTCCCCCTGCCATAGAACGCTGCATTCAGCCATAGCGTTTCATAAAACCACAAATCCTCCCCTTGGTTGACAGCAAGCTTACATTGTATTGGCACAAGTCACAGTACTTTTTATGTGACATTGGTATGGGTTAATTACACTACTTGTAATGATGGTCTTCTATTTATTGATGACATTTGGCATTTTTATTATTGGGGTCATAAAAACGATATAAGTACATGTATAGTATTCCTCAGTCAGTCCCTGGTCTGATGTGTCCTATCTTATTGTCTGATTCATCATTATAAAGTTATGGGTAAAATAAGTTTGATCTGAGACTCAGCATTGATCTACAGATAGGGCCAGCCTTTATGGGACATGAAATTATAGCCCTCTAATACTCAATCAAGCCCATAGATTTAATAATAATCAAGCCATTATACTCTTTTTGCAGTTACACCAATTTTTCGGCTATTCACAAGGACACAACTCCGACCATAAAAATCATTCGGCAGGCCCTCAAGAGTAAAATCATGAGTTCTCCCGGCGATTCCGAGAGTGGGATCATGAATAAAACTATTTGCTTTCCTAAGTTACACATCATTAATTCTGAGTCACCTGTCACATATCCTATGGTGGGAAATATAGCATGGCATTGATACTAGCTCTCAGGAGTATATTTCGTAACAGGCCTTGGAAAGAAAGTGTGAACATTTAGTGGTATTGAATTCAGCGAGTGATTTTCGATAAGGTTGCATGATATTTTCGTGTTCAATCAGCAAATTCCACGACATTCCTTTCCGCCAAATTAACTCTTCATGTAATTCAAAAATTTCACTACATTATAGAGATGGAGGGAGATGCATGCAATCTGACTCCCAGAGGAAGTCGTAGAGATCAGGTGATAATCGATGTGCACATGGATCACTGATAATTAATTCAATGAAATTATACCATAATCTGCCATTATATCTGATCAGGGAGTTAGAGGAACTCTGATTTCCTGATCACATGTACTGCATGAGAAAATTTGCAATTTGCTTAAGGGTAAATATCAGCTAGAGTTAAGTCTAGCTTGCTTGGGGTGACTTAATGTTGGCTAGCACAATTTTTCACTAGTTGACGTATGATTACGTTAAGTGAGTAAATGTTAGCTAGCCAAAGATTTCACCATTTTAAGTGTCCGCAAAATTGTGAACTTTTGCTTCATTGTGAACTTTTGCTTCATTGTGAACTTTTGCTTCATTGAAAACTTACACCCTGTATTGTAATGAAAACAGCTCATGAACTGCCAGGTCAATTTCTGGTACCAAGCGAGTAAAGTGGGAGTGATGACTAGTTTTTAGAATCGTTGGCAAAAGTAATTGCCAGAACACCATTTGCAAAAATTACCTGGCGGTTTCCCAGCTCATCACCTAATTCACAACTCTAGCAAATGGTGTTAACAAGCTGAGGTGTAACTTGCTGTGAAGCATATAATTTACTGTGATCGGAAGTTGAACATCCACTGAGCGAGACCAATTGCATTAAGGCTGTTCCCAGTGGATGACGAAAATCCCGGCCCTGCTATTAGTTCAGTGCAATGAATCGTCATGTCTGTCTTCCCGTACTACAAACACCGGTTAGACTAGTCAACGGTAGTTTGGAGGAGTTCAGTATTTGCAGTAGAAGACTTAGCCTTTTAATAGTGAAATTTATGGCTAGCTAACGTTAACTCAACCTCATTGCTCCATAGATACCTTATCTTATCTAGTGAAAAATTTGTGCAAGCCACAAAAAACACATCCCCAAGCCTGGCAAACCAAACGAAAGCTAAAATATACTCCTCTAGGGTAATTTACACAAATTTGGCGCGAGATGATATCTTAGACGAGTGGCGCTGATCCCTCCAACCAGACAGCGAGTGAGCGCCAAACTCTCTCAGCGCCCAAACCCCATTATTAATGTTCTCGCCAGAGGGAAGAATGCAGTGATTCTGTTTTCTAAGCAGACGAATTGTCCAGTGATAGTTTATAAACATCTTCATCCAGCAATGAAAGACAACCATATATGTTATAATGAGGCTAGGTAGGTGATGGCAGTGTCAGGGCATGACCTGTGCTTTTAAACCTTTTGAGTATTTATGACACAAATAATTATAGTATCGCCCTGTCAAGTTTGGAAAAATTTGACAATTGAGGTGAAATTGGTGGGCAACGCTTAAGAAGTAAAAGTTTTATGACATATAAACTGTCAAACTTTGTCAGTGGCCTCAAAGAAACATCCGGCCAATTACGAGTAATCCAATACTAAAAGTTTGAGGTGAGCTTCCGACGGTCGACCAACGGGCTCAGTGATTAAACACATGGTGCAGTGATGGGCAACCGGGACCGATCTTTGTCTATCCCAAGGGCGGACAACGCACCAAGCAGCTTAGCTTGTTATTAGGTTTAGATCTGCGGACATATAGATGAAAGTGATATCCGGAGGGGAAAAAGGTAACACTACACAAGCAACTATGGTAAACATTTGTTCTGATCTAGGGCTTTGGAAGAAAAATAAAATTCTAACTCGTCTGTGATAAATATGTCAACAGCGATGATGTCATGTTTAAAATTCTACCGATATCGACTAATCTTTATCGCTAGTCCCCTCAGGGAGATATTTATTGTAATTTTCCATATTTCCTAATTGGTAATTAGCGATGTAAAATCATCCATGTTCAATGATTCGATGTGAAAAACCAAACTTAACCTGCATATCATGTACGGCAATGTGACCTGAAACTACTTATTTATTGATGACACACTATCATTAGACTGCCCTTGCCAGCCAAGCCTTCATTTTCACATCAAACTCAGCTTAGTCATCGAGATAAAATATGAATGCATGGAGTCGTGTTACCCAGTCAATTTGCATGCATGAAAATTACACCCTCGCCCAATGATGGTATTTTGGTTTGCGATGCAGTCGGTCTTATTGACAAGCCCTTTTAGCAGGCGCCCATTTCAACAGAACCCATTGGGTGGCTTGTGTTGGATTGTGACCCTATGCCGTTCTTGCTGCAGGCAGAATTCTTTTTTGAATAGGCAGAGGGAGGTTATGGTTGTCTGAAATTCTGCTGGAACGGGTTCAGATTATTAAAATTCTTCAGAGTTTGTTTCGGAGTTGTCTCATTGTAAACCATCAGCTGCAGATAACACTTCCTAAGTATGCCGACACCAATATTTTCCCACTATTTTGCAGAAATTTTGTTGCTAGCAGGTGATAGCAAGGGTGTGACATTGAATTAATATCATATCTATTTAAAATTAAGAATATCTAAGAAAATTAACTGCATACTATCACCATAAAATCACGATTAACATAGCTGTGCATTCCTAATCCAATAACCTCTGACGTTGTAAGACTGTAATCTTATTATAGACTATAATGTATCATCCCCACAATCTTACAGAAATCGGACTTCCGTGTGTAAAATCAAAGACCGTATTCTTTGGTAAATTGATTCAAAATGAGCATTTGGTTTAATTTAATTAGGGTCACACCTTGTGTTTTAATAATGTGGCAGTAACTTGGTATACTCAGTCATCTCACTACATCTGGTGGCTTGCAAACCAAATCCTGAATTGAAGTCCTTGAAATTCAGCTCTTCTAATTTCGTCGAGTTCCCGGGTTAGCACTCCGTGGTGGGTGTGATCTTAATGAAGCAGTCGGACTATAGTAATTACAGGGTAGGATATGATAGCTCAGTAAGATACAGTACTCTGCTTACGCCGAACATCACGCAAATGGAATTATCACGAAATCGCAAACAGCAGTTGCTGATGTCATTAGCAGAGTATGTGAAGCTCATGCCTCCAATATGATGTGTGCTATCTTTTAACGGCATTCTATTCATCGGATCGAATTTACATTAATTGCTGCTATACCTGTAAAACTTTTCAACAGTCAGTTCGGAAAGTTGATAATGCTTCGGTGAGAGTCTCAACAACCGGAGCGTCACAAGCACTGATTTTTTGCTGAAGGGAACTTGTGGACTGGGACATTGTGAATGTGCGTTGTTGAGTCATCGGTTCCTACTAAAGTTCGAACCCATAAATGTATTCGGAGAGTTACCTCAGCCAAATTGTCTGCAGCATGTTGCGGATGCCCTCGACGCCTGACCGAACCCGAGACCGAGATACGAACACACAGTGGAAGTATAACATGAATATGCAACTTCCATCAAACCAATAAAATTAATTAATTTGGCGAACAAATATGAATTCGTGATTAATTACATGGCACACCAAATTACACATCATACATAAAGCACAAAATATGACAAGACGATAATACATAGACAAATGTGCATTAGAACATGACACAATACAGTGTAATGTCTCCTAAGCAATGGCAACAAGTTAGTTCCCAACTCCTCAAACTTTGCAGAGGTGCTGGTAGGCCATTCCGTTATCGACCACATCCCTTTCACCTTTGATGTGTATGTGACTAATCACGGAATGCCACTACCGGCAACCAACTAACCGCAGAATGCCACTACCAACAACCAGGCAGAGTTTGAGCATTTGAACTTGTGACTATAATAAGGGCGATGAGGGCGATGAGGGCATGGTATGGTGCCTTTGGTAAGGTTAGCAATAATCAGCTTTGATGAAGGGGTGTAGGAAGTTTGCAAGCATGGTTATGGGTTTATTTGACATAATTTGAGTAGCATTGACACATTGTTAGGTTTGATCACTCAAGACTGTCTTGGCAAGCTTAGAATTGGTTGGCTTAGATCCAATTTGCCTGCATTTAGGTTTACTCCCCTTCTACTGATGACCCGCAGTTGATCAGTTGGGGGAAGCAATTCCGAATGCAGGCAAGCTGTATCAAATATAATATAGGCTGGTTGTCTTAGCCATACAGAGAAAACTTGTCAAGAAAGTCCATAGTAACTCATGCTTGGTGGTGATTCAATTGAGGAGTTATCATAACATGCAAGAGGGAGTTATACAAGCAATGGTAGCTAAACTTACTTAGCATGAGGTTTATTGCTATCACCATGTTTTTGGCTGACGGTAGGTGAGGAGCTGTTACCGTCCCCGTTTCGTGCAAGGTTGTGATTGGATTGTGAGATTCTAGTCCGAGATCTGCTATTTTTCCTGTTACTAAGCCTTGTGAGACTAAGGCTACGCTTTAGCCTTCCTAACACAGAGGGGGACTCGGTACGGGCGTTAGCCGTAGCCTCCAACACCGGTGTGTTATTAGTAGCACATCTATAGGAAGGCAGAGTATTGGAGCTGAGACTATTAGTGTCTAGACTGTGGTCCAGATTGTGAGATGCAGCTGGCAGTGAGTGGGACGGGCTCATATAAGACCACCCGCCGCTATATGCAAAGTGAGAGAAGATAGAACTTATAGGAAATCATATACAAGCTTATGTCTAGAAGAGCTTGAGTCAAGCTTGAAGCAAACATTTGTGAGTAATCAATCAGGTATGATATTTTCAATGTTAAAACAACAGTTAAATATTCACAGCTGATTTTCCACATCTTCTAGTGTGAGTTTTGCCAAGTTAATCATTCATGCATATATTGTTTCTAGGTTGTGGCTTTTCAAACACAGTGGTTGCTAGCACCAGGGAGTTTGGGATCCAAACTCCCTGCTGCTAGCACACTATTGAAAACAGCTATTGAAAACAATTTTCTCAGAGTTGTCTTCTTACAAAAGAAGAGAGGACAACCTCCACTAGATACCCTAATGAAGAAGTTTCAGTACATTATACATTGAAGTGTGTTGCATGCTATTGATGTTGTGTGAAGTTAGTTTAACCGTTATCTGTGTACATTTATTTGGTTATGCGAGCGAGAGCAGTGACAGACCACCACCTATAAGTAACAGGTAACAGGAAGGGTGGGGGGTGGATTCCATTTACCTCGCTTAGATTGGATTTGCTGGGGTACTACTGCGTTGGGCTTCTAGCTGGTTTAAAATCATTTGTTAGAAGTGTTGGGCATTTATACCAGATAGCTAACAATGCTTAGCCTAAGTTTCCCATATCAGTATTTGGGAATGACTACGACATACACTTAGTACCCTGCTTTATGTGTTTGAGGGGAGGGACTATAGACATACCTGACATCCTGCACGGAGCCTGAAGCCTTGGAGCTGAGGCTAGGAGACGTGTTATTCCTTTTCTTATCCAGCTTGGTGATGCTGCGAGCTCGACGTATAAACTGTGATTTAAAACTGCCTCCTCCCTTCCGAGACTGTAAATAGAAATAAATTCAAAATTGAATTAACATTTCAAACCTACACCCAATACCGACAAATCTAAGATAGGTTTGGTGAAATATTTTATTACTAAAAAGTTCTGATAAGAGTTTCTAGGAAATCTGTTGAAGTGGAAGTAACTATTATGAGCCTTACAGATAAAAATATGGGATTGAAAGGCGTGGGATGTGTTTTACGCTCGCGTTTGCACAACATATTTTCTGTAGAGTCAATGGTGGTCCGGTCATGTATTCTTGAGATAAATTAGGATGGCAAAAGACGATGTAGTAACGAAAAGAAGAGTTATGACATGGGTATTGTAACAAAAGACATCACACAACAACTGTAGCACTTATTTCCTGGCTTTCCAGATGTCAGCGTAATAACTACCGGTAAAAGGCATAATCCGTATTTGTCGTAGAAAGTACTCGCACTTGCTGATAAACATATATAATACTAGAATGTTTTCATAACTCAATACAAGGTCATTGATTAATAATTTTTTATGGTTTTGCCAACAAATGAAGCCACATAGGTAGATTAGAAACCCAGACTTACTACGCACTACCAGCAGGTGTTGGTCACACAAGGCTAATCGCCAATCCCAAAAACAAACAGCTAACTAAATGTTGGGTACAGCAATAAACTAAGTCAGCAAAGGTACGTACTTGTATGGATCTTTGGTGAAACCAACCAACCAGTACACGCTTTGGAAACAAAGTCAAAATGAAGTGCTGCATAGGCAAACCCTGACATTCAAAGCCCTCGAACCACCAGAAATAATAACATACCAATACAATCGCACAAAGAAGAACAGCTGAGAAGACACATGAGAGTTCACTTTTACTCTTTAGATCTCGTCAGTCAGTGATAGAATTATCTTACTCGGAAAAATAGCAACGGCAAGTCTTCACATTCAAATCCCTTAAACCCACCAGAAAGAACAACATACCAATACGCCTGCAAAATGAAGGCCAGCTAAGACGACGATGTAAGTTCAGTTATACAGTGTAGATCTCGTCAGTAACTGATCGATTTATCTTACTCCGATAAGTTTGAATTCCCACCGCTGTCTGAATCACGAGGAATTAAAGCCGTTCTCAGTAAATTAAGCAGTAGCTCAACTTTCATAATTGACAGCAGTGAAAGTTAGACTAATTAGGCATATAGCCTCACATCCCAGTCTACCCTCATATCACTACCATAGTACTATCAGTTGTAAACACACATTTTGATTGATGGGACCACAGGCTATTCTGAAGTGTGCCTGTTTTGCGTGTATGTATACTATATGCCTGCTTATGTGAACAGCTGACCAACAAATTAAAATGTACATCTCTCTGCCACTATAACAGACTGATGTTAGTAATCACGTAAATATTTACACTACCAGAGAGCCCCCACCCCTACTCTGCTTAGTCTAAGTCTAGAGAATTGGGGTCTGTATCTTAATGTACACACCGGTCAGTGCTCGACCACACTAAGCCTGGTGGTAGCAACATATTAGTATATCAAAGGAGAGGCAACTCCTACTTTTTGGCCACCTTTCAAATATTTCTAGCATCTGACAGCAGGAGATTTGGACAAAGCGCTCCCTGAATATAGTAACAGTCTGTTCTAGGGTGCCGCGCCTCTCAGATGCCACAGCATATATGGAGCCCAATTGCCTCACTCTGTTTTAACCAACAATTATCGTATGTTTGAAAGTGTACCAAAGCTTTTTAGATTGTCCAATATAAGACAAGTTAAAAAGCTTGTGGTGACTTCTGTCACCTAGGCCATCAATTAGCCGAGAAGATTGCTAAGTGAAAACTGTTCCTGTAGGCTATGACCCCTTGCCACACCCCATCCCCTCCAGGCATTACCCACTCAAAAATAGTCCCCCAACAAAAGACATCTCCTTGCTCAAAAACCATCAACCAATCATACAATTACCAGTCCATTCTCATTCTAGAATATAACAATACAAAGTCACACTCACTCAACATACACCGACTCCTCGGAGCACAATCTTATACTTATAGTATACCTCTTATATCCCTCTGTGTATAACCTCATACCTCTTAATGAGACTTAGAGTGCCTCTTATCTTATCTGAGATAAGACGAGAGGCTCGGATCGACGAGAGGCTCGAAAGAAAGCCTCAAGAGCGCAGACGGCAGGTGCTGGGGAGATATGAGCAGGGATAACAATACAAGCTAACCCATGACCGGATACTTCAAACAACAAATTCTGAAGGAAAATTTGTATCTCACTGATTTCCAACCCCTATTACTAGCTCCCTTCGAACAACAAGTCCTGTTTTCTAACATATCCTCAATGAAACATCTTGACTAGTAGGCCTATGCATGCTAGATATCTCAGCAATTTCCAAACCCTTTGCGACTAATTCGCTTCAACAACAAACTGGCTTTCTCACACACAATGAAAAATCAAGGCTTATGTATTCAAGCTATTGATATCTCACCGATTTCCACAACTATGTTACTATTTTTGGAGCACGGGTGGTCTTCAGGGACAGTAGACTTCGCCAAATGCAAGGCTGACATTAGATCAGAGGGTTATGTTTCACTTTGCCAGACATCAAAGTTGTCCCCCCTGAGCTTTGAAGTCAGTGCACTGGGTGTCAATATATGGGAACAACTACCAATGATGGCAGTATTGATCGAAGATGATCTATTTAAGCCTTCCAAGAAATGACTCATGCCAACATCCAAACCTCCTTGAATGCGAGATACCACTCAAATCACAAGGCCAGCAATGAAGGGAAGCAACAACCTGATATAATTCAAGCTTTTTAACTTTCCTAACACAATGTGACTATAATGCGAACCATAACATCAGCTCAAAGTACAGTACTAACTGCACTGTATGCAAAGCAGTCTAAATTGCAAATTGAATCTACGAAGCAATTTTAATTCCGTTATTGAGTTATTTCATCTGAAAGAAACTCATGAGAAATGCCTCAGGCCTGCATAGTGACAGATGGCATAAACTCACTCATACATAGCTCAAGCTCCCAGAAAAGGTCAGGGAGTAGACACCGCTCCTGCCAAAACACCTAACAAACTTTAGCTGCATCGGATAGGTTCCCCTACCATGACTCAGTGTTATTTTCTGCAGGAGCGACAGAAGTCCAAAATTGAATTTTGCAAAGATGCACATGTTTTATGAACACTAATTATCAACCAACCAAAACAAAAAGCAGTTTACCAAAACAAGGTAGAGGACTTCACTCTTTTGTCTTGTCTTTCATTTTGCAATGTTTGATAGGGTGGTATACAAATATGGTTAGTCAATTTCAAGCCAAAACCAGCAAAGTGCAATTTCTTAAGTTATATTTTACAAATATTTCAAGCCAAAACCAACATGTTAGGAGTTTAATTAAGACAGCATATTGTCTATTGCAGAATTGCTTTGTTTTGGCTATACTACTCAGCCCCAGTTATCCCATCCCATTACTAAAGCCTAGTTCACATTGTCCCAGACAACGAACCCAGAGAGCAAACCCAGACAATGTGAACACAAATGCGATACAATCCGAGCAACAGAAATCAGTCAGATGCCATCCCAACGCCATCTGGGACAATGTGAACCAGCCTTGAAGGAGGCAGCATAGCTCACAGCATGAATCATCTGTGATATCTACATCAAAATCTAAATATAAGCATCAGCAGTATAATACTCTGCTATCTTCAGGTCAAATCAATAACTAACATATAACTACACTGTTATAAAAATACATCAGTAATCAAATTACCTCCAATTACGCTGCTATGAAAACAACAAAATTGAAGCAAGGGACGTTCCTCTTTGTCTATTTGGGTCTCGCAACAAAATTAACCTGTCAATACCTCTTGCAATGGCTGTCAATCCTGTTGGAAACCTTAAATGAATAAGATAATCCAAAGGAGTGAGAATAGTGTGCTTTTTCCTACATACTTGTAAAAGTGAAATTTTTTACGCAGCACCACAACTTTATAATGACATGAGCTTGTTGAAGATTGGCGCTAGTTTACTTTAAGTTAGTTGCACCAAGGAGTTAGAGTCTGTACCTCGTTGGTTAGTGTCTCTAACCCCTTGGTTTCACCAGCCAAATGCAGTTAAAACGATATGATCTAGGTTAGCTTTGAAACAATTCTTGAATTCCTCTGCAAACTCAATTTGCAGTAACACCCTTGGTATATACTGGTATGCAAATAACATGAATATCATAATCACCTATCCCAAACCAATAAATAACATGGCAACAAAACTTTGTGTCGATGAGTCACAAATTACAACCATCAGAAGATGTTAATGTAACAAAACCTTCTAAGCAGACCATCAAGTGCATCTAACAAAACAACAGCAATGATTCAGAGCAGCACTTAAATATAAATACTGACTTCAATATCCTAACACTTCCTTATTTCAACCAAGAGCATTATAGACTCACCTTGTGTGGTGTTTGGCTCTTTGAGAAAAGTAAAAAAAACACACCTTAAATTTAAACTTGCAGCAGGGAAACTTGCTTGAGAGCACTTGCAGGCTTTGAAACTGCAGCAGTGTCAAGTTTCTCTATTCAGCTGTCAACCATCAGCGGGTAAAAACAATAAACTAAACTCAGAATACTAGCAAACAACAATTACAGTCAAACCCCCTAAAGCAACATACTATGTATGAACTATAGATGGAAACAGATGATAAAAACAACAATGTATTGCATTCAAAGTTGGTCGAATATCACAATGGGGCCTACTAAATAAAACCAAAATACAGGATTAGAATATTCTTTGACAATGGGCTTGCACTTTGCAATAGTTTGAGTGTTCAGCCAACTGTTTTGGGAGTTAGGGAAGGGTGATGTAGAGCCCCACGAATTCCAGCACAACGATAGTCTAACCTCTCAAGCTAATACAATAAGACATACAGTATTTTAGGTTTGTTGATTTGACTCACCCAAATTGCTGCTCAGAAGAATAGGATAACAAATAAGTGAACCCAGATTGTCTTATAGCCGATGCCTATCCCTAGATGTCAGCCAGTGTAATACTCAGCTCCATATAAAACTCTCCACTCAATTAGAAAAATCATACTGGTACCTACTCCTACTCAATCGTTACCAGATTTATTGAATGAAATCTAATAGGCACAGCCTTTAGAGTGGGTGCGCTATCGTCCCCTTATTGCAGGGTTATAAGGTGGAGGAAGTTAGGCTAATAACGAACTTTCTGACCTCTTATATAACTGAATCAGCACACAGCATGCTCACACAATCCAGATAAAAATGCCTGATAATATAATCACAGAGTAAGGATATATCCTTACTCTGTGATATAATCCAGGGATGTCTCGTTCATAACTCATATATATATATACTAAAAGCACACATGCAGGGGCAATAAATCAATGATGATACAAATCAACTAAGACATTAGTCAGCCAAAAAATTCCATTAATACCAGCGTTGCCATTATAGGCAGCGTGAGAAAGTGTGAGTAAAAGGAGGGGGCAACTTCCAAGAGCCAGACTTGAAATTTCTTGGAAAACAAGATTTGTTTCTTGCATGCTGAACAGATATAAGATGCACTGCAGTAACACTAGGCACTAGTACTATACTACCTCTGATCGAACAAATCATACTGTGCACCCTTGAAACCAAACTAGGATGACATATGCATATATTTTTGCGGTATCATGTGGAGGTAATAATAAATCTTTTGCAACCATCCGTGTCCACCAAACAAAAGTAGCGCTATTTCCAACAAAACCTTGAAGCTTTCATGTAAGAACTCTCTATCAACATAGTCTTGTAAATTAATGACCTCCCTGAAAGTGAACAGCATAACACCAGGTAAGAATTGGCCTGTCAGATGCCTCCAAGGCTTACAAATTACAAGTCCAGCTATCCTTCAGGGCTTCCCATGATGCAACGCTTCAGTACAATTCAATCACAAACAACATAACAACAGGAGCGTAGTGACTGCAACGAATGCCCTGATAATCTATTTTTAAATTTTTGAATTTGGGGCTTATTGGGATTCAGATTAGCCACTTGCTGGAATAATGGCCAAACTGGAAACCCTTCTCCCATCAAATACTCGTATTTCAATCATTTTATGGCCATTACTAGTAGGGTTGACAACAAGTTACAGTACACCCCTGTCCAATACAATGACTAGATAAATCTTGAGATAGTGCGATGCCAGCCTCTTGGCACTATATAGTCTGAGCCCCCCAGACTTTGCCCCCTGTCCGACGGCCCCCCGGAGGGGAAAAAGTCTGAGAACAATGCAGGATTTCGCTGGAGTTGTCTGCTCTTGAGTGTTATAAGTTAATCAAGGGGAGCACTAAAACTGCAATATCTATTGATTTCTATTCATGCCACCTACTATATTGCTCCAGGTATGAGAGTATTCCAGTCAGACTCTGGGAAAAGTAGCCTCATGTTTGGGAAATACCCATGAGCAGAGATATTCACTGCTAAGTAGTGAAGAAAATGTCAGCCAGAATTTCTTTCATTTTGAATAAGGGCGGTCATTCATGACATTGTCAAAAGGTCATACAATGTATATTATTGGACCCTAGGCTATATGAAGTAAGATTAATGTAGAAGTAATGAGAGGAAAAATCCAAGCAAATCCTGCACAGTGCGTAGACTAGGCACTATACTATACGATACTCTATAACACCCAAGTAGCCTTATACTTAGTCTAACAGTCTAGACTGGCATCTCATCTAATCAATATACCTCCTACTACTGTCATCAAATGATGACTAGGGATTACAATCTGGCTGCGGAGCCTTACAGCAAAAAAACAATGCTTGAGAATCCCGCACAACTTCCTTTTTCCGATAGCTGCGTTAGAACAGGGATTTAGTATGCCTATACTAAACAATGGGCATGAAGCATTACCAAACAATAGAACACAATAAGGAAGCAACCAAAACTTCCTTTCCAACCTGTTAACTCTTTGAAACAGGAATTTTTAGTGGCCATGGCGCATTACAAAATATTTATAGTCTCTGGAACAGGGATATTGCTCGATTCACTGGCAATGGGGCCATGGCCATACAGTAGGAAAATCAGCTAAACTTCCTTTTTGGATTTGCTACATTAGTCATTGTATACACAACACTCATCTTTTGTAATAACCAAACTATGAGTAAATCTCTCTTGGAATGCTCTTCGAGAGTGCAGTGAAGAGGGATTCAATAGGATTACACACATTCATCTAAACTTATCTACTGTCCTTCTGCTCTTGAAAAACTGAAAATGCCCACAAACCAGACAGATGAAAACCATCATGCTTTGTAGTGCTGGACTGTTGCAAGAAGTATGAACCTAGACTGACTGTCCACCAAGACCTCAGATCAAAGTCGAACCACAAGGAATTTCAATTCAGAAAGTTTGTAGGTTAAAATCACAAGTTTTTATCTCTGTCCGAAGAATGATGTTGCCTAAAGGATGCAACCGCCATATTCGGCACAAAGTTGCTCTCAGTTTGAAGGCAGGTCGGAGCACACCTGGGGCGTCAATTGAGCCCAGTAGTCGGTAGACTGCAGCGAAATTCGAACCCGGGACCTCAAACGCTAGCGCCTCAAAGGGCAGACTCTCTAACCAACTGACCTACCTCCTTTTGGTCGTCATATTTTACATATAATTCAGCTTTGTCACTTCACAGACAAACTGGATCGAATTACATACCAAGAGACATTGCCTGTTTTCACAATAATTCCACAGACGATTGTTATGTGTTCTTCGGTTTTCCACTCCTCCAGTGGTCAGGTCTCAAACTCTGCACAGGTTTCTGGTTGTGACTTTCCATTATCAAACACATCAGAGGCGGTCGGGCATAGCCTTGTCACACTGCTATTTTCATAGTTTAAGTTGCGAGACTAGCCTACGAATGGTCGAATGGTGAATGTTGATCATGGAATGCCACTAAAAGCAACTTGGACTCGTTTGAGGCTGCGTTGGAGCTGTTGGATCTAGGGGTACACATATAAGCTGTTCACTAACCTTGCTGTCAGATGTACTGGCTATACTCTGTTTATCTGATTGAGCAGCTGATGCCGTGGTAGAAGCGTCATCGCCTGGTGACAGTGAGAAGGTCGGTCCGGTCAAGGTCACAGATGGTACGCTACCTCTCCTATCCTCCTCTACGGCTCGGTCGTATGATGTGTCTGTTGGAATATAAGTAATAGTAATGTGATAACACTGTACATGTGTGTCAACCAAATCCAAACTGTATGTGAGCTGTTACTCGGCTCTTCCTCAACTGGGAGGTAAATTGTTACAATGGTCTACTTTAGAATTTTCTTAGTGAATCCTTAAAAATACACAAACGAGTTTTAGATAGGAATCATCCTGACATGCAAGATGTAAAAATAGACTAGTGACATAATTCCTGCTTTTTTCAAGAGCGTAACCGTCAGACTTGGGTGATCCTGCAGCCCTTGATATGAACTCACATGTATAAAGGAAGGATGTTCGGCTTTTCTAAGCGCAAAAGTAATGGTAGAGATTAGAACAGGCACGAGGTACAAAAATCTGACCATCATTACATAAGTCCCTATTCCCTTTGATTTGCACTGTATCTGAACAATGGTCACAAAAAGCGTCCCACCTCGAAAAATATCACTGGAGACTGCTTAAACCAGTGCAAGGTAATGCATTACATAATTTCCTATTCTCTTTTAATTCACAAGGTAATGGTTTCTAGGCAATAATGACAAGGGTACAAAATGCGCCCCTAAAAAAACCAGTGCGCTATACATAGGTTCCTATATTCCTTTTAATTTGCACAATGTATCTAGGCAATAGTGACAAGGTCAAAATTGTATTAGTGGATGTTTGGCAGCTGCACACCTTTTTCTTAGTGGTTAACAAGAGTGTTACTAAAATACCAAGTATTCATCCAGCAGGCTGATGTTAGTTTATGATGGGTGCATTTGGCAGCACAACAGCTTTCTGTTAGTAGATGAAAGCAAGTTAAGAGTAGGAAATATGCAGAAGATTACGGATGTGATACATGTTGAGCAGGGAATGTGGGATGCAAAGAGATGCCGGCGATCAACTGAGCGACAGACCTAACTTTGATAACTGTAACCTACTTAAAATTTAATGGCCCTCCCTCCCCTATACCTCACCCTTAGCCCCTAGGGGAAGCAATGTCAAAATGAAGATGAAGTGAGGTAGGGAGATGGTGCCAATCAATGATCACTTGCTGTTCATGGTCAGGCCCCAGGCTCAGGATAATTCACTACCTGTTATGGCACACCAAACAAAAGTAACACCATTAATTTCACCTTCATACAAAACTACAGGCAAATATTGCCAACTAAATACAATAGATATTACTTACAATATATAATATCAATTTTCATCTCTCTGCAGATAAAATTAGTTAATCCAACATCCAAAGCTTCTGACTGAAGAACGTTTGGATGCTGACGTTAGAAAAGATATGTGTATATCTCAGGAGTTAGCAGCCGCTTGGATACAGTAGCAAGTAGCCAAAGATACTAAAAGAAGTCATGAAGTAATATGCCTGTCCTCAATGCAAGGTAGCACTGATAACAACCTGTTTTTCCACACGCCCACGATCCTCTATATTACGTACGACTATGTCAAATCCAATTATACTGACAAAATCAAAACTGTTTTTTCTTTGCTGACCCTATTTGTGTTACTTATATAAAGTTGAGTAACACAAACAATAGTAATAGTAAGCTGCCAGCTGACATATGACGCAACGTAAACAGGCCTGAGAGTATATAGCTCGTATAACAATACAAATATCCGTGTTATATTAGGGAGAGCAGCTGAAATTTCCTCCTTAGTCAATATGAAGCTGAGTATGGCAGCGATGTCAACTCAAACTCTGTGCTGCTGCCAAAGTGTCGGCGTATAAAGAATATCCGTTACACCAGTGCTGACTTGTCAAAGTTTTATGTCCCTGCGTTTTTCGGTTCTCCTTATATCTGCAGTCTAAAGACCTCCAATGAAGACCACCAACAATGTTGTTTTGACTGCTAAGTGATCACTATCCTACACCTTGTTGACAAACCTTGCCTGTCACTTTTTTGCACAAACTGCACAATGTTAATAGTCAAACAGTACTAATAGAATAAGCTCCTTAACCTACAGCAGTTACTATATGTACTAGATGCGCCTGATAATTATAATATAGGGTTATAAAGTGGACACTTCAAAAAGTGTCGTTTAACACACAACCACTACTCTGCAAAAATCACACATAGAGAAAGACATCTTCACACTGTATCATCAACATAAGTGTAGCCTATGAACCTTGTGTGAGATAATGTAAACTAGCTGGAGGGTAGGAGCGCCCCCTGAATGGGAAAAACAATAGGAAGTGAAATGCAAACAGAAGACACATTTTAAATTTTGTTTTATGTGGCCTTTGTGCCAATGAATCATAGATGACATAATGTGTGAATAATTCAGGTATATAATACACCTGGGGAGTAGATGAAAAGCACAGGCTAAATGTCTTCACCTAAATGTGGGATTTTTTAAGATAATTAAGTTAAATTGAGACAGCGGTGTATTTGGACACATGATGAGATACTTGATAATAACAATGGGAGGCTTGGTCTATTCAATTTACTCAAGTACTGCAAACAATAATCTAATCTAGACACAATTGAATATATCTAAATTACAGTTCACTTGCGGCAGATATGTCAACCCCCCTGTAACATAAAAGTTAGGTCCTGAAGCTGTGATTACTCAGAGTTAGGAGTTGTTGACTCAACAAATAATAACATAAGTGTGTAAACAAGGCTTTATCTATAGCTTAGCTTTAGTACCTGATATGTTTTGATTACAATTGTTGGGGCTTCGCTGCTCCCCCTTATAAAAATAGTTTGCCGTCTGCAGCCACTCATTCATGCTCCTCAGACTATCATACAGTACTAATAGTGGAAAACAATGATGGAGACACACAATCTCACAATGATAGTAATAGTTATGAGTTGGGGATATAAAAGAAAAAGTTGGTCACAACAACATGTGAATGGGTAATAATCCTCAGACAGGATCCCCTATATATAAATATGAATAATGTGTTTATATTCAGATGGTGGATGAAAAATGACCTATATCCTCAAATGATACATGCATTGTCATTAGTCAATTTGTAATGAAGGTAGATAGGGAGGGAATGAGTTCAGGGAGACATATGTGCAGTAATATGGGAGAGAAGGATGGAGAAGGAGTAGTTCACATCTAACTACTTGCAATGAGAAACTGATTGAATGATAGCTGATATTGTAGATTGTTTTGAGAGTCATGTCCTCCGGGTGATGATAGGACAACTCTTAAACAATCATTATTTGACCTGATATATAGAGTTTGGAAAATACTCCCTGATATACATTTAAGTAAATAAAATAAAATGCATAAAAGAGAGATACAAACTTTTAAAGGCAGAGCGAGTGGCAGCTTATGAAATAATTGGGGCAATCTGGCAATCTGTTGACACTTCTGCCAAAATTAACTGGTAAACGTGTTTGGTGGGAAAATTCCAAGCCAATATCTTTTTATCCCATGAGGCAAGGTCGAGTGATGTAAGATTACAGTAAGTGAGAGGATTACAGCCAGTAAGACTATAGATAAACACCATCCCTATCTAAGTGAGACTCTCACATCTCAAAGTGAGATATAAAGCAGTCTGTCTCATCTGAGGTAAGAAAAACAGCCCATTCACTATCAGCCTTAAGCATATCAGAATTTCTAGAAAAAAGCATGATCTGTTTGCAGACACCCTTCCTCCCTGTACACAGCAATGGACAAGTACACACAAACTATTCAAGCAGGTTTTTTTTGTGCAGATTTACATCAATCTATATTTTGACAAAGCTTGTCATGGACATCATAAACTAAGCTAACCATAGAGCCAGAAAACCCACTACTGACTCCAAAATTACCAAAAGAAGATAAGCATCGAAAACATAAACCCTAGAGCTGTGAGTCATCGGCACTGTTATGTCACTGGGCTAAATCAAAAGGATTTAAATTAACCACAAACTTGTATTTAGGCCATTGCAACATGGATACAGGAATAAATTAGACAGCATGGTGCAGAGAGCCATCAGTAGGTTGTCAAACTTTTAAACTATTTTGGCCAGTATTTAATCTTCAAAGGCAAAAAATCCAGTGTGAGCTGTAAGGTTCATGCATTCAGGACTTGCTAAATATTCATTACACCACAGACCAACTGTATTTGTAGTCAAAACTACTTTCCACAGATAACATCCCAAGATTCCAATTGTAATAATAAGAGGGTAAAGCTGGAATATCAGAAAGAAAAGGAGAGGACTAGGATTGTGATAATCAACCAGAAGTCCCAAGACTCAAACTTAGAACCAAAACTTCAAAATCAACAGATTCAATCAATAGACTTAATCATGGTTTTTATTGAGTCTGTGGTTCAAACTGAAAGTCCTTCAGTGACCTGAGCAGGGAGAATTCTGGTCAAAGACCATTCTCCCTGCCCCTGGTTTGAGTGACATGGCGATGGCAGCGACGACCATGACTGGAATTTGAGATTCTGGAGTGCAACAAGTTCATGAGAATAACAAGCACCTGACCTTTTAACCTCCTCCGTTAACCTGGTGAGGGTTGCATATAACTCAAGATTATGGGGATCTCTATTTTCTATCACTACAGATTCTTGCACAACGTGACATCATTATCAAATACCTGAGAAGAGGTTCACAGGTGAAATCTGATTGATTTGGTGACATTCATCAACTTAACAGCCACTTTAATAAGTTATAAATCATTGATCGAAAGTCAACGGCATACCTCCTGCTGATAAATGGCTCCGCTTTCACAAACATAAACATATATAGAACATATCCTATTATTTATATATATATAAGTAAAATGTATATTACATTATGGATGTTTTAGTCACTTGTTGTGGAGTATAACTTGGCGCCAGCCCAAACCTCATCACATTCAGGAACAACCACTCTAAAACATGGTTGCTTAATTTGCGCCTGTCGCAGTGTAGGTAAGGTTGCAGGCAGACAGAGTTGAGCCACATGTATGAGTCATTTATTGGAAAGCGGGACTCTCACGAACATGAGACTCATACCAGCTACAGTTATTTATAGCGCTGTCATAAATAACACAGGTAAGGGTTTCACAAAACGTGGAGCCTGTCACATAAAAGCATCTGCAAACATGGCAGTTGGAATAGATGAGTCGTAGATATTATTGAGAAGTTGGGAAACAGGAAGCAATGTTTTTTTATAGCCCTGGTCCCATTCTAATGGTTACTTTCACCGCCCAGCCCTGGTTACGAGTGCATGAAAGATTAGAGAGATGACAATCAGCGATAAATCAGACTATCTCGATAAATCCGATACAAAAACATTAAGCTGAGTCCGATAAAAACAGCAATCTTTATGATACAGATCTCAGATCTCAGAGACAGGACATGCTCAGACATGAGGTAGCATCAGATCAGCTTTTAATCCATTTTATCGCAGTTTGAGTCACTCCCTTTCTACTTGTAAGCTGCTGCCGTCGAATAGAGGGGTGGGCTACTCGAAACGCAGACAAATTGGATGTAACTTTGGTTTAAGGTAGAGCAGGAGTTTCTCATCAACACAGGCCAACCCATTAGTTGCCTCCCCTGACCTGAATCAAGTTGGATCCAATTTGCCCGGATTTTGGTTGTTCTACCCGCTCAAGCTCTTAATGCAGGTAAATTTGATCATGCTTGATCAACCCCTGACCCTACATGCCACGGCTGTGTGTGGCCCTAATAATCTGACAATGTGGTCAAACCAAAACCTCACAAATGAAACCATGAAGATTACCTACTGAAGGCATTTGACACAACCCATATATACCAGCATTAAATGTACACCAGAATTGGTATGAGGTTAAAATTCCTAATGAGAAAGCCGTTTTTGTGGTGATGATATGAGGAGAGAGAGGGTTAATATATAGCGTGGCAGGTAATGGACTGAGGCGCTGGAAGAAAACATCTTTGGTAGTTTCATGCCGATGTGAAAATAAATTGTGAATGACTGATATATCAGAATTTGTTCCTGCACCAAATTACCCTACAGATCATCCCTAACATGAACATAAAAAAGGATTTATATGTTCCTAATCCTTGCCCGATACTCTCGATTGAAAAGAGAAACATAACGACATTGCTTCCATCAATTTCAAAGAAAACTTCTTTCCAACTCGATAAATCTTTTGTGTATCGCAACAATATACAGACATTGAACAGCCAAAGAGAGAGAAGCGCAACTCCGAACTTTCAAACTCACCCAGATAATTCGTATAGCATTCCTTGAGAGATTTACCGACGGGCAGTGTTGATGTTTTACAGGAGTTACTTCTCCCATCTCGACTACGACTACTTCGCTGGACACAAGGGCTTATGTTTACCGACTTGTAATGGTAGCCGTCATCGAATGATCCGGATTTTATTGTCCCGTCGCCATAGTGGCGATGCCGGGTCAGCTTTTTAGCTGCCGGAGTGGATTTCCTTTGTTTGACTGGGTGCTGAGAAGACTTGTCGAGAGTAGATGAGTCAGCCTGAGGTCTGAACATCTTGATAAACTTGTTTTTGAGGGAGTATCGGTGTGGCGTAATAGCCGCTGGTGCCGATATCATCGACATTGTTGCCTCCCCAAAAGTGCAGCGTAATATAAAATGTCTCAAATCTAATACTTTATTTGCTGTTGAATTCCTTCACAGTTGAATTTCAATCCAAGCTAGTGTTACTTATAATCGCAGATCCGCAAATCCAATTACTCCAGGAAATGCGATCATCTAGCGCGAGAAAGAAAACTGTTCAGTTGTTCTCACTCCTAAAATATGAAGATCAACTGACTCCAGTATATAGGTATATGTAGGTACGCCAGAGTATACCTCCTATTAGAATTGTAGCAGGTTGTTAGGAAGTAATCTGAAAGTGATCAGATGGTTACTAGCCTTGTCAGTACATGTCAGAGATCTGTGATAAAAGATCAATTACCTTTCTATTCAGTTCACTCTTTATTGTCTGTTTCCCCACAGAATGCCAATCTGACACAAGGCAGAATATCAACTATCCTCTGAGAAAGTACGAGAGAGTGTGCCTTCTGTTGTCGGTGCACTGTTTAAAGTGTATACTATATACTGTGCAGTAACCTGGGGGTATATGTGTGATGTTTGGCCGACCTCTGGAAGTGTGTAACACACTTCGAATTAATCTGAGCACCAGGGCTTCTGCACAAACGCCGGAGTTCAACAAACTCAGATTACAGTAATCTTCAGCAGTTTATCCGAAATAAGCCAGCTTCCAAACCGTAGAACAAACAAACTTGCCTCCTATATGACTTAGCACTAATAATTTGTACTCTGCAGTTGAGTGTTCACTTCCTAAATGTGGCTTGTGACTGACTGTGACTACTCTTTTGCAGGTTCAATTATAAACCTCTGATCCAAATGTTTTGCAGCCAGTGCAGTATTATGCAGTGTGCAGACAGTAGGTCTATATCCTGATAGCGAATGTTAGTTTCTTCAGGTCCAGTTGTTGTGATGTTTTCTAGAGAACTTTATAGACACATCCAGCTGTCACCCTGGTTTACACAGCTGTCATACGCTAAATCAAGTGGTAAATCCCTCCTCTCGAGTCAGTAAGAGTGTCTGTGATCTGTTACCCCTCGACTTTGTGTGTCAAGGTCGGCGACTATACTTGACTCCTCTACGATCGATCTTATGTCTGCGGTGTCTCTTACTTAGTTAGACTAGCGACACCTACCAGTATCAATACACGGCTAAATGTCAGATGTATAACCAGTTAATGAGGTGCATCACGTAACAGAAATACCTCTAACATTGTAGATGTTTAGGATTATATTGTAACTTGTGATGTTTGTTGTAGCTTAACCTGCGTTGGATGATAATGATGATTCCTGAGGCAGAGGCACAACCAAATCCTATCTGGTTGCAATTTCCAGGGTAGCTGATTTATCTTATTTTAGTTCCTGAAGCAGACGCAGCGCCAACTAAAAGTGCACCTTCCACGTTCCAGAAACAAGCCAATGCTGCCGGTACCGCTATTAGAGATTCTCAGCGATCCTCTCAGTTAGTTGATGATTTTACACTCAATCACAGCTAATTTGCAGTCATATAATACTACCTGATCCCAGGTGGAAGTCTTGTAATTACTGTTATGGCTCCTTTGGCATTTACACATTTACTCTGTAATTCACACAATTATTACAACAAGTATTTTAGTATTTTTCACAACAGAGCATAATTATATTATATACAGTCATTTATATAGAGTTATGACTTTTCCACTCAGTTATTATTTAGCTCCCAGCTGTGAGCAAACTGTGAAATGAAGTTTCTAATCCTTATGTTGTTGTAGTATAACTCTGTAACTCTATAATCCCGAGTTGATCAAAGTCCCCCTTTCTCTTTCAGCTTGTAGACTACTGCTGCTTTTGTTGTTGGAGGCCCGCTGTCAGACACAGCACAACAGCAGCTTATTGATGACGTAATGCTTCTGTTGTAGTAAGGTCTCGGTTTCACTCGAAGCTGCTAAGCTTTATTTTAAGCTGTTCTTAACCGATGTTCACATAGACCAGTTCCTTGTGAAAACTCTTTGTTCAATTGTAGATCTGTCTAACTCCTAAGTTTGATTACTCATATTTTTAGTCCGCAGAAAGTGTTAATAGATCGGCCAGTCACAACCATGCAGAAGTATTTCCTTAAATCCTAAGTTAAAAATGGCCTTCTGTGATTGATGAGAAGGCTCAAGTAACAGTTTGTCACTAAATATTTCCTGATGGTAGGTAGTGAACAATCATCGATGATGAGTTAGAAACCTCCCAACTGAACCAACTACCAAATCAAAGCACCTGTGCCTTTCTGCCCACTGACGGTAATAAATCCATCTATGCCTTGGCTCTATAGGGCAGGCTATAAATGGCTCTATAATCTCTTATATGACTCTCTATGGTCGGTGCTCTCTATGGTGGCGGTGGTGGTTTATAGAGGTGACAGTTGATATGTTATGATGGGATTATTAGCCTGTTATCAGTGATAACATTCGCCGAGTCTGTCACACAATCAATCATAGCAAATGTAGGATTGTTGCTAACATTAATCACTGCAGAGGGAAGAATAATTTATGGTCAGAGACAAAGAGAGAAAATAGATAGAGAGGGGGTAGAAATGGGCGTAGATATGGGCGTTAGTGTTTTGGCTAGCAGGTTGTGATTTTGAATTTGTGTACCAACAATCAACATAAGTTGGGTATATTATTTGCACCCTGCCATGTACATTGATTCAAATATGATCAGGGTCACAAACTGACACTGCACTTGGCAAAGTGTAATTAGGTCAAATATATGTCTTGGTAAAATTACAGTTTTTGATACAGGGAGCCTTCTTTAATTAAGTGCCTGGAACAATCTGGGCCAGCAGGTGATTTTGCATACTCAGCCTAGTTAATTCGGAGGTCACTTGGGTGACTCAGGTCCTGCATCAGTCTGGCATTGTGGGTGATTTGGAGCCTCAGCCCAACCTATGCCGGCAAATGTCGGGCATAAACAACATTTAACAGTAAATCGAATTCAACCAGAGGGTGGAAAAGACTATCTATCAAAATATGAGTCATTTATGTATTAAATACACAAAATCTTTTGAGCAGAAAGTCAAATACAGGAAGGCTTGTTTGGGATAGGTGGTAGGGGCTTGGCCAGAGAGTATAGTTTATGCACTCAGCCCAATCTGTATAGACTGACCATGCCAAATAATGCCTTGATGACCATCCTCAACTTATAAACATATTCATAGGATTACCAGGCAGCAACCTCCGATTTACTGATGATTAACGAGATATGAAATTGTCACCTTGCCTGTTGAGGCATTTTGAGCTTAAACATACACAGGACTGGTTGAGGGAGCAGTGTGGAATAGGGGGCAAATGGCAGAATAATCAAATTTTTATCATGACCAAAAATAAAATCCATGGTGAAAGATGCTCATGTTGATCATAAATTATGACTTTTGTGTATAATTTGAATCTTTAATATATTGTGATTCAGCAAGGTGTAGATGACTGTTTGGGAGGGGCTATTCAGGATTAGCCGACAGGTGTGGTTTTGTGGGTAAGGCCCTTTTTATACGGATGTTTTTGAAAATTATAATATTTCCATCCTGGTTCATACTGGTTTATATGAGCAAGGAGTTAACTCCTTCATATGAGCCAGCCATCAACTTTAACAAGCCCAGAGACAGCAAAAGCCTCGAAAACGAGGACCCAAAGACAAGAACGAAACACCAGCACACTCGAATAAAACAATCTATCTTGTGATACTTGCTATGAATACACCTTGTGTAATTACTTATGTCAGTTAAAAGTGTCCAGACCCTAATAATAAGATGGTGAAAATAGATGATCCTTAATCAAGAGGGCGCGAAAATGCATGGAATTGTAAGGGGGTGACAACTCCAAGATGTAAACTATACTAAGAAATCTGCAGATAACGCAGTTAGTCACCACATAGTTATACTGAATGTTTATGACATATATGGTGTAATTATCACCAACGAAGGCTATTAATCATGAGATGACTGGATAATTAAAGCTAAATGCATGAAATACCCTGTCAAAGTGTCTTTGATTATATAATGACAATTAGTCAACTGATCATACAAAGACATGAATGTAAATATGTGCTGATATCAGCTCTCTTGAAACCAAGCACACTTTAGACAATAATCTACTATAGACCTGATGCACTGGGACCTACCCTCCCACATAATCAACCATAGACTCTAGACAACAGACAAAACCGAGACTGAAACAAAACCTAGACTGAAACAAAACCTAGACTGGGACCAACACTATTTACGTGTCATATTGTCTGTAAACTCAGGACTGAGAACAATCAAAAATCAAAGGCTGAAAAACCATTTCCTCCATAAACATAAACACTGCATATTACATATGTTTATGATTTCCGTACCTAACTTCATTATCATAATAAGGATATCCAAGTTGTAAATCAATACACCTGAAATGGCGCTAAATATGACCATTTGAAGGAGATGTATATCGGACCTACCACTTTCGTTTTCTTCAACCGCGTCAAAATCCGAGTCGCTGTAGCTTCTGATCCTGAACTTAGCACCCCTCTCATGTATAGGGGACGTCAGCCGCCCTTCCGCATTCTCTTCAAAGAAAACATCACCTTCATCTGCCTCACAGATACTATTTTGCTGAGAGTATTGTTCAGCAAAGTAATCAGGCAGAGACGTAACGTCGACATCAGTATATATAGCTATAGGAGTTTTTGCTGTCGACGGCTTATTAGATTCAGATTTCCCTCTGGTAAACAGCGTATATAAAGATAATGACAAGCTTTTCTTCCTGACTTCAGCGCTTTTACTTCCACTCGCTGCCGTTCGCTCAGGCGTATCAGCGGTAAGGTCAGCCGTACTAGCGCTTCTACTAGATTTCAGCAGCAGTGGTGGTAGCAATCCCCTGTTATGCCTCTTCGATAAGTTAATAGATGCGTTTGAGGAGCTCCTCAGCTTGCGCTGTATTGGTGTGCTTGGCTCAGTAATCGCCACAGACAAAGGACGAGAACTGTTTATATTATCCATTGAGGGACAGCGCTGCATATTTGGTCGATGGCGCGGAACGTCCGATGCTGACTTGCGTAGTTGTTCCCCGGGCATCCTCGCCCCTGTGTGTCTAGTATAATGAGTCCTGCTCTTAGTATTGCTTTCCTGACCGCGACTCTCCTTTCGCTTCTTAAGTAAACAAACTGCATTACCTTTATGGCTATTCTCAGAGCCTTCTTCAATATCATATTTTCCAATATCATATTTCCCAGGGATGATCCGAGATAATCCGTTAGAATTAGCGCAGCCAACATCTGGATTTCCCTTGATAGGGTGACCAGGTTGCGTGGCAACTGCTGTATTACTTAACAGCATGGCACTTTTCCCTTTTATTATGGGAAGTGTATTACTGCATTGAGTCGGAGGAGATGAGTCTCGATCGGATAACGCTTCATCGTCTGCTGCGTATCCAGCATCATGGCGTTTCTCAGCGCCTGTAAAGTCAAGAAAAAAACACAATAAAGTTTGGATAAAACCAGTTTAATCGGATTGATGATTTCCATCTCATTTACCCTAGAGTATTTGCAGGAGGAAAAGTTCTTCATCTCATATAGACTTGAAAAAGTTAAATTACACCTTGCTTATATTTTATGAATCACATAACCTCATATAAACTCCCACTCTTAGCAAGTGATAGAAGGTACTGGCTGACAGTAGGTCGCCCTAAATCTTGCTAAACTAAACTATAGCTAATTTTTACTCTGCCTGGCTATACCCATTTTTAGATCTGAATTTTATAGTAGGGTTATGTAGATTTTTCTCATTTGTTTTGTAACTGAGAGTTGAGTACGCCCAAGGCTCAACTTCTACAATTTTTTTTTCTCCATCCCACCGCAAACACTCACAAAAACAATAACCAGATGCTCGATGTTGGTTGATGCCGGACACTGTTTCAGCAAGAATTAATGGAGATAGTTTAAATTTCCCTGTTTTAAGAAGATAAATTGAAGATTGATGGCAATAAAGGCTGTCAAATGAGTATCTGAAAAATGAAATATCGCTACAAATTTTCTCAACGGTATGTGACTGTGCTTTAAACTCTATAACCCAAGCACACCTGTAGTTTGCACCTAGATTTGATAGACCATTGCCACCTGATAGAGTATTTGCGATCACACGCAACATCCAGATGTTTCAGCGGAACGAAAATATTACCTCCCCTCTCCTTCTGGTTCCTAAATAAGGGTTTATTTGAAATCTTAGTCTACTGACCCACTCTGACAATGGGATATACGAATGCATGTATATCTCTGATCGATAGAGAGTGAACTAATTCACTCAGCATGAGTACCACCACAAGGAATTTGGTGTGAAGTCCAGAGTTTAATTTTATTGATAGGCCTAAGGGGTGGGTACATGTCAGGTACTCATACTTAATTAATTCTCACGACCAGAGATACCCATGATAATAGTGTAGTCTCAATGTCAGTGCGCTACTGACCTTGCTTAGTGTGCTGAAGGTGAAGAGCTGATGGGATGATCAGCTGTGCTGGAACTGAGGCTCGCCTGTTGTATTCGCGAACGGCAGCCTCGATTTCAGCGCACTCTCCTGCTGATTGATCAAAACTACGCCGTCTGTGCTCTCTCGGAAAGTCCATGTCTCTAACTCGCTTTGTGAATATGTTACGTCTGCTTCGAGATCCTGCAATAGGACTAGTCGTAACTCCAGCTAGACTGAGTTCCAGATTTGAGCTGTGGCGAGTGATAGTGGGCTGGTATTCATAATCCAACACTGCTTGAGAATTTAAGTCTGTGTTAATGTCGGTTCTTGACCTTGAGAGATGGGCATAGCCTGAGCTCTCGCTGATGCTTCCAAGAGTCTGGTAAGGGTTCTCAATGATCCACCCTTGAGCTATTGTATGTAAAGTGGATACTGGAGCTGAGGAATACTGCCGAGAGTCTTTCCCCTCACTTTTGTGCTTACAATGTGATTTTCCTAAAGAAGAAAAAAGTCCATATAGTTGGTGAGCTGCAGCAGAAAAAAAATAGTTATCAACAAATCAAACTTATCTAGTTAGCTTGCGTCATCAAATGATACTTTATCCATACTACTTCTCATGGAGAGGCCAAGTTGAAGCGCTCAAACTGTGCCGGGAAAGCTGGTAGCAGCATTACGTTATAAACCACTTTAGGGAAAGTTATAATTTAATACTACTGCTAGCTATCCCTGCACAGTTTGAGCGATTAAACTAGGAGGACCCGGACCAACTCCCACATGATCCTCCCTCAACAAACTCCCCACATGGAATCAATAGAATACTACAACCTACTCTTACTCAGTGAATGTGAGCAGACCTTGTCAGTCAGCTGTCTCAACAGACTATGACAAAGAAATATTCTGAGCTAGGACCACTAAATATGCAAATCCGAATTGAGGTGCTCAATTTTCAATAATTAAATTTGGTACTTCCGAAACAATACTACACGACTATGAATGAAGATACAGAACTCCATGAGTAATAAGCATTAACGCCTCCTGATATTCCTCACAGCCTTGCATTATTTACATAAATCTGAATACCTACAGGACTGGATATATGTTTTAAAAATGTGTATTCTAAATTATATTAAAGAGAATAGATCTCTTGTGGTTTTTAAAAATGCAAAAACAAACTTTCAAAGTCAAATTTTGACCAACCACGTCAATCAATCAATTAGTTATCCAATATGCCACTATTGTGACAAATGAGAGCTCTCAATTTATACAGCTGAAGAAAAATTAGGCAAACACTTTGCAAGATTGATGACAAGCTCTCTGCCAAATTCAAAGCTATTAAGGATTAAAGAGAATACTATGCTTCTGAGGCAACTACCGATAAACGCAAACATAAACATTAGCTTGAGTTTAGTCCGGCCAGATTTGGGGTGGCTTAATATTAGCGAGCACCACCTGTTGAGCTAAGTTAGAGGTAGAGGTAAATGTGGGCTTATAGTTTCACTATTTCAATCCTGTGGGAAATGGTGAATACTTCCTCCTGGAAGTGCTTTACTCCTCCAAGGTCTTATAGTCTGATAATCATAGTCTAGTGAGTTGTCTCTTTTTTGATGAATCTCAGTTGACAAGAGCAAACCAAGAGAACTGCATCCGAAAATTCAAGGAATTTCAATTCTTAATTAGCTAATTATTATTCAAACTTCAGGCCCCAGAGATACTAAGAGGAATGGCAACTTGATATGATAGGATATGAAAGCAATAAATTATCATTGCTGTCATTTCAATCATTTGTAGCAAGTTGTCTCCTCCCTGATTTAGAAGAGATAACTCCCAAGTTCAGTCAAAAACATCAATTTTCTCTCAAGTTACATTTTTATGATAAGCCAGATGCTGCTGTCATAAACAACTATCAAGCTTGCTTTTATTTCATATCGCTCTACACCCCATTTAGTTGCATGTAGACATAAAATTTGTACTAGCAGTCAAAAAGTATGGCTACCTGCAAGAATATTGTATTGGCAGGCAAATAGTGTCAACCATAAACATACAAGGGTATTTATAATAAAAACACATAGTATTTAAATGTTTATTTATAGCATACATTAATCTCGCCTTTTTCAAATGTACCATCAGCAGTATATTATTCACGGGATTAGGTTCGCCATTTTGCAGAGGCTTGCTATAGTGAAATTTGTGGCCAGCCAACTATATAGAAACCCTCCGACCTTAGCTGGGGAAGGCCGGCGCATGCTAACATTAAGTCACCTCAAAACTAGCTAAATAACACCCAAGCTAAAATTAACTGCTGTGTGTGTGTGAGGTATATGTCTATGACCCCAACTTATCTAACTACTGCTTCTCGGCCTATTGGCCTAAGTGTCATTTCCAATGGCTGATTAGTGCCAGTTTCAGTTTTGGCAGCTTGCTGCACACCCAGTCCAGTCCAGTCCAGTCCAGTGTTTTATGGCCTCACATTTAGAATGCATATTATTTTTCCAATATCTGCATCAGTATGAGGATTTAGGGCACCTCGGTCCCTCTTTAGGGGCAGCCCAATCTTCTCTTTCTTACTAAACAGCAATCTTACTACTATATAGAAAGCAGAGTTCAAGCACTACTCACCTGGTAGACTAATAGATCTGTGATATTCATCGCTGGCTCTGGTAGCCTTTGTTCCATGGCTACTAGCTTTAGTACAGCTGAGACTTGGTAAGGTAAGCTCTACGTATGGAGGCTGTCTACTATTCCTTTTGTCTGAGTAAAATACAGCAATTAACTGTTCAGTTAATGAGAAGCAGATGAGTTGCAATGGTTGAAACAGATGATAAATCGTGGACAAAAACACACTTATGCAGTTGAAGAAGATTTCGAGGTGCTAAGCTATCAAAGACAGTTCCAATAACATATCCCACAACTGCTTGAGAGTTTTGAATAGGTTGGCAATCATATTCAGGAAGGCAATATATTATTTCAAATGGTGAAATAATGACTTGCCTACAGTTAGAGAGTGAACTCAGCAAAAATAGGCGGAAGTTAAAGGGGGTTAGAAGGGATCAGTTAAAAATTAGCATGGTCGGTTTCAGATTAGAAACATAGACAGAATCACTCAGAACCGAGTTAATAGGCTTTACTATTTTAGGTCTTTGAAATAAAATACTAAGAGATACTTAAAAATTGTTACAACATAATTTTAAAAAACTCGAGACTGTAAGCGCTCCATCGAATGGATTTTTTGCCCCAATCAGTGTGTGTGTGTGCAGGAAAGGGCATAAGTAACAGAATGTCGGCCCAAGACTGCCGCAGCACTCAAACTGTACAATTGAACACAAACTTTGATGATATCCTTCCCCTCCTGTAGCCAAGGTTTCGGCTCTGGCATGGTTTGCTGTTGGGTGAGAAGGAGAGAAAATGCAAGGTCACTGAAACCACATATTGACATGACTAAAGTGAAACTTAATGATTTTAACATTTCCTATATCATATTATAGGTACTTTCAGGAAAGTACAATCCGACCTGGTATTCACTATGTTTCCATGTGTCGATTTTGTAAGGATTTCGGGAGTAATCGCCCCATGGAAACGGCATTAAAATCAAATTCCGATTGTGACGAATGACTTTTTGGACTCGAATGTTCATACCGTGTTTATTCAACCTAGTTGTTAATTGGCGGCGTGGTTTGCACACAATGCCATCAAAGGGACAACACGTGGGAGGCCCGGGGTTCAAGTCCTGGCCGCGGCAGATTCTTTTCATGTTTTTCCCATCATGGGAACGGTTAGAATCCACTGGATTCTAACCATTCGAAATTGGAGTGAACCACAAAATCGAAGCATGGAACCATAGTGAATATTGTCTCTCTCTCTCCCACCAGCCAATCAGAGTCGACACACTATTAGCTACTCTTTCCCCGAGCTCACCTGATAAACCGATAGATGTATTCCTCTGAGATGGAGCTCGATCTACAGTCTGCTTATCATATCCACGCTGGTCATTCTTCTTATGATGTCTCTTAGCTGTAGTGGCTGAAGAATAAACTGGAGGTATAATTTCCAGTTCTAAGCTAGGCAGGACTATACTTGGGCAGGACTTTCTCCTCAGATAGAGCTGTTTTGCAGTTGAAGCTGACGACATCTTGTCTTGTGGTTTATCACTTCTCCACTTTATATACGGCATTGTGATAACTGCAATAAAATATACAAAACTCTAGATGAACACAATATGCCTTAATTAATAATCTTGTACTCACGGAGATAAAACTGGTTATTTGAGATGTGAGATGAAGCCAGTGCATAAGATCCAGGTATAACACATATCAGCTTGTCTTGACAAGCTTTGTTGGTGGGGGAGGGACTCCCCTCCCCAACATAACAAAGCTCGTCAAGACAGGCTAATCACAGTGTAGGGATATATCCTTACTCAGTGATTGCATCTAACAGTCAAATATTAAGGTTGTTTTCTGTAGTTGCACCAGATCCCAGCTCAACTAAATCTGGACAGCTTTACCGTTACATCCAATTTAAAGATCCCTCACTCGCACAACAGACGAACGCCAATTAAGGAATGTCTTCACATGGCATTTTGAACAGTTTCTTCATTTAAATCCCTTACATCACATCATGCCGATAACTAGACATCAGACATGGCCTGATGTCTTGATGATGGTTATAGTCTGGTAAGGACAAAAAAAACTGTAGCCGAAGAGCTAATCTTCTAAAACAATTGTCCTGTCAGGTCGTTGAGTGCACAATCTTCTAATGACAGCCTGAGTTTATTTTAACGATGATAATGCAAAGCAAGCGAATAAGAAACTATGAGGCATTTTTACGTCACAAAAAAAAGGTAGCAATAATGGCTTTAGCTATTTCCTTTGATGATTTTGATGGAGTGTTCAATTGTATGACCTTGGGAGAGGTTATTTGTAGTGTCAAAATAACAGATTATGATGTTTGCAAATTATGTTTGCAATCACAAACGCAGGTAGGGCTAGGCTTCTTGGCATAGGCCTAACCCTTAAAAGTCTTATAATGAAATGAATGCATTTTTGCTCTGGAAGCCAATATTTTTCAGTTGCAAACGAGCCATGTTTTGCAACTTAAAACTCAAACATATTTGAATAATTTTTGGACACAAAGCTTGTCACATGTCACATGCCCTCAGTGGCACGGGACTCGATTGAATTGCCTCTTCCGCCTTTCTCAGCACCACCTGTGCATCATACCAAACTATTCGAAGCGGAAATTTAGTTTTGAGTACAACTTCCATATCAATAAAATAAAGTGGAACAAGTATTGGAAATATTGGAGCGTATTTTCTACTTGAAGTACGTCCCATATATTGTCTGCTCTTTTTCTGTGAATGAATGAGGGAGAAACCTAACTTTTTAGGTTAGAGTAAAATGTTGAGCAGAAGCAACTTATGCTCAATCTTCCCTAAACAGCTTGTTTAGGGAAGATTTTTTTAAACACTCACCTGTATGTGTTTGAAGGGTCAGTTATATCCAGCAATCAGTCAGTTATCCTACAGCCTGAAGAATAGTGTTATGCTCCACGGCGAAACGGTCGACCTACGTCTCCTGCGATATATCACTGCAGTATTAACCACTAGGAATGGTTGTATCCCCACTACCAGGTAACAGCGCACATAGCTTATTCCGGTGAGCGTGTTTGTAGTTTAGCACTCAGTGCCCTGCTGAAGTGACCGTTAAATACGAATCTTCGTCGACCACGAGAATTCCAGGAGCTCAAGTGACAAGGACAGTTCAGAGAGTTCAGCGTAGTAATCTGATATGATACTTAAATAATCCACAATAGAATTAATTGACCATCAATGGGAGTCAATGAGCGGCACACATTGTCACTTTTTCAGGCTGTCCTCTCAGTGCTGATGATCCGTTAGACGTCTGGTGAAGCATTTCATTCCTGTCAGGGTTTGTCACCTTGTCGCAATGTCTGAAATTTCTCTGTGTGAGAATTTGAGGAAACTAAAACCCGCAACCAGATCCTGGTTTACATCAAAGTGTAGTTTACCACAAAATGCATCTAAGCTGATAATATGTCACATTTGAAAAAAAGTTTTCATGACACAACGCTTAGCATGAGCATCCAAGCTGTAACGCTAGATATTATTCTTAGCATGAGGCGCTGCCTGAGCACCCCCTACTCTGAAGAATAGTCTTAAGACTTCAGGCTTTTAGTCACCAACGGTAGCAGCAAGCGATGCGTCTCTTCCAAACTAATGCTATCTTTGTAATCCCCAGATAAAGAGTGATTACACCGAAACGTCTGGAACTCCTTGATTACAGCAAGGTGGAAAACTCGATTTACCGTCACAACGTCACCACCACATAAATCGGAGGAATCGGAAATAAGCTATTCGTAGATTTAATTCAAGCAAAACTACAACTTAACAGGAGTCAATTACACAGTCTTCAAATTAATTCAGTTCTAATAAGCCATGACCTGGAAAGAAATTTACCAATTTCAAATCACAATTGAATTAATGCATATTCGAAGGCCAAATGAAGAAGATCAAAATCTCAGTAAATTAAATTGATAGCGGAGCTAAATGTCTCAGACGCGCCCTTCCACTTCAAAATCTGACGTAAAGAAGCTTCGATTGGTCATAACGCCGCACAAACTAGTACCCCGTCTGACTGCCGCCCAAACACAAAAAGACAACAGTGTTCCTGAGCGAAGACAATCACTTTTAACTTATAACTAAAACCCTGAAAGAATTAAAATGCTAATCCAGAAAATTTTGAAGTATCCATTATTACAAATCTTATAAAAGCCAACCATCTCAACACTGACACTCTCAAAAATCACTCCAATCAGACATCTATTAATTCAAGTTTGATAAATTACCAGATAATACTGAAGGGGAACAATGCAATACCTTTTTTTAGGATTATGCAACAAGACGAGTTCATATCCCACCTGAAGCATAATATGGAACACACCCAACCTCAGCAGAGCTCAAGGGGAAACCCGCCAACCTTCAGCACAATACTAGGGGAAACCTTTAGAAACTTATATCATGTCTGAGACATAACACATATAAAAAGATTAACACTATTTGGTTAAAATTTCAACACAAGGCAACCCATAGGCTACAGCAAAATCAAGGCTTGTACTAAAATAGATTGAGATTAAAAGCTTAAGACTTGAAGTGAACAAAACGCTTAAAAATAAATGACAAATATTATAAATATTATAAATGACAAGGTATATTTTTGGTGTCAACATGATGTTATACCAGAGATAATCTATCTTAGTCTATCTATAGTCTCTGGTTATACTGCGCAAGATTATAAGATGACTAAATAAGCCAGGGGCTTTATTAACGAGGAGGCGTGTCAGGGTAAGAAAACTTGAAGAAGAAGAAGGCAGAGGAAAAAGGCAAATACTGCAGTGGTTAAGGGAAGGTAAAGAGCATGATAGAATGATTGATGGCATGGCTATATTTAGTGAGGAAAGACAGATTAGAATGACCTGAGCTGTTGTGGGCGTTTTGCTGAGATAAATCATAGTAAGGTGAAAGAAAAATACTAGTTGGCGCTGTCTGGAATGATTGAACGTGAGAAGATCCCGAAATGAATTCTATGATTTGCCTTTGCAAAATTTTCAGGATGCTAAATAATGCCGTTGGTGTCTAACAAAAGTATTTCTAGGGATTTTAGGCTGAACTTTGGTGCCTGTAAAGTTTCACCAGGTGAAACAAGACCCGCACTGGCGTTTTGCTTACACCTACAACACAATTTCTGGAATACCAAGTTAATGAAAAATTGCTAGTTGGCGCTGTTAGGACTGGATGGATGGATGTGGGAAGATCCCAAAAATAAGGGTGAATGATAATGCCCTTGGTGACTGCACTCAATATGATTAGGAAGACTGGGCTAAACTTCGTCGCTTGCCAAGTCAACAAAAAATGCACCGAAGCTTTGCCGTTAGGTGCATTTGGTTGAGTATCCTACACAGCAATTTTTTGGAGTACCAAGTTGGGTCAGGCTAATGATGATAATCATAAATTGACTTGATTTGCCTCTAAACTTTTGAGATTAAGTTGCATAGTAACTTTGCTAATGCCATGACCTATCGTCTAGAAGCCATGTGATTTCAGCACCAGAACCTAGCCTTCTCACGCAGCCACATTTTTGTTTTGCATGTCAAGGCTAACCATAACCCCCTTTTACCTTTGATAAGTTTGTGTTTTCTGTTTCCTGAAGGGGAATCAGTACCTATCATCTGCTTGTTTGAGTCAGTGGGTGTAGTACCATTACTACTAGAGGTAGGGGTGCGTTGTACAGGGGCGTATAGTGCGGTACTAGTACCAGGGGTAGTTTGTTGAAGTGGTGTAGACATGCTACGCTTTGTTGAGGGGCCACTGCTGTAGGCTGTGTTAGTATTTGGGTTAACACCGGGCACAACATCCGCTGAAATATGAAAGCATAAGCAAGGATTAGTGAGTTAGCCTGCACAACGGCATCAATGCGAAGACTTATGCATAGTTATTTTGGTGCAAAAACTTTAACCACTGATGGCGTTAATAGTAGTGAGTCAATCAGTCTTTACTGATTGACACAAAACTAGAGACACAACACTCAGACTGAGATCGGTTGACTATTAATAATTTGTGCACAGTCAGCACCCATCCCACTCTTAGCTACTGAGAGGGCCTTATTGGCACAACATTCTAACTGTTTGAAAATCCCTGTGTTATGTGAAGCAAACCCATGATGAAGTGATGTTTTGAACAATGTGCACCAAACATATAGAGTAAGCTCATGCTTCTGTGCAAACTTGACCCACAACCAATCATCATGCATACAGAATGAGCAGGTGTTATTTAGAGTAAGAAATGCATTTTAAAAGAGATATCCACAGCGATGAGTTAGAGAAAAATTGTGCTCTGGCCATAAAAATTGGAAGCCAAAGGCACCAATTGGGAGTTGCGTACTCCTTGAACATCAATCAATTAAAGAGCACAACTCCAAATTAGATTGACATTTCCACAAACAGCGCATCATGGTGAGAAAACTAATGACTATTCGGTGCTGACAGACATTTTTGTTTTTAAGTTCATCCATCACCATCTCACACACATTCATGCACTGAAAAAATGTTAGCTAGTTAAACTTATATTAAGTAATCAACACCCATAACTAGACTTTGTAATTCTGCTATCGAAAAACATGTTTTGAAACCAATGATGAAATAATACAGAGTTAGACAGTTAAACGTACAATGAACACAGTTAGCCATAACCTCTCAGGTAGGGATAGCCCAGGTTCTTATCTTACCACGTTTAGGGGAGGACGGAGAGTTTAATGTGTTTCTCCTCATCAAAGCTAAACCCCAAAATAGCATCATAACATTACTAAATCAGGACTTATGCAGGTGAACTAGAACCTAGCATGATTTAAATTATTGGTAGCTTACTACTGTCGCCTATTCTGGTTTATAGTTTATGTATGGAAACTAAAGAATATTCCATACCTGAGCAAGAGGGAGCTATAATTTAGATTGACTGCGGCTTAAATCAAGTTTCTAAGGAATTTCAGGGATAGGCGACACAACGGACACAATGGGGTAACTTAGGAAACATCTAGAAACAGTGTGAGCCCTCGTTGAGTTCTGATATACTGTCGGCTTGTATGGTTTCATCATCATTACTGCACCTATACCTAAGCGCATTGGCAGCAATACTTTTGGGTACAAGGCGCTGTGCTAGCTCCTACATCCTCAATGTCTCAATGCCATGTAGCATATGCTTGGCTATTGAATGCAAAATTTCGAATCCTATGGACAGGCTTTTAATATGTTTAAAAATTGACCTCATCTAAGAAATGTGAAAGCGAAAGCAGCAGATTTAAAAACCAGATCTTTGCTACTTATAGGGAGATTCAATCCCAAGTAGAGGTAAGGGATTTAGGCTTACTCTTTGCGTTCATTTCCAAAGGCGTAAGGGCACTCGCAGCAGAGTAGGAATTTCAGGGTTTCTATTTCAAAACTTTTGGACAAGCCAATGGGGGAAATACACAAAGTAACCCCTCAGTCCCCAGCTGGGTGAGGTGGTTATGTCTATAGTTGTGACTCACCTCGACCCATCCTAGTAGACTGACGAGGAGAAGTGGGCGTGGTCATAACTTCTATCCCATAATGCTTCTCAAACTCCTCCTTATCACAGATTATCTTAGTCATACATCGCGGGCTGATCGGAGTTGCCTATTAAATAATGACAAGAGAGTAACATAAGCCAAGGTGTAAGTTAGCTGTTGATCCAATTAGCTTACATTTCCATTCACTCCAATTCTACAAAAACCAGTCTGCTGGTTAGAGGGGAGCAACTCCGAATACAGGCAACTTGAATGAGACTTGATCCAATATAAACCAAGAAGAGTGCAATGACTCAACCAAGTTGATTTTGGCTATTTCTAAGTTAGCCACGAGTTTCTTTTCACAATAGCATGATGGCAAAAAAGGGAGCAAGTTACTACTACTCCATCATTTTATATAAGCTATGTTACCCAGCGAAAACACTCGAATTTCTGTTAGTACAAATATAAGCATTTAGAAACAGGCAAATTCTAGATCATCACACGATATCTACACCAATATGGACTTTACTGCCTCAGGGAGTATGGCAGAACAATACATACTATTCCGTAACATGTGGGACACAGCTGGTCTGAGCCACAAGCCACAATGGAGATAAAACGAATAGTACAAATCTCTAATACGTTACATAATTGTACAGGAGAGCTTGTACCTAACGCCCCTACATCATTACTGCATCACATCAATGATCAGAAGACAACCTTGTCATGGCTTACTGCTGTTAGCATGTTTCAATGAGTGCAAGTATGAGAGTGATGCCTGATTGTGGGATGGGATAGATGCTACCAGCACAGGGTTGTAGCTAGAAAGAATGGTAGGGGAGGCCTTGAGGCCGCAAGTTGACATCAGGTGAGGTGCTGTAAGCTTGACCTATGGGGTATACTTGCAAAAAGTTTTGAGGTTCATGAAGAGTCCCAGACGAGCTGATTTTGACAAGGTTCCCAATCAAACACAGTGTGTTTAGGCAACTTCAGTTAAAATTTTAGGGGAGGCTGCCTGCCTCCCCTATAACTACGAGCCTGCGAACAGCTGAGCAGCTTGAGTAGGAGGAAAGTTCTGTACTCATTGATCCTATTGGTATTTTATGTATGGAGAGTAACATCATGTGGTGATGGACCTCTCTGACCTCTAGCATGGAGTCTTGTGTTTATATCACAAATGGGTATATTCACTCTTATGAGTAGTTAAACCCATCGGATTTACCAATGTCCACAGACTTAGGCCATAGATATAAAATGGGAATGGTTTTTATGTCTATGACTTTGGCCAAATGATAACACCCTTTATTATTCATTACAAATCACATGAAAGTACATGAAACACAAACTAACCTAAATGTAGAAGATTTCGTTGAATTTTGACCTTAATGTCGATGTAATGCTGTATTGGAGGATATAAGGCCTATTGCCAATGTCTGATTGCCCCATGTTTCAGTTACAATACATTACTTCAAGTAGGAATGGTTCATCGTTGGATTTGACAACCAGCAACTAGTACCAAGTTTGATTGTGAACTGAGTCTGAAATGTAGATGTTGAAGGCAGAGGAGAAAAAGAGGGTTGCGATAGCTCTGTTATATACTTAGCTGATTACGACAGAGGTCACGTAACATACATATATACTAAGCCACCCTACCTGGTCCTGATAGGGGTGATGTTTTATATAAATACATCGTAATATGTATCCCTACCTGGCCCTGATAGGGGTGATGTTGTAGAGTCTGTTCGTCCGTTCTTAGCACACAGAACTGGGAGTTCCAGACAGGAGTTGTGCTATCGTCAAACCCTCCACTGAACCAAATCAGATCATCCAGCGAAGCGTCTGCAAGAAGAGAAGACAATAACAATGTCATATGAATCTGACCATGTAGAGAGAACTATATTTTCTTAAAATTGCCTTTGGCGGGTTTTGGTTAGCCTAAGGATGAGGGAATCCCTACCTATCCCCTCCCACAACAAACAGCCTGACCTGGCCAACTTAGGTAACCCCCTCCCCGACTGGTTAGCCTCAACCAGTCTGCTAGTAATAAGCTACCGGTTAACCTTGTTTGAGACCTAGCGTTGTTATACCAGCCCAAGGGGAGTCATGAATTGCAAGCACAGCGCAGGATCTGAGGTTTTCTAAGCGCCTTGAGTCGGAGGTTGCCCTCCCCTGGCTTGGTCGTATCGAGTATTTAAAATCTGACATGCGTATGACCTAATTGCTCATCTTATGGCTGCCTATTTCTGGCAAGTTTTCCTCATGTACCAGGGTTTTTCTGCAGCAACTGCTGCTCTGTTGACTGCTGAACGAGAACATGATAGGCCTAGGCATTGTACCACATAGCGGCTTAGGAAACTTAATCAATCGATCGGCGAGCATAATATTATGTTTTTGGATGGCTCGCGTTATGTTACTCTACAGCAACCCCTCATATATGTGCTGCTCATTATCATAGAATCTTTGCAATGATGGTAGACAGGATCACTGCTCATCCTCATCATTCCAGATCTTGTAGATCAAAGATTCAAAAGACTCTAGATTCTAGATAGATATATGTTGTAATCTTTAACGTATTAATTTTAGCTACTCTATGATTGGCTAGTTAATTTTACCAGCTTATCTAAATACTACTCCAGACACAAGAATATAAATAAATTTAAAAAATTTTTAGGATATATCAGCCACAAAATGTCACCTTCTCACAGGTGATGTCTGTTGCAAGTCGTTCACTTTTTTTGGCACTAGACAAAACATTAGATATTTCCACAGTACATCGAATTGATTAATGGCAAAGGAAACATCAATTTATCATCAAAGCAGGATACCAATAACCTTGTTATACTGAGCAAAATCAATTTGTAGGACTAAAATATACATTAGTCTTGCAGAAATCATAAAGCTAAAACCAGCCCTTACTAAGTGAGCCATTGTTCTAAAACCAAGTGATGTGGCCTGGAGCAAGCACTGCTTAGGGATGGGTCTATTAACAGTGCAAAAGTTTGTGCTGACTCAGAGCAATGTGGAAAATTAAGTGTTGGGTGCGCCAATATTTCAGCAAGGGGTAGTTAACAAGCGATTTCTACAGCCACGAGGCAAACTGGCGGTATGATAAAAATATGTCATGCTGACTTGTAGATTGATCGAAGTGAAAAATACACATTAGAACTTGAATCAGATTGCTGTGCCAGAAAACGGGCCGCATATCAACTATAAATAGAAAGAAAAGACCAACTTAATCCCATTACAAGCCGCACAAGGACCCTTTAAGGCAGGCAGGGTGGCGTAGTGGTTAGGATTCGAGCTTCTCAATCTGAGAGTTGCAGGTTCAAATCCCGGTCGCTACCCATGCTGTTTAAGGAGGTGAGCTCTCCGATCAATGGCCTACCTTGCCCACCCTTACATTGTACAAGGGTGCGCTTATTAGATGAGATGTATCATGTATTATGTATCATGTATCCTCAATCTTATGTATCATGTATCATGTATCATCAATCTAATGTAACCATATTCTCATTTGCCCCGAAAGGGGCACTGAATAAGAAATAAAGTTCATATTATTATATTATTATTATTATTTAAACAGCAAACATAGGCTACAATGACTGACTGAAAAATTCTCTATGAGTGAAAACACTAAATTATGACTCCAAAAGAAAGTCTGTGGAAAACTAAGAACACTACTGACCAAACACTGTTGGACAGATACTATAAGAACTCAGCCATAGGCCTAGTAATGAAAAAAATCTGTGGAAAGCAAGAATATTACGACTGAACACAGTAATGTTTGACAAATCTAGAAATCCTTTTGGACGAGCGAAAGCAACTATCGCTATCGATGACTCAAAAAACAGAAAAGCAGCGGAGAACTAAGACCAAACACGGTGTGAAAGATATTATCAGAACTGTGGAAAACTCAGCCATAGTAATGGTATATACACTTCGATAGTTAAAATAGTAAACGAAGGCCAAGCAGCATTCCACAATGACCCACATGAATGACCTCTTCATCGGTTTGACATCAAAAACATTTCCCTTTACACACAGGCAGCGCTTAGAACAATAACACAATACAATGTCAGGTCACACCACGCAATGATAGACTCTAAAAGTTGATTAAACATTGTGAGCAGTGTTTTATACATAGTTGTGGCTAAATAAACAAACACCACTATGTAATAAAACACTGAAATCATTATAAGCCCTAGTTGACAATGACAATGATACTAAATCAAGTACTTGACATTGATAGCTCTGGGCATTGTGTCCTTTGTTTTAACACACGATGCTGACTAGGTTGCACTATAATCACCTTTGATTACAAGTAATATAGATCATTGTAACTGATAGGCAATAATGGACAATTATGACATTATAGCGCAGGTGCTTTGGGGTACAAGCAAACTCATAATATCTTGCCGAGGGGTTAGAACATTGTTGGGCCAACCTATCCCAAGCTGTCAGACCTCCTCCACACTAGAGTCCAGTGGCTTGAATTGAAGGTGGAGTGTAGGGGGGGGGGAGATAAGCCTTGGTATAGACCTGGTTTAACAGGCAGAGGAAATCCCATCCATTTCATCATAGATTGGCGAGAAACTTCAGACGCCAAGGGCAACACTAATGATAGCTGGTGTCTGTCACCCATATTGAGTTTGGAACCTTTTCATCTCAAGAAACAGGAATTATATTCTTGGGCAAACATGATCAATCAAAGATCCTCCCTCACCAGGACACTAAACCACCTATTGCCTTGCACACTTCCTAGATGCGCCATCCCTCTAAACATGTACACTGTATTTTGTAGCCTAATGAAACATAGCAAATAGATGCCATATGTCTGCTGTACTGTCAAAATATTCAACTTTATATACTTCAATTTGTTTGTCAAGTGGCCACTCAGACAATGCTTAGGTGTTTCAGATATTCCACTTTAAAATATGTCAAGTAGAATTTAACTACCTAGAAACATGTCAATAGATACTATTCATGGCAATTCATGCCAAAATTAAACTGCCTTCAAGATCGCCTAGTACATCATTTCTATTTTTTAAAAGCTTGAATTACAAGTTCCGAAATTTAGCAACATGCAATACTAGAATGGGAATCGGTGCTAGAAATTGTCAACAGACACAGAAATTATAGTCAACAACCTGTCAGAGAATGTCATGCAGAATCAGGGCCTGAAGTGACAGATGTAAACTAAGTGCCCTGAAGTGACAGATGCGAAAAAGGCTCCATGGCCTGGCTGCACACACAGTATTTTCCATAGGATTGAGGCACTTTTAGTATGACCAGACACATAGGATAGCTTAGGCTAGATCTGCAAGATGCCCTTGATTGGCTAACAGACATGTACCTCTTCATCCGTAGTAGCCAGGCCCTAAATCAGATCATATGGCTACATAAATTTCAAAGGCTGGCAGCTCAGACAAAAATACAATGGAGTACTGTACTGTACCAAACCACAGCATGTACTGGGTCTAGTCTATAGCCGATAAGACAGACGACCCGTAAATTATTTAGCTATATCGATACTTGGTACACACAGAATCTGTATGCAAATGAGTGAGTTATGTAACAGTGTATCAAGTATGATAGAAGTAAATATTGGCTAGAGTTTAATTTAGCTAGTTTTAGGGTGAATAAATGTTAGCTAGCACAAATGTTTACAAGCTAAGATGGGAGTTTATATAAACTACTTTTTACTAGGAAAGACGGAGGTTATTATAAACAAATTTTCACTAGGTAAGATGAGAGGTTACATATAAACCAATTTTCACTAGGTAAGATGGGAGTTTTTACAAAGTGAGATTGGAGTTATTATAGACCAATTTTCACTAGGTTAAATTAGAGTTTATACAAACTGATTTTCATTAGCTGAATGCTGAAGTCAACACAAAGTAATGACGTTTGGAAGGCCCCTAAATGTTAGCTAGCTGTAAATTTTTTTTTCAACCTTACCAAACTGGCCAACTTCGCCCCTGCACATGCACATACATGCACACACATACATGCACATGCACACACATACATTCCTCCAAGCCTTGTCATATAGCCAGGGGTTTTGGTTTGTTTGGTCTCAAAAACAAAAACCGTGGCAGTATGACAACACTACATTCCTCCTCTTCACAATGTGTAGATTTAGTGTAACTCATGAGCGAATAAGGTGATGTTGTAACATCTGATAGTTAGCTCTATATATACACAGTATGGGTTCAAATCTACCGTGGGGCAGACGATCATTGATAATGACAAACTGGACACTTGAGGGTACTTGAGATATGGAGCAATGTTTGCTCACTGCCTCATACCTCTGTACAGTGTATCTGTCAGTAGTCAAACTGACACCATCTAACAGGTTCCCCTGGACACCACGACACCAGTCGTTGAGTCGAATACAACTGACCGACACTGCCTACTGACACAATCTAACAGGTTCTCCCCGACACCAGTAGATATGTGTCGAGTACAACTATTCAACACTGCATACTGACAACATCAAACAGGTGCCAGTACCTATGAACTGATTACAACTACCCGACACTGCCTATGTCTAACTTATGATTCCTTCCTCTTACGCAACCTTGTTTTCAGTGAATGAGAAGGATAAAATTTTGAGTGTTTATTAAGAGGGCCATGAAAATGCGCTTGACCCATGGTTTGCAACTTGTGGCCTGTGTGCTGTGCAGCAGTATAGGCATACCTACCACAAGTGTAGTATGCAATAAACTCCCTCTTCCGCTAGCCTACTGTTTTGGTTTGGGTAATTCCTATCAAACAAGTAGCCGAGTGACAAGGGTTCTCTCTCCCCTCTTTATCTGCATTGTTCTTGTATGTGTGCTGACCAGCTGAACGAAAGGCTAATTCTGACTTGTCTCTGCGTCTTCCTTTGCTCAAATATGTCTTACTTGTGATATTTAGCTAGACCATAATAGGACAGACCTTGAAAAAATCTCTATGTAGCAGACCAAAGTCCAAGGTGAACCCATAAATTTAATTTTCACAACAATTTTTCTGCATGTAAGCTAAGTCTGCACTATTAGACCGGAACCAAAACCATGGCGGGCGTTAATTTGAGGTGAAAACATTGTCTGTAAAAAAGTAAACACACCTCATGCCTCTCAAAATATTGGTGTACAAAACATTCTTCTTGTATTTTTCGGCAGATTAATTAGATTAAGTACCCATTCAGTTATTAGATTCAGGGTGGTTAAGCAACCCCCATCAAGATAGCATGAGCACTCAAGCTATGAATTACTGTGTCGGCAGACTAGCTGTCCACAGCACTATTATGAAAACATCCAAATGCACAGCTTAAAATTACATAATTTGCTCACTTGAAGGTTGATTTTACTGAGCAAAATACACATCTAACATTGGACATACATAATATGCTTAGCTTAGAGTCATAGTAAGTAATATGCTTAGTCCAGAGTAGTATGTAAGTAATATGCTTAGTCCACAGACTATAACTAGGTTTTTAAACCCTGATCAATAAGTACACTCTGTGTAACCCATAGCAGACAATAATTGTCTGCAAGTGAAAGTCAACATAAAACACCTGGACATATAAAACTTGACCCTAAACATATATCAATGCTTGTGACACTGGACAAGGGGTGTGCAGGGGCGTAAATCAACATAAACCCCCTAGACTTAATAATAAATCTCCATAATATAGGTTTAATATTATGGCCATGTGAAAGCAATACAGGTTTGAGGCATAAAATCTTGAGTACAAAGATATTATGGCCAAATTTTGACGATATTCATAAGATTTGTTCCAGCAAGTCTGCAAAAAAGAGCGTTTTAGTGGATTGCATTTGAAATGGAACAAAATGTTTCGATTCGCCCCTCATGAGGTGATAGGTCTAACGTATATCCCTCAGAGTACATTATGGAAATTTTGACACTTCTATAATAATAAATATGACATAGCTGTCATTTTTCACTAATACTATAATGACAGCTATAAATTATCTGACAATGCCAGTGCCTGTGTTTTGGTATTTTTGACTGTAAGATCAATAAGTTGACCTTTTGATGGTGTATTGATAGCTTCTTCTGTTGTACGCAGGGACATATACCCTATAGGGATGACTAGTAATTTCCGTTGCCTATAGGAGTAAGTATTAGCTAGAGATAATCTTGGGGTCACCTAGCAAGGTGCTGACTCAAAATAAGCCAGCATCATCTTCAGCCACCAAAAGCGAGAAAATTTTAGCTAGCACTTGTTTGTACTATCTCATACATGAGGAAAAGGGCCAACCAATCGTCTAGTGAATAATACTTACTGTGCTAGCATACTGTAAGATCTGATAAGTTGACCTTTCGGCTTTACTGATTGAGTATTGATAGCCTGAGATGTGTGGCATGCAGGATCACTTAGTTATCAAACAATCAGAACACTGTTATAATGACTCACTCATCAGTGGTCATAATTGAGTAGTCAGGAATTTATATCAGTGTTGGAGAAAAATAGATTGCTTTTATGCTACATAATAAAACTATGTGGGAAACCCCTGGATCAAACCTGTTAAGAGGGTAAAGTATTCACAGGAGGAAAAGTTGATCTTTTCGTACAACCTGGATAAAATAGTGAAATTTATTGCTAACTGACATTTACCCAACATAGGTATATTGAAAATTGATCGTAGCCATCACCAAACTAGCTCAACTAAACTTCAGCTAATATCTATTCCTCTAAGCGAATCTGCAGATATCCATTTATCGAATGGGAATATTTCTGCATGAGTCAGTGACAAGAAATTTTTTTGGTTCTATTGGCAACACTCTGCATTTTTGGGTGTGAAGTATAAACATATTTCTGACAACTGATGAGGTCTGAATTCTGATCGGTTTGATATTAAGTTACTACTATAGTCCCATATGTATTACCCAGCAGCCCTAGACTTTATCTTAGGTCTTGGAATCGGATGAAATCACAGATGATACAGTCTTGTGTTTGCTGACATATGTCTATTGATGTTATTAAGTTGCAAGACTAGACATTACTTTATTGAGTCATGTGTTAATTAATTGGATACGGCTACATTACTACTGGCCTATCTATTTTGACAGTCTAGATAATTTTACAGGGTGCTTGTTGAACACCCCGTAATAAATCTGTAGCTGGGGTCAGGCGTACTCACTTAGAGAAAGGCTACCTGCCCTACCATAATTAGTAATGACATTAGGCCGTCATAAATACTGATATCATCGCCAAGCCGGACAAAAGTTCTGAAAATCGAGCTAGACAGATTTCTCTGTACTAAAATCCAGAAAAAGTGGCCTGGCGCATGACATTGCTATTCTAACAATCAGGGACGAGTGTGGACAATATGGTTTCCTGCTAATTTTCTTGTCATCGTTAACTGACAATTTCCAACGGTGACAATATCAACAATCAGCAGTCTGAGGCGGAAACATCCTCAACAACCACTTTACCATACTAACGCAGCCTGTTATTTTCCGCCGTAACACTCCAGATTAAAGGCAAAGGTTATGATTACGCATCAGTGTAAGACCTGTTTTTATGTGAAAGTGTTTAGCGCAATATCTTCAACTACACTATATAATTAGGCCTGATGGGTGAGTGCAGTAGGGAGGTATTGAGTCACTGTTATGATCCACACTGACATGGAGACTAGACTATTTTCATGTGTATCTTGGATTGTCAGAGTCAAATTAGTATGAGTACCTGACATGTACCAACCCTTATTAGTAAAATTGAACACTGTATTCCTTGTGATGGTACCCATGCTAAGTGAATCAGGCCTGACGGGTGACTGCAGTAGGGAGGTATTGAGTCACTGATATGATCTGAGAATGTACTATTCATTGATGTTAGTCATGACTAATTGTAGTGTTTGGTTACCAAAACTGGGCCCGATCCTTTAAACATGTTGGTAACGCCAATTAACAGCATGTTGAGTACTTCTGCCGACCATGTACTCAATCTTGGGACAGGAGAGACAATTGGCTGATCGATAGGAAAAGAGCACTAGCCAACCAATCTTGCTGTCGACTCTTCCAGAACATCTAGGGCCCATTTGGTTATTAACAAAGCCTCAGATAGCTTAGGTCTAGGCCAAGCGCAAACATTTGAATTGATAACAACTGGTAGACTAATAATACTTTCATTGTCAGTAGCAATTTCTTGAACTTGGTGTAAGCCAAGGCCCTCGCATGAGAGGCCTAACAGGTTCCCTACTGTATTTGGCCTATTTAATCAGGCAGGGCAATAGTTGATGTTGTTAAACTTTAACAACTTCATGCTTCGAATCACGACCTCACCAGACAGTTGATTCACAAGTTTCCAAAATAGCCAAAGTCTAGCTGCAACCTCTACTATGTCTACACAAGCTGAGAAAAGCAAATCACTAGTTTATCTATAAAAAACCAACATTCGCTTTGAAGTTAGAATATGAGTCTTGACACACAAACCGAGAAAAGAAGTTAGTGTGAAGCTTGAGGCTACCACATGCAATCTCAACAATTAACAGGACCTGTTCGTTGATCCCACAGTGGGCTAAAATACTCGTACCGTCTCATGTCTACCAGGATAAGACCCTAGTAGGAGAGTGAACCACTCTCACTTGTGATTGTGACTAGACTGCGGTCAGTGATGGCCAGAGAGTGACCTTGACACTGTGACACTCTCTGACATTCCCAGGCCAGCGTGATTGCACCTCACTAATTATTTTTAGGCCCATTATTACTAAGCAAGGACTTAATTCTTGTGAGTTAACACTTTTGTATTAAGCTCTGTAGCTATTGCAGCTTTTAAATTGTGTGAAAGAGTGGCCTACAGTACAGTACAGTAACAGTACTAACATAATAATTGGGCTTTGGCCTGTTGTTCTCTCTGTCTGTTCTGCACACTGACTCACAGATCTACTCCAAAACCTGGGACTTAAGCAATGTATGAGGGGGGGGGGGGCAGCCAAACATTGCTTAAGTCCCAGGTTTTGGAGTAGACCTGTCTGTGCACTGACAGTGACTAAGTCAGTGACTTACAAATTACTACTCTCTCTACTTACCCCATACTCTCAGCCATCCTTGTATCCGCTTTGGTCCCCTTTGTGATATATAATTCCCATATCTAGACGTCGAAGTCATCTGCTCTCCTGTTTCAGCCACATTAGTCACTAAAGTTTGTTTAGTCAATTCTGGCAGCACATAGAGCTGGCAGCAATCCAGTGTGTTTCTGACTTTTTCTTAGAGCAGTCTGATTCTTTAGCCTTAGATTTTATATCTGTCAATAAAAAGTAGTTAAGATTTCCAGCTCGTTTACCGAATTGTTTTATTGAAAAAATAATAGGAACTCAGGTTACACTGATGTGTTTCATATTTTCATGTGCATATGGTCAATTAATACAGATATCGTATTCACTCAATATATTATTACAAGAGCAGACAATCCTTCCCTTTCAAGCAAAGTCAAATAACTTGCATCAGGGACAAGTTAACTCCAAACCGCTAACCTGAGCTCAGCTGTAGCTTGGGAATCTGGCTGAGAAGACAGGTACGGAATCTTTGTGATAAAAGGCACCTGGAAACTACCAGTTTTTATCAAGAAAAAGCTCTTACCTTTAATGTGTTCTCTACCAGTATATCTCTAACTTATTTATATGAATTATATTCATTCGTCTCTTTACATCTACAGGTCCAAGTCCTAGATATTAGGTAAAATTATGATCACGCCGGACGGAATTATACTCAATTTTAAAGCTGTTTCTCACCAGGTGTGTACATATTTTTTAACTCTTTATTGCCATTATTTTCATATTACAGGTATTTCATTTAAGGGAATATCGGAATAATATTGCATTACTACACCCCCCCCCCCTCCGGCTTCATCAACCTATCAAGTCAACCTGCTGGTGAAGATATACTCAGGATAATTGGTAAGGTAATTTCAATTTTTAGCATAATCATTGTCATACCCTTTGTTTTATATATAATATACAGTATTTTATTTGGCACACAATATCATTCTGGACGGATGTTTCCATAACATGCCAAAGAAAGTACAACAGAATTTAGGGGATTCATGCCTTGAAAGAATCTTTTTTTTTCAGCCAGTTAAAAATAGATACTAGAATGTTGATTGATCGAGCGTTGATGTATAAAATTGAATAATAATCTACCAGCTACTGTGACAGCACCAGTTAATAGGGACAATGGTTTGGACAGAAGTAGTTTGAGCCTGGGGATGGCTGGTAGTAGCATTACATTATCTTCTATTTTCTCCAAACGGTTGATAATGTCATGCTACAGTCAGCTATGCCTGCAAAGTTTGAGAACTTTAACTAGGAATGAAGCACATCAACTAGATAAACGTCACGTTGAAGTGTAGTGCTCATCACCTGACACATGATGGGAAAAAATACACAGGAATTAATCAAATTTACAGTTGATATGTCCAAAACTCCCTTGAAAGGTCAAGATTGATTTAGTTTGCCTGTGATCAAAGTTGCACCCAATCCAGTGACCAGTGATAAGCCCGATCCTCCCTGTGAGTGCTTTACAGAATCTAGTTTAAGTGGTCAGACAACTTCAGTGCGAGTTGATGGCATTTTACTAACTGGCATTGCAGTTGTCTTAGCACTTAAACTATACAGAATAAATATCTATAAATGCTCCCAACGATTATACTTGATGAGATTGCTGAAACGCATAGGCATTAAGGCTGGAACGGGGTCACAAAACCAGAAACGGGTCGGGTTTCCAGGTTTTGGCTATCTTTCAGGACCGAGCCAGGGCGGGTTCGAGTACGCTTGAAACAGAGCTACTGAACCTACTTATTGCTGAGCCATTGTTAAATATTGAATCCATTCCTACAAAGAATACACAAAGTACCGCAGTCATAACATTCAAACTTATTACATGATAACCCCCATTCCCTGAGATCCAAAAACTGTTATCGGCAAAGTTGCTGTTCTAGGCTCCCGTATTGGATCTCAAAATCAGTTTACATCAAAATTGATATTGCCATAGGATTTGGCATACTGCTATATTGAATATTAGTCAAATTCTAATAACATATATAACACTTTGGAGTTGCCCCACCACACATAAATGAAGGCAACTCCCATTTTAAATGTAGTTGGAATACAAAGTGTTTTATGATAATATCAGCACGGAATTTTATAACGTTTACTTCGTGTTTTATGTAATATAATATGTTTTTGTAAATGAATTTTGTGTTTGATTAATCGGACTGTAATTTGGAGTTGTTCACTCCTTGGCTCAAATCCCAAATAATAAAATATCCTCCAATTTTCTGTTTTAGAATCCGCGATATGTATGGTTCAAATAGTGCGAATGCAATGGTAGCAGATCTGGACTTATAATTGCTGAAAATTCGGTTATTAAAGAGAGACTTCAAAAACAAAACTGAACTGTTGATCAACAATACCTCAGCGGTAAGTAGAGCTACTATCGTACAATGTGCGCTAGCCTCAACTACTGAGCACTGGTTTAGTTTTGAGTTTGGTGCAATTCTCGGTGGAATTGCTCAAGGATTTATTTTAAACAATAATAACAAAATATAAATATGGTTCTATTCGTCAGGCAATAAATCACTCAATAATTTGACAATAATATCTTGGCATTTATCATTTAGTCATAAAAATACATAAACATTCAAAATCTTTATAATAAGATCTTACCCTTGGTGCAGATGACCTCGAATTCTGTGTGATATTCAGTGTGATATCTCTGTGTATTTAAACTATGTTAGACTGGGTTCCTCGCTGTGAGTCGCGGTATTTGTATCTCTGTATATCTAAACTATGTTAGACTGGGTTCCTCGCTGTGAATCGCGGTATTTGTATCTCTGTATATCTAAACTATGTTAGACTGGGTTCCTCCTGTGAATCGCGGTATTTGTATCTCTGTATATCTAAACTATGTTAGACTGGGTTCCTCGCTGTGAATCGCGGTATTTGTATCTCTATATATCTAAACTATGTTAGACTGGGTTCCTCGCTGTGAATCGCGGTATTTGTATCTCTGTATATCTAAACTATGTTAGACTGGGTTTCTCGCTGTGAATAGCGGTATTTGTATCTCTGTATATCTAAACTATGTTAGACTAGGTTCCTCGCTGTGAATCGCGGTATTTGTATCTCTGTATATCTAAACTATGTTAGACTAGGTTCCTCGCTGTGAATCGCGGTATTTGTATCTCTGTATATCTAACTTATGTTAGACTAGGTTCCTTGCTGTGAATCGCGGTATTTGTATCTCTGTGTATCTTGCCAAAAGCTCTGTTGGCTGAATGTGTCTAAAAGTTTTTAGACAATTTTCCTCTCTGTAGATGTGCCTCGTTGGGCTGACTGAATCAGGTAATTCTCTGATTAAATCTGTAATGCTGTACGTCGTGAACCCGCTCTCTGGCGCTGACTGAATTTGTTATCTTCTTGTTGAAGAATAGGCCTCCTTGGGCTGAGTGAATCAGATAGTTATCTGATTAGATATGTAACGCTGTATGTCGTGAACCCGCCTCCTGGCGCTGACTGATTTTTACAAGTGTCCATCAGGCTTTTATAGTGCTGGCTTGCTGTCCAGTTATTGTGCAACGTTTACATTTACAGTCGTAAATGTAAACGTTGTTATTGGTTTTAGCCTCAATTTCGTCATTACTCTCTTTTGATTTGCGTGTTTTGTCAGTTTTAATTATCTAGCTGTCAAAACATGGTTAGTCTGTCCTTTGCTTGACCTTCCCTCATTTTTGTTTTGGTCATTTTTAGATAATTTATGGTGTCAAGTGCACCTGTTTATCCATGGTGTAATCTGATGGTTTTCCGGGTTTGCAATCTTTCCAGGGTTGTTCTGAAGATCTTTTGTGACTTCTATTGCTCGTTGTTTTCAAATATAGCTTATGGTGTCAACTGCACTTGTTTTCTATGGTGCAATATATTGGTTTTCTAATTCCGCAATCTTTCCAGGGTTGATTCACGTGCCCAAAGATCTTGTGACTCTGCGGTTATTTTGAAGATGTTTTATGACTTCTGTTGTTTTCCCGTTGTGTGATTCTCCACGAGTTGTTTCACGTGCCCAGATTTCTTATGGCCCTGTGATTATGTTTTATTATATTTCAATACGCCCTCAGTGTATTATTCCCTCTATTTACTACAATATTACTATTTTCCATCACCATATAGCCTGTGTCTAGATAAATTTCAATAATGATAACCTATGATGTTCGAGCTTTAACCCTACACTGAAATGTTTAAGTATGTTTCTTTTGGGTCTTAGTTTAAGCTCTTAGTAATAATTGAATTTAAACTAACTTTGCTTTGTTTTGTTTTACAGATTATGTGGGGTTAATGGTGATTTCCTGTCTGCACAGCATGCTGGGTTAAATCTCAATGCATACTCTACTACACTATCGCCCTGATTCTATTTCATATCTATAACTCTAAAGTCTTGGTTCTCATATCATCAATTCGAAGTCAGCGAACAAGCAGCAAAGCTCTCACAACAAACAGATCAAGCCTATAATAATCATGCTGAAACAGATCACCACAGCTATTCAAATTGACAACATGTGGATGACAATGGAACTTATGACCAAAAAAAAGATAATCAGAAACCAGTGTAATTTGTGTTATGATGTCTGGTGACCTAGGTTTCACCCTTAGTCTTAGCTTTTGACTTTTGCAAGCTCATTGTTTTTTTGAAACCAATCACCGATAATAGGTGCAAAGGTAATTAGTTTTGACAAGTGTCATATTTTTATGGGAGTTCTAATCCAGCTTATGAGTGGTTATCAATTTTTATGGTTTCGGCCCAGGGTCTGGTACAGAAATGTGTTGGTCGAATATTAACAAGTTTTTCACTGCACTGTGTCTTTATATGATATGTGATTGACCTTTAGTTTTGTACTGTCGCACTTTTCGGAAATAAAATTTGTTATCCCCGTTGTCGAAGATTTTGACTGTGTGTGTGTGTCCCTCTAATTTTCTTGTACGGTTAATCGTTTGCTGCATCTGACAATAATATAGTCTTGATTTCACTAGCAGTTATATAAATTCAGTGGCGTAAAGGTTAAGGTCCTGGACTGCTGATTGCAACATCGCTGGAACGAACCTGGATTCAGGCCATGTTTTGACCAACTAGTATTTGGTAGTGCAAATGAAAAGACTGACTAGGCCTGAGTAAGCTCAAACTCGGCAAGATATAACCCGACCCGGCACTGACCCGTACTCGAGGTGGTTGAACCCGCGGGTCAGGACCGAGTTCAAAACCCGATCCAGCCTTAATGGGCATGGAGAGCTATGGCCTGAAAACCTTCTATGTAGCTAATATTAAGTCTGTAATCACCTACGCCTGCCTTGCATGATAAAATCTGCTATCAGACACTGACCAAGCAAGACTAGAGAAGATCCAGCACTCCGCTACTCGGATTATGCTGAAATTTTCTGTTTTAAGAATTGTTTGAGGTGAAAATGTGATTTTAGATTCATTTTAGTCAGGATCTAATGAGTTTGGCTGAGAGAAGAAATATAAAGACATACTCATACTGACAGGATCATAATTATTGTCTCATTATCTTCTTTTTTTATAAAAAAACAAATAAGTGTATTACTGTACTGTGACTACGCATTTTATGTATTGAAACCGGACCAAACGATAAGCAGTAAAATTGTGTGTGTCAACTTCACGCCACTGTTCAATTGGAGCAAAGAATTGGATTGCTAAGCTTGCAATAGTCATCTTAATCTCGAAAATTATTGCATTATATACTGTGGGAAGTTGAATACTGATATTACTGGTTGTGATAGTGGAGCTAGGGTGATCATCTTCAATATTAACTGAAACATATTAAGTCTACCTCTTCCATCCGCATCCCTATCTACCAAAAGGTGGAAATAACACCAGTTCTCACTGATTCAGTTAAAGATGTTTTGGGGTGGATGTGCACTTGATACTAAAGCCATAGATTGGCTAAAGCTACAGTAAGCCTCGATCGACCATATAGCTCATGGACAAAAATGACATCTGAGAACATATCACAGAGCGAAGAGTGTCGGGTGCCTTGCGTGGTCAGGTTCTCAGTAGAAGCTATATTTCCATCTTAATAATAATAATTGATTGATATTGATTTAATTTGCCACATAGGAATGCCTAGCATTATATAAATGTGTGCGTACAATAAAAATTTAGACTTTTGAAAAGAGGAGAAAAAACAGTTGTATTAAAAATGATTGGATCAGGCGGTGAAAAACGATAAAATCCATGCTGCATGAGAAAGAAATATATTGTTGAGACATTACAGGCGCCTGTTCATACCAGAAACTAAAAACGAGTTCTTGAATCTCTCCGTTCTACATATTGGTGGATAGAAAATATCAGATTTGTCCTTGTGACGTTGGCGCCTGACTAAGAAATGTGGTTTGGGTTTGTGGCGACTTTGCCAAAGTGCCTGTCAGTTAAAACCTGTAGAAAATCTAAAATCGGAACCACATTTGATTTGGCTAGTCTCTGACGGTAACTGCCCAGTTCAGGGTATATTATTGTGAGGCTCCATCTCTCAATACCCTCGATCTTTGATTTATCATTCCCAGATATTAAAGGAAACCATGCAGCACAGGCATATGTGATGTTAGAACGAATCTTAGAAAAATAAAAAGTTAGTAAACCAGTCGTATTAACATCTAAACGCTTTAGGCTTTGTAAAAAATAATTCAGGCTATTACATTTATTATCACAGCGATTCATATTTCTTATTTTCTTGTGTTGTGACATTGTAACCTAGCCATTGATTATGGCCCGTAGACCAAGACAGAGACATTTTTAACATATTCCATTTTAAATGCGAAGACGGGTATAAAAGGCCCAGTCAACGTAAAGCGATCACCCAGCACAGCCATATCAAATTCAAATGGGGTTAGCACATAGATTTAAAAAAGATTTTAAAATCTATGGGTTAGCAGCATTCAAATTCCTCCTGCCTTTTTGGAAATAAGAAGATCAGTTCTGAATTATTTTTAATGGGAATGGAATGTGCTGAAGCGGAATTGTGTGATACACATGCCCGATAAAGTTTTATTCCAACAATCGCGTCGGAAAGTGGTGAAAATACATCAAGATTGCCCAGTTCCAATGATTTCAAATCATCTGCTTCAAATTATACAGAGGCTCTTATTGGTCGATTTTCACGTTTTTGATTTATGTTTTAGAGGTTGCCTCGGTGTCAGGATTGAAATTAAATGTTGTAATAAAATCCTATAATCCCAAATGTGATGAGCCAACATAACAATAGCTATATCATATGCTGCTATTCAATTTGATTTATGGGTGTCTGCAAATAACAATTTCTTATATAACACACTTGACCACTTGAGAAAAATATCAAGTGCTCTACATTTGAAACCCAAACGCATCATGGACTGGCCAGTCTCCACCTCTAATCACACTGATCAGCCTATGGTCTTGCTTGTCGCTAAATATGATTAATCCCCGTGTCCACCCCCATTAGCCCGGTCTTTAACAGGCTACCATCTTTTTTTTTGTATAAGATGGTAACAGGATGTCCAAATGACATGGTAGCCAACAAAATCGATATATACTTGGCGCATGGTAAGGCGTGTCAGTTGCCTTGCTAGAACAGGTTCAGTAAAAGTTCATTTTTATCTTGTGCTGTAAACGACTGTTATTGGCTCTTGATCATGGCCCATATGCCAACGCGGAGACATTTTTCACAATAATAATTTTACCAATCCCTTTACCAGTTTCCCATATTTATTTTTGTAAGTGGTGACGGATGTCCAAATGATATGACTGGCCAATAAAACTGATATTCACTTGGCACATCCGGCAAGGCATTTCAGGTGCCTTGCTAAATCCTGTTCAGCTATTTTTATCCTATGTTGGAAACAAGTGTCCCTATGAACTGGTAATATCACGATGACCAATGTCCAATGGTGACAAATAACATTATGGCTACGCAAAATACTTAATACTTATATATAGATCAACTGCACATTTTGAGGGAAGTGAGGAAATAAGGATGCCAAGAATTATTGGATACATTTATCACCACAATAACTATGAAAAATCGTTTTGACATAATTGACATGACTAGCTGATGAAGCAGGGGATGGAGTGGAGGCGGGGAGTGGGAGACATGTTATGTAACTTTACCCCACCAGCCAATTACAGGAATATAGATAGTAACAGTAACAACGTTAACAAGTCAACAAAAACTTCTCAAATCAAAATATTTTATTATCCGACTCCAGGTAACCTGGGATTTGAGTTTCACACTACGCCCCTGTCATAAATATTCTTTTTATAGCATATCATATAGCTCTCTCAGAAACCAGTATCATCAAACTAATTGTGTCATTTTTTAAGAATTGAGATAACTCTTATTTCATTCTTTCCTCAAGATGGAAGTCACAAGTTTTTACCGGCCCGATGGACCTTACTCCTGGTTAATACTTGTAATGGTTATACTGAACTCACTCAGTACATACGGATTTATGTTAGCCAATCTGGGGATTCTCTCTGACATCTATCAGGATCTATTCCAGCGAGACCAGGCTGAGACAAACATCATCTCTTCAGTGGGTGTTGGTGTGTTTCTGTTCTCAAGTAAGTGGATAACAATTCCTGTAAAAAAAATTTCCTAAGATAGTAGGACTATCATCTGATGGAATTGTTTCAATTAAATTACTCGAAATTAGTTGGTTTTTTGGGTGCAGTTCCAAATAATGCTCTACCTATGATTTTTCCCTATCACTATTTTTTTCCAAGAAAACCATTGCCAGTGCTTCACGAGGCTTCACAGATTAGGTTCTGCGATAGCACAACTACTAAAGTAGCTTCAATCTCTAGTGAATTTAATGTAGTGTTAGAAAGTAGGACACTCTTTATTTCAGCCTCCGTAAAATCTATCCCTCTGTCAATCCTCAAGTCAAATATCAAGTCAAGGCTCAGGTCAAGTCTCAAGCCATGTCTCTGTCCAGTCAAGTTGCTGATATGTCAAGTCAAGTCTCTGTCATGTATAAGTCAAATCATGCAGGCTACTCAAATTGGTTTAGGACAACTATCTAAAAGCTAACTAAATTGATTCAACAAGCCGTTTTATTTTTTCTTATTTTTATTCTTTGAAACTTTTTACTACAAATTTACCTGTGTACGAAAATTCGAGACGCCTCTGATACAGCATTGGTGTAGTGTTGGCAGATAATTTGTTTTTCAGTGCCATTTGAGACCCTGCTAATGAGAGTAGTTGGATGTAGAGTGATAGCCATGGCCGGTGCTGTACTTTGTCTGCTCGGAATGATCACCACAGCTTTTGTCTCACAGATATGGCATGTTATCCTATCTTATGGAGTCTGTACAAGTGAGTTCTCTCTCATCAATGACATAATTTCTTGTAATGAATTGACCTTCAGCATTTATGATAACATTCTAACAAAGCATCAGCCAAAATTGTGGCATCCAACCTTAGAATAAGGCATTCCCTGAAACAATTCCTGGCTCTCTGCGCAATACTTATGACGATATCTAAACATGCCTTTCTGATTTAACCACAATCTTTAGCCTCATCTCAGCTTGGCTCGAATATTTGTTTGGGTTGCGTTTCCGCCCAAACACATCCTTATCACAAGTTCTTTTATTTTTGTAGGTTTGGGAATGAGCTTAAGTTTTACATCAACATTTGGAGTCATCCCTCATTACTTTGAGAAGAGAAAATCAGCAGCATTTGCCGGTATAGGTTTTGGTATTGGAGTTGGTCTGGCAGCCTATCCATCCATAACAACGGCAGCACTAACTAAATTAGGATATAAATATGGAATACTCTCCTTAGTCTCTGTATTTGTCTCCCCTGTCATAGCAGCGTTTGTATTCAAACCACAATTGCCCAAAGAGCAGATTGAATCATTAAAAACACTGATGACATCATATGCTAGAACCTGGAGACATTTTGTGACGGCGTTCGTTCTAATAAACTCTGCGCTTGCCATCGGCGCTCGGGCGGCCATCATGGTGATCTCATTCACCTATGTGTCAAATCACTTTTCATCCTCTGTTGCTGTTTTGATGTCCACGATACAGGGCATTAGTTTCATGGTGACAACACTTGGTTTCACTTTGTTGGCTCTCAAAGTTGAAGCGAATTATTTTATCCTACACCTAACTCTTAGTGTCATACTGGGAGCAGCGTTATGTATAGTACCGCTGATTCATGACACAATAATACTGTATGTGGTCTTTGCAGTAATAGGCAGTATGGCGGGGGCTGTGCTTGGCTTCAAAGGGAATCTAATCGCACATTTATTCCCGGCTAGAGACAGCTCTTACATCTTTGGTCTGACTGAAGCTGCAGGGGGAATTGGTGCATTCATAGTTCCACTGTCTGCAGGATACATAGAGAGCGCATACGGTCACGGGTCAGACTATTATTTTCTTTGCGGAAGTTTGGTGCTTTCTAGCATTGTCTTGGGCTTAGCAGCTTTGATAAGACCAAAGCTATGGAAAACATACCTAGAGCGCTCCAATGATAGCGAAGAATTCAAAGGTGGAGAAAAACGCGGAGATGGCCAGGTTGAAAAAGGTCAAGGTCAGGAAACCTGCGCAGCTGATAACATTGAAACTAGTTCAGATACTTAGAGTAAGTAAAGGAACCTACCATTCTGTCTGCAGGATAGCCTTGTGACATAGTTTATCTATGCAGCACAATGATGGTGGCGCTGTCGTCCATCAGGAAAAGCAACTCAAAGAGTTCAAGACTATGCGATAGCAAAGCCAGTGTACCATTAATAAGCACAAGTCTAGGTAAATAATTCAGACCTATATGCTGCAGATATAAATGTATGCCTCCCACCATCTTGTTCAAAATCAAATCAAGTTCAATGTCAATTCTAAAATTTTTGGACAATACTATTGTGACTCAAGTGCTACATTTTCTACCTTTTTTTAAGATTCCGTATTGAGGCATATAGAATTGTACAAAATTTTGTCTCGAGAATAGATGTTAGATGAAAAATAAACTAACTTTATTAAAACAGCAAAAATGTTTATGAGCACACATAATACACATGTAATAGAACATGCTGTAATACCATTTTTCCCGACTTCAATTGGTACAAATAATTTCTCTTGCCTTAGACATCCCTTAAAACTTGAACCTACTGTGCATTCTTTCCTATTATAATAGGTTGATACTGTCACAGTCACAGCGATTGCAAGGATGCTAGTTTGAATGTATGGCAGCAACGCTCACGTTGAGTGTAACGCCAATTCAGTTCTGAATGTTTTTATAGCAATATTATCAGCGAGAAAATGTAATGTGGTGAAAAGTCTAAAAGCCGTTAGCAAGTGAGATGACAGGCAAAACCAACTCATCATCCCAAAAAGAAGAGATACGAAAATGGTGTCTATAAGTGAGCTTGCTATATACTGCACGCATAATATACGTTAGCCTGTCATGACAATCTTTGTCTTGAAGGGGCCTGGGGAAGAAAGTTTGTCCCTCCCCCAGGCTGGTGGAGGGACAAACTTTCTTCCCCCACAACAAAAATTGTCGAGATAGGCTAAAAAATAGGTCAAGCTGCATATTGCTCAAGGCAAAGCAAGCTATTTATGAACATATTGGAACATTTATCATTGTGTCCGCATGCAGAAAGTTCAAGTACCTTGTGATGTTACTCCAGCTATGTGTCAAATTTCATAATCATTTTCATATTAGCGATATATATTATGAACTTTATTAGCCACCGATCAATGCATGAAGCAAATGAGACCATGTGAAAGCAAAAAATAAAAGAAGCAATTAGAAGGCATTGACGTATTATGAGTATTTATAAAAAAGGCTTTTTCTGCAAAGAGCAATATTGGATTTAGGTTTAGTGTATAGCGTATAGTGTATAGTGGTTTAGACGCAAAAGTGTATCATGTGCCCAGTGGGTTGCAGAACCTCATTGTTCAATGTACAGATATTGATACTATTTCTATTGTTCAATGTCAGCTGGGAGTAAATGACATTTTTATCCTTAACTCCCTGGCGACTGGAATACAATGTTTTTGTATGCTGAGTTGCGTTCTCCTGTCAAGAAATGCACTGTTGCATTCTGGGTAAATGATTGTTTTCTTTGCAAGAATGTATAACCAACAGCAGATTTCCGATAGTAATGATAATGATAATGGCTGTCCGTATATTCAGGCAATGACTGCAATGAGGTCCTCCTGCATAGAGATTTACCTAGACCAAGTTTGGTCCATTTGCCTGCATTCTGAGTCGCTCCCGTTCCACTGGTCACCCTGCAGGCAAAGGCCTTTGCCTGCGGCGTGACCAGTGGAACGGAGCAACGGAAATGCAGGCAGTTGGATTAAACTTGTTCTAAGATTTACCATACGGGGGAGGGTTCTTTTATCTGCATGCACGATTGTACAGACAGAAGACCTTCAATATTTTGAGTACTGATCCGAAGGGACAATGTGATCGGTCAAAATCGAAATGACTTTTGGTACCGGATGGGATTCAAACACACAGCTGGCTGGTCTTTTTACAGATGCGCTCACCACTGGGACAAACGATAGTGCAAGTTTACTTGCTGGAGGATAATGTGGAAAAACATTTTTCAGATACTGAGCAAACTTACAACTGACAGCTGATTAAAATAGTTGTAGTTGTATAATTAAAACAAGTTTTGGGAGTAATGCCCACATACCAGATAGAAACAATTCCAAAATGTTTGTACCTAACTGGGAGAAGTCTAATAACGTTAAGCTGATGAAGTACAGAACTGCTAATAAGCTGGGAACAGCCTCTTCATCAAATATGGCCTGTGTATTTAAATTGATTTTTAGCTGACATGTCTTATTTTATAATAATGATAATTTTGTGGCTTACGGTGATGACTATCTTATTTACTGTCAGATCCAATTTATACATTCTATTGTATCTTGATCGACAAATTAAAGTTATCGCAAATAAACAAACAAGTACCTAACTGGGAGGATTTTAAGATTTCAGCATAGGGAGATAAATTTGCACGAATGAATCATACCTCTGACCAAGTGTGAACAATTGTAACAAGATTCTCAAAAGTTCATGTGCATGGGGCTTCAATTTGGTTCTGGAGTTTTTCTCAGCTTGTATCATTCATATTTGCCAATATCTACACTCTGCTATTGTCTAAGAAACAAGGTGTAAGATAATTTGACTCATCATGCAGCGCTTCTCAATATCAATAGCAAAATCCAAAATGAGCAGATTCTAACATATATTATTCAATCATACTGTTCGGATCACTTTATTTGGCATTTTAGTGGAGGCAGTGTCTCCTTGCCTCCCATCAAACTATGCTTACGTTTACCATGTAAAAAAATCATTTACTGTTAGTAATGCTATTGAATAGCCTTTGTGGTAGCTCTAAATGAATAATAGAAATGAATAGCACTCAACTGTGTAGCATTAGCATTATTGTAAAATCTAGCCTTCAGTGCCATGCCTGGCATGGTCGTGTGTTGAAGCTCAACATTGTTTAATTCAATTTAGCTGTTGAAGCACGGAGGTTGGCTCACTCTCCCTGGTGGAATATTGCCTTCACCAATGAACTAAACGATTGAAACGATGCCTGAAGGTAAAAATAATCTACGATTACAATGCTACTTTGATACAAATTGACATTCAAAACGTTTTGAATGTCAATTTGTATCAAAATAGCATTGTAATCGTAGAGTATTTTTACCTTCAGGCATCGTTTTAATTGTCTTTATTGTCATAATTGTTACCTTTTAATCCTTGTCAAAACGATGTCATAAATTTATATTATTATAATATTGTGACCTATTACTTTTACATAGGTCATGATGCCTTGAAGCAATAAGCTAAATGTCCGTCCACATATCATCTTATTTCTACCTGCATAACTGACCTACTGTAAAAATATACATGTAATATTATACCACGTCATCAGAGTGAAAATAAGTAGATAATATTCTGAAAAAATTCCAAAAATGTAACTTTTTATAGATAAAAGGTCTGTATTATCTAGGCCTAAGCTAACTTAGAAAGGTAGCTTTCAATCCTTCATCGAAGAGATCCCATTCAAAATGGACAAAGTCTGCTGTCATTCTAAACCTCTCATCCATGGAACTCTCAGGGCAGAAGAATGCTTTATGCCACTGAGGAGAGTACTTTCTTTCAACTACCCATTCATAGAGATCTGTCCTTCGTAATAAAATTTATTTAATGTGCTGGATGATTCCGGTATGTAGCACATAGGCCTGGGGTGGTTATGGTATTGGAGTTTTTCGGGAAGTGGTGACCAATGCTGAAGGTCAAATTCCACTCCAAGTATGCTGTACAGAGAACTCATGCTAAATATTATGTCCCGGAGATTGATCCCTAAGGGACGTGTCCTCTTACGAGATAGTATCAGAACTTCCAACTTATCCAGATAACCTAAGACAGGGATTAGATCCTCTATCCTGACTCTGCGACTTTGTCCATTTCTTCTTGAGTCTACATCCAGTTAGGAGGAGCTAACAGACTCAATCATAGTCATATCCAAAGCAAATCCCTTCCAAAGCCTGGGGTCAAAGGTCAAATATCTCAGTCTTGAGTATGTCTGTGCATCTCGGCAGAGCCAGAGAGGACGGATCAGTCTGAGGATCTTGTATAGAAGATAGTCATTCAACTCTAGAATAGCACACCTGCTATTTACTAGATTAGCACACCTGCTATTTTCTGGAGTAGCACAGCTTTTACTTTCTTTATAACTTCTAACTTCCATCGCAGAGGCTTTCAAACACAAAGCAGAAATGGGAAGATTAACTGCTTCTTCTAGCGCCGCTTATATTATAATATAAGCGGGCGCTAGAAGAAGCAGTTAATCTTCATGAACCATAAATAGTTTAGATACTATATCTAAACTATTTATGGTTCATGAACACTACACGATACTTAGCAAATTTCAATAGTGGTTAATCTTCCGGGAATAACAAGGTACTAGTAAATAACTATAGATACTGTATAGAATGCAACGTTGACAGTTTTATGATTCATTATTCAACAACTAGGATAGCTTAATTGGAAAGTATGTAAATCATGTTTTTATCAAAAAACACATAATGTGCTCAAAGCATGAAAACTACTAATCACCAAAATTTTGTTTTAAAATAGAGCGGGTAAGAACATGTCGTGACTTGAAAATAAAAGGTTTGGATATGAAGAGTGGTTCCTGTTGTGGAATTTCTTGTTTCACCATCACCATACATAGTCTATGTGATGCAAAGAAATCAATCTAGTCCTCTTCATGCTAAAATCAGGGGTAACTCCTTGCTAAAATCGAGCGTAAACAATATAGAGTCCTATTTTGCCAAACAACAATTCAATTAGTTGTGAAATTGTCATTTGAATGTAAACCTGCAGCTGCAGTACAGAGTTCCAAACAAATTAACCTTGGAATTGAAAAAGAGCTTGCGGGTTATGATCTACACTAACGTTTTTCTCAATTTTCATGATTCATCTCGGCATAATAATTCATTGGAATGACAAAACCAGGTGTGTCGAAATCATTGTACCCTTGAGCCTTGATGTCACGCTTTCAGTTAGGCAATTAAATTTGATGGTTGATTTGTCAACTTTATATTTTATTTCCTTGTTTCATTTCATTTGACAAGCGCAAGTTGAGCTCAAGCTTCTACTTGTTTATCCTAGATTATCAGCGTAACCAGAGAGTCTTTGTAACAACGCCAGCTTTAGAAATACAAATTGGCTTATACCAGTTTGACAATAAATCTGAGAAGATGGTGTACCACTAGCAAAGAGGCTATTTCTAATGGTAAGGCAGGTAGAGCAAACAATCAGTTCGTGGCAGCCAAGTATTACAAAGGTGCTCCAGACTGACTACTTTTTATAGTATGCAAAAGATCGCGAGATAGGATATTTGGATTATCATTGTACAGAGGGAACAAGTCATTGGTGTATTCAATCATAATATTGGGTAATGGATTGCTCTAAGTTTTATACAAGTGCCAAATATTGACTCTATCACACTGAAAACCTAATTTAGAATTTTGTGCTGAAATCTATTATCACTAGTTTATATTACAATGATTTGCAGCTGAGAAACTGCTATATTGCATCACAATTCCTAAACTGGGAATGAGAAACATGCAAAAGATGGTATCACAAATGGAGAAACTGGATAAGCTGTAGAAACTCTGCCCTGGAATAACAATTGTAGAATTAGTATGGCAGCGTCACAATCTAACATTGAGAAGTTGAATGATTTTATTGGGGATTACCTGAAGACAGAATGTGCCCAGACACCCAATCTTCAGAAACTGAAAAACTTATGCGAGGGTGTTTCTGTCGATGAAAGATCTTCGCTCATCAATCGATTGACCAGGCATTCTATTGGTATGAGGGGCACAAATGAATATGCCAATTGCCTACATTTTGCCGCAAAACAAGGCCACACTGGCATGATCACTACCTTGCTAGACAATTTACCTGAGGATGTGAAAGTTAAACTATTGATAACCAATATCGTCAAGATGGATGGACATTCCCTTAGTGTGGTTGCTCTGACTGCTCATCAAGGCAGTGTTGGATGGCTAATTAGAGAGGTTGATTTATTTTCCATTGAGGAAAATAAGTTTTCAATCTTGGGTAAAGCATTATCTCATGCGTGTAGATGTAGGAACATTGCCACAGTTAAGGCTATTGTGGGGCAACTAAACACAAACAAAAGAGTTGAAGCACTGATGAGCTCCTCCTCCACTCTTACTTCTGGAAACATTGCAACACACATTGCAGCAGTTCATAGCAGAAATGCTGACGTCATGACATGTATCCTTTCAGACTTAACCCTGGACGACGTTGCAGATCTTCTGCTTTTCCGTAACAAGAAAGGCCAAACAGCCCTTCATTGTGCCTTGGAGAATAATAACCAAACTATGGTGAACGTCATAACGAACAGCTTTCCTCAAGCTGACCTAGCTGACTTACTTCAAGTGAAGGATAACTTAGGAGAGACTGTCGTTCACTACGCTGGAGCTATCAGTAGCAGAAGAGGTCCGATCAATGCCCTCAGAATTAATCAGATTAGTGCAGCTCAACAGATGGCGCTGCTTAAAATTGAGAACAATCGTAAGCAGACTGTGTTTGATGTTGCTAGACAGCACAGTAACAACTGGGCCTTGAAATATTTTGAAGATCATTACAACCAAGCTTCTGACCCCCGAACCTTGCATGGTAAGTATAATGACCAGTATCACCACTGTCTTGTTTACTGAAAGACAAAACTTCAACTATGTCACTTGAACATTGATGGATTGATCAATTGCTTGGTCGATAGGTCCCTCGGTCAGGCAGTCGGTCTGTCGGTCAGTGGTCGGTCAGTCAGTTGATTGTAGGGATGATAGATATCGATTGAGCGATATATTGACTTCACAATTTATTATGACATTGATAGATTTGCTGATTTCTTACTTACATCCCTAGATTCTTTGACTGGACAGATACAGAAACTAACATCACAGAGAGATCAGATAGAAGGGGCATATCACAGCCAACAGCCACAGACACTCACTGATGAAGACAAGGTTTGCTTGCTTATTATCGAAAAGATATTACTATGGGATCTAGTGGTCTGATTGCATTGTAGCTATAAGTTTTGAAACAAACATATAAGCTCCCCATGCTAGCTATCGCCGAAAGCCTATTTTAAAGAATTGTCCCTGTCACATGAAAACAATCACAAACCAAGTAATTTAATTATGTTTATTTTTAGATCAAATCAAAAATCAAATCATTTCCTGTTGAGAAATCTGACCTCATCAAAATAAAGCAGTCACATGAGACAAACAAATTCCAGGTGAGGATGTCTATGTGCCCAATTAATCTCAATAACATGATGCCATAATGATTATACACGTCTTCATTGTGGAGAGGGCTGTCCCTTCTAGACTACAGGTACTGGAACCCACGGCGCTCAGGCCGCTCCCCATACCCTTGAATGCCAGGATTCCGGCTACTTGTTTTTATCGAAGAGGTAGAGGAGAACTTCTTACTGCATGTGGGGTGTACAAACACACAGTGGACTTCCGTTATGTTCAGTACCGTTCCGCAAGGACCTTGCTAGGGTGAATGGTGCGCCAGTACCAAATTAAGAATGACTGAGAGTGCTGGGAATCGAACCTGGACCTCACAGATCATAAGTCCGCACCCTTAACCATCAGACAACTCCTGACTATATTCCTAGTGATAATGCCAAAGGGAGGCACTTTGTTGGGAGGGGGGAGCAAATCGGCATGTATGGTGACAATGGTATTTTAATTGTTTTGCAGTCAACAGTTTGGCCTTTTTTTTATGACTCGATCAATTTCAATCGGATTTTAAATGTCTCGGTATCTCAATGTTAATGATCAAAATTATAATGTCCTGGCTATGTTGTTGATTCTATGGTAATGACGAAATGAACAATCAGGACTAGTTCCTATTGATTTCAGTATATCAATATATTAATGGAATATTGTTAAAAGTAGACGGTTTCAGTATATCAATTTAAAAAATTGAAATCAATTTAAAAAAAAAAATCAGTATATCAAACTGTAAGAAGATGCTTGAGGTTGCATCGAGAGTAAACTCTTATACCACTCACCTACTCCCCTCCTAACGCTGAGAGCAATACAAGATGATCCGCCACCTTCAAGTCCCAAACCCTACTCTCAAAAAGTGTTTCCAAATCCAAAAGTTTCAGCCCTGGAATTACTCTCGTGTTTTTGTTATTTTCTTTCAGTGGAATATTGCTGCTTCTATTAACCCTAAGAACAACATGGATAATGAATACTTCATGATAGGCACCAATATCAATATAGACTACTCAAACCAGTCACTGCTGAAGAAAATATCTGCTGCTGGAGTTCGGGACATACAACTCAGGTGGGGGGATAATCTATTTTCTCTTTCTTATCTTATGAATGGAGGTCCTGAACCTGGATATTCCATAGCTGTTGTTATTGTCCACACTGTCACCTATCACAGTCCATAAGAAGCTGACTGGTCATCCCATTGCTGCAAGATGGTGCATCATTATTCTTACGAAGAGTAGCATAAATCTTCGCAGATCACCTCAAATAATCTATTGTCTCTTTCAGTGAGAAAGTGTCCGATACCGACCTTAATGTCTCATCCTCTGCCCTAACTGCCGACCTGACTGCTGATCTTGAAGCTGCATCACCCAAACAGCCAATTAGGTATGGCATAAACTAGTTAAAGAACCAACAAGTTGTCACTCTTGACAGATTTTCTTTGTTTATTGATACCAGTGTGCTCAGCACTCTTACAAAAAAAAGTAGTAAAAAGAAGAGAAATGGAAACTGAGAGTAATTTATAACCAGCTCGATGTAAATTAATTGTGCTGCCATCTGATTTCAGTGAAGAGATGTCGCAAAATCATGACAAGGATGCTAATCCCAGAGTCAGACATCATTACTCAACTGATGACCTGAGTGCTCACCCGGACGCTGTACAACCATTACTGGGTCCTGAGTCTATAAATAACCTACAGCTTAGAGATGAGCAGGCAGCGGTCGGAAGTCAATCATCTCATAGTTCAGCTCCTACGTTAGATAACCCCCAATCTGCTCAAGATGATCAACTTAGCTTTGCAGGTCACTGATTTAAATAGATTACATAGCTGACCTGATCTTCCCAAAGCTGCCTTAAAAACAGTAAAACATACAATATAATATATTTTATATCCAGTGGAGCAACGATTAGCTAGAGCTTAGTTTAGCTGATTTAAAGTAACTAAATTTCAACTAGCACCGATATTCCCTTCCCTAGCAGACATCGGAGTCTGCATAACGTCGGAAAGTTGGGTGAAACTAGCTAACTTTCCTTTATTCAAATCTACACAAAATTCCAAACTTTTTCTACTCCATTTACTTGGGCTTTTTTCTTAGGGGCACTGAAGTCTGAGGATTGTTCAGTTTGAGTTTTGTTTTGTAGCAAAAATATGTAAACATGCAAAGTCAAACTTGAGCACAACCTCGGAAAATAGCAGTACTTTAATGCCAACAATTCAGGAAATAAAAAAAACGCTAGTTTAAGGGCACCAACTGTGCTGTAATAGCTGGTAGTAGCATTTAATTTCAAACACCTTCCGGTTTGGGAAAATATCAAGTTCGTCAAAATTGGCCTGCTGAAAACGTTGTAGGGCCGTGCCCCCCTGACCCTATCTGTGAATACACCCTGCAAGATATATAAATCATTTTGGATCGATATGGCAAATACTGGGCAGTGAGGAGGCAAGGTTTAGTGTCAGGAAGAGAATTATTTTGTTTGTTTTTCTGGTAACTGGCCAGAGCTACCTGCAGACCAACAGCTACAGACCTACAGTGTGGTTCTACAGATGATCCAGTTTCTCCATTTGTGATACTATCTCTTGCATGTTTCTCATTCCTAGTAAAGGACTTGTGACGCAGTCTAGCAGCTTCTCATCTGGGAATAAAAAAGAAATTGTATAGTAATGCCTAAAAAAAATAGTCCGATTTAGGTTATATATTCACACCACATTCAAAAACGGATTTTGCTTGCTTATGATCACTTAATAAGTAATTGAATTGTTGTTTGGCAACAGAGGATTCTATATTGTTTACGCTTGATCTTAGCAAGGAGTTACCCCTTGATTTTAGCATTAAGAGGACTGGATTGATTACTTGGCATCGCACAAAACATGGCTGGTGACGTGAAGCAAGAAAATCCGCAACAGGAAGTACTCCTCATGTCCAAACCTTTGGAACACATTCTTACCTACTCCATTTAATTACAAAAAAACAGTGATTAGTATTTGCGTTGCTTTGAGCACATGTGTTGTTAAAAAAACATGTTTTACATACTATTAGATTGATCTAACTTAGTTGTTGATTGATGACTCATAAAACTGTCAATGTTATTAAAGATTGTATTCAACTCTTGCCTGTTATCTGAATTAAACTAAACTAAAGTAAACTTTAAACTTTAAACTAAAGTAATGCCAAAAAACAATCATCAAGTTTGATACAGGCCCGTATATCTAGGTGAAGCAGCGATGCACTGCCTCCCCTAGAATACTAAATACAGTGGCCTATAAACACTGTAATTGAATAATCCATCTCAGAATCAGCTCCTCTGGGATTTCCAATCACTTAATTTAGGCCTTTAATTGCTTGGGGGAGCCTACAGCCCCCTCCGTGTGATGCTAAGGATTTGTCTCGGACTTTTGCCTCCCCTAACATTTTTTCTAAGTTACGGCCCTGAAATAGTCGAACCAAATTACATGTTAAGTTTTTATCCTAAAAATATGTGACATTTGATTAAGAACTTCGGATCTAAGGCTATTATGATTTTGACATGGTTTGGCAATTATACATGATTTATGATGCAAGATGAATTGTGTATTGATGAGATCGTTAGGATTAAATCATGACCAGCCAGCTCTGTTTCCCTTGTGAGGTTAAACTATTTTAAACTCTGTACTATCCAGCGGTTAACGGCGATAGACCATACTGAACCTACTGTAGTAGTCTGTAGTAGTAGTAGTGTGTCTATCGCTTAAAGATCGGGTGTGCAGGATTAATCATAATTATCCTTTTCTGGTGACAAGCAAGACCATTGGCTGATTAGTGTAATTAGAGGCGGAGAATGGCCTAAATCTCCGCCTCTAACAGCCAGTCCATGTTGCTCTCTCAAGTGGTCAAGTGTGTTATATAAGAAATTGTGATTCGCAGACACCCATAAATAATGTTGAATAGAAGCATATGATATAGCTATTGTTATGTTGGCTCATCTGGACTATAGGATTTTATTACAGCGCTCAATTTCAATCTTGACAACGGTATCTAGGCAACCTCTAAAAGCATAAATCATAATGTCAAAATCGACCAATAAGAGCTCGTATAATTTGAAGCGGATGATTTGAAATTATTGAAACTGGGCGATTTTGTATGGCATCAGTTGTATTTTCACCACTTTCTGATGCGATTTTTGGAATGAAAATTTATTGGGCATGTGTATCATACAATTCCGCATCAGCACATCTGATTCCCATTAAAAATAATTCACTGCTACTCTGTGGTGGATTTTCCACCACAGCTGAACATTCAAATATAAATTCATGAATCATGAGTTGTCTTCCCCTTTCATCATTTTTATAACTATTCTAATTTTAATAATAATATGCTTTTAATAACTGAATTTAACTATAACAATCCATCTAAAATATTTCATCAGCCAGTATTATAATAATGCTTTTAATTACTGATTTTAACTCTTACACACCCATCCAGAATGTTCCCTGTTTCCTGCTGTTGCATCAGCCAGTATCATATTACATTATGCTTTTAATCACTGTACATGAGTTGAGTCTAGTCAGTTAGTATCCAGCAGCTGAAGTAAAAATGCCTTTTATTTTTAAACCAGTCAGCAACAAATAAAGTGCCTTACTGAACACAACCTATTGAAGTAAGTTTCATGAGTTCTGCCTGCTGGCAGACCTCCCTGCCATGACATAATGTTGCCTTGTTTGTACTCTGTTGTTAGACTGTAGCCTCCCTTGGGTAGTAGGTAGAGGCCAAGTGAAAACCCCCATTGCACCACTGCATCCATTGACCTGATTGCCAGTCCAGTTCAGTCCAGTCCAGTTCCAGTCCAGTTCCAGTCCAGCCCAGTCAAGCAATCTCGCAAAAATAGTTGTAAACCCAGAGCCATTCCCCTCCCCCCCCCCCATTTGGTTATTTATTTATCTATTCCCCTTCCCTCCCATTGATTATATTGTCCAACCCTCTTCCCCTGGCCCATTTGCTTCCTTTTGTCTCACCCGACAAATAAGTAGTAATCATATTATCTATATCCCTTCCTTTTCGAATTTATATTGCCCAATAAATATGTTAATAGTTGTCCATATCCCTTCCCTCCCCAGTTATTCTTGCCAGATAAATAATCCTATCTTTGTCCACATATCCCCCCCCCCCCCCCCCCCCGAAAGCCAGTCCCAAAGTCAGGTCAATTATATCCCCAGCCCAGATAGAGTCGTCGTACTCGTTACCCCCCTCCGTTAGAGTCGTCGTACTCATTACCCCCCCCCCCCTCAGATAGAGTCGTCGTACTCGTTACCCCCCCCCCCTCAGTTAGAGTCGTCCTACTCGTTACCCCCCCAGTAAGAGTCGTCGTACTCGGTATATTTCCAAGCAGATAGAGTCGGCGTACTCGTTTTAGAGAGTCGGCGTACTCAGTATAAATAGGCAATGGGCGTGGTTGCAGTGGCGGGTATCGCCGCCTTAGGGTAACCCCCTCAAAATCCTCTACAACTCCTCTTATTTCTGAAAAAGCAGGTAGAATTTGAATGCTGCTAACCCCATTTGAATTTGATATGGCTGGGTGAACACTTTACATTGACTGGGCCTTTTATACCCGTCTTTGGACTTTAAATGTGGTGTTCTAATGTTCATGAAAATTGTGAAAGATCAGAAAGGGGAAGCAAAGGCAACACCAAACTATACATAGCTCCGCCAAGTTGACAGCATTGCTCTGATGTTTAAAGTTCTGAAAATGACAGCCATTAGTCCAAACGCGCTCGAAATTTGCAAGGATAGCATGTAGTAGCAATTCTCAATCAATCACTCTCCTGGGTTTGGATATTAATAAGTTGAGATTGACCTACTGGAAAAGTATAAGGGCTGTTGCCCCGTGCCCCTACGCATAAATACACTCCTGCCTAAATGAATAATTTGTGAGCACTGAATTAGATTCTTCTCTTAGAATGGAAATAGTATCATAGCGTTATACGGTTAGGACACTAAACACAGGGACCCATCTGACTGTTATCTGATTGGCTGTCCCTAGTAGCATGAATAATTAGCCTGAGAAATTGTCTTGTTTACAAAATTGCAAACAGTAATTATACCCCATACAGTGTCGATGATTAGGGCATTTCTAGATTGCTACTAGGGACTGGCTATTTTTGCAAGCCCTTTGTTTTGCAAAAGAAAGCTAATGATGCTATTCCAGATATGGAATTCAATGTTTGTGAGTAATAATATGGCATAAATACTTAACAGCAATGCGATGGCTGAAACACGTCCTAGGTTTTACGGCTTCTCTCCTGAAATATCAAATCCAAATTCTTTGTTCCCTTATACCCACACTGTTTTACACACTCAAATACATTGCAGAGTGACCAGCTTGAATTCAACAGCCCGGCATCACATGAGGAGGACAGGACATGACACAGTTTGAAGCGATTTGGCGTTACTCTTTTTCATTACAGGGCCGTAGTTAAGAAAAATGGTAGGGGAGTCTGGAGTAGCACCAGTAGGGCTGCTATTAGCTCCTAATCAGGCAATTTAAGGCATACAATTACCAAATTGAAATCACAGAGGAGCTGATTCTGACATTGATCATCCAATTATTGTGTTTTTAGGCCACTGTATTTAGCTTTCTAGGGGAGGCAGTGCCTCCTTGCCTCCCCTAGAACTACGGGCCTGCTGTCACAGGCTTTGTAGTGGTTGTTTTGTTGCGAAAGGATTCTAAGTTCACTATATATGAATATTGACATTTGAGTATAACTGAGTAGTGTACGGCATGCTGCGATGTTTAGTAGTTAGTAGTAGGTATTCAACTGTGCTACTAGTAGAAGCAGTGAATCATTCACTTTCAGCTTTGTGCTCATGCAAGCAAGGTATTTGTTTATTATGGGAATCAGGATCTCTAAACAAAAAAGACGGTGTACTATTCTAGACTTGAATGACTATGCTCTTTTCCAGATCTTGAGACTGCTCGATCATAATTCTCTCTCCAAGGTTACACAGACTTGCTCAAGACTGAGAGATTTGACCTACGACCCAAGGCTTTAGAAGGGATTTGCTATGGATATGACTAGCTTGAATCTGTAAGCTCCTACATGGTCTCCATGCTGCGGAAGAGAGGTATCAAGGCTTTATGTGCTTCCGAATGGAAATACCTCAACAGCATGAAGAAAGTGAAACAAGATACTCCCTGGCATTTTGGAAACAGACTTAAGAGAGTGTTTGACCCAAACGAACAGCTTGTCACAATGTTACAGGCCCGTAGTTATAGGGGAGGCAGGGAGGCACTGCCTCCCCTAGAAAGCTAAATACAGTAGCCTAAAAACACTATAATTGAATAATCCATGTCAGAATCAGCTCCTTTTGGATTTTCATTCGCTTATTATATGGCTTAAATTGCTCGGGGAGGAGGTTACTGGTGATGCTTTGGACTCACCTCGGACCTTTGCCTCCCCTTCCGGTTTTTCTAAACTACGGCCCTGTATTATTATCATTGACACCGTATTCCTTCACACAAAATCGATTCCTACCAAAGTATCAGAAGCTAACATCGCTTGTCATGATTCTCACTGTAGATCACAGGCCATCCTTGAACTTGATCAATATCGTGAAATTTCTTCAATTCTTACCTGCTCTCAAACAACTGACATTCATAGTAAGCCTAGACAGTGATAAGGTGATAAGGTGATACGGTGATAAGGTGATAAGGTGACTAGGTATGGCCCAGAATGGTTTAGCAATAGCGACTTCCTTGGTCCGTGCCTTCACCGAGCAAATCTAGTGAGAGATTTGACTATAGGTCAATCTTATTGCAAAGCTAATGGGCAGAAAATTGTGTCGAGGTGAACATTCACTGGGACCAGTCTATACGTATACCCACATCTAGAGAGACTTTGTATAGCAGCAGGAGCGCTGAGATACAGAACAGCCATTGCAGGTGTTGATACCCCTGTTGCAGCGATACTTCCAAATTTAAAACATCCCAGTCTTAGCCAAGTTTTCATGCCTGATTATTCAGATCGTGTAGACCCATCGGTTATAAGATCTGCGGAAGAGCTCATCAAAGATTTGCCTAGTCTTCGGAGCTTGAGCCTAAAGATCACAGGGAAGCTCTATCCTTACTTACCACTTCTTATAGGAAATATAGAAGCTCTTAGTATAGTTGGCGATATACAATATAACATTAACTCGGAATTTGTACAATGTACTAATAACCTCCGGCTTCTCGAACTGGATATAGACTCAAGAAGAAATGGACCAAGCTGTGGAGTCAGGATAAAGGATCTGATTTCTGTCTTAGGTTAACTGGATAAGTTGGAAGTACTGATACTATCTCGTAAGACGACACCCCCTTAAAGGTCATTCTCCGGGACATAATATTTAGCATGAGTTCTTTGTACAGCGTACTTGGAGTGAAATTTGACCGTCAGGATAGGTCATCACTCCCCGAAAACATCCAATTCATAACCACTACACGCCGATGTGCAACAGAACAAGCGAAACCACCACGCTCATTACGAAGGACAGATCTCAATAAGAGGGTAGTTGTAAGCAAGTACTCTCCTCAGTGGCATAAAGCATACGGGTCAGCCTTCTTCTACCCTGAGAGTTCCATAGATGACTGGTTTGGAACGACAGCAGACTTTGTCTAGGACGAATGGGATCTACATGAGGAGAGATTGAAAACTATCCTACAGAGACCTCGAAGATAATACAGACCTTCATATAACAAGCTACGTTCTTGAAGTGTTTTTATAGTGTGACACGACATACCAAAACAACTTGAAAAAATAACATCAATTAAGAGGCTAACACTAGGTTTGCAAAATCAAAACCCATGTCCATCTATGAGGAAGGGTTGAGATAAAATTCACGAGAATAAAATATGTCACATTGCTATCGATACTACTAATATGTGTATCTTTCATATTTTGAGTCAATTTAGTGTATACTGAATACTGTATACAGTATACTGTATACTGTATACAGTATTCAGTATACAGTATACAGTATACAGCATACTGAATATTGTATACTGTAAACAGTATTCAGTATACAGTATTCAGTATACTGTATACAGTATACAGTATACTGTATACAGTATTCAGTATACAGTATACAGTATTCAGTATACAGTATACTGTATTACTGTATTTTAACACGCATTAAAAAAAAGGAGACTAATACAAAAAGTCAATGATTTAGATAGACTCAATGAATATTTCTGATTTACTATGGAGATCAGCAAATTCACAGTCCATTTGTTACATCATTCACATACAACGATGAAATGTTATATCGAAACACTCAGCAAACACTTTCATAAAAATTACAATTTCGTGCCAATTCTCTTTTTTCCTCTGAGAAACAATGGTGTGTCACGTCACAATGTTTCCTTGGCTGATAATGTGATCTAATTGACAATATTATTATAAGTGTTTCCATAGAGGCTCTCAATGTAGGGTTTCCAAGTGGGTTTCCATATTAGATTTCCATAAAGGTTTCTCTGCAAGTTTTCCATGGGGTTTCCCATTGGGTTTTCTATTGGGTTTTCCATGTGAATTTCCCTATGACTGCTGATATCAGCCTGACAGTTTTCAATGAAAACAGCCACTGTTAGAGCTTCCATCGGTTCAACCAAACAGATTTACTTTATCGCTAAAGTGTTCTGTTTGTTGATGAAAATTGAAGTGGATAGTCTTGTTACATGCAAAGCAGTCATCCTGCAATTCCTATAATCAAGCTCAATCGTGAAATTTATAAGTTTTAGTTTCCGAAAAAAAGACTTTTTTCGCGCTGATCATTGAGAATACATTTGAGAATACATCTTGTAGTCATAGAAAGAGAGTATTTTAATACGAAGCTTATTTTCTCTGCTTAGACGTAAACCTGAAGTTTTTGTTAGCGAGCACATAGACAAATAGATTCAGCGAGTGGTTGAGATATTGAAGCCACCAGGAGACCATGTCTAGTACTTCGTGTAAATCGTTGGCGCTGTGATTTGGATCCTTGTCACTGAAGAAGACAGCATAGGTGTAGGAGATACCTCGCGGGATCATCAAAACAAGAAATAGTAAAGAGGCCGAAAGAACGAGTCTTGTCGCTTTTCTACAAAAGAAAAAAGGGAGTCAATTAAAATTCAAATAAATATTAAAATAAAACTAAAATGAATATAAAATCTAAAGAAAATTAAAATTTATTAAAAAAAAATCTATTATCTCATGACATGCCAAAATATATCCGTTCATCATTGAATGTTAAGCGTTACAAAACGCAGTCTTAATGGTTTTACTCCACTTTTGTTTGATTTTGACTTTGTTTTTTAAAAGCTGTTTTTTTTACTTATTCTGAAAAACATTTTTATGATGAGATTCATGGTAATAAAAGTATATATACACTGCACATTCTTTTTATTTGCATCCCTTGTAGACGTGATAATAAAAAAGTTATATTCTTATAGTAGGCCTATTATACTAGTATTATTATAATCATTGACATAATGTATTAAATTATATTAAATGAACTACATTTAAATATATCATATTGTGATGTAATATTATAACGTGGCTTGTAGGTGTTTTGTGTGCGACTCACTTACTAAATATTGGCAATAATTTCATTTAAATTTATATTCGGGAGTTGTGTCCTATTATTCCCAGGGGTTGATAATCTCCATTAATCTATAATGAATAACAAAAGGGGGAGGGAAAATGTCCCGGTGGGTGAAAAGCAACACCAGGGTGCTGTAAGTTCCTACTTTCGATCTTGTACAACACCAAAGCCTATTATGCCGTGTAAATAGCAGATGGAAATTCTAAAGAAGGTGATTCCTGTTCAGTTAAAATGTTTTTGATGCAATTTTTAGTTCTTTTAGGGAAAGCAGTGCCTCTACTTGAACTAAATGATGAATTTGATCATACAAATGTTATTCTTTATTTATAAGTGTCCTATATGTCACCCATATATCAAACACAGCGTCCTGTATTCTAAAGTAAACTTACTACAAAATTGGACCAACTGCATCTCTCACTAGGAGGAATTCAGTCAAACATAGTTACAAATACATGTAAGAGTTGAAAAACTATAAATATATCTTAACTGTGTCTTGTCCTAACTTCTATCTAGCGCAATCTTTGATATGGCCTATGACCTATATGTCTCTAGCCCTCAATTATGGTTCAGCAAAACTGATTTGATTCTTTTAAGCAGTAATTGCTGTAGTTGCAATGGTTTACACTTGCGTGCAATTCACATTGAAGATAGAAAAAAAGGTTTGAATCTGGTCTGGTATTGCAGAGCTGAATTTCCAGTTCATCTTCTAAGCTCAAACCCCACTGAGGTACATATATTTTTTTTATTCATATCAATGTAAACCCTGTTTGTGTGAATCAACAGAGAGGTCCATTATTTGTCATTGTTGATTATCATGGTTTATTTTGTTGAGTTGCCAAATTATAATATAAAATACAATGTATACTAAAATATATTTTTAAATTGATAATATAATATAATCTAATTTAATATAATATGATATAATCAGGCAAGGTATATCTATTTTGAGCTAAGAGTCAATGTTCACAGCGGAATGATTTCCTCATGGTTGATGAGTGTTAAGGCTAGATGTGTAGTCATAAGAGCAATAAGAGCCATAAGAACCATAAGAACCAAGGTACATAGGCTAATTATATCTAAAATCCAGGGCTAATTTCAATTTCTTTGATGTTTTAAGCTCAAGAAATAATCTCAAGAAGCTAGTTGGGAAATAATTAGTCCTATGTGAGTGATTTTTGCCGATGCTGCAAAAAAACCCGAATACCTCCAGTATCAATAAAAGTTTGTACCGCCATCCACAGTATACATAAACGTTACATGCACTTATAAAACCAGATGGTATAATTATTTTAGTCAGAGAGATAAATTGCAATGATTGAAAGAAAGATTTTTTGTCTATTAAAATTGGGTTCAAAGGTTGTCGTGTGAACCGCAAAATTCATGGTTGCCTGAATGTAATAAAAACCAGATCCCACATTATCTATTTTTTATTAAAGATTACAGACCCGTAGTTCTGAGGGAGGAGTTCTAGGCCTCCCCTAGAATGCTGTACAGAGTGGCCTAAAATGCTATAATTGAATATTTCATGTTAGAATTCGCTCATTTGTAACTTACATTTACTATTGATATCGCTTTCAAGGCTGGGGAATGGGGACTCAGAGGGAACTTACCAGACCTGGGTCCAAGTCATGGTAAGTCAAGTCATCTTCAAGTCAAGTCAAAGTCACGACTTGACTTGACTTAACAAAATTATGACTTGACTTGACTTGATGTCGAAAACAAATAGACAACACTTGACTTGACTTAACGAAAAATTGACTTTGACTTGACTTGACTTAGGAGTTGTCCTGACTTTGGTCAAGTCAACATAAGTCAATGTGTGAAATTTTATAACATAATGTAGAAAGAGATATAGGAAGGATAATCATGACTGTGAACCCCAACTCTGAAACCCCAACTCTGAAACCCCAACTCCGAAACAGAAAACCAAACTTCTCAGCCATGGGTAAGTAGTCAGAGTTCCGGCCTTTAATATTAGTTGTCTTCTCTTGTTATCTAGTAATCAGTAAAATGAAAAATGTATCCCATGATGCAATATTAATATAGTCTGATCATATAGTGCAGGTTTATTCAGAAGACTGCTTGTATCATCATCAACATCATCATCATCATCATCATCAGACAGAAATCCTACTAGTCTAAGGGTGTTTCACATTTTTTCTTTTTGTGCTTCTCACAACAGCAGAAAGCTGGACTTTATTTTTTTGAAATTCACTTCCAAGCAATTCCATAACATACACCACCCATCATGAACTGAAATTAGTTTATGGATTGCACATAATGTATTGTTTGATAATGATTGCATTCTCTGGGTGCTCTATTCCATCAGTCAAGGGATGTAGAGCAGTAGAGCAACTCCTGAGGACCTAACTAACTCATCCACGATTTGGAGTCACCCGGGATTGAAATAAATTCCGAGTTGATTTTCACAGTTAATGAGCGTGACTTTGCCATTACTTGTAAGTCACCCATCTTTGACTTGACTTGACTTACAAAAATCACGACTTGACGGCGAAAAAATAGACACCAATTGACTTGACTTGGTGTAAATGTGACTTGACTTAGCATCGACAATGACTTGACTTGACTTGCGATGACTTGGACCCAGGTCTGGAACTTACAATACTCAACACCCTAAAGGATTCTTGCCTCCCCTACAATTTTTCTTAAACTTCGGCCCTGGATTACAAGGGTCGCTATGCAGGAATGATTTGGAAGTCAGCAAAAAAGTGGCTTATCAAAAAGTTTTATTTGGTACAACCTTATGGTTATGATCGATTGAAGGGAACGAATGTGCTAACAGAGCCTTTTGAAACAACCAAACTTACTGATTTTAAACAACAACTATCAAAGCACTTTAAATGTTATCAATTTTTATTACTAATATTTTTTTTTTCTCTTCGCTTTTCCTTATCGTTTAAGCTATTTGTTCTGTCACTGCGTGAAACACATTTATAAAGATGATTGTAGATTGACAATAAAAAAAGTATATATATATAATTACTGAACTGTTTGTAATCAAGCACTGTTATATGCTTGTGGTGCAAACTGTATGACAAAAACACAGATAGACATTGATTATTACCGACCCTCCCATTTTAAGGTAAGGGTGTAGCAAAACTTGACAATACTTCCTGAATTTGTTGTACCATAATGTTATGAGTTGTTATGATGAATAATAGAGAGCATTGTCATAAAATTCCATTAAAGATCATCAATTGTTAGATTTAAGATATGACCTCGTCTGCGTAAACAAAATTCTGCACTACAAAGTCATTTTGTGTTCTTTTATTGACTTTTTGGCCTAAAGTGCTTGTTGCATAAACGGCAGTCATATAAATATACTGTTACTGTCACCCTACTGATAGTCTTCACGAGCATTTTTTAGGCAGTGACAGAACAAATAACTTAAAGAAATTGCTCTGAAAGTCTCAGTGCACATATTTCCTGTATAAATAATTTCAAGAGGGGAGGACACTTAACCCATATAGGCCTAAATGGTGACCTGCTACACATTATTTTATCATTGATGGAATATTTCATCGGTTCAATTAAAAAGACACAAAAAGGGCTCATGTGCAACAGCCAACCTTGGTGGAAGACTAATTGGGTATTTTTTGTTGCCTAACAAAACGGTTGCACCTTTTGAATCTACGGAAGCCTGACCGATTCCAAATTATCACCACATGCAACTATCACAGTTCCCATCCAATCACTAGATCTTATCGACAAAATGTTAAGGCCATAAACAAATGTCTAGAGTAGAAAAGTTTGCTATTTCACACATGCTCGAAATAGCTAAACTCAGGGTAGCTAACATTGACTCATCCCGTTTACTCCAGATAAACTCCGCCCCAAGCTAGCCAAAAAAAAGGGCTAGCTATCATTAAATCACTCTCAAACAAGGAAATCTAAACTCTAGCTAAAATTTACTTCACTAGAATATATATAGTGCATTACATATTGCTACAAACACATTAAAGTTGTAAATAGGTGAATGAATAAGTAAACAAATAAATAATAACATTAATAGTGAAATAAGTAAATAAGTAATTGAAATAATGAGTAAACACATAAATAAATAAATACATAAATGAATAAGTATTTAATAAGTGAATAAGTGGGTAAATCAAAAATGAATAAATGAATAAATGAATAAATACATAAATAAATAAATGAAAAATTAAATAAAAAAATGTAACTTACCTGATGCTGAATTTGTTGTCACAGCTGCTCCCTTCTGTAGGTTGTAAGTTAGTTCTGGAGTTCATCGAGTGTGCAATCAACGAGGTCGCTGAAGATTCTACGCTACTTGTGTCCTCACTCGGCGCATGGCTGCTTTCATCTCCCCTGACGGTAACTGATGCAGAGAAATTAGCTTCATCTTGCTGCACACTTGTCATTTTAAACGAAGGCGGCTGTGATCTAGTCAATATCTTATGCAGTCGGCGAACATGCCTTAGTCTCACAATAATTGCAATATTTAGTCCTAATAGTATTGCAGCAGGTATATAAAGATAGAGAAAAACCCAGACTAGGAAACTGTAGTTGAACTGTGTTTCTTTGCCAGGCCTGGCTTTGCAGTACATTACTCCACTGTCTTGTTCATAGACTACGACGTTAGCTATGCACCACATGTAGACTAAGATCCAAAAGACAGGAAGTAAGAAGCAGACGATTAGAGTTCTCTTTCTAGTGTAAAGTGTCTTTGCCTAGAAAATAGAGAGATCATATTTATAGTATTGTAGTTAAGAGGGAGTTCAGCCCAGTTTCATCTTCTCCAATACCGGGCCTGGTAATTGGATCAACAAAGCCTGAGTCTAGAAGCAAACTGATGGCATCCTATTACTGGTGTATAATATCTAAACACTACTAGGCTATCTTTTTAACAGCCATGTGCAGCAATAGGTATAGAAACCTTTATATGAGAGTAGTAAAAGTGGGAGCAGGTCGTTAGCCCGAACCCATTGAAACGAATGAGCGGCTCGATCCCTTTTGTAACGTTCCTGGTGGAACGACTACTCATATTGTATGGGAGTTGTCAATTTCTACTCTATCATTTTGTATGGTGAGGATGGAAGTTTGTTTATGTAATTCTTTTTATGTATATTTATTCATGATAAATGAGATGCTTGTGTGGGTAATGTGATTGATCACATTCACTGTTAGCTAGTGTTGTTGTAAATATTAATGAATTGAGTGTCAGTTTGTTTGTGAGGATAAATGTTCATTGGTACAGGGTAGAATGATAAATTGATATACAAAATGAGCAGCTGTATATATATATGTTCATTGAAGTGTTAAAACAATTTCAATAAAAATCTGAGGACAATGCGGCAAAGACAAGGTTTTGAAATGAGATACATGCATAAAATCACATAAAATAACACGGGAATAAATGAATGCAAAGTTGACAGATTAGGCATCTGACATAGCCCATGGAACAGATTGTACTAGTTTACATGTTACTGGTAGCAGGTGCAAGCATTCCTGATCTGACAAAATTGGCAACGCAATTTGTGAGTGCTCCCGTAGGCAGCAGGGTAACAACGCCAGACTCATGCTATGACTTTGATGAGCATAAAGCTGATGAACATAACTTTGACACCCACCATTCCAACGCAAATTACGCTGCCCTGGATAAAAACAACAAAAAAGTAGAAAAACAGATAAAAAAAATTAACAAAAAAAAGAAGAAAAAATGATTAGTTATCAATTAAAGATTACAGACTGTCTTTAATTGCCATTCGTCGTAGTTTTTGTCTCATATTTCTATCTAACTCTGCCTCTGCTGCTGCCAATTCCCTGAGTGTCGCTCTTGTTTTACGCACCAGATCCGATCTCATAATTTTGAATCGATGTTGCAACCTCTTTACATCTACAACACAGAAGTTTGAGTTCACGTATTAATGACAATTGCCTTCAGGAATGTAATGAAACTATCACTACCTTCAGAAAACATCGATGGTTAGTGTACTGAATGTATGTACTTACGTTTGGCATCCATTATTGGCACTCTACTCTCACATGTCGGACAGTGAAAACTTTCAGCAGCAAATATTTCTTTTAATTCATCTGAAGTCTTTGCCGTCTGTCTCGTGAGGCACAGCTCCTCACCATTAGGAAACATTTCTTTGGCGCATTCTGTACAGGAACGAGTCTGCAACAAAAAACCCATGACTAGTTACCAAGTCAACATAGTATTCTGAGCAATGGAAATTCACATAAGCAATTTGTCAAGTCATATACAACAAAGGTAAAAAAATTGAAACATAAAAAATATTATAATTATAGTAGGAAAAATAAAGCAAAGTACATGTGTATACTCACATGTTCCATAGTGATAAAAGTGTCCTATAATAGATCAAACAAATAGTCACTTTGGTAGTGTGTAAGTCCGTCTGTGTGTGTGTGTGCGTCCGTGAGTGAATTTGGTAAGCAGGCAAGCACTTAAATACCAGTGAACCAAGTGGTTATATATTACTCGGAAGATACCTATTCATATTAGTGTTTCCTAGGCAACCTATGATGGAACGGATAGAAGAGACAAGTGATTATATTAACCTGTTGAAACATCTGAGTTCACCCATCAATGCAAGGCAATATTTGCTAAGCAATCTTGCAGGCAAATGTTATCCTCTATCTGTGACATTGATGGATGACAAATCCAGCACGCTGTACATGATTCAACAAAATGTGGAAGAATTGTATGTAAATGATATTGAATTGATATCAAGAAAAATCTTATCTGCCAGCCAAACTTCACAGACCTATGCCTCCCTCTGTGAAGAAATCTTATCTTCTTCCACAAACAGCAAGAAGTTGCTGTTTCATTCTATCACATTATTGACTATTCTACAAAAGGTATTTTTGTCATTGGGCAAAAATGAAGTGAGGAGTATAATAACCACCCAATCAATAAACAGTTTTTGCAGAACTTTAAATAAAGCTATCGTTCGCATGAGATTTCAGACAGTGACACTGCAGATACTTTATGTATTGGTTACTTTGCTGTTATTTAGCATAATCAGTCTATGGCTACAACATAATGGATAAAACAGATGCATCTATGGCTGCTACTTTGTGGGAATTAATCTCCCTTCAGGTCAGCAAAAATTGTCAAGGCTGTAATTCTAAAGGCTATACAGACTTCTCTCATCATGACTGTCAACTTATAAATCAATACATGTATCTTTTGCACACTGACAAATTACGTCACCATTTTGATATTTGGTATGAAATCGCAATGCAGATGATTCCATCAGGACTTCATAGACCTGTGACAAGATATTTAATAAAGGCAAAGAAAGAGACTTTGTTCAGTCAGATCGTGGTACTGCTACCAGACGCACCCTATACTGTGACATTACCCCCTCATTTACGTTAGTTTACTATGCCTGTGTCTGATATCACAACCAGACAGTTTTTATCACAATACCGTGCACTTCTCACAATTATCCTGATTACCATAGCCACCATATGTTCGCTGTGTGCAGCGTTTTTTCAACAAGAGAAAGGAGAGCTTCATTCTATCATAAAACTCCTCGGTGAAAACTTTGAATCCACTACAAAGTCAACAAACTCTACACTCTAGTATGGCTTCAAATCTTAAGACGACAGAATTTCAACTTGAGGCACCGTTCACATCTATAATCTCAGGTAAGAATTTTATCTAGTTGTTTTTTGACCTTAAGCATGGTTATATGTGCCTCATATCCATAGCGGAGGTGAGCCTTCATGAAACTTCATGTTGGGATTTATGACAGCGAATTTGCCGAGCAAACAACCAAGGCTATTTGTAATTGACGTCAAAGGGTGGTGCTGAATGACTAACTAATCTCCTTAATGCGTTCAAAATTAGAGCAGAAGCGGAACTTTTGCGGGTAAAAACTCCATATTATCGGAACTTTTGCGGGTAAAAACTCTCATAAAATATGAAATTTATTGAGCATTTCATTACCGCAATCCTTCCCTTAATTTTCAACACACCCAGTACTTGGAGGTACAGTTATCATGTGATGGTTAGCTTGCATAACAGTAATTACATCTGTGTCTGCAGAAATTTAATGAGCATTTCATCACCAAAATCCTTCCCTTAATTTTCAACACTTCCAGTACTTGGAGGTGCAGTTATCATGTGATGGTTAGCTTGCATAACAGTAATTACATCTGTGTGTGCAGAAATTTAATGAGCATTTCATCACCATAATCCTTCCCTTAATTTTCATCACTTCCAGTACTTGGAGGTGTTATCATGTGATGATTAGCTCGCATAACAGTAATTAATCATCTGTGGCTGCAAACTTGAAACAAACACTTAAGAGGTCATAGTGAAATGATGAGCAATATTCGATGTATGTGTGTAGATGAGAGAATTTTAGTCACAATCTCTGACCTGCTGACTGTTTATGCTGTCTGTTTCTAGGGCCAACATCAAGTGGTAAATCTACCCTACTAAGGGAGATTATTTCCAATGCTGACAAAATCTTTGTTCCACCGCCTGTGGAAATAATTATCTGTTACTCAATCTACCAACCACTTTACAACTCTTATGATGCCTCGGTGCCAATAAAATTTATAGAAGGGCTAGCAACAATGGAATCATTACCTAAAGATCGACAGCATAGACTTCTAGTCATTGATGATTTAATGGAGGAAGTCTCCAGCTCTAAGGATATTGCTGACTTTTATACAAAATTTAGTCATCATTATAATTATAGTATAATCACACTGACACAAAATCTATTTTGTAAAGGACCATTTTTTCGTACGATTAGTTTGAACTCACACCATTTCTGGTTGATGAAATCTGTGAGAGACATTTCAGTAATCAAAACAATTGGCAGACAAATGGGTAAGGAAAAACTTGTGATAGAAGCTTATTTGGATGCAGTGAAAGATCGTTATGGTTATCTGTTTTTGAATTGCTCCCCGGGTTGTGATGAAAAAGCTCGTGTGCGAGCTAAGATTTTTGAAAATCCAAGCGTTGTCTATTTAACAAAGTGATATTTTTTTCTAAAGAACTGATGTTTCCACAAGGGTTAAACAGCACTCATCAATTAATTTTTCAAAGTCTAAGTGGTAGTCAATAAATTATCTCAGAACACAGAAATATCTTAGTCATGGGTTGTTGAACACAGTAATCATTGGAGCTACAGGCAAACATTAATATTTTTCATGCAACAGAAAAGTAACCCTCCCTCTAAGACACCTCTAAGCTGTGTAGATTTTAGGCTGGAAACCAAGGTATAAAAGCTCAGCGCTGGAATAGCCAACACATTCTTCCAGTTTAGTTTGAATTCACTAAGCTCACAAGAAGCCACCACTCTTCTTTAGCAGATTTGATCTTCCTTCAAATATTAATCGTAAGTTTGTTTTAAATGTTTTCACATACAATGATCTTTGTTTTTTTCATTTTTATTTTTTTACTTTTGTTTTGAAATTCTTTTTTAATCTTTTTAATTTTTTTATATTATAGATGCTAGACACTTGTTTTGGATGTCAATATGACAAACCTGGGCAAAGATCCCATATGGGAGATGGTGGTTGTCTGTCAACAGACATGAGGACCAACATTCATGTAAGAATGCTGACTTTACTGGTTAAGTTTCATTGTAGTGTGTTTTTTGTAAATTGCCCAAGATTTTTTTTTCAGTTTTTTTAGCGAAGATTAGGTCCACCATGAGGGCGTGTCGAAAACGCTCATCTTTTAACTCATTATTTTCTTTTTGTAACCATCTGTGTTTGGGGTGTACCTCATTCAATAATCGTTGTAGAGACTAAATTTCAATGATGCGTGAACAGAGTATTGATTCATATTTGGTTTAAAAAAATTTTTTTTTGCAATAAACAGTTTTAAATTGATAATGTTGTATTTTTGCATAAACAGCTGCATTTCAGTTTTAAGCAAACCATTCATTTTTCATTTTGTTTCATTTTAGATGCCCAAGAGAATTGGAGGTGATGCGATGAGCTCCTATGCCAAACGTATGTTTCTTGACGATGAAGCTAAGGAGGTTAAATTGTCTGATGGTGCATATGATGATGAAATGGTAAGTAACTTTCATGAATTATTGCCTGATGCATAATTTGATGTGCGGGGGATTAAATGGAGTGAAGTACATGTTATTGTAATTACTGTTACCATTGCTAGGCAACCTAGCATTGAATTGACTTGTATTGAATTGATAACTCCAAACTTGTTTGGTTTCAGGAAGAATTTGAGAATGAATTTCAGATACAGTGCCCAAAAAAAAGACCAGCTTCAAGTAAAGGGAAGTCCCCGGCAAAGAAACTAAAAAGAGTGAGTTATTAGAGTCTGTTTTTAATTCAATTCACATATTATAATGTACTACTTTTACAGCGTTATAATGCATAGTAACTACACATCTTATGTCAAAGTTTGATTGATGAGAAAGTCAGGTGAATAATGACCTGGCTGTTATTTCAAAGCAACACTCTGAAAATAGCTTGTTTCTCTTTTTGAAAGATTAATGTGTAATGAGCATGGAATTATTCATTTCAGCTTGATAATGAAGTTGACGACGAACCTATTGTCCTATCGTCGGAAGACGACGAAAAAAGAGATGAGTTACATGCTTCCCACTCCAAGAAGCGCAAAGCTTATCAGCGGGTAAGCACATTTTACTTTAGATTATCAAAGTATCAAACTGTCATTCACGAGTGACTTTCATTGATGCATATTTATCTCCGACAAAGTCCAATGTGTATACCATCGTACCTAAGTGTGCTTGTTGTCCGCATTGCGTTGGACTTATTTTAAAAATTATTTTTTATAGATGTTCAGCGATAGTGAGGAGGAGAATGTTGATGGTAATGGTGATATGCTTGATGCACCGATTCCAAAACGAAAGAAAAAAACCATCCAAACATCCAAAAAGGTGACTCACGTTTCTTAACTTGCATTCCCAAATTATAAATGATACCATGCATCTAGTTTGGTGGTGTATCAAATCATTTTATCAGATTCCATCTCTCAACCCAAGGTATATCTGTGATCAATACATCCCTGTTTGAATTCATAATAATATACTCTCAAATAATTAAATAATTTTCTGATTATGATCATTTTAGAACATGACGAAGCTGAGTTTAATTAAGCTCCCACTACCAAAAGTGGATGATGATGGAGAACTCCCTGACTTAGATGACGAAGAGCCGTCTACTTCGTCAGTTGTGAGGGAGTTCAAGCAACAACGTGCAAAGAATTCCCAAAAGCCTAGCACCCCAGAGCCAACACCTCCACCACCACAACAAAGGCCCCTACTTCTACCACCAACTCCTCCAACAACTCAATTTCCTGGACTAGTGGTTTTCCCTGTGAAGGTGGAGGCCTTTGATATTGATGACGTCGAACTAAACGTATGTTTTCCATTTATTGATTCTTCTTATCCTTCTCATGACAAACTCTCCACATTCATATCATATGTTTATCATAATTAGAGTATTAGCATAATCCTTAAAAATGGAATTCATATACATGTAAATTGCACATTATAAATAGAGTATAACGACAATCCTTAAATATAACTTATATATTTACGATTATAGGAGGATGGTGACGTCTGGCACAAGTCGGACACACTCAGAAGACCATTGAGCATCACTGCTCTTCACCAACTGTCGGAAGGATGTAAGTTTTATAAGTTGTTTCTTCTCTGAAGTGACTTTGCAAAAAAAGGACAACTGTAAAAATGGTTAACTATTGGTATTGTGTTTAGTTTTGGGAGTTATGTTATGCAAGGATAGGACAACTACTAAATATTTAAACACTGTTATTGGACTTACACTGCACTACATTGAGAATAGAATAAGTGACAAATGCTTCAGGTATTTTTGCAGTGGTGTCATTTCAAAGTATTGACAGCTGTTGTATGATGTGTCGTTTTACTATTGTCAAAATGTCATTATTTTTCTGTTGTTTTTGCAGTTATTAGCCCAAGGTACCAATACGGAACAAAAACAATCCGCGGGTATCAGGTTTCACCGGCAGTATCTTCGCCGTTGGCACGGGCGCTTGCTGCAATAGAGAGCAAGTATGAGAAATGTTTTATGGGTACCAAGGTCAATAAACGTTTCAGAAGTCAGTATGCTCGTCTCAGGATAAGAGGAACACCAGAGAATACTGATACAGTGTGAGTAATAGTCTTCTTCTCTTCATTACCTATATACAGCTTTGATTTGCTAGTTGGCTTCGTAGTGTAGATTATAAAGTGACTCATTGTCATTTCTATCACATTTGCATGTAAAACCTTCACAAATCGATAAGTAATCCCCGAGTTTTTTTGTTGATTAGATTATACAACTGTCAGCAGACACTCACACTCGAGGATGCATTGGAGCTAGGAGCAGCGTGCAAAGGAAACCAAACACGTGTATCATATGTTGTCCAGCTCGGACTGGCAACAATTGGAGAGGCAGTTAACATCATGCCAAAAATCAATATAGCAAGATTGGAGGAGATACTCCCCACAAGGTCAGGAAATCTTCCTAATCCCGTGGCAGACGGGTCTTTTGACTATCTGTCTTTATAGTTATATTAGTTATTAGTTATATTTTCAACTTGTTTTTCTTCCTACTACTACACTCATTTAATCTGTTTGGAAAGCAATAACACTTTATCAATGTACATGTGCAAAGTGTGTTTAGTTGAGTTCTCAACCAAATCCAATCTCAATAGGCATTTTAAGACCAAACACGACAAAAACTTTATCGGTTTTAAATGCGATAGCTGTGGCAGGAACTTTACCAGGCGCCACCAACTGAACTTACACAAGCAGAAGTGCTCGAAAGCAATCAATTCTACTGTGTCAAGATCAGATGGTGCCTCCCAACAGATTGGCGGTGCAATCAATCACAATGACACAAATGAATCCACCCAGGTAGAAACCTTTGCACATGCATCTCCTCTTAAAGACATCCTTAAGTCAAATTGGGAAGCCATCAAAACGTACTTTCGTTGTAGGAAAATTGTTGACATATTCAATTTCCGACTGATAAATCAATCTGTGACAATATATGATGCTCTATGCAACCTTTGGCTTACAAAATTATCCAAACAAGTCAAGCTTCAATGCTGCTTAGGTTATGTGCTCAAAAACACCAATACCGATGAATTAAGATACTACCATAGTTCTGCAAACAACACGATGATTTTCGATAAGCCCATGACTATTAAATCATTAACAGACATGCAAGATGTTGCAGAGCTTCTAGAAAGTGTGGACTTATGTGAAAAGGCAAAAGCCAATCGACCCAACAGTTCATGGGGTGTCCTTCATGTAACAAATATATCATTTTACCTGAGTAAACTTCCGTTTCCCAAGATTGGATCACCCGGTAACATTCCATCACATATCAAAAAACTGAAATGTGTCAAAACTCTAAAGAGGGGAGTAAACAACAAACCCATCTCTGATAATCTTTGTTTCTTCCGTGCTCTCTACTTGAAACAAAATTGCACTTGTAAAAAGCGATGTGACTGTTTATTTCCAAAAAGCAGTTTGGTAAAAATACATGACTTGCTCCATAGATTTGTTGAATACATTGGTGGATCTCTACCTTCAGCCTCTGAGTTCCAAGGGGTGACTTTAGATGATTTGACATCTATCGAAAAGATTTTTGACCTCAAGATATCAGTATACAGCTTGTCAAGTGATGGAAACTGCACACTGTTGTTTCAATCATTCAGTAAGTCCAAAGTAGAGCTAAACTTGTGTATGGTTGGCAAACACTTCTGTTACATACAAGATATGTCAACTTTTTCTAAGTGTTTTACTTGCAAAACATGCAAGTTGAGCTTCCCTAGAAAAAATAACCTTCTGCGACATAGGAAAATTTGTGCTAAGCAGCAATCACGCTACAGATTTGATAAAGATGTATTTCACCCACCGGGTAATATCTTTGACGAGATAGAGAATAGGACAGGACTTACCATTCCTAATGAATTACGGTTTTATCCCTATCGTGTGACATTTGATATCGAGTGCTACTTACCCAAGTCCACTTTAGAAAACACACCCAAGCTGACTTTTAACAATGACCACAAGCTCATGAGCATCAGTGTGTGTTCCAACATCCCTGGGTACCTTGATCCATTTTGTTTAGTAAGTGATGGAGACACTGACACGCTTGTTAAAAAATTTGTCATTTACTTGTCTCATCTCAGTGATATTGCATACTCTCTGTGTCTAGAAAAAGTTTCCCCCCTGCTGGAAAAACTTGAGAGCTTAGATAGCATGCGCATGCAAACCGAATTAGAATACTCACAGAAACATTGGTCCCATCCCGCAAAATATCAATCCAATAGTATTGGTAGTCTTATCGAAAAGCTCAAAGACCACTTAGCGGAACTGCCAGTGGTCTCTTTTAACGGTCAAAAGTATGACTTAAATGTCATCCGTGCGCCTTTGATCCGTCACCTATGTCAAACAGATCAAATAAAATTTGCAATAAAAAGAAACAATTGTATGAAATGTATTAAAACCAAAAAATTAAAATTTGTAGATGCCACTAATTATATCGCGCCAGGATTTTCTTATGAGTCCTTCCTAAAAGCTTACAATTGTTCTGTGCAAAAAGGCTACTTCCCGTATGAATACATCACTTCTTTGGACATGCTTGATGCGACTACGTTACCCCCTCACTCTGCATTTTATTCATCCCTTAGACAGTCCAATATTACGCATGATGAATACGACTACTGCAAAAAGATATGGCGTGATCACAATATGGAAACCATGCGTGATTTCCTGATATGGTACAACAATTTGGATGTGGTCCCATTTCTTGAGGCTCTTGAGAAACAGTCCTCTGTGTACATCTCAAAAGGTTTAGACATGCTCAAAGATGCTGTCAGTGTCCCATCACTTGCTACAAAATGGCTTTTCAAGGAGTCATTGACAAATGAATTTTCTATTCCACTCATATCTCAAAAAAATTCAGACTTACATAAGACAATCAGAGATAACATTGTTGGAGGGCCAGCACTTGTGTTTCATAGGTACCATGAGTGTGATAAAACCTATCTTAAGTCAAATAAATATGGTCAGCAGGCAAAAATTTGTAAACAGATAAAAGGCTATGATGCCAATAGTTTATATCTATATGCAGCGATGCAGCCTTTACCAACCGGCTGTATGATCAGACGACGATGTGACGAAAATTTCTATCCATGCTTTGTGGATGTTCGAGGGCGTTTAGCCAATGAGTGGCTTGAGTTCAATGCTCACTTGACAAAGACACATATCAGACACAAATATAACCAAGGTGAAATTTATTTGGGTCAGCATGCCTTACCAGTTGATGGATTTTGCAAAGAAAATAACACCGTATACCAGTTTCACGGCTGTATTTTTCACGGATGCCCAATCCCACAATGCCCAAACACGAACAATCAGGGAACAAATCCCATTAATGGTGTCCCTTATCAACAATTGTATCAGGACACAGTAGAAAAGGAGGGATATTTACAAAAGCTAGGTTTCAAAGTTGTCTCTATTTTTGAGTGCAAGTGGTTAGAACAAAAAAAATCATCTAGGATGGTCTCTAGATTTGTGAAAAAACTTTCTTTTAGAGATATGAGTGAAAAGAAATCGATGACTGAGAGTGAAATTATTTCAGCAATAGAATCAGAGAGCTTTTTTGGTCTTGTAGAATGTGATGTACATGTGCCAACTGATTTACAATCTAAGTTTCAGGAAATGCCACCAATTTTCAAAAATGTTAGCATCAGTCGGGAAGATCTCTCCCCTCTGATGAAGAACTTTGCGATTGAGAACAATCTGTATCGAACTCCACAGCGATCCCTCATTGGTAGTATGTTTGGTAAAAAAATTCTGGTATTAACATCTCTGCTGAAATGGTACATTGACCATGGACTAAAGATCTCGAAAATTTACCAAATAGTTCAATTCAAAAAACATCGGTGTTTCCGTGAGTTTGGAGAAGCAATCTGTGATGAAAGAAGACAAGGTGATGGTGACCCCTCAACCAAGGTCAGATCTGACACCGCTAAGTTACAGGGTAACGCTATTTTTGGGGCCACTATAATTAATAAGGAACGGTTTACCGATATCAAATATACAACTGACCTCAAAACAGCTAACTCATATGTCAACAACAAAAATTTTATGTCTATAGAGGAGTTGGATGACGATGTATTTGAGATCGAGTTGAGTAAAAAGAAAATAAAACTTGATACTCCCATAATAATAGGCTTCTCTATTCTGCAAATTGCCAAGTTACGCATGCTGCAGTTCTATTATGATTTCATGCAAAAATTCTTTCACGATTCTTCTTTTGAGTATGTGTGCATGGATACCGATTCGGCCTATTTTGCTACATGTGGGGATTTGGAATCTTTGGTTCCCATGAACTTAAGACAACAGTATTTTGAAGAATTTGGTGAATGGTTTATCCCTGAATTCTGTGCGGAGCATAAAAAATCCTTCGTTGAGACTAAAGTTCAAGGTCTTCCATGGACCATGCAACCTTGCTGTAAGACTGTACATGTATATCATAAGCGAACACCTGGTTTGTTTAAAGAGGAGTTTTCAGGCACTGGGATCATTGCACTAAACGCCAAAACCTATCACACTTTCAATGCATCAACCAGTAAAACTAGCACTAAAGGAATAATGCGTAATTTGAATTCTTTCAACAAAGCACACTTTCTTGGCACACTTACCACCAAAAAACCTGTTTTTGGTACAAATAAAGGGATCATGAGAAAGAAAAACTCAATGGTCACATATACCCAATTAAGGTCTGGACTTTCTTTTTTCTACGCGAAACGGTTAGTTTGTGATGACGGTGTGTCTACTTCACCTATTAATTTATAGTGTATTATGAAATATATTGCGCTAAATACTATGCATGAACACTGATTTCTGAACTCACCCTTGAATTTCTTTAAATGATAACATGTACATGCTTCCACTTATGGTGTCTATGCTTCTATGATATTTTTCTAATGTCTCACCTCCTTTTATCGTGATGAGAAATGCTTACTCTTGTGGTTTATTAAACTTCCCATGTATATTCATTTGCATTTGTATTCCACATGGATGTTTACTGTATAAATCTGTGCTCTGTTAAAATATTTATTGATTTTCATTATATAGCATATTTTTATCAAAAACTTCTACCTTTTTTTTTAAAATATTTCCAAAATAAAGGTCATTGATCACTTGGCTAACAATAAAGTCCCTCTCCCTTGATGAGTCAACTTGTCTCAATTTAGATAAAATATTTTTGTATGAGTAGTTTCTTGCTCGCATCAACAGAAAAATAAGACAATATTGTCCACAAACTGTAGAAATCCCTTGCAATACATGTTTACTACGCTTTATTCTTCCCATTTGTTTTAGTTTGGTATCAATCAAAATATTTTGGACAGTGTCTCCATATGAGTCAAAGTACTCTATGCTTCCGGAGTCTGTTATATTCACCGCGATCCAATGGCTTCCTGGCTGATGAGATTGGTCAAAGTTGACAATATTCATTGATGGAATAAATATCTCGGTGTTCACAAATTCATCCAATGATTTAACACTCGGGTTCAGTCTTGATGTGTGCTCATCACTGTTCAAAATATTCCTTAGCTGTTGTGAGTTCATGATACCGATGCCAAACTTGCATTCCTCAATTCATCAATATTCAGTAATTCGTCATACTCATAGTAAACCATCAAATTGACAGTCTCATTCAGTGGTTGGGAGAAAGTAAGTTCTACTTTTGTGTCACTTATGCGCTGCAGATGGGTCCCTTCACCATGACACCAATCGCTTGTCAAATCAAAAGCATAGAGACAAAGGCTGCTCTTAAAATGTTCTGGTGTTATCCCGTTACCTTGCTCTGTGAAGGTTTTCTCACACACTGTTTGAAGATTATGATAAGCTCTCATATAGATATTCTTTTCAAAGTCAACTACTAGTGGTTTCTTCAGCGCATAGTTGTTGTTAACCATAACATTGATGGATGATAGGTGAAATGGTTCAAACTTAAATGGGGAGTGGTTGTAGGACCCATTCTTGGCAGAGTGCTTTACCATACCAAAAATGATCAGTTTGGGCTCCTGTTGGTTTGATAATACCGTAATTGTTTCACTTCCTCTTCCTGGTGAGATCGTAAAGAACTTGACATCCGACCCATTCATTACATACTTGGCTGGTGTTTTACGCAGAGTCTCAATATGTGAGATGCTGACAGACGGATGCACTTCTAATCTTCTCATCAGCATTGATGCCTTAACAATCTCAATTTTGTAATCATGCGGATCCGTAACACCTTTAATATGTTGTAGGACAAATTGTGGGCTGTTAAATTGCAATTCAAACCTCATTGAAACCCCTGGCAACATATACTTTTTTTGCATGAAAATCGGGGAGTTCAATCTTCCAATGAGGTCTAGTACTGGACTTCCCGCTAGCTTTGCAGCCCTTGCTTTCATTTTTGCGTCTTGAGTACCAGTTAATTGCTCAGAATGCTCCTCAATCATGTCGTCTGATATCCATCCAACTGTTCGCAAATGAGTGTGCTTAGCTCCGTCATCATGATTCAAAATGTTGGTAAGAAATGCTTTGTGTGCATAATGTACATTATCTTCAACTTGTTTGTGATTAAGCAGTACTGAGAACTTAGAAATCAAGCTATGAAAAATCTGCTGTGATGGAGTTACAACAACTTTCGTTCCATCAGTATCCAATTTAGTTCCATCTGAATTCTGAATCATGATCTGAAGATGAAGTAATGAGTTTGCAAGATCATAGTAGTGAGTATTGGATCCGGTTATTTCGAATGTCACTGGTTCTAAGCCTTGAGGATGCGTCTCTGGTGTTATCTCATGGATCTCAGATTCCTTAAGATTTGTGTTGACGTGAATGTTGTCAAAGATCTGTAATTCATCCATAGCAATTTCCACAGCATGTTTGTCAAGTTTTTGATATTCACCTGTTGTTGTCATTTTGCCTATGAGAAAATGTCGCGCTTCTTCTGTAGCCGTCGCTTTTTATTGCCCTTCAAACCTCCCACAGCCAGTTTCCTCTTGACTCCTCCCCTTTTGCCTCCAGTTATGTCTGAGGTTAGAGTTCTAATAAGTTTCTTCCCACCTAAGGTCAAATTTTTGACTGCAGCAGTGGAAAGTTTCTGTCCATCAATCAAATCAGAAGCAAAGTTAGCACCTGTCTTTAGTAGTTGCTTGCCAGCTGACTTTGCTACAGTTTTGAGAGTTGGCGCAAAACTTCTAAAAATACGCGTGAAGACACCTCCTAACCCATAGCCACGCTGTCTTGTTGCACCGCGAAATACAGGTATAAAGCCACCTTGTTGGTACGCATTTCCTTTGTAATGTTTATGTAATATGTTTGACGGGGTATCAAAGCTATATGATCTACTCATGGTTTGACTTTCCGGAAATGTAGCGTCACGTTTGTCTTTCCTTTCTCAAATGCAATTATTCCTCCATCGTCTCGCCTTATATTCACCTCCACTGTGTCTGTATGTGTGGAGGCAACTGGAACATATTGCACGTCTTGAAAAGTAACCCACTTAAATGTTGAGCTTTGGCGAGATGGCTCAGCCGGTACAACTCTGAGCAATGGCACCATTACGTCTCCAACCAATCTACGCTGAACAATATCTGTGTACACAAATAACCCAACCAAACCATCATTGATATCGCTAGCTGCGCCTGACCAATGAACTCCATTTAGAAATAACTCGCCATGGTTTTTGTTAAAACCCATGATCTGTATTAGGTTTTCTGTGAAAGTCACACCGGCTACTTCATTACCCTTCACTGTTATAGCTGTTCTATCACGAAGCTCGTCATAGTATATACTTAAATTACCCGTGCACCCAGCATTGCTGATGACCTTTGTTATTTCGGAGACCAGCTTTTCAACAGAGGGGTAAAACCCATCGTGCAAACTGAACTCAGTCATTGTTCCGTTGGAGAATTTAATCCAAACCTTTGCATTCATGACATTTGGCCATCTGGCAGGAAACTGAATTTCTGTCATTCCCACCTCCCAGGCACCATCATGAATTGGAAGTTTTGGGATTTTAGTCTTATATGAATGAAGTTTATTATCTGGAAAAAATTTTAAAGATGCATTTGATGGCAGAACTACATAAAATGAATTGCTCATGACTGCCCTGGAGTGCGTAGAGACAGTAAGTGAGGAGACAAAATTATTTATCGCAATTTTATTAATTGTTCAGCACTAATCCATTCATTAAATTTGCTAGGGTAGCCTCTATATGTCACAAAGTATTCCTTATTACGCTTATTTCCTCTTTCTTGTATAATATCCTCGATAATGAATGTCTTTGGCAAAGAGACCTTCTGTAATTCGTTTGCATAATATGTTCCATGAATCTTTTCTTCTTTTTGATCTCGCAACCTGTATGTTATTGGAAATGTCTTTTCGATTTTGTCAACAAAAAATACCTCACTTGACCAGTTTTGGTCATATCCTTTTGCAAAAACATGCTTATACTTGCTTATTCTCACTGGGTCATTTATGTTAATGTCATTCTTTTTGTGTTTCTGGAGACTCTCTCGGAAGTGAAGGTTGAGCCATATATCTTCTTGGTTGGCTTTTGCTGCATCTTTGGGAGGAACCTTGGTCGCAGAGTGTTTGGTGGCATTATACCCTTTCGTTATATCATCTATCACTTGGGTCCATCCATATGTGTTAGTATATGTAAACCAACGATGGAGCTTAGATTGAATAGTACGATTGAAACGCTCCACAATTGACGCTTTAATATCATCATTTTCGGTAGAAAAGTGCCTTATTTGAAGCTTTTTCAGCAGAGTTTTGACCGATGAGTTGTAAAACTCTTTTCCTTTATCAGTCTGCAAATCCTTGCATGGTGAAGTGGATAAAATCTTTCCCAATTCTGCACTTATTTCTTTCCCTTGTTTCGTTTTAAGAGGAACACACCAACCAAACTTCGTAAACACATCAATCAATGTGAGGATATAATTATAACCGGAGTTGTGAGGTGAATATTTGCGCATATCTACCAAGTCAGCTTGGTATTGAACGTTTGCCCCACTCACAATTGTTGGTCGTCTCAAAAAATTTTTGCGTGCTGTTTTATGCAAAGTATATGCATCTTGTGTTGACAACCACTCCTTTATCATCTGCTGTGGAATATCAGCTGCTTTGTCATGAAGGTGTTGTTGCCCTCCAAGAGATGATGGGAGGGAAGGTTTATAGTACAATTGTGTAAGCTTTTGAGACATTTGATTGCTCAGCTGTCGAACTTTTCCCACTTTATTGGTTTTGTTCCTGTTGGTGTGCTTTTTAATCCTTTGTTTTTGTCTTTTCGCTTTAGCTGTTTCCATGATGGAGATGGAAGTTTATCAACAATCACTCGTTTCTTATCTAGAGCTTTTAACTTACGGGTATAGGGTAATGAGGAGGTAGGGAATCCTGCTTCTGCTAATGCCGCGACGAAATTATTAACTGTCTCCCTCTGCTTTCCAAAAATGTTCCTATAAGTTACCGCACTCTTAAACAATTCCTCAGCATCTGATATATTCCATTCATTACCCTTGTATTTCAACACTCCTGGGGTGGTCATAGTGAAATCCTTTGATGAGTTAATGAATTTAGAAAGTCTGACAGCGCTAGACTGATAAGATTTTGGAACAGTTTTTAATGTTTCAGTAAAAATGTTTTTTTTTGATGCTTTTTCCAGTGTCGGTGTTGAAGTGTTTGTGGATGAATTGCTGGGATGAGCATTAGAGTTTGAATCGGAGACAGATTGAGTTGGTAGCTTAAGTGTTTGCAAATTACTTTCTCTTGGTATAGGGTCAGTCAAGAATGCATCCTTTCTTGAAGTTTCAATAGCATTTCGGAAATTCCTTTTGTATCTATCTAGATTAGAGTTGTACTCGTCAAGCTTTTCCACATCTGAAGTTGTTGGTTCCTTGAGAATATCATCAATCTTTGTATCTATTTCTTTCAAAACCTTGACATTCGGGTGTGTCAACAAATCAGTTCTAGACTTGGAGTGACTGACCAATTCATTATACCTTTCTGGTTCAATTAGGAAATACTTTTTCAATGAAGACATCTCCTTACATTCCTCCTAGTAACACTTTAACAAGTGGTTTTAGTAAAAGCCCAATAAATCCTCCTTTCATTAATGTCTTCCTTCTGCTCTTGCGAGATAATGACTTTTTGCTTAGCTGTTTCAAATGTTTGTGATATGGCTTCAGTGCCCTGAATTGGTGTGTCGTAAGTGGAACATTACCATTCCTTATATTACATGCACAGTCACTCAAGGCATCAACTGTGTCATCACCCAGATTCTGAAGTATGCGCTTGCGGTTTGCTCCTCTGCTCCTATGCAGGTCTCTTAAGACATGAATATTACGCTGTAGCCTAGCATCCACCATGTTACTTCTAATGCGACATAAATGCAAATAACAAGTACTGAAAATATCCATAGATTAAGTAGGTATCTTATTATTGTGATAGGGTAGAAATTGACAACTCCCATACAATATGAGTAGTCGTTCCACCAGGAACGTTACAAAAGGGATCGAGCCGCTCATTCGTTTCAATGGGTTCGGGCTAACGACCTGCTCCCACTTTTACTACTTATGAGAAAGGGAGACAATTTCTATCACTATACAAAGTTTTAACACAAAAGTGCTATGACTTTTTTTCAGCATACACATTACAAGTGCAGAACTGTCTGCTAGATTATATACTGCTTTGGTCTTTCTGTAGACTTGAAGCTTAAAAATTAATGACTCTCGGTTAGATTATCTGCAGATCGTTGGTGCATTCCATTATTCTCCCTAATCCCTAAGGGGGTGTTAATGAAGAGCCCTTGGTGACATTTTGGGTTATTCTACTCTAAAATTCATAATGAGCAAACTAGATTAAATATCATTTTTTGTGACAATAGTGCTTCAAAGTGCCAGGGAGGCAGAAAGTCATGTATTCAGTGCACTTTGATTATAACATATTACATGCTTTCTCCAGGCACATTTACTATGTTGAAATTCTACAGAAGTGCACTCAATATTTGACCTTTTTGTTTTGCCACTTTGGGAGAGGCATTTGGCAAATATAGGGGATGAATCATTAACTGAGAGCAAATTGGCGCAGAAATTGCAGCCTAGCCCAAAAGGCACCTCTAATTCGCCACCCATTCTTTGGGATGCAGTGAGTGATGAAACCTTGTGATTTTAACAAACATTTTAACCAACATAAGTGTTCTTGTGTGGGTTTTATTAGCCTCCTATGACATACATTATAAGTTGTGTACTCTGTTCTTAGCACTTTTGCATGTACGTTCTGTTCTATCAAATCTGTAGCAGCTAAATCCTAGTGACGAAAAAAGCTGCTTTTCACAATTTTACACAAAGATTCTAATAATAACAACCCTAAGTTATATACAGGATCCTTTGGCAATTAATCAACTACCTAATGTCCTCAAAAGGTCAGCACCAAAGTAACTCACTGTTAAACTTGGGTGATTGACAAATCACTTGGTGATTTGTTTATTTGATTTCTGTGATTGAATACTATGAAACAGTACGATCAGACCTCACAACACAGTAGTAAATATGCAACAAATGTATGCGCACATATTTTACGATTCCACGTTGCATGTAAGCTTGGCTTGTGTTTGAAAACGAATTTAACCACAGTCTCTTCTATCGACAATAATGCAGATCAAACTTTGTCATGAATGCATAGTCAAGTCCAGAACTGAACTTGACTTTTTGTAGTGTGGCTATGTTAGTTTCAGTGCGGTCCAGCTTTCACTAGTTGGAATACAAATTGAAAAATTCTGAGGCATTAATGAGTTCTCCAAAACCAGATGTTCTTTGTGCATACTAGTAATTCGACTAGTGATCGGAGTAGGAGGTAGCTCAGTTGGTTAGAGCGCCGTCCCTTCAGCATGCAAATGTTGAAGGTCGTGGGTTCGAATCCCACTGAAGTCTACTGACTGCTGGGGTTTGGTTGGACCCCCAGGTGTGCTCCGACCTGCCTGCAAACTGAGAGCAAATGGGCGCAGATATTGCAGCCTAGCCCCTAAGGCAACTAGTATTTCGCCGCCCATGCTTCGGGATGTGGCGTGTGATATGTCATCTGATTTTAATCAACCATTAATCAATCAATATACTCAGTAGTCAAGTAAAGTAGTCTAAATAGTAGATATAGTCTAGTATACTAGTATAGTATAGTAGTATAGTAGTCAGAACAAAAGCATAGCTACACAACGTACACTACCGTAGAAACATCACACTTCTCTGCATGGTTTTCACTCATAACTTCTTGGTCAATTAGTCAATGACCTTCTTACTTTCACATTATATCCATCAATGTCGCAAATTACATATTATTGTAAATTTTTGAGGATGGATGCGCATAACTTCCTGAGATATAGCCAGATAAAAAAATCTCATCCCATTTTGTTAATTTGCTTGTTTTGATGGCTCCCTGCAGGTGACATGACTTGTCATAACGTAACGTTATTTCAGTCTAATGAAAGTATTGGCTGTTGTGATAATAGCTTTCATGGTAGCCATAAAGAAAGCTTAGGAAATTACTCTTGACCTCTTCTACAAACTTCATGAATTTCCATGTGCACCATCCATCTGTGTAGCACTATAGTGTCACGCCACTGCATACAGCACAGGCTTCAGCTATAAATGATGAGTCAAGCCCGGGTCGAGGCTTTCTGTTTCAAGGCTTGTTGTTTTCTTTGGCCAAGGAAGATGTACTAGAAAAAACCTCAACACTCTACAAGATGATATCTCCACCATCATATGCCAATCAATAAAATAATTGGTCAAATCAAAAGCATAGATAGTTTTCTAAACTTCCATAAAGTAACAGCTGTAAGCCATACAATATAGTTAATCGGTCCTGTAGTTTAGTGCTTGAAACCGAATTTCGAAAAGTTTGAATTAAAATTTAAACACTTTTGAAGCTAGAACTTTGATCAACCTTGACCAGAATATGAGAAGCTTACAATGCTACTGAGATTCCTAACACCTTACTCCAGCTTTCTAAACTACGAAACAACTGTGCCGTATTTATAGTATCCTTACAAATAACTATATTTTTTGAGATAAAATGTTTATTATTGTTCAATAAGGAGTTGGGGGGGGGGGACCTGTGAGTATATCTATAACGGTATTCCTAACAGGGTGGATAAAGATATTTGAAGTTTTGGCCTGTAGATATAAAAATACATGGATAATCCATATATAAGATTTGATATTCTCCCAGGGACCAACCTATGTCCACAATCTTTAATTTTTAGTTTATCTGGTTTCGGAAGCGGAAGTCTCAAAGGTCACAATGAGATTGTGAATATTTGTGTGTTTTGACTCTACTTACTCTGAGTGGATAGTAGACTACAGTTGTTCTCTCAATAGTAACCAGTACAATATACCAAGGTGAACAGGTCAAGGTCGCCTGTTGAATGACATCCGCTACTGCACATGAGACATCAGAGAACATGACCTGAATAATAAAAAGAAAAAGATTTGATAGAGTGACCCTGGAATCTTCTGAGCCCGGTATTGGATATTTCGCAAAATGTCTTTAGTGATAATGGGTACAGGATATGATATGATATGAGGGAGAAGAAGCTATGAGGCCTGGATCAAGTTGTGTATGTGAATGGTCTTGTTCGAGAGTATTGAATGCATTCTGACACTGCATTTGGTACAAAGTTATGGGTGGAGAATGAACAGCATTGATATATATACAAGAGGGAAGACCCTATCTGACTCAGACTCTGTTGGAATTTGAGGCCATATTATTGTTGACTGAAACACTCGTCTACCCCATGTAAAATCAAAGTGGTGCAAAAACAACCAACCCCATCAGTTATATCAGTATTAATTTTGAGATATGACATCAACGCACATGGTACTCATAAAACCAACACATAACAGAAAATGATCGACAAAAATCAGACCATAATTTGAATGCTATATCATATGCATATCTATGAAATTTGTTTTTTTTATGTTTTCAGTGATATCTCTGTGAATTACATAGCTCTCTATTTCTATTACAACTTACGTAATTTCGATCGGCCCATAATCATTACAGTAACTACGGATGGATTATTGCAATCAAACGAAGGAAAGTGATGACAATTTGAGAACATGGAATGTCACTCGACCATCTCACCTATGACCTTTGATAAGAGATCGTTAGCTTCCTATTTTCATACTAATCCTGTTTATGTTTGCAAAGTTATAAAAATCACATTTCATATGAAGGGTGATGTTTCAAAATTGTTCAGTATTAACAAAATGTTTCCTTGCAAGATTATAATTGATCGATCAAATGAAAACAAAACTGAATTGCAATGGTCTTACCCAGCCTTGGAAAAGGTTGAATTTTCATTTTAATAAGTGTCTGAAGAAATTAAAATGTACAAAAAGTGGGAAATCTTATTCAGGTATGTAACTGGGCACAGCTTGGTGACATTATGAGTGAAATAAATTTGATTTTTGTGTTAATCCTATTAGCACCGACTTTATGGGCTTTTACTAATTGGTTTAGTGGAATGGGCATCCGGTTACACTGCGTTTCATACCCTAGAATTGTTGGATAATTCTGTACAATTCTAGAATTGTTTGAAACTGACCCATATCTCATTACCCAACCAGCAACCATTATTATGTAATTAACCCTGCCCGCTAAATAAATTACATTCCTCATTGCTATTGTATAGTTATAGTATAAGCCTTTACAGTTCTAGTCAATATTATATAATTGGATTGACATTGTATTCAATGAGTTTGTATTTAGATGTCCAGGCAAGATCTCCTGTAATGAATAGATATTGCTGTGCAAGGTAGCATCAAAGTCTATAACGTGGGAGGCCCAGGTTTAAATCCCCGCCGGGGCAAATTTTTTCTTTTCATCATGATGGAAATCGAAAGCATTCCATTCGAATTGTCCGCTCACAATTTTTGTAAACACAGAAAACTCTTAGTAATGAGTATGATGACCCGACAAAATACTTATTTTCAACTCTTCTGTGTTGTACCATACCCTACGTTATATTTTGTGCAATCTTTTAATATTGGCAGCAACTGCATAAATAGAATACATCAGCTAAACTATGCTAGCAGAATTATCAGAAAACTTTGCTACTAGTTGAGCGAGGAATTATTTTGTGTCAATTGTCCTACAAGTGGAGAGAAGTGATATGTGAATGAGGCCATATTTTCCACAGAACCACTGACTACTGAAAATATGCTGACTGATGCTAAAAAAACTCAAACTTGGTGTCACAGCAAGTAGTATGAGTACTGATTATTAGCATAGTCTAAACTACGCTCCTTGTGATTATTGAGAGTGAATGGCTCTCAGCTATTTCTATTTGTTAGCCAAAGATGCTCTGAGCATGGAGTTAGCTCTGAATGTTATGGCATGTGGGCTGAGGGAGGCAAAGGTAAATCAACTATTGTAAGCCTGGTATATATTCATTACCTGTCTACAAAGGAGCTCTTGATGTTATACTATATCATTCTCAGCCATCTCAGTTATATGGTGTACAGGAAGCAATTTTGGCATTTTTCTCTCTCACTCTTGGATGGTAGTTCCCTAGTAGGTGTTGGCACTAGTACAGATAGTATTAAAATGTTAGACTAAGACTAGTGGCAACACCGTTTAAAGTAATAAACCTTTCAATCTAATGGAGAGAGTTAAGTTTGATAGACATAATACAGGCTTCTCATATACACAATAATTATATTGGTTGTATTTTTGCTCTTTAAACCAGGCCTGCATGTCATTCACTATGGTTCAATGCCTCGAATGAGTGGTCCAATTTTGAAAATGAAAAACATCTGCCACATGGCCGGGACTCGAACCCGGATCGCCCGCGTCAATTGCCCTTGAAGGCATTGTGTGCAAGCCGCCACTCCGCCTATTTGGAATAATTGTTTGATTCAACAAGCTATTTGTATTCGCGTCAAAAAATGTCATTCGGCAAAAGCGGAAGTTGACTTATTAAAGGTCATTCCCATGTATCGATCAAATTTTAAACTGCTGTCAAATCAATCTATGGAAACATAGTGAATAGGTGAATAGGCAATCCGGGTTCGAGTCCCGGCCGTGGCAGATGTTTTTTCATTTTCAAAATCAAAATTGGACCACTAATTCGAGTCATGGAACCATAGTGAATGACATGCAGGCCTGGTTTAAAGAGCAAAAATACAACCAATATAATTATTTTGTATCTGAGAAGCCTGTATTATGTCTATCAAACTCAACTCTCTCCATTAGATTGAAATGTTTAATACTTTAAACATTTTAATACTATCTGTACTAGTGCCAACACCTACTAGGGAACTACCATCCAAGAGTGAGAGAGAAAAATGCCAAAATTGCTTCCTGTACACAATATAACTGAGATGCCTGAGAATGTATAACATCAAGAGCTTCTTTGTAGACAGGTAATGAATATATACCAGGCTTACAATAGTTGATTTACTTTTGCCTCCCTCAGCCCACATACCATAACATTCAGAGCTAACTCCATGCTCAGAGCATCTTTGGCTAACAAATAGAAATAGCTGAGAGCCATTCACTCTCAATAATCACAAGGAGCGTAGTTTAGACTATGCCAATAATCAGTACTCATACTCCTTGCTGTGACACCAAGTTTGAGGTTTTTTAGCATCAGTCAGCATATTTTCAGTAGTCAGTGGTTCTGTGGAAAACATGGCCTAATTCACATATCACTTCCCTCCACTTAGGCATGTAGGGCAATCGATACAAAGTAATTTCTCGCTCAACTGGTGAGCGATGTTGTACATTTTTATTAGTAGCGAAGTTATCTGATGATTCTGCTAGCATAGTTTGGCTGATGTATTCTATTTATGCAGATGCTGCCAATATTAACAGATTGCACAAAATATAACGTAGGATATGGTACAACACAGAAGAGTTGAACATAAATATTTTGTCGGGTCATCATACTCATTACTAAGAGTTTTCTGTGTTTACAAAAACTGTTAGCGGCCAATTCGAATGGAATTATAAGGGACTTAGTATCGTTTGTTTTTAATTTTAGCGCATTGATGCTAAAATATAAAAAAACAACTTGTTTTTCAGTTATTGTTCCAAAACAACAAATCAAAATAATATGAAAATCGAGTCGATTTTTGTTTTTGGATTTTCTTATTGATGAATACCGACATATTGATAATTATGAATCCTAATTTCATATTTCAAATTTGAATCACAGTAACAAAAATCAAATATTGCATAAATAGCCTTAGTTGTTATCTTTCTCATGGGGATTTACTGGGGTTTGCATTTCTTGCCGCTACCAGATGCTGTCGCCAAAAACAGGCTGTCTGCCTCAGGTTGGCACACTGAGATAATTTGTCAAGTCAAGTCAGCTGCTATGAGGGGCTACTGTGTGGCTTGTCTGCGTTGAGGGCCACACAATGTATGTTACAGTGCTTGGGATTAAAGGTATTCGGTGCAGGGGCTTTGTAGTGAATTTTGCTGATGCTGTTGGGCTGCCGCCTGGTGGCTGCCGCCTGGTGGCTGCCGCTTGTTTGATTTCGATTGTACGTTAAGCTTGCCACCTCTGGTGGGTGTGCTGACACTAATGTGTTACAGATGGTGTGCTCAGTGTGCTGTCGCACACCAATGAGCGGCAGCACACGCAACAGAAGATATATGCTTAACTCACAATCGACAGCACATCAGCGGGATCACATCACCATTTTACCAAACCTATGCTATGAAGAAAGGGTGGAGTTTTTAAATTTATTCTCATTGTGATTTTTTTTTAACAGAGCAAGAGGCATTTTGTAGAAATAGCTGCTGATCAAACACACCCTCTTTCTGATTAGTTTGGTGGCAGCCTCCTCCTAACTTATCACTTCTATTTGCGATTTTTGATGGATAAGTTGCACAATAAGCCGCTAATTGCCAAAAACACTGCCGGTAAAAGGGAAGGTGATCAAAAAATGATGATATGGTTTCAAACTATCCAAAATCTGAAAGAGCATGTCACAATTAGTGGATCTACAACTTTACATGTGTCTGCTATCTTAACTAGTCGAGCTATGGCCAACAAAGGTTGCAATACCCCTTATATCACCTGTGATAACTATCATTGAAACAAAACCACTTTTTCAATTTTGCTGATGCCTAAAAAGCAGGCTTCAAGATGTCATCTTCAATAAAACTTTTATCAAATGTTGCATCTCACAGCCGATTTTCCTGCTGCATCTTAGCTTCATTGCGAGGTATTAATGTCTTGACTGGTTGATTTGAACTCAGTGGTGGTCATATGACATGGCACATCTCGAAGTATAGGTGGTGAAATAATGATTGCCTTCAGGGCGAGGCCACAAGTTGGTCTCGGTTTGCAGGCATGTTGGAGCCCACATGGGGCCAAATGAACTCAAGTAGTCAATTTACTGCTGTGGGACCCCACTATAATCAACTACGCCACCCCTACTCCTTACAATAAACCAAAACGATTACCTTCCTTCCCCAACTATGACTGACGGCCTGAACTTTCGGCAATATTGATCATTTCATATTTGTAAGTCAGCAATGTTCATACAAGCAACTAATTTCATTGTTGCAAGCATACTGTAAGTCTGTTACTACAGTAAGATATGCACCCAACTCCTTCCATTGTAATATGGATAAGCTTGTAAGAAAGATATAAAGGAAAGGGGTTTGAAGCATCTTATTTCCCATATTATATTCTAACATGTGAGCAATTTTCAGCGTATGAATCCCAATCACAGAGTAAGTAACGGTCTTTATCAAGGTGATAGCCGTCAATCGGCATTGGGAATCAGCAGGCAAACCCAACACTATGTCGCAATTGATCATATCATATAATGAATTTCTTATACTAATATTTTCACAGATAAGTTGATGATGAAAAATATGGTGCAAGTGGAATTCGAATCCAGGTGTAATGGACCAGCAATCCAAGATGCTACACTGTAAATTAGATGTGATACAGAACAATGGCCTCAAAGATATGCTTTGGAACAGGTAAACCCACCTGGAACCAGAACGGGTCAGTGATCGGCACAACACTTATGAATAGGTTAGTCAGGAGGCATCCTATATCAGCTACAGCTAGAAACATCAGTATTATTCTCGTCGTGTCACCTAGCAAAATAGAAAACAGAAGAAAATTTTATCAAGATCACATTCATTAGAAATCGCTTATGGAGTATGTCAAACCATTCGCGGCCTGTTCGCGAGCTTAATTACTACAAGCGATAAAACTAGTTGAGACAAACTTGATATATATTGAGATAAAGGGTTTATAATTCCTTATAGAGGGGTTTATATTCAAATGTGGTATACATTGGGATGAAGGGGTCATTAGTTTGTTCTAAATGGGTATATGGTGCAGTATAACTTGTATGTAATCCAACTTGGTATACATGGGAGAGACTGGGTATATGTTGAAATAAACCTGATTGATACTAGCCTGGATTTGCACACCAACGGGAACATGACATGGCAGATTTTTCAACAATATTTACTTGTTTGGGTTGCTGATTACCCTGTCAACATTTTTCGAATTGAAATCATAATAATATTATTGATGTTGATTTAGTTCAATATCCTGCAAACAGGAATCTCTTATAAACCAGGAAATAGGAGGTCAATTTCAGGTTCAAAAATGTCTCATTTATCACCTTCTAAAAAGGTCCATTTTTAGCCCTTTCAATCTCAATTCACATTTTGCTGGCAACTATACATATTTACCGCACTTGCCATCAACATTTAATGCAAATCATGCTTAGAAAGTTCCGTTTGGCTACCAATCTATATCTTGCAATGTTTGCGTTCACCCATGATCAAAGTAAGAAAAAGAAAAACCGTCTCACAATATCATGGACCTGTTTGACTAGGTTGTGAAAGAGAGCTTGTTTCTCGGAGAGTGTGTGCAGTTAATACTCAACCAAAGATGGGCCAGCGGCTCAAAAGCTGAGAACAACTTTGAGAACATAATTAGTTCAAACGCTTAAACTGTGGCGGGATAGCGGGTAGTGGCATTTCATTACAAAACACTTTCCGAATGTAGCTGTTGATAAATGCCAACATCAGTTATTCCGGCACAGTTTGAGCGCTCAAACTAGGACATAAACTGATACAGACTTGACCCAAACTGGTCATACTAGACCACAGCCAAAATAATTGACATTAATAGTCAAATAATAAGATTTGTAATAATAATAATATGGTAGTGCTGTACCTTTTTATCGGACTATAGTTATACCATGGAGTAACAGTTACTCCTTGGTTCATACCTAGTGACAATGGATTGTTTCCATCAAGGAACTCATGCTGTGGACTAAGTGGACTCCTTTATTTGTGGAAAATCTACTATCTGGGTCGACAGTGTTCCAACACTGTGCAAAATCAGTTCCTATTCAGAGCTTATTCCAAGCGGGGATAATGATTGTATAAATAGATGAAGTTATACCTACATTGTATAATTACAATATTCCACACATAAATTTTACTAACATTGTATAATTTCAGGCATAATTGAAAGCAACTCCACAAAGATATTGACTTAATTATTCAATTCATTGAAAAAGTTGCCTACTTATACCATACATTGAATAATTATAGTTGCATAATTTTGCCAGGAATGTGGTATAATCATTGTATAAAGTGGAATAATGAAGGTATAAACATGATTATTCAAACTTATACCCAGTGTTAGTTTAAGTGCTCAGACGGTGCAAGATGCTGGTAGAGGCATTTCATTATCAATGGTTGATAATGAAATGCCTCTACCAGCATCTTGCACCGTTTGAGCACTTAAACTAGCCCAGTGTATAATCATTGAATAGGAACTGATTTTGCCTAGTGCAACTGGCCTTGTGTTTCAGTTGCACTGTGTGCGTTATAAAAACAAACCCAAGGTTTCGTCACTCACCACATTCCGGAGAATGGGTGGCAAAATTTTCTCTCAGTTTGTAGGCAGGTCAGAGCACAGCATGGGGTCTGAGAATCCCCAGTAGCCGATGGGCTGCAGACGATTGAATGCTTAGTGGTAAAAACAATAGTAAGATTATTTGTCGTTGGATTAATACTTACTGCCGATACGTCGTTTGCTGAGTATGTATAAGCTGAGTGGGTTCGTTATAAGTCCGAGTATAAGTATAGCCATATGTACCCATTGTCCGATACCATTCATCTGTTCCTCTACAGAGGGCTTAGTGGTGTTCATAGCTCTGTCGACACCCTCTGTTGTACCCATGAGCGATAAATCTTCTAAACTCATGTTGCCAACTGAGCTAATTGAAATTGAGATTTTTTGCTCAATATGAAGTGCTTATTGTGTTGATTTATATCACTTACTAGCACTAGCTCTCCGATGAAAAAGAAAATTTGTGACTTGTCTACTGTGCGGATAAACTTGGTGACTTATTCTTAATCACTGTTATGATTGCTCTGTATTCTAAAAGGCAATGACAGCCAATATCTGCTACAGTCTGTAACCTTGCACACCAGCTTGCCGCTTTAGCAATCTAATAGTTGTCATCAATCCACTCTATTGGACAGGATTTCATCATCAATCTTCCTTATGTCATATTGTTGTCAGAGACTATAGATATAGAGACCTTCCTCTTGCCATGATAACGTATATAACCGATGCGAACACATTGAAAATTAGGCTCCGCCCCTTCTGGTGGTAATTGCTTGGAGGTAAGCGAACCCAGTGCTATGAACTTACTATCAAAAATTGACAAGGTGAATTATTTAGCTGTTTATTTTATAAGTACATTCACACAAAACTCTCAATAATATCAACTGGGACAAATGAAATCTAAGATGTGCAACTTTTATATAAAATATAGGCATCAAGGAATAAAATACTTGGTGGATGACCTTTTGGTAATGTAGCCCCCATATGTATAGAAAATTGAATATTCAATGTGAAAATAGTTAAATGTGAACAAGCACTGATGTTATATTCTCCAGCTCCAGTGACTGAATTGAATTCATCAGTTAGGTCAGCACAGAAACTTTCTATAGCATAGGTCTGAGAAAAGTATCATCCTCAAAAAGTCTAAGTTTTCCCGTTTTAAGTCAGCATACTGCTGATTGTTGCCTGAAGATATGTGCTTTGAACTGCTCTGAATCTGTCTATGAAGCCCAAACAAGTTTTCAAGGCGATTTGTAAATATAAGCTTTCCATAGCCTCAACCATCCCACAATAACTTTGAGGCAGAGAGGGAGGTCTTCTATCTCTCAATGCAGTAAATTCTATACATTTGTCAGCATTGAATTGTCAGTATGAATCTGCTGACGATGCACTTTACTCTGATGCCATTCTTACTTCAGTTTTGAATGTGTGTGTATGGTTGGTACTAGTCACCATGATTAAATTCTTTTATATTAATCTTAGAGCATATATTAACAAACAAAAAGAAGCCCTCTTCCTCTTGTCCTCTTGTCCTCACGCATGAAAACTTTGTCCGTGAAACTCATTACAACAGCTAACCTATGGCAGGCCATCATTACATCGCAGTGGGCAACAATGATGGATTATACTGCACAGCCCCCTTACTTTCTTACAAACATACAGGCCTGTATAATATAAACACAGAGTAAGGATATCCTTACTCTGTGATAAAAATCTCTGGCTAAGAATGCAACAACAAGTTGATAGTGACTTTGTTGCTGTCTGATCTGGTTTTGTCATCAAGATTGTGGTTATTTTGCCTCAAATAACTCAGGTGAAAAACCTGAAATTTTATTGAGAAAGCCATTGCTGTCTAAGGCAGCAGCGCTTACTATACAACCAGAAGTGGGCGTGACCGTGACCGTTAAATAACGCTGATTGGCTATTCGCATTTTATGCACAAGTGGAAGGTCTCTATATCTATAGTCTCTGTTGTTGTATCGCTGAGTGATATGCCTTATAATGTTGACAGTGCCATAAACTTATGCTTACCAGATCACCGTTTGATTGTCACATTGTTTAACCTGGTTGACTTCCTCGTATAAAATAAATTTGTGACATCTCATATGTGTTTCCTTGTTTTGGTTGATCTTTTGGGTCCGGTACAACGATTTTGGCGTTTACTAAAAATAATTCTGTCTGAATGCTTTTGGAATTTGACAGGAACGCAAGCTTTTTGAACTCAAGAATCGTGTGTTGGTATTTTTCACTTGGCAAACAAAATTATGTCTTTGTTTGTCAGCGCAACAGAATTCAGTTTTAAGCTGAACCATCAGTTTTTTTTCTTATTATCAAGCCTGTTACTCAATATCAAGCAGAGAATTGACGTCTTTTTACAGCACTCATCGGAAAACATTTCACCTTTGAAATGATAAGACTGCTAATAAACATTTTACAAAAAAAAGAAAACCATGGTTGATCTAGCTCTATCATGTCACTTATCTGAAAAACTGCCTGTGACAGAGTTTTGTATTTTGTTTGATGTATCATGGCCGAATCACTACCCATAGCTCAAATATTAATAAAATCAGCCAAATTGAAAAAGAAGTTGTGCCCCAATACATTGTAATATGATAACTCCTAAATCACAAAAATCATTGCGCAATTTATTTACCCTACTGACCTTAATAATTAGCGGGCTCCTAATTCGCGGAGGGCTCAACTCCCACCTTTTTCACCAGTCTTAATTATTCACAAATCTCAGGCCCGCGAATTTGAGAGGATAACTCCTCTATAGTAGTAGTAGTATTCTATTTTAAAAAAAACTGACCTCATTGAGATTTGAACCTGCAACATCCTATTTGAAAGATATTACAATGCAGACGGTTTATACACTGTGCTACTCAGCCTCATGTCATATAAAGGAAGTATTTAGCTAGTTTTAAGTATTTGCGGTTTCTGTCATCGCTAACTGCGACTTATTAAACCACTTGAAAACATAAGGTCAGTAGGGTTATCCAAATATAGAACTTCCAGTGAAGCTGTTGACAAGACTGCTGATTCTATAAGAGCAATAGTAGTTCCCCCATGTACAACAATGCATCAAAACATGATGTTCATTCACAAATATTTCACCTTACACTTTTCTTATCGTGATTTGTACTATCAATTTTAGTCTCTTTTAGTTTAATCCTAGTTCGAAAGCAACAGAAAACATTTGAGTGTGTGAAGAGAGCATTTCAAACTCTTAGTAAAACAGCTTGTTTTCAAAGATGCCGCTGCCATTGAGAGGCAAAAGTGTTCTACAAACTCCCGATCCGTTTCACATACCAGGGTAAGTGGATGTTAAAAAGTTGTGAGATCAACTGATTCTAGACGAACAATTACATGCTCAAAATCTCTCAGTCGCCTGTATTGTTGAGGAGGGTGAGCTTTCTGTAAGCTTAACGTAGATAATTCCCTGCAAACTCCAACCTATTGACTCTGTTGCCCCACTCTCTTTGATACCTTTACATGATATTGGTTCGTGTTGTTTGGCATAAACCTCACCACCCGATCAAAGTAATGCCTAGTAGACAGAACAAAGAACAGGGCGCCAACACTAATGTCATTCTACAGTCTGCTGCACGGCTGAATATTTCTAGAATGGGCCAAACATAGTACATATGGCAGAATGAATAACTCAATACATGTAACTGTAAGGTACTGAAATAAACTTGACAGGGATCTTTCCAATGCAAAATGTTGCGTAGACAACAAAAAGTAAATAACGAATAATATAATATCTCCTATAGCTATCTTCTTGTCTGTGAACAGGAAAAAATTATGCAGTTTGATATTTTATTGTTTCCTATTTCATGTTATTAAGGTATGCCGGCCACACACCACAAGCAGGATTTAAGTGTGGCCAATCGTTCGCCCCTGTGACTCATGCATTACTCACCAATCCAGATGTTAAGAAATCAGGCTATTCTGTGCTCGCCCACACTAATGATGACATCAAGTAAGTGTGCGGTGTTGGAATCCCATTGTAACCAAATTATTTTTAAACCAGGCAGTTTTTTTAAGTTAAGAGAAGAACGTAAAACTACATCTTTTACCTCTAAGTTTGAGTCTTCAGTTGGTAGCGAGTCCTCCCCTCTAGAGCATTCAAGCCACACACTTGCCTGTAGGAAACTCAGCTATTCTTTATATAGAAGAGGCAGCGGAGATCTATTGACTACATTTTGGGTACGCAAAGACTCTGTGAACCTTAGGTTTGGTGAGTCCTGATCTTCATGAACCTTGCTAGGATGAATGGTGTGCTAATATCAAATCACAATTGACTGAAGGCTCTGGGAATTAGTAGTCCACACCATTGACCATTGTTCAACTGTTGATTCCTGATAAATTTGTTTGTTAACTTTCTGTATATTCATAGCTTGACAACACATTCCTGTAATTACTGAAAAAGCGATGTGTTGTCAAGTTATGCAATTAAAGTGAATTATTGAAGCAGTAGTCAGTTTGAAATGTGGATATGTCACTATAGTCGCCTTTTGAACAAGTCTGATGCAATCTGCCAAAAGTCTGGATATTCCCAATCTGCCTGTGAGGTGCCGGCAAATGGATCAAGAACGGTCATCTATTTAGTATAGGCGTTGCATTGTTTCCTACCCCTGGTATCGATCAGTCATTTTATACACATAATAGGCCAGGGGAGGCAAATCGCTAAATGTATGACATCGGTCAATAATATTTGAGCAGTCAGTTTCTTGTATAACAAAATGTTAACATTCGAAGAATGAAAGTGTCTCATTTTAATTGTGACATTGTCTAAGTGGTAGCTTGATCTGCTATGTTTGTATATTGTAGAAGTACAGCAGATATATTACAGGAGAAAAGGAGAGATATTATGGAGAGTCGGGTGGCCAGCTGGGGGGATCAGAAATACAAATATCCTATAGTTCCAGGCTATACAGGTAATACAGTGGTAAAACTATTACTTGAGGTAATGTCAAAGAGCGACAGTGACGTTAAAGATTGATAAAAAAACATTTGTAACAATGCTATCGGATTCTAAAATTTAATTGCTGGGTAGTTACAGGGTTGCCAATATTTGGGTCAAAAACCTGGAAATATACATGCTGGCATTGCCTTTGTCTAGGAGTAGGGAGAGGCTTTATTTCATAGCTTTCGACATGAAATGGAAAATGGGAAATTATTTTCTTGTTTTGTGATTAACATCTTGATGGCAGATTAGAATAAAATTATTGTCTGTGGTCCATGACCTGTCCCTGCTGTGGCATGGATATACAACAAATGCATTTCAAAACAGACCCTAAGCATCAATTAATGCTCAAATATAGGATAAGTTTTTCTTTATGTTTAATTTTTTTTACTGACTTCTCTGGAGAATATTTACTTCCTGACCACTAAACAATTAGTTCTGGTTTGATTTTATTTTTGTCAATGGCAATTAAATATTGAGAAGATAAAATTATGATAAGATGTCATGCTGATACTGTCACGATTAGCACTATGATGTTGAACATAAATCACGATTTTGCATTGGAATCATTTGCACTCTAGCATTTTTCTGAATTTGAAAAAGGTCAAGTGCCACGCATGGAGAATTACTGTGGACGTACCTTTGCTGAATGTACATTTAACGCCATCACAGAATTCGAGAACTCACAGAGGATAAAACGGCTAAAACATGATCATCTCATCGCACTGAACTGTCTACAAAGTGGGGATCAGCTTCCTCTGAATCTTAAGAACATTGAACTACCGGTAAGTGAACTAGATATGGATAAATATTAGTATTCCCATAAGTTAAGATAATATGATGAAAACATTTATTAGAAATGCAAAATAAGCACTTTGATATTGAATTAAATTTTGAAATACAACACTTTTGAACTCTACCATAGTGTTTTGCTGTAGGGCCACATATGGATAATTGCCTAGGGCCAAACGGCCAAAACATATAATAATTGATACACAAAATACAAACCGATTATAAAACATTGAGTTTTATGTTACTAGGTTACATTAGTTGCATCTGGTCCTCAATATTTTTAGACTGTACCCTAACATCATACTACTTCTCACTTATTTCTTACTTTGATTTACTACTGACTGCAAATCTCTGACTTACAACTTGTTATTAAGTCTATTAAATGGACAACTCCGATTGGACCTAAGCTTCCTCTGGTCTCCTTGTTACTAAGTTCTCCGGTCGTTTACCAATCGGGCATAATGAATATCTTAGCTGGCAAATATTTGTTGTGCCCAGGGTGGAATTTGGTGTTTAACGACATGTAAATGTCTATTTTATAGCCACTGAAGACTAGAAACAGAATGCCTTTACAGAGGGCCAGGCAAGATATGCTGGCTTATGAATCTCCTAACAAACACATACCACCACTCAGTGTCCTGAAGATGTCTAATGAGAGTCCACATAAAAGATTTATAGCTGGTAGGTATAACTACAGTGTCTTAATGGAAGACAATAGTCTAGTTTAAGTGCTAGGCAACTCAGGTTTGGCAAGGCACCTACAGGGCAGATTACTTTTCCTTTTACTTTTTAATACAGCCTTTGAGACAAAAGTATTGTCATCTTGGAGAATTACCTAGACAAAACGTGATGGAACCTCTAAGAAAATCTCCCAATAGCTCTTGGTCACAATTTGTAACAAATTTGATGCAGCAGTGTATTCCAAGCAATGCACAAACTCCGTTTGGGGAGGAGGGTGGTGTTGCAAATTATTGGTTCATTTTTGACGACTTGCAAGGCGGAGGCAAAGCAGGGGTTTTCTTGAATCCCAATTTTGATAGGAAAACAATGGATACTAAATTCTCCATTGTAAGCTTTGTGGTGAGTATCCAGGATCTAATCGAAAACACGGTGTATTTACATTGTTGAAGTCGGACTGTAGTTTGGAAAAATACCACAACAATAATGCAATTGAGTTCACTTTACAGCAGATTCACATTGCTCAGCAATAATTTTACAAACTTGATCTACCCGCCTAAAAAGCATTCTTTTTCGCAAGGTTATGGTGGCTTTGTGCCAAGGACACATGAACTATTTGGCAAGGATTATGAACATGTCACACATGATGCGCTCAATGTATTCACTGATGAAAGAAAGAAACAGGAAATAGTACTCTCAACTCCAGTAAGTCACAGACAACTATTTTTGTCAAAGTATCAATGTGTCATCCAACTAAATCCATTACAAGAGTGTGTGCCCTTTTGTTCACACAGTCATGCTTGCTGGTTCCTAATTTACAAAGATACCAGCTTTTGCCGGTCATGATACAAAGTAATGATATACATAAATGCCTTCAAATTATCGCGAGGTTTACCTTAGCTAACCTTTCATAACTGATATTTTTACATGTTACTAGTTGTTCTAGTTCATACATTTCTTATACAAACTGTTGTCTATTTGGGAAACTAGAGTTTCTTACTGGAAACTTTGTTTGAATAGATCATGCTCTCCATAGTCAAAATATGTATGTCTAGATATTATTGCTGCAGTATGGGTATGTGATATCTCCTCAAGTTAGAAAAAAGTATTCAGACATTAATAAGAAGAGTTTTTTTATTGCTAAAGGTGGACCTCAACAGACGTTATGACAATACCGCCTCACACTGTGAGCTGTACCCTACCACTGCTGGTATGAGCGGTAAATACACTGGTCATATTCCCGGTAGGTAACTAGGCACGGACACATCCTTAGCTATTTAAGGCCGGCAAGCTGCATTCAAATTCATCGATCATTTTTTACTGCCCTTCTTGTGCCGGAGCTATTAGTTATAAATAATGAGAATAATTTGTACTTCACTTTCCATAGTTATCTTTAAAGCACACTTCCGAATGTATCTTGTCATTCATTTACTATATACTTTGGATTGCCATAGAAATGCAATGAGCAAAAAACAATAATCTCTACACCAAATACCTTTTGATTTTAAGTTTTATCATCTTGCCTGTAAATTTCGGAATAGTATCCCGGTAATATCAGTTTGAGCAGTATTTGTAAAGAAAAAGTTGCATCTTTTTCAAACACAGTACCTTTCCCCTTCCATAATTCTCTGTAACGTAATGCTTTCTATTCAGGTGGAAAATATCACTTTGGGAGAACTTATTGGCAATCTACTATTAACGCTAAAGACAAAATGGCCACAGAAAAGATGAAATGGTCTGAGCAGATGGAGGCTGTGACTGCAAACTGAAAACAAAAACTATAAGATAAACTGCCTCCCTCCCCCTATTGTAAACTTCCCCCTCTATTGTAAACGTTACCCCTCCCCTATTGTAAAGTTTCCCCCTATTTTGGCTGTGCCACTTTAAGGGTCCATCGTTTAAGATCCAATTTGCCTGCATCTTGGGTTGATTCTCTTTTAACTGAGGGACAGAAGATGCATGGAAATCATTTCCATTTAGACCTACTGAATACATGTTGTGTACAAAAGATAGTGTTGTTAGGATAATTCATGTACCCACTATGTATGTGATTTAGACACTTTCAGGGACCCTCAGATAGAAAAGAAAGAGTTTTCAAATAAATAAATGATCATTGATTCTGTTGCATAACTTGTTCTAGTGTGTTCATTGTTGTTGTCACAACTATTTTTCCATTTTTCCTCTAGCCCAACTGATGGTCAGTCAGAGTTACACATTCCAATCGTGAATGATTATAGAGTGTGTTGCCCCCACCCTTCAGCAGGCATTATCGATTATACTTTGGCGCCGGTGTAGTATTATACACTGACCTCTGCACAAATAAAACCACGTGACACAATATTGCAAACTGTCCCAGGGACACATAACAATAGCGAAAGGCCCATTGTAAAGCGTCCCCCATGTTGTAAACTTTCTCCCTATCATAAAATGTCCTTTCCCATTTGTAAAGATTCCCCTCGTTGATGATAGTCCTATCTATTTGTGATCGCTCTGACAGGGTTAGATCACCTATTTTTGCACACTGTAATGTTCTGGCTGCCACTATGATGACTCAGCTGTACAAGGTGATGGTAACTCATCGACATTATGATTGAGTGTGAGAAGCCTGTCCTCCGTGAAGTACCTGATAAATCTAGTTTTCGCGGACACCTGCTGTTCTTTGAAGTTTTAATGATTGTTAAAGTTATGGTTTGTGAAGAAAGGTGCATTAAGCCAACGTGATTAATAGGTTTGGCTTAGCACAGGAATTTTTATTCTTCTTCTATTTTTTCTTCTATGCACTAGGTCTTATTTGACCGCCCTATTTAACGGACCCCCTAAAGTGCAGGTGGCTTGTGTCGGGTGTTACCCTATACCCTTGCCCACCTTTGCTACTCTTTTTCGAAGAGGCAGATGGGGGATCTTTATACTGCATGCAAGCAAACAGTAGACCTCCAGTATTTATTGTCCTGATCTGAACACACCTAAGCAGGATAAATGGCTTGCCAGTGCCAAATCAGGAATGACAGCCGGCACCGGGTATCGAACCTGGATCAAAAGATCACGAATAATTACATATAACAGTCAGACCACTCCCTTCTTGCACAGGACATCTAACTGTTTGAGGATATCAGGGCTCTCAAGAGTGAGTTTGCTTCATAGTTCTAGATGCGTAGGTACCAGTATGAGCATATGAGCAAACAAGAATCCATTAATGATCAATCAGATAAACTAAAATTGTAAACGTGAATTGTTAAGATTGAATTTTTCTATATTTAGGAGTTGCCTCCCTTGATCCGTGAGCCTGTTTAAGAGCACAGGCTAAGATAGACAATTTGTCTATGAATTTCATATATTTCCTTTTTCCTCTTTGTTATTCTGATTGGCTACACTCTGCTTGCATGAAAGCCTTGTCAAGTAGTCTATCTCTGCAGCACCGCGGTGGTGGCGTTGCCTTCCATCAACAAAGGCAACTCCCAGTGCTCCAGGTTATGAGATGTTAAAGCCAGTGTTCCATGTAGGCCCAAATATTTATAAATAATGGGTTCCCATTTTTTTCCCAATTTTGGTACTCATACTAGGTAAATTAGTTCAAGCCCTATGCTGCAGAGACGAATGTATGCCTCAACAGTTCGCACATGCGCAGAGTGGATTGGCTATCCAACAGCAACATTTACTCACCTATCTCCGCACTGTGCAGATTAGGTTGCAGGTGAAAAGTTCCTTTCCCCTCTTTTCATTGCTCTGCCTCTGATCATATGACAGTTTAGTTCAGAAAAAATGAAAAAGAAAACATCTTCTAGCCACTCTGATTACCACTACATTTCTGTACTCAAATATTGTTGTGTATAGCTTAAAGGTAGTGTGGCAAGAGTGCCAGGAGCTTTGATAGCTCAAATAATCACATCCTTTGCTATCAAGCGAGAGGTCACAAGCTCAATTCCCGCTCTCATCTCGAGGGATTTACCCTGGCTTCTCCTTTGCAAAATACCACAAAAAATCCAAAATTGATGTCAACCAACAACAATCACAAACTCAGACTACTCTCATAGTCACAAAACTGACTGATCGAACTACTCATCCTTCCAACATCAAGGATGTGTTCTATCAGTAATAATCAAAACTGTCAAGGGTCTTTGAGGACTATAGTTGTCAACCAGCTGTTATCTGGAGAGTACAGTTTCATACCACTACCCTCCTCCATATCAGACAAGACATGAAGAGTTTTCATTGTGAGACAACAAAATACCGATATTAAATGCTAAGAGGACCAAGAAAAATCCTGTTTTGAGGACCGATCTTCACCACGTTATGGTGAAACACAGTTGCGCTTCTGATGCTAGTCATAAACCCAGTAGCTAAGAATCACAGACAGTAAATAAACTCACAGATCGGGTTTTTTCCAAAGTACATAATGTTAATTGTGAAACATGATGAATAATGATGATGAGTCTCTCGATACAAATCTGTATGAATTTTCTTATAATAGTCTTTCACAGACAAACGGAAACAAAATCTAGTTTAATCCCGTTCTCGAAGCTCGCCACGCATTCAACTTCTGATACCACATGTATCATTGGTAGTTCTCAGGATAAGGTGGTTCCCAAAGCTCGGAAGTTAGTGATAATACTGAAGATACTCTTCCTTGCCATCGGAAGGTATCATTGCTTTCTCTCAGGCCAATCCAGAAGTATGTGTAACTGCCTAAAACAATGGATTCAATAATAGTCACACCAATTACATTGAAGGACAAACTATTGGTATGGTTAAGTAAAGTATTTAGAAGTTTGCCTGGTCAAATTCTCAGCACAAATGGAAAACGTGTTCACATCAAAAAACTATGTTCTTCTTTCAATTGCATAAAATTCCAAATAGTCGGAGCGGTACGTTGCTGAGCACATGCGAAGGAAAGCAAAATTATATGCAAAGACAGAAATTGGACCAAGAAACAATGTTGAATTAAGGCTCCCCTATTTAGATGCAGACCCACAACTCTTGGCGCACCGATCACCTGATCATGACTAGCAATAATTCAGTGTTGTTCTCATTAGACAATGATGCTGTACAACCTTTAAAAATGGGCTGATTAGCTATTGCTATTCACTACTTGGAGCTTGAGCACTTGAGCATTCAGTTTTCAACTGGGACCATTAAAAGTGTTAGGCGCTGATATATAATAAATTCAATACAAATATAAATGTTAATGTATATGCAAATACAAATGCAAATGCAAACGCAAATGTAAATGTTACAGTAAATGTCAATGTCAATGTCAATTTCAATGTCAATGTCGGAGTCAATGTCGATGTCGATGTCGATGTCGATGTCAATGTCAATAACATCCGTGTTAAGCTGTATTTCGAGGTTGTGATGGGATTTTACCTGTGATAGAATTTAACCGCAGTTGGTCCTCTAGTGTAGGGAACACAGCCAGTGCATCTCCGGATTTCTCACAAATCTTCTTTGCTTCATCCCAAGTTACACGTGGTTCAAGTACTCTAGTTATGCATTTGAGAGGTACTGGGTTCAGCCTATATCCACCAGGACACACTGTAAAAAAAGCTTAGTTTGAACAGAAATATTGTCATTGACAATAAATATTTGCAAGCCAAACAAGTGGTAAAAACTTGGTGTGAACATTTTTTTTAGGAACAGCATCAGGATCAGCATTCTGAATTGCACTTGGGGCTTTAGAATGATGAATGAGATGCGTTTTTTGCTTACTGGCAGCAATTTATATTTTAAAACTGCTAACATAAACAAATTTCCGGGGGCTAGAGGTTAGGACAGGCAAGGTAAGCTTTTAACAACAAATAGATCCAACATATTTCCCATAAACATTACTTTTGACTAGAAGAAAGAAAAGTAGTTTTCCAAATCTGAATTATCCGTCAGGAAATATTTGTCATTTCATATTTTTCTATGATTCATTCCTCTGATCTACGAACATCTGCAGAGATACGTGAGGCTTATGCATACAATTAAAGAATTTGGAAAACCAAGCTGATGAGCACATAAAGTAAATAAGTGCAAAATAGTTTATTTATTAAACTGGAAAAAATTTCATCTGGGCTCAACTAACCGCATTCAAAGTTTTTGATATTGGGAGTTGCTACCTTTTTATGTCTTTGTATCTATTTATCCTTAGAAACAACAAGTGAGTCTATTTGGCTGGAAACAACAACTGAAAACTAATGGCTTTCCAGCTTGCTCCTCAGAATCACATTCAGTTATTTTGATAGTGCTCACAAAGTATCCAAACTTACCAGATTCATAAACTTCTTCTCCTTCCCTGCATGTACTCAATCTACATGTCTTAGAGAGTGCAGTATAGCCAAAAGCTTTACATTCTGTGTTTGTGGAGCACTTTGCAGCACATTTAAGGAGTCTAGAGACAGTGTAAAAAAAATAGAACACTGGTTGCTTCAAAGCAATGCTGTGACTTCCCGAAGTGACCTTTGTTTACCATCATCCCAGTGGAAATCTGTAAAATAAAAACATGTATAATGTACACCTGACAGCCATATTACAATTGATCACACGTAACATATCTATATCATTCAGAAGGTATGGGGAAGAGAAGGTAAAACGGTAAAATACTCACAAAATATAAACTGGAAATTTCAATATTTTTGTTTACTTCCAACATTCAGATTTAATTTTGTATTCCCTGACATGTGTACATAATGAAAAAGAAAAGGCAATAATGATTCAGGACTTACCATCACACAATCAGGATCCCAAAGGATTTCATGACTCACTCACTTTTGAATGCAATGCTACTCTAAAAACAATTCTGTTTCGAAGAGAAAATTGTTCTTGCGATGAAAAACCATGAGAAAGTTTGGCAGTCCTTTATAAAAATTGCTCTGTTCACAAATGATTTCCTCCCAAAGAAACCCTCACATACCCATGAAGAAAATAGAATGATGAAAAAATTAACATAAGTTTACTGAAATCAAACCTTATAAGAAGTTAGAAGTCTCCTTTACCTGAAGATTTATGCACTTATTATCAAAATGCTGCATGAAACATGAAAGCAAACATGTTTTTTGAAAAATATCTAAAGCCTGTAATTCGAAAAATTTCTAAAACCTGTCACCAAAGCCCAAAACAACATAGTTCAATGTTCCATACTTTTATGATGTCAATTAAAACAAAAGATAATTATATAGTATATATTAGCCTTTTCATTCAATATTCATATCAAGTTTGCATTTATGTGTCGTGACTTTTTATTGATTATCAATACGATCCAGTTGAATAAACAGAATTGAAATGAATCAAGTTTGAAATTCCTAGTCCTGTGGTACAAACTTGTTTGTATCAATATTATAGGTACATTTGTTTTGTAACAATATGACATGCCGGCTGTGTTACTGTGAATACTTGTTTTCAGAATAGATGACTTAGCAGTGATCCTTTTTTTAACTTAAAGTGGCTCGACCGGTATATAAGGGCCAGTCAATGTAAAGCGATCACCCAGCCATATCAAATTCAAATGGGGTTAGCAGCATTCAAATTCCTCTCTTGCTTTTTTGGGAATGTGATGAGCAGTCTTGACTTTATTGAGATGAAAATTGCATGGGCTGATGCAGATTTTTCATACACACATCCCCATATAAATCTTATCCCAAAGATCTCCTTAGAAAGTGGTGAAAATGCATCAGCTTTGACTCAAAATTGTACAGCCGCAGAGATTTCAAATTACCCGCCCCACATTTTACTGGTTCTTGTTGGTCGATTTTGAAATACGATTGACGTATTTATATAGTGCCTAAAATTTTGTGCCTAGTTACGGTTGCTGTCATTAATTGGCAATTATATGCTATTAAAATCCTACAATCAAGTTTACATGAGATGGGATAAAATAGCTATATTGGCTTTATCCAAGGGCACTGTTGAATACAGTAATTTTCATTGATGTTGCAGACAAGCGGCCACAAATAAACACTATTCTTGTATTGCGAAGGCTATTTTGAATTCCGTGTGTATGACGCAGTGTATTGTTTTACTGATTTACTGGTAAACCTGTGGAAAGGTAAAATGAATTAATAATATGTGTAAGAGAGAAAAACGAATGAGCGAATGAGTATGCTACGAGAAATAACTGGTGTGATGCTGACAAGCATCAAACAATGAAAAACTCTCCTGTTACAATTAATTCCTCAATTGAATGAACGGTTAGGTCATTAACCAAAAGAAAAATGTACATTATTCTAAATAGTACACAAAGAAAAACTCACACATTATGAGCGGATATAATAGCGATCCAATATAATAATTATGAGCATAGGTGACTAGTCCTGTGTACATCAACTGTAAATAATAATTGATTATGAGGACATGTTGATACATTGACAAGTTGCACACTACACATGAAAGAATGAATGCAAGGGATAACAATTCAACAACATAAGAAATATGAGATTTGTGTTGTGTGTATGCACTGTAAAAAGAGTTGTAGAAAAATACACTTACAGGCTAACTGAGTGCTCTTAGCTGTGATGTAAACAGTACGAAAACTCGATGACTAGTGAATATTATGATTTCTGCTATAGATAGGTTTGGTCTGCGTGACAAGATAAGAGGACTGCATTCTATTGTTAGAAATGTCAGATCGAGGGCTTATAGTCCATTTATAGAGTATTTAAATTGTATTATCTGCTAAAAATAGCAACAGAAATGTCCCTTGCACAAACTACAACACCGTTTACCGACCCCTAACGCCAGCGCTATCTAACATCGTTACAATTCTTATCGATAATTTTGGGAGTTTGTGAGGGTTGTAATGACCAAAACTCTATGTTTCTCATCTAAGAGATTAGTATGATAAAGTATAAAGGATTCGAGTAAACACGAGTATGATGATGTCATGTATTAGTGTATATTGTGAACAAAACAATATATATACTTTTATTGTCAGCAACAATTCATTATTACTAATGTTTTTCATGATGTGACATAAATAAACAATCACTTCATTTATAATTGGTGGTCCAGAAAAAAGTCATTGGGTTGAGGGCTAGTCGTTTTGGTTGTCGCACATTGTCATCCATGTATACCGGACATATGGAGGATTAGGGCATGCATCACCAAACTTTTTTCCCGAGATTGGCTCCTTTTTTTGGGAGTATACCAATTAGCCGCAACAATTTTTATGCAACCTTTTTTTTGAGCTGACTTTTCAATGAATGTTACATGTAGTGGGGAATTCCCATCTGCTGCAATAGAGCAACAACTAGAAATTTCCTGAATTTCAGATGCGACCATAATGAATATATTGTACACCAAAATTTTGAACAATGCGAGAAAGTGCGTTTCAACTTTTCTCTGTGGTGAGAGTGCAACTGACCAAACAAAGTGACCTTTTCAGCAAAACTCACAATCGACCGGAGGTTGGCTATGGCCGGATTATCACACACTTTCACACCACAGTCTAAATGACTTCCCTTCGGATGTTCACTTTACCACGGACATCCTCCGTCTTTTGCATTTATCTTCATCTGCCCATAGGCCTCTGATGTAACGCATATCATGAAAAATTTGAACCACAAATTTTTCCGTATCAAGTTTTTTCTAGAGGAAGGTAATGCAGCAGCATCTCTCTAATTCACTTTCATTTCTGCAAGACTATTTTTATTGTCATTGTGTCAAAGATTATTACAATTATACCTCTACAATAGTTAGAATTAGTTTACACTATTTATTGTACAGGACCGTAGTTCTAGGTGAGGCAGAAAGGCACTGCCTCCCCTAGATAGCTAAATACAGTGGCCTACAAACACTCTAATTCAATAATCCATGTCAGAATCAGCTCCTCTGGGATTTTCAGTTGCTTATTACATGGCTTAAACTTCTCGGGAGGAGGTTACTGGTGATGCATTGGACTCGCCTCGGACCTTTGCCTCCCCTACCAATTTTTCTAATCTATGGCCCTGTTATACAGTGGAATAGCAGGATACAAATAATCCTTGTTTGTACACAAAGTCAAATGTTTTCATCAGCTGATGTGAACTGTCGTTTCCTTTCAACATCACATAAACATTGCAGTCGGCTGCAAAGCTGCAAGGGCACAGGTGTTGCTTGATTTCTTGCATAACACACTTGAGCACTTGAGAAAACACTTGAAACATGCAAGCTCGATTTCTGCAAAATTCAAATGCCATGTGGACTGGGCTAAAATAAGCTTAACTAGGCGTGACATTACACTCATTATCCAATGGTTTTGCTTGTCAATAGCAAATACTAGTTATGATTAATCCCCGTGCACCATCTTTGGCGCGTTCCGCTTTAAATGCTTTTATTCGACTAAAATAGGCTAAAAGTTCTCAACCTCCGCATGCATTTTGACTGAATTGACTAAAAGTTTTTTCTTAAAATTTTCAGACGCACTAGCAATGTATATGCTGCAATATATTTAAAGCATTGCAACTCTCAAGTCAGGGCCGTAGTTTAGAAAAAAATGTTGGGGAGGCACAAAACTGAGACAGGTCTAAAACATCATTAGGAGGGGTGATGCAAATCACCCTAAAGCATTTAAGGTTTCGTAAATAGCAAAAGGAAATCCCAAAGGTGCTGTTCATGAAATGGATTTTTCAATCGATTTGATTCGGGCATTCTCATTTAGCTTCTTAGGGAGAGGTAGTGGCTCCCTGCATCCCCTCCATCTACGAACAGGCCTGCAAGTGATGTAGGTGATGATGTGTTGTGTCTTTCCCACTAATTATTCAGTAACTTATCTGTAAGGCAAAATCACACAAATGGCCAAGTGTAGACACATGTGTTTCGGATTCCCGATAGCCATGACATCCTTTGAAGCGAATCCCAGTTGGATCTGAGTAAGATTCCTAGCACATATCTCGTTGCTTTTTGTCAGAATTTATGGCTGTCCGATAGATGTGGCAAGATTAATTGTTAAAAAGGAAATAATGTGTAGGTGGCCATGCATAACAGACCTGAATGATGGTTATTCCCACATTCCTAAAATATCCTATGATGTTTTCCAATTGGAAAGCACTTCTTGCTGCATATTCAGATTTCAAATGCTTTAGCTGAGAATTTAAAAGAAAGCATATTTGGTGAAGAGGTACACACCCGAGGGTGCTTTGGGCTGGAACAATCAACTTTGAAATTTCCTCAATAGGCTTCGAATCCACATCTTCTGCTGCACCAGTCGCCTGGCAGTGAATAGCAGGCGCGCTAACCCATTGCACCATCTCACCATCCTTGAAAAAGAATGGGTTGATGGCGCTAAGTAGCATGCCCGCTATTCACTACTCAGAGTTGTGTTCTTCTGCCCATAGCTCATTTACTGATATTTCTCATGTTGGACAGAAGGAAGAATATTGAATTGAGTGTCAGTATAGTGGTTGTATTGTTTATTGGCAACAGCCATTATTTAATCGTACCCTGGAATTGACAAACAAAATTATTAGTCAAGTGAAGCATGGATGGTAAAATAGGGAACAATAGTAATTATCTCATAATGAATGTTGTATGAGTAATCTGTGCTTTAAAATGGTCAGAACGGTTAAAATGTGGCAACAACAAAAACGAACGGTGCAAAATCTATGTGCGGTTAAAATATGCAACAATAATATGAAATCCAAATTCTGTTTATAAAATTAGTACGCAGTATTACAAAATGAAATGGTCAAATGTCATTCAAATATTTAACTCACAATTGTTGGTGTATTAACCACCATCGACAGAATCAGAACAGGTAATAATGGTATACACTGTTATCTTTATAGCAGCGCCCCAACATAATTAGCTCCTAAAACAAATTATTAATCCTAAATATATGCACTGACAGGTTAAAAAATTCAAGTACATCTATAACAAAACTGAGAAATAAATTAATCAGTATCAAACAATCCGAGATGGAACTTTACATCATAACGTCGGTCAGCAATGAAAATTATATATAAATAAATAATCGGGTAACCTCACAACGCGTTGATTATAAGAACGGAGTTGAGAATAAACAAAATAACGTAGCGTCACAATCGGTAGAATTATACATTTGTAGTGAAAGTTACGCAGTCGACAAGTATAAATAACAGAAGAAAACTCACAATAAATATTATATAGATTGACTTGAAGCTATTTAAAGTGATGATAATACTGTGTATATCGTAAGATTAGTCCAGAATAAATTACATAATATAATAGTTGAGTCTGGATAATAAGATGTCGGCTGAACGGGCATGAGCCCTAGATGTTGACGGTTCGAAGGCTACTACTACACTGAAGTATAGTGTTATTATTTGATTCGTTGATGCATAGATAAATGAGAGTCATGAGTGGATAACCACAAATTGTAATGCTGGCACAGCTTACATATCTGCAGTATGTAACCACGGTCATATGAATGTCATCAATATGCTTTGACACACTCATTTATTATGATTGACAATATGCGGGATTCAGAAATTTGATAATAGCAACTATGTGAGTGTGCGCTAAAAAGGTTTTCAAAATTAAGTGGTAGCTAATGAGTTGGTCAATGTAACATGTCAGTGTATGCATAAAGCTTTATTGCTCGTAAATGTTTTCTGATTTCCCTTCTAACTTTTCTGAATTGCAGTGATTTTTGTGACAAATTCTAGCAGTTATGGCTGTGATATTTGCCAACTAGTTTTGATTTTTTACTTGAAGTCTTAGTGCCAGCTAGAGTTTGTTATACCAACTGAATGGAAGGTGATCATTCGTCTTGATGTTATGGTCGATGGGAAAAAACTGATACTATATGCTTTAATTTGTCAGCATACTCCATCAATAAATACTTTCTACTTTGAAACATTTTTTATTTCATTAAATGTGTTATATTACACTTTGTGAAACCCAAATTCATTTGAATATCAGCCTTAAGTTAATTCAAAAGTCAATGTTTCTTTATAATTTCTCATACCAAACACAAATCTCCAATTGCCTCATGAAACGGAACAATTATATATTTTCTAAAACTTCATCAACATAAGATAGAAAAAAGACCCAAAACCAGAAACCAAAAAAACTTTTATTTGAAGGCAAAGCAGCAGACAAGAAAGACAAGGCCAAGTCATGTTTATTATATCTACTTAATTTACTCAGCTTCAATTATCCAAGTATTCATAAATGGTGTCAGCTACAATAGTCCTGATATCAGCTCACTTATGCTTGATACAATTATCATCATATACTGTGTAGCTCTCAAGTTTTGGGAAAAGATATACTTTTTTCTGAGAAAAAAGGTTCGACTGCATTGGGAACTGTGCCCACGATGTTTCTTTAGTTTCCTTCTTGCGCCCGAAGAATTGACATATCAATTCATACTTTTGTTCTATCCAAAACCACCAAGATATATTGGTAGGTTGCGATTTCTCACGTTTTTTCCTTTCTTTGATCTCCCTGTCTAATTTGATGGTGTAATGCTTCACCTTTTGTTGGATCTGAAAAATTCAAATTATGAGAATATTACAATTTTTTTGTTGGGTATGTGTCGGCACTTCTTGCAATAAACAAATTATTTATTTCACAGAATGAAAAATGCTTGCAAATGCATCCATTCTTATTAGTTCTGTTAGTACTGAATCACACTTCTTTTTGTTGACTTAAATCATGGTGTAATTTGTTTTCTTTAAATTCAATTTTGCATTTATTTTTCTGGAAGGAAACATTCAAACAGTGTTGAAAAGCTTTCGATATTAACAGCATTATCAAGTGATGGTAATGGTCAGATTGAGAAGAACAGCAGTCTGGCTACCCTGTTCACAAAAAAAACAATCTAGATTGTTCATCAGACTGGACAAGATTATTACATCATGAGCTTGGTTTGCTGATAATGCAGGAAACAGCTTGGCTTTTAAATGTAGGGATATGGAAGTGATACAGCAAGATACCGCTCTAACTATCTATGATTTTTATTCACTTATTTAACAAACACATTTCATAAATGAAAGACTTTGCCCTGTCAGACTACTTATTATGGCTGAATTGAGTGTTCTTACCTGGATGAAGAGCTCATCAAGATCAGCATGATGAGCATGTTTATACAGAGTCTCTGTCATTGCCCTTATTAACAATGTACCCCGTTCATCGGAGAATGAGATGTGCCCTGGAACAAATACAGAAATTAACCTGATTTACACTCAGTCAGTACAGGTGAGTTGAAGACTCAATAAGCTGAGATCCTTATTGATGCCAGATTTTATGTGACAGATTGAGCAGAAATGTATTGTTATACTTATATCTATTCAAGTTCTTGATCTAGCCCTGTGGCTTTTAAAACCCTCGCATAGCCCCAAAAAAGTATGCTTGGAGGCTTTTCAGCCAGCCATAAATACTCTATTCCAAATAATATACTGAAATGAACAGACATAATCATCATCTAATATCATCATGTAACTCGAGCTATGTCATAAGATTTTCGGAATTATCTCCACTTTGGTTTTCCCCAATCAATTAGAAATTAAGATTGGTGAACATTGAACATTGATTCCAATAAGGGAATTAACCATTAGGTTTATTCCCTCTGATTGCATCCTTGAGTATTTTCTGGATACCGGAGCCTTCAGACCAGACAAATGTCAATGTTTCAACTGTATCTCATCAATGGTGGATCCAAACAAAGCATCTGAAAAGGTTCTTTGCATCAAGCTGAAGTCAAAACAGTGTGTGTGTGTGAGGTTATTCATCCAACCCAAGATAAATTTAAATGTGATCATACCTCTTGTACTAGCAAACCAAGTGAACATTCCTTCGTGACCTACAGTTGCATGCTCTGTTGGAGAGAAACTCTTTTTCTGTCCAGCCTGTCCAGCGGGAGGTCTTGTTTGGGGCTGAAGATAATGTATGCGTGCTTCACCTGTTCAAAGTTGAAACATAATTATTATGCAGCGAAGCATTTGCTTTAGAAAATTGACCATTAGACAAATACAATCCAGATACGTGTCAGCATTTCTATTCTATAAATGTAGAGATAAAAAACACATTCAGCCAATATACATCTGTTGTATATAGGCACCTTGGGTCGTTTCTTCTTCATAAAGTATAGCAAAGAAGTAAGCTTTGTATTGATTTTACATCAATCTTCCATAAACAATCTTAACCTATTTGAAAAGTGAATTGCATAATTATGATGTTTGCATTGCAAATGAATGTCAGCAGCTGTGCATGGTGATTGTGAAAGAAAAGATTTACCTCCTCCAGAACATGTCCCCAATATTACAAGCTTTGGCCTCCCATTCATTGAATTAAATCTATCCGGCTGAAGCTTTCTGTAGATGTCAGTAAGCTTTGTTGTTGATGAATCAGCATTGGATATAGTTCCATCTAATCCATGACTCAGTATTATGAGGACAAACATTCCATACTGGTTGTCAGACTTGTTTATATTATCCAGTTCCACGTCAAGAATTTTGTCAATATGCATGTTTCCTGGGCAATCCTGAAAACATGTTGATCATTCTATGAACAGGATTATTTAGAAAGCAAAATTCTGATATCTCATATGAACATGATGTGCAGTGCAATGAAGGAAATTTTAGGATAATATCAAATGACATCATACTCACACTAGACAACATAAGCTCTTATTTTTTACAACAATGGTGAGTATGGAAGTCTTGATCTCATAATGGATTTAATTGAGAAAAAAATCTCTGCTCAGTTTAGTTTTACTGCCAGTAGAATTAAGCCTTTGCTTTCAAATAGCTACTTTCCAAAATGTGACTGTTCATTAATTGATAAAAATTTCCAATAGATCTAAAGATCATAATGTGTGTAGGTTTGCTTAGCTTGGCTTTGAAATATCCTTTTACTGCAAGATTATTTTAGAATGAATTAACGGTAGGCTATTTATTCATGGTATCCTCAATCACCTCGTAAGGAGATGGAGTATCAGATGTATCCTGTTTCTCAGTCAAGTTTGTATCACCACTAGAAGATGTCTGAAATAATCACAAACAAAGTCAAAATGCAACCCCAGACAATGATGTTTTGAAGAATAAGCATTAAAGTTAAAATGTATCCACTTTTCACCTGGTTGTTTGTGAATGAAAACACATCTGATTATGTCTTATCCAGAGAATTTCACAAAAAAACACTTTAAAACCTTGTGAATAATCTGTGATATTCATTTTGTTTGATGTTTTAATTACACAATCAAAATAAAGTAATTACCTTCTAAAGGTTGTGCCTTGCTATAGGAATATTAATCATCTTTTGGGGGTGCTATTGGTTTTTAAATGTATGACAAGTACAGTACTGGCAACTGAGGTTATTGCTTCAATATTTTAATTTCTTGCAAGGTACTACTCTGAGCAGCAAGCATCAAGCAATACTGTTGTGAAAAAATTTGCTTTTGATAGTTAATTAATGGAGTTTTTTGCAAACCAATTTCATAAAAAAACTTTTTTTTATATCTGTCAATCTATGCGAAAGTGGTGTGATTATTTAAATCAAGAAAACATGAGTGTGTAATAATTAATCCTCTCACCGAACGTTTGTAAGACACCTCCTTCCAAACCACCTGGAATCCTAGCCTTCGAAAAACTGCATCAACATGTCCGGAATCGAAAGCGAAAGCTTTATCACGGTCTTCTTCAGGACCTTTGAAGTCTGCCACATTTATGACTAGAACCCTTCCCTTTATGTGGGGCTGACCCAAGTTGTAGTACTGGAAATGAAAGGTGATCGTGTTTGATGATTATGTGGTTCAATAATAGTGCTATAATATGTGCAAGCTTTTCTCATGAACAAACCATCATCAATCATTATCAGATCACAGGGCGTGCAGCTGAAACCTTTGTGTATGGAACAACCGTCAGAAATAGAGTTTCATTATAAAGGCACAAAGTGTGTCTGACTGAGTTCTATAGATGGTCAAAGTCATTATTTCAATAATTTCAAATGGATTATGCAGGTCTTATGTGCTTTTGAAATGTGATAAAAAAATCAAAACAACCTGATCTATGTTGCTATGAAAGCTTTCAACACTTTACTCCAAAATTGAACTTAGAAAAAAAATAGTCACTCTGCATGTTTCCACAGGGAGAGGTGTATACCCAAGGGTGCTGGGGGCCGTAACAATCAACTTTTAAAGCTCCCCTGTGGGACAAGAATGCACAACCCCTCTGGCACCGATCGCCAGGCAGTGAATAGCAAGCATACAAACCGATTGCGCCGTCTCATTCCCAAGAATGGGTTGATTGCGCAAATTAGCATACCCACTATTCAATTCTCAGAGTTGTGTTCTCTTATCCCACTGCGCAGTATATTTCACAACTGCCTCCCTATGCAACACCCTGCGTATGTGTTTGGTTTTTGGCCAATTGCATGTTTCCACAAGTGAATAGATACATCTGTTAGGACAGCTTTAATTGAAGGCATTAAATACAAACCTGTTGGTCCTCAGGACCTTTTATGACGCGGTCATTGGTTGCCTTCATCATATCGTACAAATCCTGGTGCTCACTTTTCTCAAAATCCAGTGTACTATGTATAAGGTTTTCCATCTCCATGTGTTCAAGAAAGCAATCAGGATCTGATTGAAATGTCGAAATCTTGCGGCGGACTGAACTAACTATAAAAGGTATATAAACAACCATTCAATATTCCAAGACTTTTTCACTTGATCGAGTCAACAGCTATCAGATGTTTTATAAAAAAACCTTTTATCAATACAGCTAGGTTGGAGCACAGAAAAAATAGATAATTTTAGACAGGACACTATATAAAACAATAGCATCAATGTACTGTGGCATTTAGTTGTGCCTGACAACATCAAATTGTGTAGTAACATGTAGCAATGATGTTATAATTGAAGTCCTCAATTGGGGTCTTTATTAAAAACTAGCTAATTTTTGACTGGATTTTGAGTTGGATCATTGCAACAGACTACACAGCTTGCGTATTCTTCAGATGGTAGTTGTGACCTGAAAAAATTTGGAAAAAAATCGACTTCAAACTGATCACAAGCAGCTGCTAAGTGTAAAGAAATTTTCAAACTCAAAAGCTGCTTAAAAAACCTGGAATGTGGACAGCAAATTGATGATATCGCCATTGGTACAGGTCGTAATAAGGACTTTGAAAATTTTGTTACGGGCCATGTCAGATACAGGTAGCCAATGCCAAATCAAATATTTATGGTGATAATGACTTGAAAAGATAGATGTATAACACAACAGAGATATTCAAATGCAACCAAATAAGAGTTATTTTTCCTCACTCTACCAGGAAATTTAAAAAAAAATGAAGCATTGGAATAATTCAATCTCACGAAATATAGTCACGGAAATAGGGGTTATAAAGAGCAACTTATTGGCGCTGCCTTTAACACATAAGGTTATGGTAGGTGTGACATTCCCTAAGTTTCACATGTAATGGTACACGATAATACAATATAATACAACATGATATGTTTAATCGTTTGTTGCTATAGTTATCAATTTGATGTTGCGAAGCAGGACCAAACAGGTTTCCCTGTGGACTGCCTGGCATCCTTTGTTATACAAATCAGTTACCAATAGAAAATACTCCAAATATGGTTCAATTATAAAATACATCAGAAAAGCTCACCATCTACACAACTTTTGGAGGATCCTATGTTAATACGAAATAATTTGTCATCTTTGATAATCTGATCAAGTGTCGCAGCACTGGACCATGTCACTCCATCTATATTGAGTTAAAAAAGAATGTTCGCTTCGGGCAAAGACACTGTCATAACGCTAGAACAACTCCCATCTGGTAGATACAGAGTGCCAGCCTACCGTGTAAACTGCCGTAAACACTGTTTTCGCTCATTATGTGTAAAACTGCTCAATCGAATAGCTTGATTCATTTATTATAAATCTAGTCAATGTTTTATTATAATTTTTAAAACTTTATTTTTATTTCACAGAGCACAAGAGAAACATTGATTTTATCATGAGAATTGATACAAATATATATACATACATACATACATACATACATACAACACAAAAACACAATCTGCTACTATGGCTAAGATCCTGCTTCATATTTTGAATGATGATTCCATTGATCAGGAGACTGGAAGTATGAGTTCAGAGAGGAATTCAATAACCAGCAGGTTTTTCTATCTAAAGCCTATGCAATCAATGGGGTTTCAAGGCTCACATGATTGCTAATGATAGTTTATTATTTTGGAAATACAATTGCGTCTGTTTGAATGCGAAGCCTTTGGCATCCCCAGCATTTCATCAATAATCCAACAATTCAAACTTGCTATTATATGCCAATTTGATTCAATCTGGCAAATATCATTAATAATACTCAATGAGCACTTGTATACTGCAAATTGTATACTTTGAAGTATTTGAGTGTTCCATATAGATAGGGGATAATTGATGTTTCATGTTGAGAAAATTGGCATCAAATTCAATTTAGGTCACATAGCTGGAAGCGCTTACAACATGTATTCTATCTAAAGATGATTTGACGCTTCATCGTCTATTGGTTACCGTTTGTCCTACCCCCAATGTATACTCACTTTTATCACAAACTTCTACAAGTTGTGTTTGAGCATTAGCCTTTATCACCAAAATCATTTCGTTAACTGACATCCCTATTCCAAAACAACACATCTCTGCATATCTGGAAATTGTAGTATGACACTACTCTTACCTCTCACCATCTTAGCTGTGTAAATGGAAGAAAAAGATATTGAGCAACCAAATGGCAGCTGTAGTTCTTTTGATGCACTTTTGGGATGTCGCAGCATGGAGTTGAGGATGATGGATATATGAAGTATTGAGTTTTTGAAAGGCAGGGTATATTGTGAGGCTTTCACTGAACTTGTTGCATGCCTAGTTTCGTCATCATCTCTAGACCCTTTAATTTTTTAACATTTTTAATGACCTGCCTGAAGTCACACAATCTGTACTGGAATCAGTAACAGCGACTTGCAAGGGTGATTCATCATCCCCAGAATCAACAACTTGATGGCAGGACATTCGGGTAAGATCTACAGAAGGATGAAAGGATATAAAAAATTGGAATTTTGGAAGTCTTTCACAATTTCAATAATCTGGAACAAGATAGTTGTTCGGAAAATCATTGAGTGGAACCCGCAGCATTGGTCTGCGATTGTCTTGCAGGCATACAAACATGTCACTTCATTCATTTGAAAATTTGTCAATTATTATCATCATGAGACTTGAACTATGGCTTTAAGATGTAACAAGGTTCCATTTGTTAGTTTTGAACCCGCAGTTTATATAATCAGCTGTTGGGGATGTTGTTTTTGCTCAGATTCAGCAGAACCTTTGGTAAGGTGAAGACAAGATTTTGTCTTAACTCAATACAAAGGCAACAATAGAAAACTTTGTCAGTATTTGGATCGTTGAACCTGAGAAAGTGTCATCATTAAAGTGCCAACACATCATTTGGAATATTGGTATTAGTTCCGTGATGGTAGTTGACACAGTCATAAGAGTCTCAAAGAATGACTGTTGTCATGGATAACATCGACTACTTTCAAAATGGAGACTTTCATCACTCAATCATTATGACACCACCTGGTACACCTGAGGACATCGTAATGGCAGCTAGCACATCATGGTGGGCACCAGATAGTGATATGAGTCTTTCAGTATGGTCCCCCAGAGATGGGCTCTTAAGATTGAACAGTTGGTAATAAGGGAGTCTCTCAACACTACAAGGAGAACAGTTTCCATAAGGGGGGGGGGGGGGAAATTGAAAATATTGGAGGGAGGGGCAGTGTACAATAAACTTGTCCTTGTGATATCAAGCGGCACAAATCAAAAACTTAAAGCCAAAGAGTTTTGTATTGTAGGGATAAACCCACAAAAGAATGACACACTAGATTGCGATTTTTACATACCCTGATTTTCGTTGGATGTAACACTGGGGTCAGTAGTGCCAACAAGGGCTGAAACAGTATCAGTTGCAGGTTGAGAAGCTGACTGTATAGCATCAGACGGTTGAGTTCAGAAAGCTATAAATAAGAAGATTACAATTTGGTTCAATTATGGATGGATCTCTGTTAACAATGATCACGGTAGAGTTTTTGTTTGCAATAATGTTATCAACAATTTGTATACCCCAGTTGTGGGTTGAGACAAACAGGAATGCACATAGAAATTCAACTATCCATCTAAGTCTCCACGGTGTTCAAATTTGTCACCCTCAGACTAAGTGATTTCCAAGCTTCAAACAAGTCCTCATTTATCAAATGTAAATCGTATCGTAAGGATAGGAAATTATCATGATGCATTTCATCAACAATCATAAGTGCAACAATAATCAACCTACCCCAAACTAATGTACATGTCAATGTAGAGCGAGATAGTTTCCATCCCAAGTTAAAACATATATACTTTAGGGTAAAAATGGTAATATACGCTATAAGCCTTCAAACCTAGGATTTGTTCTCACTTTGTATTCATACAACAACATAAAAAATAGGTATATAGGTACGTTTAAAGGGATTCCAAAGTTCAAAAGACTGTCATGCTCAAATGCCTTCAAACTGCCCTGAATAGGTTTGGAAATGTGTCCTAGCCTCAAATTTGACATTTATATTCAGAATATTGGAGTTGTAAAATCCTACATTTTTGTGACCTATATAATCAAGAAAATATAACTAGATCAGATAACTCCTTCCTAAGACCATGGATTATTTCCTTTCCTCCTGCCTCCAAGTGCTAGTATTTCAGCCTGAGACTTATAACAACAGGCGTTTAGCTTTGGTGGATTATTGTGCAGTGCCCGTTTTACTCTGCTTAATTTAAATAGAACTTAGCCTGAGCCATGTGCAGTAGTCCACATCCGGATTACAATCACAACCAGTTTTATTATACTGTACGCAGGAGTATAACATCATGCAAGATATATTGATTACAGAGATTAGCAATTGACTTTATAGGTCATGATGAGCATGCGCTGCACTGCTCTAAAATCAGGACTTGCAAATAATTTCTTGCTGATTAGCTGAAAATGTGTTGACCTAATCTGTGCATTAAATGCCACATCCCTAGGTTATTGACCCACATAAACAGTCAAGTATGCATGACAAACATCCAATGTTGTATAATTAGCTATATCTGTGCTCGAAATACATCTTCTAAGGTGAGAGAAATTAGATTATAATGTAGTCAAAATGCAGTCTGAAACTTTGGAGTCCCTTAAATGTTTTCTTGTTCTTAATGATTGCGTGTAAAAAAGCTTTTGAATAGGCGTAGCTCACAATTACGTAATGCGATTTGTCAGTGACTGAATAGTGCATAATTTAATGATGCACCTTAATTCATAATTCATAATTCATAACTCATAACTCATAACCTACAAGTACCATAACTCATAATCTACAAGTTCCATAGTTTGTGATCTGCAAGTGCCATAGTTCATAACCTACAAGTACCATAATCCATAATCTACAAGGACCATAATTTATAATCTACAAGTGCCATAGTTTGTGATCTACAAGTGCCATAACCCATACTCTACACGTACCATAATTCATAATCTACAAGTACCATAATCCATAATCTACAAGTGCCATAGTTTTTGATCTACAAGTGCCATTACCAATAATCTACAAGTACACATCAGAAACAAGTATTTGTAAAATTGAAAAATATCACACTAATCACTGCCAATACCTCAATCTCTTGTATCAATTTAAGAGCATAAGCTTATTGAAAAACTGGTTCGGGAAGGGGCCCAGCATTGAATGTTGATGGCTGAACAAGGTTTGTATTTGATCACGTAGGGCACATCAAATCATGAAATGAGGACTGTGATTTTCAATGTTGTTGGCTAGCGGCTTGCTACTTCTGTGAACAGAGATTCTAACTCAAACCAGCTGCAGTTGTATTTTGGGCATGCCGTTCACAACCGTGTGATCAGCCACTAGCCTAAATATGGTATTGATTTTCTATGGCTTCATTGAATTATAAACCTGCCAAATTTTAGCCAATGAATCACAATCATGCCAAGTCTTTCAAAGCCTGCCAAGTTGTCAAACCTGTCAAAGACAAAAAGGCACAATGCTTTCAAGTTTGTAAGGCAAATTAAATTTCAAAGGTCATCAATCATAAATTGGCATTGTTTATGCCTGTTTGAAAGATCGTAGATGGGAGACAAATGAAATCGCTACACTTTTTGCACAGAAAAAACATGAAATGGTTTGAAGCGGTATCCTCTGAAATTGCAGAATAGGACTCATTGATTAATTTTCAGAATATAAAGGGCACGCAGCCATTTTTTTAGATTAGCGATAAGCTGAATGAATGTCATTTGAAAGTCGCTTTCTTTTTCAGTGCATGAAAGCTTCATTATCTACATTGCTAGAGATAAAACGCGCCATGGAACTCCAATTCTGTTCTGATACAAACGATCAGTCAGAAGACAAAAGAAATTGGCACATCAGAGTGCTGTTTTAGAAGCAGCGGTCTCTGTTAAGTTGTAGCTCCACGAAACAATGTAATCACAGGCCGATGGCATGTCTAGACATGCTCAGCCGATCTCACACTGCTATACAGGCCTATGAGTTAGTACACGATGGTCTAGTCTCTAGTGAGTCATAGTGGAGTCATAAATCAGGTGCCTAGATTGACCAATGAACTCCCTCAGTTCAATTGATTGACCAATGACATTTAATGGGCGTGTTAACAGATGACCGGATATAGATGTCCTATTAAATCCGGTTCTTTGTCACTTTGAATCTTCACCAAATAAAATTTCAGTCTTCTGTAAAATTGATTTTCCTATGCTATACTATGGATGTCATGTCAGGACAGCTTTCATTTCCAAGTAATACTCTATTACCTTCCATATTTTCACTACAGCACCACTCCTATCTTTGTAGTTATGGTCTTTTTTATCATAAATAGGAGGATGTGATTTTACTACATATATTATCAACTCCTCCATTTTTGATAGCCTGTCACGATTTGATAGATGACGTGTTTAACCACGTAATTATTGAAGCAAGCAATCAACAACCAATCAGCATAAAGGATCGTCCAGATCACTCGGGCAAAAGACCAACAAGTTTGATGTCCACTTAGCACGAGTAATCACTCGTGCAGATCCACCGATTAACCACTCGTGACCCCAAATCGATGTAAAAATCGTCTCGTGTAGCTACACCTTTATACTTGTACACAAGACCTTTTCCTATATCTCTAATTGCTCTATAAAATCATGGTGTAACACAAACTTCATACTTTGGAGTTGAGGGCTATTGAGCGCATAAATAGTGAAGTGTTGCTTTTTGCTGCTGCAAAGGAAAACGTTTAATCAAATTCCAGTTGGTCCAGTTCTCCAGTTGATTTTGGGGGATGCAGTTTATAACCCAATGATTGGCCACTAGCCTTTATGAGTTAGTGATTTTTCACAAGTGAACCTATTAGCTGTACAAAATAAACAATCGATTGGCAAGCGTTCAGGCAAAGAGCCACAGTTAAACAAATGCAAAGTCTTTCAAAGCCGTAAAAGACAAAGAGGCGAATTTGTTTTTTGTTTGCTATGCAAATTGCCATCATTCATAAAAATCACTTGCTTTATCAATGCAATTCATAGTGTATAAGATTTTATCCAAACAACTTTTGAAGATTTGTGAATTTTGAGTTACTGGTCTTGCAGTCAGTGTACAATCATTAATATTGGGCCAAGCTTGTGCACTCAGAAAGGACGACACCTCAACAATAAACTTCAGTCTACGACAAAAGGACAACATATAAGGCATTTCTCTCCTGTCATTACAAGGTTTGTCAAGGGGGAAAGCTACACTCAAATATTCAACACCATGCTCATGTGGTATGGTTGTAGACTGAAGTACAGCAAAAACCTCTCTAATGACATGTCACAATTGTTATATAACAGTTATCTCCTGAAGGCTGCAAGGGAACTACGGTCAAGGTCAAGGTTGATTATAAAAAGGGTGATTAGGTTTATTAAAATCGGATGTCATATCACAAGCCACATCCTGAAGCATGGGCGGCAATATATTTTTTTGCCTTAATGGCAAGGACGGAATGTCTGCGCCAGTTTTGCTCTCTGTTTGCAGGCAGGTCGGAGTACACTTTGGGGCCAACCAAACCCCAGTAGTTGATAGACTGCAGTGGGATTCGAACCCAAGGCCTTCATCACTTACGTGTTGAAGGACCAGCGCGCTAACCAACTGAGCTACCTCCTACTCCTACAAGAGCAAGCAAAGTATAAAAAAGCCATATGATGGCATATTGATAACAGCTGAAAAAAAGGAAGCTCTTCCCAGTAGCCCCAAAAGGTAAAATTCAGTGCACTTTGTATTTTATGGTGGGATTTAAGGTAAGATATGTTATATTGTGTGACAACAACCTGATGGAAGAAGTTAGGTACTCAATGCAAAATATTCAGTCTTAGCTTCCTGCCGCTTCTGTTAGTAATGAAACTAACTCTTTCATGGCAATTTGAGTTTCATTTTGGCCTCATGTCATTCAAAAGCTGCATTAGCCGTCATAAATTTTTGATTTTTCACTGCAAATACAACACTGCGTTTCATATGTCCTGCATGCCTAAGTGGAGAGAAGTGATATGTGAATGAGGCCATATTTTCCACAGAACCACTGACTACTGAAAATATGCTGACTGATGCTACAAAAACTCAAACTTGGTGTCACAGCAAGTAGTATGGGTACTGATTATTGGCATAGTCTAAAGTGAATGGCTCTCAGCTATTTCTATTTGTTAGCCAAAGATGCTCTGAGCATGGAGTTAGCTCTGAATGTTATGGTATGTGGGCTGAGGGAGGCAAAGGTAAATCAACTATTGCAAGCCTGGTATATATTCATTACCTGTCTACAAAGGAGCTCTTGATGTTATACTATATCATTCTCAGCCATCTCAGTTATATGGTGTACAGGAAGCAATTTTGGCATTTTTCTCTCTCACTCTTGGATGGTAGTTCCCTAGTAGGTGTTGGCAATAGTACAGATGGATGGATGGATTTATTACTATCATAGACAAAAATTTGTCACGAAATACGTTGTTAATACTGACAAGAAAGAAAAAAAATGGAAAAAATCAGATCTCTGTTGTATAAAAAGTTTTTTAGAATAGTATATTATTAAGTGTATGTATGTGATATCTTAAAAAGCTGTCTCTACCCCATGTACCCCGATATTTAACGGTGCGGCAGCGACCTGAGGGGCATTTAGTTAGAAAGTCATTGATAAAGTGCCCTTCATCGTGTATGTACCGTAGTCCAAGTGTCTTGATCTGGTTGGCCACCAGAGCATCTATATCGGGGTGCTCAATCCCTAACTTGGCGGCATCTTACAATATTTTGCGTAAGGACTTCTTGTCGCTTGCATGGGTGCTTGTAAAAAGTATGGGGAGACAGTAAGTGATGAGGGATACAATAAAACTCTTGAATAACATATGAGAAAGGGGCTTTGAGCTATAGTATACAAAATTTTTCACGATATACATGCGTTGAGATGCAGTAGTCACTATGGATTGCACATTATCATGATAGCGGAGTTTACCGTCAACAGTAACACCAAGGTTTTTTACTTTGTCACAAAAATCAACTTCCGTGGTAGTAGATAGTATTAGATAGTATTAAAATGTTAGACTTTCAATCTAATGGAGAGAGTTGACTTTGATAGACATAATACAGGCTTCTCAGATACACAATAATTATATTGGTTGTATTTTTGCTCTTTAAACCAGGCCTGCATGTGTGGTACGGGAAATCTCGAAAGGGTTGAACACCTGGCCGTTACCTGGTTTTCAGGCTAACGGTATCTAGCTAAACAAACTCACCATGAATGAGCCGAGAGAGGATAACTCCTGGGTAGAGAATTCCTGGATAGCTATCTTCAGCCTAGAGAGGGTCGTACTGGTGGCAAAGCCAACCTAGCAGAGCTGTTTACTGAGGGTCGTACTGGTGGCAAAGCCAACCTAGCAGAGCTGTTTACTGAGGGTCGTACTGGTGGCAAAGCCAACCTAGCAGAGCTGTTTACTGAGGGTCGTACTGGTGGCAAAGCCAACCTAGCAGAGCTGGTGTCTCGAGTAGCTTACAAGCGGAGCTTGTAGCGGGTGCATTTATATCTGATAGTATACGTTGCGAAGCGGGATGTACCCTGACCTTGCCCTCTGAGCAGATTAGGCGGGACGCACCCGGAACCTGGACTGTGTAGCCTTAGCTATATGAGGTGTATTGACTATATATTCAGACCGGACACTGAAACGCACTTCCTGGGAGTAATATTGGAAATGCGATAGACTGTCTGTGATAATACTGTAAGACGGTGCAGCCGTCTTAATATTGAGTTCTATGTCGATAATTGCTAACATTAAATGTGTATAGAATATTTATTTATGATGTCCGTGAGAGTGCTTCTACAATAAATATATATATGTTGAAGCCGTCTCCATGATATTGATAATATAATATGTTCCAGTTTAAATCAGGGTAGATAACCCTTTTCACATCAGAATTACTCTGTTTGACTTTGAATATTCTATATTTAGAATATTCAAAATTAGTAGGCATGATACATTGATTATATTAGCAGACAACTTTATACTGAATATATTGAGTTGTCCCCTCAATAATGAGTGTTACTGGGCTCGCTATATTATCCATAGCCTCAAAACTACCTCAGTATGTCATTCACTATGGTTCCATGCCTCGAATGAGTGGTCCAATTTTGATTTTGAGAAACATCTGCCAGGGCCGGGACTCGAACCCGGATCGCCCGCATCAATTGCCCTTGAAGGCATTGTGTGCAAGCCGCCACGCCGCCTATTTGGAATAATTGTTTGATTCAACAAGCTATTTGTATTCATGTCAAAAAATGTCATTCGGCAGAAGCGGAAGTTGACTTATTAAAGGTCATTCCCATGTATCGATCAAATTTAAAACTGGTGTCAAATCGATCTATGGAAATATAGTGAATAGGTCACAATGTCGTTACCTATTGATATCCACACAGTTGGAAACTTTTGAGGCGATAACCACGAATCTCCCTAATGCTCATTTTTCTGTCAGTTGATGCCCATTGATATCTCATCTCTCATGTGTACATTGCAAGCGTTATGGAACATTGGAACATAGAGTGTTGACTACAATAATCCTAACAACAGGAATAACCATATACATACACTGGGTGGCCAGCCAGCTAGCTGAATCTGATGTATCACACTCAGTGCTTATGAACATCCCCGCTGCAAGATGGCCAGCTAAAAGTGCAGTATGCTGTAGAATTTGTCTCCTACCATGCTGTTAATTGTTAATTTCTTGGATTTGAAACCTAGCTGATGACAACATCAAATTACTCTGCTGGCTGGTCACACAGGCATAATCATCCTTTAAAAACACTTGTCGACAGATTACTCAGGATTGAACCATTTATTGGGTGAATCATGCTCCTATTTAAACTGAACAAAGGGTACATCTTTAGCTTCAGTGCCAGCGCAAAATTAACTCTGAAATCAACCATGTTTAACCCTTAAAGTAACAGCCACTAACGCTCCCAAAATAACTCTTAAAAAAGGTCATATATCGTTGCGATTTACTCCCTTATTTTTCTCTGTGTAACGTATGCAATAAGACACACTGATGATATTTTGGTAAGGTTTTTAGGTTTGAGCACTATACTGACCAGCTTGGTGGATTTACGCCAACATTCTCTTCTTGTCCATGTAACCTTGACCGGATCTGATCATAAATGTATGTACCTTTATTATATCACTACTTATAAATAAAATTGCTGGACTGCTAATAAAACTGTAAAATGGGCTCATAAAATGCAGGTATAAATAGAAAAAAATAAAAGTGGAAAAAGCATAGACTAAGATTTATTTGTTCAATGTATTAATTGCAATGGCACGGAAACAGTTACGCCTCAGATTTATACGTGCTTTTCCAGCACGAAACCGACCAGATGGTAGCGTGTCAAATGTCAATACTGGGTCAGTATAACTGGCGGTTATTCTCAGAGCCTTGGTCTTGAGTCGCTGTTCAACAACATGTTGTGGTTGTGGTAGATTAGTGTTGGCTAGTTTCTCAGCGGTACATGTCACTTTATATAGGTCAGCTTTGTTTTTCTCTGACATATGGTGATATATGGCAGTAGATTGGAAAAGCAGGGAACTCTCAATAAATGTTCGATAGCAGTTTAGCATGAGCTGATCTGTTGTTCCCATGTAACGTAATTTACTCATGATAAACAGTTTCTTGCGAGTTTTAGATGTTATAAGCTCGGTATTTAGGTCACACTTTAGCTTTGACGTGAGAGTTGTGCCTAGATACATGTAATCATTGACATTATCAATGCTGGTGTTGTTGATGGAGAGAACAGGAGATGGTGGATTGTCTCTTGCATTAGTGAATGTCAGTGCCTTAGTTTGGTTGCATTGATGAGCAGCTTGTGGTTGTGACACCAGTCGCTGATTGAGTCTCGAGTAGGCTGGAGCTGCGAGTCTTGGTTCTGGTGTACCATTTCCAAGATGAGCGTGTCGTCATCATATTATATTATGTACATGCTATCTGATTGCGATCTGAATTTGTCAGTGTAGATCGAAAATAGTATTGGGCTGAGTACACACCCCTGTGGACTACCGGTTGACGTGCTGATGATAGATGATGTTTCACAAGCAGTCGTCACCAACTGTCTACGGTTCGTTAGGTAGCTGTGAGTCCAGTTGATGACATTTGGGTGCATATCAGAGTTAATACATACGCAATTGCTTGATTGTTGTCTTGTACATCAGCTGTTTTTTCTTTAAACAAAACACTTCTGTCAAATCTGCTATTATATTCAAGGTCATCTCTATCCTCTTGCTGCTTCCATTTGGAATCTTTCTACTTGTCCAATTGTGATATCAAAGTACTGGAACATCCACTCCAATCTCACCTCTGTTTTCTATTATTTTTCTTTACAAAGAGCAATTTCCTTGGCAGACTAACTTTGTCTCTGTGGTGTCCTCTTGAATCTGAGGGTATCGAGGCTCTGTAAGCCTCACTGTTGGGTCTGGTCACAGAAGCCTAGAGAGTTTAGGGTCCTGCTGATAAACAAGTACACTGAGTTTTAGCAATCTTATCATTATGAAGAATAACTGTATTTGCCTCCAATTTATTACAGCAGCGAAATGTTTCCTTGTGATCATACAACTACACCACACAGACTTTTCCCATCTGATATGGAAATGAGTCAGAATATGAGTTTATAGCACATATTCTAAAATCCCCTGAGTCAAACTCAAAAGCCGGGCCAAATCTGATTAGTTGTTTACTCTGCAGAAAAGTATGAGATTACTAAAGAAAATCCGATTCTGTTTACCAAATTCAGATTAAAAATGACTAGTTAATTCAGTCTTTCTATCTATCTGTTGACTATGATTTGTTTGTGTAGAATTACCTCTTCCTGTTGAGGATGTGGGCAACTCCAAACAAAAGGTGTTACTTTTATCCATTCAAATTTGTCCAGCTCATTTGTAATGTAAATTGTTGATCTAATTGACCAGTGACTCATAGTTCTGATGCCTTTTACACATTAAAATCTGTTTTTGAAGAATAAGTTAAATTTAATCTTTCTTCGCAAGTTACAAATACAGAATGCACAGTAGCTCCAAAAATAATAGGATATATATACTCCAAAGGTTTGATAGCTACAAAAGGAAAAGAGGCTGACTTACCCTAGAGGGCACTCCAAAGTGAACTGCGGTTATATGCCTGAGGACTCTCAAAAATACGTGCCTTCCTTGATAACCAACTGCTTTCAAAATAAAATAAGGTGAAAACTGCTGTTTTTGTCGATGCAGATGAAGGAGTCAAATAAATTGCAATAATTGCAAGAACAATCTCAGAGATTCGTCATAATAAATGATCCACTCGTTATCGGCGTGCTCTGACCTGTCTACATACTGAGAGAAAATTAGAGTCATCCATTATTTTGCTGCCAATTCTTCGGAGTGTGGCGAGTGAATGGCCCTTGCAATTTTCACCAACATATTTTAACAAACAAAATCACAGAGCATGATATGCTCCAAACCATCACTGTTTTGATGTGAATAGATATATTTTATGGTACGGACGATCATGTGGTTTGAGAGACTTATTACACTGGGAAAACCTCTGACGTATTGCTGTGCAATGAAATTATGACCATTTTCCATTCGATTATAAGTTTCAACTTTCTTAACACTGTTTTAAAAACGCTGCCTTGACAACATTACAACTGTTCCGTGTGTTGAATCACCAAAGCACCAAAGTTGCTGGTGACGTTCCCATGTGTTAAATGATGAAGAATAACACATTTGATACAGGAATAGGCCACAGATATGATGTTATCTTGATCATTTATTGTGAGAACCTTGATGTTGCTAGACAGCTTTCTTTAGTCTGCTCAAACTGATTGATGGCGGGTTGCCAATGGTCCAATGGTATGTAAAAAGTGCCAGTATAAGCTAAGTATAGAGCAAGTTATTCTTTTAAAAGCTTAAACTTTTATTACTTCATCATGTGACAGCCATCAGGTTGTCACAAAGAACAATCTGGCTGTCACTGGGAATGCTATAATAGTAATAACTAATTATTAATCGCTTTACTATTGCCTGCTTTTTATAATTCATTGGATATCACATGATATCCTATCTTCATATCCTTTTTGTTTGCTATATAAAGAGATGGTTTTCAACTTGTTTAGTTGGTATTAACTGAGAGAGACAATACATGATAGTTATGCACACATGCACTTAAGACTATTGTCTTATCTTCACCACTCGGTGATTGGCACATTGATTAAGTGCAGTCACAATCAGACATTAATTACATTATATTATTTTATTGCTAATCAAACAACATAGTTACCAAGTGAGACAGAGTGTCACCTCAAGCCTATTATGCACAGAAATGGTGATACTATACCAGTGAATTCAAAATAAAGCAAAGAAACACAATTAAACACCATAAGATGACAATTAGATGAATAATCGAACTCCTTCTAAACTAACAAAACAGGCATTTTCTGATCTTATCTTGCATTGGAAGAAAAACTTCATCAATTGCTCATATCAGTCTTTCACAAGCGAAGAAGTTTATCAATTGACAGCGGTTACAAATTATCCTGCCTTTATAAGCTGCGCCACACTTATGATCATCCAATGGACTTTCCGGAACCCATAAGCTTGAGGTGATGTCTACTACAAGATCTGTTTGTTCTAGCCATCTGTATGCTCCATCATAATTTCTCAGCCCAAGCCAGAAAAGATCATCGTTGTTTAATCCTACAAAAGCGCAAAATAATAGCACCAGTAAGCAATGAATTATTATTACATGATAATAGACCAGAGAATTTCTCTTCAGTTTGCTGATAATTTCAGCAAGTTGATGATATTGATCCTTTTTCCTTGAGTGCTGAAGTTGCTCAAACTCTGTCTGGTTTTGCTGGCAGTGACTGTCGTTTTAGTATTAAAACACTTCCTCCCGATTTTTTGTCACCTCAAATCCAGATAGATTGGCACGCAGATATCCATATAAATCAATGAGAACATAATACAACGAAATAATAAATAAATATATATCAGGTATTCAGCAACTCGCTTTCCTGGCAATTCAGCGCTACAAAATATGTTTCGGGCTGTCATCAATGGCTAGAGCATTTGAACATATAATCGATTTAGTGATTCTGTGATATTGCGGACATTTCTTCGCAAATCAACTATGATGTAAATCATTGCCACTGCAACAAGTTTCTTTAGTTCCCTTTTTTAACTATAATTATTAATTATCATTGACTGCATTATTGATTTATTAAAATTCCTAGACTGGAAATTGTGTGAAAATTAGCACTGATGCAGTAAGGCATTTAATCGTGGGTGGTGTCATGACATTGAAATGGTGTTTGCAATTTCAACTTTGAATTTGAAAATTGTGATGGATTTAACAACGTTTTGATATTCATGTAAACCTTTTAAAGAAACACAACATCAAATCGATAACAAGATACTGTGAAGCAATTTTCAAGCAAGAAATCCAATTCAAATTTTAATTTGTAACAGGAAATCAGGACTGTCTACTGCAAATAAATAGCAATATCAATAGGTAGCAATTTGTTTTGTGAGGGTATCTTTAATTAAGGGCTTTGCGTTTGTATATAATGTCCTGTCTAGGTTTATTAGGTGTCTATCGGTCATAGAGTTTTGATACATGGATACTATTCTAAGATTGCAGGAGCTCAGAGATCAGATTGATGAGAGATAGATATTAGAGTGAAGAAATATTGTTATTTAAACGCCTCAGTTTAGTTAGGATGGGGCTCCCCGCATATTTTACTGAAGATTGAAGATTGAGTGTTTTAAAGTTGAAGAAAAGATTCAAATGAAAAATCAATAGAAGATTGCCCCATTTCATTGTGCATCAAATCTGTTCTTAGTAAAGCCACAACACAAGGTTTAAAAATGAAAAATAAAATATCTGAATTATGTTGGAAGGGATGTTTTAAAATTTCTTGAATAGGTTAGCCTTGCTAACAATAAACTTACCATAACCATATATAAATGAATATGGCTGGAATCAAAATTTTCATTGTACTTAGCACTATAGTGTTAGGGATATCCAAAATTTCACATTTCACAGCTACAATCTATTTTCATGACAAGCGTCTTACCTTGTGGATCATTTATCCACTCCAAATGTACTAGAGTAGGCATAACAGCCAGTCTATCGCCAGCTTGCTCACAACTCAATCTTGCGTCATCCCAGGTGCGTCTATTATACACCACAATAATACAGGTAAACGAAATTGGGTTCAGAGTATATCCATCTGGGCACACTGAAACATAAAACATGGCATCCTTACAGCATATTTTTGCAGATGTTATGATTACTTATCACTTGATCATTATTTCACGACTGGTTTCAATTTTTTCCTGATTTTATTGATTCTTAACGAACATATAGCCAGGATTGTTTAGCGCTGGTAATTCAAATAATATAGCCTATTGCTTTATAAAATTTGGGGTCATCTTTCCAATGTGAACTGTTTTAGAACTTGGCTTATATGTGGTAGAGAGACAGGCGGTAATACTGGGATGCCTAAACTTACCTCCTGACCGATAAAACTCCTCTCCCTCAATACATGAGTTGTTAGACTCGAAGTCAATCAAGCTGCTCATCCTACATACTTTAGTATGTTCAGTGTAACCAAATGCTCTACACTCTGGGTTTGTTGAGCACTCTGTTGCACATGAAAGAAGCCTTGGTGCAGTGACATTTGTACTGTTAGATGCGAGACCAAACTGAGACTTCTTGAAACGAACACCATTTAGCATCATCCCATAACACATCTAAAATTACCAAATAGCATTCAATTGAATGGAGCATAGGCATTCTTTGATTGTCTGTTAAACCCAATTGTCGTGTCTGCAAAGATGATAACTGAATTTAATTTGATTGTCTTTTCTAATATGATGAAGGAAGTTAATATTGAGGCAGAAATTATGATTCAATCTCCACAAAGTATGATGGACCACACTTACTGCATAACAGCTGATAAACAATTTCAACATATTCTATTGTGTTTCACAAATAATGCACTTGTATAAGAAAACAGGAAGAACTAAATTTCATCAAACACACAATGACATACTATCAATACTTCCTAAAACTCACCATTGAAAAATAAAGGAGACAGAACGTACAAACAAGTATTTTTCTGAAGATCATCGTGCCCCTACATATAATAAATCAGACTGTTAGAATATACAACAGGTGAAGTTACGAAAATAAATGTCAAAACTGATATCAAAGTACCATCCAATACTTGAGGTACATGGTGCTGAAAAAAGTGTGCCTACCTCGTTCCACAAAATTTAAATGATTCACATAATATCAACCAAGGATATGTACTGATAATCAGATATGGTACCCAAGTTTTGCACCACAATGAAACCAAAATCGTTGGTTGCATGTACAACTAAACAAACATGCCAGTTAGATGGTTTTGTTTGAACTGCTTGATAATAACTTGATTAATGTCCAGAGAATATCATCAATAATTTACAACATTCTATGATGTTTTGAAGATCATCTACTGAGATTTTCATTACGGAGATGTTTGCCTGTGAACAATCTGCCTGTACAAAACATATATAAAGTTACAGTGCCACACACAGGTGACAGTCTCAACTTTGTATCGTATCCACAGAAAAAGTGATTATTTTATTTGTTACCTACTTTTAAGAATCACTAAAATCAACAACCTAGTAATTATGTTTCACTGTGGCAGCATTTCAATTAACTGATGACAATTTGTACTTTATAAGAATGGAACACCTCAGTCATCTAAAAAGCTTCAGAATAATTTAAAATTTATATATGAAGTACACCTAACATATTCAAAATCATTGTTTGGATGTTATAACTTTATAGAGAATGTTCTAAACTAGTCTTGCATTGGGCAAGGCAATTTTGGAGAGGAGTGTGACCCACAGGACATTTAAAACTTCATTTCAATGCTGTACAAATAGTATTTGTAGTTTTCTAAACTTGTCCACCTAAATACACATCCAAAAAACACTGAAAGGTTTTTCTGAGAATTTACGGAGCCTATTTAGTGTTGTGACGTGCGGGACCTGAAAACTCACAAAATATAGTGATACTTAGTAAAACTATAGTGTCTTCTGAAATAGAGATGCAATGAAATAAAATCTAATTTAGAATTTTGGCTAAAGTGAAATTAATTTGTGACACAGAGGACAGGAATCTCGCAAGACATGGTGGTGCTAAGACTTGGTAATCTTTCAACCTAAACGAATTTGAATAGAGGTTAAAACTTTTGATATCAGGTAACAGGAATATTTAAAATAATATATAACACAAAGTTCTCTCATCTCATTGTGTTTGCCATCAATATCACACCAGCTAGCTGCCAGCTGTGACGCACTGGATGCAGCACAGAACACTATTTTACACTCTGATTATAATTGTCATACTGATGAATACAAGAAAGCATCACACATAAATCTAAACTGTTATGGACAGGTAAATAGTTCTGGCCTTACATTTTCGTTAGATATCATAATTATAATGCTTTTCAAATATATTCTTTTGGTGGGATAAGGCATGCTGTTGGTCATTGGTAATGTTGACTGTAAAATAAAAAATTTATGTCGGAATGGTTCTCACCGAATGTGACGTTATTGATGCTGGCCCATGCGTATCTTTTGATATTCTTTGGTCAGTAAAACCAGAATTGGCAAATATTACCTGTAAATATTAAATGAAGAGCATTGATATTTAAAAGAAACAAAATAAAAAAACACAACTTCATCTCCTTTCAAAAAATCTTTAATGTATTATTTGTGCCGGACAGGACACTGTTGTCATTACGAAAAGTGTCACCCTCAAAATTCTCCTGTATGAGGTTAAAAGCCCCAAATATGTTTGTATTTTACTATTGGCGAGAAACTTAGTTTTGTCCTGTGCGTCACCATTTTACCTGGCTCATGAGATGTACTGCTCGTTTCTGACAGTTTCGATTGCATGAATATGAAATCTGATTTCTATTTGCACACTTCAAAATGTGTAGTTACTGGGAGGGAAAAGGTTTCTGTTGTTGGATGAACTTTGTCATCATCTGTTTTTGGGTTAGTCATAATTGGCTTTGCCCTCTTCCTTTCATCAGTGAACTGTTGATTATTTTAAGCAATCAGCCTGATCGTGAAATTATATCAACCCTCAGTAAGCATCCGTTGTTATGTTTGTACTACCTTTCAAAATTGCCTCATCATTCTTTCATGTCAGTCAGTTTGTGTCATCTAAACTGGCTGATGTAGTTTCAGTTCATGTCAAGTGAATCTTTATCCATTATTTTCAATGTCTTTACATTTTCTAACGAACAGTACTGTAACAAAGATGTTTGCCTATGAAAAGCCATCCTCTGATACTGCTATCAAGTAACAGTGCCACAACAAGTTGACAATCTATCTAGGTTATTTGACCGAAGTGAAGCTGATATAATCAATAATCAAGTAATTCCATTTCATTGTGACAGCATTTTCATTGGCTGCTAATCATGTGTACTTTATTACATAAATGAAGTACTCCTGTCATATTCAAAGCTTCAAAAAAGTTTTAGAAAATTTTAAACTTTCTCTTTCATATACCTCACGCTCCTCTCATAGCTAAACAATTATAAAAGATTAGAAGATTTACGATCACTTATCAGGTTGGGTCTAGAGATGATGGAATTATAATTTGAGGGTCTAAGTTAAAATCTCATGCATTCAGAATGGGCATAAGAATGCTTGAGATCAGCTGTCTGTTCCCAAAGCCAAGATGAAGCAAAACCAATTGCCCTCTAAGTATTTGATATAAGGAGAAGCAGGATTTCCTGTCAGGAGCGTAAAATATGCTTTCCAGAAGAACCATAGATGCCAGGGCAAGGGAATGGGGAGTAGTGGCATCCCTTTCTCTGTATTGAACACCATTCAGTGACTGACTGACAGATAGGTAATTATAACCAATCTTGTTACGATCTGAAATAATGAATATTCAGAGAGTTAAGCAGCACAGTTATTGCTCAACTGAAAAGCTAAGATCATTGTGTACTGAATATCACAGCACTATTAATATACAATTTTTTGTCTTGTTCATCTGATCATCTAAGATGTTGGGTGTAGAATGCATCATATTTGAATAATTGTAAGAAATTCATCCCCAAAGCTAGCATTGGATGATATAATTATCTTTGGAGCTATTCATCCACCACCCTATTGATGAGCAAAGACAGGGTTTCATACTTATTATACTTTCACTTTCGAAACCACCATAGCTCTGTACAATAGTATGGTCTCAATTTCGACTGCACAACAGAGCATGCAATGGCTAAATATCTCTGGAATACAATACAGTTTTAATTGTTCTAAGTCTTAAAAAGATTGCCAGTGCCATACAAGGTGTTTGCATACACCATTGTCGGTCTCTGCTGACTCAGCGGCCCTTAGAAATTAGATTAAATCTCAGCCATACTTTTGATTTCATACACATATTTGACGTTTGGCTATTATTGACATCACAGGGCTTAAACCAACTGTTCAATAGTTACTCACAGGGTAAAGCAGATTCAGAAGAGGTCATGCTGTCAACAACAATTATTACTCTAGACAACAAGAGTTCTCCAGACGATTTCGTTTAAGAAGGTTGTGACTTATTCAATAGCTGATGGACTGCGGCAAAATCAAAAAAGTTTCTTCCAGACCAACAGGATGGGAATAACAATTTAAATCAAACCAACATCATCGGAGCTGAAATGGATGGAAGGTTTCCCACCGGCAATTATAACCATGAACTCAAAAAATACTTGCAGATTTTTTGTCAGAAACTTAAAAAATGATTTTTAGGAAATCCCAAAACTTGGTTGGCCAGGCTTTCAAATTGACACAAACTTGCTCATATTATGAAACAAGGTTGTAAACTTGATAACTTTTTTTGGAGCAGCGTCTTAGTGATAGTGTCTTGCTAATTGCCCTATCAATCACAATTTGTCAAACATCGATCATCTAAACAAACAAATTATGCAATGTCAGGCATTGAGGATTATGTTAATACTAACTAGGGACCACTGGTGGGTTACATAACCTAACTACACTGAATAATACAGTTAGACTGGGCATTTTTGATTTATAGTAATCATTAGTGCAATTAACTGATATTACATGTTAAGTTCGATTCAGTTTGTAACTCATCATAATTATAATTGACTTAATTTATTTAGATGAACTCATTAAAAGGTGTTTCCGAGGAGAGTGGATAATTTAAAATAAACAGTGAAATATGTTGAATGAAACAAATATTTCAGAGCCGTAGTGAAAAGAAAATGACAGAACAGTACTAATGATTCATATGAGTAAACAGGTTGCAATAATCACAGCACCTTGCTTTGCACAAGCCTTCTTAAAATAATACAATAAATAAACAATTGTTTTTCATTCCAATCATGTTTAGATATCCGATGATTTGTTGAGCTATGGCAAATGAGGCGCCATACATACATGCATGCATACATGCATGCATGCATACACGCATGCATGCATGCATACATACATACATACATACATACATACATACATACATACATACATACATACATACATACATACATACATACATACATACATACATACATACATACATACATACATACATACATACATACATACATACATACATACATACATACATACACAAACGACATTGTAATAATAATCATTGTTACATCGACGAATTTCTTACAACTATTTTAACATGATGCACAAAACAATTGAAATGATGGGACAAACAAGATAGAACCTCAAGATATTGTTGGTGCTGTGATATTCAGTTAATTACGATAGTAGCTTTTTAATTGTGTGGTAGTAATGCTTCTAACCGCTCTATCGGTGTTGAAAGTGGTAAGTCAAAATCTGTTATAATAACAGCTCTGGGGTTGGTAACCGAATACTCTTCAATGCGGAGAAAGCTATCACCTAAACACTAAAACGCCCTTTCTACTGGAAAAGACACAGATGGGGATCTTTCTATTTCATGTGCAGTGTGGGTGCAGACATTATTGCTGTCCAGTAGTTTTATTCCCGTCTCGAATGGACCTGGTTTTGGTGAAATACAATGTCAATACTAAATTAGGAATGCAAGAATGCAAGGGATTTAAACTTAGACCTCACAAATTACAATTACATAATAACTAGCAGTAGCAGTAAATTTTTAAGGATTCATTCTGCGTGAATTTCTTTAGTTTATTACATCGAGCATCAGGCATTTGAGACTTGACCTGCAATAACATTATTTTGAAGCATCGCATTGCAGGGGTACTTCTTGTTTATATTAAGGTGTGCATATGGTTAACAGCTTATGAAATCGCTGTCAAAGTGACATATGTTTACTTGGTTATTGATTATGGTGTTTCATAATTGCAATTTGCAAATAACATCACCATTTTAACCTTGATTAGATTACAAAATGAGATTGCCAATTGTGGTTGTGGCACTGTAACTTTATAGTACTATCAGAGGATGATTTTTCACAGGCAAACATCGTTGTTACAGTTTTATATGTTAGTAAAAACTTCAAAATCCTAAAAGACATTACAACCAATTAATAAAGGATCACTTGACATGAATGAAAACTACGTCAAACAGTCAATATGACACAAACTGACTGACATGTAAGAATTATCAGGCAACTTTAATAAGCAATACAAACATAACAACAAGTGTTTACTGAAGGTTGGATATACTTTTATGATCAGGCATATTGCTTAAAATATCAAGCCAATCATCAACCAATCAACAGTTTTCAAACGAAAGGAAGATTATACGATTTGCTACGAGGTTAAGTGTTAGTAAAACAACCAGGCAGCAGCGGTTATGTAAGTAAGGTGTACTTTGTCTATAATGATAAAGCGCACATGGTTACTAGCCAATGAAACTACTACCACAATGAAATATGAGTACTTGGTTGTTGATTGTAGTGTTTCTTTAGATAAGTGAACAAATATAGACATCAGTTTCACTTTGGCTACATTATGAAGTAGAGACTGTCAACCATGTGTGGCACTGTAACAATATAATTTTTTTACAGGCAGATTATTCACAGGCAAACATCTTTGATTTGAAAGCATAAATAGAACGATCTCCAAATTCATTAAAGCTTTGAAAATCAATTATGAGATTCTCTTGACATGAATCGAGTCATTGTCAAGCAGTTCAAACAAAACAAATTGAGTGGCATGTTTATTAATTGTGAAAGTGTTGAAAGGAAATACCTACACAGCAAGTGATGCCGTAGCAGGGGAGAATATACTTTTATGATTGAAGAGATTGCCTTACATATAAAGCCCTAAAAGCATTTGACAGTTTGCAGTTGAAGGGAAGATTGGCAAAGAGTATTTCCTGCAAAATTATCTGTAAGTTATGCATGCTAGCTACAACTTTTGATTTTGTCTTAAATAAATTTAATTCTTAAAAGTTTCAGCAAGACATCATTTTCTGTTAAAAACAATCATGTTGACACAAGAGTGTTCCTACTATTATCCAAACCATGAGGAATTAGTGGCATATTTTTCATTTTTTGACTTCAAATTCATTAATTGTTTCATCCCATTATACCTTTTTTTCCATATTGCTACAAAATGACATGCAATCCACAATTACTTCTTAAATTTATTGGTGATAATACCAAAGTAACTGTCCTTGCATATTCATGTTTATCCTTGGTAGTTTGGAAGCAGGAATCATCATCTTAGTGTTTTTAATTGTTTCACGAATTGCAGAGGAAATAGAAGAAAAGTATAGAATAGTTCATGATGAGCTTCAGCAAGATACAAATGTGTACTCTCTGCATCTTCTGTCTGTTTATGGTGGGTGTAGAAGGTTGCTTACCTTTTGGCAATTGGTATTTTATGTATCGACCATGAGAAATATTTTGTTTTGTTTGTTTCCTATGTACTTATATCAATTGTAAAGTGTTTGAAGCGCAGATATTTTGATCTTTGTTGCAATCAATCATCATCATTGTGATAAAGACTTAGAATAAATGGTCCTGGTCTACATTAAGAAGACATTTACTCTCCTTAGGAACTGCTTCTTCATACAATCATTTATTTTTTATTTTCAGATTTCTACAGGCCTGGTGATAAATAGCGCTCATTTCAAGAAGTCTCAGTTTTGTCTGTCATCTAACAGTACAAATATCATTGCACCAAGGTTTCTTTCATGTGCCACAGAGTGCCTCAATAATCCAGAGTGTAGAGCATTTGGTTACACAGCACAATCGAAAGTTTGCAGGATAAGCAACTTAGTCGGCATCAGCTTAGATGAATGCAACGAAGGGGAGGAAATCTATGGTGAGTGAATATGATTAATATTCTCATAGGCAAGTTGAAAAATTATTGATAACTCTTACTTGGTAAGATGAAGCTAAACTTTTGCTTCTTAGAGGCTGCGCCAGTTCATGTGTTAAGTTCCAAAAACTTCCATTCGCTGCTTATCAGGACATATAACATATATTGTAAACAATGAATTATTCAGTCCTATCCTAATGAGGAAAGTACCGTATGACTTTTCATTGACTTTCCTACGGCAACAAGTGAAGCAGAGCTATCACATTTGTTTTCCAAGACTCTGAGCATGTTGACAAACAAATTAGCCTTCAACTCTCTTACAGCATGTTCTGGGTTTCATATAACTAATCCACATCGACCCTCAGCAATTCTATCTGAGAAAACTGGTCAAGTATGACCTTAGTGTTATTTATCTGCTGCTTCAATATGATGTAAAAACTCATTATTCTCGTTTCAGACACAAAGGAATGCTCATCAAACCTATGTGCCTCTACTGGAACATGTGATGATCAAGTCGATGGTTTTATCTGCATCTGTGATTCCGGATATGACGGCAGACTGTGTAGAAATGATATAAATGACTGCTCACCTAATCCATGCTCACATGGAAGCTGTACAGATGGTGTGGCTAGCTTTACATGCGCATGTGACGCTGGATATGAGGGCAACACTTGTGGAATTGGTGAGCTTTATATACTGGAATAACTGCTGGATATTGGCCAATAACCTCAGCAGATAGAGGATCAATTTTCTTATTTGGTATTCCCAGTCTAACTCAATGGGTACTTTAATGACCAACACATGCACTCCCCATCTGTCCTGAACTCTGGTGAATGGAGGGAGCAAAGCTTGTTTGCTATTTCATCCAAATTAGAAGAAAGTTTTATCTACATAGTATCAGAGACAAAATTCTTTTTAATCTCGAAATAATAGCAGAGCATGAATATGGAAAACCCCAGATCTTAGGAAGGTTTTATTCTAAATTTTAAGAGAGTACATCTGTCTTCATAACTGTTTCAAAGCAAAATTTGACAAGCTACGTTTTCGTCCTTTTAGACTCCAACGAATGCTTATCGAACCCATGTGCCTCTACTGGAGCCTGTGATGATCAAGTTAATGGCTTTATCTGTATCTGTCAATCTGGATATGATGGTGCACTATGTAATAATGATATAAATGACTGCTCACCTGATCCATGCTCACATGGAAGCTGTACAGACGGTGTGGCTAGCTTTACTTGTGCATGTGATGCCGGATTTGAGGGCAACACTTGTGGAATTGGTGAGCTATAGATACTTTACCGATCCCAAATAGTAACTGCTGGATACTGACCAATAACCTGAGCAGTCAATTTTCTATTGTTATCCCCCCTTCTGACCCAATAGGTACTTCAATGAACAATACATGAGCTCCCCAAAATAGCCTGAACTGTAGTAGGATGGAGCAAAGTTTGTTTACTATTGCATACAAATTAGAAGAAAGCTTGATCTACCTAGTATCAGAGGCAAACTACTTCTTAATCATGAGATAATATTGGGGCTCATACATTGAAGAACCCCATATCTTAGGAGGCTTTATTGCAAATATTAAGAGAGGACAACTGCCGTCATGACTGTTCTAGAGCAAGAATATGCAAGCTTTAATTCTCCCCACAGCAAACAAAGCTTCTCGAGACATGCTATCTATACTTCACATATTAGCCAATGAGAGTCAACACATTGGTGAAACCAACAGTCTGATAATGTCAAACAAATGTAGGCTGTAACTCTTCAACAATGCAGGTCTAAGCCATGCTCTTACTCTCTCTCTGAAATACACTGGGCTAAAAGATTCTTGTTTATCTTTGTAGACACAAATGAATGCTCATCAAACCCCTGTGCCTCTACTGGAACCTGTGATGATCAAGTCAATGGATTTATCTGCATCTGTGATTCCGGATATGACGGCGCACTGTGCAAATATAATATTGATGATTGCTCACCTAATCCATGCCTACATGGAAGCTGTACAGACGGTGTGGATAGCTTCACCTGTTCTTGTGATGCCGGATACGAAGGGGAAACATGTGGTGAGTGGTATATGTGGTCCCAAACCTTAGTTCAAATGGTTGATTTTGACCTAAGACCACAGAGCAATGGCTGATTGATCAGTCTTGAAGTGAATGATTGAGTGACATGGACCTAGCATATCTGTTGCCGCTGATTACAAGTCGGCTGAGGGAGATCTGATGCTTGGTCAAAATGCATAGGAGTACCCATTGGCAACTGGGTCTCATTATATCTCATTCAACTCGGTGAGTGAGAATTGAAGCTGTGGCTTTTATGTTGCTTTTTAGCACTCACTTTGTGCTATCAGGCTGATATTATTTGCTTATATAAATTGTTTATCTTCATATAGATTGTCCAGATGGATATATCCTGAACCCAGTATTATACACCTGCATAAGTAAAGTAGCTAGATCAAGCGCTATATGGCAAAATGCCAAAGAAGAATGTGAACAATCTGGAGATACACTGGCTGTACTCCCTACACTTGAAGATCTACAGTGGTTAGATAATTGCCAAGGTAAAAATTAATACTATAGCGAGTGTGTATATTATATTCATGTTATCAAAGATCAATGCTTGATATTGAAGAAGTTGAACTTCTTTCAGTAGCAATTGAATGAGTGAACCTTTTGTAGAATACTATCAGGAGAGATTTTTTACTGATTCCGATGAGAAACAAAAACTAAAAACTGCAAAATTGCTTTTAGTTTATTGCTGTTATACGCACTGACATGAATTCACTCTAAATGCAAGCTTTATGGTACTTTTTTGACATTATTAGCATTGGTTTGGTTATTTTGGTGAATTAAAATGAAAAGTTTGTTTGAGCCCTTGTGTATGTGGATGATTATTGATGCAATTCTTTTTTTTCAGATTTTGATTTTGATTGGTCAACACTCTGGATTGGCTTAAAGAAAATAGATGACACATACACATGGCAAGGCAGAATATCGACATCTGTATCCCTGACATCTGAGCTGTGGTATACAGATCATCCTCATAACCTCAGCTCACCTGACGCTGTCATATGTGTGTATGCATGTCGCCATTGCCGACTTATAAATGATCCCTGTACAATTTATAAGAAGTTTGTTTGTGAGAGACAGGTTTGAGTGAACAACCACACCATGATTTTTGTCAAATAATCATGATTATAATGATGTTGATTGTAACGTATAACTCAATTTGTAAAATGTCATGATGTTGTCAGCTTTTCTATAAGTAGAAGTTATGAGAATAAACAACTTTTAGTACAACATTTTTTTCTTTTCCCCTTGCGATGAGGTTGACTTAAGACTTGGGACTTTTCTCTCTTATTCAATAGTGATCTTTAAATTTAGACCTAAATTGCAAGTATGCCATAAATAGGTTACTTTTTTCATTGACCTTGACAAGCAGACACTTGAACAGTTAAAGAGAAAACTTTTGCAAATATTTCCTCCAACCTCCCTTTCACTAACTTAAGTCGCCCATTGTTAAGATTCTAAAAATGTGTTGGTCACGCTTCATCTATTCTAAACCGGATTTAATAGCAAATTTTAATTTGCAAGTACCCATTCTGGCAAACGATGTTTGAGAGTGGCGCTGATATTGAATTATGGTTTTCAATGAACCACACCAGTGCTTTTTCCAAACTATGTTTAAAATTATTAGAAAGTTATATATAACAATATTAAAGTAAATATATGAAAATCAAAATCTTGTTCATGGTGGTGACGTTATAGGTGTATGTAAGCTCTTAAATTCTATGCAAGTTGATGGGAATATAGTTTTGATAATAACCATGAAACAAGACTGCTCCATATTATGGTGGATTTAAGTGAATGCTCTCTTCACACAAACATTAATCGATTGGCATTTGACTTATGTATTTAATATGATACTCCGCTGGAATTCCCAGTCTGTGTCCGACCTTCGACCTGTCTCTGTTTTTTTTTACAAAACAGATATTGTCTATGCTAGGGTTTTCTCGTCAAAACACTGTCAATGCGCCAGTAGTGCTGTTTCTGTTTGCGCTCTTAGCTGCTCTTAAGAGGCAATGTCCAATATGTTTTCTGTTTTTCACTAGGGCGTCTATAAGTGATAAACCTGATTTCAAAGTTTGAAAACGGAGGGTCTGGAGGGGTCAAGAGTGTGTCGTTTGCCCTTGTAAAGAACTTACATAGAACATACTGAAGAACTTTTGCCTATCATTGTAAAGGTAGTTTTAGGTATAGCAACTTTGACAAATATCCACAAAATACTTGGGTATAACGACATATAAACCACTATATTGCAGCTGTAAGTTCGATAGAATAATGAGTTATCCTCAATCTTGTCTGCGCCATTATATTATATTAACCAACTGTAAATGCTATTATGACGCACAAATGATTTTCAAATGTATTTTAAACACTGGTACTAGATTGTTGATGCTTTAAACTGAAGTTTCGATTGTACCTTTAATGAACTTACCTACACTGTTATCCAAAAGGTCTGAAAAGCAATTATTCAAAGGTTCTAAAAATAGGAGTAGGAGGTAGCTCAGTTGGTTAGAGCGCCGGTCCTTCAACACGCAAGTGATGACGGTCGTGGGTTCGAATCCCACTGCAGTCAATTGCATACTGGGGTTTGGTTGGCCCCAAAGTGTGCTCTGACCTGCCTGCAAACTGCGAGCAAAACTGGTGCAGACATTGCGGCCTTGCCATTAAGGCAAATAATATTTCGCTGCGCATACTCTGGGATGTTGCATGTGATACGACATCCGATTTTAATCAGTTTTAATTGAGACAAAAGAGCCAGTTCCAACCAAATTAACCCTTAGATATCTTTTTAAAACCTTATCGCAAGTCTTTCAAACCTAAAACTTTGTCAAAAGATTGAGAACAATGTGAGCACTAGGTTTGAGAAATGAATTTATGATTTGACAATGAGACCAATGCCACAGGTATTAAGTAATCATGTTATCTTTATGACAAACGATGACTACTGATCGAAGCCATTCACGTAATCCCTAACAATAACAAACTAGATTACAGATGTGCCACAACCAAAACATGGCTATATCAAAATCCTTGAAAAATACGTGCATTTTCTTGACATTCCGCATGCAAATCATTGTTATGCCATACCTCTCATTCAGACATTGAAGCCCAATTAGCAGCGTAAAAGCAAACCCCCCCCCCCCCCCCCCCGATAACTATTTAGAGCTGCACTGCTATTAACTATTTTGCGCTACTCCTGAAAAAGTTGCTGCTGCATTACTCATCCCACTAAGTACTGTAACCATGCATATAAACCAAAGCGCGAAAACAAACACCCCTTCCCTCCATGATGCCTTATAAAGAGTTTCTGTCAAAAATTCTCAAACAGAATTAATTATAATATTGCAGCCATCGTGACACTGTCATGACGGGTCAGTGTAACAAATGACACAACAGGTTATCTGTCTTTCATTGCAGGCTCATGAGCCGCGCGAAAACAACCACCCCATTCATACATTGTAAAATCAACCTTCACAAAGCAATTGCCTGTTAGAAATGACAGTCAGCCACAAATGTGACACAGAGTGATGATCACCTTTGAGCTTATCATATTGTGTGCCCTGGTATTGCACAGTAGGTCTATATATATGACTGGCGCGACGACAACCCCCCTCCCCAACATATATCTAGAACTGCACTGCTATTTAGTATTTGGTAGTGTGAGTCCTGAAATAGCTTCTATTACAATACTCACCCCATTAAACGCTGTAACCCTACTCAAAAACCCATTGCTACAGCCACACGAAAACAACCACCATGACTTTGTGCTATTATACTTTTACCACATGTAGCCTAACTAATATTGATTTTTGAATTTTTTGTCTGTCTCAGAGGTCAACATGCTGTCTTTAACTATCTGTTATTTTGATACTTTGAAGCCAACCTCTATAAATGAATAATTAAACCTTTTATGCAACATTTTAGATAATTGACCAATTCCATCCCCATATTTTCATCAAAATATTAAAAAAAACTCCACTTCCAAGCTCACTATGGTACAGATCAATTAAGCCAGGAATTAGATTGCCTTGGAAAAAATGCTGAAGTTCTCTGGCGCCCTCATTCACCAGTATTTGCAACAATGTTTCATTGATTTTGCGCCGCTACTTGGTTGAGTTGAGCAAACATCTGTGTGCTTACCATAAGGGTTATACATTTTTAAATCTACCGGTACCTTTTGATAAGTTCTGTGCTATGATGTTAATGTCATGTAAAGGGTAAACAATTGACAAATTAACACTGCGAGAATTCTTGTTCTACTCAATGCGCTAACCTCATTAATGTAATCAGGCAGATCAAAGTGTACATTGTAGCCATTCTATCAACATGAAGGTTGATCAATGAATATTGATCACACCAACCTACTCATGATCAATACAATTTATATATTAGAAAATTTAATTCTTTTGACAATTTGTTTCGAACCAATTGCGTGTAACTGAGTAACGTGGCTAGGAGCGAGTAAATGGATGTCAATGCAGCAGTTCCATAGCATCTACCCAATAAATCCCCTAGAAATTTCATATTTTATAACAGAACTGATTTTTTTCATTAACAGTAGTCAGTTTTATGAGTTTTTATTAAGGCCTTTATTCAGAGTTGCCCTCTCTCCAGTTTGGTACTTTTAACCCACGCTGCATAGGAAAAACGTGCTGAAAGAGGGTTATCTTGAAAAGCGCTTATGTTAGGATAAATTGATTATGGATTCAGAATCTGCACCTTTGAAAACCCTGCGAGGCAGGGTGTCCGTATCATTGAGGGCTTGAAAGTTGATTAATCTTAATCTTAAAATTCATGAAAATTTCCATGAAATTTGTCAGCAAAACTGGTAGAAATTGATTTAATTGACTATCCGAATATCAAACTTATTTCCCAAACTATGTCCCAATTAGATCTCAATGGCACAGATTCTGAATCAAGCAACATTATCCTAACCTAAGCGGTTTTCAAGATAACCCTCTTTTCAGCACATTTTTCCTATGCAGCGTGGGTTAAAAGTACCAAACTGGAGAGAGGACAGCTACGAATTGAGGCCCAAATCAAAGCTCAGAATACTGTCTATTGATCCTGAAATCTATATATTTTGATCAAAAAATATAAAAATCTCAAACCAACTGTATTTTGTTAGTCAATAAGAGCAAGTAAAGGATGAATATATATAATATATACATTGAATATCAAATAACCTGAAGTATGTGCTAAGCTACAAGTGTAAACAACTCTTGATATCCACAATTGAATCTGTTTGGCGGTACTGTACAGTGATACATAACGCAGTACTCAAGACATTGCGCTGATCTCTTTGTTGGCAGAGCATCAAGCAAATCATAACAGAACTAAACAAGATACTGGTTACAGTCAGCAGAGTCAGCATATTTGCCACGTAAGTTATCATCTTTGTAAGTTAATGACATGGGTTTCCAACAGTGTTGCATTTGTGGGGAAATTCTAGAAATATGATCAAGTGGTCGATTTCGAAATAAAAAAAATATTATGTGTACATTAACTGGCCACCAGGTAGCGAAGAAAACCTTATGCTTGACCTTGACCACGCTTCCACAGACGACTATTGACTGTAATCACACGATAAATCCTTTATTCAATGTGTTAATGTGTGAGGTTGACATAGTTTTCTTACTTCTTCCTTACTTACATTCTTTATCCAAGACAGGGTCTCCTTAGTTATCTGAGATTTCGATCTGTCAGATAAATACCAAATTCAGAACAACAAACTGAAGCCAAGGAAAAGGGTGAGGCAATTGTTTTGAAAAGATATGATGATGTATAATATTATGATGGAGCTTTGTTTGTTTGTTCAATTTATTCCGGAGATGTTTACAGATGAAATGAGGTGCAGGCTTTTCAAATAAAACGTAAAAAATCACTTGGATTTCGCATACAGTAATCTTAAAAGTGTAACTAAAAGTAAAGTATTTTCCACCAAATATGCTTCAGGATTGAGGGTATCGATCGTCCTTGCTTTACAGTGTGGGATCTTTAAATGTTAAAGTTGGATGCAGTTGAATGTTAAGGCCTGGTATATGGCTTTAGTGTGCGTTGATGTTTCAGCAAGTGCTCTGGATCGTTCTTGAGCCAAGGCATGGCAGTTCATGTTAAGCGTCTCTGACAGGGTTTTGATATCTGCCGGCTGCCAGTAAATGTTCAAGAATAGAGAAGACTGGAGATGATTCAAAGTGCTAGTTTTTTACTTTTTTTTATTAGTTTTTTACTTAGTTTTTTTTCCAGTTCTTCTCTCTGCTGGTCTGTAGTGTTTTAGTGATCATAGCCCTTAGTTGCTGAAAGGGATTCAACCAGCTGCTCTGGATCAGACCCTTGATCAGCCATTCTCTGCTTTTTGACTGCATGTTTTTCTAAAGATTCTCTGGTATCACATGTTGTGTTGCTTAATCTTTTATAAATACTTCTACAAGAGTTGGGGAATTGTCATCCCCTTTATCCAGGAACAATGACGCTGACTTTACCTAGCGATTACACCTAATAGGTCATTGGGTAAGTTATGGTTGAACAGGGACACAACTCCTGAGCTGCAATTCATCTGGTGCGCAGAGCAATGACAATCCATTCGTTTGCTGCTTTTTTTCTGTGCATCATTCCCATGTGCAGTCTCAGTGACCTTGCGCAATGCACATTGTTGTTACATCATGTCAAGTTGTGGTGCCATTTGTTCAATTATTACTGCGACATTGCGCAAAGCGCATTGGTGTTACATCATTTCAAGTTTTGACTGCCACTTATTCGAATAATTATTCACGCTGTTATATGTAAAATAATGTTGACTTGGGGTTTGGGTGACTAGCTGTATGAGCAGATCAAGAATAAATTATTATGATGTTGCAGAAATAGGCCTTGATCATCAATGTGGTGAACTATTGTGATTCTGCTCAACAGTGAGTCAAGGTAAGCAAATCCTTGGTTTATTGATAGATGAAATCTAATCGGACATTGAACATTGGGACAACAAAATGCGGTTATTGGGTCTGTTCCGTTGCTGGGCGCGTTCGGGCTCGCCCTACCTCGCCAAGGCGCGCTGGTAGGGCTCGCCATACTGTGGCCGGGCGAGCCTGGTGGGCCATGTTGCCTGAATGCTGTTTCGCCACACAGTCGCCCAGCAACGCCTCGTGCTCGCCCACGCGGCGAGCCACGGCGAATATGGACACTTCAGCCTCCCCTGTTAGCCCATTGTGTCACCTTCAGCCCATGTTCGCCCTCAAACGCCCCTCGCCTTGTTTTGCCGGTTCGCCCAGAGGCTAGCCTGACTAAAACACCTTTTGCCCATGCACAAATATCTACCTAACTGGAAACCAACCACTGAACAGTGTATGGCCTATCTTTCTTTACTATCTGTCAGTCAACTAATTTTGTCAATCCAAGCCCGAACGCGCCCAGCAACGGAACAGACCCAATAACCCAAAATGCAAATCTGCAACTGAAAGGTACAGGATGTTCATACTTGAATGCAGAATGAAGTGCACCCTCGGCTCTTTCATATACTGTAAATTGAAATAGCACATACTTGCTAATTGAAGATTGGTTGCTAACTACAGCAAAAGATAGCAACATATTTTTGTGTATTTTTTCTCACTAGCATCATTATTCATAATTCTATCTTTACCATATCTGTCTTAGTCTGTTTTTTATGAGATGACAATGGGTTATCATATAGAGCCCATTGTGCCTTCTGGTCCGGCTTGGTGGTTTGGGAGAGATATATTGATCAATGTCAGTGGTCACCTCGTTAAAGTGCATAGCCCTAAACAAGCCTAGTCAACCAGTCTGTTTGTATGCCTTTTCTCTAAGCTTTGGTAAGTAGGTATCCTAGTCTGAAATAATATTTCCAATGATGTAATCTGTGTTGAGACTGATGAGCATGCAGCTTTGTTATTTATTGTCATAAATCGCTTTTTGGAAGGGAGGGGGCTTATTATAGTAAAACAAATACATTCATTCGGTACAGGCTAGAACGAAGTTAGTTTAGCAGATACAACTATTGAAGCGGAAGTCAAATGTTGATGGCTGGGGCACGTTTACCTCTGGATACTGTCATTACCTTGCATATTTTTGGTTAATTTGGAGTTAGAGAATTTTTTTCATGCTTACAATTACGAACTCCAAAACAATCACATACTTTTTGTATCGTGAATTAACTGCAAAAAAACTTTCTTTGATTGAGAGTTTAATTTTCTTTGACCTGAGAGGGTTTCTACCTAGTATGATGCCGTGTTTCAAGCTGCTTGAGTTATTCTGAGGTAGTAGTTACAAGTTGCTGGTGGAGAACCCAAGCCGAGCCTACTCATATATTGGCGGGATATGTTTACGACAGGCAAGGAGTTTCACGGTTGTTAACTTTTTTTATTTTCTGTTTCACTTGTACCTGGTAAGGTTGTTTTCCAAGATTAACTATAATGATTCTTGGTAGGCATCCGTGTTCAAGATAACGGTCTCTGTAACTCTTTTTTTTTCGGGTAAATCTCCAGATAAGTATAATCTTTTTTTTGGACCATGATGTTGTGGGCTGCCTGAAATCCCAGGAATGATGAATGTTCGGCCTTGCCTGTCATTGTAAACTCAGAGTGAGAATATCTCATGGCAGGAATGTGAAAATATATAGTAGACCTACAGGTTTGACAGCTGTTCATAGCTGACGAGCAACGATATCGGTATCTTGTTTTAAATCTTTGACAATCCATAACTAGTCTACTATGAAACAACAGTGTGTTAACTTCCGTGGAACTCAATGATAAACTAAATAATACTGGTAATATAATAAAATCGATAATAACTACAATGCAACTATGTCTCGATTTGTGTTGTGTGATCTGTCAGATATTTGCAAGCAGTTTTAGATTGCCAGGAAGGAGCCTTACTGGTCCAATTATTCTATTTTTCCAATTCACATGTCAATTGATTTAAAATTTGTAATTTTTTTTGGGAATGGAAGAGAAAAGAAACAGTGAGCATTATTGAACGTGATTGAATGTCTTTGCTAACTGCCCCTCTTATCAGATCCAACATCAGTCATCTAAACCACCCCGATGATTGAAATACCGTTAAGATTTGATCACATGAATATATACTTAAGACAAAAGGTGACCCACACAGCTGGACTATAAACCATTACAAAGGGTAGGGTTTCTTGCACTGGTAGTGATGAGTAATTTGCTCCAGTCACAAGTGAAATATGCCAGTGCCATATTGCTATAAGGGACTGATGACAGCCTAGATATGAGACCTTCTACTGATTTTTGTTGAGGTTTACTAGTATCCGTCTAATGAGACGTATCCCACACAGCTATTATAGTAAGATTAATATTATCATATCTCACAACCAATCAAAGAAGAGATTATCTGATCATATATGGTGGCGCCAATTGATGAGAGTTCAGAGGATGGAATCTAATGGGAAATTCCTTGAAAATAGAGACGATAGGGAGATTTTTCAATGACGAGGTTTAGGAAAAGGAATTTGTTGTAAAAGCTGAGAAGATATAACTTGCCTTGTCTGTGCATGTGAGTTATGAAATTTTCTACATCAAGATCTTTAGATTTTTGAGATGACACAGGACAAGTAGCTAAGCTGGTTAAGATATGCACATTTTTCAGATTTGACGATATGACATAGACATATTGAAAGTGAACTAGAACCTGAAATTGAAAACCTGAATCAGCAATGTTGACATATTATTGTATACTTAACGTGATATATCGCCTTTACAGTTTCTCAGGAACTACTTTTCCCAACTCAAAAATTCCTTCACTGACATGTTGCCAGTAGTCTGGCTTCTAACTTGATTAATTGTGCATTAACTAAAATACATTGAAAACATATAGGCAGCAAAGGGCAAAATGATGCAGTAAATCACGTTATGCAAAAGTGTGATGAAAATCTATGCAACGTTACATGCAAAGCACTCTGTGTACAACAATGGATCCCCTTCTTTGGGTGATTTTTAAACAATGAAAGAGAAATGTTTATGCTCATAACTTCTCAGCTATCGAATTTATCATCAAACACCGCTGACAAAACCTCAGAAATACTCTCCAGTTTCATCGAATCTAATATGTATAGCATGTTCTTTAACCTATTTTGAGCTTTTTGGCTGGAGAGGAGTGTATGTTTTGGACCAAATAAAGCTGGTTTAGCCACGAATATCCAAATATCTCAATATGTATAGCCATAAATAACAATCGCTTTGATCAAAACCTAGACAATCTCCTGTTGTTCATCATGCTGCCAACAAATTCTACTGTCATCTTTCTGAATTTCTGAATTTTGGCAGGAGAATTTCGACTTAAATAAGCTAAAATTTGGGTTATCATCTGTTACAGTTGTGACAACCAGGATCTGCAAGCTGGTAAGATTATTGATGGTAGTGACATCAAAAGACCAAACTGGTATAATAAATTGGAAACTTTAGTTTCTGCACTTTTGGGGTTGCATGTAATGAAGGGTCAGAAATGGCCCTATTAATATTGCAAAAATCAATTTAAAGTCCCAAAGACAGGAGGCTCATAATCATAAATTTTCACTTAAATGTCACTCCTCCAGTTAGTGCCATGCCCTCCTCTATATGATAAAACATAAACTAATCAAATACCTCAAAAACAAGGCACAGAGGGCTCAATTTAAACAGGGCATTTTTTACCCCAAAATAAACTTCCAGAGGTCACTGCAACTCAACATCAAATATTTGGGAGGTTTCAACTGTGAGAACAACTATAAGAGATGATCAACAATACAATATAAAAAAGTTTTAAAAAGCGATATATCACGTTAATAAATAATATTAATATATAAAGATAGTAAGTGATATTACTAGATGAGTAAGATACAATTATTTGGTATTTTTATCCGCTCAAGACAAATTAAACCGACCAACTGTTCACTTACCTCGCTTGGGTACAGTACAGCTGGAATCTAAAGACATCATAATTTTGTTGAGATTAATTGTAAATTATGTCCATTGAACGACAGCCACTAAGTGTGGTTGACTGAGAAACAAGATATACTTTAATAAGTCTTCTGTGTTCTTTCCTCTTATCATACAGCAAAACAATGCCATGCGGTAGCCTCATGTATCTGTCTCCGATTTTGATTTCTGGTCATAATCTTGTATCTCTCTGTATGAGACTAAACTGCAGCTCACTTGCATTTTAGGAAACTATGAGTTATTAGAAAACATATGGATAAATAAGTCATAAGGTGGTTGCACAAGAAAATAATATATGTGGATAGATATATTTAACATTTGCACTGTATAAATTTTACAGCGATGTCTTTGAGAAAAAATTGACGCCATCAAGACTATTATATCAACATTAAATCCTTTCAAATAAATTGAAAAATAAACATAGAAAATGGAATGCACAGCACTATTCTACAAAATGCAATGATGAAATGTTTCACAAGAATTCTGGCTGAATAATCATCCGAATTATATTTGTGTCTTTTTCCCCATGCAGAAGGTGCAATCTGCTATTAATCAATGGCCATCAATGAGAAGTTGTTTGAAAACCTTGGTTGCCCTTTAAGAAGCTTTGATTTCTCTCTCTTGTTTCACTTGTGACTAGCCAACAGTTCTGTCATCCTCCTTTGGGTTTTCTCTTTCTGAGCAGGTATGTTTCGTCTTCCCAAATGAATGTCAAAACACAAAAGTGAATTTTTTATTGTTGCTACTGAATTCTTGGTCTGTGTAGCTGATTTTGTTCGTTAGTCAGTAATTGCAGACGTTTAAGCAAAGCTTAGCATCGATCATCGAAAATTTATTGGGAGAAAAGTGATACTGAAAATGTTTAGAGGAACAAATCATTACATTCAAACTTTTACATAAACAGTAATTTTCATAAACCATAGTATAATGATTTCAATTGTCTGGCTGATCAACCTTGATAGTTTGTATGTGGCTACTTGATACTAGACTTGGTTAACGGAGTAACAACCAAAGAATTCAATCATGATAAGCCAGATTCATAGATACTTTGCACGAATTCCCATAATATGACCATATCAAGCTGTCGAGCACAGAACATATAAGTATGTGTTGTAATCATTTTGTTGAATCATGATTCATGGTATGCTGCTGCAGTGGATGTCTGTCTCTTTGTTGGTAAACAATCTGATATGAAAGCCTCCAGGAACAGATCCCAACTCAATGAGTGTGACAAGCTTCTATACACATTGCATTCAAGGACAAAATTGCTGTGCCATTTTATGATCAGTGCCACACTCATTGGCATACCAGGTGTAGAAACAAATTAATAATACTACTCAAAAGGGCATGGGAACAATGTTGAATTAATATGTTAATTTTTACATGGTCAAAAACATTGTAATTAATTTGAATGAAAAAATTGGAATCTAAAATCTTAATCATATTACAAGGTGTGTTTATTTTTCCATAATATTTAAGTTTAACTTGTGATAGGCCAGTAGGCTGAGAATTTGCTATTTGTTATTTTCATTCTGAGTGAGGGCACTTGTCTTAATTTAATGTCAAAACAAAAATATAAAATTGGTGATAGCAGGGTTTGAGTTGCTTGCAGGTCTGGCTAAATGATGTTGGTCGTCTTTTTTTTGGTTGCTTGTGGTATCGGCACTGTCTGGTGAATGAACATTTGATTTTGGATTGTTTTACTTAATGATTCAAGCATTCATGGTTTCTCAAATTGCAGAAAGAGATTGATTGTGTTGCATGTACAAGCATTGAAAAAATAGTGATGGTATAATTTTATTGTATTGAGTGGTTGTTGGCCTACGCCTGTATCAAGGGAGAACCTAGACTAGATCTATTGATATCATCAGTAAGAGCCATAGGCTACAGTCATCACCAGAGACTTGATATACTACCTAGACAGGACAATGCTTATGCTTCACTGATCATAATATGTCCCACTTAAATAGCACGACATGACGTAATTAGTTTGTGCTGTGAGCCATAGTTTACTATATACAATTCAATGAAATAATGTGAAAAATCAAGGGACGCTGGGCATGATATCGGCCCCTGTCCAGCCCCTTATTATTCAAACACAAAGAAAATTGGTGAGTGTATGTAAAAGACCTTTCCGCACGAGATGGTAATAATAATTTGTCCACAGAACCAGATCTTTTTATGATAAGATACAATCATTGGCCAATAAACACTGAAATAAACACAGCCATTTACCCTCAGCACTTCCATCAGTCGATCACTACTATAAAAATGTAAAGAATACATATAACACAATATCAAAAATATTTTGTTGCATGAGCCAGATCTTATCACCACCATCATCGTTTTTTCTTCAAAATTGCACACAACCAGTCAGTTCAAATTGGATTGCTAATTTTATTGTTGCTTCACAAGGAAGAATAGATCTGTGCTGTAAATTGAGTATGCAAACTACAGATTGTTGTTCCTGAGTACGTATGAGGAATCTAGAGCATATGACAATAACTTAAAATTGTTATACTTCAGTACTGTAGTCAAAATCTAATGGCCTTTACTTTGAGAAAACTTAATTTTGCCGATGCTGGTAAGGTTGTTTGAGTTTATCAATGTGATATCGGCATCAACAGTGAATGTCAATTGCTTTCTTGACCTATTCACAAACACAGCAGTGTGGAAAAGTAGTTATTACAACAGGACACGTCATCATCTGAGAAAATGGAACTATATGTAATGATGAAACTACAGAAAAAGGATGGAAGCAGTGATTCTAATAATTTCCAAGACTGGAAAATAAATGCCGGCCAAACGATCACCAGCATTATTGCTTGACTCAGCCGAGAATTGCGTGCTCATATGCATCATAGCTGCTCACAAGCACAAACCTCCGCAGCCTGCAATAAATTTTTGTTGGCATGAGCTAAGGTTTAGTATGAATAATGGCTATTAATATAGAAACCAGTCTGAGCCACAAAATAACGTTTCTGAACCCTTTATTTAGACAGCCAGAGAAGTTTCTAAATTAATGAGCGGCAACAATCCCTTCTGCAATGACTTAAAAATCCCTCTGTAAGGAGACATTGTCAATTATACAGTAATCATTGTTGAGTGTGCTGCACTATCTTGAGAAGTATAGAGATGTCTGCAGGGCTCCACCTAGATCGAAGCTGAAATAGTTTTTATGGGAATTATTAACTATTGAATAAGAATGATGTGAATGTAACGATAAGAAAAATAATAATGATCATTACAGGAATTGTACTTTTCAAATATCACTCTAATTGACATTCACTGTTGCCGCCGATATCACATTGATAAACTCAAAAAACTCCAAGAACCTTACCGGCATCCGCAAAAATAAGTTTGGCCACGGTATTTCATTTTCCAGTTTTGGAAATTATTAGAGTCACATGCTTCCTTTCTTTTTCCTCTGTAGTTTCATCACTACATGTAGTTCCATTTGCTCAGATGATGACGTTTTCTGGTTTGGTTTGGCTTATTATAACAATCATTGTATTAACAAGCGATAGGATTGGATTTTACATTCTGTTGTGAGCTGACATGTAGTATGGAAAAAAGCTCTTTAAATGCATTCCTGTCCTGCACTTTGGTGGGCAATAGATGAAATGTAGGCGAGAGGATACCTTTGCACAGTTGCATAGTCGGGGAAGCAATAGACATTCGCTGTTGACACCGATATCACATTTATAAACTCAAAGAACCTTACCGGCATCGGCAAAATTAAGTTTGGCCAGGGTAAAGGCCATTAGATTTTGACTACAGTACTGAATGAAGTATAATAATTTTAAGTTATTGTCACATACTCTAGATTCATCATACGTACTCAGGAACAACAGCTATCTGTAGTTTGCATGCTCATTTAACAGCACAGATCTATTCTTCCTTGTGAAGCAACAATAAAATTAGCAATCCAAATTGAGCAGACTGGTTGTGTTCAGTCACAACTACGAATAGTTTTAGGGAAAAAAATGATGATGGTGGTGTTGCTGGTGGCTGGTGCTTAGATCTGGCTCATCCAACAAAATATTTGTGATCTTGTGGTATAGGTGTTCTTTACATTTTTATAGTAGTGAAGGAAGTGATGAGGGTAAATGGCTGTGTTTATTTCAATGTTTATTGGCTAGTGATTGTCTCTTATCATAAAAAGTTCCGGCTCTGGAGACAAATTATGAATACCATCTCGTGTGGAAAGGTCTTTTACATACACTCACCAATTTTCTTTGTGTTTTAATAATAAGGGTCTGGACAGGGGCTGATATCATGCCCAGCGTCCCTTGATTTTCACATTATTACATTGATGGATATAAATAGTAAACTATGGCTCACAGCACAAACTAATTACGTCATGACACGCTATTTAAGTGGGACAGTATTGAATGCTAATGGCCTGTCTAGGTAGTATATTAAGTCTATGGTGATCACTAAACCTAAGAGTTGTCAGAATCTCAAGATCACAGGTTGTTATCGAAAAGAAACAAGCTGTTGTATCGTATTAAGGCCATGGGTGAACTGACAGTACTTGTCATCATACACAACTCTCCAACATCTCCATCAGCTCGACTGGTTGCATCAGCTCCATCACTTCCATTGGTTGCATCCTCTGGAAGTAGAATACAGACTTATATGACAAAATTAGTACCATATATCTGAGCCCAGGACAAAGATCCAGAAGCTACCGAACATGTTGTACATTAGTTAGCCTGGGTTAGGTGTAATAGGAAAGAGTTTTGAGACATTGCAATATCCAGAAGCAAATCGCTATTATAATATCAAACATAATTTATATTTTTTGGAATTCTTGACGAAATTATAGTGGCATTATTTCACTAAAGACAGGGAAATGTTCTACCAAAATGGCAGATGCAGTTTGTGGCTGCCTTTGGTTTTATATGTATATCACTACAGCCTTCAAATTCATATCCTATTAACAGAAGGCCGGACCTAAATACAATAGGCTACAAAACTGGCAATCGATCTCTCCCAGAGCACAATTGGCATTCATCATAAGTGAAGCTATATCTAAGTGAAAGATCGTTGAATGCTCACACCATTGACAATCGGTACAAGAGCTTGAGGACATTTTGATTTTGTTCTACAAGTTATTTATTAACATTACTAATTGGTATTCATTTGAAATTGCTGCAGGCCTTATTTGGTATGGTGGGAGTTCCTAGACTAGATATATTGATCTAATAATAATGATAATAATAGTAATAATAATAATAATATAATTATTCAATTTTTTTTGCTGATGAAGTTATAAATGAAATTTAAGACTGGCATAAAACAAATATTGTAATGAATCAAGTGAGTTCGTTAAAAATACATGATCAAGTAGGGCAGTTCTTTTTAATGATTGACGGTCTTTAACAAGGTCGGCATTGGTGATCTTCATTTGAGGAAACTCTAGCTACGAAAGGGAAACATGAGATATGGCGACGTACATTTAGTTCATCCTGTTAGTTAATCAGTTAGAAATATAGCTACAGTCGTAAATAAATCCAAGAATTGTAAAACCCAGATCACAGCGTATAAAGATAAAACTTGTATTGTATTCAAATTTCATGAACTTACAGTGGTTGTATCAGGAGACAAGTCTCCTGCGCATTGGTCAGTCTCGGTTGCTGTAGTTGTCTTCTCCTGGAAGTAGAATTCAATAGACTTGTATATTATTATACAAAAAACTTTATACATGAGTTCAGGGAGGGCTACACATCATTTTGTACAGGTGTTGATCAAGGGTAAGTTACATAAGAAAAAGCTGAGGGCTGAGGCTGCATTAAAATATATATGTTTATTACTGCAGCATCAATGCTCATATAATATTATCAGAGGGCATGGGGACTACACACAATTACAATATTAGGTTACAGAACTGTCAAACCATCTCTCTTCATTGACAGTCATTCGTTACATGGACAATAATATAGGATATATTGGTTATTATTTTAATAACTAATCCGACTAAGAAGCTTTGATTTCACCTCCACTTGTTTCACTTGTGACTAGCAACCAGTTTTGTCACTTTCCTTCGGGTGTCCTCATTCTTGATTTCTTGATATTTTCCATCATAAGGACAATCAGCTTCTTAATTTAATGTCAAAACAAAGATACGAAATTGTTGATAGCAGGCTTTGAGACACTTTGAATTGTTGGTCTGGGTAGTTGAAGTTGGTTGTCATTGAGTTATTGAATGTGTGAATGAAAAATTCAACCAAAAGCAAATGAATCATTTTAGACTGATGTGTTCCAAAAAGAATTGAAAAACACTAAAAGAAAGTAACTATAGTCTAAATTATATATGAAATTATAATAATAACTGTATTAATTAATATATAATAATCAAATAATGAATTTGGGTATGTTATATTGTTTCTGCAAGCCACAGCAAAAATTCTGAGATGTTAAATTTTGTATATAGAAATAAGAAGCATGTAGCATGATGTGATATGTTAAAGTAGGCGATAGTATATAATATCAGTGTCAGGCTAGGTGGGCAGTTGAAATGGGTCGTTTTGACCCTTGCAGTAGCCGTGCTCATGGTTCTGAACTAACTTTGGCCTGAACCAGTAATGGGCTGACCAAATTCAAGTGTCAGCCTCCTTCTGACATAGTCTTCAGTGATCTGGTTGGGCTTGGAACAGCTCGAACTTTTCTGTTGCCCCATGATGCGTCTCATAGTAGGGCTGCTCAGGGGGCATCCAATGTCACTAAGCTTGGTAATAACAGATGAGTGGCCATTGTTATGCTTGTAGATGAATCTTGACGCGCAGCTAAAATAGGTTCTCGCATGAAGAATTGTTTTTGGCATATCCTTCAGCGCTCTATTGAGCGCCTCATATATTAAGAACTGAAACCATAAGCTGTGGCTTGTAGTGCAGATTTGTGCAATCATATGCAATATATCAGACAGCTGCTGGCGCTCTGCAGCAGTGTAGTTAATGCTTATACTCAGTGTAAAAAAGAGATGATAAGGTTCCAGAGTTCAGTTGGCAATAAAATAATAAATGGTTTTCCATGACATTCAGCTATAATTATTGTAGATACCTGCATAATTGTCTTAATATCTAGGCTCGCTATGGGTAATGTAATAACGCAAGCTCATCATTTTATATATTTGTTGTGTACTGCAAATCAAAATTCAAAGTTATGCAAACAGTTGAAAATGCACTGCCAGTTTACAATTTCATCCCAGTTGAAACTTGATAATTGTGGAAGTTGATACCTGTCGTTCTGTTCTTTTCTCTCAGGCTTTCAAAGTCATAAGACATGGATGTCTTTGAAAGAGCTTTGATTATTTATATTGATTCTGTGTGGATGCAGTAAACAGGGACTAGTGCTGCAGCAAAATATCTGAAACATTGTACTTAATTGCAATTGATCAATTATTCTGGTGATTGATAAATGCATTCTGCATGTCACAATGTCATAATCTGTCAGAGATTTTATATCAGCAGGATTTTAGTCTTTTGTTATTCTCTCCGATTCCACATTGGATTGATATCAGTATGATAAGATAAGCAGATGTGATTAATATGAATATGATAAACTCAATATAAGCAAATATATAAACATTATCATTTTGTGTTAAATGTTAATGGGAGCAAGATTTCAATCATTGGTTATTCTCTCAACATTGTATCTATATCAGTATGGGATATAAATTATTTGTTTTGAAGAGGCAAACATTATAAATATTGCGCTTTCCTATGAAGAAGCATCAGATACTGTTTACTTTTCAAACTAACAGTAAAAGGTTATTGTGTACTCTAAGAGTTATCTATATCACAGAAAGTGAAGCTTAAATGTTATACTGTCTATTTAAGCTGTCTGCACTCATTCAAGAAAATTAGACAATGATAAACTAGTTATAAATCAAAAAACAAGAGCATCACGTATGTTCAATTATGTATGTGTATTGTATGTATAATTTTATTGTTATGGAGTGGTTGCTGGGCCAATCTGGTATCAAGGGAGATCCTAGACTAGATCTATTATTACTAGGTATTATCAGTAAGGGTCATAGGCTACAGTCATCACTAAACCTAAAAGTTGTCAGAATCTGAAGATCACAGGTTATTATCGAAAAGAAACAAACTTTTGTATCGTATTAAGGTCATGAGTGAACTGACAGTACTTGTCATCATGCACAACTCTATAATGCGTCCATCAGCTCCATCAAAGAATCTTCTCCCTTGGGTTGCATCCTCCTGAATGTAGAATACAGACTTGTATGAAGATCTTAGTACCATATATCTGAGTTCAGGACAGGGATACATTAGCTACAGAACATTTTGTACACGAGTTAACCTGGGTTAGGTGCAATAGGAAAGAGTTTTGAGACATTTCATTATCCAGAAACGAATATCGTTATATTATATCGAACATAGTTTATACTTTGTGGAGTTCTTGATGAAATTAAAGTGGTATTCTTTCACTATAGACAGAAAATAATTCCAACAAAATAACAGGTACAATTAATACAAATATAAGGCTACAAACAATCTCTCCCAGAGCATGATTGGCATACATCACAAGTGAACCTATAGTTAGGTAAGACATGAATAAATACTTATTCATTTGACAATCGGTTCAGGAGCTTTTGAGTATTTTGATTTCTTCTACAATTGATTTAGTAACATTTACGACTAAAATTCATATGAAATGGATGTTGGCCTTATTTAGTATGGAGGGAGTTCCTAGACTAGATATATTGATATAATAAAAATAATAATATTTTTAATTTCATTTGCTGATCAAGTCATAACAAATATGGTAATGAATTAGGTGAATTCGTTGAAAATGTTTTTAACTTTAATACGAAATTATGATTGTAATCATGTGAATAATTAATCAAAAAATAATAGTTAAATGAACACAAATGGATGAATAAAATAAATAAAAATTAAATACAATATGAATCAAAAAAGAACATTTGAAGGATACATGAGCCGTTAAACAAATAGCTGAACCAGCGTAGTCTTATATTGACAAAGAGTCCTAAATTCTTATATATCATTATAAACTAGACTTTATAAACTATTTTTGTATTCAAGGGTTAATAAAAGAACGCAATTATAATTTATGTAGATGTTTTCTGAAGCTTTGTTGCTTTGGTCGATGGTTGATGTTATTATGGTCGTTTGTATTGGTGCACTGATTCATCAACCGGTGCAAGTTCATAATGATACAATTTTAATGGATAAAACTTATAAATTGTGGGCCCTCTTGAGAGTACACAAAACCAAGAACTTTTCTCCAGAATGATTTAATTGATCACTGTGGTTGATGATGTTAGATCAGCATATCTTGGTATTCTAGAAGAAACAACTTATGTACTGTTATCATATCAACAACTTACCCTTTCATGGTTCTGCTATGTGTAGGAATGGATCGATTTAGGTACTTAGGTAAGATTGGACAAATTATGCCAATAATATATCCTATTATACGAGTCCTTCTCTTACTCCTTCTGTTGTGTTTTCTCAGGCCATTCAAATCAAAAGGGATTTTTGTCTTTGAACGGGATTTGATCATTTGTATTGATTCTCTGTAATCTCATAAATGTCCAATAATGTTTAAGATTCTCTGCTCAGATAGTTATTATGATGTCAACGTTAGTTCAATGTTACACAGTGAACAGTACTCCCACTGATAGCAGAGAGCAAGATATGAATATTTGGTTAATCTACCCCATTCCAGAGTGAATAAAGACAATTTTAGTAAAATTCACATTATAAGAAATGATTTCATCATTAGTGCATTGTCACAAGGTGTCATAGATTTGACACCGGCGAGGCTTTGGTTATTCTCTCCCATTCCAGATCAAATCTAAATCAGTATGAGAAGATAAAGCAGATTTAAACAATATAGTAATATGAATGAATATTGAATATCGTATTGTAGAAATCAATATAAGCGATATTCATATTTTGATATGTTCAGTTGTAATGGTATAAGTATTATAAAACCAATCAAATTAGACAAAGATAAATTGGTTAAATAAAAAAACAAGAGCTAGCATATGCTCAATTGTAAAATTGACAATAAAAATAAAAAATTCTATTTTTTTAAGACCTTGAGTAACATCGATATTTAAACGAATTCACTGCAGTAAGTTCTGAAGCATATTTCATTACTTACCTCGTCCCAATTCGCATGCACTTCAACGTTTTTTCTGGTCAAAACGAGTGTGCTCAACACATCTGCCCATCTTTACTGCATTATGTGATGTTACCGTCTATGTGAGGCGGCATAGTAGTATCAACCGTCTATAAAACATTATCAGGGTGATAAAAATAGAATCGACTGTTGTCACTGATGGTTGAACAGAGAAAGGAGTGGACAGTTTCTTTCCATTCCATAGTCCAGAACATATTTGAGGAAACTCTAGCTACGAAACGGAAATATAAGATCAGACAATTTACATTTAGTTCATCAAGTTAGTTAATAAGTTAAATACATGGCTACAGTCATCTAAGAATCCAAGAATTGTAATATTCAGATCACAGCAGATAGAGATAAAACTTGTACCGTATTAAAAGTAAACTTACAGTGATTGTAGTGATTGATAGTAAGCACTAGGCCTTCAACTGGACAGTGGAGTGACAACAAAAAATACAATAAATCATAGTCAGTTGATTCATGTTAGATTGCTGATTAGGGTATCTGACTTTTTGTTAGTAAGATTCCTGGAATAAAAGCCTCCAGGAACAAATCCTTACTCATTAAGGATCTAAATGCACTGCATTCAAGGACAGATTTGCTGTGCTGTCTTATGATCAATGTCACTTTCATTGGTATGACAAATGTAGAAATTAATTAAATAATTAAGCAATAAAATTACCAAACAGGGCATGGGAAAAAATGTTGAATTTAAAGATAGTTTATTGCATGGCCAAAAATAATTGAAAAATACTAAGCAGAACAACAGATTATAGTCAAACTTTTATATGAAATTGATTATAACCATATTGAAAGTTAACTTAAAAATAATCATTAAATGAACAATAATGGACAAATGGAATTAAAAATTTTCAGGCTACACAAGCTATTGACAAATACCTGAAACATGGTTTTCTTTAATGAGTAAGTGTCATAAAATCCCATATATCATTAGTTTTATTTTTTCATGCAAGGGTAAATAAAAGAAAGACATTAGCATTTATATATATGTTGTCTGAAGCTTTGATGCTTTGGTCAATTGTTGGTGTTATTATGGTTGTTTGTATTAGTGCGCTGATTCATCCACCGGTTCAAGTTCATCTATAACGCTGACAGGTCAGAAGGAAGCAAGGAAATTTAAAGCAGTTGTTGCATGCTCTATAGGTCGAACGACAAGTAAAGTGATACGATGTTAACGGATAAAAATTTCAAATTGTGGGCCTAATCAGCATATCTTCATGTATATGAAGAGCACGTCTCATGAAGTGATGTCGATGTATGAGATTCACTCTTTCACGGTTCTTATATGTGTAGAAATGGATTAGTTGTTCTACTATTTTGAGAATGGAAAAGACACTTTCGACTTTCGACCCATCGGCTAGTAGAGGCCTGACACCCGCTGTGGGCAGACCCATTCAGAGGTACTCGTGCTTGAGAAGCCTCAGCGAGCGAGCCACCGTAACGCCACATTGCACTGTCTTTTCTTACTGGTAGAAAAACAAAGATAGCCTGGTTAGCTAATTGAGCGAACAGATATTTGAATAATGAATCAAGATTTTATGGAAGCAAAAAAAAACACAAAATGTCCCATTAAACAAATGATTATGGTTGACAAGATTTGAAGTACTCTGAAAAAAGGCAGCTTGATGGACAAAGGAAACAAAAACTGGTGTGACATTTTTGTTAAATTCATTACCTGTTATGAGTAGAAGCAACAGTTAGGGTTTGGATAACGGCAGTAATCTTAGTAAGCAAGATTCGATGAAATGTTTGTTTATATGAAACGCATTCAATCTATACAAATAGAAATATTATTTTGACAAAGCCCGTTGAGGCTTGTTTGAGGATTTGGATTGGTATCAGTGTTGAAGCAACAACTTTCCCCCAAAACACCATTTTGGATTGAATTCCTCTCTGTCGCTGCTGATTCATTCAACAGTTCCAGCATGTTAATTAATGCCTGCTCAGTTTTTCCCAAATCGATGTATGCTATCTGTAATGTGATGGTATGTGTTTTTGGAATTCTGAACTGAAATGTATCATCATGTAAACAGTTGAAAATGCAAGCTGACAATTTTGTCCCAATTGAAAATTGACCGTTGAAGCATTTGTGCCACTGTTGAGTCCTGTACTTCTGTTGTGTTTTCTCAGGCAATCAACATCAAAAGTAATGGATGCCTTTGAATGAGAATGGAGTTAATTATTATATTAGTTAAGTTTGGATGGCAGTAAAACACAAGAGAATTTTTAAAATATTACATTTTCCTTTGTTGCTGTTGCGAAATTTAACAAGAGCAATCTGATTATCAGAATTCCCCATGAACAAGAAATAGTTGAGAAGTAAAGTCATAAATATAAAATATTCAACTTCAAGATTCAGAGTTCATAACTGCAGTGGTCAGTAGTGTATAGTCAATATTTTTTTAATACATAACATGAATGTATTTATGTATGTTCTCCTCTGGCACATTGCTTATTATCATCATGAATACGTAACTGTTGTTTTATGTCCATTGTTCTGCAGGCTTCTCAGCTGTACACTGGCGCAGTTTGATATGGCTTATCATATCATTTCCATATTGGAGATAAAGTTGACATATTTATTGACACTTTTATCTTGAACAATTTGTCTCTTGTCCTTGGATAGAGTTTCTGCCCTAGCTGGTTGCACTGACGCAGCAAGGTGCAGGTGTTGGAGTAATAAAACATATTGCAATGAGATGCATACTGGTTTGTATTTGATAAAAATAAAGAGGAGGATTAAAAGAGGGAGCAGAGTTAACGAATTTGCCCGCCATAACCTAAGTGGAACAAGATAAAAAATTAAATCTAATGTCAATGATGCAAATACAAAAAAGAGCATTAAAAATATTTATTAAGAATTGAGCAATTAAGTGTGAGAAAAATTTGTACAATTAAGAGGAGGAATTAATGAATATGTATAAAATAATTGTGAAGACATGATGTGATCTTAACTCTGATGTTTGTGTTTGTTGAACGGCTTCATTACTTTGCCATGGGGCAGTAATTATAAATGTAAGACTTTTTGGAAGAAGAAAGAGCTTCAACATGCACATTACTGGATGTTATCTGCATTTTTCGCCAATTCTATTGGCTGAGAAATGCATTGCTGACTATAATAGTTGTCAAGGAATCTAGACGGACTGTCATGTGATGATATATACCTGTCAACTAGTTTTTTTCCTGGTTTTTCTGACACTTCAAAGTTCAAAGTCAAAATAATGGTGCCACATTAATTGGTATACAAGGTGTAAGAATAAATTGATAACATTACTAAAACAATGTTGAATAAAAAGTCCTTTGTTACATGGTCCATAATGAAGGTTAGCATGCTTATTTATTGAATGATTAATCAGTTTGTATTGAGGGAGATCCAAGACTAGACAGATTGATATTTTAAGTGTATAGGCTACAGGCATCACTAAATCTAAGAGTTCTCAGAATCTTCAGAAAGCAACTTAGAATATAAAGAAACAACTTGTATGGTATTTAGGTCAGACAGACAGCAGAGGCAGCTCGCTCGCCACGTTAGTAATCAACTTTGTAGGTAAACGATGTGTGTTTCCAGCAATTATCTACCATTATCTACTATCCTAGGAATATAATATCATGGTTGCTTTGGTTGAGTGTTGTAAAAAAAATTTTGCTTGGTATTTTTGTGTCAGTTGTGCCTAATGGCTGGCCAGCCTAACTAATTAGTACTGATGTAACTATGCATAGAGCTTTCAGCATTTTGATCTAAACTACTACAGATTAGTTGTGATCATCAACTAACTTTTGTATTTACAAACCAAAGAGCAACAATATGTTTGTTACCTCTACATAGGAGAATAATCACATTTTGGTCATGCGACAGTTAATAAAAATATTGATACAACAGTGGCTGGCCTTCATTCAAGACCAAGAGAGCTGACTATACCTAGCGGCTAAATTAATAGGTCAGTCATATAAACTGGGTTGTCTGACCTAAAAAATTGAAACATTTTATGGTAAGTTTCGGGTGAATTTTTCATATTATCGTCCTGATTTGATGGTTGAACACGGACACAAATCCTGAGCTGACATTCATCTGGTGCAATGAGCAGACACCACTGATATATATTCATGGGTAAGGGGAACATATCTGGCCCTGAACAGGCATATTGCAATTTATGTATGATTGCTGGAAACAATATCTCATCTTTGATTGGTCCAATAGTTCAGTTCATATCAATGGCAGACACAAATCAATCAGGCGCTACTTGTACCCCGTGTATCATTCCCTTATACAAACACAGGGACTCTGCACAAAGCAAATTGTTGTTACATCATGTCAAGTTTTGGTGCCACATATTCAATTCATTGTTCATGCTGTAACTGCGACATAACGCATAGCGCATTGGTGTTACATCATGTCAAATTTGACTGCCACTTGTTTTTGCTGATTCAGTGTTTATGCCATTAAGTTTAAAAGTATGCTAACTAAAGATGTGGATTACTAGCTGTATAAGGAAAGCAGGAGAAAAAAACTAAGATGTTGCAGCTGAGGGCCATGTTCAACAATGCGGTAGATTATTGTGATACTGCTTGAAGTCCAGGTAACCTCGTTCAAATGAATAAAATCGACAGTGTGATAAGGAAAATAAAGTTCCAACTGTGATTTACGTTTTTCCATCATTGAGGCGGGTTGGAGAGCACCCTATGCTCGTTCAAATGACATACACTGCGGTTCATGCCCAATTTTTTGTAATGTGTTGTATTTATATTGCACAGTTGAACAGTAAGAACAGTTGACCCTACTTGACATCTACTTACTTGCTAGTTTGAATTTACTCCCTAATCCCTAACAATTTTAGCAACATCGTAGGCCTTATCAGGACGTTCATATTTGATTCTATCTCCATCATATCGGCCTTAGCCTGATACTCGGGGACCATTAAGGAAAGAACTGTAGGGTTGAATAGCTTGGCAGTGCTGATGGCATAGCTACTACGATGGGCTTTTGTATGGCAATATGGTATTATGTATTGCTGATTGAGCCTTATGGTCTGAGTCTGGTGGTTAGGGACAGATGAAGCAATCGATGTCGGTGGCCACCTTGTGAATTGCCAGGAACAAACACCGCCGATGAGTATTTTTTCTTTCCCTCAGCCGCTCTCGCTCAATAAGCCCTGATAAAGGCTGCTTAAAAGAAAGCATGGACTCTTCGTTTGATGTTGTTTAGCACCTTTGATGCTCTGCTTTGGACTGTTTCTAGTTGATCAGAGAGTGGTTTGGGTAGACTACTGTCCCATAGCAAGGGTGAATATTTCAGCATCGGATGTGTTCACTGTTGAATGCATTTTATCTAAGCATGTGCAGGCTTGGTGGTATAGTTTGTCTGATGTAGCATTGTCTGCTCGAGGCATTTGCAATTATTTGAATTGTGTTGTCACTCAATCTCATGATGCTTGGTAGTTTAATGTTCAAGGTTGAAAGAATTGAATTACAGCAGACTAAATATCACAATCATGTGACTAAACAACATCCTATTCTGAATGGTTCTTTATACTGTCTACTATTTGCTGACAGGAACAGATAACTCATCCATCATAGGCTTACAGGGGATTTGTTTTGCATATTAATTTTTTTCCTTCCCTTCTAAACTGGACAAGGTACTTTATTACCAATTGAGAGGGATTCTACATTGTAAGCCAACTGGTATCTAGCTTCTTGATATATTGGTGTTTCTGAGCAAACTGAAGCAGACACACTGGTCTTCGGGAATGCCGTAGTTACTGCGGGATTGCATAAAGTGAGTCCACTCATGTATTGACCGACCTCTGCCTTTTCATGACAGCAAATTCACTATTTTGAATAGTTTTTGTAGGATTCTTCTGCTTGATACTGGTAAGTGGGCTTCACAAGATTTCCATAATGATTATTGGTTGGCATTAATTCTCAATATCATAATCGGTGTCAAACTTTTTTTGGCAGATCTTCAATTTATTGTCTGTTTATTTTTTACCAAACATGATATTGTCGGCTACCTGTCATTCCAGGAATGATGTATGTTCGGTCTTGCCCTTCATTGTTTACACAGAGTGAGGATATCTTGGGATAGGAATGTGAAAATATATAGAGGCTTACAGGTTTGACTGCTGTTCATAACTTATGAGCAAAGATCTTGGTATCTTGTTTTCAATATCCGACCATCCAGAACCAGTTTTCTATGAATTTACAATTTGTTCAATTGTAAAGGACCAAATAATAAATAAAACAATAATGATATAATAAAATGAGATAAAATAAGATAATTTCGACATTTGAGTTATTTGATCTGTCAAATATTTGCAAGCAGTTTTGGAATTCCGAGAGAGGAAACCTAACTGGTCAAATTATTCTGTCTTTCCTCAAATTCAATGCCAAGCGACTTAGAATTAGTAACTGTATTTTTTTGGGAATAGAAAAGAGATGAAACAGAAGGCATATTTGACAGTCAATGTCTTTGCTATTCGCCCTATCAATCAAATCAAACATCAAATCATCTAAACCAGCCCAATGAGTGAAGTAAAGTTAAAAATTATGATGAATAAATACTCAAGACCAGTGGTGAGCTACATAATTGAACTGAGTAGCATAACAAAGGCGAGGAGTAGCAATAGCGGTTTAATTTGGCACTGGTGGTGATGAGTCAGTCACTCGTGTTGTAAGTTAAATACGCCAGGTCCAATGTACCATAGGTGACTGAAAAAAGCCTGGATATGAGACCATTCACCTGCCTTCTGTTTAGTTTCACTTGTAGCGTCTGTTACAAATATTGCTACTGCCTGATCTTGAGTTTTGGTCATGACACAAATCAAGTAGCAGACCTTGTTAAGATACGTACAGTTTCGAAATTAGATGATATGCCAAATTGACATAGTGACAGTGATCAGAAATGAATTAATAGGATCATCATCATCAATATTATCATATTATTGTATTCTAAACTTAGATTAAAAGTTAAAATACAATGCAAGACAAAATTCCATAGAGTATTATGAAATTACTTAGTTTTAACAGTTAGTACGTGAATATATTTAATTGGATTGTCAGCTTTTAAGCTCATAAGTTAAAGCATATTAATTATGAATGTTGGACTCCATTTCGAGAGAAGAATGAGATTTTGATACATAGATCATTGGATCAATTTCTAGACATAGTTTAACATTTCTGTTTTTGAAATTCAAGGTCAGTGGCTGTTTGATTACTGATAATGATTCAACAGTCAGAGGTTACAATAAAACTAGAATGTGATTGTATTATAGGCCTCATCAACCATTGTGCTTCCTTGTTTACCTGGAGCTGCCCAGTTGAATGCCAAGATCATGGTTCTTGTGCAGCCTAAGGTAGTAAACTTGGAACTGTGGTTATTAAAAGTTTACTATAGCATTTTGTGGTGATCCTGATTATCAACTTTTGCGCCCTCATCCATTCTGTTGATGCAAGGAGTGGGTATAATATTTGTATACTGCATGTAACACGCTAAAAAGGCGGGATCTTTATTCTAGTCTAAGTCAAGAAAAGCCACTAAGAGATGAACAAAACAAAATATTGTGGTGGATGATTATATTCTCACACTCAAATAAACATACATAGCATACACACATGTTCTTTCTGGTACTTGTTGAGGAACTGGCATGGATATCACTAGAATTTTACAATAATAATAAATAATTTGTGATTGGCCAGTAGGTCTGGCTAGCTATTTGAAGTTTGTCATGATTTAGTTATTGCTTGTGGTATCAGCATTGTCTGGTGATTTAAAATTTGCTTTTGGAATGTTTTTTTTTTATTATGATTCGAGCATTCATGGTTTTACTAAGTGTAGAAAAGGATTGATAGTGTTGCATGTACAAGCATAGAAAAATAATTTCGACATAAATGTATTGCTATGAAATGGTTGCTGGCCTAATCTTGTATCAAGGGAGATCTTAGTCTATACCTATTGATGTATTAGTAAGGGTCACACTCACAATCAACAGTAAATCTAAGAGTTGTCAGAATCTACAGATCACAGCTTATAATATAAAAAAACAAATTGTATTGTATCAAGGTCGAGGATGAGCGTACAGTACTTGTCATCAAATACAACTCTACAACACGTCCATCAATTCCCTCATTTCTCTCTCTTGGGTTGCATTCTCCTGAAAGTAGAATACAGACTTATATGACGATCTTAGTACTATATACCTGAGCTTGGTACAGGGCTACAGAAGCTACAGAACTTTTTTTTTCACGAGTTGGTCAGGGTTGAGCTTAATAGGAAAGAGCTTTCAGACATTTCATTATCTAGAAACATATAATATTATATTAAATTAAACATAGTTTATATGTTGTGGAGATCTTGAAGCAATTATAGTGGTCTTCTTTCACTGTAGACAGAACAAATTTCCAACAAAATAATAGGTACAATAAATACAAATATAAGGCTACAAACTTTCAAAGAATTTTTCTCAGAGCAAGTGAACCTATAGCTAGGTACAAAATGAATGTATACTTACCCTATTGACAATCGGTACAGGAGCTTAAGAGTATTTTAAATTCTTCCACAATTTATTTAGGAACTACCAGCTCTTGAATATCAGAGTACCACTGATAAGTAATATTCATGTGAACTGGGTCCTGGCCTTATTTGGTATGGAGGGAGTTTGTAGACTAGATATATTGATACAATAATAATAATAATCATAATAATGCCTGGATTTTTGCAGGATCAAATCCAACTGTCTGATTTATTGATGCATTCTGCATAACTAAAAGCCAATGAACCATTATAATTATTATTATCAATAATACATGAGTCATTCTTTTTAAATTTGTAATTTGAAACATGGTAATGGTAAAACATTGAGGTGCAGTGCTTTGTAAGTTAATAAATAAAGATAAAAATTTTCACCACCACAATTTTTTTTAATATTAAAAAACCTTGGAAAGATGCAATACAATTTCTCGCTGTGGACTACATGTTCCTGACAGGACATTTAATTTTTTGCATCGACCCACAAATATTAAATACCCAAGATTGTTTAATAGTACTTATTGAGACAAAGACAATATTTTTACTCTCTGCTCAGATAAATATTATGATTTCAAAGTTAGCAAACTGTTTCACAGTGGACATTGCCACTGATAACAGGAAGCAAAAATATTTGCTTATTCTTGCCCACTCCAAATCTAATTGATAAATAAAAACAATTTCGGTTATATTCACCTGACAATAAATTATATCATTTTTAGTGCATTGTAACAATGTGTTATATATCTGAAACCTACGGGATTTGAGTCTTAAGTTAAACATTCACATTCCAGATAAAATTGAATTAGTATGAGAAGATGAGCAGATTTAAACAATATAGAGATATGAATGAATATTGAATATGGTGTTGTAAAATAAATATAACCGATATTATAATCTTTATACTCGCAGTCGTAAAAAGTAAAGTATTATAAAATCAATATTAGTATTATAAACATTATCATTATGTGTAATCTATGCAAGGGGTGAAGTTTTGAATCATGAGCTACTCTCTCCAATCAAACAGCAAATCGATATCAGTATGGGATGAAAGCAATTGCTAGTTTTAAACATGAGTTACAATATTAGACGCAATTTGCTGAGCCTCACAGCTCAGAAAATGTGCAAGAAGCACCAGATTATGTTTACTTATCAAACTGAGCTGCTGTTCCGCTAACATTAAAATATCATTAGGTACTCTTAATCATAGACAGTGAAGCTAAATGTTTTTTATATTTACTTAAATCCTGGCAGCACTTATTCAAGAACATAAGACAAAGATGAAATAGTTAAATAAAAAAAACAGAGCTAGCCTATGTTCAATTGTAAAATTAACCATAACAAAATGGATTCACTGCAGTAAGGTCTGACGCAATATTTCCAAACTTACCTCATCCCAATTTGCATGCACTTCAACATTTCTTCTGGTCTCAAAACCAGTTTGCCCAATACATCTGATCATTGTCACTGCATGCTGTGATGTTACTGTCATCGTGGGGCTGCAAAGCAGTGTCATCAGTCTATAAAATCTTATCAGGGTGATAAAAATAGAACTGAGTGATGACCCTGATGGTTGAACAGAGAAAGGAGTGGACAGTTTATTTCCATTCCATAGTCTAAATCATATTTTAGGATTAAAGTCTGTTGATATAGCAGTATTTGTTTTCAGTGGCTGGCCAACAGATCCATCTATTTCTCATTTTCATCACCAACGATAGTTTAGTGTAAACCTTATTATTAGTTTCCATGAATGGTGGGTTCTTCTCATCCACATCACCAGGGAGATTGTGTCATCGCTTGTTGTATCGGTGCTGCAAAATTAAGTCACTGGTACAAGTCCATCAATAATGCTAATGAGACAGATTAAATGGAGATTAAAAGGATATAATTTGGAAACACAAGAAAAACATTTGTTGCATGCCCAAAAGTTGGAGTGACAGTTATGTTGAAAGCTATGCTGTTAATTGATGACAGACCAATAAATGATTTTATAGGATATCATAAGGAAATGCATGGAAATAGTAAGCAGTTTTACAGTGCCAAAAATATGGAATGTAATATTAAGTCCAAAGCTACGATGTTAATGGCTAAGATATGAATTGATAAATTTGTGTCTTCATTGTAGAAAGTCAGTGCAGGAGTTTTTTCTCGTGGATGGTTTGTGTATTCTACCTCACCTTCATGTGTTGCAGTGGTATCGTCGTAGCCTGGTTGTTTGAAATCGGCTTTTGGAATGTTCTTTTTCAATAATTCAAACATGCATAGTTTTACTAGCGAGTAGGGTTTGATTGTGGTACTCGTACAAGTGTGTTTAAATAATGTTAGGTGTACATCCAATTAATTGTTATAGTTAAGAGGAGATATCATTAAGTTGTCAATAAAGATTAAACAGCATGATTATATCCGTAAATAATTTTTTTGAATAACGTCTCCTGTCTCTGAGAAAGCTTGCTGAGTTAGAAAGTGAGTTATATAGTGAGCATTGCAAGAAAAATCTCAAAAATGCTTAACATGTTGATTGCTATCAAATAGAGATATTTTGTTGTTTATGGCATTTTGTCATTATGTATCACAGTAAACACTGCGCATCTGACACTCATCAAAATACATATATGATGTTAGTCTCAAAATCTTCATCAACACAGTGTAAATACATATTGATTTTGAAAAGGCCTAAGCTTTCTGTGTGACATTTTTTTATAATGTTTTTGATTATAATTAATAACGCACATTGTAAATGAAGTACTAAGTGTCATAGATGAATCGAATGTGAGAGTTCCTCTCTTCTGTTTTCAAAGCAAACCACAATGAGTGATTTTTTTTGGCAGCAATTCATGTTGCTGTGAATGTGTGTCGATCTTCAGATCTCAGCGGAAAAAGATACACCCTGTATCATACTAAAAGTTCATGAACAGTTGTTGTAGTCTCCAACATATTCCTCAGTTTCGGTTGCTGCAGTTGCCTTCTGATAGTTTGTATGGCCAGAACAAATAACCAAAGAAATAAGAAAATATATAACTGTAAGTTGTAGTTTTTTTGTCGCATCATGGAACAGATTCCAGGACAGGATATGCTGTGCCATGATTGGTGCCACATTCTTTGGTATACCAGGTTCAGAAATTAATTTTTAGCGTTACTAAAAAGGGCATGGGAACAACATTGATTTATAATGACCTTTGCCACAAGTTAAAAAACATAGGTTAGCATGGTAATTTGTGTGAATAAAAACCATTCGCAGGATAAATCAGATTAGGGAGCAATGAATTTGCCACCATATTTTGGTATTATGTGATTGGCCAAAAGGCCAGTCATTTGCTTTTTGTTTTTCTCATTCTAAGCGAGGGACTCCTCTTCTCAATTTAATGTCAAATAAGAATATGAAATTGTTGATAACAGGCATTCAGTAGCTTTGCATTTTGGGTCAGGCTAGTTTAAGTTGGTTGTAATGTCTTGGGATTGAATATTTGCTTTTTTTAGGTTTTTTCTAATGATTCAAGCATTCATAGTTTTATTAACCTGTAGAAAGGGATTGATTGTGTTGCATGTACAAGCAAAAAAATGTTGGCATAAATTTATTGTTATAAAGTGGTTGCTAGCCTAATCTGGTATCAAGGGTGATCCTAGACTTTATCTAGTGGTATTATAAGTAAGGGTCATAGGCTACAGTCACCACTAATTCTAACAGTTGTTATAATCTACATATCACAGGTTATAATTGAAAAGAAATGAATTGTATTGTATTGAGGAATGAATGAATCAACTTACAGTAGGTGTCATGAGCAACAACTGTTCAACATATCTATCTGCTCCATCATCATCAATAAACACTCTGTCTGCATTCTCCTAAAAGTAGAATACAGACTTATACGGCAATCTTAGTACCATATTTCTGAGCTCAGGACAGGGATACAGAAGCTACAGAACATTTTGTACATGAGTGGGCCTGGGTAAGGTGCACCAGGAAAGAGCTTTCAGACATTTCATTATTCAGAAACATATGTCATCATATTGCATCAAAAATAATTTATATTTTATGGAGTTATTGTGGCATTCTTTCACTACAGACAGGAAAGTTTTTTACCAAAACAACAGATACAATAAATACAAATACAAGGCTACAATAATTTCAAAAAAAATTTACCAGTGCACAGTTGGTATACATCACAGGTGAGCCTGCAGCCCTAGGTAAAACATTGATGAATACTTACACCATGGCAATCGAATTGACGATTTTCGACGATCAATTTTGATTTCTTCTACACTTTATTGAGGAGTTATTGAATATCAGATAATTAATATTTATGTGAAATAGGTGCCGGCCTAATTTGGTACAGAGGGAGTTCCTAGACTAGATACATTGATATGATATTAATAATAACATTATTCATAATTTCATTAGCTGATCTAGTCATAAATTAAATATGAGACCGTGCATAAAACAAATATCGTACGAATTAGGTGAATTCGTTGAAAATATTTTTCACTTCCATACGAACTATGCTTATAATGATGTGAATGATTAATCAAAAAATAAAAGTTAAATTAACAAAAATTGATGAATAAACTAAGTAAAAATTGAATACCACATGAAATAATAAGGAACAGGCCAGCAGGGTCTTATATTAACAAAGTGTCCTAAATTCCCACATATTATTATAAACTAGTCATTAAAAAATTTTTTTTTTCATGCAAGAGTTAAAAAAAGAAAGTAATTAAAATTTATATAGATGATGTCTGAAGCTTTGTTGCTTTGGTCGATGGTTGATGTTATTTTGGTTGTTTGTATTTGTGCCAGTATCACAATTTGTGGTTGTCCACTTATGACTCTCATTTATCTATGCATCTATGAATCAAATAATAACACTATACTCCAGTGTAGTAGTAGCCTTCGAACCATCAACATCTAGGGATCATGCCCGTTCAACCGACATCTTATTAACCAGACTCAACTATTATATTATGTACTTTATTCTGGACTAATCTTATGATCTACACAGTATTATCATCACTATAAATAGCTTCAAGTCAATCTATATAATATTTATGGTGAGTTTTGTTCTGTTATTTATAACGCGACGTTGTTTTGTTTATTCTCAACTCAGTTCTTATATTCAACGCGTTACCCGATTATTGATTTATATATAATTGTCATTGCTGACCGGCGTTATGATGTAAAGTTCTATATCGGATTGTTTGAGACTGATCAATTTATTTCTCAGTTTGGTTGTATGTACTTGTATTTTTAAACCTGTCAGTGCATATATTTAGGATTAATAATTTGTTTTAGGAACTAATTATGTCGGGGCGCTGCTATACTCGGTTATGATAACAGTGTATACCATTATTACCTGTTCTGATTCTGTCGATGGTGGTTAATACACCAACAATTGTGAGTTTAATATTTGAATGACATCTGACCATTTCATTTTGTAATACTGCGTACTCATTTTATAAACAGAATTTGGATTTCATAATATTGTGGCATATTTTTACCACACATAGATTTTGCACCGTTCATTTTTGTTGTTGCCACATTTTAACAGTTCTGACCATTTTAAAGCTCAGATTACTCCTACAACACTCATAATGAGATAATTACCATCCATGCTTCACTTGACTAATAATTTTGTTTGTCAATTCCAGGGTACAATTAAATAAAGACTGTTGCCAATATATAATACAACCACCATACTGACATAGTATTGGTGCGCTGATTCATCAACCGGTTCAAGCTCATCTATAATGCTGACAGGTTAGATTATTAGCAAGGAAATTGAAAGCAGTTTTTGCATGCTCAATCGGTCGAATGTCAAGTAAAGTGTTATGATGTTAATTGATAAAATTCATAAATTGTTGACCCTCTTGAGAGTGAATATAACCAGGAAATTTTTTTCCGAATGGTTCAATCGTTCATGAAGGGATGGGTTCACAGAGTGTAATCATATTCATGATTCACCCTTATATGGTTCTACTAGGTGAAGAATTGAACTCTTGCGTTACTAAAATAAAAAAAAACAATTGGTTACTGGTCAATAAAAAAAGAATAATCTGGTTATCTAACTGAGCAGTCAGTTGTACTGTGATGTGAAATACACAATAATGCAAAAGTCGTTAATTCACTGCAAGCCTACAATGCTCTCCCACTTGAAAGTTGGTAATTGGAGAACTTGTGACACAGGTGAGACCTGTTCGTTTGTTGTGTTCTCTTAGGAAATCATAATCAAAATGGATGGATGTGTTTGAACAGGATTTGAATATTTATCAATTCTGTGAGGATGGCAGTTAAAGTAGAAGACAAAACTGGCACCACTAAATACTTATCAAGATGCAAGTAACCTTCAACAGTAGGCAACAAACTCAACAATAGATATCCAAATTATAAGCTCTACACCTCAGGGCAGTCAGTAGCCCCTCCACCCCATGGCTGCAATAAGCTGAATTAAGTTGAGAAGCTATTATTTTCTCAAAGAAAATGCCTAATTTTTTTTATTGAAAGCAATAATTTTCTTTTAGATGATTTTTTAACTGAGATGTCTGTATATATATTAAGATTGACACAACAAAAGATAACTTCCTTGTTTCTAAAAAAAATCTTTATATACATCATTTTTTTCCAAGAATATATTCATCTGGAGAGTACAGGTATTCAAGTCACTGAAACAAAATGGTAGAAGAGAGTTTGTAATTGAATCATTAAAATTTTCAAATTTCTCATTTATTGGTAACATCCAAATTTAGAATGAGTACATTACGCATCAAATATCAAAATATGCCACTTTAAGCACAAAAAACCTGATGCAGAATTTTTGACTCAGTGCAGGGGATGATAGTTTCAACCGAATCTATGTATGCTATCTGCAATGTAATAACATTACATTATCATGTAACTTGTATTTTATTACTTGGTATCAAAATTCACAACAATGCAAACAGTTGAAAATGCAATGTAAGCTGGCAATTTCCTCCCACTTGAGAATTTTCTATCAGATCATCGTTGACACAGCTTGGTCCAGTTCTTCTGTTCAGTTTTCTCAAGCAATAAATATAACCAATTTTTGGATTGAATGATTTGGACTGGATTTGTGTATATTATGTTGATTCTGCATGGATGTCACTTAAGCACAAGAAGCGCCACCGCAAAGATTCTGATATATATTGAATTTGCTTTATCGCAATTCATCAAAAGATTGACAAGAGTAATCTGATGTTTGATCTCATACCAAAGAGAAGATAAGTCTAATGCTCAAGTAAGTATGGTTTTCAAGTTACAGTATTCAAATCTAAGATTCTGAGTTCATAACTTCAGCGGTCAGTAGTGATTTTTTTTAATACCTAGCCTGTTATCAATGGTCTGAAACCTTAAAGTAGTATGTACATGGTTACATAGCCTGTAAATCCCATAGAAAATCCAGGAATATTGTCAGGAGAATTATTTTCTTTCTTTTAAATCATTGATTATTCAGCAAGAATATAACCAGAATACAGAACATTTGTATTAAGATAATCATATTTAAATAATGAAAATGATATTATTGATAGCTAAAATTTCAAACAGTGCCTTTGTCGGTAACTCACACTAAAATTTGAAACAAACATAAAGGGATTAATGTCTCATGCCTGAAGTTTTGCAGGATCAAATCTAACCGTCCTCTGATTGATAGATGCAATCTTAAAAACCATTATTAGGGCAATAATACATGAGTCATTCCTCTTAAATTTGAGAATAGTCTTGCTCTTTGGAAAATAGTAAAATGATAAAAAGTGAATTGTACTAAAGTTTATAAATAAACATAATTATTTTCACCTATAATTTTGACATGAGAACTTTTCACCACCATAATGATTTTATGTGGGCTAAATTTTTCATACAGGACATTGAATTTTCGGATCGAACCCAAAATAAGAAATGTCCAATAATATTTAACAGTACTTATTTGTGCAGAGACAATATTTTTCTTTTCTATTTTACTCTCTGCTCAGAAAAATATTATGATGTCATTTTTAGCACACTATAACAGTGAACAGTATTGCCACTCACAGTAAGGAGCAAGATAAAAATGTTTGACTATTCTAGCCCATTCTAGAGCAAGTTGAATTAAATTTGAGAATATAGACAGTTGAATTAATATTCACCTTATAATAAATTACCTCACCGCTAGTGCATTTTCACAAGGTGTCATATATTTGATACCAGCAGGATTCGAGTCTTTGATTATTCTCTCCCTTTCCAGATCAAATCGATATCAGTATGAAAAGATAAGCAGATTTAAGCAATATAGTAATATGAATGAATATTGAATATGGTGTTGGAAAAATCAATATAAGTGATATTAAAATATTTATATATGCAGTCTTAAAAATATGAGTATTAGAAAATCAATATTATCAGAAGTTTTGAATCATGAGCTACTCTCTCCCATTAAACAGCAAATTGATATCAGTATGGGTCGGAAGCAATTGCTAGTTTAAAACATAAATTACAATATTAGAAGCAATTTGCTCTGCCTCACAGCTCAGAAACTGTTCAAGAAGCACCAGATATTGTTTACTTTCAAATGTTACTAGGTACTCTCAATCATTGACAGTGATGCTAAATGTTTTAAATTTTGTACTTTTATCCTGGCAGCACTTATTTAAGAAAATAAGACAAAGATAAAATGGTAAAATCAAAAAACCAGAGCTAGCGTATGTCCAATTGTAAAATTAACCATGAAAAATAAATATGAGATTTTTTCAAGACATTTAGAAATATTGATGTGTAAATCGATTCACTGCAGTAAGTTCTGACGCATATTTCTAAGCTTACCTCATCCCGATTTGCATGCACTTCAACATTTGGTCTCAAAACCAGTGTGCTCCACACACCTGCACATCGTCACTGCATGCTGTGATGTTAATGTCAATGTGGGGCTGCAAAGCAGTGTCAACAGTCTATAAAACATTATCAGGGTGATAAAAAATAGAGCCGAGTGATGTCCCTGATGGTTGAACAGAGAGAGAGTTGACAGTTTCTTTCCGTTCCATAGTCCAGAACACATTTGAGGATTAAGATCTGTTGATATAGCAATATTTGTTTTCGGTAGATGGTCCAACAGATCCATCCATTTCTTATTGTCATCACCAACCATAGTTTAGTGTAAGGATAAACATTATTATTAGTTTCCATGAATGGTGGGTTCTTCTCATTCACAGCACCAGGAAGATAAATATCCTAAAGAATAATTAACAAATTGTGTCATCGTTGGTTGTATCGGTGCTGCCAATTTAGTCACTGGTACAAGTCCATCAATAATGCTAATGAGACAGATTAAAGGGAGATTAAAAGGATATAATTTGGAAATACAATAAAAGCATTTGTTGCATGCCCAAAAGTTGGAGTGACAGTTATGTTGAAAGCTATGCTGTTAATGGATGACAGACGAATAAATGTTTTTTATAGGATATAATAAGGAAACGTAAAAAAATAATAAGCAGTTTTACAGTGCCAAAAATATGGAATGTAATATCAAGTCCAAAGCTACGATGTTAATGGCTAAGATATGAATTGATAAATTTGTGTCTTCATTGTGGTAAGTCAGTGAAAGAATTTTTTTCTCCTGGACGGTTTGTGTATTCTACCTGACGATCTTGTGTTGCAGTGGGATCGTTATAGCCTGGTGGTTTAAAATAAGCTTTTGGAAATGGTCTTTTTCAATGATTCAAACATTCATAGTTTTACTAGCGATTAGGAATTTATTGTGAATAATAATTTGAGGTGTATGTCAAGTTTATTGTTTAAGTGAAGAGAAGATGTCATTTAATTGGTCAATAGTTATAAACATAAGACAGTATAATTATATCGGTAAATGAAGTGTTTGGATAATGAGTTTAATTGGGTTAGATAGTGAGCTAGATAGGTAGCATTGCAAAAAAAATACTCACGAACGTTAAATACTTTGATTGATTTCAAAGAGATATCTACTTTTGTTCATGACATTCTTCCATCAATTGTATCACAGTATACACTGCACATCTGACACTCATCAAAAAAGATGTGTGTAAGTCTCAAAATATTCTTCAACATAGTATATATACATTTTGATTTAAAAAAAGCCAAGTTTACCATGTGACATGTTTTTGTAATGTCTTTTGAATACATCATAACAGGCATCGTATAATGAAGTACTTAGGGTCATAGATCAATCGAATGTAAGAGCTCATCTGTTCTGTTTTCTCAGGCAATACAAATCACAAGGAATGATTGTTGACAGCATTTCATGGTGTTTTGAATGTGCGTCTTTGATAGAAAAGAAGTCGAATCTGTTTATCAATAACATACCCTAAGATTTAAGTCTACTGCTAGAAAGAAAAAAGTCTGAAATTGTTTATAGTCCATAGTTCATATTTTGTAGCTCATCGTGTATATTTCATTGTTTTTGGTATCTAGTTGGAAATGATCTATATATTTACATAACCTGTTAACTGTGTGGTATTCATAGTTGAACAGCTTTCATCTCTTCTGAATCTGAGTAGATGATAGTCCATTAAGATGATAACATGGTCAATGAAGGTTATCTCCCACTTAATTACTTGATCTAGAATTTAAAGCTCACATTTTGAGGAGTGTGTTGAAATAATTATATTATGCTATCTAGGGCTAAAAATACTACAATCAGTTATTCTTAATTTATGGCGTAATAAGGTAAAGAGTGTACTTCATCTTACGTTCTTTTTTTCCTACGTTTATAGTAAGAATCAATATAATAGCATATTGATTTACTCAAGTCCCAGCGAACATCATTGCCTCTCTATACAGAGAAGGTAGAAACAATATGCATGAAATCCTTCTCAACATCTTGTGGTTAGTACTCAGCATCATTTTTGCTGAAAATTAAAATTGTTGGTGCACGGGTCACAGTTTTTGCGGAACGTATACGACTGTCATAATACAAAATTATTAAATTTTAATTGATATCTAAGTCAAGACTCAAAAGAAACGCTTATTTAGTAGGACACCTATTTCTCAAGTATTCCAGAGGAAGGCCTTTCTTCCATGTTAGCTTTTTCATTATCAGAAGAATACATATGGGTGACAACACAATAGAATACCATTTGATTTTCTATTGTGCAGAATGAGCACTTATTCATTGGTTGAACTGTTTGGATAATCTAACAATGATAATCATGATGGTAGAAAAAAAAACAGACGACCCACAGAACCAGCAGACAGAAAGATGAACTCTCTAGTTTAAACTGATTTATTATGATATAATTAGTTATGATGCATAATAATAGGGCCTTATTGAATATATACAACCAATCAGACACCAGTCATCTCACCTGGTAAATTATTTCGGGCCTCAATTTCTGTAAAATGTTCGCTTGCAGTAGTGGCAAAATATGTGTGAGAGGATTATCAGTATTTGAATCTTTTTTCTTCACATTAAGCATTGTCAAAAGTGACCTAATGTCACCTGGCCTTGATGTTTTACACAAACTATTTTTCCTTTACTTTTGAGATTGTGACATAATCTCCTGAGACTTTGGCTTTCCTTTTGACTTTCAATTTTATAGTCACAAGTCTGTTCTTCCGATTCTTCCGATAGGTTGATCGCTGTCGGAGTAGTTGTCTCCTTTCAAGGGCGATATGTTGTGTCGTGACAACAAAGTGAGACTTGATTATCTGGATGGAAATAACAGTATATTAGTCATCAGAGATTTAACAGTTAGGCATTTTGTATACCTTCACAGCCACAACTTGCAAGGATCAATTCAAGGGGGTTTTGGCGTCACATTCACAATCGCAGGGTTGTCAGCAGTGGGTTGTTAACATATGAGGGGGAGGATAAGGAAAAATTGGCAGACAATTTTTGTTAGTAATCTGGGACAACACTGTAGGGGTTTCCAGTGGATTATCAGACACCAGGCCACACCGCACGTGAGACCAGATCAGGGTAACAAGTCCCTGCCCACACACTGTTGGTTTGAGAGCAAATTTGGCAAGTGAACTTTACCAGCATTATCTCTGATATCGAGGTGGAAAGTATCTTCATCCATTGCTTATCAGAAGGTTGTTTTTACATTTTCAGGGATGATTTTTCAAAAGTCAATAAAGCTTTGTGTTTAGGACTTGAAACTCATAGCTTCCTGATTGTATGATTCACGTTACGATCACTGTAATGGCTCCTAACAAAGCAGTAGGTCTAGTTGTATATACATGATATATGAGAGTTGCTGATTTTTCTGTTTCTATCAGCTCATAATCTGGTATTGTACAAAACACATCAGTATTTCTTTTCCAAAAAAATGTCTAAGACGCAGAAATTTTAGCGCTTTTAGAAAAACGTATCAATTTTTTTTAATCTTGGAGGTTAAACCTTTATTTTATGGATTCTACATGACAAAAGAAGGCTGATACCTAAACTCAGTTATTCCTTGAAAAATTGAATGCGCGAAAATATTATCTTAAATTACCTAAATTTTTTTCCATCCGTGTAGTCTTTCTAGGCTTATCAGAAAATTATCTAACTCAAGTTGTATTCTCTCGTTTAACAATTACAGTACAGTACAGTACAATGATAATGGTTGTAATTTTAAGTTCATTTAAGGAAAAAGGGAATATTCTCATCCTGTCAATTCACAATTGTACCATCATATAAGATTACATCTTTTTCTCATGTCAATTATTGCTACACAATCAAATGGCTGCAACTTTACAAATTGGTTTATACTTTTATTTACGCAGTGCGTGAACTAGACTTCAGGTATAAAGAACAAATTTCATTCATGGCAATAAGAGTTTTGGCGAAGAATAGGACGCCAACGGGTTGATGAATGCCGAACCACCCCGGCTGTGACCGTTTGAATTTTGGGTGATGGTTAGTCACACGTTCCAAGATTAGTCTCCAAACACAAACAGAAATCTCCAGATCGTGAGGATGATCGGTTTAAATCTGTGTAAGCGTTGGTCTCTAAATCGAAAAATTGGGTGCCCAACTTTAGCAGGTAATCCTGTGGCACTCTTCTCACCCGTTCTACAACTAGAAAGAACATCATGTGAGTAACAAATACAAGGTGATCGAAGGGGGGGGGGGGGATATAGGGTTTCAAAAACTTGAGAGTACAGTGATCCCTTGTCTGAGGCAAAGAAAGGAAAGGAAAGCTAATGACCTTTGCCAAGCATTAAATATCCTGATGTTCAGCCAATCAGAATTCAGAGTTGCTTCAACAACCAAGCTGTGAGGAAAGCCTCATTATCCATGAGAAGCCAACTCATAAATATACAAACAATTTTAATCTAAAAAATCCATTTCTTACAAAATGGTTATTTTTTCTCATGTCTATTATTGCTACACAATCAAATGGCTGCAACTTTACAAATTGGTTTATACTTTTATTTACGCAGTGCATGAAATAAACTTCAGGTATAAAGAACAAATTTCATTCATGGCAATAAGAGTTTTGGCAAAGAATAGGACGCCGACGGGTTGGTGAATGCTGATTCACCCCAGCTATGACCGTCTGAATTTTGGGTGATGTTTAGTCACACGTTCCAAGATTAGTCTCCAAACACAAACAGAAATCTCCAGATTGTGAGGATGATCGGTCTAAATCTGTGTTACAAAGGCCAGAAGAAGGGGAAAAACTTTGCCATAAAATCTTAAGGCTGTTTATTGTTTTGTAAATACAAGAAATTGCCGTCGATTTCTCCCCAATATCTGTATAAGTTTACATTTGGCTTCACATAATGTAAAAAAGCAGTTGATTTCCAGCGTCCTTTGGCACAAAGGGTTGCATCAGCCATGCCAATCGAGGAATAGAAACTAGCACCACCACGGCAAAAGCCATGTGGAGTAAAATGCTCAGTGGCTCCACAATGCAAAAGGCACCGACGTAGATAACTTGCGAAGGTGAAGGCAGACAAATCAAATAACGGGTCCTCTGAATTCAAAGCATGTTTTTTAAGGTACCTCTTCAAATTTCGAACGGGGCAGATGGCCTTTTCATTAAAGGCGTAGGCTTTCACTGATACAGGGATCGCTGGAATGTTTAAAAGATTTAAAATGTATGATCAAAAATTTTGAGTACACAACTATATTTTTTCTGAGTAACTGATGGGAAGGTGACAAAGGCGCATGCCATGCCTCACTAGGTGGTTGAAATCTGCCCATGAAGTAGATTATGAGCGCTGTTACAAATTTTTGTCAAAAGTCACAGATTGAAAGCCATGTTCGGTCTGGTCCTAGGGGTCTGGGTTTTAAACGCTCCTTGGAGTATTAATTGTAGCCTTGGTGAGTCAAAGTTTATGGCCAAATCGTTTGCTTTGCAATAAAACCGAATGGCAGAGAGGCTAGATCTTAAGGCGTTATCTCAAAGGCCAGAGTTTCTCTGCTGTATTACAAAAAGTCGATAGTGCGAGAACTAAACTTATCTTGGAAATTTTGTCTGCCACAGAACTCCTCTAGTCGGTCCAAGACTCTGTTGTAGGCTCGTCTAGAGCAGTCACCAATGGAAGCCATAATCATACAGTCAGCCTCCTGTTCTAGGGCTCGAATTTCTGCAAATAACCAGGTACGTATTATATTTTTGACTTGGTTGATACACCAAAAAAAAAAAAATTCTCTTCAACCATGATTTATTACTTAATGGTTCAATATTATTCGGTGTAATACCTAATCAACTCTCCTTTGATATGTTTTGGACATATAGTGTCTAGCACGCAGTGGCATCTGTTGGTGTTAAGCCAAACTGAGCAGTCCTGTCCACGAGAGAGTCTATCTGGGATAATGTTATCCTCACTACGGATGTATTTCATCCTGACTGCTATATTGTGAGTCATGAGGATTGAAATGCACAGTTTTAAGAATTGGTTTATCAACTTGTCCCGTGAGTAGAACTTCGTCAGAATGGACACTAAAGCCATATTGTCAATTTTTATGAGTAAGCAACTATCACTTATCTGGTGTCTCCAGATGTGTAGGGCCGCGAAGATAGGGTACACCTCCAATAGCACTATGTTCTGAGAGGTCCACCAGGCGTCATCCCAAGTACCATCAAACCATTCAGGCCCCAGTACGGCTCCATAGCCAATCGACCGAGTCCGGGAAGATGAACTTGAAAGACTTCCCATCAGTGTTACTGAGAAATGTCAGCCAAAGCGTAAGGTCCTTTCTAATGTCCCTGTTCACTCTTCTCCAATGCCAGCCCTGAGATGAGAGTACACCCCTCAACTGCTCATGTAGGCTTGCCAATAAGCATCTACCTGCCAGAAAAGTCACACATAAAAATTTCAGCTTCCCAATGAGTTTCTGGAAGGTATGAGTACGTTGTGTTTTACGTCGAAGGAATTCTTCGATCTCAGATGAGTATTTTATCCTTTTTTCACTAGTTACTTGGAATGATAAAATGGCAGCATTGATGTTGATGCCCAAAAAATCCACTATAGTGCTAGTTTGCACCGTCATCTCGTGGCTGAGGGGAAAGCCTAATGCCTCGAGCGTTTATATAAATTTATTGAAGGCAACCCTACATTTCTCAGCATCGGACAATAGAATCAAGAAATAGTCTAAATAGCCAAAGATTCCGGAATCACTGTGCTGTTGACTAAATATCCAGCATAAACATTCCGTTACTTGGGAGAATATGAAAGCAGATGATCTGCAGCCCATTGGCATGGTGGTGTCAATCCAATACTTATCTTTGTATCGCATGCCCAGAAAACGCCAATCCTCTCTGTGTACAGGTATGCACCGGTAAGCGTCCTTCAGATCGACTTTAGCCATGTGCCATGTAGTACCGGAGCTTGTCATTAGGAAACTTGCCACGTCCAGGACACTACAATATTTCACTGAGCACATGTTTGGATTAATGTGATTGTTTACAGAATCTGTTTTTGGACTTCTGAGATTATGAATAAATCTAAATTTCCCTGGTGAGTTTTTTGGAACAATACATACAGGTGATACTACAACCTCTGTCTGTAATATATTGAAGGGGCCGAGAATTCTTTTGAAACTAAGTTCAATGTTATTCTTGTCAATAAACGGAGCGTCATATGCATGACGTGTGACAGGCACCATGGATTTACCTGGCGAAAAATAGGACGCCGTCTTCTTTGGATCCCAAAGTCTGTCAATGCCGAGTGAGAAACCGTTCTTTAAACCCTCAGTTAAGTACGAGCGCTTAGGGTGTCCTTCAAGCCAGTTCCACAACCTATTGTGGCGAACAGGCGTCACTGTTCTAGCATCAGCCATCTTGATTGCATTGTTGATAAAACCTGATGAAATAGAAAGAAACCTTATGTTATTCTTCATCCCTACGAGGCGATTATGTAAATTTTTATATGGTGATTTGGCGAAGAATAGGACGCCAACGAGTTCACCATATTTTATTTGTCATCCTTGTGTTAAGAACATAACCAACAAGAACAAATTTAGAGAGGTTAAGAGAGTAGCACACAGTCATACAATTGAAGCTATACATAATCGAAACAGCTATCCAAAAATAGTCTGAATGCTACTGTGCTATTGATAGGGTCCAGTCATATCAGCAAATGTCACATATATAGCAACCAAGCTGTATAAGTTTTACTTGGTCCTTCCAATTGTACACTTGGCAACGCCATGGTTTTTGTCGCCACATCTATTACAAGCGTGACTGAACTTGCACAGTTCCCTAGCACAAGTCCCATAATTGAAAAAATAAAAACATGGGGAAATCCGCTTTCCACGCCCTGAATTAGGGGTCGTACATAAAACCATCGCCTCCCTCATTGTAAACCTGCTTAACAATCTCAATGTGCTTTAACATAGCCATCATCTCATCAGGGAAAAACCGGCCTCTAATGGTCACAAAAACAATAAATGCGTCTATCCACGTGTAGAAGGATTTCATATCCTTGGTCATCCTGGCTAACTGGAATTTACCGTCCCTGAAGGTGAGTGGTGCACCTTCCTCGACTCCGAAATCGGTGGCATCTTTTCTCAATAACTTTCTAAGGTCAACCAGCTTTCCTTCCTTTATCTGGGATACCAAATTGCGGATTACCTGATGTACTGCCTCTGCTGCCTAGGCTTTCACTGTAGGAGCTCGCCGCTTCCTCTCCTGCTTGCATTGCTGCCTGTTCACTGAATGCTTGCTGCCCTCTTCTCCTTACTGGGGGTTGAAGTTCGAGTAACTCAGCCATGCCGCACGATCGGGTCCTTCACTGGATGCTGGTAATATTATTACTGGTCTACAATAGATAAATTGTGTTATAAAACTTGTCAAGGTAGTCAAAAGTTTGTAAAAATTATTTACTCAATGTTCCAATGGAAATGGCGAAGAATAGGACGCCGACGGAACTTTTTGAATATTTATTGCAAGAAATACTTATGGACATATAAAATAGGGGACCACATATACTTGAAAACCCGGTCATAGGATTTCTTTGTAAGATGGGTTTTATCAGGAAGAATTTTTACACGTAGTGTCTTTGAGTACTTCCAAAAAAAACATCTCTACGAATAGATTTCAGGAAAATTGAAAGCCCTCATTTTCAGATTAAATTCTGAATTGGCTCGAGGCCATAACCCCATGACCACCGCCGCTCTGCACCAATGGTTTTTCAGGTATCTATCTGCATGAAAATTCAGTCTAGTAAAAAGTTCCTGAGGGTCCATCTGCATCAGGTTGTTTGACCCTATAGCTATCACAATAATGTCATAGAACGGCTGTGGTAGATCTTCCCATAGGAGACTAGTCTTGGCTCCTCCTTTAAATTTAAAATCAACAGAGATACCCATGAGGTTCTCCTCTCTCTGTTGGGTCATTGCGCTAGATTTTGCGATTTCACGCAAATGGGATGAACCGATTATCAGTGCCTGTAACAGATATGTGCATGTATAACTTTATTTTCACGGAATTGCGAACCAAACTGGAACAAAAACAAAGGGAGAGGAACCAAAACACTTTGTTTTTGAAGGAAACCCAAGCTTTTATGAAAATCTCTAGTACTGACGTCTGGAAAAAAACAAAGAAATTGTGATTATAAGGATGACCACAGGGGTATTTTTTTTGCCCAGGTATACCGCATATCGTCATGCTTTGTGGAATTAAAAGGCTGGTATCCACACATATACAGATCCCCAAACCACTAACAAAGCCGGCATTCTGCTATACAAAATTGCGGCAACTAATTTCAAAGTCCTCACCAATGTTGCTGCTAATAAAAAAAAACAATGATAAGTACAATGATAATGGTTGTAATTTTAAGTTCATTTAAGAAAAAGGGAATACTCTCATCCTGTCAATTCACAATTGTACCACCATATAAAATTACATTTTTATTGGATCAAATACAAATACAAAATACAAAAAAACCAACAGAAATAAAATCAAACTAAATTCAATGAAAACGGTTTGACAAAGCAGATTTAAATGTATGTATGCTTGTTGATGAACAGAAATATTGAGGAAGGTTGATACAAAGCAGTAGGCATATGATTGAAAAAGAAGTTTTTTGGCGGACGTAATAAGACATGGGTATCACAAAAATGAAAAGTGGTGTCCAGTGATTGAAAAATCACTGATTATATAGCTTGGGCTTTGACCATGCAGTATTTAATAGCAAAAAACAGCAGAAGAAAAAAACGCGAGATCTGAAAATCTTAGAAAAAATTTAATTCTTTACATAAATGCCATGATTGATTCAGGTACATTGGAACTTGTTTATTTGCCATAAGCCTGAAGGCTCTTTTCTGTAGAATAAAAATGAATCCATGAGAATTCATTCCACCATAAGAATCAGCATTTTTGTGGAACATCATAAAATTGATGAAAATGAAAATATAATTGATAGTCTTTGAATTTTGTGATAGTTTAGGTTAATTTGCAATTTTAAAATGACTCATTTGATTGTAGCATGTGGAGTAGTCACAAACAATTTTACTACAGACTTAATTTGAAATAAATCCACTAATCACAGTGAATGCAACATCAATGTAGATGTGGAAGTTGCCCTCTTATGTTACATTGTTGGATAACTTCTTTATATTATATTTAAATGAAGGATATAAAGGGAACATGTAGGGAGACACTATTAAGATAAATACTATGCCAAAGAAAAGATACTGATAGAAGTTAGAAGCAAGGTATAATATTAGTCGAAGGTCATGTATCTAATCAGAATTTCCTTGATGTGTTTAGTATGGCTTATCACTTTATTTCAGAAGTTAGCACTTTTAACTTTGAATCTCACTCTGATATATACCTGTGTCATAACCAGGATAAGTGAAGCCTGATAATGACTAGCTTTGAAATATTTTTCTCAAACACCTGTAATATCTCACAGATTTGCTTAGCGTATCAAGTTTGATTAAATTGGTAAAATGTTTTACAAAATTTTCTATGTTATGCATAGATGCGTTAGTAATGCTAAATGTGCTGACTCTGAAGTTATGATGCCAGAGAACAAGATCATTGCTCTATGTACTTCTATTTTAGCCAAGTTAGCATGAGATCTCACTGAATAATCATACAATTGGGATCAAATGTTTTTTTTACATAGTTTCACAATCTGTAGGGGGATTACTAAAATTTTCGGGCGATTCCCCAGTGATCATTAGCTGAGCATCCAAATAGATCAATGGTGAATCACTCCAAATTTTAGTTTGCTGTATAAGCTGCGGATAAAAGAGAAAAAAAATTATTAATGTTTGTGGTTGGGTGCCAAACAGTTGTTTCATATTTCATATTGCCAAACAATTCTTTAAATTCAACAATTTCATAATCTAGCAAAAACAACATGAAATGCATTTTTTAGGCAACAAAATCCTCTGACTGATTTAATATTAAAAGCAATGAACAGTTAGAGACCCCGTTTTGACTCAAGGTCATGTCAACCAAGACGCACATGTCAACTGATTGATTGATAGAGCAAATATCTGACCTGATTAACTATAAGCTGGCACATATACATGTACAGGCCAGTAGTTTAGGAAAAAGGGGGTAAAACTCCGAGGCAGCTTCCAATCATTACTGGGGAGGCTGCAACCTCCCCGAAGCATTTTAGGTTATATAGATAACAAAAGGAAATCTCAAAAGAGCTGTTTGGGACACTGATTATTCAATCAAATTGTCTTTAGACTACCTTATTAAGCTTTCTAGCGGCTCCCTGCCTTCCCTAAAACTACTGGCAAGTTTTAGAGTTCTTGAGTTTGAATCCTGCTTCAGTAGTCTAAATACTGGGTAAAATTGATGCTCAATATCGAATCTGACCTGTCTGTAAACCATATATATTGGCTGCGCCAATATTGCCATTACCATTTATTAGTCTTTGGACATTGACAGAACCTTTGATTAGCATGGTAATACAAAGCTCCCGTTGACAATCACTTTCCCTAAAAAATAAACACACAGCAAAGTGCCCGTATAAAAATTACCTCTCTGGTGAAGTATCAATTAGACCTGGAACAAGAACCTAGTGTGTACCAACATGATTATCTTTGAACAGCTGGCACGTTTGTAGCTTTGTTTAATGGGCTAGCAGCAGTTAGGAATTTGTCATGGATATTTATTTTTAAAACTGAACATGAGCTTATTGAATGACACAAGTGATTTATTAATTTTATGGATTGAAATTATGACCTTACATAGTCATCAAGAACAGCCAATGGTAATTGCAATAACGACCTGGCATGCATCAATCATCAATCAGCTAACATTAAGTCTTTAATGGCCTTGCCTGCCTGGCCTGGTACAGTCTGTTATCAGACGCTGACAAAACAATACTAGAGCTAATCCGCTATCTGCTAATTGGATTATGCTGTGGATATCAACCTAGCACTGCCAAAAATCTGAACTTATCTGCACACCTCTTGCAGTGCACCAAAAGAGCCATTGGCAATCCCGACCCCTTAAACTCATGTATTAAAGTGAATACAAACAGAATATCTGCTTGTGGTGGGAATATAGATAAATACTGCCCATCTTAGTGTAGAACCACCAAGAGAGAAAAATCATTTTAATTTGTGAATTTTCAAATAATGCAGCTCATCTTATTTTGTTTTTCCAATTGGGTGCCGTACGTTCGACGCTATCAACCTATTACAGGATGAATATGAGGATAAGGCACTAATCAAACTTTAACTTCAGTCAGGGATTATCGTCAACATTTAGCCATATTAGTCCTCGTGAAAGATGCCATCCGGTTTAAATTTTGTAATGTAGAATTTAAAATAGATATAATCTTGATAGCGATAATTTCAAACCCTTAATTTTATCTACCCACACATTAATTGCCAAAGTTACACTAAGGTATTTGTTTGATTTACAATCTTCGTCTTCCCACGGAGAGGTAATATTGGTTACTTTGTGTTTCTCAATGTCCTAATCAAATACTATATAATGTAATATGTATAACATTGATAAAAATGATTAAAAATTCATAAAAATCTATTGTCTTATCACACGCTACATCATGAAGCATTGGCGGCCAAATGTGTTGCCTTGGTGGCGAGGTCAAAATATCAGGGCCAGGTTTCTTTCTGTTTGCAGGCAGGTCGGTGCACACCTAGGTGCTAACCGAACCCCAGTTGTCGGTGGACCACAGTGGGATTCGAACCCAAGACCTTCAGCATTTGCAAGGGACAGCGCTCTAACCTAGCCATCTCCTACTCCCTGTTTGGACCCTGAACAAGCATATGGCTAATTAATATGATAATCTCACCACATTCCACAACCATGCAGTGGACCAGTTGTGAAACTTTTGTGTAGCAGTTAGCCGGATTCATTGAAGGTTGTGACCGGGACATGAATTAATTCATAGCGTTCAATACGCCAGGTCTTATTACTCACACTGAGATAAGAATATTGGTGAAGCCTGTCCGAAATTAGCCATACTTTGTACATAACCTTTGATCTACAACTTCATATTAATGATTTTCAGCCTTTCATGTGGTCAATACACACACTTTTGCCAAAATTGCAATATGATGTTCATTTTACAATAAATCTGTGTTATTCACTGAGTATGTGATATTGGATAGGGTCATGCAAAGATCGTTGCCGCTTCATATATTTTATAGTTAAGTAGTTATTTAATTAGATATAATCTTTTTAGCGATAATTTCAAACCCTTGATGTTCTCAACCAACACATTTATCTATTTATAGCCGAAGCTACACTAAGGTATATCTTTGATTTAAAATTTCTGTTTTCCCACAGAGAGGGCACAAGGTGGTTCGAGGTACATTCTAAGCTGTATATATTTTATAGTGTCATTCACCCAAACACTGTTTACTTGGAAGCCACAAACTATAAATCTTTAGGTACGAAAAACAAGCCTTGTCATATTTTGTGCACAGATCCAACATCAATAGCTCAAGTTACACAACATTCTGAATAATTTATGCACTGATGATATGGTGCACAACATTATTGTTGTACGGTTGGCACAGTTGTAGTTTTGTTTGATGGGATAACAGCAGATACTACTGGCATGGAAAGTTTCTTATTAAATCTGAGCATGAGCTTATCGAATGTCAGATGTGATTTATTAATTTGGTGGAGTGAAACCTATTGTTGGCATAACAACCTGGCTTAGCATCAATCATCAATCAGCTGACATTAACTCTATAATAGCCTACATCAGTCTTGCAATATGCTATCAATTACTGACAAAACAAGTCTAGAGATAATCCAGCCGCTGCACTTCTCTGACCAATTTGAACATAGGCTTGACCACTAAGCACTGCCAAAAATCTTAACTCAACTGCACACATCTTGCTGCGAATACGGCACACAAATAGCCAATGGCGATCCCCACCCATTAAACTCCTGTATTAAAGTAAATACAAACATAATATCTGCTTACGGTTGAAAGATAGATAAACACTGCCAATCTAAGTGTAGAACCACCAAGAGACAAAAACCCTTTAAGTATGCGAATTTCCAAATAATGCAGCCCATCTTATTTTGTTTTTCCAATTGTGTGCCGTACGTTTGACGCTATCAACCTATTACAGGGTGAATATGAGGAATTGGCACTAAACAAACTTCAATTTCAGTCAGGGATTATAGACAACACTTAGCCATAGTAGTCCTCGTGAAAGATGCCATCCGGCTTTAATTTTGTAATGTAGATTTTAAAACAGATAAAATCTTGATAGCGAGTATTTCAAACCCTTAATGTGATCAACCAACACATCTATGGCCAAAGTTGCACTAAGGTATTTGTTTGATCTAAAATATTTGTCTTCCCATGGAGAGGTATCAAGGTGGTGCGAGATGCATTTGAAGTCTTGAAGATTTTATGGTATCATTTACTCAAACACTGTTTACAGGGCCGTAGATTAGAAAAGTTTATATGGGAGGCAAAACTCCGAGGCAATCCAAATCATCACCAGGAGGGGTGCTGTTAGTTCCTCCCCAAGCAATTTAAGGCGTTTAATTAGCAAATGCAAATCCCAGAGAGCTGATTCTGACATGGATTATTTAACTTTTAGGCCACACTATTTAGCTTTCTCCTATTTAGCTCCTAGAACTACGGACCTGGTTTACTTTGAAGCCACAACTATCACTCTTTAGGCATGGAAGACAAGCCTCTACATAATTTTCCCCCAGAGATCTCAGAGGTTTCAGGCAGACAAGGTCACCACACCAATGGCTAGAGCTACACAATGACTTTGAATAATTCAGGCACTGATGATATGATGGGCTGTTTGTGACAAGCATTAAGATTTTTCAATGGCATAATAACATACTGTATCATGTAGGATGTATTTTATTAAAAACTGATAAAGATCTTATCTCTTATCACATGCCACATCCTCAAGCATTGGAAGCCGAATGCGTTGCCTTAGTCGTAATATCTGTGACGGGTTGCTCTCTGTTTGCAGGCAGGTCGGTCGGAGCACACCTTGGGGCCAATCAAACCCCTGTAGTCGATGGACCACAGTGGGATTTGAACCCACGTCCTTCAAAATTTGCAAGGTATAGCACTCTTTCCAACTGAGCCACTTCCTACTCAGTGAAATGGTAGTAGCTGGTCAAAACATTGCCTTCACCCAGACTCGAACCAGTGACCTAGTGATCAGCAGTCCATGCTCTTACCCACTACACCAAGGTTATTATATGATGTCACATGTAATTCTGACTATGATATAATGGAATGATTGTTATTAGTCATGCTTTTGCTGCAATTATTTAACGGAAATGTTATCTGATTGGCTGTCAGATTTGATTGATTGGCTGTCTGTTTTGATTGATAAGTCAAGGCCATATCTATGTAAACAACTTCTGTTAAAAAGATGGAATGGATGATCAATGTGGAGCTTTCTCATTGATTTGGACCTGGGGCAAGAGGGAGAAGGGATACAATGACTAATGGGGTATCAAATTGTATGAATATGAGGAGATAGTTGAGCCTAAGCATATCCAGAAGCTGAATCACTTGACTGGTTGGTATAATAAACAAGAAGAAACAGCTTCTCCTTGGTTTTACTATTTTATTTAGTTATCACTATAGATAGGCCTATGTTTTAGATTGGCTGAGGAGGATTACAGTAGGATTACACCCATAAATCATGAGTATAAATTTGGGCAATGACAATCATGTGTGGCAGGCTGATACTCATACAAAATTTAATTTGCAAGAATTGTGGCTTTCTATAATTCAATAAATACTTGACATAATTTGATGAAACTTGGTTTCAACATAGATCCTTATTGCTATAGATCATAAGTTACAACTTGAATCAAATGTACTATAAGCTGATTGCACTAGTGATAGTGAATGAATATCCACCATTCTTTTAAATTGTGATATCTGAAGAATGTTTTATCGGCATCGTTATATGTCTCGGTCTCGTCCCGGTCTCGTCCCGAATTTTCTTGCTGTCTCGGTCTCGTCCCGTCTCGCCAAAATCTGACAATTTGCCATCACTAGCTGCAATGGACCACTTATGAAACTTTTCATGAGCAGCTAGCCAGATTTGTTCGAAGCCTGTCACCCGGACATAAATTAGTACATAGAATTCAATATGTCAGGTCCAAAAACTGACATAGAGTAAATAATTAAAACTTCTCAAAATATAGCCACATTTTGTATATTACACCTGATCAGTGGATTCATTTCAATGATTTTCAGCCTTTCATGTGGTCAACCCACACACTTCTGCCAAAATTGCAATATGATGTTTTTTTATATCAAATATTTGTTATTCACTGAGTATGTGATATTGGATAAGGTCACACAAAGATCGCTCAATGTTTCATATATTTGATAGTGTCATTCACCTGATTACTTTGAAGCCACAAACTATAAATCTTCTGGTATGAAAAACAAGCCCTGTCAAATTTTTCGCACAGAGCTATCAGAGTCTTTAGACCCAGCCACATAAACGGCACTGAAACACATTGGTTTTAAATAGTTTATGCATTGATGATATGGTGCACTGCATATAACAAGCAAACAGATTTTGAGGAAAACTCATAAGCAAGAATAGCACTAACCAATACAGATTGACTTGGCAACAGAAAACGTCTCAGAGAATTAAACGCGATCTTTCCCCGAGATTAGGACTGTATACCGGGTATATCGGGTATACCGGCTGTTTATCGGGTGTATACCTCTCCTGAGCATTGCAATAGATATGTTTTCCCTTTGGCATTACATTTTGAATCGAAATCAAATTGAGACTTATTCCCAATTTTTTGGTTATTAAAGTTTACGTCCGAAAGTATTGTTGAATGAATTTTGAGTGACTTTCACAGTGTGAGCAGAGTAAGATTTCGGTATTGGCGCAGCCCTTAAATCAGGAAAAGTCAAAATTTAGTTTTAAAATATGTTTTCCATACTTTGTCCATAACTCAAAAAGGTCCCCTTCAAGTGTAAGTGGCTGGGAAGATTTGGTCAAAGGGTTGTTGGTGTGCCTAGCTGTAGCAGGACTGTATATAATGGGAGGATAAAAATCATTTATGTTAACCATTCGCAATGATAGCGCATTTAATTCACTGTGGTTGGTATGATCCAGTTGCCAGCTTTTGCTAAATGATAGTTAGATAAGTTTTGGTACAAAAAATCTTCAACATATGTCAGGCGCAGAGTACGGTGCTGTCAAACTATTCGGTAAAAATAGACAATGAATTTCGTTATTAAGATAAACTAACGGTGTGATAACCATTAGTTTGATGTGGTGGCTTAAGAAGGTTGGATTGATGATTGAGCAGTTGGCAGTTCTTATGAATGCAGAGCTTTCCTGGTATCTCTTGAATCTCTCACATTTCGCAAAGTAAAAATAAAAATTAAATCCAATAAGATGATATATGTGATAGGCAGAGAACATTTTTTGCCTATTGGTCCTAGCATCAAACTAAAATTAGTAGCTTTAATATCAGTGATTTTAATATAGGTTGGATCTCAGTCTACTATGGCCTTAAAAAGCTTTGTTTGGTGGGGGGGGGGGGACGCACCAAACACCAAACAAAGCTTGTCAAGACAAGCTAAGTCTGCTGGTGCCAACATAAGTGTAGATTTTGGCAGTTTACCAAGTAATACATACATTATATTGCCTATTGCTGAATATTTCACTGTCTCTCTCTCTGTTCTGAATTATATTATATATATTATATTCATACTATGATATTTTTAGATTGAAACTATAAATCACATGTGTTGGCTTTGATATGGAATCATGACCTCAATGAAGCTGTTTTTGTTGGTACATCCAGCTCAATTTCAGACAAAAAGGCCATGAGGATCATCTAATCTTGTCTTGTCTTGTGGTATGAGGGGGACTGTGATAGAATGGAATAAACCAGTCAGAATGCAGGCGATATATGGCATCCATCGTATTCAGAGGCACCGGACAAATTTGATTTAGCAAATATTGGTAGTAAATCTTTCAGAAAGTTTTATAACGTCAGCCAGATCCATCACCATAATGCAAAGTCGTGTTTTAAGGTTTTGATATATATCTGTTTTGTGTGTTTTCTCTCTGATTATTGAGTAATTCGGGCGGTCAAAAATAAATTTAATATATTTAATCCGATATCGCACCCCATTTAGGACAGGATGACTCGTCAGCGATGCTTATACGGTTTAATCCTATCTTAGAGCTGCTGATTTGTAACACAACCATGTTTGAGCTATTAGGATTATTTCCTGCTGCGGCCTTCTGACTCTGCCCAAGGTGACCTGACCTGTCTGTTAATTGCGAGAAACTTGGTGTTAAATATAGCATCTCTGAAGGCACCTTTGTTAATCAGTTGTTGAACTTGGAAAGAACCCTTACTAGCAAATGGGGATGTTTGAATATTTATGATTATAAAAATTATGAACTTAAGTCAAGGGAAAGAGTAGTGAATAGTTATTATCTGAAAATTATGTAAAATTTGACTGCAAATGAGGTACTTGGAGACCAAGTAATAGTAATGTCATATTCAGGTAAATGATACTGAACAGATGAAATGAATCAGTGAAGCATATAAATGAGAGAGACGGGACACAGCTTATATTGCCGGAAAAGGGCAGTTACAAAACAAGCTAGCTGAATAATTGAATACATCGCTATCATGTGTTTGCGGTTGAGATTTTGGCTTAGCGCAATGGGAAAACACAGAAGGATTTTCAACTGGCTGCAAAAAAACTTCTACATATGGTGTTACATAGGAAGTTTTTTGAATCAAATTGCTTCAAATGCTCAAAAAATTGAATTACCTTGTCAAACTCTGATTTTCTCAATGATAAATTCAATGGTACAAGAACTAGTGATTGGACGAAGACGGCAAGTCCCGTAATTCATATTTACTTTTTTAACGTGATATATCGCCTTTTCTGTTTCCAAGAAACTTCTCGTCCCATCTCAAAAACCCCTTTTCTGGCACGCTGCTTAACCTATTTTCAGTTTTTTGGGTAGAGAGGTGTGCATGATTTGGACCAAATAAAGCTTGTTTAGCCACAAAAATCCAAATATAAGCTCAAAGATGTAAAGCAATAATCAATAATGGATACGATCAAAATCTAGGCAATGTCCTGCTAATCTTCATGCTAACAACAAAATTGATTGAAAGCTTTCTGAATTTCTGAGTTGTGGTGGGCGAAATTTGTCCTAAATTAGTGAAACTTGGGCTATTACCTGTTACAGATGTGACAACCAGGAACTGTATGCTGGTTAGATTATTGATTGAAGTGACAGTAGAACTGACAGACTAAAATGGAATAATAAATTGGAATTTTCTAGTCCCTGCATGATTGGGGTCGCATCGAATAAGGAGTCAGAAATGGTCCTTTTACTATTGCGAAAATCAATATTAAGACAAGGAGAGAGGATGCCTGAAAACATAAAGTTTTATTAAAATGTCACTCCTCCAGTAAATACCATGTCTCCTCAATATGGAGAAAGCATAAACTTATCAAATACATCAATAATAAGGCATAGAGTGCTCAATTTAAAAAGGGCCCTTTTTGCAACAAAATGAACTGTCAGATGTCACAGCGACTTAACGTAAAATATTTGGAAGGGTCAACAGTGAAAATAACTGTAAGAAACGATCACAAATACAATATTACTAAGTTTTAAAAAGCGCTATACCTCATTAAATGACATCACAACATATGATGTCATGCACCAAACACATAATTTACTGTACAGTGGTGCAAGGCTTTGAATATATAACCAACACAGTGATCACATCATTTATTTAGACTGATCATTGCCAATGATGAGTTTGCAGTAAAACCCCATCCGGTTTCAATTTTGTAGATTTTAAATTAGATAAAATCTTGATAGCTATAATTTTAAACCCTTAATGGAATTGGAGCCAGCAAACCGTTAATTGCATATGGTGGCTTAAGGAGGGTGGATTAATGATCAATGACAGTTCTCAAAAATGCTGAGCGTTCCTGGTATTTCTTTAATCTCTCACATTTGGCAAAGTAAAAATAAAATATAAATACAATAAGATGATATATGTGATAGGCAGAGAACACTTTGTGCCTATGGGTCCTATCATCAAATTAAAATTATAGGAAGTAGCTTTAATATCCGTTATTTGATCATAGTTTGGATCTCGGTCTACGGTAGCCTGTCTTGACAAGCTTTGTTCAGTGTTCGGTGTCCGCCCCCCCCACCCACCTAACAAAGCTTGTCAAGACACGCTCAGTCTACTGATGCCGACATAAGTGTAGATTTTGGCAGTTAACCAAGCAATACATACATTATATATCTATTGCTGAATATTTCTCTCTCTCTCTCTGTTCTGAATTATATTAAATATATTCTCTTCATATTATGGTATTTTTAGATTGAAACTATAAATCACAGGTGTTGGTGTTTGATATGGAATGCATGACGCCGATAAAGGTGTTGGTTGTACACCCGGCGCAATTCTAGATTATAATGCCATGACCTGTCTGTTAATTGCGGGAAACCTTGTGTTAAATATAGCATCTCTAAGGCATCCTTATTTATCAGTCTTTAGAGAACCCTTACTAGCAAATGAGGATGTTTGAAGACCCATACTGATGCCAAAAGAAACGATCAACATCAAGGTTTCTCACACCAGTGTCACAGGGTATCAATACTATATATGGACGTTAGTGAGTTCAACAAATTTGTCCAAACCAGCAAATGCAAAAAATATTCATTATGACTTTCAGGCAAGGGAAAGAGAAGTGAATAGTAATTATTGGCTTGCATCACACAATGCTCTAGAGTGTTGTCCAGGTATATTTAGCTTTCAAACCTAACCAAAGTGAGGGTGTTCCCTCCGGGCAGCCTCAATCAGTGAAAATAAAATTTCTTTATGGTTCTTGTTTTGTCACATCAAAGAAATTCCTGACTTAGACAGAAATATGTGGGGATGCTACATGTAGGTTGCAGTGCACATTCTCCAGATGTTATTGATACTTTCAACTTGAGATTTATGTCTTTAAGGACTGTCAGATAATCAAGGATCTAGTTTATTTACAAAGTTTGGACACCACATTTTGATTAAGAGGCAAAAAAGGATGGTGTTACTCCTGAGAAGTGAGCCCTGGATTGTCTTAATTGCACCTATCTCACGGCTCCCTGCCTTCCCTAAAACAACTGCATGATGTAAATACAATATAAATGATTCCAATTTGATTGATTGCCCTCTAATAGGCTAGTCTAAGAGTTCTTGAATTTGAATCCTGCTTCAGTCGTCCAAATACTGGGTAAAATTGATGCTCAATATTGAATCTGACCTGTCTGTAAACCATATATGGTGGCTGCGCCATTATTGCCATTACCAGTTATTAGTCTTTGGACATTGACAGAACCTTTGGTAAGCATGGTAATACATAGCTCCCATTGACAATCACTTTCCCTAAAATATAGTCACACAGCAAAGTGCCCGTATAAAAATTACGTCTCTGGTGAAATATCAATCAGACCCGGAACAAGAACCTAGTGTACCAACATGACTATCTTTGAACAGCTGGCACGTTTGTAGCTTTGTTTTATGGGCTAGCAGCAGTTAGGAATGTGTCATGGATATTTATTTTTAAAACTGAGCATGAGCTTATTGAATGACACAAGTGATTTATTAACTTTATGGATTGAAATTATGACCTTACATTGTCAACAAGAAGAGCCAATGGTAATTGCCATAACAACCTGGCATTCATCAATCATCAATCAGCTAACATTAAGTCTGTAATGGCCTTGTCTGCCTGGCCTGGTACAGTCTGTTATCAGACACTGACAAAACAATACTAGTGCTAATCGGCCATCTGCTAATTGGATTATGCTGTGAATCTCTGATGACTCTGAACAGGAATCGACAACCTAGCACTGCCAAAGATCTGAAGTTATATGCACACCTCTTGCAGTGCACCAAAACGGCCATTGGCGATCCCGGCCCCTTAAACTCATGTATTAAAGTAAATACAAACAGAAAATCTGCTTGTGGTGGAAATATAGATAAATACTGCCCATCTAAGTGTAGAACCACCAAGAGACAAAAATCATTTTAATATGCGAATTTTCAAATAATGCAGCTCATCTTATTTTGTTTTTCTAATTGTGTGCCGTACGTTCGACGCTATCAACCCATTACAGGATGAATATGAGGATTAGGCACTGAACAAACTTTAACTTCAGTCAGGGATTATCGTCAACGTTTAGCCATATTAGTCCTCGTGAAAGATGCCATCCGGTGTTAATTTTGTAATGTAGAATTTAAAACAGATAAAATCTTGATAGCGATAATTTCAAACCCTTAATGTTATCTACCAACACATTAATTGCCGAAGTTACACTAAGGTATTTGTTTGATTTACAATGTTCATCTTTTCACGGAGAGGTCACAATATGGTGCGAGGTACATTTGAAATTTTATATATTTTATAGTGTCATTCACCCAAGCACATTACTCGGAAGCCAAGAACTATAAATCTTCTGGTATGAAAAACAAGCCCTGTCAAATTTTTCGCACCGAGCTATCAGAGTCTTAAGACCAAGCCACATCAATGGCACTGAAACACATTGGTTTTAAATAATTTATGCATTGATGATATGGTGCACTGTATATTACTAGCAAACAGATTTTGAGAAAAACTCATAAGCAAGAATAGCACTAACCAATACAGATTGACTTGGCAACAGAAAACGTCTCAGTGAATTAAACGCGATTTTTCCCCAAGATTAGGGCTGTATACCGGGTATATCAGGTATACCGGCTGTATTTCAGGTGTATACCTCTCCTGAGCATTGCAATAGATATTTTTCCCTTTGGCATTACATTTTGAATCGAAATCAAATTGAGACTTATTCCCAATTTTTTGGTTATGGAAGTTTACGTCTGAAAGTATATAAGCATTGTTGAATGAATTTTGAGTGACATTCACAGCGTGAAGATTTCGGTATTGGCACAGCCTTAAAATCAGGAAAAGTCAAAAATTAGTTTTAAAACATGTTTTACATACTTTGTCCATAATTCAGAAGGTCCCCTTCAAGTGTAGGTGGCTGGGAAGATTTGGTCAAAAGTAGGTGTGCCTAGCTGTAGCAGGACTGGAAATAATTTGAAGATAAAAATCATTCATGTTAACCATTCGCAATGATAGCGAATTTAATTCACTGTGGTGGGTATGATCCAGTTGCCAGATTTAGCTAAATGATAGATAGATAAGTTGTCAGGCGCAAAGTACGGTGCTGTCAAACTATTCGGTAAAAATAGACAATGTAGTGCGTTATTAATATAAAATAGCGGTGTGATAACCATTAGTTTGATGTGGTGGCTTAAGAAGGTTGGATTGATAATGGAGCAGTTGACAGTTCTTATGAATGCAGAGCTTTCCTGGTATCTGTTTAATCTCTCACATTTGGCAAAGTAAAAATAAAATATAAATCCAGTAAGATGATATATGTGATAGGCAGACAACACTTTGTGCCTATGGGTCCTATCATCAAATTAAAATTATGACAAACTTTGTTCAATGTTCGGTGCCCCCCCCCCCCCCTCCCCACCCACCTTATCAAGTTTGTCAAGACATGCTAAGTCTGCTGGTGCCGACATAGGTGTAGATTTTGGCAGTTCACCAAGTAATACATACATTATATTGTCTATTGCTGAATCTTTCTCTCTGTCTGTACTGAATTATAGTATGGTATTTTTAAGATTGACCTTAAAAATCACATGTGTTGGCTTTGATATGCAATGCATGACGTCGATGAAGTTGTTTTTGTTGGTACATCCGGCTCAATTTCAGACAAAAAGGCCATGAGGATCATCTAGTCTTGTCTTGTCGTACGAGGGCGACTGTGATAGAATTGAATAAACCAGTCAGTATACAGGCGATATATGGCATCCATCGTATTCAGATATTGGTAGTAAATCTGTCAGAAAGTTTTTTTAAAGTCAGCCAGATCCATCACCATAATGCAAAGCCGTGTTTTAAGGTTTTGATATGTATCTTTTTTGCGTGTTTTCTCTCTGATCATTGAGTAATTTTGGCGGTAAAAAATAAAAGTTAATATATTTAATCCGATATCGCACCCCATTTAGGACAGGATGACTCGTTAGCGATGATTATACGGTTTATTCCGATCTTAGAGCTGCTGACTTGTAACACAACCATGTTTGAGCTATTGGGATTATTTCCTGCTACGGCCTTCTGACTCTGCCCAATGTGACCTGACCTGTCTGTTAATTGCAAGGAACTTGGTGTTAAATATGGCATCTCTGAAGGCACCTTTGTTAATCAGTTGTTGAACTTGGAAAGAACCCTTACTATCAAATGGGGATGTTTGAATATTTATGATTATAAAAATTATGACCTTGAGTCAAGGGAAAGAGTAGTGAATAGTTATTATCTGAAAATTATGTAAAATGTGACTGCAGATGAGGTACGTTGCAAGGTTTTTCACCTCCGATTGCTTTTACACAGGCTACTTGGAGACCAAGTAATAGTAATGTCATATTCAGGTGAATGATACTGAAAAAATGAAATGAACCCACTAAGTATGTAGCATATAAATGAGAGAAACGGGACTTAGCTTATATATTGCTGGTAAATGGCAGTTACAAAAACAAGCTAGCTGAATAATTGAATACATCGCTATCATGTGTTTGCTGTTGAGATTTTGGTTAAGTGCAATGGGAAAACACAGAAGGATTTTTAACTGGCTGCACAAAACCTTCTACATATGGTGTTACATAGGAAGTTTTTTGAATCAAATGGCTACAAGTGCTCAAAAAATCGAATTACCTTGTCAAATTCTGATTTTCTCAATGATAAATTCAATGGTACAAGAACTGGTGATGGGACGAAGACGGCAAGTCCCGTAATTCATATTTACTTTTTTTAACGTGATATATCGCCTTTTCTGTTTTCCAGAAACTTCTCGTCCCATCTCAAAAACCCCTTTTCTGACATGTTGCTTAACCTATTTTCAGTTTTTTGGGTAGAGAGGTGTCCATGATTTTGACCGAATGAAGCTTGTGTTGCCACAAAAATCCAAATAAAAGCTCAAGATTTAAAGCAATAATCAATAATGGATACGATCAAAATCTAGACAATCTCCTGCAGCTGCTTATCTTCATGCTGACAACAAAATGGATTGACAGCTTTCTTAATTTCTGAATTGTGGTGGGCAAATTTTGTCCTAAATTAGTGAAAGCTTGGGTTATTACCTGTTACAGATGTGACAACCAGGAACTGTATGCTGGTTAGATTATTGATTGAAGTGACAGTACAACTAACAGACTAAAATGGAATAATGAATTGGAATTTTCTAGTCCATGCATGATTGGGGTCCCATCGAATAGGGAGTCAGAAATGGTCCTTTTACTATTGCAAAAATCAATATTAAGACACGGAGAGAGGAGGCCTGAAAACATAAAGCTTTATTAAAATGTCACTTCAACAGTAAATACCATGTCTCCTCAATATGGAGAAAGCATAAACTAATCAAATACATCAATAATAAGGCGTAGAGTGCTCAATTAAAACGGGCTCTTTTTTCAACAAAATGAACTTTCAGATGTCACTGCGACTTAACGTAAAATATTTGGAAGGATCAACAGTGAAAATAACTGTAAGAAACGATCACAAATACAATATTACAAAGTTTTCCTTTCCTGGTATTTCTTTAATCTCTCACATTTTGCAAAGTAAAAAATAAAATATAAATCCAATAAGATGATATATGTGATAGGCAGAGAACACTTTGTGCCTATGGGTCCTAGCATCAAACTAAAATTATCGGAAGTGGCTTTAATATCCATGATTTGAACATAGTTTGGATCTCGGTCTACTGTAGCCTGTCTTGACAACCTTTGTTCAGTGTTCGGTGTCCCCCCACCCCACCTAACTAAGCTGTCGTGACAGGCTAAGTTTACTGATGCCGACATAAGTGTAGATTTTGGCAGTTAACCAAGCAATACATACCTTATATTATCAATTGCTGAATATTTCTCTCTCTCTCTCTCTGCTCTGAATAATATTATATATATTATATTCATATTATGGTATTTTTAGATTGAAACTATAAATCACAGGTGTTGGTGTTTGATGTGGAATACATGACGTTTATAAAGGTGTTGGTTGTACACCCGGCTCAATTCTAGACCAAAATGCCGTGAGGATCATACAATCTTATTGGGTAGGTGGTAGCTCAGTTGGTTAGAGTTTGCTCCTGGCTTGTAATCCAACCATGTTTGAGCTATTGGGATTAAGTGTTTGTTTATCCTGTCAAGGTTATTAGACAATACTTGAAAACCACAGCTATAGGTAAAGTTGCAAAAATTAAATATAACCTTTGATTAGTGGTTGGGGTTTTTATAGGTAATGTCCCGTAAAATTAAATGGTGCCAAGTTTTCAAACAATCATGCCAAGGTTAAAAGACAACATTTGAATACCAGAACCAGGATTTAGTAGCAAAACATGTATAATTTATGTCCCATAAAATTCAAAATAATGCTTTGAGAGCCAGCCAAGCACAGTTCCGCTCAGCAAAAATCCACCAAACCTGCCAATAGTTCTATTTCTGGAAGTTTCATCAATCAATAACATTATTTCAACAGGGCTGTAGATTTAGAGGAGGCAGAGAGGCACTGCCTCCCCTAGACAGCTAAATACAATAAAACACTACAATTGAAATTCCATTTGCTTAATATATGCCTCAATTTGCTCGAAGAGGATAATTACTGGTAATGTCCGAGACACGGCTCAGACTTTTGCCTCCCCTACCATTTTTTTCTAAAATATGGGCTTGTTTAACCCGTTTAATGTTTTTTAACCCATACATCAAATGGGCATAGTTGTACAAATGTTGAAGGCAAGAACTATGGTGTTTGTTCACAAATTTCTTTTGTGTTTTTGGATAGGGTCATACATATTTTTATAGCTCCATTTAGTTTCCGAATATTTCATCTTGTTTATTAACTGTAAGCTTCCGCCTTTCTGAGATGATCAAGAGGAAGCAGTTGACATTCGTTATGATTTCTTGGCCTCACAAGGAACTTTCCTAAAATCACAACCATATGACCCGAACAAAATATTGGCATTCATATACTCAAAATAAGCTGCTTTAAAAAGGTAAAAGATGAAGATTCTGATCTCAAAAATTCAAACCGAAATGATTCCATGCCACTATCTGTTACATCAACTGTTTTTCAATATGGAATGTTTGCATTTGCACTCCTGATGCTATGCTCTTGCGACATGATTGTAAAAAGCTTTCCATTTTATCTGATAGCATGTCAGCGCTGCAATCCCTTCACAATCAAGTACTAGGAACTAAGACGAAACCAGACTGTGTGGAAAATAAATATAAACCAACCAAAAACTGTATAAGCCAACTGGCCCGAACTAACCATCTAGACTTCTTGAAGGTGCCTTGGCACACAGTTATCATGGGTTATGAGCGGGCTGATGAACTCCCTAACATTGTTGCAGCGCTTGACAAAATGGGTCCCAACCCTGTCCACTTTTCCTTCGAGCCACATTAAAGCCCAAACAAAGCAATTTATGCAGAGACAGGTGCATTGTTTGCACACCCTAAACATGAAGGGCCTTTCAAAATCAAAATTTCAAATATATGCAAACCACTTATCTCACACATAATCAACACAATCACAGGCAAAGGACAGTGAAGGTCGGACGGGGGAAAGATTAGCCGATGAGCCCTCATGTCTTGGTTGTGGTGCAAACCTTTATGACTATATTCAGTATGTGTACCGTTTTCCCAAATACATTAGCATTGGATAGTCATCCAGGAAACCAAAATATGCATGCTGTATTATCCCCATTGATGACAATACAAGACAACTTGTTTTTAGACAATATATGTGTTAACCAACCAAGACACAGGCTTTAGTCAAGACATATGGTAGATATCAGTGAATTACATAAACCTCATAGATCGGAATAAATTGAAACTTTATCTATAGACAAATTGTCATCTTGTTAGGTTTGAGAGCATAACTGTCGTCCATTGCTAAAACATGCACAATGGTACCAACTGGAATACCAGTATAAGTTCTCTGAAACGACTAGTAATAGTTACAAGCAGCCAGTGTATATCTTTCCAGTGAAAGCAACATTGCATCTATAAGTTTATCTTTCACTCGAACCTCTCACTGAATAATATTTTAGCTTTACTATCGATCAAAAAGTATGTCATCCAGGCGCCTGTTTCGATAGGGGATTTGCCACCAAATAAATTACATTCTGAGACAGAAGTTATTAGGCCAGTAGAAGGAGTCGATGGGTACATTTGTACCTGGAGTTGATGTTTGGCTATCCAGCCCCTGATTCCAGTCTTTAAGGAGTGCAAAGTTCTCAAACAACCATGCCAAGGTTGTAAAACAACATTTGAATTGAATAGGGTAAAGTAGCAAAAATTGTGTAGTTAATGTCCAATAAAATTTTTAAATTTTGCTTTGTGAGTCAGCCAAGCACGTCTGCCCTAAGCAAAACATCAGCCAAACCTCTCAGGAATTCTATTTCTGGATATGCTCACTAAATTGTTTGGTATTCGTTTTTTTACAAAACAAATGACATCAAAGATATTCTCACTAGATCTAGAATTTATATGTAAGCTATAATGCGTAGGCACGATATGCTTTCATGTATCTTCAGCTCAAGATTAATGTCTCAAAAGCCTGCAAGATACTCAGATATTCAGCTATCCTGAAATGTTTGAATTCCACACTTTGGTAGAATTGCAAAAAAAAAGATAGTCTTGGGTACAGGTAATGTTTTAGGAAATCCACACTCACGGTGTTGGTAAGTTAATGTGTAGTATTTGTATTGATACAGGAGGTAAGACATAGAAGGGTTTCTTTGCTTAGACCGAGAGCTGTAAAGAAGCTAGGAGTGGGCTATAGTGAGTAAGTGCGATATATTTTGATGTATATTAAACCCATTATTAATCTTAAATGTCTTCAAAGTACTAACAAATATTTATCTAATCGGCAAATCTTAAATATAACACTTTGATAAACTTGCATATATCATAAACTTGTTTACAGAAAATTCACGCTGGAGAATTGATTTAAAGTATTTCTACAGGTCTGGGAAATTTGGCCTCATTTAATCTGTAGTTCAAAGGCTATGGTTATCAGAATCAGCACCGATTGGGCAAAAAAGTTTTCCCTCAACTGATTGTCTACATATATGAATAAGGTGAAACAATGGCATCACCCAACCTACTTTCTTGAATTAGTATGAATCAGTCTCTGCAAAGAGACTGCCAAATCGAGTAATACCTCTGAGCTTGAAGCCTTAGTGAGTCTTCAAATAGCCAAACAGACTGCAAAGGTAACAAATGGCGTATGGCAGCAATAATTTAACCCTTTGATTGATGGACGGAGTAGTAAATGTGGTCAGAAGTCAGGTGTGGTCTGGCGGTTTAGGGTACAGTACTTAAAATCTTAATATCCAGATTCGATTCCTTGCACCGTCTGTTATTTCTGAATGGCAATGGCCAGCTTCACATCCTAGCTAAGTAGATTTCTAGCTGTAGAGTAGCTGGAAGTAGGTTTTATTGCGCAAGCAGGATAAATTTCAACTTTTTAGCTTTTGATGAGTGAAAACCTTTAATTGTGATTGAATGATTTGCCTCTTTGTTTGCTCTAGGAAAAGAAAATGGCAGTTGGTTCACCTCAGCTGTAGGAGGTAACGTCGGCAAACGAATACTCTGTCTAACAAATGCATCCATCAACAATGAGATGAAGAACAGGGCCATAGTTATGAAAAAATGGTAGGGGAGGCAAATGTCTGCAGCGAGTCGGAAGCAACACCAGGAGGGGTGATGTTAGTTCCTCCCCAAACAATTTAAGGCATATAATTAGCAAATAGAAATCCCAAATGAGCTGATTCAAACATTGAATATTCGATTAACGAATATTAAGGCCATATTATTTAGCTTTCTAGGGGAGGCGGTGCTTCTTCCTTCCATTTGGAAATAAAGGAAAAGGATTTTGGCATTTCTCTTTGACTTATCCAAAAGAAAAACAACCCTATATATCACTCAATAAAATAAGCAGATAAGTATGGCAATTATAAATCATACGCTCACATAAATCACCCTATCTTGTGCACCAGTGAATTTCACTTTAACAAGACCAGCTGCTAGCAAATTGTATATTCTACACTGGCAATTTAGGAGATTTGCAATTAGTATAACCTGCTTGACAAAAGTTTACAAGGGTCAGCTTCATTAGATTCTGAACTTGTGGACCAATCAAAGATGAGAGATGCGGTCCAGCAGCAACCATACATAAATAGCCATGCGCTTTTCCAGGGTCAGATATGTTCCCCTCATCCATATAATATAATACATATATGTATATAAGCGTTTGGGGGTTGTTTTTTACAATATCAAAAATTGAGTAACAAATAGGTAATCATTTGTTGGTAGCCGAAGGAGAGCATGTTTATCACTTTCATACAAGTATCTATAATATATTGGTTAGTGCAGTTTGCTCTGTCTTAACTTTCACCTGATACAGTATATACCTGTTGACTCTTAGCCTGCTCCGCCCTAACGTGGTCTACCCCGACCTAACCTGGTGTTACTCAGCATGGCCTGGTAGCGTATTGGACGGCAATGTATAAACCAGCATGCATTATGATTAGCTTGTTCTTAACTTAACTTTAGCAGCCTGGTAAACAAGATTTGGCCCAAGACAAATTCACATAAGATACAGTCGTCCCAAAAAGAGAATACATGTTATAATCGCAAATTCCACCTCCGTTCAAACACTGAGAAATAAAAGTGCCTTAAGGGCATGGCTTCAGCGCCAAGACGCTTGCAGGTGGCAGGTACTCAGTATAATCATAATACGATACCCATTAATTTGGGCCTGTCCATTGATAATCCTTAGTAATCAGTTCTATCATGGCTTATCATTGGTTATTATATATCAGTGGGCGTGTCTAAGTATTTAAAAGATGTTGACTGTGTTGAATTCTTACCTAAACATTGGCATAAATAATCTACTTAGAGCCAGAAAAATTTCTAATACTTTGAAGGGTGATATTGATTTATGGTGTTTTATAAGTATAAAAGATACAATAACAAACTCAGGCCACCATTTCTGGTTGTGGAGGCCAACTGTGCTCACTCAGTTCCAAGTCAAAACTTGATAGCAGGTGAGATTTTTTATTACCGGTTTATATTTCTCTAAGTTGACAATAATTGAGAGAGCTATGTTAGAGATGTCGATACTGGTTTCAACTCATTAACTGTCATAGGCAGTACTCTTTTGGTTGTTGCATCATTAGACTACATCTGGCCATATAAGGGCAAACAAACAAATCAGCATGACCTTAATGCTATTAAACTACCGAAGCATTATATAGCCTATGAAGCCTATTACAATTTCTAAGGCCATACATCAATGTTACCTAGAAGTGCTACGAGTTTTTTTCAGTGTAGAACCTATTGCATAAGTACTGCAGAACTAGCTACCAGACTAGATCGTGGATTAGGCCTTCAGTAGTCTTAAATAAATTGACAGTGGCAATTGTTAAAGAAGATGTCTGCATGCACACCGAACCAACTGTGGAAATTTGTCTCTATATTATATATTGTATATGTATTTTATAGTAAAGTATATTATATGTAATGCTATTAATTTTTATTTCAGGATGAAGAGTATTATTGTCACACTTTTGTTTGGCTGTGCTATCTTGGTAATCAGAGGTGAGAAAGTTCAGAAGAATCACTTAACAATTAATATGTATTAAAATATGCTGCACAGTTTTATGAATTAAACATTATGCTTGACAAAATATAATAATGAGGAAATAGTTAATTGCCAAAAAAGTTTTTTCAAAATAGCTAATAAAATAAATTTCGAGCTCATTCTGATCTCTCCTCCCATTTTCATTTTTCACAGGGCAACAACGCGGATCCAATGGACAAACACGCGGATTCGATGGACAAACAGGCGGATTGATTAAAACTGGAGGTTTTGGTGAAGTGAATAACTGCCAACCTCATGAACAAAGAACTGGCAGTGGAGGACGTTTCTCTCGACGACAGCCAGGATGTAGAAGCGTAAGGAACTCAGCTGGCTCTTTCAGGTGGGTAGACAAATGGCATATTAGCGAAAATCGATTTTTAGATCAAAATTTTTGTAAAATTTTGGAGTTGGCCCTCCTTGATTTGGAGGCCGACCTCTTGATCTGGGAGTGTACTATAGAGCACAGTCCATATTGACTAGTATGTGTAAAATACGTTTGAGGTATTGTATATGGTCCTGATTGGCTTACCGACAACATACATATTGAGGTGCAAAGATCATTTACTACTCCCTTTCATTGCTTTACCTCTAATCAAGTGACAGTGGAGCTCAGATTATTGAAAACCCTCCAGATGGTTGATTGTGCAGCAACAACCGACAGAAGAGAATAGAGGACTTCTCTGTAAAACATGGCTTTCACCTTGTTTGCATACAAATTTACCTACAGTTCACATTGCAGTCATGAAAACACCAATTTTCATGAGAGGTTTTTTCTTCTAACCTCGCGGTCACAAACTATTTTCTTCTTCACTCTACATTTGACCCATTTGACCCATTTGTTTTTACACAAGTTATCATTTATTATTATTCTGGATTGTAGGCATGGATGTAAATTTGTGTTCATTGCACCAAATGATCGTGATCCATTATAATAGAGTTAATTTATATAATATTTACAGATGTTGTGCTGTTTGTCCTGTGGGTAAAAGGCTCAGTCGGACCAATGAGCGTGGAAGGTGTGACATTGTGTGCGTATCTGGATCACCAAGGCGTGGAGGAATATTTCGACGTTTGATAGATTTGATAAGACCAAGACAGTGCAACCAATTCTGCTGTGACAGAAAGTCATCTGGAACTATAATTTTGGAACAACCTCCTGTAGGAATTATATGTAAGAAAAATCAATTTCACAATAAAAACAATTTCACTCAATAAGATCCTATTAAATATCAACTTATAAACTGTAGTTGTAATGTATCTTAGCAGCACATTGTAATTATGTATCATTCCTGACTGTCATGATTTGTTATCTTTGCTCAGCACATATTTACAATTTACAATTCAGGATTATGAAAGTCCAGGGCCTAGTTTGGAAAAAAATAAAGGGGAGGCAAATATCCGAGGCGAGTGCAAATCATCACCAAGAGGTGTTGTAAGCTGCTTCTCAATCAATTAGAGGCATATAATTAGCAAATGGTGATCCTAGAGGAGTTGATTCAGACATGGATTAACAATTTATAGTGATTTCGGGCCACTTTATCTAGCTATCCAGGGGAGGCAGAGCTTCCCTGCCTCCTCTAGAACTACAAGCCTGAGATCCTGATGCTTTAATACCCTCAGTTGTAAGCGTGTAGGTTTTTTCTTCTAAAAAATGAATGAATAATAACAAAATGTTTATTTTGCAGTTGAAGGTAAACCGAGCGATGTGCAGCGGGAAACCTAAGAAAATAAGTCGCAAGTGGCGTGTAGTGAAATCAAGATGCTGATGAATACTGGAAAACGACCTTGACTAAAATGACACCAATGATGTAATTAATATCACATATGATAGACGATAAAGCCAATAGCATATATAGCTCTATAACATATCTGAAGAAAATATAAACTGCTCTTAAATTGTGAAGTTAACGACAAAGTATAGTTGGTCGATTATAGGATAGTAATGTTGAAATAACTTTACTCAAAGCAACATATTGTTTGCTTTTTGGAGTACACACAATTCTTCTTTCTATAATGGACGATTTTCTGCTGCCTGATTTTTTTCTTTATTTTACATGCACAACACATGTGTTAACTAAGTTCCATACACCGACTCATATGTTCTACCCTCAACAAGCTCTTTGTGAAGTTGGTTATAAGCATTTCTAGAATAGGAACAATGATTTGCCAATTTCAGTGGCAATGTGTAGCTAAGAGCGTATGGTACTAATAAATAACCTATTGCATTTATAAAAATATCTTCATTCTGAATTCAATGATTGAATTCTTATCCGATGTGTAGATTTTTGTGCTGGAAAACAACAACAGCCCACCTGTTCATCACCTTACAAAGGGTTAAGTTCACAAATGAAGAAAAGTTTGCTATTTCATACATGCTTGAACTCGCTAAATTTGAAAGTAGCTTAAAGGGCAACCAAGGTTTCGCAGCAATGCATTAATGGGTAGCAAATAATGTGCTAGGCAGCATCAGCTGTTGCGAAGTTGGGTTCTAATCAGGATGGCAAGATATAAAGCAGTCCACTCACCATGAAAGTCAGTAGACAAGTGCTCATGTGTGTCTCTTCAATAAAGGTCACGGTCAAGTCAGTCTCTGTCATATATAGGTCAGGGCAGAGAGGACAACTCCAAGATACATGTACAAAGTACATGTATGAAAACATGACAACAAACCTTATGATAGGACTACTCCACATGCCCTTACTATTATAAGGGTTTTTTGACACATACTCTATAACCCTAACAGGGTTGAGAGACATCACATGCCCTTTCATTGAGAAAGGGTTGTTTACTCATACTCTGTGGCCCACCATCAGGGTTAGCACACAGCTACGGGGACTACCGACAACTGTCAGCAATCACACAAGCAATAACGAAAAGCGGATATGATGTCAACTTAAAACAAGTATTTTTACTTACAAGGTGACAACAGCTCTTCACTAGGGTAGAATTTACAGAGGGAAGTTATCTCCGCCAATTACTATCACTACTACCTGAGCTCTGCCTAGGTGGAGAGCGGTCATCACGTGACTTTCTTTTAGTTCGCTCTTTGTACCTTTGGTCTGAGCTCCCATTTACTCTACAACTGCAATCTCCTGCTGAGACGCCTTCACGCAAACAAAACCTACATCTATAAACATCAGTACAATCCTGCTGGTGATGTGACATCCTTTGACATCTGAAACACCGGCCTTCAGGACAGTAACGCGCAATATGATCATTGTTATGACATATATAACAGCCAGAATGCTGACTACTACTATGACTTACATACCTCCTTTCACGGTCAAGTGAAGGGTAATCATCATTATCACTCCCACCATCACCATTATAACGATGGTTGTCACTACAAAATCTCTTGTTGTCAGAACCTCGATTAGAATGGTAATAAGCATCATGATAAGTATTACTTACACTACTCTCATCACTTCTCCCTCTGTGTGGACTACACTTCACTTCACCAACACGCTCCTGTATAACAGTAATATTTGGTACAACATTGATTGGATTACAAACTACACTAGACTCAGCGTGTAATTCAACTTTAACAGGTATTTTAGCAGGGACCTGTTTACTCTCTGACAGCGGATAAGTCGGGTCTGATCTATTTAAGGCATTCAAAGACTCTTGCGCAGCTAGTCTTGCCCTTAACACTTTGTTGATCTTGACCCAGTTCAACTCATCATCAGCCATCATCTCAAACTTCAATTTTGAGTTACGCAAACCTCTTACTGCGATCAACAATGCAAATCTCTCTCTGACATTGCCACCAGAGAAATCACATTGTCTACTCAGTCCTTCAACCCGCAGAAGATAAGCGCGTTCATCTTCATTGTCAAGTTGTTGACAGGTAACAAACTTGTCCAACTTAACATACTCAGACTCGTCATGCTCAAAGTGTTCTCTCAACAAGTTCCACACATCTAAGAACTCCAAAGATGTGGAAAACAAGTCAACACCAAGCGATGACACTACTTCACGGGCATCACTGCCCATACACCAGAGCAAAGACGCCAGCTTTGCATCTTCACCGAAGCGAGGCACCCTCACTTTTTCGGTAACTCTAGAACCACCAGTTCCAGTAGTCACTTCTTCGATGTCATAGCCAAGTTCAATCGACTTCATTCTTAAAGCCAGATTAAACTCAACAGACCACCGCTTAAATGACCCATGGACATTGGATGAGTCTACAACAAACACAGGTAGACTAGCAAAGATACTAGCCATGGCACCAGTGTACAACCTATACAATAGTAAGCTAGGGTATACTCAAGCGACACAAGTTCAAATTGTATTCAAGAACACAAAAACTTTTACTCAAATTTCCAGCCAAAATTTGTGAACAAAGATGGAGGAAAATATCTTTTGTTGTTTGATTTTTTGGATGTTTCACTTCTCATACACATTGGCAACGCTTCCTCCTCACCTAAACTAGGGCTTTCCACTCCTAGTTAGTAACTCACCTAAACACCTCTTCTACACCTTTTCTCCTTACTCCTCTCCTCAATAACACCTTATCTCCTACTCATTCACCTCTCCTATGCACCTCTCTTTCTCCTCTACACCTCTCCTAGCACTTCACCTTCACCTCTCCTAAGTATATCTCACAACTGACACCATGTTGCGAAGTTGGGTTCTAATCAGGATGGCAAGATATAAAGCAGTCCACTCACCATGAAAGGCAGTAGACAAGTGCTCATGTGTGTCTCTTCAATAAAGGTCACGGTCAAGTCAGTCTCTGTCATATATAGGTCAGGGCAGAGAGGACAACTCCAAGATACATGTACAAAGTACATGTATGAAAACATGACAACAAACCTTATGATAGGACTACTCCACAAGCTTTGTGCATTACGCGATGCAAAACTCAAAGTAGTTGCTGACTCTAAGCAGGGTAACACTTGAGTTTAGGGGAGGTTCCAAGACTTTGCTGTAATAATTATAGAGCACAGGCTAACCCAGCGGGCACATTGTATGCGGCAACATGTTTCCAATGTCGCAATTGGATTGTTTCTGTGTTGCATTGTACACGTTTAACATTCAATATCTTGTAGATGCATAAATGGTGCATATAAAGCAACACAGTTTTTTCCAATATGGTAACTGCGCAGTAACTGCAGCTACTTTACTAGGGAGTAATTTGCAAGAATACTGGCATCATATGTGATAAAATGCTTTGCCATTTGTTTGCTAACACTCTGTGTTGCTTCAAATTGTGTGCAATTCTATTTTGCACTGTTGTATTCCATTTTCTTAAAATCAAATCTAGTCTCTAAACTGCATGGGAACGATGCGTTTATGGCTGCGTATCTGTTGAATTTGTATACATTACTTGCATTTATCTCCCCTGGTAAGCTGCTAACGTTTGGTAAGCCCTTGTGACACCACAACAGTGCAATATAATTATTTAAATAAACCATTATTCAATAACTTTGAAACATTAATACATGTCAGTATTTTGAAATAGGTTAATATATAGCCAGGGTTTAAATTACCTGCATTAAGCACCACTTAATGTTTTATTGCGAATAAAATTGAACCAGATTGTATTCGAAATATGTTACAAGAGTTACACTGAGTATTACTCAATGACTTACCCTACACTAGTGGAAGTCCAATGATCTAATGGGCCTACTACTCAACATCCACAGTGGACTGAATCACCCTCCTAAATGCTAATTGATATTAAATCTAATAAATCGTAATTAAAATGAAATATATACTGAGGTATGATATATTGTGTATAAATTTGCTGTCAAGAAAACGCATGGTTACTATATATACAAGCCTCTAGTTAGATGTGTAGCAGAGGCAGTTTATATATCGTAACAATGTCTACTAAAATGCACCATTCCAACATATAATAGCGTGACAGATTGCCACATTAGGCAGACGTAGTTCAGCCTCTACGGTAAACATCTTTCCAACATAGTTTAGATACAGTTGTGCCGGCTGGGAAATAATAACAGGAACAGGAAACTGCTATGTGGTATTCTCCTTTTGCTGAGTTTGAGTGCCTGATAGAAGAAATGTTTCACAAGAATTCTGGCTGAATAATCATCCGAATTATATTCTGTCTTTTTCCCCATGCAGAAGGTGCAATCTGCTATTAATCACTGGCCATCAATGAGAAGTTGTTTGAAACCTTGGTTGCACTTTAAATTTTCTCATCCAGTTTACTTATATAGACTCCTACAGCAGCTAGCCTTCAAAAAGGTTCATCCTCAATCCAGCAAAACTCAACCAAACTTTTACGCCTCTTGGGTTAATGCACGTTATATATACAACTAAAGGAGTAGGAGTAGGGGATGGCTCAGTTAGTTAGAGCGCCGGTCCCTCATCACGCTAGTGATCAAGGTCGTGGGTTCGAATCCCACTGCAGTCCATCGAACTGGGGTTTGGTTGGCCCCCAGGTGTGCTCCGACCTGCTTGCAAACTGAGAGCAACCATCTTAATCAACCATACAGACCCGAGCAAAGTACTCCATGATAGCAAGCACCAATTTCTGCAAATAAATTGTTCGATGGGTGAAGTCTTCTATTGCTTCACCAAGTGTTGAGAATTTAATGTATCTCAATCACAATTGTGTTCGTGAGGGCAAGTAAATCTTTGCCTATCACAAATTTTGTCATTTTAAGCCTGAACAAGATGGCAAATATTATTTCTTCATTCAAATATTATTGACCTCTTAGGTGTATACCATAATGTATCAGTATTAGTGATCTGATTCATGCCATAGTTTTTTATTGCAAGCATTTACACAGTTACATCCTGTTTTACTGTCCCAACGAGTAATTCAAATCATACCAAACAGTGAGCGGACTCAATATTGAACTATATATCAAAAGTGTAACCGATCAGTATAGAGCTGCTATAGAATATCTTCAACAATGGCATGCTCAATCATGCGTAGATCAATCTAAGGTCATCACAGCTAAAGCCAATTGCATAATCGCCGCACAAAGTATAACGGCTAATCAGGATTATATCTTTGACATCATTCAGCAATGTGATACTGTTTGATCTGTGCTTATACCATATAATAGTGAGAATAAGTATGACGCAACAGTAGGGGAACTAAGTGATAATTTTACTAAGTTAAATACTATCGGAGTAAGTAGAACTATTCAAAGCCCCTCTTTACCTCAGACCATGGACCCAGTGAATCAAATGCCTAGTATTCCTGCTGTATCCGATAATGTTAATGGGGAGGGAAATGATACCAATCCTGGCTCATCAGCACAGGAGAGAGGTGATAATTCCACTGACCTACCAGGGCCAGGTGGAGCTGCTGGAGCACCTGGCATAGAAGCCGGTCAACCTAGAAGCGCACCTAGCCCATCAATACAGGTAAGCACAGTCAATTATCAACCAACAGTTAGTAGCGATGCGAATGTAACTCAAGCTTCAAGTAGGGCACAGAACGCATTTCAGACCATACCTAGCACTGTTAATACGTCAATGACTGCAGTCACACAGGTGAGTCAAAGTATGCCACTCCGCCCAGCAAGCAATGCAGGCACATCAGTATCAGCACAAAGTTTTGGTGAACCTCCTCGTACATCTACTATGCTCAATACAGGTAATTTATCACAATCATCAGTTTTATCACAAACATCAGTAGTAAGCGCGTATGACAAAATGCCGCTTGGTTCTGTATTCTCAGCGGTTCTCAACAGTACACTCCCACACTATCCTGACAGTAATTCTGTAAGACCAAAGCGCATTGTTGCTCTTCGACCCTTTTCAGGCAATCGCAAGCAATGGCCCGAATTTAGATCTACGTGGATTCGCTTTTCTTCAGAATTCTATGATGATTTTGATCGCGTGAATGCACTAAAGGAGCTTCTCAAAGGCGAAGCATTGGAACTTGTTGCTAGCATTTATGCTGTACAGCCCGATGCATATCAGCGCATCATGTCCAAGCTCAACTCTCACTATGGAGACCCTGGTTTATGTGTAGACTCGGTTCTAGTAGATCTTGCCACATTAAGACAAGTTCGCGAGAACGACCGCACTGCATTGGTGAACTTTGTGAACAAGATTGAAGAGGCGTATTGCTCTCTAGGAGAAGTAGGACACATCGGGACAATCACTATGCCCCATATTGACAAGCTGGTCGACCTGCTCCCCTCAGTACTTCAAAGAGAATGGATGATCAGGCACTCTGCCCTGCAGGGGAATCCCCGTGATCGTCCTTTCAGGCACTTCATGTTGTTTTTGGATGCCGAAAGGGCAATTGCTGTAAGGTGGGCAGAGCGAGAGAGAGTCAGATGCTCTCAAAATAAACAGGCAGCAGCATCAATCAACAGCAAGCCGCAGCGTCAAACTGTCAAGACTCTATTTGGAGAAATGGAGGTAGACGATGGGGCCCAGGAGGTCAAAATGTACTGTGTAATTCACAAAACAAAGAATCACAGTCTATCAGTATGCAAAAGTTTTCTGGGTTTACCTGTTAAAAAGCATTATGAGCTTGTATAATCCCACGGACTCTGCGTCAAATGCCTAGGAAAGCATGTCGGACAGCCATGCAAAGAAAAGGATTGTACAGAGTGCAAGAAGAGCAACCTCAACGTCCTACTATGCAGGTCAGATAGCAAAGGTCAGGTAAGTGGTAATGGTATGAATAGACATGGCGCTAACAAAGTTAGTCAACCGAAGGATGCCAAACAACCAACAGACAGACCTGATCTCGCCACCAACACCAGAAATACTCCTTAAGAATCAATGAATGTTGAAACAAGCCACGGAAAGTTAGATGGAATAACATCTGTCTTTCCGATTCAGCACGTCAAGGTATCTGGAGCTGGTGAGAAAGCTACAGTCTTCTTCGATGGAGGCTCAAACTCTACGTATATAACTAAGAGCGCAGCACAGAAGTTCGGTGCCAGGCGACTCCCACAAGAGATTCCATTATGTGTCACAACTCTCGGTAACAGCAGCAGAACAGAGCTCACATATCAGTATGCGTTCACACTAGTAACAGAGCAGGGAAAGGCGGTAAATATCCGAGCCTATGGATTGGATCAGCTGACATCTGATGTTCAGCAACTCGATTCAGCAACCCTCACTACGCTCTTCCCGGCCATAGATGTCAACAAGCTGCTTAGAGAAGCAGGAGAGGTGGACATCCTTCTTGGCAATGACTATTTCGGACTTCATCCTAAGAATGAGGTGGCCAAAGCTGGGGAGCACCTGAGTATTCTGAAGAGCCCATTCGGCCTGTGCCTGCAAGGTAGTCACAAGGCACTATCAAACATGAGCTCACACCAGCCGCTAACGGCACACATTCAACTTTCCCTCCAGTCAGCAAAACCAGCTAGCAACTCCCCGCAACACAACGAGCTCGGGCGTGTCGCTGTCACTTCCTGTCTGACAAAGGCGGAAAGATCAGCATTGGGGGACTTCATCCAGGGTGAGGAGCTTGGTGTTGACATCGATCCAAAGTGTGGTTTCTGTCGCTGTGGCAAATGTCCTGTAAAAGGTCACACGTACTCATTCAAGGAGGAACAGGAGCTACAGATGATTCAAAATGGGCTCAAATATGATAAGAATAATAAAAGATGGACAACCACCTACCCATGGCTAATTGACCCAAACACACTACCAAATAACTACTCGTCAGCTTTAGCAACCCTCAGGAGCACCGAGCGCACATTGTCTAAGGACGCCAGCTGGGCTACTATCTACGAGTCCCAGGTCAACTATATGGTCAACAGAAAAGTAGCCCGGAAACTGAACGAAGAAGAGCTCCAAAACTGGGATGGGCCAGTTTACTATCTCAGTCATTTGGCAGTGGTGAATCCGAAGTCCGAAACCACCCCTGTCAGGATTGTCTTCAATTCTTCTCAGCTCTACAAGGGATCTTCACTCAATTCTTATCTAGCCAAGGGACCAGATTCCTACCTCAACAACCTTCTGGGGATACTGCTTAGGTGGCGTGAGGAGAGAGTTGCCGTGGTCGCTGACATCACTAAGATGTACAACTCCATATTCACCAGAGAAATCGAACAGCACACTCATAGATTCCTAGGGAGGGATTTTGAAAGCAGAAATCCTGATGTGTATGTCATAAATCGAGTAAACATGGGAGATAGACCTGCTGCTGCCATCAGCTCAGAGGCAATACGGCAAACAGGGGACCTATGCAAGGATAAATATCCAAGGGTGACAGAATTACTACAAACCAACACATATGTTGATGACATAGTAGACTCTTTTCCTACGTCTGTGATAGCTGAGGACGTAGCGAGACAGACAGATGAAGTATTACTCAATGCTGGCTTTAAGGTTAAGTGCTGGATACTCAGTGGAGAGAATGGGAAACGTTGTGAGGTATCCGAGCCTCCACAACCCTCGACTCTACCCTATAAGACACAAGTTCTAGGTGTGCACTGGACACCTAGAGATGATCGGATATCATTCAAGGCAAAGCTCAATTTCTCACAGAAGAAAAGAGGAGTTTACACCCAGCCAGACCTGAAAGTAGACCAGGTGCCATCCTGTATACCTGATATATTAACAAGGCGTATTGTCCTAGAGCAGACAATGAAAGTGTACGATCCACTAGGCATCCTAAGTCCATTCACCTTTAAGGCGAAACGCCTTCTCAGAGAAACATGGAACTTAGAGCTGCAGTGGGACGACCAACTTCCTACAACCATGAGGCATAAGTGGGTGGACCTCTTTGGTGAACTGTTCACACTGAACACACTATCGTATGATCATAGCCTCAAGCCTGAAGGAGCGATTGGAAAGCCTACCCTGGTGATATTATCCAATGCAAGTCAAGAGGCCTACGGATTCTCGGCTTATATTCGCTGGGAACTAGCTTCTGGAGGAGTCTGGTGCCGACTTATCATGGCAAAGTGCAGAATTGCACCAATGAAACGCCTCAGTATCCCACAGATGGAGCTCAATGCTGCAGTCCTATCAAAACGAGGTAGGAAAATTATAGAAACAGAGCTTCGACATGGCTTTGATATGGTATACCAGGTAATAGACTCAGAAACCGTACTGCACATGATAAACAAACGGTCCACCTGATTCAAGCTCTATGAAGGAGTCCGCATCGGCGAGATCCAGAGTGCAACAGAGGGCGATCTCACAAGCTGGTATTGGATACCTGGAGACACCGCTGACTGGCTGACAAGAGGCAAATCGCCAGATGCTATCGACCCAAACTCAGAGTGGTGGAAAGGGCCAGCCTTTCTCTACGACAAGGTGGAAAAATGGCATGTAAAACAAACAACTGGGACAGACTCAGCTGGAGCTCTACCTGGGGAGAAGAAGGTCACCAGCTGTCTTGCGGCTGTGAAAGAAACTGCCAAAGTGTTCGACCTCAATAGATTTAGCTCTCTTTCCTCAGCTACGTGGATTGTGGCGCGAGTCCGCAAGATAGCACGCCATCGCAGCTTCACAGCGGCTAAAACATCCAATATACTACCTGACGATTTAGAAAGTGCTAGGCTCTTCATGATAAAAGATGCCCAACACCAGCTGAAACAAGAGTTGAGCAAACGCAAGGGGAGTTTCACAAAGCTTAAACCTGTTCTGACTGAGGAAGGAGTTCGGGTTGTAGCGGGAAGACTCACAAACTGCGACTCGATCTCTTCCATCAAAACTCACACACGCGCCCTGCTGCCAACTGATCACCCTCTAACAAAGCTCGCAATGACTCGGGCTCACATAGACTCAGCACATAGGGGTAGGGACACCACACTTGCTAGGTTCCGTGAAGATTTCTGGACTCCTCATGGAGCTCGTGTGGCTAGCAGCTCAACTTCCAACTGCCAGATGTGTAAACGGAAGGCACCAAAGCTGCTCTCCCAAACTATGGCTCCGCTGCCAAAGGAGCGACTCACACCTGGACCCCCATTCAATAATACCATGCTCGACCTATTCGGTCCAATCACCATCCGGGGCGAGGTACAGAAGAGGACCTCTGGCAAAGCGTACGGAGTACTGTTTACCGACATGGTGTCTAGGGCCGTACACATAGAGGCGGTATTTGGATATGATTCTGAATCCTTCATGCTAGCTCCGAAGCGCTTCGTGAGTTTGAGAGGATGGCCGAGCCTGATATACTCTGACCCCGGGTCCCAACTGGTTGGTGCTGAGAAGGAACTAACAGAAGCATGGACAAACATGGACAAGACTGCCATACAAAAGGCCAGCACAGGTCAAGGCACTGAGTGGCGATTCGGACCGGCTGATAGCCCCTGGTACCAGGGTGCTGCAGAATCTCTCATAAAGGGTATCAAGAAATGCATGAGGTTCTCTATTGGCGAGAAAAGACTGTCAGCAAGTGAATTCTCGGCGGCATGCTATGATGTGAGCAACATCATCAATGAGCGTCCACTTGGCACTTCTCCTGGAACTGATTCAGCTATATCAATCCTAACACCCAATTGTCTGCTGATTGGGCGCCCCTTTGCCAAAAAGTAAGTGGCTCCGAGAGTATAGAGATTTACAGGTAGGTGACGTAGTACTTGTCATGGAATCAAATATTCTGCGCAAACAATACAAACTTGCTAAAGTGCGTGAGGTTTTCCCTGGCACTGATGGAAAGGTAAGAAGGGTTTCAGTCTGCTATAAGAACTACAAAGTTCGTGGTAAGTCCATTGAGTATACCGGTGCCAAGGACACCATAGTGAATCGCAGTGTCCAACGACTGGCACTCCTGGTGCCTGTGGATACAACCAGTAAGTAGTGTAATGGGGTATATACACATACCGGATTCCCGAGCAAATTTCAAATGATGCATATTGATTCACTGATCCATGGCCTGGCCCTTATAGTATAGTATGTAACTATATAGAATAATTAGTTTAGGTATTTGGTAACTCTAGCACTATTATCAAACACATGCATTTGACATCAGAAATCTTCTGTCAACCTCATCCCGGGGATGTATCAGTATTAGTTATCTGATTCATGCCATAGTATTTTATTGCAAGCATTTACACTGTTACATCCTGTTTTACTGTCCTTTGACCCTTTGTGGTAATACCTTGTTTTTTGCTATCGCTATCCTTTATGTGGTCTCTAGTTCACAAAACCGCACAGGACTAAAAAATAACTGTTATCAGGTCAACCTGGGGCCACTTTCAAGCCCGGCAGCAACCAAGTCAGTTGATAAGGTCTGCTGCTGATTTTATTTCTACAGAACATCATATCCAATATATTATACATTACTTTCTACATGTGCATTAAGCAAACGATTAACATGTAGTTCAGCAATAGCATCACGGATTTATGTTTATGCGGAGCATGGCTCTACTCATTCAGTAAGTTTATTCATGCGATTTTGTTTATCTTGTCGTTTAATTTTGTGTGTTTCCTATTATCAGTATTCCGATGGCATTGTATTATGGCTTTATATTATATTTCCTTCCTGTTGTCTTTGATCATGAGGATTGTTATGTCCATTTTAATTTTGCTTCACAATTCATGTTTTTAATTAATGTATGTTCTTCAACAGGTGAAGCCACGTTCCAGTATACTCTATCACTATCTAGTACCGCATTATTTAGGCTATGAGAGGGCAAATATTTATATAAGTTTAATTATACAACTAGTCTTACTTTCACAGGTTACAGTTTTTCAATATGTGTCCACTTGATTGCTAAGGAATCTATCGGCAACATAATTTAAAGTCAACTTAAACATTTTTTGTTACTATTAATTAACAGAGAAACACCCATACTAAGTTTTCATAATTTGTAATATGCATTTTTATGTCACAGGGTACAAACTTCTAACAATAAAGATAACCGTTGCCGAACCATCTCCTATCAAACATGCTAGACTAGTACAAATAAATATGTGGGAAACCAACTGTGCTTTTTGATTAGCTTATCAGCATCAGAAATCAGAAGATCACATAAGATTTGAAATTAAATTAGTCATATTATCTGGACCTAAAACCATCACAAACACTAGAATAAGGAAGGAAAGTCAATGAGTAGTCGGAAACTGTATAGCCAGTCCGTGTTGTTAGCGTTATTGCAGTAACCAATGATTTGGCAGGAATGGGTTCCTCTGTCAAAACAGACCCAACACATTGGTTAGACTTGCAGGCCCCTGTGGTTATATTATGCATTTCAAATAGAAGGTTGCAAAAAACTGAAAAGGTTTACACTCAACTCTTAACACAACTAACACAAATCTCACAAGCAGGAAATCTTGTTTAAAGTATTTGCTTGGGTTGGGAACCTGACAACAACCACAACCACAACCAGAGAGAAGCTACAAGATTTAGTTTTCACTCAGCCGCACTATGACAGCTTCATGGTGCTAGCTGAAGTGACATCAGTAAGTGGTTACTGACAAACACACTGTGTCAAATTGGACACAGAAGTTTAGAGAAGGATGTTGTCGGACCATGAGAATTTAATTCCAGTTGTGGAACTAAATCTTGGAGTGAATGATACCTCCAGATTGACACTAATAACAATAATGCAATAACATTAGTCTCGGAAGGATCACACATGACTACACAACTTCAAAGTTTAGAACTATGCCAAAACGGGGGCCTTCAATTTTCAGGGCTAATATCGTAAAACATTCTTTGAGAATGAAATTTGTGCCAATAAAGTATTAGAAAAAAAAAATTGTAGCAGTGCTTAATCTGTATGAAGGAGATAAGGGAGGAAGGAAGGAAGGAGAATGTCAAATTGAAAGAGCATATTGAGTTCTGATGTTGTCAGCATTGTAATGTGATTGTTCATAAATTTCATGATACACAATGCAGAATGCACAAAAATTTGTGTTGCCATAATTCATTTTCTTATAACATGTCTAGGAAAGCAAAAAACAACCTATGTTCATATCAACTTTCTATCATAGCATTAGACAAAAAAACTTAATTTATTCGCACAAGGACATCACTGAATAACATATTCGATTTCAAAGTTCAAAATCTCAGGGTCTAGAAGGGTCTAGAGATTGTTATCTCCCCTGTTACAGATTATCTTTGCCTAGGCAACCTTTGACCAATACTGATTTTGGTAAATTCTGGTGTAAGTATAGCAGTTTGGTAACTGGGCTAGGCAAAACAAAGCAAGGCTAGTTGTAATTCTGTTATCATCATTTTAGTTTTATTCTGTAAATGGTTAGATAACAAACTCTGGACCCTTCTAGACCCTGGGTTTGCAGCACTTCGAAATTGGTAACATCATTCAAGTATTTCCTTGCGCAAATACATGTACCTTTTATTTTTGTTTGTCGCTATAAGATGAATATTTGACATGAACAGTGGTTGTTTTTTGCTTTCAATAGCCTCAATAAAGCAAGAAACACAGTAACCTTATATTTATTTCTATTCTCATATCAACCTTGTTGACTAAATCATAGTAGGTGTTGGTTTGTTGGTTGCCTTTTAATTGTTGGGAGACATAACATCATTGGAAGGTGTAGAAGCAATGATGCTATCGTTGATTCAATGTCCCTAATTTTTTTCTTTTTTTAAACATTTATTGACAAGCAATCTTCATCATTAAAATGATGATCATCCGAGATGCCAAGATAAAACCAAAAAAAAAAGTGGAATAAATAAATAGAGAAGAAATATGGAAGATGAAGACTAACAATGTAAATGATTATGTCTTAGACGTGAAAGACATAAATGCATATTGTGGGAATGACTTTAAATTGTTTGTAGACCTGATCTGTTGCAGAAGGTTTTTTCAATCATCAAGGTTTTTTGTCGATAACCCAATCAATTATGATCAGATTAAAAATTTGAAAATTGCTTTAAAATCAGTAGCATCATTTTATCAACTTGATGCTGTTTTTTCTTCAAAAGATTTGTTTGCCTAAAGCTGCTAACTCTATTGTAATTATCAAACTCAAAATCCGATTAAAAAAATTGATCGAGTTATCAATGTTAAAACTAGCCTGGTCTGGCGTACCAGATCTAACCCGGTCTGACATGGCCTGACCAGGTAGAGTAACGCATGGTATAATGTGATCACCGACATCAGAACTCAGACATCAGACATCAGATATGTACTGGATTTTGATGGAAGCCTAACCGCATATCAATACAGCTCCTAATATATTTGCCTCAACTAGCATGCATGATGATGCGCTTGTGTTAAACTTGACTTAAGCAGCGCGGTAACAGAGACTTGGCCTGTTCATTTTAGCCTTGGAAATTTCACTCATGCATAAGATACAGTCATCCCGAAACAGAGAATATGGGTTATAATCGCAAGTTCCATCTCCATTCAAAGATTGAGAAATAAAGATGCCTTGAGGGCACGCCCAGCATATTCGGCGCCAAGTTGCTCTCAGTTTGCAGTCACTCAGTCATTAACTATTCATTCATGATTTAAATCGTCTGGAACATATAAATCAAATGGTTAGCCCTGCCTAGTCAAGACTTTAATAGAAATCAGTTCTGCTTAGCTTTTTAGAGCCTGGTGGAAGTGAGACCAACTATGAGAGTTGCACTATGATTTCTTTTCAGATGCGATAGAGATTTAATTGGCAGTACTGGATCTCAAAGAGATCATGAGTGTTGGTGCATAATGATGATAACCAGAATTTACTTGCTTATGAGTTCAACCTACATTGCTACTGGTTTATAATGAACATTTTGATGTCTGCTTGTCATAGAAAACTTGTGTATTGCCTGTGTAGAGATGATCGGGACACTATGAGAGGACATCTAACATTATGGTTCCCAACAGCATTCTCTAGTGACCAAAGTATGCTTGGTGATTAACCTTTTTTCAACACCAATGGTATTCATGATGCAACCTGCATGCATTCAACTTGTTCTTTCAAGATGGTAACAAAAGGCTCGTTAGGAAGAGGCCGTTACTGCATGTATATTTGATAATGCCATCAGGTTGAATGGCAAGATGATCTCAACAAAATGATTGCAGTGAACCAATAACGACCTTGAATTTCTCTTGTTAATATTTGTAAGATATTAGCAAAATTTGGCCACTTCTAGCTTCCCCTCCTCTCCTTTAATTTGGCACACTGACAGCATCATTGGTATCAGTCAGCAGCTTAACACAAAAGGGTGATTGATTTGATTTTGAACTTTGAGATGTCACAAATACTCAACTGCACTCATCGAAGAGCCCAGCGATAAAAAATTGAGATGAACTGTACATATATCAGGAAATGATGTGCATCCGTCCCTTGAACTCGAAATGGAACAAAGTGATGAAAACAAGTTTGAAAGGGATGTACATAGCGATGGAATTATGTTGACTTTATGTTCTATGCAAGTTATCCGGAGACATATAAATAGTAACACTAGACAGGGGGGTCTTTCAGTTAGAAAAAGCGATGCATTACTAAAGCAAGTTATCACTATCACATCGCTCAAAATTATCACTCACATAGTGTTTCAATTAGACCAAACCGCTTTCAAATCGCTCACTCATAATGTATATAGTTCCATCATTGAGTGAGCGATCTGAAAGCGAGAGCCCTGGCCGGTATCGCTCACTGAGTGAGATAGCGATCAGATTGCAATTTTGGCTGTTTCTAATTGAAAGACACCCCTGGACAACACATAGTGCTGGGATATATGAATCTGTGAGATGTAACAACATTGAATTGGGTCATAGCAATTGTATTTACTTATGAGAATCACTTATTTGCTGTCCGTTGTCACGGTTACAAGCTGAAAGCTTGTCAATGTCATTATCTCGGGTTTAAAAATTCAAATGCAAATATGTTTTTGCGGAATCGCAAAACATCGAATTTTTACACCATCATAACATCAACCTCACCAAAACTGGACATTATATCCTGCCTAAGTTTATTTTGAATAAGTCTGAGCCTGAGTCTTATCTCGTAACTTTAGGGCTCAACTTTTTTAACTTGAGCAGCAATATGACAGCTTCCTTTGAGCTAAATTTGTTATCATTTCTTCTTGTTTTTAGTCTTAAGACTGATCTTAGCACGATATTTGCTGCTGTTGTTTCTGTTGTACCCTCTGTCATAACGTGTTTATAAGTGGTTTTACCCTAACATTGATTTGAATGAGTTTTATTTATGGGATGAATGTTAAAGCAAACTCACTTGCTGTGTTCTGAATCATGTGAAATATATTAACTCACAAGAAATATAGCAATGTCTGTCAAACAACTTTGGTAGTTTAAAGCGAAAATAAAAATTAAAATGTTGAAATCTGATTAAAAATTCTGATCAAAGCACAGCAACACCTAGCACAATTGCTCGGCGCCTACTGTTATGGCATCGGCAGCTCCTTTTATATTATCATAATCAGGAATTACTGCTGGAACTCTCTTTGCAGTTCCTTTTGGTTTTGGTTGACAGCACATGTTCATAACTGGGAGAATAATTGCCAAGATCACAACGACTGCACCCATAGCCACAAAGGTTCCAAAACCCCCATTGCCTGTTCCTAAGTAGGAAAATCTTGGTGTTGGGTAATCAGAGGATGTGGTTCCAGCAGTGCATATTCCCATCTCAAACAGAGGATCTGAATCTGCTGGAGTATATCTTCAGAGAATCCTTCAGCTGTATTGCTATCATTACGAGGAACTATGTCAAGATCGCACTGAGTTTGATGATATACTTACTCCCCGGAAACCGAAAGCAAAGATCATCATCGCAAAATTGTAAATATTTGTGGGTAGTGGGTATGTTTGTCATTCTCATCTGGATTCATATTGTTCAAAGTTTTTTTTTCTTCAATTAACTCCCCTTCTACTTTCCATTTGAACACACATACGTATCCAGTAAAGTACCAAGCAATTACACCTTCTGTGAGGCGATAAACATGTCCGATATGCTGGGCAGTAAGTGTTTCACTCATACCAGATTTTATTGTTTTGGGTATCTCTGATGTTCATCCCCTATCTATGCGTTACTGAACATGATAAAGATCCCTTCAACTGAAGTTATTAACCGTGATCAATGCTTTAGCCTTAGATTTTCTTTTGTTGACTTTGAACTTCATTTGGGCACCTTCAACAATATCTCCTGGAGATGTTTTCACACCAAGCCATTCTAAGGCAGTCCTGCCTGGTTTGTAGTACACAACGGTTGTTTCTAAAAATTCTAGAAGGAACACCTATAATTTGTGGAGCAACGGTCAAATTGTTAAATCGTTGCCAGGGTGTTTATATGAGGATCACTTCTGTGATTGGACACACACAGAGGAATGGTTGTGGAGTAGTCTGACTAGCTAACTACACAACACCAGATCTGGAGCATTACACTGAGTGCAACCTCAAGTATACCTGCCTCCAGATGCTACTTGGAATATTGAGTACTACTAAGTGCTGAGCTCACTTCCTCGGTACTACGTCATCACTATCTGGGAAGAATCACTCTTGGTTGTAACCTTCATGGTAACCTGAACTACAAAATACTACTCAGAGTATATCGCAACTTTTTACTGATCATTGTGCCCATCCTGGCCCAGTAGGAACCCCTGGCTTCAATTGAAAACATGAGTGATTAAGATTGAATTTTTGTATATTTAGGAGTTGCCTCCCTTGATCTGTGAGCTTATGTAGGAACACCGTCAAAGATAGACAATCTGTCTATAAATCTCATATATTTCCTTTTCCTCTTTGTTATCCTTACAACAACAAGTTATACTCACCTATCTCCGCTCTGTGCAGATTAAGTTGCTGGTGAAAAGTTCATTTTCCCTCCTTTCACTGATCATCAGACAGTTTAGCTCCGGAAAAATGAAAAAGAAAACATCTTCTAGCCACTCTGATTACCATTTTACATTTCTGTACTCAATTATTGTTGTTTCTAGCTTAAGGTAGCTATCAAGTGAGAGGTTACCATTTCAATTCCCGCTCTCATCTCGAGGGATTACCCTGGCTTCTCCCTTGCAAAAATACCACCTTTAAAGACTATAGGTCTCAACCACCTGTTCTCTAGAGAGTACAGTTTTATACCGCTACCCTCCCCACATCAGACAAGGCAAGAAGAGTGTTATTGTGAGACAAAGAAATACAGATATTAAATGTTAAGATAGAAATGACAAATACATTTATTTTGTATCATTGGAATACTTATAATACTGTGAGTAGCAATATAGGGACCTAGTGTGCACCTTACCTACCAATATTGATTTAAGTTCTGACTTTCAAAAAAATGTTGGGTCCTGATGGGGTCTTCCCAGGGTCTATCTCCCCTGCTGAGATAAACCCTGGGAAGACGTGAAGTCGCGAAGACGGGAAGACGTGAAGACGTGACGCTACGTGATAGGAAAGCGATAAAGTCTGAGATATATTGCAGCTGATAATGACACATAGCATCTCTATTGTGCATATCACTGTTTATGACTTTCATCGCTCGCCTTCCTACCTGTATCGTCTTCTCTAGAGACCACTCGGTATTAAGTGACCCTATATTGGGCACAAATCCTCATATTGCTACTTCCAGAATTATGAGCATTATGAGCAATGATACAAAAAAAATTTATCTGTCATTTCAACTTTAAGAAGACCAAAACAAATCCTGTTTTAAAGGCCTTATGGTGAAAAACATTCTAGTCATAAACCCAGTAGCTAACAATCACTGACAGTAAAAAGCTCACAGATTGGGTGAATTGACGCACAGCAAACTCTCGACAACCTTTATCTGAAGTTATTGATGTACATACACAAAAACATGAATGATCCAGCTCATGAAGTTGAAGCTTTTTTATCAACTGCTCAGGCGTATTCCATTAAATTTGACATGAAAGTTTATTCTTTTTAGCTTTTAAGTGCTTTGCCGTTTTAAGTTATTAAATTATTTTTATTATTATTTACCTTGCAACAGAACACCACAACAGTACAGTATATATATATATATATATTACTTTATCTTTTTTGGCATCCATATCGTTTTTGAGAAAGTTTTTTTTAAAGTACATAATGTTATTGTGCAATATGATGAATAATAATGATGAGGCTCTCGATATAAATCTGTATAAATTTTTGTATAATAGTCTTTCACAGACAAAAGGCATCAAATATTTAGAACGATCCCGTTCACGAAGCTCGCCACGCATTCCACTTCTGATACCACAGGTATCATTGGTAGTGAGGAGGTACAAATGGAAAGAAAATGTGTTCACATCAAAAAACTATTTTCTTTTTCAATTGCATACAAATCCAAAAATTCCAAAAAGTAAGTTGCTGAGCACATGCGAAGGAAAGCAAAGTGATATGCAAAGACCGAAATTGGACCATGAAACTATGTTGAATTAAGGCTCCTCTATTTAGACAGTCTGCGCATGTGCGAACTGTTGAGGCATACGTTCGTCTCTGCAGCATAGGGCTTGAACTAATTCACCTAGTCTGAGTACCAGAATTGGGAAAACAATGGAAACCCATAATTTAGAAATATTTGGGCCTAAATGGAACACTGGTTTTGATATCTCATAACCTCGAACCCTGGGAGTTGCCTTTCTTGATGGAAGGCAGCGCCACCACTGCTGTGCTGCAGAGATAGACTATGTCACAAGGCTATCCTGCAAGCAGAATGCTATTTAGATGCAGACCTACAACTCTTGGCGCACCGATCACCTGATCATGAATAGCAATAATTCAGTGTTGTTCTCATTAGACGATGATGCTGTACAACCTTTAAAAAATGGGCTGATTAGCTATTGATATTCACTACTTGGAGCTTGGCGGGACTGTTAGACGCTGATATATAATAAATTCAATACAAATATAAATGTTAATGTAAATACAAATGCAAATGCAAACGCAAACGCAAACGCAAACGCAAACGCAAACGCAAACGCAAACGCAAACGCAAACGAAAACGCAAACGCAAATGCAAATGCAAATGTTAATATGAAAATGTTACTGTAAATGTAAATGTAAATGTAAATGTAAATGTAAATGTAAATGTCAATGTCAATGTCAATGTCAATGTCAATGTCAATGTCAATGTCAATGTCAATGTCAATGTCAATGTCAATGTCAATGTCAATGTCAATGTCAATGTCAATGTCAATGTCAATGTCAATGTCAATGTCAATGTCAATGTCAATGTCAATGTCAATGTCAATGTCAATTTCAACGTCAACGTCAACGTCAACGTCAACGTCAACGTCAACGTCAACGTCAACGTCAACGTCAATTTCAATGTCATTGGTGTTAAGCTGTATTTAGCGGTTATAATGGGATTTTACCTGTGACAGAATTTAACCACAGTTGATCCTCGAGTGTAGGGAATACAATACAGCCAGTGCATCTCCTGATCTCACATAATTCTTCTTTGCTTCATCCCACAAATTACACGTGGTTCAAGTACTCTAGTTATGCATGTGAGTGATACTGGGTTCAGCATATATCCACCAGGACACACTGTAAAAAAAACTTAGTTTGAAAAGAAATGTATTTTTCCAAATTTAAAATTTCCGTAAGGAGATATTTGATATTAATTGATGACACATTCATCTGATCTATGAACGTCTAAGATGATATGTGACGTTTTTTTATATGATTAAATAATTTTGAAAACCAAGCTGATGAATGCATTAAGTTAATAAGTACAAAATAATTTATGTATTATGCTGGAAAAATTTGCATCAATTAACCACTTTCCATGTTTTTGATATTCAGAGTTGCTACCTTTTAATGTTTTGTAACTCTTTATGCCTTGAAACAAAGGAGTGAGTTCAGTCTATTTGGCTGGAAATAACAACTGAAAACTCATAGCTTCCTTGCTTGCTTCTCAAAATAACACTCCAGGGTAATAAGGTAACTGGTTCGGAGTTGCCCTCTCACCTTAAACCCTTCCAAAATGAAGAGTTGCCCTCTCTCTTCGAATTTTCACAGGCTTTGATATGATTGGCCCATTACATCTTACTTTTTTCTTATTGGCCTGTTCAATAACTTCATACTGATTACAATATCTGTGTTGGGGAACACTGAGTTAGTTATCGATATTGCTAGTAGTCAACTTTCTGAACAGCAGTCAGACTCAGTGGCACCAATCAGTTACTTCACAGACACATAAGACCACGATGAAGAGATGATGAGCCAACTCAGCTTCACAAGAAGAAGAAGAATGAAATTAGAACAGCTGTGAATGGACTTGATTGAATCAATTTGTTGTAGCTCTCAGGTAAATAAATGTTATTTAGTATTTATATTTGGTACACTACTATTCTACTACTCAGTTGTGAGTGAAAAATGAGTAGACTAACTAAGAAGTCTAGCTAGTAACTGTTAGTTACTATCACTACTAGTAGCTTTCTGTAGTTTACCAATGGTACCAGTCCAATGTACATGTGCAGTGTAATATCAAGCAAGGAGAAGGACTCCTAAGAGTTGTAAGAGGGGGGGGGGGAAGGCTCATACAAGTCCAAGGAGTTTACTCCTTACTCCTCGCTTTGTTGTTTGTTGGTGGTGGCATGTTTAGGTGGGCAACTCTCGTGCAACTAATTGTCTAGAACTGTTATTGCTAATCTACTATGGCTACATGTAGGCCTACATACTTTACATTGTAAGGAAATGCCCCCTCTCTTTACTACAACTACACTACAGCCTATGTAGGCTGGGTCTTGTATTTGTATAAAGTGTGTGCATAGGCTTTGCCTCGGCGCAACTGACGGATCATTATTGCTTTATGTCATTGTCAACCATTCCCAACTGTCTGAGACTGGTGGGGTCACCCTTAAATACAAACAGCAAATCTATATACATATTAGTATACACTTTATTTACTGATCAAGCATGCGTATATAAGACCAAGTGGTACATCATCATCTAGCTTAGTAGGCGAGACCTGCTTTTAGCTTCGTTCGAGAATTGGCCACTAATCAATTGAACTATGCTCACTCTTGTGTGAACTATTTGCGAACAAATTTATCTAAGGAGCGAGGATATTGAGCATTTAAGTTGTAATGATCTTTTGGTTTACAAAGCACAGCTCATGCTAATTGAAATATTCCCTGGTCTATAATGTAATAAAGAATATACCAACCCCGATCACCAGAGGAAGGAAACCAGCGCAGACCTTGCCTTTTGCCAATGGTATTGAATTCAAATGATTTGTTGGCTGTACAGTGTCTCAACTGCGTCACAGTGGTCATTTCATTATAATAAGCAGTGATCGGGGAGGGGGGCGGATTGCATATAATATTACATGTGTGGGCTCTTTGAGTTGCAAGCATGTACTTCGCCTTAATTCAAGGTCAACCACTGACAACCATTGGTTATAGTGGTCTGTAGTTGGAGAGTAGAGAAATTGGTTACTGAGAGAAACTAAACCATTGCCAGCTTGCACACAATTGCAAAAGTTTCCCAAATGTAAATCTTCATCAATAGAATGGTGTATTCAAGTGTTGTAGCGTTACTAGCTCTCTAGAGTATAACGCTGGTTTAATTATTCGTCTTGTTAATTTGGGAAAAAAGTAGATAGGTCTAGATACAAGAAATGACTCCTTTTGATTGCAGATTTTTTTGTATTTTAGTCTACATTGTAAAGCAACACAGACCGCAGAATAGTACTGAGAACAGTACAATGAAGAAGAGAGTGTTTGGGTGGTTTATAGCAGATGTGATACAACTCGTAGTATCAATAGTCGTTCAGCTTACTCAATTCAAACAGGTAAGCAGACAATCAAATTTTCAATTTCGGTTGTAAAATTTGATTAAGTTGCAGCAGGGAACTGACCCAGAAAGGCTTGAGATGGCTGGGGTTATAAGCATCGATATCTCCACTGTTACACTTGCATCGAGCATCGTTAGTAATATAATGATATAAATGTCAGGTGATATGTGTAGGCTAACTGATGATAATTGCGTCGGTGTAATCGTTGAAGTATCATGGCATAAATTTGGTAAAAACTGCTTGAACACTGGCAGGCCTCAGCAAGAATTTTTCATTGAAGCCGGCCAGTTAGTGTAATTAGGAGCTCAGTGACTATCAGAGTTGTGCTCTTTTTTTCATGGAGGGAACAACTCATTCCATCTCGCAACATCAAGTCACCTCTTCCCTATATTCCACCGTCCTTGCCACAGCTCATTATCTTGAATGATCATTTTAGTTACAAATTTTCTGGCGTTATGTGCTGATCAAACCTATAGATCGAGTGTTTCCATTCCAAGACACCAGATATAAAATTTCACAAACTTCTTCACCAACGGCTGGCAAATCTGTTTCCATCATAGGGATTGTAGATTTAACCAGGTCTTTAAGTGTTGTGTTATTTGTAATTTGGCAACATGCTAGAATCAGGCTCTCAATGCAAAGAAAATTGAAGGGTCCAGGGATGAACCTTGTAGCAGCAAAGCCTTGTTATAAGACTGCAAATAATTTGAATGCAAATAATGTACTTAGGACATTGGAATGTATTACATTCATACTTTATCACATCATCAACTAAATATTTGTTGCAGAGAATACAGGAGAAAGACTGATTCAGTATGGCATGATAATGGCAGAGTTACGCATCAGAACCTTTGGTGGTTTGAATTCTGTCCTGAGAAATCTTGATGTACCGAGTGAGTGTCTGAGTGTCAAATAGTTACATTATTATGATTCATGATGGGTCATGATATACTCTTCGCTACCCTGACGCAGTGATCATTTGTATTTGATTGTCCAAATCAAGGATACCATTGGTAGCCTAATTGGTAACCATATCTCATACTCATTGAAAGACCCCCCTCCTTCCCTCCCTTCACCTGCTATCTACCTTATCAACCTAATTAGTGGTTAACTAATTAGTTTGATAAGGTAGATTGCAGGTGAAGGAAGGGGGGGGGGGTGAATGAAATGATAATGAAATCTGTCTCTTAAAGTAATGTCAATTGTTCGATTGTGGTTATCATGGGGCATTTAACTTCCCAACATATGTTGGTGTGTGGGTAATTCTAGGTCACAGGCCCTAAAAAAAATTAAACAGCATAAAACTTGTTTCTAATTTATAGTCAACTAAACGTATAGCCTTGGGAGTAAGTATTAGCTAAAGTTTAGTTTAGCTAGTCTTGAGATGACTTAATGTAAGCTAGCATTAAATTTTGGCTAGTGAAGGTTGAAGTCCATAAAAAGAAAAAAAGGGTGGGCGTATGTTTGCTACTCTTGAAGTTAGCTTTTTCAAGCCTGCGCAAAATGAAGAAAATTTCCTCCTATGAATACTTTACTCCTCTATGGAACTTTTTATGAACATTATATCTGCTTAATTTTGATTACTGTACCTTACATTTTAGAACGTACCTGAGGCATTGGATTAGCAGGATGTTGGCACCTATTGACATTTGACTACCGCGTCAAACAACTTGAAGGCAGTTAGTGTAGGAAGAACAAGTATTCATCAGATAAAGTGGTAAGCTACTCTCACACTACTCTGTAAGTCTACTCATTCTTCACGACTGAGTAGTAGAGTAGTACTCTACTACTCAGTCGTGAAGAATGAGTAGACTAACTAAGAAGTCTAGCTAGTAACTGTTAGTTATTATCACTACTAGTAGCCTTCAGTAGTTTGCCAATCAGGGGTGTCTTTCAATTAGAAAGAGCGATACTTTACTAAAGCAATTTATCACTATCGCATCACTCGAAATTATTGCCCACTTGGTCTTTCAATTAGACAAAATCACTCCCAAATCGCTCGCTCAGAATGTATATAGTTCAATCATTGACTGAACGATTTGAAAGTGAGACCCCTAGCAGGTATTGCTCACTCACCTGGTGAGCGATCAGATTGTGATTTTGGATTTTAAGTGTTGTGTTATTTGTAATTTGTTAAAATGTTAGAATCCGGCTTCAAATGCAATGATCTCAGTGCCCTAACTTCATATCTAGATAGGGTGAAAGAAAGAGGGCTTACACGGTTTTCATCAGTAATAATACATCTGGTAAAAAAATCCAAAACTAAGAATTGCGAAAAAAATTCATCCTCAGCCATTCATATTTGTTGAGCCGACCTCAGCTGTTTCAGGGGAAACAATTGGTCCATAGTCAATATGCTATATAATATGTGCCGAAATGTGAGTTGCTGGCAGTCAATGTAACATTGTGTATACCCTAAGAGAGTTAAGTATTTGCAGCAGGGAAAATTCACAAATAGCTACATTTAAAGCAAGCTAACATTTGCTCTCATTTCTTCATATAGACTCCCTACTCCGCTAGAGGAGTAATTTACTGCAAATCATCTTTAGACAACTATCCTGAATATTATGTAAGATCAAGTTTATCGTCCTATTGTATTTAGAGTGATATATGAATATCTCAAAAAACTCAATATTCACACCTGTGTATATATATATAATATGTGGTTTTAGATCAGAAGATGATTTGATGGTATTCAGTAGCTAATAAACCATGGCTTCCCGCCAGAAATTGCCAGAAGATTAAACCGTGAGTTACTTCAATACCATTGGACCCCACTTTCAATGATGGGATTACTCTAGTGGAGTAATGTTAGTTCAATAGGAAAAGTTTGCATTTCGAGAAAATGGCTTGAAGTAATAAAATTATGGCTAGCCAACATTTTCTCAACTCCGTCACTTGACATTAACGTTCAAAGTTTTAAGATACTTGGGTTTTAATGAGCTCTTTGGATGGTTGTGACAGGGTTGTCACATCCAATTCTTGAGAAAGGCACCCAAGTGCCTTCGGAGTTCACCTCTATTACAAAAACTAAGTGCAGACAACCATTGCAGTACTAACAGTCTGCTGAATAACAATAAAAAAAGCATGGCTGTAAATGCTGTTGGCAAATTCCCACATGATTATAATATAAGTTATATGTCAATTAAAATATTTTCACCCCTGCATTTCCGGTTGCTCCAATCCTAGTAAAATCCAAGTAAAACGATGTTGTCTTGTGTTGATGGCTGGAGGGGGAGCAGCTCCAAATATATGCAAATTAGATTAAAATTTTTCTTGAGGTAGAGAATGTTTTACTTTCTGTCACCATGCTCAGTAAATAACCTAACAAAGAGTCAAGTAGATGTCGAGCACATAGTGCTTGCTTTCCAATCTAGTCAATGCAATGTCACAGTGTATGTTATGTCATTATCCCTATCGTTTTATCCAATTTTTCTGCATTTGGATTCGCTTCTGGTGTCACCAGTAAAATGGGAGGAACTTGAAATGTAGGCATTTATCACAGAACTTGTAATGGTTCTGGATCAAAGAAAGAAGAAATATGTCTTCATCCAACCAACTTATCATTATTGATCGCCAACCACCCAACCAACGCTACTCCATATTGAAAAGTTTCCCCACTCCTGATTGCTAAAATGAATTATTCTGAGCCATGATTTTTGCGTCATATTGTGTACTCTGATCTAAACTTCAACAGTGCCTCTGTTAGAAGGGAATTAGGGGGGGGGGTTATTGTTTGACACCTGAAGCTTTTGAACAAACCATCGGAGTGAGCATTTGCTAATGTTGTTTCACCTTGGGCCTGACACTGAGCTTATATATATTATATCTGCTTTCGCTTTGCATACTTTTGTCTTTTGTGATAGTATGGTACTTCAAAAAGTGCTGTTTTGATGTGGCCGCGTGGGCCTACATACATCTCAATTCGGAGTTTAGTGGACAGCCATAGCTTCATCATATTCTATAGACGGCATACAATAGATAACTGTCAGGAGGTCATTTCTCACAGATATACTCATATATGGTGTCCCAAACTCCGCACATAATTTTTTTCTACAACAATCTTACCGTTTTTTTGACTTCACATCATGAAATTTCTACATACAAGATTATTTTTTACAGTTTTACTATTTGGAGGAGTGAACGTAGAATGGGGACAGTGACTCAGAAGATATACGACAGAGCATCATACTCAGCAGTTTTCTCACACCTTGTCACCCACCACCAATAACTCCAGTTTCAAAGAAGCACACTCTACTGATGCTCTCTTTGTTACACTTGGAACTGAAGTTGTGAAGACACCAGGGACAAATACCCCCCCCCCCCCACCCAAGGTATGTATGGGCTTGAATGATCACCAATGCTTATCTATCAATATTTTGGGAGTCAGCAGCAAAATTATTATGTCAAACAATGTAATCCTCTGATTCATGATTGTTGCTACATCACTTAGACGCGTATTATATATAGTTTTTTTTGGTGATGGGTTGCGGTAAATATCGAATATACCAAATATATCAAATTGAGGATACTTTAGCCAGCGACACGTTGACACCCTCCCCCTAATTTAGCCACAATCGCTCTGAAAGTATGACACGGTGATTGATATACATTTTTCTTCTTTTCAGACTATAATTGAGACTCATGGTGGTATAGAGCGGACACCAGTCATGACACATCAAATATGCACCATAAGCACCTCCTCCGATAGTGAACTGTCACAAAAGTCACACTCTTATATCTGCGCAGCACTATGTTGTCACTGCACACTGTTGAATCGATAGATCAAAAAGTAGTGCCACATAAACTTTCTTCATATGATAATTGATAGGGATGGGCACATGCTCTCATTTTATTAAAGTTTCAAGCTGTTCAGTGTTCACATTTGTATTGATATATCAATTGACTTTAGGGCATTTCTTGCGCCTAATGGTATTTTATAATCCTGTTGACAACCGCAGGAGGCCTTCTAGGGTTGTTGATTGTGAATGCCAATGTTTTGTGGGTTAACATATGCAAGAATAACATCTAAACTTTTTAGTATTTTCTACTGATTCAATTTTATTTTTTGGACAGTTTATTGTTCTCACCTCGTCGATTATTCATAATTTTTCATTCCAATGCTTTGCATCCTATTCAGGTATCAGTGAACTTTAGTTCAATTCAGGTATTCCTACTGTGGATTAACATGTATATCAGTTATATTTAAGAGTACAATGAGTACGACTTGTTTTTTAAAATAAACAGCTTTCAATTCATTTCCAAAACATGATCAAAAGGTTCATCACTCGACAAATAGGCTGAGCACTAGGTTCATGTTGATGCACTGATCTTACATCTTGTCATATATCATTACATGATACATTTGGTTGTCGGTTGTCACTGAACTGTGTGGGTGAGACCGGTTGAGGTTGGTGAGAGGGTCGGTCTACCTCTGTATGTCCGAAACAAGAAGTGTCATTTGTATAGCGCACACATACATATTGAGGTTTGATCACAGCAATGAACTCCCTCTTCATTGATCACAGAATGGTTTCTCAGGCATTGTGTTTAGCAATGGCAGGCAAATTTACAAGTCGGTTTATCCCTGTGTTAAGCTTCTAATGGCTCATAGAGGGTTGCAGTTAGGTGGGAATCGGTGCTGCTAGTACACATTTTTTGGTTAGTGAGGTCCAAGACTACTATCCTGGTTAGTAGTTAGTACAAGGCAGTTTAATAATTTTTAGAAATTAGTACAAAGCAGCTTACCAATTGATAGAGGATTATAGTACGATGGCACTGCTTGCATAAACTTTGCTAATATTGAACCCTCCTTGCTATAATCATCACCATGGTAGTATCATTGCTCGTAAAGAGTTAGTTATTTTTTATTTCTCATCTAAACAAAATTCCCTGTCCAGTGGTACAAATTATGATTCTGTAAGACCGGTGTGAGAGTATTTGTGTTCAGATTTATATACAAAATAAGTCTAGTTGTGCACTTTTTTGTGTGTTTCAACACCTCATCAATCATTTCAGTTATTGCTGGGTGGTTAAAAGTTATATAGATAGATCAGGAATCTTGTTTAGAAGAAGTTTATTTAAACTTTCCTTCTACACCCTCTAGATTTTAAGATATATCAATTTTTACAACCCCTTATCATTTTTAGGAATTTCAACAAGAATAGCTAACCAGAGGGATTATATAGATGACACACTAAGGGTTAATCTAATCTGGCAACCCAGCCGCCTGTCTAAGCTACCGGTCTCATATATAACAGAATAAATATCAGTGTGGGTATTCCTTTGGCAGGAATTTGTTGAAATGATTGGAACAAGGAGTAAAAGTACTCCTTGATTGGAACTCCAGACTATAGCTGCATTGTGGAAATCCTGTCGTAATGGTCGAAACTTCTAGGAAATGTATTTGGTATACCACATGGAACTGATGCATCGATGTTGTTTCACTCAATTACATGCAATTGATTTGAAATTAAATGCTAAAAAAATTAAACCTTTTAAGTTGAAATTTGTATTAATCTGGAGTAGGTTGGTGAAATCAGTCTTGATATTCATTGATAAACCTTTAGGTTGAAAGAACTTTCAACATACCAAACTTTTCAATACATGCATTCAATGGCTACAAAGTAATTTTAATCTGCCTGATCACTTTCAATGGGATTAGCTCATTGAATTGAACAAGATTCTCAGTGTCTATTTGCCAATTGTTTACCTTTTACTTGACATCAACATCTTAGCCAAGCAGCTGAGCATAATTGGATGTATTGTTGTTATCCAAGTTGTTTACCCATGAAGTCATAATCAAGATAAGCCAGTCAGAATGTTAATTTTGTTGACATTGGCATTCATAGGCAACCTGCACAGAACTTAAAAGGTACCAGTAGATTTAAAAATGGTTAACCCTTTGGGTAAACACACAGATTATCGTAATGAGCTAGCAGCAGATTATCAAGAGCTGAGCCAGATACAACCACTGTATGTTGTATCGGGCTCAGCTCTTGTAGTTGACCAAGTAGCAGAGGAAAATCAATGAAACACCGGATAATAAGGGCGCAAGAGATTTTTTTGCCAAGCAATCTCATTTTTGGCATAGTTACTCTGTACTATGATGAGCTTGGAAGCAGAGTTTGGTGAAATAATTTGATGAAAATATACAAATGGAATTTGGTCAACCATCTAGTATTTTTCATAAAAGGTTAAAACTTCCCGCCCCCTCACTCTTCTGTCAAAGAATGATCATGATTGTACTTTCACCAAAACAACCATCATTGTAAACATGTACATTCGCAAAATTAAAAACTCACCGCATTCATTATCAGCGGCAAAAGACAGGAAGTTAGGTCAGCTTACGATGACATCCTGTCTCTCTAATTCCACAAGTGTGTCATGATGACTTGTTACAAGTGCAATGGAATGTGTGTGTAGGATTAACTACCAGCGACAATTAATTCGATAATTAAAAGTTTTGACAAGGAATATTGAGGTAATTAAGTCATTATGCCTGTTAGAGGCTAACCTCCCTGCTTGTGGCACACAAGCTGACAGCTTAAAATGTATTACTTTAAACGTTGTTGTCTTGTCACTAGCCTAACATTTAAATACTATCTGTACTAGTGCCAACACCTGCTAGGGAACTACCGTCCAAGAGTGTGAGAGAAAAATGCCACAATTGCTTCCTGTACACCATATAACTGAGATGGCTGGAAATGATAAAGTTTAACATCAAGAGCTCCTTTGTAGACAGGTAATGAATGTATACCAGGTTTACAATAGATTTACCTTTGCCTCATTTTACCCACATACCATAGCATTCAGAGCTAAATCCTTGCTCAGAGCCATTCAATCTCAAAAATCCCAAGGAGCGTAGATTAAGACTATGCCAATAATCAGTATTAATACTGCATGCTTTGACACCAAGTATGTTTTCTAGCCAGGGGCGTATATTCTAAAAATTTCACTCACTGACTTTTTAGAGATGAGCATAATGATCAGGCATAGCCCGGTCCACACGGCGTAGGCGTGGCGGGGAGGGTGTGCAAAAATATCCGTGGTGGGAGGGCGCTTAAGCGTCCTCCCACCACGGAAATTTTTGCATATCGGTAGCAAAATAGTGCAAGCAGAGAGGTATTTCAATAGCTCACTGAGCTGTTGGGTACTTTCAGAAAACAACTCAATAGCAGTAGAAGATTACGGTAAAAATGCTCCAGTTATAAAGCACTCATTTGAAAAAAAACTGACTCCGAAGGGATTCGAACCCACAACAATCTTATTAACAGTGATTATTAGGCAGACGCTCTACACACTGAGCTAATATGAGTGCTAATATACACCACTGTTTCTAGCATCAGTTAGCATATTTTCGGTAGTTCTGTGGAGAATATGGCCTCATTCGCATATCACTTTTCTCCACTTAGGCATGTAGGGCGATTAATACAAAGTAGATCCTCGCTTAACTGGTGAGCGATGTTGTTCTTTTTTATTAGTAGCAAAGTTTTGTGATAATTCTGCTAGCATAATTTAGCTGGTGTATTCTATTTATGCAGTTGCTGCCTACATTCTCAGATTGCACAAGATATAGCTTAGGGTAGGCCTACAGTACAACACAGAAGAGTTGAACATAGGTATTTTGTGGGCTCATCATACTCAATACTAAGAGTTGTGCTTACAAAAATTTGTGAGGAGGACAGTTCGAATGGAATGCTTTCATTGTAGCAGCTAACTTGCCTGGTCATCTAAATACAAACTCATTGAATACGGTGTCAATCCAATTATATAATATTGACTAGAACTGGGCTAGAACTGTAAAGGATTATACTATAACAATACAATAGCAATAATGAATGTAGTTTATTTGGCAGGCAGGGTTAATTATAAAATAATGTTGCTGGTTGGGTAATGATATATGGGGCATGAAACTCAGTGTATGTCCTGAAAATCTGAGGTCTTAAGCTCAATAATTGCTTATTATGCCAGCTACAAAAGAAGCTTTCTCTAAAGCATCACAAATCAGTAAAATAATGTGTAGGCACATTTTCTTTTTAGCAGCAGCATGGCTTCGAATGGTCTGACACCACAAATTTTTATATCATTGGATTGCTCATCTTCTGAGGAACACAGTGGTTACTTTCTTTAGTAAACAAGGAAAATATCTATTTACATATCGAAAACTTTATGGAAAACAGTTAAAAAATGATATAAATTGCTGCCCTGCTGCCGGCTTATGTATGCAATTATTCCACTTTCATGGGGGCAAAGAAATTCACAGTTTGTGAGTGTGTCCTGAAAATCTGAGGTCTGTAGCTCAATAATCGCTTATGCCAGCTACCAAAGAAGCTTTCTCTAAAGCATCACAATTCAGTAAAATAATGTGTAGGCACATTTTCTTTTGAGCAGCAGCATGGCTTCGAATGGTCTGACACCACAAATTTTTATATCATTGGATTGCTCATCTTCTGAGGAACACAGTGGTTATTTTCTTTAATAAACAAGGAAAATATCTACCAACATATCGAAAGCTTTATGGTAAACAGTTAAAAAATATATTAATTGCTGCCCTGCTGCCGGCTTATGTATAAAATTATTCCACTTTCATGGGGGGCAAAGAAATACACAGTTTGTGAGTGTGTCCTGAAAATCTGAGGTCTGTAGCTCAATATTTTCTTATGCCAGCTACAAAAGAAGCTTTTTCTAAAGCATCACAAATGAGTAAAACAATGTGTAGCCAAATTATCTTTTGAGCAGCAGCATAACTTCTAAAGGTCTGACAGCACAAATTTTTATATCATTGGATTGCTCATCTCCCGAGGAACATAGTGTTAATTTTTTTAGTAAAAAAGGAAAACATCTTCCAACATTTCGAGAGCTTTAGTGAAAACAGTTTGAAAATGATAAAATTGCTGCCCTGCTGCCGGCATATGTATGCAACTACTCCATTTTCATGGCGGGCATTTTTTGAGTATGATCTGAAAATCTGAGGTCTGTAGCTCGACAACTTATTTTGTTTGCAACAAAAAAGGCTTCCTCTTTACAATCATTATGATTTATAGCCATATTGAGAGTATAAAAAATTTGGCACCAACTCGAACCCAGAGCTCTGCGTTGACGAAATAGAGAATTATCCACTGAGCGACACAGACATGTTGTATCAAAATAAGAGTGTCTGCCTTAAATTTAGTGGAGCATGAATTCTGTATTACAATAATTACATTACATTACTGATGATGAATACACACACAATCAGCATATTTGTGCACAGCTAAATCATCGCAAATCAATAAAATAATGTAGAAGCACATTTTCTTTTGAGCAGCAGCATGGCTTCAAATGGTCTGACACCACAAATTTTTATATCATTGGATTGCTCATCTTCTGAGGAACATAGTGGTTATTTTCTTTAGTAAACAAGGAAAATATCTACCAACATATCGAAAGCTTTACGGAAAACGGTTAAAAAATGATATAAATTGCTGCCCTGCTGCCGGCTTATGTATGCAATTATTCCACTTTCATGGGGGGCAAAGAAATACACAGTTTGTGAGTGTGTCCTGAAAATTTGAGGTCTGATGCTTGATAACTTTTTATGCCAGCCACAAAAGAAGTTTTTCGCTTTATAATTTATATGAATTTTGGCCTTTTCGAGATGTGGAGATAACTCGGGTTCACAAAATTACCTTATATGCCCTGAGCATTAAGTTAATTTTTAAAATCCTCAAAATTCATCAAGACTCACCAGATTTATGAACTTCCTTTCCTTCCTTGCATGTTGCATTTGCCTCAAGTTGAATATCGGTACTCATCCTACAAGTCTTAGATATTGCAGTATAGGCTGAAGTTTTACAATCTGTGTTTGTGGAGCACTTTGGTGCACATTTAAGAAGACTAGAGACTGTGTGAACAGATAATGCACTGTTTGCTTCAAAGCAATGCTGCGACTTCCCAAAGTGACCATCGTTAACGATCATCCCAGTGGAAATCTGTAAACAAGAACCACATGTATAATGTTCACCTGACAGCCATATTACAATTGGTCACATATAAAGTATCTATATCATTCAGCAGCAGATAACTGATCTCTTTCAATTATTGCCTGAACCGTTATAGAACTATTTGGAGCTCTCAGTTTTATCAAAACTCTCTAAATGGGGGAATACCCATACACAAAAGATATAGTGAAGGTTTCAATATTTTTCGTTTACCAACATTGAGATTCAATTTTGTATGCTCTTTAACATACATAAATACAAAATGGAGAGCAACAATGATACAGGACTCACTATCACACATAACAGGAAACCAAAGTATTTCATTTCTGCATTCTTGAATACTAATACTGAATAGTAATCTAAAAACAGATCTGTTTCGAAAAGCAAATTTTTTTTGCAATGGTTGATCGGGAGAGACAACAGCCCTGCTTCATAAAAAGAGCTCAGTTGACAAATTATTTCCTTGCAAAGCAGCCGTCACATATCCTTTGTAGAATGAATAGAAAATTAGAAACATTGCGACAATTTATGTGTTTGTTTGTTGATGTAAGTATACTGAAATCAAACCTTTTAAGTGCTTATAAGTACTTATCACCTTAAAATGTATGCACTTATAAGGAAGATGCAGCGTGAAACATCAAAGCAAACCTGTCATTGCAAAAAAATCTAAAGTTTTTCCTTGTAACCCAAGCACAAAACAACACTTTTAACGTTTGCCCACAGTTTCTAAGTCATGCTTTGATTATGTCACTCTTAAAAAAAACCAGATAATGATATGGCTTTTCCACTATATATTCATGGAGAGTTTCCATTGATGTGTCATGACTTTTCATTGATTATAATTACACTCGGATTGAATCAACAGAAATAACATGAATAAAATTCTTATTCCAGTGGTACAAATCTTTTGTGTACTTTTGATTTGTAACGATTTTAAAAGCTTTACTAAAATGGCTTATAAATTCTCAACCTCCTAATATGACAAAGAATAATTTCTTATCATTCAGCATCTGATAATCCTTACATTGACAGCATACCACTCAGGCAGTACCATTTGTGTCACAAGGATACCATTATCTATTGAAAACTTTAAGAAACCTTCAAGTATTTTATCGGACTAAAATAAGCAGGCTCTTTCAGTAGTGATGTGACAGAATACATAAGAATTTCCTTTATTAATTTGATTTGGAACGAGACGAGAAAATTTATCTCAATTTTATTTTCTGTGGAAATGGTCAACACTAGCCAAACAAAATAACCATTTCCACCAGAATGGCCAAATTGGCTGAGGTTTAGCATGGCCTCAGGTTTTAAAGACGGTAATGCCCACCGATGCAAACATGCTCCTCATCACTTTAAACCGAGTATTACGACTCTTTAATCTAATAACTCACTGGGAATATTATAGGTCAAACTATTTGTGACAATTGAGACTGGATGTCATGGTGTGATGGTTGTCAATTGGATCTATCTCTGCAAGGATAAATGGAATTATGGAATTACCATCCGCGTGAAATTGTTGGACAATAAGGTTAACTGGTAACTGAAACTCAACCATGCTTGTCTAGAAAACTTTAAACTGAAGTACATAACAGAAAATTTCTTGTATGGCAAGTAGCCATGAGCATTTAGTTATCAAGTGTTACCATTTCTATCAGTATTAAAATAAGTCTCAAGAAAACGGAAATCAAACAGGTTTTCTATTGCTTATTCATCAAAATACCAGTTTCTCAGAGGCAGGTAACCTTCAACACTCACCATAAATAGACAGATGTCGCAGAGAATACACATTAGTATCATGCTGATGCTCACCACGTTCGGTTCTGAACTGGTTTATCAATATCCCCTGCAATTGGTGATAAGTTTGAAAATATTAAAAGGATGACTGAACGGATGGCGAAAATACTTGTAATGGCGTAAGAGGTTTGTGGTCTCTATCATTGTAAACAAATTATGGTGCTTGACAGATTACCACAAAGGTGAACAGAAATATTCAAGGATGGTTACCCAGGTATCAACAACAATAAATCCAGTAAATGAGATTGGATGCCATGCTGTTTGAGTCGCAATGTGAAAACAAGTATGTTATATAATGAAGATTACGCAAATTAATGTACTCAAATAATAAGAAATCTGCTAAAGATTTCCAAGTTTGGATGATATTAGGCAAACTTTTTCCCGATTTCAAGAGATATTAACACAGATTGACATTTTGCTGAAATTCTTGCGAATAAAATTTATTTCATACAACAATCGTATCTGGGCTTTATACATGAGGAAATGGGTTTGATCATAAAAGTATATTCAACCCTGAGAGCGCATAACATGTTGTGAACATATCTATTTTCAATTCTTCACAATAAATACACATGCCAGGCAGTTTCTTTCGTTTGAACTGCTTGACAATGACTTGATGACAAGAGAATCTCATCCAAAAGGTCAAAGCTTCGAGATTTGTTTAAGGTCATCTGAGGAGGTTTTCATTACAAATTTATTTGCCTGTGAGCAATCTGCCTGTTATAAACATATATTGTTACAGTGCCAACCAAATGTCTCAAATTTGTATTGTATCCAATGTGAATCTGATAATTATATTTACGAACTGCTTTGAAGAAAAACTACAATCAGTACCCAAGTAGTTATGATTAACGGTGGCAGCGTTTTCATAAGCCGATGATGATGATGATGATGATGATGATGATGATGATGATGATGATGATGATGATTACTTTATCAATTGATCTGAATACATTGAAAATGTATATAATTGATCTGATTTAAAAAATAAATGTTTGGTATTGTCATAAAATTTAAATATATAATTCAATATGATTGTGCGGTAAACTTGGTTGATGTAGTTTTCATTAATGTCAAGTGAATCTTATTGTCAAATTAAAAATTTTAATTAAAAGTTTTTCAGAGATTTACCTAAGTAATAAATCTGAGGATGTTTGCTTGGCGAAAAATTATCCTTTGTCTTATGTTATGTGAGGGGGGGGGGGGGTAATGGTATGAGACTGTACACTCCAGAGAACAGGTGATTTAAGTGCCACCTGATATTTCGATAGCCCTGCAAAATTACAGTGCCTTAACCATTTGAAAATCTCCAGTTTTGAAATGTTATGTTACACTGTGGCAGCACTTTCGTAAACTGGTATACATGTGCCCTTTATAATACAAGTGAGGTACCCCTGCATAGCTACAGCATAGTTTTAGAAAATGTTCTGACATTCTGTCTCATATACCTCATGCTCCTGTAATTTATTAGTACTAGTGAATTATTTCTAATGGGAATCAGAGGTGCCGATGCAGAATTGTGTGATACACATGCCCAAAAAATTTTCGTTCCTAAAGTGTCATCAACTTATCCGCTTCAAATTATTCTAGCTGTTTTTGGTTGATATTTACGTTATGATTTATGGTTTTAGAGGATGTCTAGATACAGTTGTCAAGTTTGAAATTAAACGTTGTAATAAAATCGTATAATCCCAAGTCTGATGAGCCAACATAAAATGAACTATATCATATGCTTCTATTCAACCCTATTTATGGGTGTCTGCAAATCACCATTTCTTATATAACAGACTTGAATACTTGAGAACGCACCATGAAGTGTCTGTTAGAGGCGGAGACCGAGTCCATTTTCCGCCTCTAATTACAGTGATCAGCCAATTGTCTTGCCTGTCTCCAGAAAATACTAATCATGATTAATCCCTGTGTCCCCCATCATTAGCCTGATCTCAAAAAATAAATCAAAGACCAAAGCTTGTTATAGTCAAGCAGTTACTTGTGATAAAGTTTTGTCAGTTTCGCATGGTAAAATATTTCAATTCTCTACTTAGCATAAATTATTTATAGCGGCAAAGTACACTCCATGAAGAAAGGTAACTCCAATTCTCGGCATGATGATGTCACAGTCTCTTGGATTTGCAATACAAGACGCAATCACTTCCAGGAGACTTGAACATCATAATGCAGAGAATGAGAGTTGGCTGCCTTAGATCTAATGCTAGATCAGCTTCCAAATTTTTGACTCGAGTTGGGCTGCCAGGCAGAGAACTCAAACAAGCCACAAAAAGCATAGTATGTGGGGTTAAAAGTGCATTTGTGTGTATTTGGCAACATCTAACTTAAGCATGAAGAGTTGGCAAGTTTTTAATTATTTAATGAGTGACGATGAGCAAATTGGTAGTAGGCTGAGCTGGTATTATGTCTTTAACACTCAAATGAAAGTGATTATATCTCTGTAGGGTGTAAAACCATTGTGATTATTAGTAAGATCTAAAGTATTGCAAAAATAGGCTAAAAATCTTGGCCCTCACATAAAAGGTTGGCGTAGGGAGACAGGAGATCACAGTCCGCTCTCCAACTTGTGTATGATAAGAGTGATGCTCAATGCGGTGAATTTGGTGAGGTGAACTATGGCACTACGGGCAGGTGCCTTGAAGATAGCAACTTTTCGCCGATTAGTTGATAATAGGCAAACCTCCCTGCACTGGTTTGGCCTATAGTATAAACATGAGCGTTAATGGGTGAACATGGTTGCAGTGAAGCAATGGATTGGTAAGCAGCCTCCTGGGCTGCCCTACATTGTAGACACTCCGATTATATCAAGTGATCATAAAATTACTCGCTCATAAATACACAGGGGTGGCTTCTTACTGCTGGCACGGCCGTGAGGAGGTTGTACTAGAGATGGACAGCGGAACAGCACTTGGCTCATGGTTTCTAGCTGAAGGCCTCTGTGTTGTGAATTGGTATGCACACTGCTGTATCTTATTTAATCCAATCATGTGAAACACAAGGCAATCCGCCAATAATTGGAATTTATTCCGATCTATTATCTGTGGAAACATCATTATGCAGTCATGGTACAGATGGTGATATAAATTCCAAATTTTTCTAAATGATCAGAATTTTAGATAAATGATCTTCAAATACAAAAACATTTTCCACCCGTTTAGCTGTAATTAATTGCCACTATATGCTCCACCTAGAAATAGATGTTTCGATTAGCCTCCATGCTTTGTACAAGAACAGATTGAAACACTCTTATAATTGGGTCAAAATTACTGGAGAGTTTCAACAATATTTTATTGCTAATCAGAAATAATGTTTGTAAATACAATATTTAATACCATACAATTTACTGGCTACACAAATAGAAAATCAATGCATAGTCAAGAAGCCAGTTCTGCAATAAATGATATTTGATATTTCAATGGGAATTATTGACTTCTTTATTAATTTTGAGAAATATCAGTATTTAAATTAAATTGAAGCTGCAATTTATCAGGCATTCAGAATTGATAATAAATTAATGTTCGTATCAAAGATGAGCAGAGCAGACAATTTCTAACGCAAAACATGTTTCGTTATTATGATTGCTTTAAATTTCCCAGTTCAAAAGTATTGTTTAACTTATGCAACCTAATCTGCACATATACAATAATGATGGTTGTGCATTCAGAAAATCAAAAGAATGTAAAACAAAAGTTCAAGAAGAAGGAAATAAAGTTGTAAACAGGAACTTAAAAAACACAAATTCGATCTGATCTTATTCTAGGGAAAGCAAGCTCCCTCCTCATATTTTTCTCTCACAGCCAAAGGATCTTTCATTTAGACAGTGCCAATTAACAATCTTGTTCCGACAAATACCTCAACAACTATAAGTATTCCGTGGATAGCCTGTCGCATATTCGACCCACTTGGGGCCGAATACCCGAGCAGAACTATTTCATTCATTTTGCTCATGTTTATTTTATATGGAGTCTCATAGAAAGGTTTTAATTATACACATTATTTAAATGCTTGCGATTGAACCCTCCAAAAAGACGGAGATTGGATTTCAATTCTTTGTCTGATAAAAAGGTTTAATTATATACATTATTTAAATGCTCGCGATTGAACCCTCCAAAGAGACGGAGATTGGATTTAGCTTCTTTGTCTGATAAAAAGGTTCAATTATATACATTATTTAAATGCTTGCGATTGAACCCTCCAAAGAGGCGGAGATTGGATTTAGCTTCTTTGTCTGATAAAAAGGTTCAATTATATACATTATTTAAATGCTTGCGATTGAACCCTCCAAAGAGACGGAGATTGGATTTAGCTTCTTTGTCTGATAAAAAGGTTCAATTATATACATTATTTTGAAGTGGTTGACGCCATCTGGTATAACCTGCTCCCATCCTCTTGGCTCCATTCTCTTTATCTGAAATCTCCTGAGCTGTGAGAACTTGAGATCTCACAGCTTCTGCCCTCCCTTTTTATTGACTCTCCTGAGTCATCCGAGAAAGCTGTGAGGTTATCTCACAAGCCTTCATACCAAAGTTCTGATGTTGAATCTACCGTTCTTGCCATCTGAATGTCTCATCTTCTTTTCTCAGCCCTATCCAAATACATCCATATGTATATAACTCTACAAAGCATAGACATCAAATATTTACATTGACATCATAATAGGCTCAGTTGGCTGATATGATGAGTTTTGATGCCCCAGTCAATTCATAATTTTGGCTTCCCTTTCACAACGCGATGCTTTTGTCAGCAACCCAGGAAAAGTTAAATGTAGACAAAGTGCTCTATACTTTTTCATGGTAGGAAACTAGAAGATTTTTTAAATACCCAGCTGTGTACCTTGCTCTGAGGGAGAATGCATTTGTCAACAACTGAACTCGGTGTCCTATATATAAATTTTTATTAGAACTATCATTGTTTTCGACAAAACAAGTTTATGTTAGACAATTCAATCAATTCACCTCCTACAGTGTAAAAACATGTTCTTCAATATGTCCATCGAATCTGTAACAATATGATTGATTCATCGAACTTCTTGTGATAAGGGTGCAGGTAGTAAAGTATCTGATGAATGATGCATATAGAAATATGAAATACTAATTTGCTAGCTAGTTAAAATTAAGTGAATTTAAGGAATTTTCTGTCAACCATTGATCGATTTACACTAAGAATTTGGCTAACACGATACCCTGACAAATGGACCACACACAAATTGGACCACACACAAAATGGTCCACAAGACAAATGGACCACGCACCAAATGGACCGCAAGACAAATGGACCACATGACAAATGGACCACAAATGGACCTCATGGTGATTAACTATAGCTAGAGGTCTGTAACTTAGCACACATAGTATCAGTTGATATAGCAAAAAAAATTCAAAAAAGCTTTTACTTTACTAAAATAGCACTGAAAACCCCATTTTTTTGGGTAAAAATGGGAAAAAAAACTGGACCACACTGGACTTCATGGTGATTTACTATAGCTAGAGGGCTGTAACTTAGCACACATAGACAATGGCATAGTATCAGTTGATATAGTAAAGAAAATTTCTAAGAAACTGTTATAAACTATAATAGCACTGAAAACCTCATTTTTGGGGTAAAAATGGGAAAAAAAACTAGACCACACTGGACCTCATGGTGATCTACTATAGCTAAAGGTCTGTAACTTAGCACCCATAGACAATGGCATAGTATCAGTTGATATAGCAAAGAAAAATTCCAAAACAGCTTTTACTTTACTAAAATAGCACTGGAAACCTCATTTTTTTGGGGTAAACATTGGAAAAAAAACTGGACCACACTGGACCTCATGGTGATTTACTATAGCTAAAGGGCTGAAACTCAGCACACATAGACAATGGCATAGTATCAGTTGATATAGCAAATAAAATTTCTAAAAAAGCTTTAACTTTACTATAATAGCACTAAAAATCTCATTTTTTTGATAAAATGGGATAAAAAACTGGACCACACTGGACCTCATTGTGATGTACTATAGCTAGAGGTCTGTAACTTTGCACACATAGACAATGGCATAGTATTACCGTAAGGTTGCGTATTGTAGCCGCGTGGTTAATGTCCATGAGTGGTTAAAACTCAGTCAAGCATACCACGGTTATAAAAAGACCATTGTTTCCAAATTCTATAGGCAGGTGGCTAATGAGTGAACATATATACTAACTCAGTTGTGACAAGCTAGCAGCGACTAATATCTCTCATTTTTATTAGCAATCTGCAACCTTAGAAGACACATAAAATTGTTGAGTTCAATGTATTGGCAATGTCAATGTTTAGGTTGATTGACTCGTTAGAGAACTATCTTAAATCATCATCAAATAAGAAACAATCTGACAAATAATTCGCCAATCAGGATTCTTCTTCTTCATCAGTTGATGCAATTTCATATTATTATGGCAGGCAGAAATGTATCATACTGTAGGTCAGTAGGAAAGCTGTGGGCTCGGGTCAGGTCTGTGCAGTGTTGTTGGAGGGAATTAGCGTGTAACATATAGTGTGCACATTTCTTGATCATTATATTGCCTGGGCTGCTAAATATTGTGGTTCAATGACAGTGGGCTTGCTGGTGTGACATGGCTAAAATCTGTGTTTTGTTTCTTAAAATAATCCAGGACTGTTCACCAACAAGCCAGTGGTTACAATATGCGACCTTACGGTAGTTGATATAGCAAAGAAAATCTAAGAAAATTCATGTACTTTTGTAAAAAAATCTCCTAAAACAAGATTTTGATGGGTAGAATGTCCTACAACACTAGACCGCAACAAGACTTCATTTTGGAATACGCTACCTATATGACTGAAACATGATACAGATACTCAGTGATATAGTAACAGTGGAAGAAATCTAAAAAAAATGATGTACTATTGTGAGAAATCTTGAATTCAAAGCTTTTCAGGGGGTAGAATTTTCTGAAGAAAACTGGACCACAACTGGACATCATGGTGGAACACTCAAGTTTGACGTCTATAACTTGGTATAGATAATGATTATAACATTGATAGTTATAAAAACGGGTCGTACGATACCCCCCACCCCTACCCTACCCTCGAAAACCCCTACACCTACCCTACACTTACACCATGAAGATGAAGATGAAGAAAAAATTCAGAAAAGGTTTTGATACTTATTTGAAAAGATGGGGGCAATTCAATATTGTCTAGGCTGTTTATATCTTAGAAAACTGATGACAGTGTTGTAATCCTATGGTTTTGGGCAGTATAAGATCAAAACTTACTCTGTGGATTCAATTTCGACTGCCATGACTGACTCGCAGTTAATAAATTGCAGTTCAGCGGTAAATTAATCTCAATAAAACACAGACTTGAAATATAAAAATTTATTTAAGATTAACCCTTGACCTTTTCAATGTATTGATTTTGATTATTGTTAAGTAGTAAGTAAATAAGTACCACAAACGGATACACTATAGTGGCAATTACTACTACATATAGACGCTATCTTACTTACTAATTGGTGCCAGTGTCTGTCTCATTCTCTTACTGTTGTTTCATCAGATGCCTTCTCTAAGCAAAGAAATAAGTTTATTTCTTTGGTTAGGAGTTGCTCCTCCATGGTGTAAGTCTAGGGGGTTTCGATGCGTAGGGTAGGTGTAGGAGTTTTCGAGGGAAGAGTAGGGGTAGGGGGTATTGTACGACCCTATAAAAACTAAGAAAATCTTAAAGAAAGTGTATACTTTTTAAATAAACCCTCAAAAACAACTATTTTTAGGGGTAAAATTATTTTTTAATGTTGAATTCATTGTATAAGGTACTATAGCTACAGATTTGACTCTTGGTATACATATTCGAAATCATATTTATTGCTACAAGAATTAAACAAATATCTGTTTAAGAGTGTACTTTTGTAAGAATAACTCCAAAAAGTGAAACTGAAGGGGTAGAATATGATTCAACAACTTCCTTTTTAGGAGTAGAATTTTCTATAAAGCAATATTTCAGTGAGAGAGAGAAGTTTGAAATGCTTTGAACTGAGTATTTCAATTTTCAGTTTTAATGTTATGAGAAGTACATCTGTTCCAAGATTGAGGTCATTGCTTCACAGGATCAGTCTTAGGAGTGAAGCAGCAGCTTGCGACAAAATTGATGCTGGAAAGGGTAAAAACAACTAAGTTTCAAAGTCAACTTTCATTTCATATTGTGCTAGAAGAGTGTTTTCAAGTATTGGTTATAGGTGACACCTGGAATTATCTTTTGAAAAATCCAGCAAACCAACCACACATACCATCTACTTAAACCTTCTTCAACGTATAAATCATCTTTTTGCTCACGCCTGTTTGTCACAATAAGACCTCACTGTGACACCGCTGGCTGGTGTATTGTAGTGCTTACTTACACATAACACTTTTTTATGACTGCCTCAAACAACTGCAGTATGGCATTGACCACTTTGGTTTATCTGATATCAACGTTCAGCTTGAAACATTGTTCTATATTTTGAATGTGAGGACGCTTGAACATAGTTGGAGATATTGCAAATGACAAATTTGTCAATTTTCTACAATCAATTTCAGTTACAGACTTCACGTCACAATTATCAAGGTTATTCTAGTTTTGCTAGTTAACATTTCCATGTGACACCCATGCATTTCCCGCGTCGCGTTGAGGCTGTCGGTAAAATCCCCTCCTTAGATAAAGATCACAGATTTTTCTTGACTGAATACACGTCGGTTAATATGTAATTGAGACTGGGCATTATTTGGCAAGCTCAGAATTTTGTCTTTATTGGACTTATTGTAGCTTTGTCAGGCGGCTAATTTTTTTCTTTTTTGCATAGTTTTGTATTTTTGGCCGTAGTTTGAGGAGTTTTCTTCTATTTTCAGCGTCTTGTCTTCGTAGGTTAGGGCTTTGCTTTTTTCTTGGTTTCATAGGCATTTATTAGCTTTTGTCATTTATCACAAGGAAAAAATATAAATAAATTGATTGCACTAAATTCTTGCAGTAATAATGTTGATGTTACTGTAATTTGTGAGGTCTAAATTTAAACCTCTTGCATCCATACATTCCTAATTTAGTATTGACATTGAACTTCACCCCAGTCAGGTCCATTCCAAATGGAACTCAAACTACTGGAGAGCAAAAATTTATGTACCAACACTGCATGTGAAGTAGAAAGATCCCTATCTGTGTCTTTAATACAGAGAAAATCAGGATTTCTAGTAGAAAGGGTGTAATGGTGTTTAGGTGATAGCTCGCAAGAAGTCTGTCGATGACGCAATGATTGGATAGTACAATGTTCACTGGGATGAATCATAAGCTTATTTCATCAACCCTGATGATGAGAAGCCAGGGCTATCTTCTATTTACCCATTCATTTTAGATTTGCCATAGTTCCTTTGTACATGTAAAATACTATGTTATGGCCTCATCCTCCACAGTAGGACAAAGCATCGAATATTATCTAAACATGATTGAAATTATTAACAAATTCATAACATGATGCTCGAATTCATTTTCATTTTTCCACGTTAATTTGCTTCAATGAGCCAGCTTGTCCCTGTTTTAACCAACAAATACTTCAGGGTGAAAAATTTTCTCATTCATTTAGTCTGTTCTTGACTCAAGTTTTGCCCCAAATTCATCACTCATCATTAGTGATCATCATCTCCTGAATAAACAAAGGATGATATAGAAAGCTACTGTTACTCCTTGATTAAACCTTGAACTTAACTTTGATATGTGTATTTCTCCTGTAGATGAATGATGCCCATATAACTTTTTTTCTACCAGTATAAACAATGTGAGGCAAAAAAATATATTCGAAAACATTGTTTCTCAAAATAATCAACAAAAAACTTTTGCAATAAAATAATGCCACGCAAACCTTTTTCTAATGGTCCAATTTATTTCAATTTTTTAATGGGCATTTGCAAAAGTATCCTTCAAATAGGCAATTGTTCCATAGCGTCTACCAAATGAATCTCTTAAAATTTTAGACCAAATTAGCAGGATCTCCACAATGCATCTAGAGTCTGGAATTCCAATCATTTCAACAAGTTCAGTGCCAAAGGAATACCCACACTGATATTAATTTTGTTATATATGAGATCGTAGCTTAGCAGCCTGGTCTGCCAGATAAGGCTCTTTTGGTTATATTTAAGCAGTTGAGATATAGACCTATAAGCTAATTGATTGCATTGACAAGGTTGTAGCAGATGTTGAAAGCTCCCAGCTTATTGGTATGTGTCGCATTGATATATATAGACCTTACAGTGACCACCAGCCATTCTGTACAAACCAGTGTTATTGTTTCATTGAATGATGTGCCTGTTTGATTTGCCCTTGGCTCATGCTCAGAGCATCTGCGGCCAAAAAACACAGAATGCCATTCACCCTTGAACATCCCACGGAGAGTAGATTATAATGCCATCGATCAGTACTATATACGCTATGACGCCACAAATGTGTTTCGCTAGCAGCAACAGGCATATTTTTAGTGGTATTTGCAAATATTTGTGTCAATCATCTGTTCTGTGAAGAAATTATGGCATCATTTTCATGTCTTCTCTCTCCATTTGACATTTAGGACGATAAATACAATGTATATCCTCGCCGGTGAGCAATGTTGTAGTTTCTTATTGGCAACAAAGTGTTGACTGAATTCTGCTAGAACAGTCTAGCTGATGTATTCAAATATGCAGTTGTTGCAAACATTCACAGATCACACGAAAAATAATCTACGGTACTGTACTATACATAAAAGTTGAACATAAAGATTCTGTCGGCTTATCATAACAGTACTCGGAGTTTTCTGTGCTTACAGTTGTGAGCGGACAACTTTTTACACATAATCTCTTCGACGATATTCCTGATTCTCAAGATCAGCCTAAGTTTGTTATTTTCGTAGCAAACTGACTATCCATAGCCTTGTTCCTGTTTTTGAAGATCATTCTTTACATGTCACAGCCTGCATTATCAGAAAATTGGTCAGATGCTGTATATGATTGGTAGAAGACCAAGTAAGTATTTAGAATTGGGAGACTCTGTATTCATCGTTGATCAAGCAGCACTCATACAGACTTAATTTTGAATCAGCAGTTCAGATCCTGATGAATGCTGTTACTCTAAAACTTGGGAATGAACGATGATCTGCCCCCAGTTTCAGTAAACTATCAGTATGCATAAAGACGATAAATTGGTTTTGGGATCTTCTCGTGGAGGGATGAGGCATTGCTTGGTTTTAGAGGGATTGGATAGAAATTGGATATCATTGTGTTTCCATGCAACATTCCTGCTAAGCTCATCACTCTCAAGTTCAATCATGATGAAACAGAATTAAAAGACATTCCCCAGTCGGAAATTGAACCTGGGCCTCCCCTTATAATTACTCAACTTACGTTTTCATTACCAATCAACCTTGAACTCTATATTTTAGTCATTCTAACATATAAAATATATTTAATCTCAAACCAAAAATGTTTTGCAATTCAATTAGGGCTGGTAAAAAATGAAAATAAAACTATTTATATTGAATATCGAATCACCTGAAGTGTGTGCTAACTTACAACTCTTGATATCCACAATTGTTTGTGGTTGGTGCTACTTTACAGTGACATATGACGCAGTAACCAAGACATTGCGCTGATCTCTTTGTTGACAGAGCATCAAGCAAATCATCACAGAACGAAACAAGATGCTGGTTACAGTCAGCAGAGACAGCTTGCAATGAAAGTTATCACCTTTGTTAGTAAATGAAGTGTGTTTCCAACAGTGTTGCATTATAGTACAATTCTAGAAACATGATCAAATGATTGTCTTTGAAACAAAAGAGATGATTTATACATTAACTGGCAACCAGCTAGTTGAAAAAAACATGATGCTTGACAAGCCCAAGCTTTCACAGGCAACTATTGACTGAACAGACACAATCAAGCCTTTATCCAACGCGTGAGTTTTTGAGGTTGACATAGTTTTCTTACTTCTTCATCATTATTTATCCATGACACGGTATCCTTAAGATCTAAACAAAAATATTGAAACCGAAGAAAAGAATCTAAGGAAGTGCTCTGGATCATCTGGATTGAGCTGATTTGCATGGGCATTGCAGTTCATGTTAAGGGCCTCTGACAGGGTGTTAATATCTATGGCTGCCAGTCGATCGCTAAGTCTAAGTCTAGAGCACAGATACAGTACCCGGTATTTTTAGTCCCGTTCCACAAGGACCTGGCTAGGATGAATGACGCACCGGTACCAAATCAGAAAAGACTGGAACTGAACCTGGACTTCAAAGACCACAAGTCTGCACCATTAACCATCAGACCACTCAAGTTGCTGAAAGGGAATCAACCAGCTGATCTGGACGGCAAAACCCTAGATCAGCCATTGTCAGCTTTGTGACAGGATATTTTTTCTCAAGATACTCTGTTATCAGACTTTATATATATATACCTTTATTGTCAATATACAATCATCTTTAGTAATGTTTTTCATGCAGTGACAGAACAAAACAAAAAAACTTCTCACCCCCTTTATCCAAAATTGATGAAGCTGACTTGACCTAGCAGTTACACTTAATAGGTCTGTCATTTAAATCTGGTTGTCTGTCCTAACAAAAATTTAACCATTTACTAATAAGATTCGGGTGAAATTTTTATTATCATTGTCACACTTCTATTGTTGATCAGGAACACGACTCCAGAGATGACATTCATCTGGTGCGCAGAGCAAACACAGTCCATGTTGCTTATATTCTGTGCATCATCATTCCCATGTGCAGTCACAGCGACGTTGCGCAAAGCACATTGTTGTTACATCATGTCAAGTTTTGGTGCCACTTATTCAATTCATTGTTCATGCTGTTACTGCGACATTGCGCGTAGCGTATTGGTGTTACATCATGTCTAGTTTAACTGCCAGTTATTCGAATCATTGTTCTTGCTGTTATGTGTAGAACGAGGCTGACTTGAGATGTGGATGACTAGCTGTACGAGCGGATCAGGAGAAAATATCTATGATGTTGCAGCTGAGGGCCATGTTCAACAATGCGGTAGCTTAATGTGACTTTACTTGATATTGAAATCAAGGCAAGTAAAACATTGGTCAAATGATAGTTGAAATCAGATTGACTATATGAGTTAAATATCAACTTGCAAATTTTATTTAGGATTTTTCAGAAATGCAGGCATGTCAAAATGCACATTAAGCACTTTCAAATCACATACGCAGCGCTTCATGCCCAAAATATTTTGAAAATTAAGAACAGAAACACATTTGATCTCAGTTGACTCATTAATGAACAACAACAAACCAATTACTTTGGTTTCATTTATGTAATTTAGCATCACTTATACATGTGTCAATATTTAACATATATGCCTTAGCTTGGGGCAATGGGGGACCATTTGAGTGGCTTTGTAGGACAGTTGGGTATACTTTATTACTTATTGACCAAGCTGGACTAAGTTAATATATGTTGGTTTTGGAGAGTTTAAGTGATGATTAACGATGGCCACCTCATCAAAGTGCATAGCCGTGAACAAGCTTATAGCTTATGACTCTCTATTCTCTCCCTTGTCAGTTCTCACTCCATATCCCTGGTGGATGCTGATGCACTGGTGGCCTGGTCTTTTCATCTGATGTTGTTTATCATCGTCGCTGCTCTGCTTTAGACAGCTTCCAGTTTATCAGAGTGAGTTTTGCGTAGGCTACTGTCCTGTTGGGAGCATGAGTATTCCAATGTCAAGCCATTAGTTTGCATGCCTTTTTACTAAGCTTCAGGAGGCCTGAAGGTATAGTAGGCCTGAGATGGCTTTGTCCCCTAGAGACTTTTGCAATGATTTGATATGTGTTGTCATCAACATAAACAATACTGAGGGTCAGATGAGATGGATCGTGATGCTAATCAACACACAGGGGTGTCTCCATGCTTCTGGGGCCAGCCGTGAGGAGGTTGTGCTAGAAAAGGCCTGAAAACAGTGCTTGCCTAGTGGTCTCCAGTGAGGACCTGAGTTGGTATACAAACCACTGTAATTTGAAGCTGTCCAATGTTTGAGAATAAGCAACACCCAATCGTGAATGGTACTGTCTCACTGTGTGCTGAGATTGGGGGCAGGCTTACAATAGTAAAAGATATATATTTTATCCATCACAGGCTGGATGGAGGATTGTTTGTAGATTCTCTAATTCAATTCTTCAATTTAATAGTTGAGACATTTTTACCTCTTTCCTTAGATTGTACATCTTAAGTTCCTTTGAAGGTAGCATTTTTTTCTTGCATGATATTTTCTTGCTAATAATTATAGACCCAAAACTAATCAAACCTGTTTTTAGAATGAAAGTAATATGCAAACAAATATTTGTCCTGCCCTTTCAAACTAGACCAAAGACTCTTTTCTTCTATTTGAAAGTTTGATTTCTTCGATCGTATATGCTGACACCTATCAAGCTTCTTGAATTGATTGTGTTGCTTAGAAGATTGAATCATACTCGCAGCTCAGGCGTAGTAGCAGTCACTGGCTGATTGCATGATTAGGCTAGTTATGCGTTGTTAGACCTTGCCTTTCTATGACATGCAAGCAGATTAACTGTTGTGAATGGTTTTTTTTCTAGATTTTCTCCTTGAAATGGGATAGCAGGTTTTGCAAGATTTTCATTATGTTTCTTGGTCGGCATCATTGCTCAATTTGATTGTCTTTGTAAAAATTTTCCTCAGACAAAGTTTTCATTTTTCAAACGTGTTGTTTTGGCTTACTTTAAATCCTGGGATGTATGTTCTTGCTGGTATGTTTACCTTCGCCCATCCTTTTTATTTATTTGTTACACACAGTGGGTAGGATTGTGAAAACCTATGGAAGAGTTTCAGATTTTACCCCTGATCATGGCTGATGAGCGGAGATTGATATCTCCTTTTCTATTTCTGACCTTCCAGAACTAGCCTTCTATGAATTTAGAGTCATTATTTTTTTGTTAGCAACTCGCTACTAAACTGATTTCCGAATAATGGTCCTTTGATTGGATTGTGGCTCGGGTAATGATAGGTCGTACGCATGCTGAAATTAACAGTTTACTATAGTATTTTATGGTTATCCCGATGATCAACGTTTACCCCCCCCCCCATCCATTCTGTTGAGGTGAGGAGTTGGTTTCAATACTAAATTAAACTGTTCAATACAAATAAAAAGTACACTATGATCTTGTCTGCAAAGTAAAATACTTATTTCCTAAAGCCAATTTATTTGTTAGAAGTTAGGTAAGCAAATGCAGAGATACATGCTTTTGAGGCCGAAACTTTATAGCATGTTCTTTCTGGTAGGCTGTGCGAAACCTGCACAAATCTCACTAGAATTTCATAAAAGTTGAAAATAAAAAGACACAGAAAAATAAGTGCTGGAGTAAATTCAAATAATCTGAATGCTTAACCTTAATAGTGTGTATAGCTTGTAAAACTTGAACATGGAGTGACAACAAAAAATACAGTAATGGTAAACTAAATTCATAGCGACTTTGCTAGAATTCCCTTGATGTGATCACCTCAAGCTCATAGGACAAATAAGTATGTGTTGTCGTTATTTTATTGCATCATGATTTGTGTCATATTGATGCAGAAGATGTCTGTCTCATTTTTTGGTAATGATTATGGGAAGAAAGCCTCCAGAAACAGTTCCTAGCTCATTGAATGTGATAAGGTTTCATAGCTATAGCATTCAAGGACAAATTTGCGGTGCCATCATTCACTGGTAAACCATGTGCAGAATTAAATTATTCATGTAACTAAAAAGGGCATGGGAACCACATTGAATTAAAAAGACTGTTGTCACACGGGCAAAAACATATACTAGCATGGTAATTGATTTGAATGAAACTATATGCAAGGGAAATCCGATTAGGAAGCCTTGGTTTTTCTCTCACATTTTTTGGTATTTTGTGATTGGCCAGTAGACCGGTCATAAATGCTGTTTGTCTTTCTCGTTCTCAGCGAGGTACTTGTCTTACTAGTTTAATGTCAAAATAAAAATATGGAATTGTTGATAGCAGCCTTTGAGCTGCTTTGAATTTTGGGTCTAGGTCGTTATTTTGTTATCGCTTGAGGTATCGGCAATGTCTGAGGATTAAACATTTGCTTTTAGAACAATTTAATTATTCAAGCATTCATTGTTTTACTATGGGTACAAAGGGAGTGATCGTGTTGCGTGTACAAGCATGGACAAATAATCTTTGCATAAATTTAGTGTTATGAAGTGCTTGCTGGCCCAATCTGGTATTGAGGGAGATCCTAGACTAGATATATTGATATAATTAGAAAGGGTCATAGGCTACAGTCACCACTTAACCTAAGAGTTGTAAGAATCTACAGGTCACAGCTTTTAATATAAAGGAAAATATGTTATTTTATCAAGGTTGCAAATGAACTTACAGTACTTGTCATCAGACACAACTCTACAACACGCCCATCAGCATCATCAAAGAATTCTCTCCCTTGGGTTGCATTATCCTGAAATAAGAATATATACTTATATGACAATCTTAGTACCATATAGCTGAGCTCAGGACAGGGCTACAGAAGCTACATAACTTTTGTACATGAGTTTGCCTGGGCTAGGTGTAATTGGAATGAGCTTTGAGACATTTCACCATCCAGATAAGTATATCTTTATATTGTATCAAATATAATTAATATTTTGTTCTTGTCAAAATTATAGTGGTATTCTTTCACTATAGACAGGAAAAATGTCTACCAAAATAACAGGTACAGTCTGTGGCTGCCTTTGATTTTATATGTATATCGCTGCAGCCTTCACCTTCAAACCTGGTATCAGAAACCACCTAAATACACTATAAGGCTTCAACGCCATCAAACCATCTCTCTCAGAGCACAATTGGCATACATCACAGGTTAACCTATAGCTAGGTAAAACATTGATGAATACTTAAACCATTGACAAGAGCTTGATAGCATGTTGATTTCTTCTACAATTTATTGAGGAATTATTAGCGTTTTAATATCAGAGTAACATAGATAACTAATAATCATGAGAAATGGGTGCCAGCCTTAGTTGGCATTGAGGAAATTCCTTCACTAGATATTTTGATATAATATAATAATAATAATAATAATATTTTCAATTGTTTTTGCTGATCAAGTCAAAAATGACATATAAGACCGTGCATAAAACAAATATCGTAATGAATTAGGTCAGCTTGTAAAAAAAATAGTTTTATCAAGTAGGGCAGTTCTTTTAAATGATTGACAGTCTATAACAAGAAAAGGTCGTCATTAGTGATCTTCATTTGAGGAAACTCTTGCCATGCAACGGAAACATAAGATCTGGAGATCTACATTAAGTTGATTAAAAGGTTGATTAAAATCCGGTGGCATATCACTCGCCCATCCCGAGGCATGGGCGGCAAAATATTAATGCCTTAATGGCAAGGCCGCAATATCTGCGCCAATTTGCTCTCAGTTTGCAGGCAGGTCGGAGCACACCTGAGGGCCAACCAATCCCCAGTAGAAGATGGACTGCAGCGGGATTCGAACCCACGACCTTCAACACTTGCGTGTTGAAGTCTGGCGCTCTAACCAACTGAGCAACCTCCTACTCCTCCTACTCCTAAGTTCATCAAGTTCAGTTAGTTAATCAGCTGGAAATATTGCTACAGGCATAAAAAATCTAAGAATTGTAAGATTCAGGTCACAGCAGATGTAGATGCAACTTGTATCGTATTAGTGGTTGTATTTGGAGACGAGTCTCCAACATATTCTTCAGTTGCGGTTGCTTCAGTTGCCTTCTCCTGGAAGTAGAATCAATGGACTTATGCATATTAATATTGAAAATACTTTATATCAGGAGAAGGCTACATAAGTGACACAACATTAAGAACAGGAGTTGATCCAGGGTAAATTACAGTAGAAAAATGCTGAGTCCTGAGGCGCTTTATTGAACGTGTAGAAACCATGAGCTACTGCTCTTAGAGCAGATTCATTCATTTTACATTCCTGAATTTTTGCAGTATCAAATCTAACCGTCTGATTTATTGATGCATTCTGAAAAACTAAAATCCAATGAACCATTATTATAAACAATAATACATGAGTCATACTTCTTGAATTTGAGATTTGTCTTGTAATTTGATAAAATGGTGATGGTTATCAGTTGAGGTGCAGTGAATTGTACTTAAAGGGCAACCAAGGTTTCAAACAACTTCTCATCGATTGCCATTGATTAATAGCAGATTGCACCTTCTGCATGGGGAAAAAGACAAAATATAATTAGGATGATTATTCAGCCAGAATTCTTGTGAAACATTTCTTCCATCAGGTACTCAAACTCAGCTAAAAGAGAATACCACATAGCAGTTTCCTGCTCCTGTTATTATTTAGCCTGTGCTCTATAGTTATCACAGCAAAGTCTTGGAACCTCCCCTAAACTGAAGTGTTACCCAGCTTAGAGTCAGCAACTACTTTGAGTTTTGCATCGCGTAATACACAAAGCTGATGCTGCCCAGCACATTATTTGCTACCCATTAATGCATTGCTGCGAAACCTTGGTTGCCCTTTAAGTATATGATAAACATGATAATTTTCACATATTAGGATATAAGAATAAAATTTTCACAACCACCATTGTTTTAAAATCTCGCGCAAGCACAATACAATTTATCACTGTGAACTACATGTTTGTGACAGGACAGTAAATTTTCATTAATTAGGACTTATTGAGACAGAGACATCATTTTCCTTTTCAAAATTACTCTCTGCTCAGATAAGTATTATGATGTCAATTTTAGAGCACTGTTACATACTGTACACTGTTACCAATGACACAAGGGAGAAAGACATGAATATTTGGTACTTCTAGGCCATTCTGGAGAAAATTGAAATGAATTTATAAATAAAAGCAATTTCAGTAATATTCACATCACTAATACATGATGTTAACGTTAAGATATTGTCACAAGGTGTCATATATTTGATACCAGCATTATCAGAGTATTTGGTTATTCTCTTCCATTCCAAATCAAATTGATATCAGTATGAGAAGATAAGTAATTTAAACAATATGAAAAGATGAATGAATATTGAATATCGTATTGTAAAAATCAATATAAGCGATATTAACATTTTGATATGTTCAGTTGTAATAGTATAAGTATTATTAAATCAATCAAATTAGACAAAGATAAATTGGTTAAATCGAAAAACAAGAGCTAGCGTATGCTCAATTGTAAAATTGACAATATAAAAAGAAATATCATATTCTTTCAAGACCTTGAGTAACATCGATATTTAAACGGATTCACTGCAGTAAGTTCTGACGCGTATTTCAATACTTACCTCATTCCAATTTGCATGCACTTCGACATCTGGTCTTAAACCAGTGTCCTTAACACATCTGCACATCGTTACTGCATGCTGTGATTTTAATGTCAATGTGGGGCGGCAAAGCAGTGTCAACAAGTCTATAAAACATTACCATTGAGATAAAAATAGAATCGACTGTTGTCCCTGATGGTTGAACAGCGAAAGTAGTGGACAGTTTATTTCCATACCATAGTCCAGAACATGTACCATAATTAAAATCTGTTGATATAGCAATATTTGTTTTCAGTGGATGGTCCAACAGATCAATCCATTTCTTAATGTCATCACCAACCATAGTTTAGTGTAAGCATAAATATTATTATTAGTTTCCATGAATGGGGGGTTCTTCTCATTCACAGCACCAGGTAGATTAATACCCTAAAGAATATCATGCCATGGTGAATTGTGTCATCGTTGGTTGTATCGGTGCTGCCAATTCAGTCACCGGTTCAAGCCCATCAATAATGCTAATGAGACAGATTAAAGTGATATATCGCCTTTCAGTTTCTCAGGCACTACTTGTCCCATCTCAAAAATTCCTTCACTGACACGTTGCCAGTAGTATGACTTATGTTTAAAACCGCATGTTCTTAACATGATTTATTGTACATTAATTAAAATGCATTGAAAACGAATAGGCACCAATGGGCAAAATGATACAGTAAATTATGTTACGCAAAACGCGTGATGAAAATCTAAGCAGTATTACATGCAAAGCACATTGTGTACAACAATGGATCAACTTTTTTAGGTGATTGTTTAGCATGGAAAGAGAAATTTTTATGCTCATAACTTCTCTACTACTGAATTTATCATCAGCGCCACAATCAAAACCTCGGAAATACTCTCTAGTTTAATGGAAGCTAGTGTGTATAACATGTTGATTAACCTATTTTCTGTTTTCGGCTGGAAAAGAGTGCAAGTTTTGGACCAAATAAAGCTGGTTTAGCCACAAAAAATCCAAACATCTCAAGATTTAAAGCCATAATCAACAATCGTTTCGATAAAACCTAGACAATCTCCTGTTGTTCATCATCCTGACAACAAATTTGACCGACATCTTTCTGATTTTCTGATTTTTGGCTGGAAAATTTTGACTTAAATTAGTTAAAATTTGAGTTATTATCTGTTACAGTTGTGACAACCAGAATCTGTAAGCTTGCAAGATTATTGATTGAAGTGACAGTTCAAGACCAAAATGTTATATTGATTTGGAAATTTTAGTTTCTGCATTATTGGGGTCGCATATAATGAGGGGTCAGAAATGGCCCTATTACCATTGCAAAAATCTATTTCAAGTCTCGAAGACAGGAGGCCTAAAATCATAAAGTTTCACCAAAATGTCACTCCTCCAGTTAGTGCCATGCCTCCTCTTTATGTTGAAAGCATAAACTAATCAAATACCTCAAAAACAACTCACAGAGGGCACAATTTAAAGAGGGCACTTTTCTTTCCCAAAATGAGCTTCCAGAGGTCACTGCGACTCAACGTCAAATATTTGGGAGGTTTCAACTGTGAAAATAAGTATTAGACATGATCACCAATACAATATTAAAAAGTTTTAAAAAGCGATATATCACACTAAAGGGAGGTTAAAAGGATATAATTTGGAAATACAAGAAAAGCATTTGTTGCATGCCCAAAAGTTCGAGTGACAGTTATGTTGAAAGCTATGCTGTTAATGGATGACAGACTAATAAATGATTTTATAGGATATAATAAGGAAATGCATGGAAATAATAAGCAGTTTTACAGAGCCAAAAATATGGAATGTAATATTAAGTCCAAAGCTACGATGTCAATGGCGAAGATATGAATTGATAAATTTGTGTCTTCATTGTAGTAAGTCAGTGCAGGAGTTTTTTTCTCCTGGACGGTTTGTGTATTCTACCTGACCTTCGTGTGTTGCAGTGGTATCATCATAGCCTGGTGGTTTCAAATCGGCTTTTGGAAATGATCTTTTTCAATGATTCAAATACTCATAGTTTTACTAGTGATTAGGAATTTATTGTGCATAATAATGTGAGGTATATACGTAGATTTAAAAACATTATAGATAGGTCATTGTGTGCCCCTGTCTATCCAATAATATGATAGCTACTTTAGCCTCAGAACCAGGAATTTTAGCAATTTAGACCATAAGTCTGGGTGTCACATGACTGTTAGTAAAACGACCTTCCAGCCAATCATGTTCTTACAACATTGTGATTTACTCAGTATAGCCTTCTCTCATTGGACACTTTCTGATAAGGTTAACATCATTGAAGGTAAAGTTGAGTTAAGTGATGGACATGTCTTATTAATTGTTGCACTACTACATGTACTTTCCTTCAGTAACTACTTTCTACATACATTCTTTTAATTCATAGAAAACTAGAGTTGCCTCTACTTTGTGTGGAGTGTAAACAGGGTCCAAATGGTTGTTATATCTGAAACCAGGGGCTTTAGAATAACTGATACAACTAAACTCAATACAATTGATAGAACAAGCTCACCTCAAATCACTGTTACAAATGTCTGACTTGCTCAAGCAAGACCTTCTCAGTACAGAGCTATCGGTGGATTGTCCTCTCTACTAGCTGCCGGTCTTTTGGCTGACTCTACAAGTAATATAATCCTCTTATGAGTAATCTGGCTGTCCTCATGAGTATACATGTTGTACAGTAATCAGTCATAAGAAGAGTCCCTTTCCCAATCTTGCCTTCTTCATTTTCCTTTTGTTTTTAGGTTTTTATAGTTTTTTTTTTGTAGTTTTTTGTGTTTTTTGTTTGGATCCATAATAAATAATAATAATATATATATGTAGTTGATACAAAGGTATAATGCGATACCTCAGTACGAAATATAATAGTATAGTCTGCACTCTCTGTTTGCCGCTATGTGACTGACTGGTTTCTGGCTGAGACATGTTATTGTTGGGCTCTCGGTGCACACGCAGACATGTAACAAATGGTTTCGATGCATTTATTGGCAAGAGAGCAACCCATCTCCCCTCCCCTGGAAAAGAATAGCAGTTTATGATGTATAACACCAAATTGATGATGAGTTGTCCTCTCACCTGTCATGAGAAGACAACTCTTGATAATACCACATATTTGGTATATATTGCGGTATATATTGTGGTATTTGACATACCAGCTGGGATTATGGGGCATATCCACATCCCTCATCCCAAGAGAAAATAACAGGGAGTACCTTGGCCAAAAAGATAATGCATCAGGCTTGGATAAATCAAGACGACAAACTATTTCAAAGGAAAACTAACTTTGTTTATTTCAGTGCAACATGGTACAGGAAATATATATTTTAGCAAACTCTTCTGCTTTTAAGGGCGATGAACTTTTTCTTAGCCCTCTGAAAATTAAATAATGCTCTCTCAGGGCTTTAAATGTTTATTAGCATGGAATTGTCCAGATAAGTTTCAGCCAGACAGTTTCTCAGTGCTACTCTCCCACAGGTTTTTTATGTTGCGATATTGGTTATCATTATATATGTGGTACAGCCTGATCGTTCCATCTCTCGGGCCCATGTTAACGAGTCTGCTCACTGTGCTAATGATAGCCTCCCACTCTGATTGAAGCATTGTCCTCTATATATCAAAACACCCGAAGAGAAATAAAGTTTAGAACATTTGTTCACCAAGATACACCTAACAAGCTAAATGTAGCGATTCTTACAATAAAGTAGGACCTCGATGTTTGAGCAGCAACACACATCGTAGATATCCAGGGTATTATTGTTGGATTAACATTTGGCTTTAAGACATTAATATATAAAATGCAGCGAACGGAAATAAGGATCTGTTTATAGTTATTTATACCAACCTCCGACTGAGCCTGTCTATAGCTATCATTATCCTCATACCCACGGGGCCACTACCACTGCAAATTGTGGCTGTCCCTTCAACCCCATTGTTTTTTTTATCTGGGAATCTGTGGCACATATTGCGAGCCACCTCATCTAGGTAGGGCATATGGACCTGAAATAATCATAAGATGCAATCTTGTCATATGACTACGCAATGGCTATTCTTTTGTTAATTTGAAGAACCTGACCTGACTAGTTCTCTCCTTTGCTCTAGCAGGATGATCTGCCACACTCAATGAGTGTGTACAGACCAATAGTAGGTCAGTTATTGTTCTTAACTTCATGAATCTCTGATAGATCGCAGAACATGCTACTTGTTGGTCTGTTGAGAACTTAATTCATAACATCAATCAGTCAAGAACATATATACTATATATAGAACTATATTTACAATTAAGGTTGTTATCAATAAGCTGGTATTGAATAAGTAGAACTTCAGCAGTTACAACTTACCAGTGAAATCTTCTTTCACCATGCTATATTGAATATTAGTCATCATATATTACTTTGGAGTTGCCCCACCATACATAAATGAAAGCAACTCCCATTTTTACATGTAGTTGGAATACAAAGGTATTTGTCTGATTTACAATCTTCGTCTTCCCACGGTGAGGTCACAATATGGTGCGAGGTACATTTGAACTTTTAAATATTTTATAGTGTCATTCACCCAAACACTGATTACTGGAAGCCACAAACTATAAATCTTTAGGTATGAAAAACAAGCCTTGTCATATTTTGTGCACAGAGCCACATCAATAGCTCAAGTTACACAACATTCTGAATAATTTATGCACTGATGATATGGTGCACAATATTATTGTTGTACTGTTGGCACAGTTGTACTTTTGTTGAATGGGATAACAGCTGATACTACTGGCATGGAAGGTTTCTTATTAAATCTGAGCATGAGCTCATTGAATGTCAGATGTGATTTATTAAAATGGTGGAGTGGAACTGATTATTGGCATATCAACCTGGCTTAGCATCAATCATCAATCAGCTGACATTAATTCTATAATAGCCTACATCAGTCTTGCAATATGCTATCAGATACCGACAAAACAAGTCTAGAGAGAATCCAGCGCGCTGCTACTCTGATTACGCTGTACTTCTCTTTGAACATAGGCTTGACAACCTAGCACTGCCAAAAATCTTAACTTAACTGCACACATCTTGCAGCCAATACGGCACACAAATCGCCAATGGCGATCCCAAACCCCATTAAACTCCTGTATTAAAGTAAATACATACATAATCTTTGCTCACGATCGAAAGATAGATAAACACTGCCAATCTAAGTGTAGAACCACCAAGAGACAAAAAACCTTTAAATATGCAAATTTTCAAATCATGCAGCTCATTTTATTTTGTTTCTCCAATTGTGTGCCGTACGTTCGACGCTATCAACCTATTATAGGGAGAATATGAGGAATAGGCACTAAAAAAACTTCAACTTCAGTCAGGGATTCTAGTCAGCATTTGGCCATTGTAGTCCTCTTGAAAGATGCCATCCGGTTTTAATTTTGTAATGTAGATTTTAAAACAGATAAAATTTTGATAGCGAGCATTTCAAACCCTTAATGTTAGCAACCAAGACATCTATGGCCAAAGTTGCACTAAGGTATTTGTTTGATCTAAATTATTTGTCTTCTCACGGAGAAGTCGCAAGGTGGTGCAAGATGCATTTGAAGTCTTGAAGATTTTATGGTATCATTTACTCAAACACTGTTTACAGGGCCGTAGATAAGAAAAGTTTATATGGGAGGCAAAACTCCGAGGCAATCCAAATCATCACCAGGAGGGGTGCTGTTAGTTCCTCCCCAAGCAATTTAAGGCGTTTAATTAGCAAATGCAAATCCCAGAGAGCTGATTCTGACATGGATTATTTAACTATAGTGTTTTAGGCTACTCTATTTAGCTTTCTCCTATTTAGCTCCTAGAACTACGGACCTGGTTTACTTTGGAGCCACAACTATCACTCTTTAGGCATGGAAGACAAGCCTCTACATAATTTTCCCCCAGAGATCTCAGAGTTTTCAGCCAGACAAGGTCACCACATCAATGGCTAAAGCTACACAATGACTTTGAATAATTCAGGCACTTATGATATGATGGGCTGTTTGTGACAAGCATTAATTTTTTAAGAAAAAAACATAATATTGGTTACTCTGGGTTTTTCAATGGCATAATAACATACTGTATCATGTAGGATGTATTTTATTAAAAACTGATAAAGATCTTATCTCTCATCACATGCCACATCCTCAAGCATTGGAAGCCAATTGCGTTGCCTTAGTCGTTATATCTGTGACGGGTTGCTCTCTGTTTGCAGGCAGGTCAGTCAGAGCACACCTCGGGGCCATCAAAACCCCTGTAGTCGATGGACCACAGAGGGATTTGAACCCACGACCTTCAACATTTGCAAGGTATAGCATTCTTACCAACTGAGCCACTTCCTACTCCATGTTTGCATACATGACAGATCGTGAACAAGCATACGGCTATTATAATTACGGCACATTTCTCAACAACTCTGCAATGGACCACTTATGAAACTTGTCATGAGCAGCTAGCCAGATTTCTTCGAGGGCTGTCACCCGGACATAAATTAACACATAGCGTTCAATATGTCAGGTCCAAAAACTTACATAGAGTAATAAATTAAAACTTCTCAAAATATAGCCACATTTTGTATATTACACCTGATCAGTGGATTCATTTCAATGATTTTCAGCCTTTCATGTGGTCAACCCACACACTTTTGCCAAAATCGCAATATGATGTTTCTTTGATTTTAAATATTTGTTCGTCACTGCGTATGTGATATTGGATAAGGTCGCACAAAGTTCGCTCAATGTTTCATATATTATTTGATAGTGTCATTCACCTAAGCACTGATTACTTGAAAGCCACGAACTATAAATCTTCTGGTATGAAAAACAAGCCCTGTCAAATTTTTCGCACCGAGCTATCAGAGTCTATAACAAAGCCACATCAATGGCACGGAAACACATTGGTTTTGAATAATTTATGCATTGATGATATGGTGCACTGTATATGACAAGCAAACAGATTTTGAGAAAAACTCATACTGCCAGAATAGCACTAACAAATACAGATTGACTTGGCAACAGAAAAGTCCCAGTGAATTAAATGCGATTTTTTCCCCAGATTAGGGCTGAGCATTGCAATAGATATTTTTTCCCCTTGGCATTACATTTTGAATCGAAATCAAATTGGGACTTATTCCCAATTTTTTTGGTTATTAAAGTTGACGTCCGAAAGTATATAAGCATTGTTGAATGAATTTTGAGTGACTTCCACAGTGTGAGCAGAATAAGATTTCGGTATTGGCGCAGCCCTAAAATCAGGTAAAGTCAAAAATTAGTTTAAAATATGTTTTCCATACTTTGTCCATAATTAAAAAAAGTCACCTTCAAGTGTAAGTGGCTGGGAAGATTTGGTCAGGACTGGAAATAATTGGAAGAAAAAAATCATTTATGTTGACCATTTGCAATGATAGCACATTTAATTCACTGTGGTGGGTATGATCCAGTTGCCAGCTTCCGCTAAATGATAGAGACAGATAAGTTTTGGTACACAAAATCTTCAAGATATGTCAGGTGCAATGTATGGTGCTGTCAACCTATTCGGTAAAAATAGATAAAATAACGGTGTGATAACCATGTCTTGACTGTCTTGACAAGCTTTGTTCAGTGTTCGGTGTCCCCCCCCCCCACCCACCTAACAAAGCTTGTCAAGACATGCTAAGTCTGCTGGTGCCGACATAGGTGTAGATTTTGGCAATTCACCAAGTAATACATACATTATATTGTCTATTGCTGAATATTTCTATCTGTATGTACTGAATTATAGTATGGTATTTTTAAGATTGACATTAAAAATCACATGTGTTGGCTCTGACGAAGTTTTTTTTTTTTTGTACATCCGGTTCAATTTCAGACAAAAAGGCTATGAGGATCGTCTAATTTTGTCTTGTCTTGTCGTATGAGAGGACTGTGATAGAATGCGGAATAAACCAGTCAGAATCAGGCGATATATGGCATCCATCGTATTCAGAGGCCCCGGACAAATTTGATTTTGCATATATTGGTAGTCAATCTGTCAGAAAGTTTTATAAAGTCAGCCAGATCCATCACCATAATGCAAAGTCGTGTTTTAAGGTTTTGATATGTATCTGTTTTGGGTGTTTTCTCCCTGATTATTGGGTAATTTGGGCGGTCAAAAATAAAATTAATACTTTTAATCCGATATCGCACCCCGTTAAGGACAGGATGACTCGTCAGCGATGTTTATACGGTTTAATCCGATCTTAGAGCTGCTGTAACACAACCATGTTTGAGCTATTGGGATTAAATCCTGCTGCGGCCCAATGTGACCTGACCTGTCTGTTAATTGCGAGAAACTTGGTGTTAAATATAGCATCTCTGAAGGCATCTTTGTTTATCAGTTGTTGAACTTGGAAAGAACCCTTACTAGCAAATGGGGATGTTTGAATATTTATGATTATAAAAATAAACATTATAACCTTAAGCCAAGGGAATGAGTAGTGAATGGTTATAATCTGAAAATTATGTAAAATGTGACCGCAAATGAGATACGTCGCAAGGTTTTGCACCTCAGATCGCTTTTACACAGGCTACTTGGAGGCGAAGTAATAGTACTTTCATATTCAGGTAAATGATACTGAACAGATGAAATGAACCCACTAAGTGTGTAGCATATAAATGAGAGAGACGGGACACAGCTTATATGGCTGGAAAATGGCAGTTACAAAAACAAGCTAGCTGAATAATTGAATACATTGCTTTCATGTGTTTGTGGTTGATATTTTGGTTTATCGCAATGGGAAAACACAGAAGGATTTTCAACTGGCTGCAAAAAAACTTCTACATATGGTGTTACATAGGAAGTTTTTTTAATCAAATGGCTAAAAATGCTCAAAAAATCAAATAACCTTGCCGAATTCTGATTTTCTCAGTGATAAAGTCAGTGGTACAAGAACTAGTGATGGGACGAAGACGGCAAGTCCCGTAATTCATATTTAATTTTTGTAACGTGATATATCGCCTTTTCTGTTTTCCAGAAACTTCTCGTCCCATCTCAAAAACCCCTTTTCTGACACGTTGCTTAACCTATTTTCAGTTCTTTGGGTAGAGAGGTGTGCATGATTTGGACCAAATAAAGCTAGTGTAGCCACAAAAATCCAAATAAAAGCTCAAGATGTACAGCAATAATCAATAATCGATTCGATCAAAATCTAGCCAATCTTCTGCTTATCTTCATGCTGACAACAAAATTGATTGACAGATTTCTGAATTTCTGAATTGTTGTGTGCAAATTTGATCCTGAATTAGTGAAAACTTGGGTTATTAAATGGAATAATAAATTGGAATTTTCTAGTCCCTGCATGATTGGGGTCGCATCTAATGAGGAGTCAGAAATGGCCCTTTTACTATTGCAAAAATCAATATTAAGACATGGAGAGAGGAGGCCTGAAAACGTAAAGTTTTATTAAAATGTCACTTCACCAGTAAATACCATGTCTCCTCAATATGGAGAAAGCATAAACTTATCAAATACATCAATTGTAAGGCGTAGAGTGATAATTTAAAAAGGGCCCTTTTTTCAACAAAATGAACTTTCAGATGTCACTGCGACTTAACGTAAAATATTTGGAAGGGTCAACAGTGAAAATAACTATAACGATCACAAATACAATATTACAAAGTTTTAAAAAGCGCTATACCTCATTAAATGACATCATAGCATATGATGTCATGCACCAATCACATAATTTACTGTACTGTGGTGCAAGGCTTTGAATATATAACCAACACAGTGATCACATCCTTTATTTAGACTGATCATTGCCAATGATGAGTTTGCAGTAAAACCCCATCCGGTTTCAATTTTGTAGATTTTAAATTAGATAAAATCTTGATGGCTATTATTTTAAACCCTGAATGGAATTGGAGCCAGCAAACCATTAATTGCATATGGTGGCTTAAGAAGGGTGGATTAATGATTAATGACAGTTCTCAAAAATGCTGAGCTTTCCTGCTATTTCTTTAATCTCTCACATTTTGCAAAGTAAAAATAAAATATAAATCCAATAAGATGATATATGTGATAGGCAGAGAACACTTTGTGCCTATGGGTCTTATGGGTATATTTAGCTTTCAAACCTAACCAAAGTGAGGGTGTTCCCTCCGGGCAGCCTCAATCAGTGAAAATATAATTTCTTTCTTGTTCTTGTTTTGTCACATCAAAGAAATTTCTGACTTAGACAGAAATATGTGGGGATGCTACGTGTAAGTTGCAGTGCACATTCTCCAGATGTTATTGATACTTTCAACTTGAGATTTATGTCTTTAAGGACTGTCAGATAATCAAGGATTTAGCTTATTGACAAAGTTTGAAAACCACATTTTGAATAAGAGGCAAAACAGCATGGTGTTACTCCTCGGAAATGAGCCCTGGACTCGTCTTAATTGAACCTATCTCCTTTGATTTTCGTTTTCACGCTGGCAAGGAATTTTAAGTTCAAGTTTGAGTTTAAGTATATCTACCTGTAATAGGCAATCTAAAGCCACATTCCTCAACAAACTCTGCGGATCTGAATGATTTTATTTGCTCATTTTTATAAATACAATAATGCTTGTTGAGGGACATCCTCTGGTTTTGATTAATGAACTTCTGACTTGGTTTCCTTTTAGGACCTCAATTTGGCTGAAGAGTAGTTTCATTACTTTAGCTGAAGCAACTAGTTTGTGCAGAATGTGTAAAGTATGTAAACAGGTATCTTTGATGAATCATATTCAAGCATAAATCAGGATTATCTTGTACATCAGTGAAATATTTGCTGCTCCCAAACCTATCATAAGTGTTTGGAAGCCGATTACATCACTTACATAGTACCACCGTGGGTTGGGAGTAAATTTAATAAAATTTGTTGTTTTTTTTCTCTACACTAGGTCTCATTCAACTGCCCTTTTTAACAGCCCATTAAGAGCAGGTGGCTTATGTGGGGTAGTGACAAAAAGGCGGAGAGGGATCTTTATTTTTTGTGCAAGCGCACAGTAAACCTCCTGTATTTATGGTCCTAATCCGAACAGACCTGGCTATGATAATATATGGATTACAGGAATGAATGACGGACGGCGCAAGGAATTGAACCTGGATCTTAAGATCACAAGTCTTTACCCTTAACCATTAAGCCGTTTCTTAAAATCACTTCTCATCCAGTAACATTGAGGTTTTCTTCAACACTAAAGTTAATTTTAAAAGAGACTATCTATGCAGCAAATTTAGTTATAATGAGAAAGTGATCAAGCAAAAGAATCACTGTTCAGGCACTGTTCCAAGTGCACGGATATCAACACAGGTGTGTTATTCTAGGGTAGGCAGAGTGCTGGATGCTAGAATGCTGAATAGAGTGGCCTAAAAATGATATAGCTAAGATCTGGATCAGCTCATTTAGGACTTCCAGTTGCTATTTATATCATTAAAACACTTTTGAGGCGGGGACTGGGGACTCAGGAGGAGTTTGCAATACCCAACCTGGGGTCACCTCACACCCTTAATGATTTTTGCATCCCCTGCAATTTCTCCTTAACTCCGGCCCTACAACAGTTACTTTGTGTGTTATCATGGCTATGCAATGATCAACAAAGAAACTTGCCAGTTCCCAGCCATGCGACCTTAACCCAAGCAGTGTTCAGACCGAGGGTAGTCCTAATTGCTTCCACTGTCACAAATTCACTCACGCATTATATACAGTCGTACCTAAGCACTCACATCAATCTCCACAAAATAAATTATCTATTGAGACATTTTCTTGTATTTTCAAGATGTTGACTGTACATTGAACATATATAACCTATCTGTTGCTTGGGAGTTTTTGATTTGTTGTCTTTCACCCACATAAAACATACAAACCCACACTCAGCAGAGCATTTACTGTTGTGGAGACGGTACACACAGAATAAGTCTATTGATCATAGCTAAGGTCATAGGTCACAGCTAATACCATAGGTAAGATTTCTAGAAATAATTTCTCTTTTTTTTCATTGTTTTAATGTGACTTGTCCGCAGTAGAGTTTTTCTGACTAGGATTCTGTAGCACATATAGCTCGAAAGGTTACCAACCTGGATGCAGGCTCTTGAATTCTTTGACAGAGTGATATCTCCAGAGCTGTGATTTGCAAAAGCATCTGTATAGCGTGTATATAGCACGCAACTGGATGCCCATATGTAAGAGTGTAGCGTATCACTTGAGTCTTGGTAGTGCCCTAAACTTTGCTCCAAAAGTTTTATAATATTTAAACTTAAGTTTTAATTTTTATTTTAAACCCTTCAGTCTTTCAGTTGGGTTAAATTTAAAGTTGTCATTTACAGGATTACAGGATGGAGAGGATCCTTGCTGCACTTGTGTTTGGGTGTACCATTTTGGCAGCAAGTGGTAAGTAACAACCGAATCAAAACATTTTGAATGGCATTGTTTGGAGGAGTTTGTATTATAAATATAGCCGATTAAGAGTATTTAGTTTTACATGTCCAGCAAACAATTTGAATTGATTACTATTAGCAACAGCATAACATTTTTATCTTTTTCATACTGTTGTTCAATTTATACTCCATGTTAACCACTGTGATCTCATTTGCCTGGTACTCAGAGCAGTTTTAAATACAATTTATATTATATATTAAATGCAATTGGGACGCTAGTAATTATCCCAATGCAAAACTTATTTCAGATATAAACTCAGTGTGCTGTTTCTCAAAGCTCAGAACTCAGTTTGAATTAAACTAGAGAACATATAAAATATCTTAAATGTATACAAAAAAATTTAAAAGGTCAAACTCGCCAAGGAGCTTCCTCCGTCTAACTTGTTAACTTCTAATTTTTCTTTTAATTAATTTTTTTCAACTTTCATTTTTTTTTCACAGGGCATAGAGGGCATCAAGGGCATCGAGGGCATCGAGGGCATCGAGGGCATCAACAAGGGCATCGTCCAGTTTTTGGCGAAGAGCAGGAAAACGTTGTTGAGGTGCAACCTATTGACGTCGAACCGTCACAGGAAGTCGCTTCCGTCCCGTTTCAGGAAGAACTGTCTGTAGATTTTACCCTGGATGTTATTGCTTTCAACCCGATACTCGCACCGACTCTTGATCTTGGCTCTGTTGACCTCCCTAGTGACATCATCCAAGGGGAGCAACTTCCTGACAATATTGCTGTGCAAGAATGCGAAAATAATGAAAGACGAATTGACAGTTGTACTAACGGGACTCCCCCGCAATGCAGGGACTTAACTGTTAATGATGGTAGCTGCTTTAGGTAAGTTCAGACTAATCATCAAAATACGCTACTGACCTTATGTTTTCAAGTGGTTTAATAATTTGTGAATAATTAAGACTTGTGAAAAGAGTTGGAGTTGTGCCCTCCGCGAATTAGGAGCCCGCGAACTATTAAGGTCAGAAGGGTAATAGTAAATACACTCTATTTGCTTTCTGTTTTTTATTCATTATTAATGTATCATATTTTTTCATTTATTATACAATTTCTTTTGCTTTATATATTTATTTCTATTTTATTTATTTATTATACACTTTATTTGCAAGTGTGTCCAATAAGAATATTTTTACATTAAGAGCATTGATACAGCTAATCTATTTAGTGCACCCTTGTGCAAGGTGAGGGCTGGCAAGCTAGGTTAATGTATGAAGAGCACACCTCTATTAGCGGCAATAGTAGTGACCTGGATTCGATGTGTAGGTAAACCATACACTAATTGAGGCTTAAATGCTCAAAAAGTTATAAAAGCTTGTAGGTTCCAAAGATGCTGATAAGCTCTTTTTGATTTTGAAGTTGCCCCTCACACATAGGCACATAGTGTCAAGCCTGCAGAGGGGGGAAGTCTGCTTGAATATGATATCCAATCTTTGGTCCATAGTGATCTAGTATTATACGGCATGCACAAATTAAAGCCCCCTTTTTCTATTGCGTATGCCCCATTATCTTATCTCCTCTTCTCTTTTGTTTCCGCCTTCTGCAGGGAGATAACCCCTGGGAGGACCCCATCAGGACCTCACAATTGCTACTGAATTTAAATCATTTGTGGCAGGTGTGGTGCAAACTAGGTCCCTATATTGTACTCACGGTAATATGAACATTCCAACGGTACGAAAAACGTACATCTGTCATTTCTACCTTAATTTTACAATACAGATAAGCTATTAGGTTTATTACTTTTATTTGTATATTATATTATTTTATGTTAAATTTTATTGTATTATATTATATTAGTTGTATTATATTTGTATTAGTTGTATAACTGTTTAATATATCCATGAGTATTATGTTACGTTTACTATGTGTGTGTGTGTATGATTCGGGCTTGTTTTTGCACTTTAGTTAGGGATTCATTGGCATTATTCACCTCCCAAGTTCATTGAAAATCACCCAAGTCATCAAATCATTCTTTTTAAAACACAATAATAGTCAAATTTTTCAATTAACATCTCTGACTTCATCATAAAAAATGTGATATGTTTCAGATGTTGTAATGCTTGTCCGGAAGGAAAACAGTATAGAGAAGAAAATACTGGTGGATGTCGAAGAGCCCTAGGACCGTGTGGTTCTGGACCTTTTCGTCGTTTTAGGGGAAGAAGAAGATGTGGTTACTGCTGTGATGCATAAGGTGAGAATAATCAACAGGCCCGTAGTTCTAGGGGAGGCAGGGACGCCATGCCTTCCCTAAAATTCTCAATAGAATGTCCTAAAGATCTTAAAATTGAATATTCTATGTCAGATTCAGCTTCTCTGGAATTTCCACTTGATTATTAATTGCCTTAAATTGCTCAGAGAGGAGCTTACTGTTGATGCTTTGGTCTCGCCTCGAATTTTCGCTCACCCTACCATTTTTTCTTAACCGAAGCCCAGATCAATAACAACATTGAAGATTACCAAAAGACTCATGTACGTTATAGTCAGATTTGCATGCTAAAAGAATTAAAATCTGTACTTGAGTAATGAGGTATTGATGGTGGAAAGAGTGCCTCCCATGAGGGAAGGTAACTCTCTTTCCTTGCATTACGATGTCAGAGTGGATAGGAAGTGCGTGTTTGTTGTATTGCAGATTTCAATTGGACAAAGCGTATTAATCTGTATTTGGCAGGCCCGTAGTTCTAGGGGAGGCAGGCTTCCCGAGAAACCATGTCAGAATCAGCTCATCTTGGATTTCCATTAATTGCTAATTACATGCCTTTCATTGCCTATTGAACCGCTCCTGGTGAAGTTTCGAACTGGTCTCAAACTTTTGCCTCCCCTACCATTATTCTATAATACGGCCCTGTTTAGCTATGTGCCAAATCAATGCACAATCCGAAACATTCCTTATCATAAAGGCTTTGTAGGCTGTGGCTTTCCTCAGTGAAGTTACGAGTATTATCTACTGCTTTGATTGTTTAGTATTTCATTGCTAATTTGCTTCTTGAAAATTCCAGACCACTCGCAAAGGACTGTCGTTCAATAACGGCTTATTGTTTATTTTGTAGTGGCCGACAAGGGCTAATGACTACATGGTTGGACACAATACACTGATGACTCGCTACACAATGACCTTGATCAGAAATTAATCGAACAATATGAAGATGAATATTATATTATCCACACAATTTATTCAATATTACAAAGCCATATGTCTGGTAACAAATACATATGCCACCGACAGAGAAAATGGCCAAGACATTACGAAATCTATTACCATGGTTAATCTAACATATAAAATGATTGTATCTTTGAAATAACCTCAGCAAAAGTTGCTATTTGCATTTGAGATTACTTAGGCTCACATTTTGTCTGATTTTTGTTACACCAACATTAACATTGCTTATCTGCCAGCTGTCACACTAGTGTTGAGGTTAAACCCTTTGAGCTTATATGAGAAGTTGAGAAACTAGCATAATATATAGAAACTTTTTTCTTGTAAGTTGCGACTCCTGAAGTCAAAATCTTGCCACGATGGTAAGCTAATATTTTCTTTGTCAATGTTGTTGCATAAAAGAGCCTATGCTCCTATTCTGGCTTCAATTCTTGTATTTCTGTATTTGTGTCGCAGGGCCGTTGTTTAGAAAAAATGATAGGCAAAAGTCTGAGGCGGGTCTAAAGCATCACCAGGAGGGATGCTCTACGCTCCTCCATAAGCAAATTTAAGAAATTTAGTTATCAAATGGAAATCCCAGAGGAGCTGATTCTGACATGAATTATTCAATTATAGTGCTCTAAGGCCACTGTAATTAGCTTTCAAGGGGAGGCAGTGCCTCCTTGCCTCCCATAGAACTACGGGCTTGTGTCGCTGTACAATTTAGTTATGATTGCAGCTTACCAGGACTTGACGAAATTTTCAAGAATGCTACAGGTTAATCACTAAATCAGATGCCTCTCTTCAGGCATACCCATCATTCAAGGAAGCTTTCTCCAATCTTTAGTGGATGAAAATGAATATGAAGTAGCTTTACTAGCTATAGTGGTGTGTACTGTAATATTTCACTTATAAGGCACCGGCCTTATAAGTGAAGACCCTCCCTCAGAAAACATAAAAATGCTCCAGTTATAGGCACCCCACAGCAATAAGGCACCCCTTTGGGGAAATAGCCGCCCACAGTGGAATTCGAACTCATGCTCACAAGGCAGACGCTGCTACCACTGAGCTATCCATGATCACTTATAGAGAGCGGTTTTGGTCCAAATAATATATATAAATGCTTCACATGATATATGACATATGATCCTTTCTTAAAGGCGCCTTCACCTAGAATGCGCGTGTCTTATATGTGAGGCATAACAGTTAGTGATGGCCTCGAATTTTGTTATTGACAGCTGTGTAAGATTATAATAACAGGAAACAGAAGTCAATTATCAATAATAAGTAGCTGATTGCCCATACACAAGGAGCATTTTTGGTTAAAATGTTGGTTAAAATCGCAGGGGTTAGTCACTCACCACATTGTGGCGGCGAAATAGTGTGCCTTAAGGACGAGGCTGCAATGTCTGCGTCAATTTGCTCCCAGTTTGTATGCAGGAGCACACCTGGGGTACCAACAACTCCCAGTAGACAGTGGACTGCAGTGGGATTCTAACCCACGACCATAAACACTTGGATGCTGAAGGACCAGCGCTCTAACCAATGAGCCACCTCCTATTTTTGAAGTATGATGCAGCAAACAGTCATCTAATATGACTGACACCAAGACAGTAAGTGTTAAGTTGGGAAAAAATATATGAAAAGAGAGGGTTTATCAAAATGACTTGATGAATCCTAAAAGATGAAGGCTAAATTTACCTAAAAATAATACTTTGCAGTTGCCTTTTCAGGTAAATTGAGAACACAACTTCATATGCAATGGCAGATTTTGACAGATTGAAGCCATGGATTTTCACCTGATTTGAGCTGTTTAAGAGTTGCCCATCCTCAGTTTTAAATTTGTAACTTAAAGTAAAGTAACGTTGTTGGCAAATTTACATAAAATGTATATAATTTTATCGGTAATAAGTGACTATAAAGTACACAAATTTCTTTTTTGAAACATTTTGAGCCGTTCATATTTTTTTGCTCATTTCAGTATTTACTGCAATTACTACGAAACAGAGTGTGGAAAATATGTTCGTGAATGAAAAAAGTCATGCATCCTGCATGGCGCATTTCGTCATACCAGAAGTGTGTTAAGTCAGATGATTGATGTTTACTACTTAAAACGATATGAGGCGTAGATTCAACCATATCTATCACAGATGCAATACCATATCATTTGCAGTTCATCCTGCCAATTTGCAGCAAAGTTGGCTTGTTGACATGGATGATAGAACTATGCAAGAGAAAACAAGTCTTTCACCATGGTATATTTTTATTAAATTCTTTAGCAGTCCAAAAAAGTTGGTTTGTCATAGTTTTTGGACATGGTTTTATTAGGGCAAATTTAACAGTAACATGTCAACACAAACACTGTCAAATGGAATTAAAATGTATAATTCAACAGGTCACTCTATTTACACGATTATTGCACCCAAATCACGATCAAATCATGATTATCATGTGTGATTATGTTATTTGTAATTATATCTTTGAATGTAGCCACACAGCTTGATAATCATTAATACTGCTAGACCCCAACCGCTCCTATAAATACTATAGTATGAATACAAGTGTAAATAGTCTCTACTAGTAATATATCAATAGATTATACGTAACAGTGAAATAAAAATTATCTCACAACATAAGGAAAGAAATACGTGATCAAATAAATGTGCATTTAGTATAAATAAAGATGATTTCGATGTTTAGTTTAGTCCAGAAACCGGACTGCACAGAATATAGGCGATGTTTTCTATTATGCGGTGGTATCAGCACTCCTCCTCTGAGCAATTATCTTTTTCAAGTTCTTAGGATGCAAGGTAGTCCTCCATGTCTTGGATGTTTGGTAAAATTAACAAAAATGTAAATCACTTTTTATTAACGGCTCCCCAGCAATATTTACAGGAATATAACATAGATACATATACATATTCAATTTAGCGCACTCCTGTACAAGGTAGGAGTGGGTAGGGGTGGGAGAGCTCACCTCCTTCATATGATATATCTGTTTTAGGTTGTGACACGGGGTCAGCAAAAATCAATTTTCTATACTCTTTTGGAAAGCTGCCGAGCTACTGATCGCTAATAGCTCATCAAAAATGTGATTGGATGACGTTCATAATTTTATCAAGGAAATGAGGCCATAAAGGCCGTTTTTGGCAAAAAGTGGATGGTTGATTTGATGCTAGAAATTTCAAAAGGGGTTATAATTATTCCTAGAGATATAGTTTTTCCTAACTTTTGGTTCAAAATAATATATGATGAGCCCAAAGTAGCTTTTTACGTCACAGCATAATGTGTGTGATTTCTGAAATCTGATGATATAATGTGAAATTTTAAGCAACGATTTGAGATAGATTGAATAAATAAGAGCCGAATGTTTCGCTTCTCTCCGACGGAGTGCTGTTGAATTGAAACACCCCAATGCAGTATAACAAATTTATCAAGATCAGCACAAACCATCTAAGGTAGATAGGTTTGGCGTCATTTTTTGCTAAAGCCAAACTTGCTGTCAAAAAGACCATTACTAAGGTCAGACCAATTTATTGTTTAAAGTTGTGACCTACAGAGCAGCTTTGAATAAGCATAGTTCAGTCTGGAAATGCCAACCAAATTTGGCACTGCATATCAGTTTTCCCATAATTTCACACCACAGAATGTTAAAACCAACTAGTTAAAGGGAGTTTTAATAGTGTTTTTGGGCATTCTGTGGTAATTAAGTCCGGAAAAACTTATACGCTTTGCATATTTATAACGCCATTATACTTATTTTGGTAGCGTAGCATCAGGATTAGCTGGTAATCAAAGAAATAATTGTACTCCTTCTGTGATTTCAACCCATAGATTTAATAAGCATAACCGCATCGATGTTGGCAGCAAAAACTATGGTGTTAGATCACATTTTTTGTTGTCTGACAGAGAAATGCAATAGATTTGAGATATTGGTTAGGGTTATACATATTGTCATCAATCAGGCCCGTAGTTCTAGGGGAGGCAGGGAGGCACTGCCTCCCCTAAAAAGCTATATAGAGTGTACTAAAAACACTATAATTGGGTCATCCATGATAGAATCAGTTCCTCTGGGATTTCCATTTGCTATTTATATGCCTTAAATTGCTTGGGGAGGAGCTTACAGCACCAATCTTGGTGATGATTCGGATTGTCATCCACCCAAAATGCAGCTATATCTGGAACCTACCTATCAATGTTTGGCATCTTTATGTTTGCCCAAAAGCCAAATTAGACTGATACCATGATTCAAGTTTTGACATGTCTTATAATGACTCAATAAAGCTGGTGGCAAGACATTAACATTGAACATAAATCATGACTGTTTATAATGTATAATGTTAACTTAAACTCCTCTGTATCTAAGCTGTATGTAAGGTTTTCCTTGTTATTTTTTATTCTGCTAAAAGGATGGATATAAAATAATGCTTGCAATGGAAAGAAATAACATAAATATAGAATAAAAAGCATGGAGACATCTAGATAGTCCAGGGACTAGAGTGACAGCTCTCCCAAGTCTGCGGCAAGGTTGTGATTGCCCCTCACCATCCACCGCAGGCCACAGACGCCCCGCTAGACCATTCATGAGATCGGACCAATTAATTTAATACAATAGCTCATATTGACCTAGAGCAAGAGGGCCTCAAACCAGAAAACACACAACCGAGAAAGCCTACAGAAGATGAGAAATGGTCAGGCAAGGGATTGTATTGAGTTGAGCTCTGTGAGCTTGATCTTAATTAGCAGGGCCATAGTTTGGAAAAAGGGTAGGAGAGGCAAAATTTTGAGGTGAGTCCAAAGCATCAACAATAAGTTCCGCCCTGAGCAATTTAAGGCATATAAAAAGTAAATTGAGGTCCCTAATGAGCGGATTCTGATATGGAATATTAAATTATAGCATTTTAAGGCCACTTTATTTAGCAATCAAGGGGCTGCAGAGCGTCCCTGCCTCCTCTAAAAATACGGGCCTGGCAGGGCTGTAGTTTAGAAAAATGGTAGAGGAGGCAAAACTCCGAGGCACCAAGAGGGGTGCTGTTTACTCCACCCTAAGCAATTTAAGGAATTTATTTAGCAAATGGAAATCCCAAATGAGCTGATTCAGAGATGGAATATTCAATTATAGCATTTTTAGGCAACTTTATTTAGCTTTCTAGGGGAGACAGTTCAAGCGCCTAACCTAGCTGCTAGCAAATTCTTGAATCTACTATTGTTTCATCATGGTTTGGTCGTTGTTTTTTGTACCATATCGGGGTAGCTCTGACTGCTAAAGTATGTGACAAATATGTAATCAATTGTGGGTAGCCGAATGAGAGCATGACTATCACCTCAATACAAATATCTGCCATATTCTGTGCACCTTTTCTATAATATATAAGTTAGTGCAATTTGCTCTGTCTTGATCTTTCACTGATGCATTATATACATGTTAAACATGTGAGTGAGTTATAAAAGTATGAAATGGAACAGCTAGAAGTGAGGCTGTAAAAGGGACTGGTGGAAGGACCAGATATGGGGGAATAGATGGGAAATAAACTTGATGAATGGAAGTAGAGGTTGAATGCCGAAAGAGAGACGTACAGAATAGAACTAGAGGTAAATGTACGTTGTTATAGTTTGTTGACCGCTTTATAAAACCTAGCCTGGCTTGACCTCGTCTGACCTACCCCGACATAACCTGGTGTAACTCGGTCTGGCCTGGTAGAGTATTGCCTGGCATAGTGTGATCATTGGCGTAAGATATTGATAGGGTGGCCTCACCGCATTGCTATGCAGCACCTAATCTATTTGACTCAACCATTACGCATTATGATGCACTTGTGTTTAACTTTGACAGCGTGGTAACCAGTTGGCCCATTCATTTAAGCCTTGATAAGTGCACTCATGCATAAGATACAGTCATCTGTCACACAGTTCAATTTTCAGTCAAAGACTGAGAAATAAAGATGCCTCAAGGGCACGACAACCATATTTGGCGCCAAGTTGCTCTCAGTTTGCAGGCACTCAGTATAATCTTATTGTGATACTTTTTTATTGGGTAAGTCCATTGATATATGCCAATGATCAGTTCTATCATGGCTTATCATTGGTTATATCAGTGGGTGTGTCTAAGTATTCAAACTTTGGCATATATAATGTACTCGTAGCCTGCGAAAGATTGTAACACACTAAAAGTTCAAATTGATTTATGGTATTTTACCAATTATTTTACAAAGAGGAGCAGTAAGAATCTTATAGCAGGTAAAATAGAGTTTAGATACAGGTATACATGTTTTGATTATTATTATTCAGCAATTTGAATATGATAATTTGAGGGAATTATGTTGGAGATCTTGAAACTGTCACAGGGAGTATTTTTTTAATTGTTCGACCATTTGAATATGTCAGACCATGCTAGGGCAAACAAACCAACCACCGAGGCATTAATACTATTGAACGGCCACAGCATTTTAAAGTGGTAGCCTTACACAATTTTAACCCAGAAGAGCCATGGCTTTTTCAATATAAAACTATTGAGTAACTTGCTGCCAGACTATATATTTCTGAAGTCTCAAATACATACGCTGTCACAATGATTAAAGGGATGTCTGCACGTACACCGAATCTGCTGTGAAAAAACACGTATTTGGATTTTAAATATAAAACACTATTGGATCACAAAATTTTCATATAGCACATAACTTGAGCTAAAGCGGTCATCCCATTTTTTTTAATAGAAGCTGTGAAACTTTAGAGAAATCAGTTTCACAGACACAAGTTTAACTTTGAAAATGCTATGTTATGTTTTTTTTCAGGATGAAGTGGATTTGTGTCGCACTTGTGATGGGTTGCACTATCTTTTCAGTTAGAGGTAAGAAATTTCAGAAGAATCACTTGAGAATTATTATTTACCATTACATGTTGAGCACATGACTTTTATGACATAAACAATAATTATGTTCAACTAAAACTTAATTAGGGAAAATGGAATTGTCTAGAATTTTGCCATTTTTTTCTTATAGCAATGTTCACAGGGCTAGAACTTCAAATTCAAGACTGTCAACCTCATGAGCAGAAGATCGACAACTGCCATGGATTTGCAGAACCGCAGAACAGTAATGAACTTATTCAGTTGTTTCAGGTGGGTAAAATATGCGCAATTCTATGGAAAACATTCCTCTTATCTTGTTTGCATTCAAATTTATCCCACCATACATATATCAAATATGTTTGCACTTACGCAAAGGGTAAATCACAAGTGAGCTTGAAATCACTATAATTTCACATCACAGGTTTTCTTTTCCCAACATATCAGTAATGGGAAAATCAACTTAATAATCATGAATACTTTTACATTTTGTCATTGATTTTGTGTAAATTATTGTCTGAATGGTTATCAATAATGTAATCACATTATTCTGAACTGTAAGTGATAATTATATATTATGTATATTGCACACAATGTACCTGATCAGTGAAATTAGTGAATATTTGTATGATATTTTTTCAGATGTTGTGTTGTTAATCCTATCATTAAGGCTCTTCAATCACCATTACTGTGCAAATCCGGATCAAAATCATCAGGAGTTGGGATTCTAGGTGCTGTAGCAGTATTAGCAAGCGGCAAATTTTGTTATTACTGCGAATGTGAACCAAACAATAACAAATTCGGGTTTGATGGGTACGCAGGGTAGATTCAAGCACCTGGACTTATATGAGGTGAGGAAAATCAACCTCTCAACAGAATTATTTTACTGCCGTCAGATCATGCTAATTTTCAACCTATTCAATGTATTATGTAATAATATATTATTCCTCACTATCAAAAATCTGTAAGCAACACTTAGACTTGTCTCATATGCACATGTACTTTTAGGATAATCCTGACGCTAAAATAATTCTTATTGTCCCCATCTAATTTTGAGGCGTTTTTATAAAGAAATATAGATACTAATAACATGATGTTTATTTTGTAGTTCACATGCTTCAGTCTAGTGTCCCTAATTTATTGATGATAAGCAAAGAATCACGGAGCAGGTAATAAAATTCGGACGCTGATGAGATATGGAGAATTCATGTAATATATGTAATGAAGCATGGATATTCCACAACCAGCATCCATTAGCGTCTAAACTCATTCCTTGGCTATCAACCTTAAATACATTATGAAGACTACCGCCATTGTTTGGCTGAAACATGATATTATTTTATATTTGAAATAAACTCAACAAAAGATGCTGTTTCTTGGGTTACATAGGCTCACATTTTAAATTTGTCTGCATTTTTTCCGTTATAAAACACCAACGTATGTCAGCATTCACACCAGTTCTGATGTTACACCCTCTGAACTTGCTATGAATTTGATAGCATAATACATAGAGGCACTTAGCTTATAAGTTGCCGAGGTCAATATATTGTCACGATGAGTAGCCAATATTTGTATCCCATCTACTCGACTGAAGCCCAGGGCTACCCACTTCATAACTGAATTTTTATAACACAATATTTTTAATACGAGGTGTCACTTTTTATGTAACGAGACGAGGTTTAACACTGTGTGAAAATCAATAGTCAGAATAAACAATATTCTATATATAATACTAGGGTGTTTTTGGACGTTTTTAGCAAAGTAAACATTTTTTGACGTTTTTCCTAAAGATGTATTCCGTGTAACATTTTCTGAACGGTCTAGAACACAATTTTGTAAATTAAAATGTTTTGTTTGTTTGTTTTTTGACCAATCAGAATATTAAAAAGAGAAGACAAGTTTCAACTTCTGCGAATACTTTTGGGTTTTCTAAAATCATACAGATTTCGTTGCATGTGAAAAGAGCTAACGTTGAGACTGCTACAAAGAACAAAACAACCTGAGTTCACTTTTAGCGACAGTTGAGGTTATGAAACTTTCAATTTTTGTATACCTGAGTTGCTGGCCTAGGTGAAAAACATAGTTTGGAACCCAGGATTTTACCCTGGTGTTTTGACAGTGCAAAGTTGTTTATTCAATAGCTCGATGGCATGGTGTTATTTTTTGTTCGTTTAAACATCACCAACAGCTTGTTTGTTGGGGCTCAACAAGTAAGATGTTTTGCCTATCATATAAATATGGCCATGGCCTTACTTTGGTAGCATAACACCGGAATTAGATGGATGATCAAGCCCATTTATATCACTTCTTTAATGTTTTCAACCCTCAAATTTATTGGGCATAATTGCACCGGTATTGAAGGCAAAAACTATGATGTTTTTGATTTCAAACAGTGACATTCGAAAGGTTTTTGATATTGGATAGGGTCACATATTTTCATCCAGTCACCAAAAATATTCGATGATGTCATTCATCCGGAGGCAGCCGGAAGCCGCCGCCTATCAACGATTACATTCAGCGAAAAAGAGCGATTTTCACCATCAAAAATAAAAAACACCACATATCAGTGGCTTAGGTTTGACCAAGATGTTGATTGATATTGAGCGTTGATGAGTATTGCTATTTCGAACAAACAAACAAACAACATCCCCTCATACCAACATACCAACACATTTTGGTTAGCAAACAGAGAAGACATGAAATTGTGGCAAATTAACTCAGCTCAGTAGTAGCTGGGTTGCAGTACTCAACAAGCTTGGGCGTATAGTTCTGCCAAAATTAATTGTGAAAGAATGACAAAGTTAAGTTGATATTCACTGTAACCACGTTCGAATATCATTATTTCAGTTTTTATATGTATCATCATGACTCTGCAAAGCTGGTGCAAAGACATTAACTTGGAAGATAAATCATGATTGTTTATAATTTTGGGAAAATGTCTTGCTGTCTCCCCAACCATTGATTACATACAATACACTTAATAAAATTCTTCTCATGGAGCAGAAAATACTAACATAACATTATGCAGTTAGAACACCCAGTACAGTTAACGGCACGGAAGTTGATTTTTGTGACAAAGTAAAATACCTTGGTGTTACTGTTGACGATAAACTCCGCTATCATGATCATGTGCAATCCATAGTGACTACTGCATCTCAACGCATGTATATTGTGAAAAAATTTGTATACTATAGCTCAAAGCCCCTTTCTCATATGTTATTCAAGAGTTTTATTGTATCCCTCATCACTTACTGTCTCCCCATACTTTTTACAAGCATCCATGCAAGCGACAAGAAGTCCTTACGCAAAATATTTAAAGATGCCGCCAAGTTAGGGATTGAGCAGCCCGATATAGATGCTCTGGTGGCCAACCAGATCAAGACACTTGGACTACGATACATACACGATGAAGAGCACTTTATCAATGACTTTCTAACTAAATGCCCCTCAGGTCGCTACCGCACCGTTAAATATCGGGGTACATGGGGTAGAGACAGCTTTTTAAGACATCTCATACATACACTTAATAATATACTATTCTAAAAATCTTTTTGTACAACAGAGATCTGATTTTTCCATGTTTTTCTTTCTTGTCAGTATTAACAACGTATTTCGTGGCAAATTTTTGTCTATGATAGTAATAAATCCATCCATCCATCCGCCATCGATATGATTGGCAATCCCTACTAGCATGAATGATATTGCCTGGTAAGTTGGCTTGTTTACAAAACTGCCAACAGTAATCAAATGCCTTCAGCGTTGAAGATTTGTACATGACAAGCATGTGAATAGGAACTATCTATCTTTGTGAGCCCTCTAAATATGGACTGCAATGATACAATAGCTCAAATAGCTAAAATACATGTATTCATATAGCTCAAAAGAAGTTGCTTGGGCACATTATATCATATCGTAAGCGTAATAATTCCAGAGTACAGTTGTAATCCGTTAATGCACTGGTGAGCAGACGAAGCAAAAGGGCCTCAAGCCAGAAAACACTGATAACCAAGAAAGCCTAGAGAAAATTCCATCTTGTCAGGCCGGGCATTGTATTGGGGCAAGCGGTGAGAGCTTGATCTGACCCAGAGGGCAAAATCTAGTGGTGGCAAGGTTGCGACAACATATCCTGACACCTAATACCACGTGGGGTGCTGGTAGGAGGTTTTAGGTTTTTAACACGGGTTTTTGCAACCAATTTAACACATAGCTACGACGTGTTAACCCCGACCCCAGTTTAATAGGGATGAAGCAGTGTTCAATTGTCATAAATTCTTACGCACACCTTAGACATCCCTAAAAATACATGTATTCATATAGCTCAAAAGAAGTTGCTTGGGCACATTATATCATATCGTAAGCGTAATAATTCCAGAGTACAGTTGTAATCCGTTAATGCACTGATGAGCAGACTGCACCGTATACAGCCGTCATATGTTTTGTTAACAAACACAATGCATGCCCATTGTAATCATGGAGTTAACTGTAAATCCTTGTTCTTAGCAATCAAATGCTTTGTTGTGAAAGTTCGTAGGTCAATCAAGCACAACTGACCAATGACACTCGGACGCGTAGCAGTCAACCCACTAGTCGTGGGAATGCTCCGCTTCAAGAATACGAAGCTAATAAGGTCATTGACCTCAAGCGTATAGCTAATAAAATTGTGTTACTGAAGGAATACGCCATAGTGTGCCTTAGTATTTAGCCAAGCAAAACATAGCCTTTGGTCCAAGCACATTAAGATAGATATCAGCATATTGCAATTACTCCACAATTTGAATATATATTAAACCCTAATCTAAAGATACAGTTGCATGACAAATTTTTGTCATGGTATAGATAATGATTACTAGGGTCAATTACATTACAACCAGTTAGTGCATATACTGCCAGTGTATACAACACGACTTCTATCAGTGAATTTATCACTCCAAATCCTCACAACAAAAAATATTGATATATAGATTAAAAAACATGTAATCAAGGTGGTTGATTTCACAGGGGATTTTGACAAAAAAGAACTCATGTTCTAAGACTGAGTGCCTTTGTACCAAGAGTTGATGTTTGAATCCTGTTGAGGTTATTAGACGCTATTTGAAAACCACAGCTAGGTTAAGTTGCAAAAAATTGAAAATTACCTTTGATTAGTGGTTGGCGTTATCATAGTTAATGTCCCATAAAATTCAAGGAGTGCCAAGTTCTCAAAGAATCATGCCAAAGTTAATAGACAGCATTTGAATACCAGAACTAGGATAAAGTAGCAAAACATGTATAATTAATGTCCCATAAAATTCAAAATTATGCTTTGAGAGCCAGCCGAGCATGTTTCCGCTCAGCAAAACATCCACCAAACCTGCCAATAGTTCTATTTCTGAATGTTTCACCAATCAATAGCACTATTTCAACAGGGCTGTAGTCTTAGGGGACTGCCTCCCCTAGACAGCTAAATACAATAAAACACTATAATTGAACTTCCATTTGCTTGATATATGCCTCAATTTGCTCGGAGAGGAAATTACTGGTAATGTCTCAGACACGGCTCAGAGTTTTGTCTCCCCTACCATTTTTTCTAAACTTAGGGCTTGTTTGACCCGTATAATGTTTTTTTAACCCACACATCAAATGGGCATAGTGGTACAAATGTTGAAGGCAAGAACTATGGCGTTTGTTCACAAATTTGTTTTGTGTTACTGGATAGGGTCATACATATTTTTATAGCTCTATTTAGTTTCCGAATATTTCATCCTGTTTTTCAACTGTAAGCTTCCGCCTATCTGAGATGATCAAGAGGAAGCAGTTGACATTCATTATGCTTTTTTGGACTCACAAGGAAGTTTCCCAAAATCAAAACCATATGACCCGAACAAAATACTGGCATTCATATACTCAAAATAAGTTGCTTTAAAATGGTAAAAGATGAAGATTCTGATCTCAAAAGTTCAAACCAAAATGATTCCATTCCACTATCTGTTACATCAACTGTTTTTTGATATGGAATGTTTGCATTTGCCACTCCTGCTGCCAGTGGCATACATTAGCACTCACGGCCCACGGATTTCCGTGAGTGGCTGAATAGCTCAGTGTGTAGAGCGTTCGCTTTATAATCACTGCTAATAAGATTGTTGTGGGTTCGAATCCCATTAAGGTCAGTTTTTTTTTCAAATGGGTGCTTTATAACTAGAGCATTTTTACCGTAATCTTCTACTGCTATTGAGTTGTTTTCTGAAAGTACCCAACAGCTCAGTGAGCTATTGAAATACCTCTCTGCTTGCACTATTTTGCTACCGATATGCAAAAATTTCCGTGGTGGGAGGGCGCTTAAGCGCCCCTCCTACACCCTCCCCGCCACGCCTACGGCGTGTGGATTGGGCTGCGCCCGATTATTATGCTCATCTCTGAAAAGTCAGTGAGTGAAATTTTTTAGAATATACGCCCCTGCCTGCTGCTATGCTCTTGCAACATGATTGTAAAAAGCTTTCAATTTTATCTGATAGCATGTCAGCGCTACAATCCCTTCACAATCAAGTACTAGAAACTAAGACCAAACCAGACTGTATGGAAAATAAATATAAACCAACCAAAAACTGTATAAACCAACTGGCCCGAACTAACCATCTAGACTTCTTGAAGGTGCCTTGGCACACAGTTATCATGGGTTATGAGCGGGCTGATGAACTCCCTAACATTGTTGCAGCGCTTGACAAAATGGGTCCCAACCCTGTCCACTTTTCCTTCGAGCCACATTAAAGCCCAAACAAAGCAATGTATGCAGAGACAGGTGCATTGTTTGCACACCCTAAACATGAAGGGCCTTTCAAAATCAAAAATTTCAAATATATGCAAACCACTTATCTCACACATAATCAACACAATCACAGGCAAAGGGCAGTGAAGGTCGGACGGGGGAAAGATTAGCCGATGAGCCCTCATGTCTTGGTTGTGGTGCAAACCTTTATGACTATATTCAGTATGTGTACCGTTGTCCCAAATACATTAGCATTGGATAGTCATCCAGGAAACCAAAATATGCATGCTGTATTATCCCCATTGATGACAATACAAGACAACTTGTTTTTAGACAATATATGTGTTAACCAACCAAGACACAGGCTTTAGTCAAAACATATGGTAGATATCAGTGAATTACATAAACCTCCAAGATCGGAATAAATTGAAACTTTATCTATAGACAAATTGTCATCTTGTTAGGTTTGAGAGCATAACTGTCGTCCATTGCTAAAACATGCACAATGGTACCAACTGGAATACCAGTATAAGTTCTCTGAAACGACTAGGAATAGTTACAAGCAGCCAGTGTATATCTTTCCAGTGAAAGCAACATTGCATCTATAAGTTTATCTTTCACTCGAACCTCTCACTGAATAATATTTTAGCTTTACTATCGATCAAAAAGTATGTCATCCAGGCGCCTGTTTCGATAGGGGATTTGCCACCAAATAAATTACATTCTGAGACAGAAGTTATTAGGCCAGTAGAAGGAGTCGATGGGTACATTTGTACCTGGAGTTGATGTTTGGCTATCCAGCCCCTGATTCCAGTCTTTAAGGAGTGCAAAGTTCTCAAACAACCATGCCAAGGTTGTAAAACAACATTTGAATAGGGTAAAGTAGCAAAAATTGTGTAGTTAATGTCCAATAAAATTTTTAAATTTTGCTTTGTGAGTCAGCCAAGCACGTCTGCCCTAAGCAAAACATCAGCCGAACCTCTCAGGAGTTCTATTTCTGGATATGCTCACTAAATTGTTTGGTATTCGTTTTTTTACAAAACAAATGACATCAAAGATATTCTCACTAGATCTAGAATTTATATGTAAGCTATAATGCGTAGGCACGATATGCTTTCATGTATCTTCAGCTCAAGATTAATGTCTCAAAAGCCTGCAAGATACTCAAATATTCAGCCATCCTGAAATGTTTGAATTCCACACTTTGGTAGAATTGCAAAAAAAAAGATAGTCTTGGGTACAGGTAATGTTTTAGGAAATCCACACTCACGGTGTTGGTAAGTTAATGTGTATATTTGTATTGATACAGGAGGTAAGACATAGAAGGGTTTCTTTGCTTAGACCGAGAGCTGTAAAGAAGCTAGGAGTGGGCTATAGTGAGTAAGTGCGATATGTTTTGATGTATATTAAACCCATTATTAATCTTAAATGTCTTCAAAGTACTAACAAATATTTATCTAATCGGCAAATCTTAAATATAACACTTTGATAAACTTGCATATATCATAAACTTGTTTACAGAAAATTCACGCTGGAGAATTGATTTAAAGTATTTCTACAGGTCTGGGAAATTTGGCCTCATTTAATCTGTAGTTCAAAGGCTATGGTTATCAGAATCAGCACCGATTGGGCAAAAAAGTTTTCCCTCAACTGATTGTCTACATATATGAATAAGGTGAAACAATGGCATCACCCGACCTACTTTCTTGAATTAGTATGAATCAGTCTCTGCAAAGAGACTGCCAAATCGCGTAATACCTCTGAGCTTGAAGCCTCAGTGAGTCTTCAAATAGCCAAACAGACTGCAAAGGTAACAAATGGCGTATGGCAGCAATAATTTAACCATTTGATTGATGGACGGAGTAGTAAATGTGGTCAGAAGTCAGGTGTGGTCTGGCGGTTTAGGGTACAGTACTTAAAATCTTAATATCCAGATTCGATTCCCGGCACCGTCTGTTATTTCTGAATGGCAATGGCCAGCTTCACATCCTAGCTAAGTAGATTTCTAGCTGTAGAGTAGCTGGAAGTAGGTTTTATTGCGCAAGCAGGATAAATTTCAACTTTTTAGCATTTGATGAGTGAAAACCTTTAATTGTGATTGAATGATTTGCCTCTTTGTTTGCTGTAGGAAAAGAAACTGGCAGTTGGTTCACCTCAGCTGTAGGAGGTAACGACGGCAAACGAATACTCTGTCTAACAAATGCATCCATCAACAATGAGATGAAGAACAGGGCCATAGTTATGAAAAATGGTAGGGGAGGCAAATGTCTGCAGCGAGTCGGAAGCAACACCAGGAGGGGTGATGTTAGTTCCTCCCCAAACAATTTAAGGCATATAATTAGCAAATAGAAATCCCAAATGAGCTGATTCAAACATTGAATATTCGATTAACGAATATTAAGGCCATATTATTTAGCTTTCTAGGGGAGGCGGTGCTTCTTCCTTCCATTTGGAAATTAAGGAAAAGTATTTTGGCAATTCTATTTGACTTATCCAAAAGAAAAACAACCCTATATATCACTCAATGAAATAAGCAGATAAGTATGGCAATTATAAATCATACGCTCACATAAATCACCCTATCTTGTGCACCAGTGATATTCACTTTAACAAGACCAGCTGCTAGCAAATTGTATATTCTACACTGGCAATTTAGGAGATTTGCCATTAGTATAACCTGCTTGACAAAAGTTTACAAGGGTCAGCTTCATTAGATTCTGAACTTGTGGACCAATCAAAGATGAGAGATGCAGTCCAGCAGCAACCATACATAAATAGCCATGCGCTTTTCCAGGGTCAGATATGTTCCCCTCATCCATATAATATAATACATATATGTATATAAGCGTTTGGGGGTTGTTTTTTACAATATCAAAAATTGAGTAACAAATAGGTAATCATTTGTTGGTAGCCGAAGGAGAGCATGTTTATCACTTTCATACAAGTATCTGCCATATTCTGTTCATCTCCTCTATAATATATCGGTTAGTGCAGTTTGCTCTGTCTTAACTTTCACCTGATACAGTATATACCTGTTGAAACTTAGTCTGCTCCGCCCTAACGTGGTCTACCCCGACCTAACCTGGTGTAACTCAGCATGGCCTGGTAGAGTATTGGACGGCAATGTATAAACCAGCGTGCATTATGATTAGCTTGTTCTTAACTTAACTTTAGCAGCCTGGTAACCAAGATTTGGCCTATTTGTTTTACCCAAGACAAATTCACATAAGATACAGTCGTCCCAAAAAGAGAATACATGTTATAATCGCAAATTCCACCTCTGTTCAAACACTGAGAAATAAAAGTGCCTTAAGGGCATGGCTTCAGCGCCAAGACCCTTGCATATAATCATAATACGATACCCACTAATTTGGGCCTGTCCATTGATAATCCTTAATAATCAGTTCTATCATGGCTTATCATTGGTTATTATATATCAGTGGGCGTGTCTAAGTATTTATAAGATGTTGACTGTGTTGAATTCTTACCTAAGCATTGGCATAAATAATCTACTTAGAGCCAGAAAAATTTCTAATACTTTGAAGGGTGATATTGATTTATGGTGTTTTATAAGTATAAAAGATACAATAACACACTCAGGCCACCATTTCTGGTTGTGGAGGCCAACTGTGCTAACTCAGTTCCAAGTCAAAACTTGATAGCAGGTGAGATTTTTTATTACCGGTTTATATTTCTCTAAGTTGACAATAATTGAGAGAGCTATGTTAGATATCGATACTGATTTCAACTCATTAACTGTCATAGGCAGTACTCTTTTGGTTGTTGCATCATTAGACTACATCTGGCCATATAAGGGCAAACAAACAAATCAGCATGACCTTAATGCTATCAAACTACCGAAGCATTATATAGCCTATGTAGCCTATTACAATTTCTAAGGCTATACATCAATGTTACCTAGAAGTGCTACGAGTTTTTTCAGTGTAGAACCTATTGCATAAGTACTCCAGAACTAGCTGCCAGACTAGATCGCGGATTAGGCCTTCAGTAGTCTTAAATAAATTGACAGTGGCAATTGTTAAAGAAGATGTCTGCATGCACACCGAACCAACTGTGAAAATTTTTCTCTATATTATATATTGTATATGTATTTTATAGTATAGTATATTATATGTAATGCTATTAAGTTTTATTTCAGGATGAAGAGTATTATTGTCGCACTTTTGTTTGGCTGTGCTATCTTGGTAATCAGAGGTGAGAAAGTTCAAAAGAATCACTTAACAATTAATATGTATTAAAATATGCTGCACAGTTTTATGAATTAAACATTATGTTTGACAAAATATAATAATGGGGAAATAGTTTATTGCCAAAAAAGTTTTTATAAAATGGCTAATAAAATAAATTTCGAGCTCATTCTGATCTCTCCTCCCATTTTCATTTTTCACAGGGCAAAAACATGGAGGTGATGGACAAACAGGCGGATTGATTAAAACTAGAGGTTTTGGTGAAGTGAATAACTGCCAACCTCATGAACAAAGAACTGGAAGTGGAGGACGTTTCTCTCAACGACAGCCAGGATGTAGAAGCGTAAGGAACTCAGCTGGCTCTTTCAGGTGGGTAGACAAATGGCATATTAGCGAAAATGGATTTTTAGATCAAAATTTTTGTAAAATTTTGGAGTTGGCCCTCCTTGATTTGGAGGCCGACCTCTTGATCTGGGAGTCTACTAAAGAGCACAGTCCATATTGACTAGTATGTGTAAAATACGTTTGAAGTTTTGTATATGGTCCTGATTGGCTTACCGACAACATACATATTGAGGTGCAAAGATCATTTACTACTCCCTTTCATTGCTTTACCTCTAATCAAGTGACAGTTGTGCTCAGATTATTGAAAAACCCTCCAGATGGTTGATTGTGCAGCAACAATTGACAGAAGAGAATAGAGGACTTCTCTGTAAAACATGGCTTTCACCTTGTTTGCATACAAATTTTACCTACAGTTCACATTGCAGTCATGAAAACACCAATTTTCATGACAGTTTTTTTCTTCTAACCTCGCGGTCACAAACTATTTTCTTCTTCACTCTACATTTGACCCATTTGACCCATTTGTTTTTACACAAGTTATCATATTGTTCTGGATTGTAGGCATGGACGTAAATTTGTGTTCATTGCACCAAATGATCGTGATCCATTATAATAGAGTTAATTTATAGAATATTTTACAGATGTTGTGCTGTTTGTCCTGTGGGTAAAAGGTTCAGTCTGACCAATGAGCGTGGAAGGTGTGACATTGTGTGCGTATCTGGATCACCAAGGCGTGGAGGAATACTTCGACGTTTCATAGGTTTGATAATGAGACCAAGACCGTGCAACCAATTCTGCTGTGACAGAATGTCATTTGGAACTGAATTTCATGAACTAGCTCCTGTAGAAGTTGTAGGTAAGAAAAATCAATTTCACAATAAAAACAATTTCACTCAATAAGATCCTATTAAATATCAACTTATAAACTGTAGTTGTAATGTATCTTAGCAGCACATTGTAATTATGTATCATTCCTGACTGTCATGATTTGTTATCTTTGCTCAGCACATATTTACAATTTACAATTCAGGATTATGAAAGTCCAGGGCCTAGTTTAGAAAAAAATAAAGGGGAGGCAAATATCCGAGGCGAGTGCAAATCATCACCAAGAGGTGTTGTAAGCTGCTTCTCAATCAATTAGAGGCATATAATTAGCAAATGGTGATCCTAGAGGAGTTGATTCAGACATGGATTAACAATTTATAGTGATTTCGGGCCACTTTATCTAGCTATCCATGGGAGGCAGAGCTTCCCTGCATCCTCTAGAACTACAAGCCTGAGATCCTGATGCTTTAATACCCTCAGTTGTAAGCGTGTAGGTTTTTTCTTCTAAAAAATGAATGAATAATAACAAAATGTTTATTTTGCAGTTAAAGGTAAACCGAGCGATATTCTAACCTAAGAAAATAAGTCGCAAGTGGCGTGTAGTGAAATCAAGATGCTGATGAATACTGGAAAACGACCTTGACTAAAATGACACCAATGATGTCATTAATATCACATATGATAGGCGATAAAGCCAATAGCATATATAGCTCTATAACATATCTGAAGAAAATATAAACTGCTCTTAAATTGTGAAGTTAACGACAAAGTATAGTTGGTCGATTATAGGATAGTAATGTTGAAATAACTTTACTCAAAGCAACATATTGTTTGCTTTTTGGAGTACACACAATTCTTCTTTCTATAATGGACGATTGTTTGCTGCCTGATTTTTTTCTTTATTTTACATGCACGACACATGTGTTAACTAAGTTTCATACACCGACTCATATGTTCTACCCTCAAAAAGCTCTTTGTGAAGTTGGTTATAAACATATCTAGAATAGGAACAATGATTTGCCAATTTCAGTGGCAATGTGTAACTAAGAGCGTATGGTACTAATAAATAACCTATTGCATTTATAAAAATATCTTCATTCTGAATTCAATGACTGAATTCTTATCCGATGTGTAGATTTTTGTGCTGGAAAACAACAACAGCCCACCTGTGCATGACCTTACAAAGGGTTAAGTTCACAAATGAAGAAAAGTTTGCTATTTCATACATGCTTGAACTAGCTAAATTTGAAAGTAGCTTAAATTTTCTCATCCAATTTACTTTATATAGACTCCTACAGCAGCTAGCCTTCAAAAAAGTTCATCCTCAATCCAGCAAAACTCAACCAAACTTTTACGCCTCTTGGGTTAATGCACGTTATATATACGACTATAGGAGTAGGAGTAGGGGATGGCTCAGTTAGTTAGAGCGCCGGTCCTTCATCACGCTAGTGATCAAGGTCGTGGGTTCGAATCTCACTGCAGTCCATCGAACTGGGGTTTGGTTGGCCCCCAGGTGTGCTCCGACCTGCTTGCAAACTGAGAGCAACCATCTTAATCAACCATACAGACCCAAGCAAAGTACTCCATGATAGCAAGCACCAATTTCTGCAAATAAATTGTTCGATGGGTGAAGTCTTCTATTGCTTCACCAAGTGTTGAGAATTTAATGTATCTCAATCACAATTGTGTTCGTGAGGGCAAGTAAATCTTTGCCTATCACAAATTTTGTCATTTCAAGCCTGAACAAGATGGCAAATATTATTTCTTCATTCAAATTTTATTGACCTCTTAGGTGTATACAATAAATATGTGGGAAACCAACTGTGCTTTTTGATTAGCTTATCAGCATCAGAAATCAGAAGATCACATAAGATTTGATATTAAATTAGTCATATTATCTGGACCTAAAACCATCACAAACACTAGAATAAGGAAGGAAAGTCAATGAGTAGTCGGAAACTGTATAGCCAGTCCGTGTTGTTAGCGTTATTGCAGTAACCAATGATTTGGCAGGAATGGGTTCCTCTGTCAAAACAGACCCAACACATTGGTTAGACTTGCAGGCCCCTGTGGTTATATTATGCATTTCAAATAGAAGGTTGCAAAAAACTGAAAAGGTTTACACTCAACTCTTAACACAACTAACACGAATCTCACAAGCAGGAAATCTTGTTTAAAGTATTTGCTTGGGTTGGGAACCTGACAACAACCACAACCACAACCAGAGAGAAGCTACAAGATTTAGTTTTCACTCAGCCGCACTATGACAGCTTCATGGTGCTAGCTGAAGTGACATCAGTAAGTGGTTACTGACAAACACACTGTGTCAAATTGGACACAGAAGTTTAGAGAAGGATGTTGACGGACCATGAGAATTTAATTCCAGTTGTGGAACTAAATCTTGGAGTGAATGATACCTCCAGATTGACACTAATAACAATAATGCAATAATATTAGTCTCGGAAGGATCACACATGACTACACAACTTCAAAGTTTAGAACTATGCCAAAATGGGGGCCTTCAATTTTCAGGGCTAATATTGTAAAACATTCTTTGAGAATGAAATTTGTGCCAATAAAGTATTAGAAAAAAAAAAATTGTAGCAGTGCTTAATCTGTATGAAGGAGATATTTTTGTCTTATTACAATGAAGCAGTTTTAACATTACAAGTAAAGAATGTCAAATTGAAAGAGCATATTGAGTTCTGATTTTGTCAGCATTGTAATGTGATTGTTCTTAAAGTTCATGATACACAATGCAGAATGCACAAAAATTTGTGTTGCCATAATTAATTTTCTTATAACATGTCTAGGAAAGCAAAAAAAACCTATGTTCATATCAACTTTCTATCATAGCAATAGACAAAAAAACTTAATTTATTCGCACAAGGACATCACTGAATAACATATTCGATTTCAAAGTTCAAAATCTCAGGGTCTAGAAGGCTCTAGAGATTGTTATCTCCCCTGTTACAGATTATCTTTGCCTAGGCCACCTTTGACCAATACTGATTTTGGTAATTTCTGGTGTAAGTATAGCAGTTTGGTAACTGGGCTAGGCAAAACAAAGCAAGGCTAGCTGTAATTCTGTTATCATCATTTTAGTTTTATTCTGTAACAGGGTAGATAACAAACTCTGGACCCTTCTAGACCCTGGGTTTGTCGCACTTCGAAATTGGTTACATCATTCAAGTATTTCCTTGCGCAAATACATGTACCTTTTATTTTTGTTTGTTGCTATAAGATGAATATTTGACATGAACAGTGGCTGTTTTTTGCTTTCAATAGCCTCAATAAAGCAAGAAACACAGTAACCTTATATTTATTTCTATTCCCATATCAACCTTGTTGACTAAATCATAGTAGGTGTTGGTTTGTTGGTTGCCTCTTAATTGTGGGGAGACATAACATCATTGGAAGGTGTAGAAGCAATGATGCTATCGTTGATTCAATGTCCCTAATTTTTTTCTTTTTTTAAACATTTATTGACAAGCAATCTTCATCATTAAAACGATGATCATCCAAGTTTGCCAAGATTGAACCAAAAAAAAAAGTGGAATAAATAAGTAAAGAAGAAATATGGAAGATGAAGACCAACAATGTAAATGATTATGTCTTAGACGTGAAAGACATAAATGCATATTGTTGGAATGACTTTAATTTGTTTGTAGACCTGATCTGTTGCAGAAGGTTTTTTCAATCATCAAGGTTCTTTGTCGATAACCCAATCAATTATGATCAGATTAAGAATTTGAAAATTGCTTTAAAACCAGTAGCATCATTTCATCAAATTGATGCTGTTTTTTCTTCAAAAGAATTGTTTGCCTAAAGCTGCTAACTCTATTGTAATTGTCAAACTCAAAATCCGATCAAAATTGATCGAGTTATCGACAAAAACCCTGGATTTTTGACAGTAAATTATTGAGAGCATCATTGCTTCTACAGTCCTTCCTATGACGTTTTGTCACCCTCAATTAACTGCCTGAGCGCCTTAATGCTCCATATAGTGTCCTGTCTAGGTTTATTATTATGTCTATGGTTATTTGTAAGTTTTTGGACTGAGAAAAATTTCAACTACCTTGTATTTATAGAAAATATCTGTTATTGTTCATGGTCACAAAATCCTCACAAATACAATTGTGATTGAAATTGTTCTGCTAAAAGGAAACATTATCACATCTGAGCTGAATATCATTCGGGTCGATCCATTGTAAAGATCCAAGTAAAGATAAAATTAACTTTACAAGAGTGTCAATTTGAGAATTGTCACCACATACACATCGCTTTAGATGATAAAGGATAAAACAATTGCTGACAATCAAATTCTCCAAGTCAATTAACCATTCTTGAGTTCCATGATGTCACGTAGCATGGGTTTCGAAATGCGAGAATCGGTCACAGTATTTTCCAGGGAATTATTATGACATTGTAAAAACTTCCCTGTTCTTTCCCTGAACATGAATATGTGGTAGACATTGATATTGCACCACCATGACCGACAAGATGCTTTTGGTGTATTAAGAACAAACTTGAATATAATGATTCAGTTGCTTTAACTTTATTTGGGTAACTGTTAGGAATAAATAAACAAGCAAATTTAAATCTGATAATAATTTTATCGACTTTGGATCGCAGACTGCAAAAAGATAAAGGGAGAAGTAACAGGATTGACTTGTCTTCTGGCCATTTTTGTAAGTCATGTTTACTAATAACAAAAACATAAGCTCGAAAATAGTTAGAAATAAAATGTATGACCACTAAAATGTTGAATGTCCAAGTTCCACTCTTACTTACAGGAGTGGCTGTGAGTTTGGTCATAGAGTTATTACCCACTTCTCTAGAGTGGACAATGTGTACAAAAATAGCATCAGTTTTTGTCCTTCTTAACTACTGCGAAATCCATGACACAACGCAATCTGTTTGTGCATGGCTAGTGCCTATATCATATATCATATCATTAAAATATACGTATTGGCAATCGAAAATTAGATTTTTATAGCGCTTATAGCCATTTTTTTGAAAGATTTTTCATGTGAGACAATGAGGATCACTTGCAGGTATTTTCACCTGCAGCCAGTGGGAAATGGTTCCCAACCGCAAACACACCATTGCGATGAAGTAGAAATTGCCTGGCTAGCTTTTTAAGCCTGTAGGTCGATCCCCAGCCTACAAAGCATTTCAATGATAAACATAGTAAATAGAAGTCCCGAATGAGCGGATTCTGACATGGAATCAAAAAAGTTGTTTGTAGCCGAAGGAGAGCATGTCTACCACCTTAAAACAAGTATCTGCCATAATATTGTGTACATATTCCAGAATAAATATTAGTTAGTACAATTCGGTACGTCCTAATTTTCAACTCACACTTCATATACATGTTAAAACTAGCCTGGTCTGGCGTACCAGACCTAACCCGGTCTGACATGGCCTGACCAGGTAGAGTAACGCATGGTATAATGTGATCACCGACATCAGATCTCAGACATCAGACATCAGATATGTACTGGATTTTGATGGGACGGCCTAACCGCATATCAATACAGCTCCTAATATATTTGCCTCAACCAGCATGCATGATGATGCGCTTGTGTTAAACTTGACTTAAGCAGCGCGGTAACAAAGACTTGGCCTGTTCATTTTAGCCTTGGAAATTTCACTCATGCATAAGATACAGTCATCCCGAAACAGAGAATATGGGTTATAATCGCATGTTCCATCTCCATTCAAAGACTGAGAAATAAAGATGCCTTAAGGGCACGCCCAGCATATTCGGCGCCAAGTTGCTCTCAGTTTGCAGTCACTCAGTCATTAACTATTCATTCATGATTTAAATCGTCTGGAATATATAAATCAAATGGTTAGCCCTGCCTAGTCAAGACTTTAATAGAAATCAGTTCCGCTTAGCTTTTTAGAGCTTGCAGGAGGTGAGGCCAACTATGAGAGTTGCACTATGATTTCTTTTCAGATGCGATAGAGACTTAATTGGCAGTACTGGATCTCAAAGAGATCATGAGTGTTGGTGCATAATGATGATAACCAGAATTTACTTGCTTATGAGTTCAACCTACATTGCTACTGGTTTATAATGAACATTTTGATGTCTGCTTGTCATAGAAGACTTGTGTATTGCCTGTGTAGAGATGATCGGGACACTATGAGATGACATCTAACATTATGCTTGGTGATTAATCTTTTTTCAACACCAATGGTATTCATGATGCAACCTGCATGCATTCAACTTGTTCTTCCAAGATGGTAACAAAAGGCTCGCTAGGAAGAGGCCGTTACTGCATGCATATTTGATAATGCCATCAGGTTGAATGGCAAGATGATCTCAACAAAATGATTGCAGTGAACCAATAACGACCTTGGATTTCTCTGGTTAATATTTGTAAGATATTAGCAAAATTTGGCCACTTCTAGCTTCCCTCCTCTCCTTTAATTTGGCACACTGACAGCATCATTGGTATCAGTCAGCAGCTTAACACAAAAAGGTGATTGATTTGATTTTGAACTTTGAGATGTCACAATTACTCAACTGCACTCATCGAAGAGCCCAGCGATAAAAAATTGAGATGAACTGTACATATATCAGGAAATGATGTGCATCCGTCCCTTGAACTCGAAATGGAACAAAGTGATGAAAACAAATTTGAAAGGGATGTACATAGCGTTGGAATTATGTTGACTTTATTTTCTATGCAAGTTATCCGGAGACATATAAATAGTAACACTAGACAGGGGGTATTTCAGTTAGAAAAAAGCGATGCATTACTAAAGCAAGTTATCACTATCACATCGCTCAAAATTAACACTCACATAGTGTTTCAATTAGACCAAATCGCTCTCAGATCGCTCACTCATAATTTATATAGTTCCATCATTGAGTGAGCGATCTGAAAGCGGGAGCCCTGGCCGGTATCGCTCACTGAGTGAGAGAGCGATCAGATTGCGATTTTGGCTGTTTCTAATTGAAAGACACCCCTGGACAACACATAGAGCATTGAGGTGCTGGGATATATGAATCTGTGAGATGTAACAACATTGAATTGGATCATAGCAATTGTATTTACTTATGAGAATCACTTATTTGCTGTCCGTTGTCACGGTTACAAGCTGAAAGCTTGTCAATGTCATTATCTCGGGTTTAAAAATTCAAATGCAAATTTTTTTTGCGGAATCGCAAAACATCAAATTTTTACACCACCACAACATCAACCTCACCAAACTGGACATTATATCCTGCCTAAGTTTATTTTGAATAAGTCTGAGCCTGAGATGTATCTCATAACCTTAGGGGACAAATTTAACTTTAACTTGACCAACAATATGACTGTTTCCTTTGAGCTGAATTTGTTATCATTTATTCTTGTTTTAGTCTTGAGGCTGATCTTAGCACGATATTTGCTCCTGTTGTTTCTGTTGTACCCTTTGTCATAACGTGTTTATAAGTGGTTTTACCCTAACATTGATTTGAATGGGTTTTTTTATGGGATTAATGTTAAAGCAAATTCACTGGTTGTGTTCCGAATCATGTGAAATATATTAACCCACAAGAATTATAGCAATGCTTGTCAAACAATTTTGGTAGTGAAAAGCGAAAATGAAAAGGATTACAACGATTGCAGCCATAGCCAAAAAGGTTCCAAAACCCCCATTGCCTGTTCCTAAGTAGGAAAGTTTCGGTGTTGGGTAATCAGAGGAAGTGGTTCCAGTAGTGAATATTCTCATCTCAAACAGAGAATCTAAATCTGCCTGGAGTACATCTTCAGAGAATCTTTTAGCTGTATTGCTAACATTACGAGGAACTATGTCAAGATCGCACTGAGTTTGATGATACTTACTTCCCGGAAACCGAAAGCAAAGATCATCATCGCTAAATTGTAAATGTTTGTGTATAGCCGGTATGACAGAGTATTTCATGAAAGGCTTGTCATTCTCATCTGGATTCATATTGTTCAAAGTTTTGTTTTCTTCGAGATCGACATAAGGGACAATGCATCAAACTCCAAAAAAGTGCCCAACATTTCTTTCAATTAACTCCCCTTCTACTTTCCATTTGAACACACATACGTATCCAGTAAAGTACCAAGCAATTACACCTTCTGTGAGGCGATAAGCATGTCCGATCTGCTGGGCAGTAAGTGCTTCAGTCATACCAGATTTTATTGTTTTGGGTATCTCTGATGTTCATCCCCTATATATGCGTTACTGAACATGGGAAAGATCCCTTCAACTGAAGTTATTAACAGTGATCAATGCTTACGCCTTAGATTTTATTTTGTTGACTTTGAACTTCATTTGGACACCCTCAACAGTATCTCCTGGAGATGTTTTCACACCAAGCCATTCTGAGGCAGTCCTGCCCGGTGTGTAGTACACAACGGTCATTTCTAAAAATTCTAGAAGGAACACCTATTATTTGTGGAGCAACGATCAAATTGTTAAATCGTTGCCAGGGTGTTCATATGAGGATCACTTCTGTGATTGGACACACACAGAGGAATGGTTGTGGAGAAGTCCGACTAGCTAACTACACAACACCAGATCTGGAGCATTACACTGAGTGCAACCTCAAGTATACCTGCCTCCAGATGCTACTTGGAATATTGAGTACTACTAAGTGCTGAGCTCACTCACTGTGCAAAATCAGTTCCTATTCAATGATTATACACTGGGCATAAGTCTGAATAATCATGTTTATACCAATTCATTATTCCACTTTATACAATGATTATACTACATTCCTGGCAAACTTATGCAACTATAATTATTCAATGTTTTGTATAAGTAGACAACTTATTCAATTCAATTGTAATTACACAATGTAGGTATAACGTCATCTATTTATACAATCATTATCTCGCTTGGAATAATCTCTGAATTGGAACCGATTTTGCACAGTGACTTCCTCAGTACTACGTCATCACTATCTGGGAAGAATCACTCTTGGTTGTAACCTTCATGGTAAGCTGAACCACAAAATACTACTCAGAGTATATCGCAACTTTTTACTGATCATCGCTGCCCATCCTGGCCCAGTAGGAACCCCTGGCTTTTTTACACATATGCACATACAAGAATCCACTAATTATCAACATGTTAAAATATCTGAATAGAAGAAAAACTTCAATTGAAAACATGAGTTATTAAGATTGAATTTTTGTATATTTAGGAGTTGCCTCCCTTGATCTGTGAGCCTATGTAGGAACACAGTCAAAGATAGACAATTTGTCTATAAATCTCATATATTTCCTATTTCCTCTTTGTTATCCTTATTGGCTATCCAACAACAAGTTATACTCACCTATCTCCGCTCTGTGCAGATTAAGTTGCTGGTTTCCCTCCTTTCACTGATCATGAGACAGTTTAGCTCCGGAAAAATGAAAAAGAAAACATCTTCTAGCCACTCTGATTACCACTCTACATTTCTGTACTCAATTAATGTTGTGTCTAGCTTAAGGTAGTGTGGCAAGAGTGTCAGGAGCTTTGATAGCGCAAATAATCACATCCTTTGCTATCAAGCGAAAGGTTACCAGTTCAATTCCCGCTCTCATCTCGAGGGATTATCCTGGCTTCTCCCTTGCAAAAATACCACAAAAACTCAAAATAAACTTCAACCAACAACCCTCTCAAAACACACACATCTCAAACTCAGACAACTCACACAATCACAAAACTGACGGATCGAACTACCCATCCTTCTAACATCAAGGATGTGTTCTATCAGTAATAATCAAAATTGTCAAGGGGTCTTTGAAGACTATAGGTCTCAACCACCTGTTCTCTGGAGAGTACAGTTTCATACCACTACCCTCCCCCACATCAGACAAGACAAGAAGAGTGTTATTGTGAGACAAAAAAATACAGATATTAAATGTTAAGGTAGAAATGACAAATACATTTATTTTGTATCATTGGAATACTTATAATACTGTGAGTAGCAATATAGGGACCTAGTGTGCACCTTACCTACCATTATTGATTTAAGTTCTGACTTTCAAAAAAATGTTGGGTCCTGATGGGGTCTTCCCAGGGTCTATCTCCCCTGCTGAGATAAACCCTGGGAAGACGTGAAGATGTGACGCTACGTGATAGGAAAGCAATAAAGTCTGAGATATATGGCAGCTGATAATGACATATAGCATATAGCATACCTGTATCGTCTTCTCTAGAGACCACTCGGTATTAAGTGACCCTATATTGGGCACAAATCCTTATTATTGTTACTTCCAGTATTATGAGCATTATGAGCAATGATACAAAAAAAAATTATCTGTCATTTCAACTTTAAGAAGACCAAAACAAATCCTGTTTTAAAGGCCTTATGGTGAAAAACAGTTGTGTTTTGGATGCTAGTCATAAACCCAGGAGCTAACAATCACTGACAGTAAAAAGCTCACAGATTGGGTGAATTGATGCACAGCAAACTCTCGACAACCTTTATCTGAAGTTATTGATGTACATGCACAAAACATGAATGATCCAGCTCATGAAGTTGAAGCTTTTTAATCAACCATTTCTTATATAACAGACTTGAATACTTGAGAACGCACCATGAATTGTCTGTTAGAGGTGAAGACCGAGTCCATTTTCCGCCTCTAATTACAGTGATCAGCTAATTGTCTTGCCTGTCTCCAAAAAATACTAATAATGATTAATCCCCGTGTCCCCAATCATTAGCCTGATCTCAAAAAAAAATCAAAGACCAAAGCATGTTGTAGTCAAGCAGTTACTCGTGATAAAGTTGTGTCAGTTTTTCATGGTAAAATATTTCAATTCTCTACTTAGCATAAATTATTTATAGCGGCAAAGTACACTCCATAAAGAAAGGTAACTCCAATTCTCGGCATGATGATGTCACAGTCTCTTGGATTTGCAATACAAGACGCAATCACTTCCAGGAGACTTGAACATCATAATGCAGAGAATGAGAGTTGGCTGCCTTAGATCTAATGCTACATCAGCTTCCAAATGTTTGACTCGAGTTGGGCTGTCAGGCAGATAACTTAAACAAGCCACAAAAAGCATAGTATGTGAGACAGGAGATCACAGTCCGCTCTCCAACTTGTGTATGATGAGAGTGATGCTCAATGTGGTGAATTGTGTGAGGTGGACTATGGCACTACGGGCAGGTGCCTTGAAGATAGCAACCTTTCGCCGATGAGTTGATAATAGGCAAACCTCCCTGAACTGGTTTGGCCTATAGTATAAACATGAGCATTAATGGGTGACCATGGTTGCAGTGAAGCAATGAATGGGTGAGCAGCCTCCTGGGCTGCCCTACATTGTAGACACTCCGATTATATCAAGTGATCATAAAATTACTCGCTCATCAATACACAGGGGTGGCTTCTTACTACATGAGGAGGTTGTACTAGAGATGGACAGCGGAACAGCACTTGACTCATGGTATCTAGCTGAAGGCCTCTGTGTTGTGAATTGGTATGCACACTGCTGTATCTTCTTTAATCAAATCATGTGGAACACAAGGCCATCTGCCATCTATCTGTGGAAACATCATTATGCAGTCTTGGTACAGCTGGTGATATAAATTCCAAATTTTTCTTAATGATCAGAATTTCAGGTAAATGATCTTCAAATATGAAAAAATTTCCACCCGTTTAGCTGTAATTAATTGCCAATATATGCTCCACCTAGAAATAGATGTTTCGATTAGCCTCCATGCTTTGTACAAGAACAGATTGAAACACTTTTATAATTGGGCCAAAATAACTGGAGAGTTTCAACTATATTTTATTGCTAATCAGAAATAATGTTTGTAAATACAATATTTAATACCATGCAATATAATGGCTACACAAATAGAAAATCAATACATAGTCACGAAGCCAGTTCTGCAATAAATGATATTTGATATTTCAATGGGAATCATTGACTTCTTTATAAATTTTGGGAAATATCAGTATTTAAATTAAATTGAAGCTGCAATTTATCAGGCTTTCGGAATTGATAATATTAATGTTCATATCAAAGATGAGCAGAGCAGACAATTTCTTACACAAAACATGTTTCGTTCTCATGATTGCTTTAAATTTCCCAGTTCAAAAGTATTGTTTGACTTATGCAACCTAATCTGCACGCATACAATAATGATGGTTGTGCATCTGATCTTATTCTAGGGAAAGCAAGCTCACTCCTCATATTTTTCTCTCACAGGCAAAGCATCTTTCATTTAGACAGTGCCCACTAACAATCTTGTTCCTACAAATACCTCCACAACAATAAGTATTCTGTAGATAGCCTTCATACCAAAGTTCTGATGTTGAATCTTCTGTTCCTGCCATCTGAATGTCTCATCTTCTTTTCTCAGCCCTATCCAAATACAACCATATGTATATAACCCTACAAAACATGGAAATCAAATATTTTCATTGACATCATAATAGGCTCAGTTGGCTGATATGATGAGTTTTGATGCACAAGTCAATTCATAATTTTGGTTTCCCTTTTACAATGCGATGCTTTTTCCAGCAACCCAGGAAAAGTTAAATCTAGACAAAGTGATCTATACTTTTTCATGGTAGGAAACTAGAAGATTTTTTAAATACCCAGCTCTGTACCTTGCTCTGAGGGAGAATGCAGTTGTCAACAACTGAACTCAATGTCCTATATATAAATTTTTACTATTATTTTCGATAAAACGAGTATAATGTTGAACAATTCTATCAAATCCCCTCCTACAGTGTACAAACATGTTCTTCAATATGTCCATCGAATCTGTAACAATATGATTGATTCATTGAACTTCTTGTGATAAGGGTGCAGGTAGTAAAGTATCTGATGGATGATGCATATAGAAATATGAAATACTAATTTGCTAGCTAGTTAAAATTAAGTGTATTTAGGGAATTTTTTGTCAACCATTGATCGATTTACACTAAGAATTTGGCTAACACGGTACCCTGACAAATGGACCACACACAAAATGGACCACAAGACAAATGGACCACTCACCAAATGGACCGCAAATCAAATGGACCACATGCCAAATGGACCACAAATGGACCTCATGGTGATTAACTATAGCTAGAGGTCTATAACTTAACACACATAGACAATGACATAGTATCAGTTGATATAGCAAAAAAGAAATTCAAAAAAGCTTTTACTTTACTAAAATAGCACTGAAAACCTCATTGTTTGGGGTAAAAATGGGAACAAAACTGGACCACACTGGACTTCATGGTGATTTACTATAGCTAGAGGGCTGTAACTTAGCACACATAGACAATGGCATAGTTTCAGTTGATATAGCAAAGAGAATTAGTAAAAAAACCTTGAACTTTACTATAATAGCGCTAAAAAACCTCATTTTTTTGATTAAAATGGGATAAAAAAACTGGACCACACTGGACCTCATTGTGATGTACTATAGCTAGAGGTCTGTAACTTTGCACACATAGACAATGGCATAGTATTACTGTAAGGTCGCGTATTGTAGCCACGTGGTTAATGTCCATGAGTGGTTAATACTTAGTCAAGCATACCACGGTTATAAAAAGGGCATTGTTTCCAAATTCCATAGGCAGGTGGCTAATGAGTGAACATATAAACTAACTCAGTTGTAACAAGCTAGCAGCAACTAATATCTCTTATTTTTATTAGCGATCTGCAACCTTAAAAGACACATAAAATTGTTGAGCTCAATGTATTGACAATGTCAATGTCAAGGTTGGTTGACTCGTTAGAGAACTATCTTAAATTATCATCAAATAAGAAACAGTCTGACAAATAATTCGCCAATCAGGATTCTTCTTCTTCATCAGTCGATCAGTCGATCATATTGTTATGGCAGGCAGAAATGTATCATACTGTTTTGTTTTGAAGAAGTCAGTAGGACAGCTGTGGTTTTGGGTCAGGTCTGTGCAGTGTGTTTGGAGGGAATTAGCATGTAACATATAGTGTGCACTTTTCTTGATCATTATATTCCCTGGGCTGCTAAATATTGTGGTTCAGTGACAGTGGGCTTGCTGGTGTGTCATGGCTAAAATCTGTGTTTTGTTTCCTAAATTAATCCAGGCCTGTTCACCAACAAGCCGTGTGGTTACAATACGCGACATTACGGTATTTGATATAGCAAAAAAAATCTAAGAAAATTCATGTAATTTTTTATAAAAAAATCTCCTAAAACAAGATTTTGATGGGTAGAATGTCCTACAACACTAGACCGCAACAAGACTTCATGTTGGAATACGCCACCTATATGACTGAAACATGATACAGATACTCAGTGATATAGTAATAGTTGATACAGTGAAATAAATCTAAAAAAAAATGATGTTCTATTGTGAGAAATCTTGAATTCAAAGCTTTTCACGGGGTAGTATTTTCTGAAGAAAACTGGACCACAACTGGACATCATGGTGGAACACTCAATTTTGATGTCTATAACTTGGTATAGATAATGATTATAACAGTGGTAGTTATAAAAACGGGTTGTACGAAACCCTTTACCCCAACCCTACCCTACCCTCGAAAACCCCTACACCTACCCTACGCATCGAAACCCCACTACCCTTACACCATGAAGATGAAGATGAAGAACAAATTCAGAAAAGGTTTTGATGCTTATTTGAAAAGATGGGGGCAATTCAATATTGTCCAGGCTGTTTATATCTTAGAAAACTGATGACAGTGTTGTGATCTTATGGTTTTGGGCAATATAAGACCTTAAAACAGGCTTGAAAGCACAAAATAAGATCAAAACTTACTCTGTGGATTCAATTCCGACTGCCATGACTGACTCGCAGTTAATAAATTGCAATTCAGCAGTAAATTAATCTCAATAAAACACCGACTTGAAATAAAAATAATTTATTTAAGATTAACTCTTGACCTTTTCAAGGTATTGATTTTGATTATTGTTAAGTAGTAAGTAAGTAAGTACCTCAAACGGACACACTGTTGTGACTATTGACTACTACATATAGATGCTATCTTACTTACTGATTGGTGCCAGTCTCTGTCTCATTCTCCTACTGTTGTTTAGGAGTTAGGAGGTTAGGAGTTGCACCTCCATGGTGTAAGTGTAGGGGGTTTTGATGCGTAGGGTAGGTGTAGGGGTTTTCGAGGGTAGGTTAGGGGTAGGGGGTATTGTACGACCCTATAAAACTGAAGGAATCTAAAAGAAAGTTGAAATAAACCCTCAAAAACAACTATTTTTAGGGGTAAAATTCTATTTTAATGTTGACTTCATGGTAAAGTACTATAGCTACAGATTTGAATCTTGGTATATATATTCAAAATCATATTTATTGCTACAAGAATTAAACAAATATCTGTAAAAGAGTGTACTTTTGTAAGAATAACACCAAAAAGTGATATTGAAGGGGTAGAATATGATTCAACAGTGTCACATACACTGTATGTGACACGCCTAGGTGCATGACTCTACATGAAGTTAGGTGTTGTATATTGCACTGTCATGGTTGCCATGGTCCTAATATGATTAATTGTTATACTCTTCCGCATTTACTTGCATTTTTTGCACATTTAATTACCATCTAAATGCGGAGGTTGGCCATCAAAATAATGACGTATCATCCCACCCGTTTCTATTTTTACGACCTATTTATACAGGTCAGTATAAAGAACGGTGGTTTTTGCTCTGAGGAATCAGTTACAATTGTGAGTTACAATTACGAGTTACGATCGGGAGTTACGTGTGACAGTTACAACTTGGCGTTGCAATTTATCAGTTGCCTGGGGCATTTGCCCCAGGGTGTAGTTCAGTAATAAAGTCATCAAACTGCCGAAAAACTGCATTCAGTATTATAAAGTAATCTCATATAAACTCTGCCAGCAGTGAACTGTCGTGATCTTTCTCGATCCGACAATTGGTGCCCAACCGAGTGAGGATAGAACTTCACACCTTCAGAGGATGAGACTGATAGCGTTGAATATACAAGAAAGAGGATGGAGATTGTGGACTTGGAGGAAAATGTCTTTGGAGTAGATGATCTAATACAAGCAATATAATGGAACCATATCTGTCTACATCGTCTACATTACTATAAGGAGAAATGGAGACGGACTTTTTAGATGATGTAGAGACAGAATATATTGAAGCTGATATACTAGTGATGACATTTGATCTTCTGCTCATGATTCACCAACTGACAAGGTACCTCTGCAATTTCCTGATTTTATTTAACCAGTTCTATTCAGTCTCAGTCTACAACAGCAGACAAACTAATCTGGTGGTTTGAACACTGTAACTCAAAAAAAGTAGAAAAACTTCAATAAAAACATAAGGCAGCCGTAACCTAAGATCGGCTAAGAGTAAAAGATTATGGAATGCAGCTGACTACAACCGACTGGCAATTGATCTTCATATAGCAGCAGTATTAGTGCAAGGATCAGCACAAAATAATATGGTCACTGTATTAGTTAGGATGTAATGAATTATTTGATATTATTACCATCGACACAACCTGATCATGCAATTTATATATTTACCGTTTGAATTTCCTGCGATGCCGATTTATTAATGATAGTTGTGCAGGGAAACAGCATTACAATATTTCATGAATTTTATACCTTCGTCTGTCCAGTAATCTAAGCAAACCTTAGGTACTTAGATCTAGAGTTGAGAGGAAAGTGGGATATAGTTTTTTTGTTAATGGACCTGAAGCAGTTGTAACGGTTCTTCAGCCTTGGAAGGGAATGTCATGATTTTGTTATGACCGTCTTTTATGCATGACATTTTTGATACTTTTGTGTTTCAGGAGATTTCGAGGTTTTAAATTTTATATTGCAATGATTATCCTTGTGTGACATAAGCTATAATGTTTTTGAACCAGTTAAAGCGATCGAAAACGATCGCAACCAGGGGGTGCATGTGTCACATACACTGTATGTGACACGCCTAGGTGCATGACTCTACATGAAGTTAGGTGCTGTATATTTCACTGTCATGGTTGCCATGGTCCTAATCTGATTAATTGTTATACTCTTCCGCATTTACTTCCATTTTTTGCACATTTAATTACCATCTAAATGCGGAGGTTGGCCATCAAAATAATGACGTATCATCCCACCCGTTTCTATTTTTACGACCTATTTATACAGGTCAGTATAAAGAACAATGGTTTTTGCTGAGGAATCAGTTACAATTGTGAGTTACAATTACGAGTTACGATCGGGAGTTACGTGTGACAGTTACAACTTGGCGTTGCAATTCATCAGTTGCCTGGGGCATTTGCCCCAGGGTGTAGTTCAGTAATAAAATCATCAAACTGCCGAAAAACTGCATTCAGTATTATAAAGTAATCTCATATGAACTCTGCCAGCAGTGAACTGTAGTGATCTTTCTCGATCCGACAACAGCTTCCTTTTTAGGAGTATAATTTTCTAAAAAACAAAATTTCAGTGAGAGAGAGAAGTTTGAAATGCTTTGAACTGAGTATTTCAATTTTCAGTTTTAATGTTATGAGAATTACATCTGCTCCAAGATTGAGGTCATTGCTGTCACAGGATCAGTCTTAAGAGTGAAGCAGCAGCTTGCAACAAAATTGATGCTGGAAAGGGTAAAAACAACTAAGTTTCAAAATCATCTTTCTTTTCATATTGTGCAAGGAAGGTTAACTTTATAGGGAATAAATTTCATGCTCAGAGGATTCTGATCTCTTGCTAGTCATTGTATTTTCAAGTATTGGTTCAAGGTGACACCTGGAATTATCTTTTGAAAAATCCAGCAAACTAACCACACATACCATCTACTTAAACCTTCTTCAACGTATAAATAATCTTTTTGCTCACGCCTGCTTGTCAACATAAGACCTCACTGTGACACCGCTGGCTGGTCTATTGTAGTGCTTACTTACACATAACACTTTATTATGACTGCCTCAAACAACTGCATTATGGCATTGGCCACTTTGGTCTGATATCAACATTGAGCTTGAAACATTATTCTATATTTTGAATGTGAGGACGCTTGAACATATCTGGAGATATTGTAAATGACAAATTTGTCAATTTTCTACAATCAATTTCAGTTACGGACTTCACGTCACAATTATCAAGGTTATTCTAGTTTTGCTACTTAACATTTCCATGTGACACCCATGCATTTCCCGCGTCGCGTTGGGGCTGTCGGTGAAATCCCTCCTTAGGTAAAGATCACAGATATTTTTGACTGAATACACACCGGTTAATATGTAATTGAGACTGGGCATTATTTGGTAAGCTCAGAATTTTGTCCTTATTGGGCTTATTGTAGCTTTGTCAGGCGGCTATTTTCTTTTTTTCTAAATTCTTGCAGTAATAATGTTGATGTTACTGTAATCTGTGAGGTCTAAATTTAAACCTCTTGCATTCATACATTCCTAATTTAGTATTGACATTGAATTTCACCCGAATCAGGTCCATTCCAAATGGGACTCAAACTACTGGAGAGCAAAAATGTATGTACCAACACTGCATGTGAAGTAGAAAGATCCCCATCTGTGTCTTTAATACAGAGAAAATCAGGATTTCTAGTAGAAAGGGTGTAGTGGTGTTCAGGTGATAGCTTGCAAGAAGTTTGTCAATGACGCAATGATTGGATAGTACAATGTTCATTGGGATGAATCATAAACTTATTTCATCAGCCCTGTTGATGAGAAGCCAGGGTTATCTACTATTTACCCATTCATTTTCGATTTGCCATAGTTCCTTTGTACATGTAAAATACTATGGTATGGCCTCTTCCTCCACAGCAGGACAAAGCATCAAATATCTAAACATGATTGAAATTATTAACAAATTCATAACATGATGCTCGAATTCATTTTCATTTTTCCACGGCAATTTGCTTCAATGAGCCAGCTTGTCCCTGTTTTGAATCAACAAATACTTGAGGGCGACAAATTTGCTCATTCCACTGGTTTAGATTCTTCTCTTAGAATGGAAATAGTATCATAGCATTATACGGTTACGACACTAAACACAGGGACCCATCTGACTGTTATCTGATTGGCTGTCCCTAGTCGCATGAATAATTAACCTGAGAAATTGTCTTGTTTACAAAATTGCAAACAGTAATTATACCCCTACAGTGTCGATGATTAGGGCATTTCTAGATTGCTACTAGGGACTGGCTATTTTTGCAAGCCCTTTGTTTTGCAAAAGAAAGCTAATGATGCTATTCCATCTAGTCTAGTCTGTCCTTGACTCAAGTTAAAAAGACTAAAGCGTTGCCCCAAATTTATCACTCATCATTAATGATCATCACCTCCTGAATAAACAAAGGATGATATAGAAAGCTACTGTTACTCCTTGATTAAACCTTGAACTTAACTTGGAGATGTGTATTTCTCCTGTTGATGAATGATGCCCATATAACTTTTTTTCTACCAGTATAAACAATGTGAGGCAAAAAAATATATTCGAAAACATTGTTTCTCAAAATAATCAACAACAAACTTTTGCAATAAAATAATGCCACACAAACCTTTTTCTAATGGTCCAATTTATTTCAATTTTTTAATGGGCATTTGCAAAAGTATCCTTCAAATAGGCAATTGTTCGATAGCGTCTACCAAATGAATCTCCTAAAATTTTAGACCAAATTAGCAGGATCTCCACAATGCATCTAGAGTCTGGAATTCCAATCATTTCAACAAGTTCAGTGCCAAAGGAATACCCACACTGATATTAATTTTGTTATATATGAGATCGTAGCTTAGCAGCCTGGTCTTCCAGATAAGGCTCTTTTGGGTATATTTAAGCAGTTGAGATCTATAAGACCTATAAGCTAATTGATTGCCTTGACAGGGTTGTAGCAGATAAATTTTGAAAGCTCCCAGCTTATTGGTATGTGCTGCATTGATATCTATAGACCATACAGTGACCACCAGCCATTCTGTACAAACCAGTGTTATTGTTTCATTGAATGATGTGCCTGTTTGATTTGCCCTTGGCTCATGCTCAGAGCATCGGCGGCCAACAAACACAGAATGCAATCCACCCTCTAACATCCCACGGAGCGTAGATTATAATGCCAATGATCAGTACTTTATACGCTATGACGCCACATATGTGTTTCGCTAGCAGCAACGAGCATATTTTTAGTGGTATTTGCAAATATCTGTGTCAATCATCTGTTCTGTGAAGAAATTATCGCATCATTTTCATGTCTTTTCTCTCCATTTGACATTTAGGACGATTAATACAATGTATATCCTCGCCGGTCAGCAATGTTGTAGTTTCTTATTGGCAGCAAAGTGTTGACGGAATTCTGCTAGAACAGCTGTTGTTGTTGCAAACATTCACAGATCACACAAAAAATAATCTAGGGTACTGTACTATACATAAAAGTTGAACAAAAAGATTCTGTCGGCTTATCATAACAGTACTCGGAGTTTTCTGTGCTTACAGTTGTGAGCGGACAACTTTTTACACATAATATCTTCGACGATATTCCTGATGCTCAAGATCAGCCTAAGTTTGTTATTTTTGTAGCAAGCTGACTATCCATAGCCTTGTTGCTGTTTTTGAAGATCATTCTTTACATGTCACAGCCTGCATTATCAGAAAATTGGTCAGATGCTGTATATGATTGGTAGAAGACCAAGTAAGTATTTAGAAATGGGAGACTCTGTATTCATCGTTGATCAAGCAGCACTCATACAGACTTAATTTTGAATCAGCAGTTCAGATCCTGATGAATGCTGTTACTCTAAAACTTGGAAATGAACGATGATTTTTCAATATTGATCTGCCCACAGTTTCAGTAAACTATCAGTATGCATTAAGACGATAAATTGGTGTTGGGATCTTCTCGTGGAGGGATGAGGCGTTGCTTGGTTTTAGAGGGATTGGATAGAAATTGGATATCATTATGTTTCCATGCAACATTCCTGCTAAGCTCATCACTCTCAAGTTCAATCATGATGAAATAGAATTAAAAGATATTCCCCAGTTGGAAATTGAACCTGGGCCTCCCCTTATAATTTATAACTCAATTTACGTTTTCATTATCAATCAACCTTGAAGTCTATATTTTAGTCATTCTAATATATAAAATATATATTTAATCTCAAACCAAAAATCATTTGCAATTCAATTAGGGCAGGTAAAAAATGAAAATATAAATATTTATATTGAATATCAAATCACCTGAAGTATGTGCTAAGTTACAACTCTTGATATCCACAATTGTTTGTGGTTGGTGCTACTGTACAGTGACATATGACGCAGTAACCAAGACATTGCGCTGATCTCTTTGTTGACAGAGCATCACACAAATCATCACAGAACGGAACAAGATGCTGGTTACAGTCAGCAGAGACAGCAACGTAAGTTATCACCTTTGTTAGTAAATGACGTGTGTTTCCAACAGTGTTGCATTATAGTACAATTCTAGAAACATGATCAAATGATTGTCTTTGAAACAAAAGAGATTATTTATACATTAACTGGCAACCAGCTAGTTGAAAAAAACATGATGCTTGACAAGCCCAAGCTTTCACAGGCAACTATTGACTGAACAGACACAATCAAGCCTTTATCCAACGTGTTAGTTTTTGAGGTTGACATAGTTTTCTTACTTCTTCATCATTATTTATCCATGACATGGTATCCTTAAGATCTAAACAAAAAAATTGAAACCGAAGAAAAGAATCTAAGGAAGTGCTCTGGATCATCTGGATTGAGCTGATTTGCATGGGCATTGCAGTTCATGTTAAGGGCCTCTGACAGGGTGTTAATATCTATGGCTGCCAGTCGATCGCTAAGTCTAAGTCTAGAGCACAGATACAGTACCCGGTATTTTTAGTCCCGTTCCACAAGGACCTGGCTAGGATGAATGACGCACCGGTACCAAATCAGAAAAGACTGGAACTGAACCTGGACTTCAAAGACCACAAGTCTGCACCATTAACCATCAGACCACTCAAGTTGCTGAAAGGGAATCAACCGGCTGATCTGGACGGCAAAACCCTAGATCAGCCATTGTCAGCTTAGTGACAGGATATTTTTTCTCAAGATACTCTGTTATCACACTTTATATATATACCTTTATTGTCAACATACAATCATCTTTAGTAATGTTTTTCATGCAGTGACAGAACAAAACAAAAAAACTTCTCACCCCCTTTATCCAAAATTGATGAAGCTGACTTAACCTAGCAGTTACACTTAATAGGTCTGTCATTTAAATCTGGTTGTCTGTCCTAACAAAAATTTAACCATTTACTAATAAGATTCGGGTGAAATTTTTATTATCATTGTCACACTTCTATTGTTGATCAGGAACACGACTCCAGAGATGACATTCATCTGGTGCGCAGAGCAAACACAGTCCATGTTGCTTATATTCTGTGCATCATCATTCCCATGTGCAGTCACAGCGACGTTGCGCAAAGCACATTGTTGTTACATCATGTCAAGTTTTGGTGCCACTTATTCAATTCATTGTTCATGCTGTTACTGCGACATTGCGCGTAGCGTATTGGTGTTACATCATGTCTAGTTTAACTGCCAGTTATTCGAATCATTGTTCTTGCTGTTATGTGTAGAACGAGGCTGACTTGAGATGTGGATGACTAGCTGTACGAGCGGATCAGGAGAAAATATCTATGATGTTGCAGCTGAGGGCCATGTTCAACAATGCGGTAGCTTAATGTGACTTTACTTGATATTGAAATCAAGGCAAGTAAAACATTGGTCAAATGATAGTTGAAATCAGATTGACTATATGAGTTAAATATCAACTTGCAAATTTTATTTAGGATTTTTCAGAAATGCAGGCATGTCAAAATGCACATTAAGCACTTTCAAATCACATACGCAGCGCTTCATGCCCAAAAGATTTTGAAAATTAAGAACAGAAACACATTTGATCTCAGTTGACTCATTAATGAACAACAACAAACCAATTACTTTGGTTTCATTTATGTAATTTAGCATCACTTATACATGTGTCATTATTTAACATATATGCCTTAGCTTGGGGCAATGGGGGACCATTTGAGTGGCTTTGTAGGACAGTTGGGTATACTTTATTACTTATTGACCAAGCTGGACTAAGTTAATATATGTTGGTTTTGGAGAGTTTAAGTGATGATTAACGATGGCCACCTCATCAAAGTGCATAGCCGTGAACAAGCTTATAGCTTATGACTCTCTATTCTCTCCCTTGTCAGTTCTCACTCCATATCCCTGGTGGATGCTGATGCACTGGTGGCCTGGTCTTTTCATCTGATGTTGTTTATCATCGTCGCTGCTCTGCTTTAGACAGCTTCCAGTTTATCAGAGTGAGTTTTGCGTAGGCTACTGCCCTGTTGGGAGCATGAGTATTCCAATGTCAAGCCATTAGTTGTTTGTATGCCTTTTTACTAAGCTTCAGGAGGCCTGAAGGTATAGTAGGCCTGAGATGGCTTTGTCCCCTAGAGACTTTTGCAATGATTTGATATGTGTTGTCATCGACATAAACAATGCTGAGGGTCAGATGAGATGGATCCTGATGCTAATCAACACACAGGGGTGTCTCCATACTTCTGGGGCCGGCCGTGAGGAGGTTGTACTAGAAAAGGATCGTGAATGGTACTGTCTCACTGTGTGCTGAGATTGGGGGCAGGCTTACAATAGTAAAAGATATATTTTTTTCCATCACAGGCTGGCTGGAGGATTGTTTGTAGATTCCCTCATTAAAGAAAATGTCAACTTTTAATAGTTGAGACATTTTTACCTCTTTCCCTATATTTTACATCTTAAGTTCCTTTGAAGGTAGCATTTTTTTCTTGCATGATATTTTCTTGCCAATAATTATAGACCCAAAACTAATCAAACCTGTTTTTAGAATGAAAGTAATATTATGCAAACAAGTATTTTTCCTGCCCTCTCAAACTAGACCAAAGACTCTTTTCTTCTATTTGAAAGCTTGATTTCTTCGATCGTATATGCTGACACCTATCAAGCTTCTTGAATTGATTGTGTTGCTTAGAAGATCAAATCATACTCGCAGCTCAGGCGTAGTAGCAGTCACCGGCTGATTGCATGATTAGGCTAGTTATGCGTTGTTAGACCTTGCCTTTCTATGACATGCAAGCAGATTAACTGTTGTGAATGGTTTTTTTTCTAGATTTTCTCCTTGAAATGGGATAGCAGGTTTTGCACGATTTTCATAATGTTTCATGGTCGGCATCATTGCTCAATTTGATTGTCTTTGTAAAAATTTTCCTCAGGCAAAGTTTTCATTTTTCAAACGTGTTGTTTTGGCTTACTTTAAATCCTGGGATGTATGTTCTTGCTAGTGTGTTAACCTTCATCACCCATCTTTTTTATTTATTTTTTACACACAGTGGGTAGGATTGTGAAAACCTACAGAAGAGTTTCAGATTTTACCGCTGATCATGGCTGATGAGCGGAGATTGATATCTCCTTTTCTATTTCTGACCTTCTAGAACTAGCCTCCTATGAATTTAGAGTCATTATTATTTTGTTAGCAACTCGCTACTCAACTGATTTCCGAATAATGGTCCTTTGATTAGATTGTGATTCGGGTAATGATAGGTCGTACACATGCTGCAATTAACAGTTTACTATAGTATTTTGTGGTTATCCCGATGATCAACATTTACCCCCTCATCTATTCTGTTGATGTAAGGAGTTGGTTTCAATACTAAATTAAACTGTTCAATACAAATAAAAAGAACACTATGATCTTGTCTGCAAAGTAAAATACTTATTTCCTAAAGCCAATTTATTTGTCAGATTAAAGGAACTAGCTAGGTAAGCAAATGCAGAGATACATGCTGTAGAGGCCGAAACTTTATAGCATGTTCTTTCTGGTAGGCTGTGCGAAACCTGCACAAATCTCACTAGAATTTCAAAAAAGTAGAAAATCCAAAGACACAGAAAAATAAGTGCTGGAGTAAATTCAAATAATCTGAATGCTTAACCTTAATAGTGTGTATAGCTTCCTAATAGGCACAACGCCTTGTAAAACTTGAACGTGGAGTGACAACAAAAAATACAGTAATGGTAAACTAAATTCATAGCGACTTTGCTAGAATTCCCTTGATGTAATCACCTCAAGCTCATAGGACAAATAAGTATGTGTTGTTGTTATTTATTGCATCATGATTTGTGTCATACTGATGCAGAAGATGTATGTCTCATTTTCTGGTAAACATTATGGGAAGAAAGCCTCCAGAAACAGTTCCTAGCTCATTGAATGTGATAATGTTTCATAGCTATAGCATTCAAGGACAAATCTGCGGTGCCATCATTCACTGGTAAACCATGTGCAGAAATAAATTATTTATGCAACTAAAAAGGGCATGGGAACCCAATTGAATTAAAAAGACTGTTGTCACACGGGCAAAAACATAGGCTAGCATGGTAATTGATTTGAATGAAACTATTCGCAAGGGAAATCCGATTAGGAAGCCTTGATTTTTCTCTCACATTTTTTGGTATTTTGTGATTGGCCAGTAGACTGGTCATAAAGAAGCTACATAACTTTTGTACATGAGTTTGCCTGGGCTAGGTGTAATTGGAATGAGCTTTGAAACATTTCACCATCCAGAAAAGTATATCCTTATATTGTATCAAATATAATTAATATTTTGTTCTTGTCAACATTATAGTGGTATTCTTTCACTATAGACAGGAAAAATGTCTACCAAAATAACAGGTACAGTCTGTGGCTGCCTTTGATTTTATATGTATTTCGATGCAGCCTTCACCTTCAAACCTGGTATCAGAAACCACCTAAATACACTTTAAGGCTACAAAGCCATCAAACCATCTCTCTCAGAGACAATTGGCATACATCACAGGTTAGCCTATAGCTAGGTAAAACATTGATGAATACTTAAACCATTGACGCTCGGTACAAGAGCTTGATAGCATGTTGATTTCTTCTACAATTTATTGAGGAATTATGAGCGTTTTAATATCAGAGTAACATAGATAACTAATAGTCATGAGAAATGGGTGCCAGCCTAATTTGATATTGAGGAAATTCCTTCACTAGATATTTTGATATAATATAATAATAATAATAATAATAATATTTTCAATTTTATTTGCTGATTGAGTCAAAAATGACATATAAGACTGTGCATAAAACAAATATCGTAATGAATTAGGTCAGCTTGTAAAAAAAATAGTTTTATCAAGTAGGGCAGTTCTTTTAAATCATTGACGGTCTCTAACATTTGAGGAAACTCTTGCCATGCAACGGAAACATAAGATCTGGAGATCTACATTAAGTTCATCAAGTTCAGTTAGTAAATCAGCTGGAAATATTGCTACAGGCATAAAAAATCTAAGAATTGTAAGATTCAGGTCACAGCAGATGTAGATGCAACTTGTATCGTATTAGTGGTTGTATTTGGAGACGAGTCTCCAACATATTCTTCAGTTGCGGTTGCTGCAGTTGCCTTCTCCTGGAAGTAGAATCAATGAACTTATTCATATTAATATTGAAAATAATTTATATCAGAGCTCAGGAGAAGGCTACATAAGTGACACAACATTAAGAACAGGAGTTGATCCAGGGTAAATTACAGTAGAAAAATGCTGAGTCCTGAGGCGCTTTATTGAACGTGTAGAAACCATGAGCTACAGCTCCTAGAGCAGATTCGTGCAATCGTAAATGAAATATATCACACAACTTGTACTTGGTATTACCAGTGTCATTGGAGTCTTTGGTTATTCTCTCCCATTCCAGACCAAATTGACCTATGTCTGAGAAAATGAGAACTCTTTAAAAAAAAATATGTATATATTACCAAGTCAATATAAACAATAGCATTCTGTGTGATAAATGTAAATTAAGCAAGATTTGAAACATTGTTTAATCTGCGATTTAACATAAAAAAAAACATAAAAAGTAATTGTTACGTATTAACGTCATAAATGAACTTACAGTAGGTGTCGTGAGCAACAACTCTTCAACAGATCCATCTGCTCCATCATCATAAATAAACTCTCTGTCATGGGTTGTATTCTACTGAAATGCAAATAATATATTCTATTAAATGTATGAGGAACAAAGAAAAGACCTTCTTTTACTCGTTTAAAAAACAAAGGATAGCCTGTTTATCTAATTGAGCAAACAATTATGTGAATAATGGGTCATAATTCTGTGGAAGCAATAGAAAAAACAATGGAATCAATCGATAAACATAGCTGACAATAAGAGAACTTTCAATCATTCATTATTGCATTGTCAAATGAATTACATGATAATGCAAACAGTTGAAAATGCTATGCAAGCTCATAATTTTCTCCGACTCGAAAGTTGTCTATCGCAGTATCGTTGACACAGTTGAGATCTGTCTTTCTATTGTCTATTCTCAGGCCCTTCAAATCAAAAGGGAGTTTTGTATTTGAACATGATCTGATTATTTGTATTGATTCTCTGTCGATGGCAGTTGAGCAATAGCAGTACTGCCGCAGAATATCAGAATTACATTACACTATGCTAAGTTGCAACTGAACTAAAATATCAACAAGAGTAATCTGATGATCGACATCATACCAAAGAGAGTATAAGACTTTTGCTCAAACATGTAAGGTCCTCGATTAATATTTAAATCTAAGATTCAGAGTTCATAACTTTGGTAGCCATGTAGTCCATAGTCAACATTTTTTAATACATAGCCTGTTATCGATTGTCTGAAGCCTACATGTAGTATGTACATATTGACATTACCTGTTTATCACAAGGAAGTATCATATATATTGTCAGTGGAATCATTTTTTTCTTTTGCATTATCTATTATGCAGCAAGAAAGATAACTAGACTACAGAACTTACATTGAGAGGATCATCTTAAAATAACGACAATGATGTTATCCGTAGCAAAAGGTGAAACCAGTGTCATTGACAGTAACTCACATCAAAACAAAAAACAGAAAGAGATTCATTTTACATTCCTGAATTTTTGCAGTATCAAATCTAACCGTCTGATTTATTGATGCATTCTGAAAAACTAAAATCCAATGAACCATTATTATAAACAATACTACATGAGTCATACTTCTTAAATTTGAGATTTGTATTGCAATTTGATTAAATGGTGATGGTTATCAGTTTGAGGTGCAGTGAATTGTACTTAAGTATATGATAAACATGAAAATTTTCATATAATATGATAGAAGAATAAAATTTTCACAACCACCATTGTTTTAAAATCTCGCGCAAGCACAATACAATTTATCACTGTGAACTACATGTTTGTGACAGGACAGTAAATTTTCATTAATTAGGACTTATTGAGACAGAGACATCATTTTCCTTGTCAACATTACTCTCTGCTCAGATAAGTATTATGATGTCAATTTTAGCACACTGTTACATACTGTTCACTGTTACCAATGAGACAGGGGAGAAAGACATGAATATTTGGTACTTCTAGGCCATTCTGGAGAAAATTGAAATGAATTTGAGAATATAAACAATTTCAGTACTATTCACATCACTAATACATGATGATAACGTTAATATATTGTCACAAGATGTCATATAATTGATACCAGCGTTATCAGAGTATTTGGTTATTCTCTTCCATTCCAACTCAAATTGATATCAGTATGAGAAGATAAGCAATCTAAACAATATGAAAAGATGAATGAATATTGAATATCGTATTGTAAAATTCAATATAAGCGATATTAACATTTTGATATGTGCAGTTGTAATAGTACAAGTATTATAGAAGCAATTAAATTAGACAAAGATAAATTGGTTAAATAAAAAACAAGAGCTAGCGTATGCTCAATTGTAAAATTGACAATATTAAAGTAAATATTATATGTTTTCAAGACCTTGAGTAACATCGATATTTAAACGGATTCATGCAGTGAGTTCTGACGCGTATTTCAATACTTACCTCATTCCAATTTACATGCTTTTTCAACATCTGGTCTGAAAACCAGTGTGCTTAACACATCTGCACATCGTTACTGCATGCTGTGATTTTAATGTCAATGTGGGGCGGCAAAGCAGTGTCAACCAGTCTATAAAACGTTACCATTGAGATAAAAATGTCCCTGTTGGTTGAACAGCGAAAGTAGTGGACAGTTTATTTCCATACCATAGTCCAGAACATGTTTGATAATTAAAATCTGTTGATATAGCAATATTTCTTTTCAGTGGATGGTCCAACAGATCCATCCATTTTTTCTTGTCATCACCAACCATAGTTTAGTGTAAGCATTATTATTAGTTTCTATGAATGGTGGGTTCTTCTCATTCACAGCACCAGGTAGATAAATATCCTAAAGAATATCATGCCATGGTGAATTGTGTCATCGTTGGTTGTATCGGTGCTGCCAATTCAGTCACCAGTTCATGTCCATCAATAACGCTAATGAGACAGATTAACGTGATATATCGCCTTTCAGTTTTTCAGGCACTACTTGTCCCATCTCAAAAAATTCCTTCACTGACACGTTGCCAGTAGTATGACTTATGTTTAAAACCCCATGTTCTTAACATGATTGATTGGACATTAACTCAAATGCATTGCAAACCAATAGGCACCAATGGGCAAAATGATACAGTAAATTACGTTATGCAAAACGCTTGATGAAATTCTAAGCAGTATTACATGCAAAGCACATTGTGTACAACAATGGATCAACTTTTTTAGGTGATTGTTTAGCATGGAAAGAGAAATGTTTATGCTCATAACTTCTCTACTACTGAATTTATCATCAAAGCCACAATCAAAACCTCGGAAATACTCTCTAGTTTAATGGAAGCTAGTGTGTATAACATGTTGATAAACCTATTTTCTGTTTTTGGCTGGAAAAGAGTGCATGTTTTGGACCAAATAAAGCCGGTTTAGCCACAAAAATCCAAATATCATAAGATTTAAAGCCATAATCAACAATCGTTTCGATAAAACCTGTTGTTCATCATCCTGACAACAAATTTGGCTGACATCTTTCTGAATTTCTGATCTTTGGCTGGAAAATTTTGACATAAATTAGTTAAAATTTGGGTTATTATCTGTTACAGTTGTGACAACCAGGATCTGTAAGCTGGCAAGATTATTGATTGAAGTGACAGTCCAAGACCAAAATGGTATATTGATTTGGAAATTTTAGTTTCTGCATTGTTGGGGTCGCATATAATGAGGGGTCAGAAATGGCCCTATTACCATTGCAAAAATAAATTTCAAGTCTCGAAGGCAGGAGGCCTAAAATCATAAAGTTTCACCAAAATGTCACCCCTCCAGTTAGTGCCATGCCTCCTCTTTATGTTGAAAGCACAAACTAATCAAATACCTCAAAAACAACTCACAGAGGGCACAATTTAAAAAGGGCAATTTTTGCCCCAAAATGAGCTTCCAGAGGTCACTGCGACTCAACGTCAAATATTTGGGAGGTTTCAACTGTGAAAATAACACATGATCACCAATACAATATTAAAAAGTTTTAAAAAGCGATATATCACATTAAAGGGAGATTAAAAGATATAATTTGGAAATACAAGAAAAGCATTTGTTGCATGCCCAAAAGTTGAAGTGACAGTTATGTTGAAAGCTATGCTGTTAATGGATGACAGGCTAATAGATGATTTTATAGGATATAATAAGGAAATGCATGGAAATAATAAGCAGTTTTACAGTGCCAAAAACATGGAATGTAATATTAAATCCAAAGCTATGGTGTTAATGGCTAAGATATGAATTGCTAAATTTGTGTCTTCATTATAGTAAGTCAGTGCAGGAGTTTTTTTCTCCTGGACAGTTTGTGTATTCTACCTGACCTTCGTGTGTTGCAGTGGTATCGTCATAGCCTGGTGGTTTCAAATCAGCTTTTGGAACTGGTCTTTTTCAATGATTCAAGCATTCATAGTTTTACTAGCGATTAGGAATTTATTGTGAATAATAATGTGAGGTGTATACATAGATTTAAAAACAGTATAGATAGGTCATTGTGTGCCCCTGTCTATCAAATAATATGATAGCTACTTTAGCCTCAGAACTAGGAATTTTAGCAATTTAGACCATAAGGCTGGGTGTCACATGACTGTTAGTAAAACGATCTTCCAGCCACGATCTTCTCACAACATTGTGATTGGATCAGAAGTCGTTTTACTCAGTATAGCCTTCTCTCATTGGACACTTTCTGATAAGGTTAACATCATTAAAGGTAAAGTTGAGTATAGTGATGGACATGTCTTATTAATTGTTGCACTACTACATGTACTTTCATGCAGTAACTACTTTCTACATACATTATTTACATTCATAGAAAACTAGAGCTGCCTCTACTTTGTGTCATGTGTAAACAGGGACCAAATGGCTGTTATATCTGAAACCAGGGGCTTTAGAATAACTGATACAACTAAACTCAATACAATGATAGAACAGGCTCACCTAAAATCACTGTTACAAATGTCTGACTTGCTCAAACAAGACCTTCTCAGTACAGAGCTATCAGTGGATTGTCCTCTCTACTAGCCGCCAGTCTTTTGGGTGACTCTACAAGTAATATAATCCTCTTATGAGTAATCTAGCTGTCCTCATGAGTATACATGTTGTACAGTAATCAGTCATAAGTAGAGTCCCTTTCCAAATCTTGCCTTCTTCATTTTCCTTTTGCTTTTTAGGTTTTCATAGTATTTTTTTGTTGTAGTTTTTAGTGTTCTTTGTTTGGACCCATAATATATACTAATGATATATATATATATATATGTAGTTGGTACAAAGGTATAATATGATTCCTCAGTACGAAATATGATAGTAGTCTGCACTCTCTGTTTGCCACTATGTGACTGACTGGTTTCTGGCTGAAACATGTTATTGTTGGTCTGTTGAGAACTTAATTCATAACATCAATCAGTCAAGAACATATTTATATTTACAATTTAAGGTGTTATCAATAAGTAGAACTTCAGCAGTTACAACTTACAAGTGAACTCTTCTTTCACCATGCTATATGGAATATTAGTCATCATATATTACTTTGGAGTTGCCCCACCATACATAAATGAAGGCAACTCCCATTTTTACATATAGTTGGAATACAAAGATATTTGTCTGATTTACATTCTTCGTCTTCCCACGGAGAGGTCACAATATGGTGCGAGGTACATTTGAACTTTTATATATATTTAATAGTGTCATTCACCCAAACACTGATTACTTGGAAGCCACAAACTATAAATCTTGAGGTATGAAAAACAAGCCTTGTCATATTTTGTGCACAGAGCCACATCAATAGCTCAAGTTACACAACATTCTGAATAACTTATGCACTGATGATATGGTTTACAATATTATTCTTGTAGGTTGGCACGGTTGTACTTTTTTTTAATGGGATAACAGCGGATACTACTGGCATGGGAAGTTTCTTATTAAATCTGAGCATGAGCTCATTGAATGTCAGATGTGATTTATTAAAATGGTGGAGTGAAATTGATTATTGGCATAACAACCTGGCTCAGCATCAATCATCAATGAGCTGACATTAATTCTATAATAGCCTACACCAGTCTTGCAATATGCTATTAGATACTGACAAAACAAGTCTAGAGAGAATCCAGTGCACTGCTACTCTGATTATGCTGCACTTCTCTGACCACTTTGAAAATAGGCTTGACAACCTAGCACTGCCAAAAATCTTAACTTAACTGCACACATCTTGCAGCGAATATGGCACAAAAATAGCCAATTAAACTCCTGTATTAAAGTAAATACAAACATAATATCTGCTCACGATCGAAAGATAGATAAACACTGCCAATCTAAGTGTAGAACCACCAAGAGACAAAAACCCTTTCAATATGCAAATTTTCAAATAATGCAGCTCATTTTATTTTGTTTTTCTAATTGTGTGCCGTACGTTCGACGCTATCAACCTATTATAGGGAGAATATGAGGAATAGGCACTAAAAAAAGTTCAACTTCAGTCAGGGATTCTAGTCAGCATTTGGCCATTGTAGTCCTCTTGAAAGATGCCATCCGGTTTTAATTTTGTAATGTAGATTTTTAAACAGATAAAATCTTGATAGCGATTGTTTCAAACCCTTAATGTTAACAACCCACACATCTATGGCCAAAGTTGCACTAAGGTATTTGTTTGATCTAAATTCTTTGTCTTCTCACGGAGAAGTCGCAAGGCGGTGCAAGATGCATTTGAAGTCTTGAAGATTTTATGGTATCATTACACTCAAACACTGTTTACAGGGCCTTAGTTAAGAAAAGTTTATATGGGAGGCAAAGCTCCGAGGCAATCCAAATCATCACCAGGAGGGGTGCTGTTAGTTCCTCCCCAAGCAATTTAAGGCGTTTAATTAGCAAATGCAAATCCCAGAGAGCTGATTCTGACATGGATTATTTAACTATAGTGTTTTAGGCCACTCTATTTAGCTTTCTCCTATTTAGCTCCTAGAACTACGGACCTGGTTTACTTTGAAGCCACAACTATCACTCTTTAGGCATGGAAGACAAGCCTCCACATAATTTCCCCCCAGAGATCTCAGAGTTTTCAGCCAGACAAGGTCACCACATCAATGGCTAAAGCTACACAATGACTTTGAATAATTCAGGCACTTATGATATGATGGGCTGTTTGTGACAAGCATTAATTTTTTAAGAAAAAAACATAATATTGGTTACTCTGGGTTTTTCAATGGCATAATAACATACTGTATCATGTAGGATGTATTTTATTAAAAACTGATAAAGATCTTATCTCTCATCACATGCCACATCCTCAAGCATTGGAAGCCAATTGCGTTGCCTTAGTCTTTATATCTGTGACGGGTTGCTCTCTGTTTGCAGGCAGGTCAGTCAGAGCACACCTCGGGGCCAACCAAACCCCTGTAGTCGATGGACCACAGAGGGATTTGAACCCACGACCTTCAACATTTGCAAGGTATAGCATTCTTACCAACTGAGCCACTTCCTACTCCATGTTTGCATACATGACAGATCGTGAACAAGCATAGGGCTATTATAATCAGGCACATTTCTCAACAACGCTGCAATGGACCACTTATGAAACTTTTCATGAGCAGCTAGCCAGATTTGTTCGAAGCCTGTCACCCGGACATAAATTAGTACATAGCATTCAATATGTCAGGCCCAAAAACTTATATAGAGTAATAAACTAAAACACCTCCAAAAATAGACACACTTTGTATATTACACCTGATCGGTGGATTCATTTCAATGATTTACAGCCTTTCATGTGGTCAACCCACACACTTTTGCCAAAATCGCAATATGATGTTTCTTTGATTTTAAATATTTGTTCGTCACTGCGTATGTGATATTGGATAAGGTCACACAAAGTTCGCTCAATGTTTCATATATTATTTGATAGTGTCATTCACCTAAGCACTGATTACTTGAAAGCCACGAACTATAAATCTTCTGGTATGAAAAACAAGCCCTGTCAAATTTTTCGCACCGAGCTATCAGAGTCTATAACAAAGCCACATCAATGGCACGGAAACACATTGGTTTTGAATAATTTATGCATTGATGATATGGTGCACTGTATATGACAAGCAAACAGATTTTGAGAAAAACTCATACGCCAGAATAGCACTAACAAATACAGATTGACTTGGCAACAGAAAAGTCCCAGTGAATTAAATGCGATTTTTTCCCCAGATTAGGGCTGAGCATTGCAATAGATATTTTTTCCCCTTGGCATTACATTTTGAATCGAAATCAAATTGGGACTTATTCCCAATTTTTTTGGTTATTAAAGTTGACGTCCGAAAGTATATAAGCATTGTTGAATGAATTTTGAGTGACTTCCACAGTGTGAGCAGAATAAGATTTCGGTATTGGCGCAGCCCTAAAATCAGGTAAAGTCAAAAATTAGTTTAAAATATGTTTTCCATACTTTGTCCATAATTCAAAAAAGTCACCTTCAAGTGTAAGTGGCTGGGTAGATTTGGTCAGGACTGGAAATAATTGGAAGAAAAAAATCATTTATGTTGACCATTTGCAATGATAGCACATTTAATTCACTGTGGTGGGTATGATCCAGTTGCCAGCTTCCGCTAAATGATAGAGACAGATAAGTTTTGGTACACAAAATCTTCAAGATATGTCAGGTGCAATGTACGGTGCTGTCAACCTATTCGGTAAAAATAGATAAAATAACGGTGTGATAACCATGTCTTGACTGTCTTGACAAGCTTTGTTCAGTGTTCGGTGTCCCCCCCCCCCCACCCACCTAACAAAGCTTGTCAAGACATGCTAAGTCTGCTGGTGCCGACATAGGTGTAGATTTTGGCAATTCACCAAGTAATACATACATTATATTGTCTATTGCTGAATATTTCTATCTGTATGTACTGAATTATAGTATGGTATTTTTAAGATTGACATTAAAAATCACATGTGTTGGCTCTGACGAAGTTGTTTTTTTTTGGTACATCCGGTTCAATTTCAGACAAAAAGGCTATGAGGATCGTCTAATTTTGTCTTGTCTTGTCGTATGAGAGGACTGTGATAGAATGCGGAATAAACCAGTCAGAATCAGGCGATATATGGCATCCATCGTATTCAGAGGACCCGGATAAATTTGATTTAGCATATATTGGTAGTAAATCTGTCAGAAAGTTTTAAAGTCAGCCAGATCCATCACCATAATGCAAAGTCGTGTTATAAGGTTTTGACATGTATCTGTTTTGCGTGTTTTCTCCCTGATTATTGAGTAATTTGGGCGGTCAAAAATAAAATTAATACTTTTAATCCGATATCGCACCCCGGTTAGGACAGGATGACTCGTCAGCAATGTTTATACGGTTTAATCCGCTCTTAGAGCTGCTGTAACACAACCACTCTGCCCAATGTGACCTGACCTGTCTGTTAATTGCGAGAAACTTGGTGTTAAATATAGCATCTCTGAAGGCATCTTTGTTTATCAGTTGTTGAACTTGGAATGAACCCTTACTAGCAAATGGGGATGTTTGAATATTTATGATTATAAAAATAAACATTATAACCTTAAGCCAAGGGAATGGGTAGGAAATGGTTATTATCTGAAAATTATGTAAAATGTGACTGCAAATGAGGTACGTTGCAAGGTTTTTCACCTCCGATCGCTTTTACACAGGCTACTTGGAGGCGAAGTAATAGTAATGTCATATTCAGGTAAATGATACTGGACAGATGAAATGAACCCACTAAGTGTGTAGCATATAAATGAGAGAGACGGGACACAGCTTATATGGCTGGAAAATGGCAGTTACAAAAACAAGCTAGCTGAATAATTGAATACATCGCTTTCATGTGTTTGTGGTTGAGATTTTGGTTTATTGCAATGGGAAAACACAGAAGGATTTTCAACTGCCGGCAAAAAAACTTCTACATATGGTGTTACATAGGAAGTTTTTTTAATCAAATGGCTACAAATGCTCAAAAAATCAAATAACCTTGTCACATTCTGATTTTCTCAATGATAAAGTCAGTGGTACAAGAACTAGTGATGGGACGAAGACGGCAAGTCCCGTAATTCATATTTAATTTTTGTAACGTGATATATCGACTTATCTGTTTTCCAGAAACTGCTCGTCCCATCTCAAAAACCCCTTTTCTGACACATGCTTAACCTATTTTCAGTTTTTTTGGGTAGAGAGGTGTGCATGATTTGGACCAAATAAAGCTAGTTTAGCCACAAAAATCCAAATAAAAGCTCAAGATGTACAACAATAATCAATAATCGAATCGATCAAAATCTAGCCAATCTCCTGCTTATCTTCATGCTGACAACAAAATTGATTGACAGATTTCTGAATTTCTGAATTGTGGTGTGCAAATTTTATCCTGAATTAGTGAAAACTTGGGTTATTAATGGAAAAATAAATTGGAATTTTCTAGTCCCTGCATGATTGGGGTCGCATCTAATGAGGAGTCAGAAATGGCCCTTTTACTATTGCAAAAATCGATATTAAGACATGGAGAGAGGAGGCCTGAAAACGTAAAGTTTTATTAAAATGTCACTCCACAAGTAAATACCATGTCTCCTCAATATGGAGAAAGCATAAACTTATCAAATACATTAATTGTAAGGCGTAGAGTGAAAATTTAAAAAGGGCCCTTTTTTCAACAAAATGAACTTTCAGATGTCACTGCGACTTAACGTAAAATATTTGGAAGGGTCAACAGTGAAAATAACTATATTGATCACAAATACAATATTACAAAGTTTTAAAAAGCGCTATACCTCATTAAATGACATCATAACATATGATGTCATGCACCAAACACATAATTTACTGTACTGTGGTGCAAGGCTTTGAATATATAACCAACACAGTGATCACATCCTTTATTTAGACTGATCATTGCCAATGATGAGGTTGCAGTAAAACCCCATCCGGTTTCAATTTTGTAGATTTTAAATTAGATAAAATCTTGATAGCTATAATTTTAAACCCTGAATGGAATTGGAGCCAGCAAACCATTAATTGCATATGGTGGCTTAAGAAGGGTGGATTAATGATTAATGACAGTTCTCAAAAATGCTGAGCTTTCCTGGTATTTCTTTAATCTCTCACATTTGGCAAAGTAAAAATAAAATATAAATCCAATGAGATGACATATGTGATAGGCAGAGAACACTTTGTGCCTAGCGGTCTTATGGGTATATTTAGCTTGCAAACCTAACCAAAGTGAGGGTGTTCCCTCCGGGCAGCCTCAATCAGTGAAAATATAATTTCTTTCTTGTTCTTGTTTTGTCACATCAAAGAAATTTCTGACTTAGACAGAAATAGATGTTATTGATACTTTCAACTTGAGATTTATGTCTTTGAGGACTGTCAGATAATCAAGGATTTAGCTTATTGACAAAGTTTGAAAACCACATTTTGATTAAGAGGCAAAACAGCATGGTGTTACTCCTCGGAAGTGAACCCTGGACTCGTCTTAATTGAACCTATCTCCTTTGATTTTCGTTTTCACGCTGGCAAGGAATTTTAAGTTCAAGTTTAAGTTTAAGTATATCTACCTGTAATAGGCAATCTAAAGCCGCATTCCTCAACAAACTCTGCGGATCTGAATGATTTTATTTGCTTATTTTTATAAATACAATAATGCTTGTTGAGGGACATCCTCTGGTTTTGATTAATGAACTTCTGACTTGGTTTCCTTTTAGGACCTCAATTTGGCTGAAGAGTATATTCAATACTTTAGCTGAAGCAACTAGTTTGTGCAGAATGTGTAAAGAATGTAAACAGGTATCTATGATGAATCATATTCAAGCATAAATCAGGATTATCTTGTACATCAGTGAAATATTTGCTGCTCCCAAACCTATCATAAGTGTTTGGAAGCCGATTACAAGCAAAGTCTTCATCACTTACATAGTACCACTGTGAGTTGTCCAGAAGGAAAGTTGGGAGTGAATTTAATAAAATTTGTTGTTTTTTTTCTCTACACTAGGTCTCATTCAACTGCCCTATTTAACAGCCCATTAAGAGCAGGTGGCTTATGCGGGGTAGTGACAAAAAGGCGGAGAGGGATCTTTATTCTTTGTACAAGCACAGTAAACCTCCTGTATTTATGGTCCTAATCCGAACAGACCTTGCTATGATATATGGTTTACAGGAATGACGGACGGCGCAAGGAATTGAACCTGGATCTTAAGATCACAAGTCTTTACCCTTAACCGTTAAACAATTTCTTAAAATCACTTCTCATCCAGTAACATTGAGGTTTTCTCCAACACTAAAGTTAATTTTAAAAGAGACTATCTATGCAGCAAATTTAGTTATTATGAGAAAGTGATCAAGCAAAAGAATCACTGTTCAGGCACTGTTCCAAGTGCACGGATATCAACACAGGTGTGTTATTCTAGGGGAGGCAGAGTGCTGGATGCTAGAATGCTGAATAGAGTGGCCTAAAAATGCTATAACTAAGATCTGGATCAGCTCATTTAGGACTTCCAGTTGCTATTTATATCATTAAAACACTTTTGAGGCGGGGACTGGGGACTCAGGAGGAGTGTGCAATACCCAACCTGGGGTTACCTCACACCCTTAATGATTTTTGCATCCCCTACAATTTCTCCTTAACGGCGGCCCTTCAACAGTTACTTTGTGAGTTATCATGGCTATGCAATGATCAACAAAGAAACTTGCCAGTTCCCAGCCATGCGACCTTAACCCAAGCAGTGTTCATACCGAGGGTAGTCCTAATTGCTTCCACTGTCACAAATTCACTCACGCATTATATACAGTCGTACCTAAGCACGCACATCAATCTCCACATAATTATTTATCTATTGAGACATTTTCTTGTATTTTCAAGACGTTGATTGTACATTGAACATAAATAACCTATCTGTTGCTTGGGAGTTTTTGATTTATTGTCTTTCACCCATATAAAACATACAAACCCACACTCAGCAGAGCATTTACTGTTGTGGAGACGGTACACACAGAATAAGTCTATTGATCATAGCTAAGGTCATAGGTCACAGCTAATACCATAGGTAAGATTTCTGGAAATAATTTCTCTTTTTTTTCATTGTTTTAATGTGACTTGTCCGCAGTAGAGTTTCTCTGACTAGGATTCTGTAGCACATATAGGTCGAAAGGTTACCAACCTGGATGCCAGCTCTTGAATTCTTTGACAGAGTGATATCTCCAGAGCTGTGATTTGCAAAAGCATCTGTATAGCGTGTATATAGCACGCAACTGGATGCCCGTATGTAAGAGTGTAGCGTATCACTTGAGTCTTGGTAGTGCCCTAAACTTTGCTCCAAAAGTTTTATAATATTTAAACTTAAGTTTTAATTTTGATTTTAAACCCTTCAGTCTTTCAGTTGGGTTAAATTTAAAGTTGTCATTTACAGGATTACAGGATGGAGAGGATCCTTGCTGCACTTGTGTTTGGGTGTACCATTTTGGCAGCAAGTGGTAAGTAACCACCGAATCAAAACATTTTGAATGGCATTGTTGGGAGGAGTTTGTATTATAAATATAGCTGATTAAGAGTATTTAGTTTTACATGTCCAGCAAACAATTTGAATTGATTACTATTAGCAACAGCATAACATTTTTATCTTTTTCATACTGTTGTTCAATTTATACTCCATGTTAACCACTGTGATCTCATTTGCCTGGTACTCAGAGCAGTTTTAAATACAATTTATATTATATATATAAAATGCAATTGGGACGCCAGTAATTATCCCAATGCAAAACTTATTTCAGATATAAACTCAGTGTGCTGTTTCTCAAAGCTCAGAACTCAGTTTGAATTAAACTAGAGAACATATAAAATATCTTAAATGTATACAATAAAATTTAAAAAGTCAAACTCGCCAAGGAGCTTCCTCCGTCTAACTTGTCAACTTGTTAACTTCTAATTTTTCTTTTAATTAATTGTTTTCAACTTTCATTTTTTTTTCACAGGGCATAGAGGGCATCATCATGGGCATCAACAAGGGCATCAACAAGGGCATCATCCAGTTTTTGGCGAAGAGCAGGAAAACGTTGTTGAGGTGCAACCTATTGACGTCGAACCGTCACAGGAAGTCGCTTCCGTCCCGTTACAGGAAGTCGATTTTGTAGATTTTACCCTGGATGTTATTGCTTTCAACCCGATACTCGCACCGACTCTTGATCTTGGCTGTGTTGACCTCCCTGGCGACATCACCCAAGGGGAGCAACTTCCTGACATGTCTGCTGTGCAAGAATGCGAAAATAATGAAAGACGAATTGACAGTTGTACTAACGGGAATCCCCCGCAATGCAGGGACATAACTGTTCCTGATGGTAGCTGCTTTAGGTAAGTTCAGACTAATCATCAAAATACGCTACTGACCTTATGTTTTCAAGTGGTTTAATAATTTGTGAATAATTAAGACTTGTGAAAAAAGTTGGAGTTGTGCCCTCCGCGAATTAGGAGCCCGCGAATTATTAAGGTCAGAAGGTTTATAATAAATACACTTTATATGCTCTCTGTTTTTTATTTATTATTAATTTATTATATTTTTTCATTTATTATGCAATTTCTTTTGCTCTATATATTTATTTATATTTATTTATTTATTATACACTTTATTTGCGTGTGTGTCCAATAAGAATATTCTTACATTGAGAGCATTGATACAGCTAATCTATTTAGTGCACCCTTGTACAAGGTGAGGGCTGGCAAGCTAGGTTAATGTATGAAGAGCACACCTCTATTAGCGGCAATAGTAGTGACCTGGATTCGATGCGTAGGTTAACCATACATTATTTAAGGCTTAAATGCTCAAAAAGTTATAAAAGCTTGTAGGTTCCAAAGATGCTGATAAGCTCTTTTTGATTTTGAAGTTGCCCCTCACACATAGGCACATAGTGTCAAGCCTGCAGAGGGGGGAAGTCTGCTTGAATATGATATCCAATCTCTAGTCCATAGTGATCTAGTATTATACGGCATGCACAAATTAAAGCCCCCTTTTTCTATTGCGTATGCCCCATTATCTTATCTCCTCTTCTCTTTTGTTTCCACCTTCTGCAGGGAGATAACCCCTGGGAGGACCCCATCAGGACCTCACAATTGCTACTGAATTTAAATCATTTGTGGCAGGTGTGGTGCAAACTAGGTCCCTATATTGTACTCACGGTAATATGAACATTCCAATGGTACGAAAAACGTACATCTGTCATTTCTACCTTAATTTTACAATACAGATAAGCTATTTGGTTTATTACTTTTATTTGTATATTATATTATATTATTTTATGTTAAATTTTATTGTATTATATTATATTAGTTGTATTATATTTGTATTAGTTGTATAACTGTTTAATATATCCATGAGTATTATGTTACGTTTACTATGTGTGTGTGTATGATTCGGGTTTGTTTTTGCACTTTAGTTAGGGATTCATTGGCATTATTCACCTCCCAAGTTCATTGAAGATCACCCAAGTCGTCAAATCATTCTTTTTAAAACACAATAAATAGTCAAATTTTTCAATTAACATCTCTGAATTCATCATAAAAAATGTGATATGTTTCAGATGTTGTAATGCTTGTCCGGAAGGAAAACAGTATAGAGAAGAAAATACTGGTGGATGTCGAAGAGCCCTAGGACCGTGTGGTTCTGGACGTCGTGTTAGGGGAAGAAGAGGATGTGGTTTCTGCTGTGATGCATAAGGTGAGAATAATCAACAGGCCCGTAGTTCTAGGGGAGGCAGGGACGCCATGCCTTCCCTAAAATTCTCAATAGAATGTCCTAAAGATCTTAAAATTGAATATTCTATGGCAGATTCAGCTTCTCTGGAATTTCCACTTGATTATTAATTGCCTTAAATTGCTCAGAGAGGATGCTTTGGACTCGCCTCGAATTTTCGCTCACCCTACCATTTTTTCTTAACCGAAGCCCAGATCAATAACAACATTGAAGATTACCAAAAGACTCATGTACGTTATAGTCAGATTTGCATGCTAAAAGAATTAAAATCTGTACTTGAGTAATGAGGTATTGATGGTGGAAAGAGTGCCTCCCATGAGGGAAGGTAACTCTCTTTCCTTGCATTACGATGTCAGAGTGGATAGGAAGTGCGTGTTTGTTGTATTGCAGATTTCAATTTGACAAAGCGTATTAATCTGTATTTGGCAGGCCCGTAGTTCTAGGGGAGGCAGGCTTCCCAAGAAACCATGTCAGAATCAGCTCATCTTGGATTTCCATTAATTGCTAATAACATGCCTTTCATTGCCTATAGAACCGCTCCTGGTGAAGTTTCGGACTGGTCTCAAACTTTTGCCTCCCCTACTATCATTCTATAATACGGCCCTGTTTGGTATTGTGTCAAATCAATGCACAATGCGAAACATTCCTTATCATAAAGGCTTTGTAGGCCGTAACATTCCTCAGTGAAGTTACGAGGAATATCTACTGCTTCGATATGTTTAGTATTTCATTGTCAATTTGCTTCTTGAAAATTCCAGACCACGTTGCAAAGGACTGTCGTTCAATAACGGCTTATTGTTTATTTTGTAGTGATCGTCAAGGGCTAATGACTACTTGGTTGGACACAAAACACTGATGATTCGCTACAGAATGACCTTGACCAGAGATTAATTGAACAATATGAAGATGAATATTATATTATCCACACAATTTATTCAATATTACAAAGCCATATGTCTGGTAACAAATACATATGCCACCGACAGAGAAAATGGCCAAGACATTACGAAATCTATTGCCATGGTTAATCTAACATATAAAATGATTGTATCTTTGAAATAACCTCAGCAAAAGTTGCTATTTGCATTTGAGATTACTTAGGCTCACATTTTGTCTGATTTTTGTTACACCAACATTAACATTGCTTATCTGCCAGCTGTCACACTAGTGTTGAGGTTAAACCCTTTGAGCTTATATGAGAAGTTGAGAAACTAGCATAATATATAGAAACACTTTTCTTGTAAGTTGCGACTCCTGAATTCATAATCTTGTCGAGATGGTAAGCTAATATTTTCTTTGTCAATGTTGTTGCATAAAAGAGCCTATGAGACTTATATATAACTGATCACATCAATAAAAATGCTCCTATTCTGGCTTCAATTCATGTATTTCTGTATTTGTGTCGCAGGGCCGTTGTATAGAAAAAATGATAGGCAAAATTCTGAAGCAGGTCTAAAGCATCACCAGGAGGGGTGCTCTACGCTCCTCCATAAGCAAATTTAAGAAATTTAGTTATCAAATGGAAATCCCAGAGGAGCTGATTCTGACATGAATTATTCAATTATAGTGCTCTAAGGCCACTGTAATTAGCTTTCAAGGGGAGGCAGTGCCTCCTTGCCCCCCCCCCCCCCTAGAACTACGGGCTTGTGTCGCTGTACAATTTAGTTATAATTGCAACTTACCAGGACTTGACGAAATTTTCAAGAATGCTACAGTTTAAACACTAAATCAGATGCCTCGCTTCAGGCATACCCATCATTCAAGGAAGCTTTCTCCAATCTTTAGTGGATGAAAATGAATATGAAGTAGCTTTACTAGCTATAGTGGTGTGTACTGTAATATTTCACTTATAAGGCACCGGCCTTATAAGTGAAGACCCTCCCTCAGAAAACATAAAAATGCTCCAGTTATAGGCACCCCACAGCAATAAGGCACCCCTTTGGAGAAATAGCCGCCCACAGTGGAATTCGAACTCATGCTCCACAAGGCAGACGCTGCTACCGCTGAGCTATCCATCATCACTTATAGAGAGCTAGCTGTTTTGGTCCAAATAATATATATAAATGCTTCACATGATATATGACATATGATCCTTTCTTAAAGGCGCCTTCACCTAGAATGCGTGTCTTATATGTGAGGTATTACTGTTAGTGATGGCCTAGAATTTTGTTATTGACAGCTGTGTAAGATGATAATAACAGGAAACAGAAGTCAATTATCAATAATCAATAGCTGATTGCCCATACACAAGGGGCATTTTTGGTTAAAATGTTTGTTAAAATCGCAGGGATTAGTCACTCACCACATCGTGGCGGCGAAATAGTGTGCCTTAAGGACGAGGCTGCAATGTCTGCACCAATTTGCTCCCAGTTTGTATACAGGAGCACACCTGGGGTACCAACAACTCCCAGTAGACAGTGGACTGCAGTGGGAATCTAACCCACGACCATAAACACTTGGATGCTGAAGGAGCAGCGCTCTAACCAATGAGCCACCTCCTATTTTGAAGTATGATGCAGCAAACAGTCATCTAATATGACTGACACCAAGACAGTAAGTGTTAACTTGGGAAAAAAAATATAAAAAGAGAGGGTTTATCAAAATGACTTGATGAATCCTAAAAGATGAAGGCTAAATTTACCTAAAAATAATACGTTGCAGTTGCCTTTTCAGGTAAATTGAGAACACAACTTCATATGCAATGGCAGATTTTGACAGATTGAAGCCTTTTGCCATGGATTTTCACCTGATTTGAGCTGTTTAAGAGTTGCCCATCCTCAGTTTTAAATTTCTAACTAAGTAAAGTAACGATGTTGGCAAATTTACATAAAATGTATATTGTTTTATCGGTAAACAAATTTTTTTTTTGGAAACATTTTGAGCCGTTCATATTTTATTGCTCATTTCAGTATTTACTGCAATTACTACGAAACAGAGTGTGGAGAAATGAATGAAAAAAGTCATGCATCCTGCATGGCGCATTTCGTCATACCAGAAGTGTGTTAAGTCAGATGATTGATGTGTACTACTTAAAACGATATGAGGCGTAGATTCAACCATATCTATCACAGATGCAATACCATATCATTTGCAGTTCATCCCGCCAATTTGCGGCAAAGTTGGCTTGTTGACATGGATGATAGAACTATGCAAGAGAAAACAAGTCTTTAACCATGGTATATTTTTATTCAATTCTTTAGCAGTCCAAAAAAGTTGGTTTGTCATAGTTTTTGGACATGGTTTTTTTAGGGAAAATTTAACAGTAACATGTCAACACAAACACTGTCAAATAGAATTAAAATGTATAATTCAACAGGTCACTCTATTTACACGATTATTGCACCCAAATCACGATCAAATCATGATTGTCATGTGTGATTATGTTATTTGTAATAACATCTTTGAATGTAGCCACACAACTTGATAATAATCAGTACTGCTAGACCCCAACCGCTCCTATAAATACTATATTATGAATACAAGTGTAAATAGTCTCTACTAGTAATATATCAATTGATAATACGTAACAGTGAAATAAAAATTATCTCACAACATAAGCGAAGAAATATGTGATCAAATAAATGTATATTTAGTATAAATAAAGATGATTTCGATGTTCAGTTTAGTCCAGAAACCGGACTGCCCAGAATATAGGCGATGTTTTCTATTATGCGGTGGTATCAGCACTCCTCCTCTGAGCAATTAACGTTTTCAAGTTGATAGGATGCAAGGTAGTCCTCCATGTCTTGGATGTTTGGTAAAATGTAAAAAATGTAAATCACCTTTTATTAACGGCTCCCCAGCAATATTTACAGGAATATAACATAGATACATATACATATTCAATTTAGCACACTCCTGTACAAGGTAGGAGTGGGTAGGGGTGGGAGAGCTCACCTCCTTCATATGATACATCTGTTTTAAGGTAGTGACATGGGGTCAGCAAAACTCAATTTTCTATACACTTTTGGAAAGCTGCCGAGCTACTGATCGCTAATAGCTCATCAAAAATGTGATTGGATGACGCTCATAATTTTTTCAAGGAAATGAGGCCATAAAGGCCGTTTTTAGCAAAGTGGATAGTTGATTTGATTGCTAGAAATTTCAAATGGGGGTTATATTTATTCCTAGAGATATAGTTTTTCCTAATTTTTGGTTGAAAATAATATATGATGAGCCCAAAGTAGCTTTTTTACGTCACGGCATAATGTGTGTGATTTCTGAAATCTGATGATATAATGTGAAATTTTAAGCAACGATTTGAGATAGATTGAATAAATAAGAGCCGAATGTTTCGCTACTCTCCGATGGAGTGCTCTTGAAATGAAACACCCCAATGCAGTATAACAAATTTATCAAGATCAGCACAAACCATCTAAGGTAGATAGGTTTGGCGTCATTTTTTGTTAAAGCCAAACTTGCTGTCAAAAAGACCATTACAAAGGTCAGACCAATTTATTGTTTAAAGTTGTGACCTACAGAGCAGCTTTGAATAAGCATAGTTCAGTCTGGAAATGCCAACAAAATTTGGCACTGCATATCAGTTTTCCCCGAATTTCACACTACAGAAAGTCAAAACCATCTAGTTAAAGGGGCTTTTAACGGTGTTTTTGGGCATTCTGTGGTAAGTAAGTCCGGAAAAACTTATACGCTTTGCATATTTATAACACCATTATACTTATTTTGGTAGCGTAGCATCGGGATTAGCTGGGAATCAAAGAAATAATTGTACTCCTTCTATGATTTCAACCCATAGATTTAATGGGCATAACCGCATCGATGTTGGCGGCAAAAACTATGGTGTTAGATCACATTTTTTGTTCTCTGACAGAGAAATGCAATAGATTTGAGATATTGGTTAGGGTTATACATATTGTCATCAAGCAGGCCCGTAGTTCTAGGGGAGGCAGGGAGGCCATGCCTTCCCTAAAAAGCTATATAGAGTGTACTAAAAACACTATAATTGGGTCATCCATGATAGAATCAGTTCCTCTGGGATTTCCAGTTGCTATTTATATGCCTTAACTTGCTTGGGGAGGAGCTTACAGCACCAATCGTGGTGATGATTCGGATTGGCTTCAGACTTTTACCTCCCCTACCATGTTTTCAAAATTACAGTCCTGTCAACTGTCCGATTATTCAATTTTGTCATCCACCCAAAATGCAGCTATATCTGGAACCCACCTATCAATGTTTGGCATCTTTATGTTTGCCCAAAAACCAAATTAGAATGATACCATGATTCAAGTTTTGACATGTCTTATAATGACTCAACAAAGCTGGTGGCAAGACATTAACATTGAACATAAATCATGACTGTTTATAATGTATAATGTTAACTTAAACTCCTCTGTATCTAAGCTGTATGTAAGGTTTTTCTTGTTATTTTTTATTCTGCTAAAAGGATGGATATAAAATAATGCTTGTAATGGAAAGAAATAACATAAATATAGAACAAAAAGCATGGAGACATCTAGATAGTCCAGGGACTAGAGTGACAGCTCTCCCAAGTCTGCGGCAAGGTTGTGATTGCCCCTCACCATCCACCGCAGGCCACAGACGCCCCGCTAGACCATTCATGAGATCGGACCAATTAATTTAATACAATAGCTCATATTGACCTAGAGCAAGAGGGCGTCAAACCAGAAAACACACAACCGAGAAAGTCTACAGAAGATAAGAAATGGTCAGGCAAGGGACTGTATTGAGTTGAGCTCTGTGAGCTTGATCTTAGTTAGCAGGGCCATAGTTTAGAAAAAGGGTAGGAGAGGCAAAAGTTTGAGGCGAGTCCAAAGCATCAACAATAAGTTCCGCCCTGAGCAATTTAAGGCATATAAAAAGTAAATTGAGGTCCCTAATGAGCGGATTCTGATATGGAATATTAAATTATAGCATTTTAAGGCCACTTTATTTAGCAATCAAGGGGCTGCAGAGCGTCCCTGCCTCCTCTACAAATACGGGCCTGGCAGGGCTGTAGTTTAGAAAAAATGGTAGGGGAGGCAAAACTCCGAGGCACCAGGAGGGGTGCTGTTAACTCCACCCTTAGCAATTTAAGGAATTTATTTAGCAAATTGAAATCCCAGAGGAGCTGATTTTGACATGAATTTTTTAATTATAGTGTTTTTAGGCCACTGTAATTAGCTTTCTAGGGGAGGCAGTGCCTCCTTGCCTCCCCTAGAACTACAGGCCTACAAGAGTTGATATTTGTGTATCCTGCACCCCATTCAATTCTTCAAGGAGTGCCAATGCCTCAAAAAAACATATGAATATGAAGCTAACAAAGTAGGATAAAGTAGAAAAAAATGGGGTAGGGCTTAGCCGAATTAAATTTAATGCCCCGTAAAATTTATATATATGCTTTGAGTGCCAGCCAAGCACCTTGCAAAACAGTAAATCATCCACCAAACCTGCCAAGAGTTGTATTTCCGGATAATCTCACTTATTTGTTTGTATTTGAGTTTGTCATAAAAAGTGTGACGTCAAAGAATTTCTAATTAAGACAGAGAAATTCAGGGAATCTAGATGAGGGCTATTATGCGCAGACCGTATATGTCACAATGTATCTTCGGCTCAATATTCATAATTCAAAAGCCTGCAAGGTACTTACAAAAAAGCTCATAAATTCACCTTAAATTAGTGAGAAGTAGGCGCAAGCAGGATAAATTTTGACGCATCTCAAGCTCATTATTCATCTTTAACAAATCTCAAGTACTCACATATACTAATCTAATAGGTAAAGTTCGAATTAAATACATTGATAAACTTGCATACATTAAAAACTTGTTTACGGATTATCTGCTGGGGAATTAATTCAATCAGTAGCTACAGATCTAGGAAATTTGGGCTCATGTTATCTGTATAGCTTAAAGATTATTGATTTGGGCTCGATAACAGAATGTTCACCTGATGGGCAAATATTTTTCCCGAACCGATTGTCTAACTTAAAGGATGAAATTTCTGAATAGGGTGAAACAATGGCATCATCCCTTTACCAACTAACTAAAATTAGTATGAATTAGTTTCTGCAAAGAGCTTGCCAATTCAGTGATAATGCTGAGCTCGAATACTCCGCAAGTTATTTAAGAGCTAAACCAGGCTACAAAGGGAACAAACCCTAGACATGCAACAGTTATGTAAGCCTTTGATTGATGGAAGGAGTAAATCATGTTTGATACAGCACGGAATATATTTTCGCATCAAAATTTCGTTCGGTACAACAGGAAGCGGTCTTTAATGCTATTCCCATAGATTGTTAACTCCCGAAATCCTCCCAAAATCGCAACATGGGAAAATAGCGAATGTGGCAAAATCTATATTGAAACATCGGCAAGCTATGATGATTTAATGTAATTGTTGAAGTATATTATCACAGAGTAAGGATATACAGATATATAAGGATATCATCTGCATTCTGCGGAATTTTACAGTTACGTTGTTCTTTGAGACACTTTGCTTTTATACAATAATGCAAATACGAATATGCCAGATTTTTTTTTAAATACTTTCGCTAAATATGCTGGTTCCTTCGACAATATTGACAACATATTATAATATCTGCATGACCTGTATGCTTGGCAATATCTGTGACATAATTTTGACATTTACAGCCATGATTTTTTGTGCTGCATGTAAATTATCAGTCCAGCATCGGGTGATTACAATGACAGAGTATCTGCCTTAGAACTCACACCACTGGATGACTATATCAACCAGCAATGCAGGAAGTACATAGACAAAATCAAAATGCCTGATCATTGCCTGCACAACCTGCTTCCCAAACTGCAAACTGAATATCCACGATCTACTCAACTGAAGCCCAGGGCTACCCACTTCATAACTGAATTTTTATAACACAATTTTTTTAATACGAGGTTTCACTTTTTATGTAATGAGACGAGGTTTAACACTGTGGGAAAATCAATAGTCAGAATAAACAAAATTATATATATAATACTAGGGTGTTTTTGGACGTTTTTAGCAAAGTAAACATTTTCTTGACGTTTTTCCTATATAGATGTATTCCGTGTAACATTTTCTGAACGGTCTAGAACTCAATTTTGTAAATTAAAGTGTTTTGTTTGTTTGTTTTTGACCGATCAGAATATTAAAAAGAGAAGACAAGTTTCAACTTCTGCGAATACTTTTGGGTTTTGTAAAATCATACAGATTTTGTTGCATGAGAAAAGAGCTAACGTTGAGACTGCTACAAAGAACAAAACAACCTGAGTTCACTTTTAGCGACAGTTGAGGTTATGAAACTTTCAATTTTTGTATACCTGAGTTGCTGGCCTAGGTGAAAAACATAGTTTGGAACCCAGGATTTTACCCTGGTGTTTTGACAGTGCAAAGTTGTTTATTCAATAGCTCGATGGCATGGTGTTATTTAAACATCACCAACAGCTTGTTTGTTGGGGCTCAACAAGTAAGATGTTTTGCCTATCATATAAATATGGCCATGGCCTTACTTTGTTAGCATAACACCGGAATTAGATGGATGATCAAGCCCATTTATATCACTTCTTTAATGTTTTCAACCCTCAAATTTATTGGGCATAATTGCACCGGTATTGAAGGCAAAAACTATGATGTTTTTGATTTCAAACAGTGACATTCGAAAGGTTTGTGATATTGGATAGGGTCACTTATTTTCATCCAGTCACCAAAAATATTCGATGATGTCATTCATCCGGAGACAGCCGGAAGCCGCCGCCTATCAACGATTACATTCAGCGAGAAAGGCTCTAATCATTTTCCCGCGATTTTCACCATCAAAAATAAAAAACACCACATATCAGTGGCTTAGGTTTGACTAAGATGTTGATTGATATTGAGCGTCGATGAGTATTGCTATTTAGAATATTGAGGCGCTTGTAGCTTGAAATAAGATTCTGTATAAGAATTCAGTCACACAAACAAACAACATCCCCTCATACCAACATACCATCACATTTTGGTTAGCAAACAGAGAAGACATGAAATTGTGGCAAATTAACCAGTCTCAGCTCAGTAGTAGCTGGGTTGCAGTACTCAACAAAGCTTGGGCGTATAGTTCTGCCAAAATTAATTGTGAAAGAATGACAAAGTTAAGTTGATATTCACTGTAACCAAGTTAGAATATCATTATTTCAGTTTTTATATGTATCATCATGACTCTGCAAAGCTGGTGCAAAGACATTAACTTGGAACATAAATCATGATTGTTTATAATTTTGGGAAAATGTCTTGCTGACTCCCCAACCATTGATTACTTACAATACACTGAATAAAATTCTTCTCATGGAGCAGAAAATACTAACATAACATTATGCAGTTAGAACACCCAGTACAGGGAGTCATCCGCCATCGATATGATTGGCAATCCCTACTAGCATGAATGATATTGCCCGGTAAGTTGGCTTGTTTACAAAACTGCCAACAGTAATCAAATGTCTTCAGCGTTGAAGATTTGGACATGACAAGCATGTGAATAGGAACTATCTATCTTTGTGAGCCCTCTTAATATGGACTGCAATGATACAATAGCTCAAATAGACCAGAAGCAAAAGGGCCTCAAGCCAGAAAACACTGATAACCAAGAAAGCCTAGAGAAAATTTCATCTTGTCAGGCCGGGCATTGTATTGGGGCAAGCGGTGAGAGCTTGATCTGACCCAGAGGGCAAAATCTAGTGGTGGCAAGGTTGCGACAACATATCCTGACACTTAATACCACGTGGGGTGCTGGTAGGAGGTTTTAGGTTTTTAACACGGGTTTGTGCAACCAATTTAACACATAGCTACGACGTGTTAACCCCGACACCAGTTTATTAGGGATGAAGCAGTGTTCAATTGTCATAAATTCTTACGCACACCTTAGACATCCCTAAAAATACATGTATTCATATAGCTCAAAAGAAGTTGCTTGGGCACATTATATAATATCGTAAGCGTAATAATTCCAGAGTACAGTTGTAATCCGTTAATGCACTGGTGAGCAGACTGCACCGTGTACAGCCGTCATATGTTTTGTTAACAAACACAATGCAGGCCCATTGTAATCATGGAGTTAACTGTAAATCCTTGTTCTTAGCAATCAAATGCTTTGTTGTGAAAGTTCGTAGGTCAATCAAGCACAACTGACCAATGACACTCGGACGCGTAGCAGTCAACCCACTAGTCGTGGGAATGCTCCGCTTCAAGGATACTAAGCTAATAAGGTCATTGACCTCAAGCATATAGCTAATAAAATTGTGTTACTGAAGGAATACGCCATAGTGTGCCTTAGTATTTAGCCAAGCAAAACATAGCCTATGGTCCAAGCACATTAAGATAGATATCAGCATATTGCAGTTACTCCACAATTTGAATATATATTAAACCCTAATCTAAAGATACAGTTGCATGACAAATTTTTGTCATGGTATAGATAATTATTACTAGGGTCAATTACATTACAACCAGTTAGTGCATATACTGCCAGTGTATACAACACGACTTCTATCAGTGAATTTATCACTCCAAATCCTCACAACAAAAAATATTGATATATAGATTAAAAAACATGTAATCCAGGTGGTTGATTTCACAGGGGATTTTGACAAAAAAGAACTCATGTCCTAAGACTGAGTGCCTTTGTACCAAGAGTTGATGTTTGAATCCTGTTGAGGTTATTAGACGCTATTTGAAAACCACAGCTAGGTTAAGTTGCAAAAAATTGAAAATTACCTTTGATTAGTGGTTGGCGTTATTATAGTTAATGTCCCATAAAATTCAAGGAGTGCCAAGTTCTCAAAGTATCATGCCAAAGTTATTAGACAGCATTTGAATACCAGAACTAGGCAGTGGCGTATATTAGCACTCACGTGAGTGGCTGAATAGCTCAGTGTGTAGAGCGTTTGCCTAATAATCACTGTCAATAAGATTGTTGTGGGTTCGAATCCCATCAAGGACAGTTTTTTTTCAAATGGGTGCTTTATAACTGGAGCATTTTTACCGTAATCTTCTACTGCTATTGAGTTGTTTTCTGAAAGTACCCAACAGCTCAGTGAGCTATTGAAATACCTCTCTGCTTGCACTATTTTGCTACCGATATGCAAAAATTTCCGTGGTGGGAGGGCGCTTAAGCGCCCCTCCCACACCCTCCCTGCCACGCCTACGGCGTGTGGATCGGGCTGCGCCCGATTATAATGCTCATCTCTGAAAAGTCAGTGAGTGAAATTTTTTAGAATATACGCCCCTGGAACTAGGATAAAGTAGCCCATAAGTCCCATAAAATTCAAAATTATGCTTTGAGAGCCAGCCAAGCATGTTTCCGCTCAGCAAAACATTCACCAAACCTGCCAATAGTTCTATTTCTGAATGTTTCATCAATCAATAACACTATTGCAACAGGGCTGTAGTTTTAGGGGAGGCAGAGAGGCACTGCCTCCCCTAGACAGCTAAATACAATAAAACACTATAATTGAACTTCCATTTGCTTAATATATGCCTCAATTTGCTCGGAGAGGAAATTACTGGTAATGTCTCAGACACGGCTCAGACTTTTGTCTCCCCTACCATTTTTTCTAAACTTAGGGCTTGTTTATCCCGTTTAATGTTTTTTTAACCCACACATCAAATGGGCATAGTGGTACAAATGTTGAAGGCAAGAACTATGGTGATTGTTCACAAATTTGGTTTGTGTTACTGGATAGGGTCATACATATTTTTAGAGCTCTATTTAGTTTCCGAATATTTCATCGTGTTTTTCAACTGTAAGCTTCCGCCTATCTGAGATGATCAAGAGGAAGCAGTTGACATTCATTATGCTTTTTTGGACTCACAAGGAAGTTTCCCAAAATCCTAACCATATGACCCAAACAAAATACTGGCATTCATATACTCAAAATAAGTTGCTTTAAAATGGTAAAAGATGAAGATTCTGATCTCAAAAGTTCAAACCAAAATGATTCCATTCCACTATCTGTTACATCAACTGTTTTTCAATATGGAATGTTTGCATTTGCACTCCTGATGCTATGCTCTTGCAACATGATTGTAAAAAGCTTTCCAGTTTATCTGATAGCATGTCAGCGCTACAATCCCTTCACAATCAAGTACTAGGAACTAAGACCAAACCAGACTGTGTGGAAAATAAATATAAACCGACCAAAAACTGTATAAGCCAACTGGCCCGAACTAACCATCTAGACTTCTTGAAGGTGCCTGGGCGCACAGGTATCAAGGGTTATGAGCCGGCTGATGAACTCCCTAACCTTGTTGTGGCGCTTGACAAAATGGGGCCCAACCCTGTCCACTGTTCCTTTGAGCCACGTCAAAGCCCAAACAAAGAAATGTATGCAGAAACAGGTGCATTCAAAATGGCTCCAAACCCAAAATCGTATAGCACTAAAGATTGTTTGCACACCCTAAACATGAAGAGCCTTTCAAAATCAAAAATTCCAAATATACGCAAACCACTCATCGCACACACAATCAACACAATCACAGGCAATGGACAGTGAAGGTCGGACGGGGGAAAGATTAGCCGATGGGCCCTCATGTCTTGGTTGTGGTGCAAACCTAGATGACTATATTCAGTATGTTTACCGTTGTCCTAAATACAATAGCATTGGATAATCATCCAGGAAACCAAAATATGCATAGAGGTTCCTGATCTTGCTGATGTCATTCATCAGTCATACAAGTTTGGTAACCATAAGAAGCAAGAGCAAACTTGCTTACATGGGCCTTTGAGTACCATGGGTACCTGTACTTGTACACTAATAATGCAATCATGCTGTACTATCCCCATTGATGACAAAACAAGACAACTTGTTTTAAGACAATATATGTGTTAACCAACCAAGACATAGGCTTTAGTCAAAACATATGGTAGACATCAGTGAATTACATAAACCTCCAAGATCGAAATGTAAATAAAACTTTATCTGTAGACAAATTGTCATCTTGTTAGGTCTGACAGCATAACTGCCGTCCATTGCTAAAACATGCACAATAGTACAAACTGGAATACCAGTATAAGTTCTCTGAAACTACTAGGAATAGTTACAAGCAGCCAGTGTATATCTTTCCAGTGAAAGCAACATTGCATCTATCAGTTTATCTTTCACTCGAACCTCTCACTGAATAATATTTTAGCTTTACTATCGATCAAAAAGTATGTAATCCAGGCGCCTGAATCGATAGGGGATTTGCCACCAAATAAATTATATTCTGAGACTGAAGCGATTAGGCGAGTAGAAGCAGTTGCTGGGTGCATTTGTACCTGGAGTAGATGTTTGGCTATCCAGCCCCTGATTCCAGTATATTTTGTAGCAACCTTGCCACCACCAGATTTCCCCCACTGGGTTAGATCAAGCTCACGTAGCTCACCCCAGATACACTACAGCATATCGTGCCTACACATTATAGCCTACAAATAGATTCTAGATCTAGTGAGAATTCCTTTGATGTCACACTTTTTGTTACAAAACAAGAACCAAACAATTTTGTGAGCATATCCGGAAATAGAACTCATGGCAGGTTCGGCGGATGTTTTGCTGAGGGGAAACGTGCTTGGCTGGCTCACGAAGCATAATTTATAAATTGCATGGGACATTTACTATACATTTTTCTGCTACTTTTTCCTATTCAAATGTTGTCTTATATCCTTGGCATGGATTTTTGGGAACATGGCACTCCTTGAAGACTTGAATATCCAAACATCAACTACAGGTACAAATATACCCAGCAACTGCTTCTAGTGGCCTAATAACTTCAGTCTCAGAAAGTAATTTCTTTGGTGTCAAAGCCCCTATCAAACCAAGCACCTGGATTACACTTTCCTTTATCGATGGTAAAGTCGAAATATTATTCAGTAAGGGTTTCAAGTTAACGGTAAACTGATAGATCCAATGTACTATCAGTGTACAGGTACAGGTACCCATAGTACTCAAAGGCCAAGAAAATCAAATTTACTCTTGCGTCTGATGGTTACCAAACTTGCATAACTGACGTATGAAGTCAACAAGATCAGGAACTTCGATGCATATTTTGGTTTCCTGGATGACAGTTGGTTTATCCAGATGTGAGTGGTTTCTGGAAATTTTCCAATGCTCTATTGTATTTGGGAAAATAGTAAACATAGTGAATGTAATCATCTAGGTTTGTACCACAACCAAGACATAAAGGCTCATCAGCTAATCTTACTTATGTAGTACTGGTATGAACCCCTCCCAGACTCTTGCCCCCTCCCCGTCTGACCTTAAAGGCCAATGCCAGTGAAGTTCTAAGTGTTGTCATGTTTTACTTTAGGTGATGAGCTTTCAGATGAGCCATTGGACAAGATTCTACACCTACCACAACCAGATCTGCTGATCCTCAAAGAACTCCATCAAACAGTCAATAAATTCAGTCACATTGAGAAACCATTTAAATGTCTTTGGCCTTCTGACGTCATAGACAGTGTTTAACATTTGCCACTAATGGTTTTTACTGTTTGTATTATCCATTGTTATTTGATTGTTCCTAGCAAAAATATCCAATAAAAAATGAGGTGATTGTATCCTGATATCTTATTCACTCATTCCAAAGTTTTTGAGGGGATCTGTACCATCACTACCCTAATATTTGGATTGCTCTGAAGCAATACCACTGGCAAGAAAAGTTGGCACCCGTAATGTATTTTAATGAATAGGAGCTCAAACTAAAATTTTTTTATTGGCCCTTACATGGAGCTAAGATCACCAAAGAATCCTACGTTCTAGAGAGTCCATTTATTCACATCCGGTATCACAGTAATTAAGAAAACACTGCTTGTGACATCATGAGCTGGGACCATGACTGTTTTCATGAAGCATCAGCTTTGAGCATCGAGAGATCTGCCTGTGTTAGGTGTAGAGTTTTGGGTATTCACTTTCACTATCTGTTGCCTGTGATTGTGTTGATTGTTTGTGAAATAAGTGGTTTGCCTATATCTGATATTTTTGAAACGCTCTTCATATTGAGGGTGAGCAAAAAATCTTTCGCGCTATACAATTTTTGGTTTGGAGCCATTTTGAATGCATTTGTTTCTGCAACACAAGCTTCATTTGGGCTTTAATGTTGCTTAAAGGAACAGGGGACAGGGTTGGGACCACATTGTGTCAAGCGCCGCACCAATGTTAGCGATAACATCTGTCCGCTCATAAACCTTGATACATGTGTGTCCAGGCGCCCATAAGAGGTGTAGATGGTTAGTTTGGGACAGTTAATTTATACTTTCCATACAGTCTAGTTTGGTCTGAAAGGATTGTCGCGTTGACATGCTTTCAGATGAGATGGAAAACTTTTCACAATCATGTTGCAAGATTATAACAACAGCAGTGGCAATTGCAAACATTTCATATTGAAAAACAGTTGACGTAACAGATAGTGGAATGGAAACATTTTGTTTTGCAATTTTGGAGATCAGCATATTCATATTTTACCTTTTTAAATCAACTTATTCTCAGATATATGAATGCCAGTATTTGGTTCGGGTCGATGAGTTGTGATTTTAGGAAAGTTGCTACTGAGGCCAAGAAATCATGATGATTGTCAACTGCTTCCTCTTAATCAACTCAGATAGGCGGAAGCTTTCAGGTATAACAACCTGCGGTGGAAAAACACGATGAGATATTTGGTACTAAATGGAGGTATGAAAATATATATGACCCTATCCAATGTCACAAACAAATTTGTGAACAAATACTAAAGTTCTTGCCTTCAGTATTTGTACAACTATGCCCATAAGATGTATGGGTTAAAAACATTAAATGGGTTAATATTTTGTTACTGATTGATGAAACATTCAGAGCTCTTGGCAGGTTTGGTGGATGTTTTTCTGAGGTGAAACGTGCTTGGCTGGCTCTCAAAGCATAATTTTGAATTTTATGGGACATTAACAATACATTTTTTGGCACATGGTTACATTATTGATGCATTTCAAATAAAGAGATATGCAAGCCATTGCAAAAGCTGAAAAGGTTTTCACTCTAACAGACAGGAAATTTGGTTTGGAGCCATTGTTTGAGCTGGGAACTTGACAAAAGCTAAAGAGATGACTTTTTGCCGCAACCTGGGAGCAGTTACAAGATTTAATTTTAACTAGGAAGCATGATAGCATAATGTGTCAAATTGGACACAGAAGTTTAAAGAAGGATGTTGACGAATTTGTGCTCCCACTGATCCATGAGAATATAACTCCAGTTGTGGGTCTAATTCTTGGAGTAAATGATACCACCAGATTGACACTAATAGCATTAAGGCAATAACATTAGTCTCAGAAGGATCACACATGACTACACAACTTCAAAGTTTAGAACAATTTGCCATACGAAACGATACAACCAAATGTGGGCCTTTAATTGTAGCAGTTCTTAATCTGCATATAAGAGAAATTTTTTGTCCTATTACAATGCAGCAGCTTTGACAGAATGTCAAATTAAAAGAAATATTGAGTTCTGATGTTATCAGCATTGTAATGTGATTGTTCATAAATTTCATGATACACAATACAGAATGCACAAAAAAGTTGTGTTGCGATGCTTTTGAATTATTTGCGAGTCGAATCATTCTGTTGAGTGTTGATGCAGCGAAAACTAAGCGCAACAGAGTCTCTGCCATTCAAGTCTGATTTCATGGTGGGAGGTATGCTGAATTTAAACAGTAAATTTTGAAATTAGAATCAAATTTGACATCTGCTCGTTGCGTCAAGATCATTAAGAAAATTTTCTGATAAAGCCAAAAAAATCTAGTCATCAAATTTTTTTGAAGTAATATGTGCGAACCCGAAACTTTTTGTTGATCAAGAATCAATGGCTGACATTTGTTGCATTGTTTATTTTTGAAGACTTCCGCAGTTTGGGGGTACACACAGAATTGGCAACTCACCAGCAATTGAAAATGATGATTCCCCTGATTTTAACACTATGTCTACTGACTCCAATAACTGCACAAACATCAACACCTGGTGAGTTCAATACATAAGCTTGCATTCTTAGGGCAATATCAATCAATAATCGAATCAATCTTTTATAATGGCTCCAAAATTTCCTTGAAGATTTCAGAGTTATGCATTTTCTGTGAACTAGCATTTATTCTGCAATCAGCAATATGTTCTGAGTATAGAATGCAGGGTATTTATATATTGAACAGAACTGTGCAATACATTTTTATTTGATGCGCATTGTGTAACACAAAAGTATTTTGCATTTTATGCTCAGATTTGTCACAACACTCGCAATACTAACTGGTGTGTGTAAATAAACATTTATGTCAAATCATTGCCATGCTTCCATGCATATGTGTTTAATGGAAAGTAGAAATTGATTGAACAGACCATATTCATACGACAGCCATGTCATATGTAGGGAGTTTGCAGGATTTAGAAACTAAATTACGTGTAAATTGGTTACATGCACTGCTGTGATGATGGCTATTTTGAGACAATAATTCCAAGCTTCAAAGCCAGTTTAATAGGATAATGATGTTTTGTCGCCATTTTTCTGTGTTTTTCCCATCACAGAAGTGATAATTCTATGAACACACTGGCAAAGATATAACAATTTGATCGTTGCTCTATGAATTTTAGGTTTCCCTTCTGAACTTTCCAAAACAACAGTTGTGTACTACAAACCGCGCACGAATGCCTCAGACTGGCTTGGTGTGAAAACATCTCCAGGAGATACTGTTGAAGGTGCCCGAATGAAGTTCAATGACCGCAAAGGGAAATCTAAGGCTAAAGCATTGATCAAGGTGAATAACTTCAGTCGATGGGACCTTTCCCATGTTCAGTATCGCATAGATAGGGGCGGAACATCAGAGATACCAATAACAATAAAATCTGGTACGAGTGAAGCGCTTACTGCCCAGCAGATCGGACATGCTTATCGCTTCACAGAAGGTGTAATCGCTTGGTACTTCACTGGATATGTATGTGTGTTCCAATGGAAAGTAGAAGGGAAGTTTATGGAAAGAAAAGTTGGGAATTTTTTTGGAGTTGGATGCATTGTTACTGATGTCGTTCTTGAAGAAAACAAAATTTTGAACAATATGAATCCTGATGAGAATGACAAGCCTTTCATGAAATACTCTGTAATCCCGGCTACTCACAAATATTTACAATTTTGCAATGATGATCTTTGCTTTCGGTTTTCGGGAGGTAAGGATCATCAAACTCCCTGCGATCTTGACATAGTTCCTCGTAACGTTAGCAATACAGCTAAAAGATTCTCTGAAGATGTACTCCAGGCAGACTTAGATACTCTGTTTGAGATGGGAATATGCACTGCTGGAACCATTTCCTCTGATTACCCAACACCAAGATTTTCCTACTCAGGAATGGGCAATGGGGGTTTTGGAACCATTTTGGCTATGGGTGCAGTCGTTGTGATCTTGGCAATTATCGTCCCAGTTATGAAAATACGCTGTCAACCAAAACTGAAAGGAACTGCGGATACCGATCCAACAGGATTTCCTGATCCTAATACAAATGGAGCTGCCGATGCCATAACAGCAAGCGCCGAGCAATCGTGATTGGTATTGCAGTGCTTCGATCAGACCTTTAATCAGCTTTCAACTATGTTCATTTTTATTTTTGCTTTTCACTATTATCTAACAGGCATTGTTACATTTCTTGTGCGCTAATATATTTCACATGATTCCAAACACAACTAGCGAATTTGCTTTATCATTCATCCCATAAATACAACCCACATAAATCAATGTTGGGTAAAACCACTTATAAACATGCTATGTCAAAGGGTACAACAGAAACAACATTTGGTGAAAAAAAAAGGGTTAATCGCCACGCATACTTTGGTCACTAGAGAATGATGTTGGGAACCATGTCCTCTCATAGTGTCCCGATCATCTCTAACCTGGCAAAACACAACTCTTCTTTGTCAAGCAGACAGCAAAATATTCATTATAAACCAGTAGCAATGTGGGTTAAACTCATAAGCAAGTAAATTCTGGTTATCATCATTATGCACAAACACTCATGATCTCTCCGAGATCCGGTACTGCCAATTAAATCTCTATCGCATCTGAAAAGAAATCAAAGCTTAATTCCCATAATTGGCCTGACTTCCGGCATGCTCTTAAAAGCAAAGCCCAGAGCAAATATGAATTCCGCTGAACCATTTTCTAATAAAGTGTAGGCTAGGCAGGCTAACCATTTGAATTATATATTTCAGACTTTTTAAATTATGAATGAATAGTTAATGTTTGGATGAATTTGGGTTTGTTTTTAATTAAAAAGGTTCAAGGTACAGTAGGCAATAAAAACAAACATCTAAAGATCAACGAAATTTAATTTCCTTTTTTAACTCTTTTGTTTTAATGCCGCAATTCAAACATTGTGTTACATGTCGCTAACATTGCTAATTGAACAGATTAACAAATTGTGCTCAAGCAGAAAAAAGCTTACCCTATCAAAAAGTCAACAGATTGACCACCCATGGCCTGGGTTATTGTGCCTTACTGGAAAAGGAGCAATAAAATACTAGCACAAGTCATTCCCTGAAAGAGAAGTGAGCGCATATGGTGCGAACATCAGATTTGATTTATTATTTCAAAATCCACTATCAGTAGAAGGAGAAAGGTAATGCCATGGTACAAAGTCCGCCCAGACAACTAAGCACTGACATCAAAGAAGTCATTGAAATGGTAATCACTGCTGTCGACAACCTGATCTTCAGCTGTATGTCTGTCATCTCTCACTCATGAAAAAAAGAAATCGACTTTTCTAAGCAGTGCATTGTTTTTATTATCACTATTATATGGTCTGGTACACACTATTGTAGATATAGTATTTTCGTATTGTATTCTGTCCACTTAACTAGTTTTCCTTACTTGACTATCGGAGCAGGTTATTGAGTTGCAACAATACCAGATATGAGTAGTTTTGGTATAAAATGTATTCACATACGAGGACAACAATGGTGATTGCCACAAAAAGGGCCTCAACATTGACACTCTGAAGCTTGACAGTTATACAATGATCATGACCAGCACTCTAATTGATATCGTCCTGATTTCTCCAGCTTCTGAAGATATTCCTCTCCATCTGATGAGCTCTGCTCCTCTATAATCTTCAATAAGCTAGCCCTTACATCATCAGGCATTCTCTTAGCATTTCTAAAAATGGTAGAAGTGGGTACATTTAGCATTTCTAAAAATGTAAAAAGTGGATCATGATACTTGATGATAATATTATTGTCAATCAGGGACTGTAAATTTACAAGTATGAGGATGTAATTTTTAAGAAAGGTAAAGCATGAACTATGTTGGCTATGATAATTTGGTTTATCGTCATGAACTCAGCCTTTTCCTAACTCCCCTTTGATATAAACAGTGAAAGGCAAGCACAATAATTGACACAGTTGACACATATGCCTATCATTCAAGTGCATTTATTTTAAATTTGCCAGAGTGCAATCAACCAGCAACTCAGTCATGCTATTTGATTGTATCGATTAATTCAATGAGCTAATGGAATTCAGCTTTCCTTACATATACATATACAGTGGGTCATTATGAAAACACACATGAACATTCAATCTGCGTAACAAGCCGTTCACAGACATCCGCTCAGTTTGAAAAAAATTGAACAGCTAGAGATATTGCATCAGGGTAGATAAAAAGGCAGCTTGTGTGCTGACTTAGACTGGCAAACTAACAGCCAATACAAGCCTACATAAAGGCTAATTGATGCTTACCCAGCTATGAAGATAAAAGCTTTCTTTACTTCTATCCATTCCCATATCAACTTTGAGTTCTCAAGCAAAGCATTCCATACATAGAACTTTTCATCCTGTATTATAGAGAAAACCAACATGTTACGTGTCAATGACATAAAGTCATTTTGATTTTAAAAAGTAGAACTGTTATGCTATCTTTTAAAGCAAAGAGTTCCAAATCGCTGACTAATTCAGTATGTCCCTGTGCTGGCATCCTGGTTCATGCTGGAGAGGGGTATGCGACACATGGTTGCTCCGCCACTTACACATGCTAAAATCATGTTGATGCCGGCCTTCAGGAAAAAACTCTCACGATACTATCTGAGCTCGGGTAGGATACTAGCTGAATCAGTTGACAGTGTGGGTATCATTACAGCAGATCAAAATCAAATAGTTATTTAAGTAAAAATCAATTTCTCATGAAGCTCTTCCTCTACCCAAACTACGAGGCTTGCGAAGACAGGCCAGTAAAATGATAACGCCTTGCGTCATTTCCACGTTCTGAGACTAGCAATGACTTGAAATGATTTAGTAAAAATAACCAATTATTGACCCCATAATTAAGCGGCCCGTCTACAATGGGATTGCTACTAACTACTTGTATACATACTATTGACTATAGTCTAAAGACCGAACTCATAAACGGTCCCGTTCACATGTTCCATGGACGATAGTAGAGCTTTCCCATGGTAATGGGAACTGCTCAATGATGAGTTATTGACTATTTCATACTACTTCATACTAAGTATTGTAAGTAATCACGCACTTCAAATGGTTTTTGTCCTGGATTTCATTAAAAAAAACCATCGGAAGCAACCATGGGTACATCAATTATATATGTATATGATATACTTTTATATATATATATATATATTCATATTATATTATCTATTATATTGTCTACTAACTAGGCTTACTATTAGACTTTGTTTGTGTTATCGTCCTACTTTATCAAATGTTTCAAAAGTTTACCTGATCTCTAGAGAATGCAGAAAGGAAAGCAAGTTGTCCAGTAGAGGTCATTGTCTCCCACTCATCTTTGCACAGGAAGTCAGCATCTCTATGACGACATCCGAACACCAGGAGATTCTCTGTGTGTCCTTGTGATATCCTGTGCCGTATAAAAGACCGGAATGGAGCAACTCCAGTGCCTAAAAATTCAACAAACCAAATCAGCAATGCAAATAAACATTTCGATTGTATGCCTAGTCAAGTATTCGGACTTACTGTGCACAGCGCACAGCTCAAAGCCTGCATATATATATATATATGCCATAGTTGTGGCAAATATTCACTGATTGATCTCAAATATATCATGGAAAGAATAGCTTTAAGTTGTTCTATATTGATGAGGAAAAATGCACTGTTACCTAGCAGTAAAAAAACCTAGATTGTGACAAAACACCAAGCCTTAGTCTACGAGCAACATTTTGGAAGTCATATACAGAATACAAACCTAACCCTCCACCCACCCCCATCTCTGACTAGGCATGCTGCATCAATATATCACTGGGGTTCGATCTGTCATAGCAAACAGGGGTAAAACAATGCAGACATTTATATCGATAACCCGTACCTGGTCCGATCATGATACACGCCTCTCCATTAGTAGGAAATCTCAAAGAACCAGGCTGAGTCCACACTGGTATCCTATCACATTTTGCAGTAGAGTCTAAAGCAGTATGGCCATCACCTGAAACATAAATTGATGCTTGGATTATACAGTATGCAAAGGCTAGCTAATGTGCTGGCTCTTTTTGGCTGGTGTAAAACTTAGGTGATTCCATCCAAGTCTGATCAGTACTTCTGAAAAATTTGAGGTGAAAGTAGGAAGAGAATTCGGAGACAGAAGATGTATAGACACGTTCTCTATTTAGTAAAGTTTCCTCGTCTTCTTACCATGTCCGGAGTCAGGTTTGAGATTAGCAAGCCAATTACTACAGACTCCTAGTCGGGGGTCTGACAGCTTAGTTTTATATTTGACAACAGCCATCAGCAGCTCTATGACATTACTACTCTCTTCCTACAAGAGGATGACAGAATTTTCTCAAAAATGAACTCAAAGTCACGTAAAAGACACTAGCCTTTTAGATTCACAATTGAAACAAATTTTGGTTGAGATTATTAAATTATTCTCGATCTATGACACTTCAGATGAAGCTCTACATCGGGGATGCAAGCCGATAGTCAGCACTCATGATAGTGTGGTAAGAATTCCAAGCTCATGCCCCTCACAATTAGATAATTTGGAGTTAACATCGCCGATCGAATGATAGTGATGAAGAAGTACTTGAAAGTTATATCAAAATGGTTAAAAGTATAATTGTGCTTGCTCGAATCTAAATATTTTGGATAGTTGTCAATTGAAGCACTTGTTCAGATTCAACTGGTCAATCAGATTTCTTTTTGTGGAAGAAACTGAATGTGATGTTGGTTATGTAAAACAAAATTTAGGCCTTGGGACAATCAGTACAATAACAGGGAGTTATTTGTTCAACATCAATGAGAGGACAACTTCTTAAAAACGAATTAATTTTTAACTATTCTTAGAGCAAGGGGGGGGGTGTTAAATGGCTCCAAGATAAAACACCTCTGGTACAACAATTCAATAACATTCACATGATAAAGTTTCACCATTTTGGTATACAAGGAAATGGGGGCTTTTCGATTCATAGGGAAATCTTTGGTTGAAAATCATCTGGAAAAAAATCAGGGCAACAACTTATTATCTTGTGAATTCAACAACAATATGCTTACAGTTCACAGTATATGTCTTTGAGTTGTTCCCATTAAGCTGTTTACCATGATAGGACATACTCCAAGTCTGAGGCAATGGAATGAAAGAAAGCACAATTAACCAACACCCCCCTCTCCCGTACCCAAACAATCACTCACCGATTGAGCAGAGGCTATAGAGAAAGCTCTAGGCTGCAGAGCAGGTATTAGATCTAGTATGTAGTTGATTGGGATGTTTGGAGTTGTGTGTCTAAACTCAGTTAAGACTTCTACTAGGGTTCGCCTCACTCTGTTACAGTAGGCAAATCTCTCATCCTGTGAAGCAGATACAGAATATAACATTGTTGTTAATCATTGATATGAATTCATGGATTAGTGGTAAAATACACAGTAAGTCTATTTGTGGAGGAATTACATCAGTCAGTAATTGGATCTAGCTAAAGTGGTTGGATGTAGCATTACTGAACTTTTGGATATATCAAAGATGAGAAATTGTTTATAGCAATCGTACATGAATTGCCATATGCTTGTTCAGGGTCAGATACGTTCCCCTAATCCACGAATATATAGCAGTGATGATAATTGATAGTTGGCCATCACAGATTTAGCCTCAGAACTTCGCTTAGTCCTAGCATTGTCTTCCTTTGTATTTACTGATTGCAACTGTTCAGCATCACAATCATATGGGAGGTGGGTGTGGGGGGACCTTGGGGCTAATCAATGTAAACACTAGGATAACCTAATGGTTAAAAGAAAAAGAATGAAGGCATAGTCTAGGATTTTGGAGATGACTGACATTCCCTTAGTAAGACTAAATGCACAATTGTGTCAAGACAGACCATAAAAACATCATAATCTTTCTAGGTTTTCATAATAATGATGTGGCCCAGGCTTGTTGATAACAACTATCTTCTATCAGCTTTGAATTAAAGTTCCAAACTGTGGTTGGCCATACAATAATCACACTCTCAAGAGGTTTTGCAACATCTTACAACAAGTGATTATCTTGAGGTCAAAAAGCGGTAGGATAGAGATATTGAGGCTCAGTATGTTATACAGATTGTGTATCAGCCATATACAAGAAAATTAACATGCAAACAACCACCTGTTCCTTATGGCAAGAGTTGTTCATTCGCTCTTTTTTTAATTGGTATGAGTATGATGGGCAAAGTGTGTCTGGTCAATAGCATTACAAAACACAATATAACATAATTTCTCATACCATCAGGAAGGGATTTCTAAGTGTACCCTCACCATTAGCGGCGGCCTGGTAACGGTGTCTTGCCGCATATGTTATTGAGAATTCGGCCTTACAGGGATCAAGTGTCATTTTTATTTTTCTCCCCCTGCGGCTTATCGGAAGAGAGGGAGAAAACTCCGAATGTGGGCAAACTAATGTTTAGCCTTACCTGTCCTTCTGGTGAGCAGAAGTCTTGTAATTTTTCTTTCTCCAACTCATCCTTCGAGAAGTGTGACATCAACTCAAAGAAGTACCTGAAAAAGACAACAGTGGTAAGCTAGAAGATACCAGAATAAAGTTGAGTTCTCAAGCAAACATGAGTCAGTACATAATGCTGATGTTGGAGAAAAGTTCAGTCACAACGATCGGACTTGCTTTTCATCCCACTGAGGCAATGACAAAGGTATGCTGTTGGAATTTGTTGGTATGTTAAATCATGCAAAAATTTGAACTTATGTAATTACAGCTGTTATGTAAATAATCATGTCGTTTCTGCTGGCACTCACACAGAGAGATAAGCCTTGCTTAAAACAACAAGCTTTGTTTGGTAGTATGGAACACACAAGAGCTAGTAAACACGTTCCCTGGTTACAAAGAGAAGGTATTTTAAATTTTCTAAAATGTGTAGTGATTTAGCAAGCCCTCACATCGCATCACGTAACATCACATCGCACGGCATCTAATCAAATCAGAAGAACATTGATTGAGCTGATGATCACATGTTGTTACCTGCGCGGTATCGAGTTTAGGTCAAGATAATGAGTAGCAAGCTGCCGCCATGTGTGGATTTCTGCAAGTCTATCGTTCAATGACAAACCTGCAACAGAAAAGCAATAAAGGTCATGAAATTCATGTGTTAATTGAAATATATATCAATGAATTTACTCACAACATACAGATGAAATCCAACGTGCTCCCTGTACAAAATGTTACCTCTAATAAAGGAAGATAAATAGCCAAGCAAACTATCCCATATTGCGCAAAGTTACATTCCAGTTTCTCCTTTATATGAAGAGGGTATATTACCTAGAAGACTCTAATTAACGGGCAGACTAAGCCTGTCTTGACATACTTTGTTAGTTCATACCCCCACACCAACAAACCTTGAGAATACAGGCTAAAGCAGGCTCTGACATAGCCTGTCTTGACAAGCTTTGTTTGGTGAAAAAGCTAGGACAGGCTACCTCTTATGTGTTATTTGTTTCAGCTCACCACTATGAATTGATCAATTTTATATGAATAATTGGATAATTGGTTATGTTTGTCCTGTATGAATAATAGGACACAGTAGCATCAACGGAGTACACTTCACGTAGCTTGAGGAAACACAAGCACATGCTTAGGCTATCCTGACAAGCTTTGATCAGCGCCCCCCCCCCCCCCCCCTACCGAACAAAGCTTGTCAAGACATGCTCAGGTGATACTTGGCGGTGTCATTACTGTCCAATTAAAGAGAGCATTGGCACTGAGTAAATATTTAACAACTTATCACTCACCGCTGTTTTTGTGTGGCTTTATCTTGATTTTCTGATTTGGGTCTAGACTCAATAATGACAAGAACTGGTTGACCACCTCAGTGGAGTTTTGAGGACGTATGTAAGCTACATCTCCGGGGGAATACCTGAAAAAGAATCGCTACATTTCGAGAGATCTTGAAGTGTTTTTTTTTTTTTCTATGCACTAGGTCTTATTTGACCGCCCTATTTAACGGGCCCCCTTAAGCTCGGGTGGCTTGTGTGGGGTAGTACCCTATACCCTTGCCCGCTGTTGTCGGCTACTCTTTTTTCGAAGAGGCAGAGGGGGATCTTTATACTGCCTGCAAGCACACAGTAGACCTCCTGTATTTATGGTCCTGATCCGAACAGACCTGGCTAGGATAAATGGCTTGCCAGTGCCAAATCAGAAATGACAGCCGGCGCCGGGAATCGAACCTGGATCATAAGATCACAAGTCCATACCCTTAACCGTCAGACCACTCCTGACTCCTTAAACAACCAACCAAAATTGTTATCCAAGTTATAAGTATTAGCTTGCTTGAGATTCAAAATGCAGACTTGATAACAAATAATTTGATAAGAAAACTCAAAAACCATGTTAAGGAACCCCACCGACAAAGCTTGTCGAGTCGTGCTAATGAGCAGTGAACCCTAAAACTACCCTGACATCGAGACTACACTATTATCATGTGTCTGATTGCCGGGATCAATTTAGAAAGAGCACCTAACATTGACCCGGCCATAATAAGTAAAATTTAACACGGGTCATAACACCAAATTCCTTGTGATGGTACTAATGCTAAGTGAATTAGTTCACTCTCTATCGAACAGAGTTAAACATGCAATAGTATATCAACCCTGAAACAGCTGACTCTAGATATGTACTCACCTGATATTTGATCCAGAAATATCAAGCCTGATTAGTCTAACATCTTGAAAATGACTTGATTCTGTGATTCGTTGGTTCGATAGAAGAAGGGCTGGGTGCGGGTGAGCGCTGGTGGGAATGCTTGTTACGGTTGAGCTGGATCTCAGTCTAGAGTCAGCATGCTCACTTGAGTTCTGATCATCTAAAGCCGATATTCTGTACTTAGGATGCAATCTGCAATGATAATTATGATGTTGACTCTTATTAACAGTACATGTATTATGAAAAAATTTCTTTCTCCATTGTCTATTAAGCGGAGTTGTCTTCAAATAGTCAGAGAGCGGAAAGCTTTTAATGATCACAGTAATAGAATGGAATTTAAGTTCCAACAGAGATTTTAATTAAAATGTGGACTATACGACAAAACACACATGTTCTTTTTGCTACAATCCGCAATCATGAACAATGATCTATTCCGGGCTTTTCAATCTGAATTGCTCTGATCTTGAGACATATTATTGCTTATATATCTTTTATAGACTGTGCATTGGTTATTTAGTGCAGCACAAGTATGTTAATCAATGAATCTGGTATAATTGGCTAGCCAACATCACAGGTTAAGATTTAACTGACTGGTGTCAAAGTGCTCAAACACCGGCAAATTTGGAGCATTCTCAATGTTACTTTCCCTGTTCAGGGATATAAATGTTTGATAGTGTAATGCCACAAACTTGCACTATGCAGCCCTACTAACACTTAGCTTAAATTGACAGTAACGATCAGATATATGTATGATAGTGTAATATTTATGTCAGTGTGATGCTCACTTACATTTCGCTATTTGGGATGATGGTGCGATCAGCAGACAACGGATAATGATCAAGGATAGTTTCCCACAAATCAGGTACGTTACTATCCAATCCAGCGTCTAGCCCTAGATCATGCTGGTCATCGCACAGAATAAGGGGAGCTAACGGGGTGCCTGAGAGCTGGGATAACCTTTTGAATAGTTTCTTTGCTACAAAATTGTACCTAAAATAAAAAGTGATCATTGGTCAGTCATTGGCATGATATTTATATTCATTTATATATTTATTTATGGCATTTATACAAACTGGGTGAGATAACATGGCTTACATAGAAGCTAATTCACATGAGCAATGGCTTTGTATCACATCCCTGGGCGTTTTTAATGGTATTATTTCATCAACAACCAACCAAAACTTGCAACAATGAACAAGTTTGATTGAAAAGAAACAATTCTTGCTAGAGAGAGAAACACAGAATGCGAGAAAAATTAATCTTGCTGAGGTCCGCGCAGACACCCAAGATATTGTACTGCCTGGTGAAAAGAATACTGTTTGTAACACTGAGCATGTATATCAACAATACTAGTGTCTCACCGTAACTAACTTCACTATTTTCACAAGCAGACTAGGTATGTGTACCAGCAACTTTTATAGTTAGTGATAGCAATACAATCAACGAATCAGGTGTTGCATAATTTATGACATTTACCGTTAAACAACATAGGCCTAGGCCTACACATAAACCTACTTTTGGTAAGAGCTGTCACCGAGACCGATGACAGCATACTTCAGCTGACATAGGGAGTCAGCAGGTAGGTTTCGTCTCAGCAGAAACTTCCAGAACTTCATCATATTTTCAGGTGGGTCTCCTTGTCCAGTTGTGGAACAGACAAACACCACAAGTTTAGCTGCGGGCAAAGTTTTCTAAAATCATAAAAAATTAAATTTAATACAGGAATATGTAAAACGGAGTATCAATTCCAAGGCATAAGCTATATTTTATTTATGAAATAATCTGGCGCGGGGCAAGAAGGCCTGAGAAAAATTATGTGACCTTAAGAAAACCAGGCACACTTTCACAGTGTAATAAAACCACAAATGAAGGGATTTGACATGGCATTTTCAAAAGTTCATAGACAAATCAAAACAATCATTGTTGTTAGGTAATCATGTGCCGAGGCAAACTATTATATAATGGAGAGAAGATCAGTCCTTACATACAGGATGACACAAAGCAAATAATATGATTTGACGTTGCATGTTCAGTCATCTTCACTGACAAGCACAAGCAAGATGTGTAAAGTGAACCCTTAGAAGTAAAATCAAAAACATGTTAACTCCGGAGTCAGCAGAGCAGTGGTCTGATGGTTAAGGGTGCGAACTTGCGATCGGTGTGGTCCAGGTTCAATTACCGGCGCCGGCAGTCATTTTTGATTTGGTACTGGCGCGCCATTCATCCTAGCCAGGTCCTAGCGGAACAGGACTAAAAATACTGTTTGCACACCCAACATGCAGTAAAAAGATCCCTCTCTGCCTCTTCGATAAAAAGAGTAGCCGGAATTCCGGCGGGCAAGGGTATAGGGTGCGGCTTGAGTACCATGGGTCCCTGTACCTGTACTCTAGAGGGTTAACCCTCTCCGCAATGAAGACTTAGACTTAAACAAGTTAACACTGACCATATCATATTCATCGAGGGACGATATTACGGTTGAGAAGTGACGCCGTATGCCATCTCTAACTATAGACTCAGCAACTTCCTCAGCTGTCCCAGTCTGACTACCATATAGAACCACTAAGTCTCTCTCAATCAGCATCTTATAATATCCTAACAGAATAGATTGACTGTGAGGATAACTAATGTATTAGATAATTTATCTCAGACCACACACACATTATGTAGCTATTCCAGCCGTATTTGATTGATAATTTCAGTTTATTTTAGTCCATTGTCACAGGCATGTAAATTTGATAGTGTATACTCTAAGCCTTGTTAGCTCCTTGTGATGAATCCATGCCAATGAATGGCTGGGCTTTTACTCCACTCCAGTCTGTGAATTTTGTTCAATCAATGGTTCTCAGTTTGTCAGTCAACCTTGAATGTATCAGGCTTGACCAGGGTATACAATCTAAGGCTTTTACTGTAACCTCTCAGCCCATCTTACCAATGACCCAGAGCATGTATAAAATGTAAAACTGAGGACTCTTTCGGGCTTTCAATCTAATTTGCTGACACATACCTTCTGCTTCTCTCGATTCTCTGAATTATAGAACCTTTGTTTGGTGTGGCTTATGCAAGTGTAACACAGTTGTGGTGTTTGGTTCTTGTGAATAGGTTTCAGCTTAGTGTTGAAGGTGTAAATACAGAGAGGGTGAAGCCGGGAGGGTCTCCAACTCCTTGGGTAAGTGTTACTCCTTGCTAGAAGAGAAAATAAAGTATTGTTTTGGAAATTCCAATTATTTTGGTAAAAAAGGTAAATGGGCTCGCTACTAGTTGAAAATAATGGGGATCTCACTCAAAGCCCCAAACAATGGCTCTTATTTTTCAGAGAGCACAGCATATTTCATAGTTTCCGGTCAGATTGTTTCATAATTCAATATTTTATTTTGTGCATGCTGGAGTTTTGTGATAAATTAACTTTTCCTGATTAAAGCTTTGTCAACATAATTAAGCACATGCACTGTGTCAATATTACTTTCTCGCTGTGCCTATACATTTTTGATTTGCACAACTTATAAGGTTTTCCTACTGAAGCAAGTTGTGAGATGGTCCAGTGAGTGTGAGTGTCACTCCTCAGTGTGTGTGTACTTAACCTTAGTTTCAGGCTGCAAACAAGCCTGAGGTGGGTTAAATGAGATCAAAATCCAATCTATGATAAGGATTTTCATCGGGTGTTAGTATTGCTTGTGCTGTCAGGAATTAAGTTTATTGCTGCTAGTAGTAGCCCAGCGGGCACATTGTATGTGGCAACATGTTTCCAATGTCGCAATTGGATTGTTTCTGTGTTGCATGGTACCTGTTTAACATTCAATATCTTGTAGAGGTATAAACGGTGCATACAAAGCAACACAGTTTTTTCCAACATGGTATCTGCGCAGTAACTACAGCTACTTTACTAGAGAGTAATTTGCAAGAATACTGGCATCAAATTGGAAAAAATGCTTTGCAATTTGTTTGCTAACACTCTGTGTGGCTTCAAATTGTGTGCAATTCTATTTTGCACTGTTTTATTCTATTTTCTTAAAATCAAATCTAGTCTCTAAACTGCATGGGAATGATGCGTTTATGACTGTGTAGCTGTTGGAATTTGTATACATTACTTGCATTTATCTCCCCTGGTAAGCTGCTAACGTTTGGTAAGCCCTTGTGCCAACCCAACAGTGCAATATAATTATTTACATAAACCATTATTCAATAACATTGAAACATTAATACATGTCAGTGTTTTGAAATAGGTTAATATACAGCCAGGGCTTTAATTACCTGCATTAAGCACCACTTAATGCTCTTTGTGAATGAAGTTGAACCAGATGGTTTTCAAACCAGCTTATAAGAGTTACACCTTGTCTGACTCAATGACTTACCTTGCACTAGTGGAAGTCCAATGGTCTAATGGGCCTACTAGTCAACATCCACTGTGGACTGAATCACTATGAGTAAAACACACCCTTAAAGCTAATTGATATTAAATGTAATAAATCGTAATTAAAATGAAATACATCCTGCGGTATGAAATATTGCGTATAATTTTGCTGTCAAGAAAACGCATGGTTACTATATATACAAGCCTCTAGTTAGATGTGTGGCAGAGGCAGTTTATATATTGTAACAACATCTACTAAAATACACCATTCCAACATAGAATAGCATGACAGATTGCCACATTAGATACAGTTGTGCCGGCTGGGAGTGCTTCAATACATCTACCTTACTTTACTTACTGTCAAGGTGATGAATAATATTTCATGTTGTTCTCAATACATACAAGTAACCTGCTATAAAAGCCCCTACCCAAGGCTTTGACGGGGTAAATATTGCTGGTAACGCCTGAATTGACAGTTAAGTGAGTAAAGTAAAGCAATGTAACCGTTACATTGCTTTACTCACTTAACTGTCAATTCATGCGTTTCCAGCAATGTAAAGAATGGTAGGCCTAGACCTATACAGTGACTGTATAGGCCTAGGCCTACCATTCTTTACATTGTCCGCTTTGTCCACTAATCCACAATGGTACCAGCGGCTCATGCAATGTAGGTTTTCATTAACCATGGAGTTTCGGATCCAGCAACAGGGTGGAAACAGTGTTGTGTAAAGCCCATTGAAGGTATCTACATTGAGCAGCGTATTACTAATATCATTATCAATCTCATCAGGAACGCCAAAGGGTAACGCTTGTTGACTTTTGCTCCCCGCTCTTAAACCACTGCTGCGACAGCTGGGCTTTGCCCAGCAAAGCCGCCAGTCAAAAATTTAAATACAGAGTTGTGGCATCAAATCATCTAGCCAGTAGCTTTGAATTGAGTTATGTGAGCTCTCAAATGCAGGGAGTCTCTTCTTTCCCAGCCATCCACCATGAGTAATGACAAATGTTGTTGTTGACCAATCAGGTGCCTTGATAATCTAGCTGAGATCCGACACTTATAAAAATGTTGGATCTCAGCTAGATTTTAAAGGCATCTGATAGGTATTTTATTACTTCTGTCTTGTCCTATTCGGGGCTGGGTATGGTTAAAGACAGTACTCTCCAGAGAACAGGTGATGTGACTGATATAGTTATCACATACCACTGGATAATGGTTCACTATCACTGATAGAGTGGTAGACGGAAGAGAATTTTCCATCAGGATGGTTTTCTGTGTTGTCGTGATTGTAGCATTTGTCCCAGTCTTGTATATAAGTGTTGGGTGAGACTTGGTCAGAGGGTTGTGTTTATAAAGCTTGTCCAAATATGTATAGTGTATGATAAGTACCTATATTCCAAGTCCAGTACCTCTCTAGTTCAGTAATTATTCCCTTTGTCTTTATCTCTGGTCTCTCTCTTAGTCTGGCTAATAACGCAACGTCTCCCCACACCGACTCTTCCCACAATCTCCTGTATCTCCAGTTCTTATCCAATCATATCATTCGATCCATATTCAAATCTAGGAAACCAAACATTTTCATTTCACTACTACTCAGAATGTTTTTCTTTTTATTTCAGACTTCTATCAACTATGACAACGAAGACTGAGATTGCCATTTACTGGTTCAGAAAATGCCTGAGAGTTCATGACAATCCAGCTCTGATCAAATGCTTACAAAAGTCTGGTGAGTGATTTTTTTTTTTTCACTCATTCTGATCGTGTTGAGCTGAAATGGTTGAAATATGTCACAGAATACTTCTCATCATGCACAACAAAATATACTTATGAAAAAGTCAGGGATGATCTTAATAACAATTGCATGTATATCTCTGATTGATAGACAGTCAACCAATTCACTTAGCATGAGGAGTTTGGTGTGATGACCCTAGTTCAATTTGACTAATTAGAGCGGGTACATGTTAGGTACTTTACTAAATTGACCCTAATGATTTGAGAAACACATGATAATAGCGTAGTCTTGATGTCAGTGTGTTATCGAAGTGATTGGAGTCTACAATGGTACTGAAATTCCAAGATACAAACTCAAAAGCGGGTTGACCAAGCTCGTAGGAATTTCAGGTTTATCCTTTATAATTGGAAACAGGCTATTTTCATATTTCTTGTGATTTGTGAAGCAGAAGGCAAAATCTGACCTAAGTAACAGTACTGCTTTCCCTTTTCAAGGTGATACAACTGCCATAGCACCGATATTTATCCTCGATCCTTGGTTTGTGAAAAATGCAAAAGTGGGAAAAAATCGCTGGAAGTTTCTCCAGGAGAGCCTCGATGATCTCAACAAATCTCTAATCAAACTCGGCAGCAGGTAATTAATTACTAAATCGTTAAAGACTACCCAATTACCAATGCATTGTGGGAATGTTGAAGACTACCCAATTACCAATGCATTGTGGGAATGTTAAAGACTACCCAATAACCAATGCATTATGGGAATGTTAAAGGCTACCCAATTAACAACGCATTGTGGGAATGTTTAAGACAACCCAATTACCAATGCATTGTGGGAATGTTAAAGGGTACCCAATAACCAATGCATTGTGGGAATGATAAAGGCGACCCCATCACCAATGCATTGTGGGAATTTTAAAGGCTACCCAATTACCAATGCATTGTAGGAATGTTAAAGGCTACCCAATTACCAATGCATTGTGGGATTGTTAATGACTACCAATTTACCAATGCATGTTATAGTCAGGCACTTACTTATAATGAACTTTTGTCAAAATTTGCATGGTGAAAAATTAAATGCTCTACTTGGCACTTCCAGCTGACTGTGACATCATAATGCAGAGAATGGGAGTTACCTTCCCTTCTGGGAGGCACTTTTTCCACCATCAATAACTCATTCTAAGTAGAGCTTTGAAATTTTTTACCATGCAAATCTGACAAAAGTAACTGACCGACCATAACATGCTTTGGTCATTGGGAAGCCTTTAACTCTAAAGAATGATGTATAATAGCACGTGACCAGTGCTAGAGCCAACCATATTTCATTGAAGACAGTGGTTCTAGTGTAAAAAATGTAAATATAAGGATGGAACTCTTCTATTAGATCTAACATTGTTGGTCCCTATGATGTTGGTTTTTGTTGAATGCTCAACTATCACTAGGCGATAGTAAGAATTACCCATATAGCTGGCTTTATTATTTTGACATTCTTTAAAGGTATAGTTGCGCCTCCCCATATTTGGTATCTAATTTAAGTTCTCAGTCTAATAAAGAGTACCGTGGCAATCTTTTGAATAGCCTGAGGACACAGTTGAAACCATTAAGGTTGTCCCCTCTTTATCTTTATAACCTACACTGGATAAAGAGGGGACAACTTTAGTGGTTGAGCAAAGTTGAGAAAAAAATTTCAACTGTATCCATAGGCTACTCAAAAGGTTGCCATGTTGATCGTAAATAGACCAAGACATTCAATATGATACCACATATGAGGAGGCGCAACTGCATCTTCAAATATTAAATGTTATGTATATGTTATCAAATTTTATTATCGTTGACCCGATACACTCACGTTCATATATCGTCTCGATACCCTGTGATACTGTGTGAGAAACCTTGATGTTGCTTGGTTTTTTTTGGTTGCGGATCAGTACGGGTCTACGGACTGGATTTTGACGGGGCACAGGAGCATTTGAGGTCGGATGCTCTTCCTGACGCCACCGTGATCCGCCGGGAATCGAACACGGGCCTCTTGATTGAAAGACCAATGCCTTACCCATTGCACCACGGCCGCTCCATATTGACCCGATACAGTTGGGTATCAAAATAAATGAAATTGAAAAAAATGGAATCTCAGGTCCATGATATTCATATCCTAGATGCAGTGACTGCTGATTTCAACATCAAATTTGGGCAGCCCACTTTGTTTTATCATCATTTGAGCATCAACTGATACACATATATGAATGTCAATTATAAATAAGTAAGATACTTTAACAGTCTGTTCACCTTTCTTTGCAGATTATATGTACTTAGAGGGAGCCCGACAGATGTTTTTGATTGTCTCATTTCCAAGCACACAATTAAATGTATTGCCTTTGAGACTGACACGGAACCATATGCCCTCAAGCGTGATGGTGAGATTTTGAAGCTAGCTAAAGAACACAGCATCAGTATAGTGACAGCAGTATCACATACACTCTACAACCCCGACAGGTACACAAATATCAGTAGGATTGTTTACAACACTAGTTTAGTGAAATTAGACTATTTTCTTACTACTGACTTTGTTGTAACTCTATTATCATGTGCGTCTGCAATAGAGGAATGTCAGTTTAACTTAGGTACCTGAAGTGAGCCCACTCCAATACCAGATATGGATTAGTGGATGACATATCTATTAAAGTTTGAGCTCTCCCACCACCCCCATTTCTCCAAACTCTTGCCCCAGCTGGACAGCCCTGACCAGCGGAAATTTATTTAGATATAAGTATTTGAGATACTTATGCTACATGAATGAGTGCCAGGGATATATAGGCTTATAATGTCTAATCTTAAATAACAGGGTTGTATGTGTGTTTTATAATAAATCCTTTGTTTTTATTGATACCATTTCTCCAAGATAGCACAACTTCAACTGAATGCATCAACTTCTCTTTGATGTGTTTTAAGAATATTATATAAAATTCCACAAATTTCCCATGGCTGTTATATCTGTGGCTCAGAGGAGCTCTATTCTAATACAGCATGTTGGCATGAAAAATCTGTAAAAAAAAAGAACATGATAGCTAATAATGTGATACATTGTGCATCCTAGACTAAGCCTTATCTAAAAGGCCACTTTTTTGTTTTGTTTTTGAACGAAAAAAGAGACCTTTTTATGTGATCAGGCCATGTTAGAATGCATATACATGCATGTTCCTGAGGACATACCAACCTGTGCGTGCTATGCAATGTTACCAGCTAAGCAAGCATCAATCACTAACCAGTATGCCTGTTTGCCACTTCCAGATTTTCTCTTTGGAGACCAAACCTGCACCCATTGGTTCCCATACATGATAACCTGTATCTTTTGACTTTTCTATTAAGTTATAGCTTTTTTTTTGTAGCTCAATAGCATTAAATGGTGGCTCTGCACCAAAGACATACCAGAGCTTCAATAAGTTGATGGATAAACTGGGACCTCCAGCTCAAGCAGTGGCTGCACCCGAGACAAGTAAGATTCTGTTCCATGCCTCTAGCATCCATTTGCCAGCTAAGATAAAAGTACTCGCACCTCTGTGTTTATATCTAGTTCCCATACACAACCCATCGAATGTTCTGTCTTTTATGTTTCCTGTATGTGCCCCTTGATAGTTTATTTTAAAAAATCAATGAAGTTGTACATGGAGAAGGTTCTAGAGAGATAAGTCTGTCTTTGCACCTCCGCGCAAACACAATGTAGCATGCAAGGTATCAGTTCCATGAACTGAACTATCCATCAGCTGTGGATTGGAAATATCTTCACAAGTTGGCTCCGGTCTTTTCATGCCTTTTAATTGACATACTGGAAACTTGTTCCTGCCACTAATTGATGAAATTTACCTCAGGTGGTTACAGGTACTCGAGAATAAGTTCACTAATTCACTTTTTATCGATCAGAGATATCCATGAAATAGTATTCCAAGTGATCAGTGTGGCTGAAAATGCATCCTTACCATAGCAAAATTTTGTTGTAGTTGGTAGATTACCGACTGATAGCTTCTGGGCAGGACAAGGTACACATATACCTACTGATGAAGAACTGTCACTGGTGTCGGATATGAATATCAAGTTTCCTGGTGGAGAGACAGAAGCACTTAGAAGGATGACTGCCTCACTCTCCAATAAGGTAAAGTTGATACTTATCACATGATACACTGGTCGCGTGATACGCTGGTCACATGATACACAGGTCACATGATACACTGATCACATGATACACTGATCAAATGATGCACTGATCACATGATACACTGATCACTAGTTTATGTGCTAAAACTGTAGCGGGATAGCTGGTAGTTGCATTTCATTTTCAACCATTTTCCCCACTAGGGTGGTTGATAATGAAATGTAACTACCAGCTATTCTGCCACATTTTGAGTGCTTAAACTAACTTATCACATGATAAATTATCCGCAAAGCCTTTGGTGTGATGATCAGAAGTCAAATTATACAATCAGGGAATTGCCTGTCCTTGTGCTTTTGAATATAGTCAATTCTACTCTGATGAGAGCCTAGAAAAGGTTGATGATTAATCCATAATTTAGGGTCTTGGATTGCCATCAATATCGGGCTAGTTAAAACATACAAAAGATTGACCTCATCATTCTTCAAAGCCGATGTTTGTCTTGCAGCCTGGGTCCTGGTCCTATATGCTGGGGATCATGGGCGTTTTGCTGGTTTTGCTAGAATTTTGATGATAATATGGGTTTCAAATTTGAAACTATCGTTGCCACTTTGACCTACAGATATATCCAGCTGAGGGATCAGTTATTATGAAAGTGATAGCTCAGTTTGATTCTGTGGATAGTGTTGTAATAAAGATCAAACAACACACACACTGTGACATAGAACTTATAAATTGTTGATTTTGTAAATTTCTGTACAGGACTGGGCGTGTAAGTTTGAGAAGCCAAGTACCTCTCCAAACTCACTGAAGCCTAGTACGACAGTTCTCAGCCCGTATCTCAAATTTGGCTGTCTGTCACCGAGACTATTCTATCACAAGCTCAGTGAAGTCTATCAGGGTAAAAAGGTGAGATAATTACCATGCCATGATTATGATGGCTGGTTACTATGTATAGTTGTACCTGCCATCTGTTGGTCTCAGATGCGTACTGTAAATGTATGAACCGTGTGGACATGCTCACTAGATTATGTGGCCTATACTTTGTAGCCAAGCTAGATGCTATATATAGGGCTTGAGTATTTGCGGCAGGAAAAGTTTGCAATTTTGTACAGGCTTGAAGGCTAAATTTAAGGCTAGCTAACTTTCACTCATCCACTTTACTTTATATAGACTTTCACCTCACCTGTCCAATAGTTAGTGCCAGCTAACAATGATCAGGCTACAAACTAACTAGCGAACTAACTCTAACTAATACTGACTCATCTATAGGAAGGGAAATCTCGTGAAACTTTGCAATGACCAAGACACATCTTGACGAGGAGCTCAGTTTATGTATCTGTGTTTTGATGTGCCTATTTTATTAATATTCTATTATTTGTAGCACTCAGCCCCTCCGGTCAGTTTACATGGACAGCTAATATGGAGAGAGTTCTTCTACACAGTAGGTTATGACACGCCTAACTTTGATAGGATGGAGGGCAATCCTCTATGTAAACAGATACCATGGATTGAAGATGAGGAGAAACTCAACGCATGGAAAAACGTAAATATAGTACAATGTTCTTAAAGCTTAAGTAACGCCCTCCCCATATTTGGTATCATACTGAAGGTTTCAGTCTAATAAAGAACACCATGGCAACCTATTGAATAGCCTGTGATCACAGCGTTAACCATTCGCTTTACTTGAATGAGAATTTTTCTCAACCACTGAGGTTGTCCTCTCTTTATCATTATTTAACATAAAAAGGTAAAGAGGGACAGCCTAAGTCGTTGTGAAAAGTTGAGAAAAAAATTTCATTTTAGGAACGCTAAAGATTTCAACTGTATCCATAGGCTATTCAAAGGGTTACCATGCTGCTCTTAATTAGACTGGGACCTTCAATATGGTAATTAAATTATAGCTTTACAACTTAGCATTATCTTTTTGATATGAAGGGCTTCACCTAGTCATAAGCGTTTTAAAGCCAGGCAACTCTTACTTGCAAGCATTTTCCGGTGGGCAGAGTTCTCTGAGGAAAAAATACAATGAAAGAGCCAAATATCCCAGGCTATTGTGCATATTTTGATGTGACCCATGTGATCAACCATATCAACATCCTCAACCACATCCGACAGCGTAAGGTTGACAACAGATCGCCCACCTAGGGACAGTGTATACATTTAAGTACCCCGACTAACCTTTAACCTGTTACACTTAACATTAAACCTACCAGGCGGAGCTAGCGAACCTTGTCTATAGGCTAATTGTTATCACTGGCTGGGAATGTATAAAAATTGCATAGTGGGATACTCACAATCATGCCCCATTGGTTTAAAGCGTCCGCCCTACTAGGCCATGTTTGATGTGGTTTAAAAGATCTCAGGCTGAAAAGTCATTAGGGCACATTTATTAAAGAATTTGAGCCTTGGGAGGGTTATGTGAGGTAATCTGATCCAATATATGTATATCCTCATGTCTTTTTACATCAATAGGTCCAAGTTCCTAATCTCTGTGACCATAATGTGAGGAATAATGACCTGAAATAGACGTGCTCACTTTATTTGTTAGAAAACCTTTATTTTTGGAATCCCTAATTCAGGATGACGTAGGGGCGGAGCTCACATCATCGCAACTACTAATAGTATTAGTGATTTCTGTTGTTGTTTTCTGCTCATGAAATACCTTTATAGTGTCCAGTACCCATCTCCTTACTAAACTTGACAACATTTCAACTCTATTTGAACATGATAATGGAGTGTTCCAAGACACTAAAAGTATTTCATGGGAAGAAAACACCAACAGAAAACAACCAGTTTTCAGCTTGTAACATAGCAACAGTGTTAATGTTACATCCGCCAATATGTAATTCTGAAGGAGGGATTCCCAAATAAAAAGTTTCCTAACAATTAAAGTGAGCACTTCTATTTCAGGTCATTATTCCTCACATGATGGTCACAGAGATTAGGAACTTGGACCTATAGATGTAAAAAGACATGAGGATATACATATATTGGATCAGATAACCTCACATAATCCTCCCAGGGCTCAAATTCTTTAAAACAGCCTATAAACCTGATTGCAGTAAATCTGCTGCAATGTCTGAAAACTGAGATCATAGTGATTTATTGCCTCCACCTGACCACTATGATCCACGATGATCCTTGCTAATTTCATTTTTAAAATACCTTAAATGCTATTTTCCACAATTTTTATTGTTTTATAATTTCTTTTTTGCCCTTGGAACTCACAATATTAGATATACTGGGGCAATGTATTGGCTTTTCTTATGACTGTTTAACCTTTGATTCACCGGGCAGAGCTAGTGTACCCTGCCTTTAATTGTTATCATTGGCTTGAAATAGTTAAAATTGCATTCTGGGATACTAGTATCACTTTCTATTGGTTTAACTTGTTAAGTTTTACTTTCAGGGTCAGACGGGTTTCCCGTTTATCGACGCCATTATGAGACAGCTAGCTCAGGAGGGATGGATACACCATTTAGCTAGGCACTCAGTAGCCTGTTTTCTAACCAGAGGTGACCTTTGGATCAGCTGGGAGAAGGGCATGCAGGTGAGTAAGGGTCAAGGTCCTTTTGGTTGTTTGTTTGTTTGTTCGTTTGTTTATGGCAGAGCCTGTTGCACAATAAACTTGGATTCAGTCCAACAATGTGGAGTTATCTACTCAGGTTGTGTGAACAGACGACTCCACACAATAACAAACCAAAACACATCATCCAATAATAACAAAACCAAGACACATGTAAATGCACAAAAGTGATACATGAGTAAATATCACAACAGTAGCAATATCCCACACAACCCATAATACAGCCAAGGCCCAATTGTTGGCCTGAATCCCAGGCTAGTTGCACAACAAAGGTGGTAATTTTGGTCCCATTCTTCTCAGATACACTTAGTTTTAGAATGCATTACACCCTCAGTAGGCGGATCATTTGTCCTCTTTCAGATCTTTCCCAATCTACAGTTTTTACCTAGACATGCCTAACAAACTAATGCGGTTTTTTATGGCTAAAAAGGCAATTTCAGAAATCAGTGGACTAGTAAAGAATTGGTGTGAGATTCTGTTCAACCGATATTCCATGTGCCTCTTAGAGCCGGCAATACGAAGAGCCCCTCTATTCACCGTGTACTTCCAAGAACACCTTCTGGCACAGTTGATATAAATTTCAGGCCAACAGTTTGGCCTCAATAAGTTCCATAAGATTATCTTTGATTAATATTTGATGAGCAATTACGAGCCCGGAATCTGAGGCTAAAGCCTCAACACTTACAAGGCGTTTCCTAGGACATTTACCAGGAAACTTTGTTCTAACCATCGGACGAGCAAATAAGCAACATGCATCAATTTTTCCAATGTCATCTTATTGGATATATCTTTTTTCCAGGTATTTGAGGAGTACTTGCTCGATGCTGATTGGTCGCTGAATGCAGCTAATTGGATGTGGCTATCAGCGAGTGCCTTCTTCCATCAGTACTATAGAGTGTACAGCCCGATAGCATTCGGCAAAAAGACTGACAAGACAGGAGCATACATCAGGTTAGTAACTGACAAATGATGAAAGAAATCAATTTTTCACTATTAAGATCGAGACACATTTTATTTCTCAGCACCTAATTTTGATATCTAGTACATTTCAGTTTCACAGAATAATTACCTCATAACCAGTGATTCTTCCACGAACCAAAAGTCGATATCATCTTCTCATCTGTAGTCAGTTACATTGACAATAGCATGAAATAAACCAAACCAATGTGTCAATATCAAATTATGGTTTTTCAATCCCAATCTTATCTAAAACAAAAATTCCCGCTTCATGACCTGATGACAGGTCTTGAGCTAAAATATATGAGTCAAGCGCATTAAACTATAGTTGTGCTTTCGGGGATGTGATAATTGGTTGGGTAAACGCGATCAAGAGGGGACAACCTTAGTGGTTGAGAAAAGTTGAGGCCAATTTTCATTTTAGTAATGATTATGGTATATAAGCTGTGTTTATAGGCTATTTAATAGATTGCCATGGTGTTCTTAAAGGGCAACCAGGGTTTCAAACAACTTCTCATTGGCCCTCATTGATTAATAGCAGATTGCACCTTCTGCAAAGGGAAATAGACAAAATCTAATTCGGATGATTATTCAGCCAGAATTCTTCTGAAACATTTCACCCATCAGGTACTCAAACTCAACTAAAATGGAATACCACAGGGCAGTTTCCTGTTCCTGTTATAATTTAGCCTGTGCTCTATCATCATTACAGCAATATCTTGGAACCTCCCCTAAACCGAAGTGTTACCTAGCTTAGAGTCAGCAACTAGTTTGACTTTTGCTTCGCGTAATGCACAAAGCTGATGCTGCCTAGCACATTATTTACTACCCATTAATGCAATGCTGCGAAACCTTGGTTGCCCTTCAACAAGACTGAGACCTTCAATACAATGCCAAATATGGGAGGCCTTACTATAGCTGTAATATCGGCGTCTGATAGCTTGCCAACATCATTATCATTCTTTTCACAGGAAATATGTGCCAGAGTTGAAGGACTACCCAACAGAGTACATATATGAGCCGTGGAAAGCCTCCCTCGGTGTACAGAAAGCTTGTAAATGTGTGATAGGAAAGGACTACCCCCACCCTATAGTGGACCATGATACAGCTAAAAAAGAAAACTTGGAGAGAATGGGCAAGGCATACAAGTCTCAGCCTGCGCCCGTAGGTAAAAATACCAAAAACAATGCAACTAAGACGAAAACGCCTGCGGCAAAACATAAACTTAGCGACAGCTCATCCAAAAGTAAAGACAGTCCATTGAAGAAAAAACAAAAGCTAAAGTGAGAACTAGTTTGATGTGCGGTTGTTGTCTTTTTCTCATCTAGAAGCTCTCAGCTTGTAAACTATTGTTGCTTTTTGTTTGACATTATCTTTTCACCATTTCTACCTCAGACCTAACAAATATAATATTGACACATTACATGTTTCTCTTTCTTAAAATGACAGTCCTACTAGGCCATGTTTGGTACAGTTTGAAATAACTCAGGCTGAAAAGTCATTAGGACATATGAATTAAAGCAGCCTTTGAACCCAATTGCAGTAAAACTTTTGCAAAGTCTGAATTATTGGATTATAATGGATCATAGTGATTTATTGCCTCCCCCTGACCACTATGATCCACTATGATCCTTGCTCGCACATTAAGAAAAAAAACTAAATTGCTATTTTCCACAATTTTTACTTGCCCTAAGAACTCACAATATTTTTCTTCACTGGGGTAATATATCCACTTTTCTAATAGGACTGACCCTTTAAACATTGTTTCAATACATGACCATTTACAAACATTTTGTTTGTTGCACCCGAAACTGTAACCAACAGTTTGAAAGATCTTGTCCTGTAACATAAATATAAAGCTGCCTATCAAAATGTTTCCTAGCCTATAGAGTATAGGCTATGGTCGAATTGTCACTGCCAATGGCTGATCAGTACCAGAATCGGTTTTGGCAAGTTGCTGCACACCAAGTTCGGGTCTTTCATGGCCTCACATCTATGATGCATTCTAGTTTTCTAGAATGGATCACATTCTAAGAACGAGAATTTAGGGCAACTTGCATCCCTCATTATGGGCAGCCAAATCTTCTGTTTCCTACTAAACAGCAATATGGTTTGTTAGGATAATCAAGCCTCAACTTTACTCTGACATTATACAAATGCGGACTGCATCGCAGGTCAAATCCATCTCAGCAATGGTTCGCACATATATTTGATAGTTTGTTAATTTTATTCGGAACTGTAATGTAGTTAACAAGAATCAACTAGTAAAGGACTGGCTACACACACCGTATTTTCTTTAGGATATGGGAACTTGTAGATAAGGTACGGCTCGGTCAAGGTGGGCACTGGCCGTACTAAAAATGTCCTTACCCGATGGAAAATATGTTGTGTGTAGCGACAGCCTTAGACAGTGAAGTTTGACAGACTCTCCCTGGTTGTCTTATAGAACCAAGTTAGAGCTACGGGCAGGTTCTAGTTACCTGGTTATGATATAACATGGGAAACATATACATCAGCTCACTGAATTAGATTCTTCTCTTAGAATGGAAATAGTATCATAGCGTTATACGGTTAGGACACTAAACACAGGGACCCATCTGACTGTTATCTGATTGGCTGTCCCTAGTAGCATGAATAATTAGCCTGAGAAATTGTCTTGTTTACAAAATTGCAAACAGTAATTATACCCCTACAGTGCATACTGACTCTCGTGATCTGACTGGGCATGTAGATCACTGATAAACTAGGTTCTCATTACCACAAAGCGGGTGTCGTAAGGCTAAGTATGCATCATGCGTGACTTGAATTTGCGCATGTGCAAGAACAATGAGTTTAGTTTGGGTTCTGATTGCAACTTTGGAAAGGGGAAATGGGATGTCTCCTGCATAAACTACTAATCAAATTTAGCTAATAGTGACAGTAGAAGATAACTCTTTCTAACAATTCCGCACGCATTTGGGAATTCCGAGGCTCAATTTTGCAGAGATCAGCTCATGCCCAGAGCTGAGCATGCGCAGAATGCCTACAGTGTCGATGATTAGGGCATTTCTAGATTGCTACTAGGGACTGGCTATTTTTGCAAGCCCTTTGTTTTGCAAAAGAAAGCTAATGATGCTATTCCAGATATGGAATTCAATGACATCAGCTATTAAAAATTTAAACCTAACCAGTTAGATGATTTGCCATGATATGGTTGAACTTGTGTTTGTTTGTTACGCCCTCATGTTGGTTTATCCATTACTGGGTGTCAGCCAAGTGATGCACCAAGCAACACTGCTTTATTCCCCTTTAGCATTGGCTTTTTGTAACAAAAACATCGCTCTAACAATACTTAATCGAGCCATCAAATATATTGTGGTATAATAATTATGTTGAATTAGATTGACTTCTTGGTTCAATAGTTCACTTATCGAAACGTTTTGCTAGGGTTGATTTCCATGGGAACTGATCTGTCCCTTGATGATCGTGACACATCCTGTCATATGGGATGCTCATAAAAGTCTAGTGACATATTGACCCTAAATAGTTTATTTTTGGCAATGTTGGTAAAGAATGAGTAATTTTGGTCTATTTTCGACATCAACTAATAGTTCCTCAACGCACAAAGTCAGTACCCTGTGAGCGTGAGACAGAGCAACACGATTTAGCAGGGATCCATTTGGTAATATCGACTTGAAGAAATGGCTTCAGCAAATGTGTATCTTAACACTGGACACACCACACCAGAAGACGTTTATGAAGAAGTGACAGTCACAATCAGTGACAAGGATCAAAATCAGTATGTATAGTCTATGCTTCATGTAGATCCCAGTGCTCAGAAGTTAGCTAGCATACCAACTTCTAGATGTAAGAGTCATGAGAAACAATAATATGGTTCAAATCAATGTGAAAATTTGACTGAAGCAATAGCAATTTGGCCTAGTATCCAAACTTTTCGCCCAGTGTGGCAAAAACTAAACAGTGTTTGCAATGCAATTATACCGTGAAAGGCCGAAACAATAGATTCGATGGCACAGGTTCTTATGTCTAAAGCTATTATACAAGCACTCGATAATTCGTCACAGGTTGTTCTTCACTTACAACACCAGCAACAACCCCTTACCATACCTGATGAACTCCACACTGTAGTTGTCAAACTTTTATGTTCGATGAATTCTGATCCTACTCACATCAACACTGTGTTCAATCAATGATCAAAAAAGCTCATTTCAGGGCTCATCAATCATTTCTTTTCTGTTGAGTATTTTCTTGTACGGCTACCCTTCCAACAATTGGAATACAACAGAGTTTTCTGTCAAATGGAGTAATTCAGAACATTTGGGTCTTCTTATTCCAGTTATCCTAGAAGAGTTCTAGCAGAAGCCTTTCCTCCATTTGCTTATCAATAATGCAAATATTGCATGCTTTGGAGATCAAATATCCCGGCAAAATTCAGCGTGCTCTGCAATAGTTATAGTAATGATGAACGTTGCCAGGGGGCAGACTGTCAAGCAAATTGGTCAGAAAAAAACTCCTAGATGCCAATTGACTACATTGTATGAGTCAAACCATCATATGTGGGAAACCAATTCAATTTAATCTTTACAACAAGTAGTTTTTATTGGCCGCGATGTTGGTTAGACTCAGGTGGTGTCCCTTAAATTCAGATTATTTATCCCGCATATCATTTGTAGACGTGCTCAATCTGCAGAGAGTGAACTCAAACTGGAGGAGAGTACCGCTTATAAAAGTCCCAATGTAAAACGGATTGTGTATCTGTTGATATCTTTGACAGTATTAATTCTACTCTTGGCAGCATTGGCACTGGCAGCTTCAGGTGAGCCAATTTTACCTTAGAACCTTTTGTATTTTTTTTCTCATATTATATTTATTTGAAAATTATATACATAGTATTCTGTTAAAGAGAAACTGAAATTCAGATCCAGCACTCATTATAGAGACTCGGTAGTCAATCTACAGTGGTTAACTTCTGATGGGAGTAATAATATGGAAATAAATTTGTTATGTGACTTACTTTCTCCAATTTGCTATGCTCAAATTTACATCCTAATATCTTTTGACATCACGGTAATTACATCGGGCATAGCATGTCTTGTCAAGACAGGCGACATTGAGCCATATTCAATAGCGTAAAGCATGATTATTAATGATATATTGCTTTACAATTCATGAGAAAATCAATATCATCGTAGTGCACCTGCTTTGACACACATTGTGACACTGTAATTTAACTATAAACTGAACTGAAAATTATTGTATCCCTACACATTTCACATAAATTTTCTTTTAAAAAAGAAAATTAGGTTTCATAAATCCATCAGCAGAGTCAAATATAGTTGAGGAATGTGTAGCTATACTGAGAAAAATCACTAAATGTAAATCAGTCATTATTGATTGATAGGGCATTGTTTATGAGTGTCCCACCTATGACATCAAATTCTTCTTTATAAATGTAAACACAACCTTGCGATGTACTTGGCGCCAAAATGGCGCACATGTACAGAATCGGAACTGGTTGAACTATCAACCTGGATAGGGACGGGAGAAATTGAATCTGAACCGAACTTCCTCTGTAATTGGTTCGTCATACGCTGTGTGCAGTGTTAAAATACACTCTTGCGGAATCCTTTCCTTCAAGACAATATTACAGAAAGGATCATGTCTGAATCGAGTTGCTTTGTCTAACAGTCACAGGGTGCTGACTTTGTTTGTCGAAAAACTATTAGTTTATCTTGAAGATAGATCAAAATGGCTCACCCTCATTAGCTGTCCATCCATAATGCCAAAAATAAACTATTTAGGATCAAGGAGTCAGTAGATTTTTATGAACATCCCCAATGGCAGGATGCGTTGTAATCATCAAGCCTGATCAAAGTGACAGCTTAATTTCCTTGCAAATCAACCCCAGCAAAATGTTTTGATAAGTGAACTATGGAATCAAGAAGGCATGCCAATTTAAATGTATGTCAATATTTTTATTTTGCGTGGTAACATATTATAGGTGGTATGTTTTGGTATTGGTATGCTATCGGTTAAAAAAGTAATAATATGGTAGTTACATGGTGATGCTGGATCTGTTGTTCATGCCACAAATTTGATTCTCATGATCAATAAAATGACTAACCACCTCAATATTCTTCTGTCCCAAAAGTATTCTCTTAGACCAAGTTCATAAACACTGTCTAAAAATGTTGGACTTATTTTTATGTTTATAACTTTCTAGTTTGGAAATGAATGGTTCATCCATGTCTTGCTCAATGATGGTTAGCTCTTACTTTCACTTACCATCGTAGGCGTTTATAAATCTAACAAACTGTCTGAGACACTCAACTCGCTCCGAGAGTCATTTGAAAGATCTTCTGACTTTTATGAGAAAAGATTAGCGCAAATTGAAGTGCACCTTACAAATACATCCTCACAAGTAGACTCATTTACAAGTATGTAGGGAGGCCAGATATTGAGCAGAAAAAAAGAGGGTAATGTTTTGATGAGTGAACTATGAACCAAGAAGTCAAACCAATTTAAAATTTACGATAATATATTTGGTTTGCTTGATAAAATATTGGTAGGATGATGTTTTTCTTTTCCGATGTCAATGGTATATGTTAAAATAGTAATATGGTGTTATTAAAGGGCAACCAAGGTTTCAAACAACTTCTCATTGATGGCCGTAGATTAAAAGCAGATTGCACCTTCTGCATGGGGAAAAAGACAAAATATAATTCGGATAATTATTCAGCCAGAATTCTTGTGGAACATTTCTTCCATCAGGTACTCAAACTCAGCTAAAAGAGAATACCACATGGCAGTTTCCTGTTCCTGTTATTATTTAGCCTGTGCTCTATAATTATTACGGCAAAGTCTTGGAACCTCCCCTTAACTGAAGTGTTACCCAGCTTAGAGTCAGCAACTACTTTGAGTTTTGCATCGCGTAATGCACAAAGCTGATGCTGCCCAGCACATTATTTGCTACCCATTAATGCATTGCTGCGAAACCTTGGTTGCCCTTTAAGGTGATGTTGTGTCTGTTGTTTATGCCACAAATTTGATTGTCATGCTTAATACACTGACTTATGCCCTCACTATTTTACTGTCCTAAAAGTTGTTTCTTAGACCAAGTTCATAAACACTTTTTACAAATTTTTGACTGATTTTAATCCTGCTGTCTAGTTGGAAAATGAATAGTTCATTCATGTTTTCATCAATGATATGCAAAAACCACTTTCAATTTTCATTGTAGGCATTCATCAATCTAACAATCTGTCTGAGAGACTGAACTCACTCCAAGAGTCATTTGAAAGATCTTCTGACTTATATGAGAAAAGATTAGAACAAATTGAAGTGCACCTTACAAATACATCATCACAAGTAGACACATTAGCAGGTATGTAGAGAGATGGAGCGGTTAAAATAGAGGGTATAGTTTTTGGATTAAGGCAGAGACATGGGGGTCAGCAATTATCAACTTTCTGTACACCGTTGGAAAGCTGCCGAGCTACTGATCGTCAATAGCTCATCAAAAACTGGACTGGACTATGTTGCGTCATTTTATCAAAGAAATGATGGAAGGCTGTTTTTAGCAAAGTGGATGGCTGAGCTAATTTGATTGCTAGAAATTGCAAAACGATTTATATTTATTCTTAGATATATAGTTCATCAACTAATTGGAGTGCACCTTACAAATACTGAGACCGGTATGTAGGGAGACTCGGTTGGTATCAATATCAGACATTGACTGCAATGGAGCAGATAAAAAAGAGGGTACAGTTTAAGATAGGGTTAAGGAGACACATTACAATAGGCCTGTTGCTATAGTAAAGTATCATTGGGTCCTCTTCTACAAGCAATACTGCATTATTGCAATGTTTGGTATTAATAATAGGCACTAGTATCTTGTTTATACACAACCATAATCTTTGTCAGTATTGGAATATGAATATTAGAAGTTATAGTTATCAATCTAAAACAATCTAGACCTGTGAGGATATGATAACCTAATGGAACACACCAGTCAACGCCTGTTCTCAATAGCCAATTGTTGATCTTTAACAACTTTGTTGTTTATATCATGCTGCAAAATAATTGATCACAATCCTCAAGAGGAACGTTCAGTTTCATAAAAGATTAACAGCTATCCTCACAATTTACCAAAATACAAGATTGGTTTTCATATGCCTGTTTTGCCTCTCTTCAAAGCTATCATTTCCATGTTTTAACAGCATCAGATGACTATTCATTGTCACAGAAACTTACTTCAAGTCTGACTCAACAGATATAAATTATTTCGATGTTGAGAATCGACATACCTTACACATTAGTGCTTCTGCACATGAAGTGTATTTATCCGATGCCCTCCAGTCGAACTACAAGGCACAGCTTCATTCATTAGATCATAATAATAGACAGTTCTCTAAGCTCTTATTTATGCCTCAATTCGGAGTTGTCCTCTCTCCAGTTTGGTACTTTTAACCCACGCCGCATAGGAAAAACCTGCTGAAAGAGTGTTATCTTGAAAACCGCTAATGTTAGGATAAAAATGAGATTTAATTCAGAGTCTGCACCATTGATAACCCTGTGAGACAGGGTTTCCAAATCTTTGGAGGCTTGAATGTTGTTAAATATTGATTTTAGTGCAAAACTCATGAAAGATTCTGCCAAATTGACTGTCCAAATACTAAAATTATTTCACAAACTATGTACATATGAGTTTACAATGCTGCAGATTCTGAATCAAGACTGATTTTTATCCTATTATAAGTAGTTATCAAGATAACCCTCCTTTCAGCACGTTGAAAAATACCAAACTGGAGAGAGGACAACTCCGAGCTGAGGCATAAATCAGAGCTCAGAAAACAGTCTATTATCGTAAGATCATGACATATCTATCCATTTCAGATACTCGGCTCACTGGCTGTAGTAGTTCGAGAGTCAGCAGTGGCGAAGCCTACATGACTATTGTGAATAGAATTGTCAAGGTGGGTACACAACGTTAATATGATCAACAGGTCAATGTGTAGAAAGTTCCTAAGAATGCTTTTGGTTTTATATTCGGTCATCTTACAATCTAACCCATCTATTGATCATACATGAGAAAGATCTCACTGTAAGTAGACAGACTATAACCATTAAATTCCATATCTGGAATAGCATAATTAGCTCTCTTTTGCCAAACAATGGGCTTGCAAAAATAGCCAGTCCCTAGTAGAATTCTAGAAATGCCCAAATAATTGACGCTGGAGGCATTTTATTACCGTTTGCTGTTTTGTAAACAAGACTATTTCTTAGGCTATATAATTCATGCTAGTAGGGATAGCCAATCAGGTTATTGTCAGATGAACCCCATTGCTGAGTATTTTAGCTGTATAATGTATATATAATATAATGATACTATTTCCGTTCCATGAGACGAATTTAATTCAGTGACTATAACGGATTAAGTATAAATAAATTTTCTGTTAACTGACTACCATCAAGTTTGTAATCAGAAAATACAGCTGCAATTATCCAACAATCTCCAGCGACCATATGGGAGTGCCATTATAAGTACATAAGACAAATGCTTTGCTTTGCTGTGTCGTTTTTAGGTTTGGTGTGATATAGATTCACCTGATGGTCCCTGGATAGTCTTCTTGAAGAGATTTGATGGCTCAGTAGATTTTGACAGGAGCCTAAATGACTATAAGTATGGATTTGGTGACGTTGCCGGAGAATACTGGCTAGGTTAGTTGGGGCAGTTGCGATGAACACCATAAGATACCATCAATTATATCTATGATGAATATTTGAGGCTGCTTAATATGGTTGTGAGTTAAACATTAATATATACTTCAAATGATTTTAAGCAGCCGGCAATAGATTGATAATTTGATATCAAAAGTGAGAGTAATTGCAGATTAACCGAACATGTGAAGATTAAGCATAAAGTTCAATTTTCTTTTATCTTGCATAGCTGAAATTGACACTGATACCCAACTCGTATACTTCCAGGATTAGATAATTTGCATGCTTTGACGAGGAGCAACAACACAAAGTTAAGAATTGATCTGAAAGCTTATGAAGCACCGATAGGAAAGGGCCTAACTGCCTATGCTGTGTATGACAAATTTGCTGTTGGTGGGGAAACATCCGGCTACACGCTTTTGGAAATTGACGGTTATAGTGGTAAGTAGATCTATAATTGACCATCATCTTTCGTCGCATTGTTTTGATAGTTATCAGATATACACTTTCGCGATACATATATAAATCATATGTGGGCTATAAAACTTGAAAATTTTCAAATTATTGTCTCATTTTGTTATTCGAATCCTTAATAAACCTAGCAAGATTTAGAGTCAAATTAGGTAAAAGCTTGATGACATTACTGCAGTAAACATGACTGACTGGTTACTGCCTCATACTGGAAGCTCGTCATAAAATTAATCTTAACTGCTGAATTTCCTACAGTAATAACAAATAAAGTTCAGTCAAATGTTCATCATTACTCTATTGCTTACAAACTAGGGAATGCAGGTGATGTAACTGTAACTGACCAATATCAACCTCTTAAAGGGCGAAGATTCTCGACTAATGACAATGATGTGGACATAGTCAGTTCCGATTGTGCAGGTATGACATTGTGTGGCTTTGCTTGACCACGTTCAATAATTAGCAACGGTGATACTGAGCCCCCGACATCAGTTCCTCCGTTAACTAGAGACTTATTGCTTTACTACATAGAAGAAAATGCACTTAAATTCAGAAAGTCATCCGGTAACAGCTTTCGAACCGTTTTAAAGTCATATATGTAATTCAAAATAGCATTTAGTGATTTGATGGTTTGTGAGTTGCATGGAAGGATAACTCAGATATTGAAAAGTTGAAAAAAGCAAATGCCAGGAACCTTAGCTATTTTTGGTAATACACATCAGATAGCTAATTGTTTATGCATTTTTCTGAGAACAACTCCTACCTTTCCTAAACTTACAAGGCAAGGATAATATATTCCTAGTGTAGATTGCCGGTAACTGTAAATTGCTGAACAGGCTGAACATGCTGAACAGCTGAACAGAATTTCTCAGACTACTATTTGCTTGATTCTTTACATGATTGGCTAATTTTGCACAAGCCTGGACAACTCCTTATATTCTGCTGGTTAATTAACTTATATTAAGTTTGCAACTGCCTTTGTTTCTTTCTATTATTTTATCCACAGTTAGTCTTTGATATTACACTAGTGAATGGATGGAAGGAACCCCCAACCCCCTCCCCCCTTGTCGAGACTGGCTAGATCGAAGGAAGGCATTGTGCTGAATAATGTTTCTGGTTTCCTAATCGCCATCAGATTTGGTACATTGATTGCTTCATTTGCTTGCCCTCGTTGATACCATACACCATACAAGAATAGCCATACGCCTGCTCAGGGTTAGATATGTACCCCACATTCATATAATATATATCAGTGATTGCCCTAAAACGAATATATTAGGTGCCAACAGGAACTTAGTAACTCATTATACTCATTAAATCATTTGGCTGTGTTTGAGAAGTGATAGTCAGCCACAGAAAAGATTGCAAAAAATAGTTTTAGTCTGAGAAATTCTGTTCAGCTGTTCAGTGTGTTCAGCCTGTTCAGCAGTTTACAGTTACCGGTAGATTGCAGATTTTATTATGGCACAGCCTGATGTCTTCATTGTTAGAAGGCTTTATAATAAGTTTTTGTGGGTATGTAATTGAACCAAATGTGCAATTTGATATCAGTCCTCTTCATGTAACTGCTTCTTTTTATCTTAAGTATACCCTGTTATAGACTTTCCAAAAAAAGGCTTGAACTTCTGTCCACAGATACTTCTATCATCAAGCATAGTCTGAGTTCATCCTCCTGGTGATCAGAACACCATTTTGGGATATCAAATATCACTTTGTGTTTTGCTAGCACTATTTGGAGGCGGGTGGTGGTTCTCTGATTGTTATGTCGTCTGTCTTACCTGTGGACCATGGAGAAGCTCTGCCATCCCTACTGATCAAGCCATGGTATACAGCCCATACACTGTGGCATATATAGCTCTTAGGGGGGCAGAAATGAAACTGAAACTCCCCTAAGGACAGCTAACCGTTTCAATTTATTGCGGAGCAGATTCATGAGCTACATGATATACTGAGTTATGTAGACATCTGTTGATTAATAACTCGTGAATAAATTTATTTTGTGACCAAAGAACTGATTTTTCTAAATTTTTGACAATTTTGTTGGATGTGTGGCATTTGAAACTTATACCGTTCTTACCAGTTTGGCACAATTTGTTTTATTGATAATCAAATATATATTTTTAGTTAGTTCATGGTATAAACTCAAATTAGAAAATAGCACAGCCTGCTTGTTTGCATTGAAAAATGTTTTATTCAGTCTTACTTACTTTATTTAAAACTTACAGTCAGCCTGTTTTTATTGATTGAAAGGTTCACCGGTTCATCGTAATTATTAATTATCAATTGAGAGCAGTTACTGCCGTCAGTGTAAAGGAAGATAGAACAGTTTTTAACCTGTCTTTTTTTGAACAGAAATTAAGATGTTATTATACTGATACATGATATATAACTTAGTGGTCAGAGTTTTCTTTTCCTTGAATCAATTCCAAAGCAAAGAACTCTTTTATTTTCACTGTATTCTTTTATAACACACAATAAGCCACTTGCTTAAAATATTACTTGGTCACTTATGTATTTTATTGTTTTTCAACGTTAAATTTTTTTGGAAAGCATGAAAACCAGCTTGTTAAATGTAAGTTGCCTAGAAAATAAATGAACTTTCTTATGAATAATTTGATGGCTGATTGTCCAAGCATATGTGGGGAATTTCAGTCTTTGACTGTTATATATATTAAGCACTGAGGACACATTCTATTCATACATTCTAATCATACATTCTAACTATTTTTAGCAAGCTTACACTCTTCTCTCTTACAACTGGATACTTCATGTTTGCTAGCGGACGAGACTAAACGCACTGATTATCTTTACTGATTTATACATTAAATCTTTGTAACTCTGTTAGTTTTAGTTAGATAGTTAGTACACAATAAAATCATAGTATAGTTGATAAGCAACACATTTTTATGCCTGGCTGGTAGCCTTGTTTTAAACAGACTTTTCGACTGGCAGGTTGCCGTTAAGCCTTACGCGTTCATCAGAACAAGTTGGAGATCGGGAATAATTATGCCAAGCCCATGCTGGCTATCCTGACAAGATAGAATTTCTGACACTGGTGTCAGAAGTGGGATGGACGCGTAAGGTAGGTAATCTGGAAATTTATTGAAAAGTCTTTTCCTTGCCGGTCTAAGAATGTCATTACGCTCACAGCTCTTCTAAAATGTAAACCAAAGTACTTCTGTAGTGACCAGACCAGAGCAAATAATTATTTGTGTAATTATTTTGTGAACAAAATACTTTACGCTTTTTGTCGTCATTGTTGGTCAAAGAATGTCGCTGCGCTCACAGCTCTACTAAAATGTAGACCAGAGAACTTCTGTAGTGACCAGACCCGAGAAAATAATTATTTCAAGAAATTTTTGGGCATAAATATCTTTTTCCTTAGTCTATTAATACAATAGAAACTCTAACAGCTCTACTAAACTAGTAGACCGCAAAGAGGTATATCAACATTTCAAATTATTGATAATATCCAAACTCTAACAGCGCTACTAAAATAGTAGACCGAAAAGAGGTATATCAACATTTAAAATTATTGATAATATACAAGCTCTGACAGCGCTACTAAAATAGTAGACCGCAAAGAGGTATATCAGCATTTCAGATTATTAATAATAATAATATACAAGCTCTGACAGCGCTACTAAAATAGTAGACCGCAAAGAGGTATATCAACATTTAAAATTATTGATAATATACAAGCTCTGACAGCGCTACTAAAATAGTAGACCGCAAAGAGGTATATCAGCATTTCAGATTATTAATAATAATAATATACAAGCTCTGACAGCGCTACTAAAATAGTAGACCGCAAAGAGGTATATCAGCATTTCAGATTATTAATAATAATAATATACAAGCTCTGACAGCACTACTAAAATAGTAGACCGCAAAGAGGTATATCAACATTTCAAATTATTAATACAATACAAGCTCTCACAGCTCTGCTAAAATAGTAGACCAGAAAACTAGCTGTATGAAACTAGTATAATTGAGCACAAAAATATGGCAAACAGAGGTAATGCTGCCAGGCAACAGCCGGCTGATGAAGCAGAACATCTAGCAAACGCCTTCCAAAATGCCTTCAGGCAAATGAACGGTGGGAGAGACCACTTTAAACCGCCAAAGTATGATGGAAGTGAAGATATCGAATTAATCATTCAAAAATTCACTGATGTGGCCCAGGCCAACAACTGGAATCCCCAGGCAGCCCATTTAAGCATCAGACTGTGTCTCGAAAAACAAGCGCAAGAATGTGCAAGAGAAGATAATGTAGAAGCGGTGTTTGTTAACCTGAGAGCCAGGTTTGGTCTAACACAGAGGCAAGCTCGGGACAAATTGTCCACTGTAAGAAAAGAACCAGGTCAAAAGTAAGAATTGCGTATCCAAACATGGGCGCTGCTCATCAAAAAGATATCGCCGTAGAAAATGTGCGCAGGTGCATAGAAAATCGTCAGTTATTGATACATCTATTGACAATAGAACTCAACACTGTAGCGGAAATATGTCGGGCTTCAGATGATTATGTTCAGGCTGGCTCCAACCTCAGACAAAGGCCGCAAATATATGTTGTAAGCTATTCAGAAAATTCCGACTTTGAAAATGAAGTTGATTTTGACTGTAATACTGTAGGTATGCACTCAACACATAGTGATTATCAAAATAAACCCAAAGCTAAAGTCACTGAGAGCACCAGTAGTGAAATAGCTAAACAAACGGAAATTCTTATCAAAATAATGGAGATACTGGTGTGAGAAACGGACTGGGCCGTGTACACAACAGGGTGTAGTTAGCTTGCTCCGAGTCTACTCTGATGAGCGAAAGGGCTTTTATATCTAGTTTAGGGTTCTATTTAGTTTAGCACTGTAAGCCATCGCTCGAATTATGAATCCTGATATAACCCACAGAAGGGTTTCAAAGATAGGCTGATACACAATACACGGATCTACTATAGGCTGATACACAACACACTGTTGTGACAAATTCTGATGGTCATCAAAGAACGATATCAATTAATTTCCTGTCAAAATGAAATACAGGCACTGTTTATCTACTCATGAGCTTAATTCACTGGACGTCGTCACGAGTGTTACCTTAAATTTAATTCAAGATTATTATGATACACAGTCTATTTAATTCATCACAAGTTATATATATTCCAACTTTTGATATCTGTTTATGATCTATTACATGAAAGCGCCGACAAGGCCGTCTACAAGAGCGTGAAGTTTGGATTGCCTTTGAATACACAATTGCGAATACTAAAGAGTCAAGCTACTTTGACCATCAATCATTTGTGTCAACCAGACAGGCATAAAACTAATCTGTTTAGACTAAGACTATTTATTTAATTACCCTGACCATTTAATTCAATTGAGACAAAATACACATATAAAATATTTATATAAGATTAAAAATATTAAAAGTCGTTCTGAGTATTCTAACCTGACTGTCCTTGCACTCTTATCCTTGGTTATATGCCAGAATGCCAGATGAGTTCTGATTTAGTCACTGATCGCACAGATAAGTTGGTAGAACTTCGAATTACACAACAATACAATATATTATATGATACAATCAATTCTTTTTACTTCACAATCTAAGACACTGCTAAAATAGGACAACGGTCCTGTTGCGTTCCTGTCTTAATGCTAACTGCTTTAAATGATACCGTAAAGGACGACGGTCCTGTTGCTACTGCCTGAAGCTGTGGCTGCTCCATATCTTTATTGGTGTGTTCAATGGTGATTACATGATGCAGCTTTGTCAGGCAGTTTCACTTTGATGATGATATAATTGTTGTGCAAGCAGGTAGTTTCACTTTGATGATATACGTAGCAGGCAAGGTGTAGCCAGTGCAAGTATTATTGAAGTTGGTGGTGACTTGTAGTTATTTATTCTCTTTCTTCTTGTAGTATGTGTAGTGTGTAGTATGATATTATTTCAATTCTCGCTCATCGCATCATATATAGCAGAAGGCAGAGACGCAATAATAAGCTGATGCTAAAATAGAAATCTCTGCAAACCAAGGTTAATTTACAGTTGTTCAAAATGAGGTTTGAAGGAAGATGATGTTGTGTGTCTCATTATTTTGTCACGTTTTAAAAAAACGTCAACAACTTTCCCCACCCTAGCTTCTTTTCCATGGATCAAGCCCAGTTACTTGCATGCAGTTGGAAGCGTTCGCTTAGATCTCTCCAAAAAAAAAAACTTTAGTACTAAGATCTCTGCATATGCTTTTATCATGGTAGCGACTACCCTCAAAGATGGTGATGCACACATTTTCTCTGGTTGAGCTATCACCGCAGAAAACTGTTATTGTCGGTTTATCATGGTAGCGACTACCCTCAGAGATGGTGTTGAAAACATTCTCTCTGGTTGAGCTATCACTGCAGAAAGTTGCTATTGTTGGTTTTTTTGCCATTCCTTCGGTAGAGTAATTCTGTCTGGTATTTATCCTGTCTGATAACGAATCTCAAGAAATACATCAATCCGTCTACAGCACTGGTGCATGCTTCACAAATTGTCACCCTAACATAACACACCAACCTGTCCACAGCACTGGTGCATGCTTTAAAAATTGTCACCCTGACATTGGTTAGGAATACAAAAGCTGTAGAAAAGTTGGCCAGTGTCCAAAACACTAGGCAGAGAAAACGAGCATGCTATTCATGTGGCTCAGAAAATCTTATGGCAAGGGAATGTCCTAATGAAAATCAGGTAAACTCCACAGGTTCTCAGTAAACTCACCAGCTACTGATGAACCTAACCTTTTACAAGAAAAGGCCGGTGTAAATATGTCTAAGTTGGGCAACCATCAAAAAGTGGACAAAAATCCTAGTGCTGAGCATGGAAATCAAACCCCATTGAACACTGCGGAAAGTGAATGTGATCAGGCTTCGAAAGCTGATCCAAGCAGTAAACTTGGGAAAATTTCCGACCAGTCTAGTGTGTCTCAAACTGATGAGGTTGGCTCAATCCGTAGACAGCGGAGCATCACCAGCCTAGTAGAAAGAGATAGAATAGCAGAATCAAAAATACTTGAGGAAAGACTCTGTGAAAATAACAGTGGGAAAAATGACAAAAAAGTTGTCAGCTGTAATGAATTGTGTCATTACGAGTCGGATTCCTGTTATTATATGCCAGGCAAGGCTGGTGGAAAGAGTATACAGTATTTACTTGACTCTGGGTGTTCTGAATCTGTATTATCAAGGCATGTGTATGATAGAATCCCAAAATCTCTCAGATCTGAAATTGAGCCTCTGGAAAAATCTGGGGTAATGGCAGATGGGTCAAAACTACCCCTCATAGGGAAAATCAAGCTGCAATGTTCAGTGCGAGGAGAGAAATTTGTTGAGGAATTCATTGTGAGTAGAATTACACATGATGCTTTACTCGGAATGTCGTTTTTCAAAGCGAGCGGGTGTACACTAAGCTTCAAGAAAGCGTCACTGTATATCAATAATAAAAATCTGTTATGTGTTGGCAGATTAGGGGATTTGCTTGTAAGCAATATCCAATTTATGCGTGATACAATAACCCCAGTAAGACCTGAGATGGCTATTCATACAAAGTTATGTAATAATACCAGAGGCATGTGTGGTATAACAGGAACTAAAATGAATCATAAAATGCCAGAAAATGTTTTGGTGGCATTGAAGCTGTGGGAGCCAGATGGGCTGAATAAAATTGTAGTAGAGGATGAAATCAGAGCCGGAACTGTTTCCGCTGATTTCATATCACTATCAAAAGATGATCAGCTTGTAAACAACAAAACAGGCAACATCATGAAGCCACAATATACAATGGGAGAGGCATTTAATTTAGTAAACATTGGAGATGTTTTGAGTCGAAATGAAAATATTGAACAACAAAGCAAGGGTATAGCTTCAAAGCTGGGTGACCATTATGACATCATGGTGTCAAACCACATGAAAGAGCTTTGTAGCACAACTACTCAAGGGATGAAATCAGCTGATCACAAAGGAGCGATAGTAAATTTATTTACAAAATACTCCGATGTTTACTGTCAAGGTGATTCACTTATCTGTCAAACAAAGTCAGTTAATCATTCTATTTCGGCTTTACTGGACACTAAACCAATAAAACACCTCATAGAAATAACAGGAAAGCCTGATGACACAGGCCAATCTGTCCCAATAGGAGATGACAAAACAACAAATAACATAATCACCGCACTGGATACAGGCATTGGGTGATTGTGAAAATATCTAGCCGGTTATATATTAGGCTACACATCAATATTATAATTAGTTAATAGTTAACCTGTAGTGATTTTTAATAAAAAAGGAAAACCCAGAAAAGACATGTTGTAAACTAACACTTATTAAAGTGTGCACACATGTCAAAGACAAACAAAATATTATATTATTGTATTAATCTGCACTTATGCACAGGTATGCTGCATACCATTGCATATCTATCACTGAATATACACAGAATACGCTTATCTCAGTCCTTCAGCTGTCAACAACACTTCTACATCTACCGTCAGGTGAAACCAGCAGCTCTAACTCTTGCATCTAACTCACTGGCTCCTACCAACACAGATGAAGCAATTCGCCGATACATCGCAATTATTTCGTTTTGCTCCGATTTATCAACATAATTAATTTGTATCTAGTGGGAGAGTGTGGGGAATTTCAGTCTTTGACTGTTATAGATATTAAGCACTGAGGACACATTCTATTTATACATTCTAATCATACATTCTATTCCTACACATGTTTTGTCTGTTATAATAATCCTTTATTAATGCTACGACTGTAACTATTTTTAGCAAGCTTACACTCTTCTCTCTTACAACTGGACACTTCATGTTTGCTAGCGGACGAGACTAAACGCACTGATTATCTTTACTGATTTATACATTAAATCTTTGTAACTCTGTTAGTTTTAGTTAGATAGTTAGTACACAATAAAATCATAGTATAGTTGATAAACAACACATTGTTATGCCTGGCTGGTAGCCTTGTTTTAAACAGACTTTTTGACTGGCAGGTTGCCGTTAAGCCTTACGCGTTCATCAGAACAAGTTGGAGATCGGGAATAATTATGCCAAGCCCATGCTGGCTATCCTGACAAGATAGAATTTCCCGACACATAGTTTGGAGACAACTCTCAATATAACTAAAGCATAATTTTTTTTGTGAATTTATGGCAGATTAAAAATTAGTTGCTAGCTGAGATAATTTTACTGTATGTCAAACTGTGGGAATTTGAGAGAGGAAAACATATGATTTGAGTTAATGGAGTGTTAAGGTGAGTTTATACTAGGACTTTTATTGGATGTTTTAGCCATGTTAACGATTTTTGGAGCTTTTTTTATATCAATTTTATATAAAATTGTTGCAATCAAGTCCAGTTTTGTTAAATTTGGAAATATTTTAAAGGTGAGTTTATATTAGGATGTTTATTGGACGTCTTCAGCAATGTAAGCAAGTTTTTAGAGACTTTTCCTCCCTCTGCGTGATTTTTGAATTCGGAATATAAAAAGTTGTCTTCTCACTGTCCTTATTAAGTGTTGGCCAATAAGAATGTTGGAAGGAGAAGAAAACTTTAAACTTTTTGCGAAAATGCTAGCGGTTTTAAGAAACGCTCAGAAAACATTGCATTGGTAGACAAAGCTGGAACAGTCTTTGCACCCTGACTACCATTTGTACATGAATAAGCTTTGATGTAACAATTGTCATATGAACTATGATTCTCGATGACATAGAAATGACATTTCTGCGATGCAATAATGCTTCTGTTGTCATCAATTGCTGAGAATGCGCTGGCATTATATTGAACATCTATCAGTCAATTCCAGTTGTTACATTCTGCCCAACGGAATACGCAACTTCTCACACACCAAAGTGTTATTTTGCAAATTCAATTTCACCATCTCTGCTGCTTCGCTCCAGGATTTGATGTCAAAAGTCTGCAACTGAGCAAGAGCTGTCATCCTCCAGGTCTTCTTGGGTCTCCCGCGTCTCCTCTTCCCTTCAGGTGTTCAACCCAAACTAGTGTGTGGGATTAAGCCATGCCTTCTCAGAGTGTGCCCCAGACAACGCCATCTTCGACACTGGGTGCTGCCGACTCATTCTGTACACTTCCACATTGGATGTTTTTGTCCACCAGTACAGCTTTAAAATGCAGCGACAGCAGTCATCCTTTGTCATCTTCCAAGTTTCACACCCGTACAATAAGACGGACATGACATTGGAAGAGAAAAGTTGTAACTTCAGATGTCTCTTAATGGACTTTGACCTTCAGATTTTCCAGAGCCGGTAGAATGCTGTAGTGGCTTGATTGATACGATTTTTAATATCAATTGTCACACCTCCTACTGCATCTATCTTGGCTCCAAGATACTGAAAGCTGTTGACAAACTCCAGATCATTGTTGTTGATGGTGAAGGAAACTCCGGAAGCATTGTCCATTTTCTGTGGATGAACCTTCAAAACTTTTGTCTTCTGCTTGTTGATATGGAGTCCAAACTGCAGTGATGTTGTCACCATATGACTAGTGAAGTTGGACCTCCGATGATGAGTGGTGGACAGTAGCGCTAAATCATCAGCGTAAGCTGGATAATTGAGTTTGGTGGTAAAATTCTATCTCAGTCCTGTGCCATGGTCTCCACCTGTTTTCTTCATGATGTAGTCCGTCACAAGAATAAACAACAAAGGGGAAATGACACACCCTTGACAAACTCCTGATGTCACCTCAAAGAAATCCTCATTCGTACATCCTTGCACTTTGCAGGTGAAACCCGTGAAGAACAGCTTAGTCAATCTAATGAGTTGCTGAGAGATCCCATAGTGAGACATCACCCTCCATAGACTCTCTCGATGTACACTATCGAACGCTTTCTGACATACAGAGGCATTTGCCACTCCTCACATTGCTCTATAATGTTTCTCAACGAGAATATGTGGTCCACACAGCTTCTACCTCTCCGAAAACCCGCCTGTTTCTCATCTAGACAACCAGCATCCTCCAGGGATACCTTTGATGCAGATTTTTAAGAAAGACCTTGCTGACATAAGGAAGCAGTGTTATTCCTCTCTAGTTTGTCGGTTTACCGAGATCTCCTTTCTATGGCAGTTTAACAATTTCACCTCTCCTCCAGTCTTCAGGTATCTTCTCTTGAGTCAACACCAGGGGCTTTGTTGTTAAATGCTCCTTTGATTATCTCTCCAATTTCGAATGCCTATGGTACGTCAATATCGATTTCTAGTGTGGTAGCTGCTGCTGCAACATCGGCCACTTCATCAGGCTCTGGAAGATTCAGAAGCTTCTTGAAATGCTCTGTCCAGATTTTGGCTTCCTCTTTGGCATCAACAATGCTTTTCCCATTGGCATCCTTCAATCTAGATGTGATCTTTCTTCTTTTCCAACTGAGTAGGTTGGTGATGTCGTAGACTGCTTTCATCTGTCCCATATCTGCAGCCCGTTGCGCAGATTCTGCCACCTTCATGCATCTTATCTTTGTCTCTTCTGCAACTTTTCTTTACAGCCTTATTTACATTCCTGTATTCCTCCTCAAGTCTCTCAACAAGCCTCCGAGAGTGTTTTGTTTACCGTGAATCTTCAGTCGAATCTCTGCTCTTTCTTCTACCAGTCTCCAGATCTGATCAGACATCCAAGAAGCAGGTTGGCTTCTCCTCTCTCTACCAATCACCTCCTCTCCTACTTATATGTATGCATCCCTGATCTTCTCCCATCGCACATTTACGTCCATATCTTCTGGCAGATCTTCAAGAGAGTTGAACCTGTTCTCAATTTTTAATGGTGAACTCCTCCTTAGTTTCACCAGTATAAGCAGGTGACGGTTCCACTTCCCACATGAGGTTGGTTTCTTTGCTTTAGCTGCCAGCTTTAATTCAAGCTTTGCCAAAACCAGGTAGTGATCCGATGACGCATCAGCAGATCTCAGCACTCTGACATCATGAACTAACCATTCCACTTCCTGTTAATCAACACATGGTCAATCTGGGTGAGGTGACCTCTTGGTGACTTCCAAGTCTACTTGTGTATATCTCTATGAGGAAAAATAGAACCACCAACTATCATACCATTGAATCGATCAAACTGTATGAGCTTCTCTCCATTTCCATTAACAAGTCCTGTTCCATGCATGCCAACAGAGTCTTCTATCCCGGTGTTGACAATCCCAACTTGTGCATTCATGTCACTGAGAACCATGACAACATCATGACGCGGGAAATCATCTTCAGCCTTCTGTAGAGCAGCATAGAATTCATCTTTTGCTTCATCCTTTGTTTCATTAGTTGGAGCATAGCAACCAATAATACTCAAGTTGGTGTACTTTCCCTCAAATTTAGCTGATAACAATATTTCTTTGATGGGTTTCCAGTCCATCAGACATTTCCGGGCACATTTGGTCATCATTAGCCCTGATCCTTGATGGTGCATGTTGGCTACCATTCCAGAATATAGCAGCTGTTCTCCAGTCTCCAGCGACTCCTCTCCTTCACCTGTCCAGCGTGCCTCACTTATACCAAGGACATCTAGCTTACATCTTCCGAACTCCCGAGCCACTTGTTCAGTACGCCCGACCTCATTCATCGTCCTGACATTCCATGATCCAATACGGAGTATCCCTCTTGGGGCCATCATGTAAGTACTCCTGTTCGTAGTTGTGGCAGAGACTCCCAACTGGATTTCATCCCTACCAGTCATATAGCCATTTCGTGGCCGAAAGTTTCCTCTTCTGCGTCCTCCAAGTGCAGGTTTTTGGTTTGAATTTACTGATTCTGTAACATGCTGTGTTTGGCGCGGACGAGTTGTTAGCCCGTCACGCAACCCTCCTCATTTATCGGATATGGGACCGGCTGCAGGCCACCCTAGCGGAGGGCCTACAGGTTGAGTTCAAATCCACTATGAACCTTGCTGAAACAATTGAAAAAAACTAATCGCTACATCCACAATTTTTATTTTTCATAATTTTTATTTGCCCTTTGAACTCACAATATTCAATTTACTTGGGTAATATATTCTGGACTGACCCTTTAATACTAGAGATCGAATTCAAAAAAACTTTACACCCATACAGACATATCATAAACAACTAAATTTTCTATTCTTCATAATGTAACTATAAGAGATAACAGCATTGTGTTGTCTCTCAAAGATTTTGATATGAAAGGGGTCTTAATGACCAAGTCCATAAGTTGTCAGGGTTATAGTTTGGAAAGAATGGTAGGGGAGGCAAATGTCCGAGGCGAGTCCGAAGCATCACCAGCGAGCTCTCCCTGAGAAATTTGAGGCACATAATGAGCAATTTTCAGAGGGGCTGATTCCTACATGGATTATTCTTTTATAGTGTTTTTAGGCCACTGTATTTAGCTTTATAGGGGAGCCTAGACATGCAAGGTACCAAGAGGTTTATAGGGCTCCTGAAGAAAATTCAGGGCACTCAAATTGAAGCTGAATACCAATGAAAGAATGAACCCGGAAAAATTCCTCAAGTTTTTTAATCAATAAATAATCAGGCCACTGGAAGAGCTAGACAACTACATTTCTGAGTTGTTAGTATTTGGATTCAAAAGCTCAGGGTATGATCTCCCTCTCATCGCATCTCTGTGGAGAGGGAACCATGTTTCCATATTATCAAGATGTTGGAGTTAGAAACATCAAAAAAGGGGAATAAATTAAAAGTAAGCGATCAGTTTTAGGTTTAGATGTGTCTGTTAGTATCTTGACAACCTCAAAAACATGGCGATACCGTGTAGAGCATTCTTATGTAGAAAATCCTCAAACAAACTCAGGATAGAGAGACATGGGGTGAAAGCAGCTCAATGGATTGCCTCGTATGGGACTCAGAAAAGTACTAAGTTCTCTTATTTCTTAATTAGAGGAGAGATAAGATTGGGTGGTAGGAATTTACTCGTCGAGTTCTTACCATGTCAAGTGTTAGTTTAACCTTTTTCTGGGATGCTGACGCTGTGCTGAATCTCAATTCGCTATACACAATAATATAGGACAAGAAAAATCCATCAGTAATAATATGACAATGGACAATGTGAAATATCTCAATTACTTCGAATATCAAACCACGATGAAGTAGGAATTTGACTTCGAGAAAACGCTAAAAGAAAACGAACTCTTTGCTGATTTTTATAGAAATCTCAATTTAGGTATAGTTGACAACATAAAATATTTGTATCAAACTCTGGGGTTTAAGATGGATATTCCTATAGTATTGTAGTTAGCAATATAAAGCCTTATTTGGAAGGAAAACATGCAATGGTATGAAATGGCTAAAACATGTGTAATAATTGACGTACCAAATATATATTATAATGTTTTCTTGTTTTAGAATTAGAAACTTCCTGTGGTATTTTTACAATTTGTTTTTGTAATTTATCTCTGGTAGAGATTTCTGGCTCATCAATTCTAACACTTGGCCCTCTTATCTCTGCGTTTTCCACAAGAAACAAGTTTCTGGCGGGCAAACCAGAGTTACTAGAGACTTTAAGAAAAGGTTATACGATTTGCAGTTGAGTACCGTGATTTGCACTAAAATGATTTCTTTGAGACAGTATTTGTGGGCAGAGAATGGAAACCAACAACATTCTGTGAAAGGATTTGGATAGCAGTACTCAGGGGAAGTTTTGTATAGAATGTTGAGGTGAAGAGGGTCGTAGCTTTACATTTATGTCACTACTGCAGATCACCGGTATAAACGCAGCTTTCAGTGTTTTGGATAACACTAATTTCATATATTATACTCAATAATCGAAATAGGCTTCGACAATATCTTTGGATAAGAACCTGTTCTTTCTGATCAGGTTGCAACAACTCCTACCTCTTGTAAAAATAGCTCATTCATGTATATTTATTAGTTTATACTTGTTAATTGATGCTAGCAATATGGACAAAATATCTAACCTAAACTCGCGAAGGTGACTTGTCAAGTATATAATCCTGCTATTCCACAACCAAAATTTCATCCAAATCTAAACCCAGAAAATTTTGTTTCCAATAATAATCCTGAAAACCATATCATAAGCATTTATAAGCCATACAACTTTATTATTTTAAATATATTCAGTATTTTTAAATCATAGTACATTTTGTACTTTTCAACAATAAATATCATACCCAAAGGAAATTAATAACATTGACAAAATTATTATTAAAATTATAACCTTGAAAAAATAAATATCAAATAATAATAACTAGGCAAATGCTAACCCTAACAGAAAAGGCAACTGAAATACTCATTCTAATAATGGAGATAGGCTCACTTTACTACTAGTTAGTCACTTCCCAAGAAAGCTAAGCTTTTTTGTATTGCTGTTCATAACTGTTTACAGGAAAAACCTCTAGGGTTAGTCGATGATAAGTTGGATAAATTTGAGCTTTTCACAGTTTCTCTACAGATAAGTCATCTCCTCTGTGTATGCACTTAGATAACTAGCCATATACCACCGGTTCTGTAAATAAAGGAAATAACTTGATCAGCTAATAAAATTCATAAATATTATTACATCCCGGGTTAACTGAGAACATTATCATCTCCAATAGCATTACATAAATTTTATTAGTTGGTTATTTACTCAGGGCATATCAGGTAATTTTGTGAACCCGAGTTATCTCCACATCTCGAAAAGGCCAAAATTCATATAAATTATAAAGCGAAAAACTTCTTTTGTGGCTGGCATAAAAAGTTATCAAGCTACAGACCTCAAATTTTCAGGACACACTCACAAACTGTGTATTTCTTTGCCCCCCATGAAAGTGGAATAATTGCATACATAAGCCGGCAGCAGGGCAGCAATTTATATCATTTTTTAACCGTTTTCCGTAAAGCTTTCGATATGTTGGTAGATACTTTCCTTGTTTACTAAAGAAAATAACCACTATGTTCCTCAGAAGATGAGCAATCCAATGATATAAAAATTTGTGGTGTCAGACCATTTGAAGCCATGCTGCTGCTCAAAAGAAAATGTGCTTCTACATTATTTTATTGATTTGCGATGATTTAGCTGTGCACAAATATGCTGATTGTGTGTGTATGCATCAGCAGTAATGTAATGTAATTATTGTAATACAGAATTCATGCTCCACTAAATTTAAGGCAGACACTCTTATTTTAATACAACATGTCTGTGTAGCTCAGTGGATAATTCTCTATTTCGTCAACGCAGAGCTCTGGGTTCGAGTTGGTGCCAAACTTTTTATACTCTCAATATGGCTATAAATCATAATGATTGTAAAGAGGAAGCCATTTTCGTTGCAAACAAAATAAGTTGTCGAGCTACAGACCTCAGATATTCAGATCATACTCAAAAAATGCCCGCCATGAAAATGGAGTAGTTGCATACATATGCCGGCAGCAGGGCAGCAATTTTATCATTTTCAAACTGTTTTCACTAAAGCTCTCGAAATGTTGGAAGATGTTTTCCTTTTTTACTAAAAAAATTAACACTATGTTCCTCGGGAGATGAGGAATCCAATGATATAAAAATTTGTGCTGTCAGACCTTTAGAAGTTATGCTGCTGCTCAAAAGATAATTTGGCTACACATTGTTTTACTGATTTGTGATGCTTTAGAAAAAGCTTCTTTTGTAGCTGGCATAAGAAAATATTGAGCTACAGACCTCAGATTTTCAGGACACACTCACAAACTGTGTATTTCTTTGCCCCCCATGAAAGTGGAATAATTTTATACATAAGCCGGCAGCAGGGCAGCAATTAATTTTTTTTTTTAACTGTTTTCCATCAAGCTTTCGATATGTTGGTAGATATTTTCCTTGTTTACTAAAGAAAATAACCACTGTGTTCCTCAGAAGATGAGCAATCCAATGATATAAAAATTTGTGGTGTCAGACCATTCGAAGCCATGCTGCTGCTCAAAAGAAAATGTGCCTACACATTATTTTACTGATTTGTGATGCTTTAGAGAAAGCTTCTTTTGTAGCTGGCATAAGCGATGATTGAGCTACAGACCTCAGATTTTCAGGACACACTCACAAACTGTGAATTTCTTTGCCCCCATGAAAGTGGAATAATTGCATACATAAGCCGGCAGCAGGGCAGCAATTTATATCATTTTTTAACTGTTTTCCATAAAGCTTTCGATATGTCAATAGATATTTTCCTTGTTTACTAAAGAAAATAACCACTGTGTTCCTCAGAAGATGAGCAATCCAATGATATAAAAATTTGTGGTGTCAGACCATTCGAAGCCATGCTGCTGCTCAAAAGAAAATGTGCCTACACATTATTTTACTGATTTGTGATGCTTTAGAGAAAGCTTCTTTTGTAGCTGGCATAAGCGATTATTGAGCTACAGACCTCAGATTTTCAGGACACACTCACAAACTGTGAATTTCTTTGCCCCCATGAAAGTGGAATAATTGCATACATAAGCCGGCAGCAGGGCAGCAATTTATATCATTTTTTAACTGTTTTCCATAAAGCTTTCGATATGTTAATAGATATTTTCCTTGTTTACTAAAGAAAGTAACCACTGCGTTCCTCAGAAGATGAGCAATCCAATGATATAAAAATTTGTGGTGTCAGACCATTCGAAGCCATGCTGCTGCTAAAAAGAAAATGTGCCTACACATTATTTTACTGATTTGTGATGCTTTAGAGAAAGCTTCTTTTGTAGCTGGCATAATAAGCAATTATTGAGCTAAAGACCTCAGATTTTCAGGACATACACTGAGTTTCATGCCCCATATATCATTACCCAACCAGCTACATTATTGTATAATTAACCCTGCCTGCCAAATAAACTACATTCATTATTGCTATTGTATTGTTATAGTATAATCCTTTACAGTTCTAGCCCAGTTCTAGTCAATATTATATAATTGGATTGACATTGTATTCAATGAGTTTGTATTTAGATGACCAGGCAAGTTAGCTGCTACAATGAAAGCATTCCATTCGAATTGTCCTCCTCACAATTTTTGTAAGCACAACTCTTAGTATTGAGTATGATGAGCCGACAAAATACCTATGTTCAACTCTTCTGTGTTGTACTGTAGGCCTACCCTAAGCTATATCTTGTGTAATCTGAGAATGTAGGCAGCAACTGCATAAATAGAATACATCAGCTAAATTATGCTAGCAGAATGATCACAAAACTTTGCTACTAATAAAAAAGTACAACATCGCTCACCAGTTGAGCGAGGATCTACTTTGTATTAATCGCCCTACATGCCTAAGTGGAGAAAAGTGATATGCGAATGAGGCCATATTCTCCACAGAACTACCGAAAATATGCTGACTGATGCTAGAAACAGTGGCGTATATTAGCACTCATATTAGCTCAGTATGTAGAGCGTCTGCCTAATAATCACTGTTAATAAGATTTTTGTGGGTTCGAATCCCTTCGGGGTCAGTTTTTTTTCAAATGGGTGCTTTATAACTGGAGCATTTTTACCGTAATCTTCTACTGCTATTGAGTTGTTTTCTGAAAGTACCCAACAGCTCAGTGAGCTATTGAAATACCTCTCTGCTTGCACTATTTTGCTACCGATATGCAAAAATTTCCGTGGTGGGAGGGCGCTTAAGTGCCCCTCCCCGCCACGCCTACGGCGTGTGGATCGGGCTGTGCCCGATCATTATGCTCATCTCTAAAAAGTCAGTGAGTGAAATTTTTTATAATATACGCCCCTGGCTAGAAAACATACTTGGTGTCAAAGCATGCAGTATTAATACTGATTATTGGCATAGTCTTAATCTACGCTCCTTGGGATTTTTGAGATTGAATGGCTCTGAGCAAGGATTTAGCTCTGAATGCTATGGTATGTGGGTAAAATGAGGCAAAGGTAAATCTATTGTAAACCTGGTATACATTCATTACCTGTCTACAAAGGAGCTCTTGATGTTAAACTTTATCATTCCCAGCCATCTCAGTTATATGGTGTACAGGAAGCAATTGTGGCATTTTTCTCTCTCACTCTTGGATGGTAGTTCCCTAGCAGGTGTTGGCACTAGTACAGATAGTATTTAAATGTTAGGCTAGTGACAAGACAACAACGTTTACAGTAATACATTTTAAGCTGTCAGCTTGTGTGCCACAAGCAGGGAGGTTAGCCTTTAACAGGCATAATGACTTAATTACCTCAATATTCCTGGTCAAAATTTTTAATTATCGAATTAATTGTCGCTGGTAGTTAATCCTACACACACATTCCATTGCACTTGTAACAAGTCATCATGACACACTTGTGGAATTAGAGAGACAGGATGTCATCGTAAGCTGACCTAACTTCCTGTCTTTTGCCGCTGATAATGAATGCGGTGAGTTTTTAATTATGCGAATGTACATGTTTACAATGATGGTTGTTTTGGTGAAAGTACAATCATGATCATTCTTTGACAGAAGAGTGAGGGGGCGGGAAGTTTTAACCTTTTATGAAAAATACTAGATGGTTGACCAAATTCCTTTTGTATATTTTCATCAAATTATTTCACCAAACTCTGCTTCCAAGCTCATCATAGTACAGAGTAACTATGCCAAAAATGAGATTGCTTTGCAAAAAAATCTCTTGCGCCCTTATTATCCGGTGTTTCATTGATTTTCCTCTGCTACTTGGTCAACTACAAGAGCTGAGCCCGATACAACATACAGTGGTTGTATCTGGCTCAGCTCTTGATAATCTGCTGCTAGCTCATTACGATAATCTGTGTGTTTACCCAAAGGGTTAACCATTTTTAAATCTACTGGTACCTTTTAAGTTCTGTGCAGGTTGCCTATGAATGCCAATGTCAACAAAATTAACATTCTGACTGGCTTATCTTGATTATGACTTCATGGGTAAACAACTTGGATAACAACAATACATCCAATTATGCTTGAACTCAGCTGCTTGGCTAAGATGTTGATGTCAAGTAAAAGGTAATTGGCAAATAGACACTGAGAATCTTGTTCAATTCAATAAGCTAATCCCATTGAAAGTGATCAGGCAGATTGAACTGTACATTGTAGCCACTGAATGCATGCATTGAAAAGTTTGGTATGTTGAAAGTTCTTTCAACCTAAAGGTTTATCAATGAATATCAAGACTGATTTCACCAACCTACTCCAGATTAATACAATTTTCAACTAAAAAGGTTTAATTTTTTTAGCATTTAATTTCAAATCAATTGCATGTAATTGAGTGATGTGGCTAGTATCGGGCAAAACAACATCGATGCATCAGTTCAATGTGATCTACCAAATACATTTCCTAGAAGTTTCGACCATTACGACAGGATTTCCACAATGCAGCTATAGTCTGGAGTTCCAATCAAGGAGTACTTTTACTCCTTGTTCCAATCATTTCAACAAATTCCTGCCAAAGGAATACCCACACTGATATTTATTCTGTTATATATGAGACCGGTAGCTTAGACAGGCGGCTGGGTTGCCAGATTAGGGGCTTGTAGGGCCATTACATCAGTTAAGATTTAGAGCGATAAATAATTGCCTGGACAGTCTTGTAGCAGATAATCTTTCAAAGCTATCAGCTTAATATTATCGCCTGCATTGATATATTTAGAATTTACAGTGACCATCAGACATTCCGTACAAACGAGTTCTATTGCGTCATTGAACTATAGGTCTGTTTGATCAAGAAGTAACAGGGGAAGCTGTTACTCCTTGGTTTGATTTACCCTTGCTTCTCTCTACCCACATTCCATAAAATTCAGAGCTTGCGCTCCATGCCCAGAACATCTTCATCCAACAAACAGCTAATGAAAGCCATCCACGCTAAAAAATCCCAAGGAGCGTAGATTAACCCTTAGTGTGTCATCTATATAATCCCTCTGGTTAGCTATTCTTGTTGAAATTCCTAAAAATGATAAGGGGTTGTAAAAATTGATGTATCTTAAAATCTAGAGGGTGTAGAAGGAAAGTTTAAATAAACTTCTTCTAAACAAGATTCCTGATCTATCTATATAACTTTTAACCACCCAGCAATAACTGAAATGATTGATGAGGTGTTGAAACACACAAAAAAGTGTACAACTAGACTTATTTTGTATATATCTGAACACAAATACTCTCACACCGGTCTTGCAGAATCATAATTTGTACCACTGGACAGGGAATTTTGTTTAGATGAGAAATAAAAAAATAACTAACTCTTTACGAGCAATGATACTACCATGGTGATGATTATAGCAAGGAGGGTTCAATATTAGCAAAGTTTATGCAAGCAGTGCCATCCTACTATAATCCTCTATCAATTGGTAAGCTGCTTTGTACTAATTTCTAAAAATTATTAAACTGCCTTGTACTAACTACTAACCAGGATAGTAGTCTTGGACCTCACTAACCAAAAAATGTGTACTAGCAGCACCGATTCCCACCTAACTGCAACCCTCTATGAGCCATAAGAAGCTTAACACAGGGATAAACCGACTTGTAAATTTGCCTGCCATTGCTAAACACAATGCCTGAGAAACCATTCTGTGATCAATGAAGAGGGAGTTCATTGCTGTGATCAAACCTCAATATGTATGTGTGCGCTATACAAATGACACTTCTTGTTTCGGACATACAGAGGTAGACCGACCCTCTCACCAACCTCAACCGGACTCACCCACACAGTTCAGTGACAACTGACAACCGAATGTATCATGTAATGATATATGACAAGATGTAAGATCAGTGCATCAACATGAGCCTAGTGCTCAGCCTATTTGTCGAGTGATGAACCTTTTGATCATGTTTTGGAAATGAATTGAAAGCTGTTTATTTTAAAAAACAAGTCGTACTCATTGTACTCTTAAATATAACTGATATACATGTTAATCCACAGTAAGAATACCTGCATTGAACTAAAGTTCACTGATACCTGAATAGGATGCAAAGCATTGGAATGAAAAATTATGAATAATCGACGAGGTGAGAACAATAAACTGTCCAAAAAAAAAATTGAATCAGTAAAAAATACTAAAAATTTTAGATGTTATTCTTGCATATGTTAACCCACAAAACATTGGCATTCACAATCAACAACCCTAGAAGGCCTCCTGCGATTGTCAACACGATTATAAAATACCATTAGGCGCAAGAAATGCCCTAAAGTCAATTGATATATCAATACAAATGTGAACACTGAACAGCTTGAAACTTTGATAAAATGAGAGCATGTGCCCATCCCTATCAATTATCATATGGGGAAAGTTTATGTGGCACTACTTTTTGATCTATTGATTCAACAGTGTGCAGTGACAACATAGTGCTGCGCAGATATAAGAGTGTGACTTTTGTGACAGTTCACTATCGGAGGAGGTGCTTATGGTGCATATTCGATGTGTCATGACTGGTGTCCGCTCTATACCACCATGAGTCTCAATTATAGTCTGAAAAGAAGAAAAATGTATATCAATCACCGTGTCATATACTTTCAGAGCGATTGTGGCTAAATTAGGGGGAGGGTGTCAACGTGTCGCCGGCTAAAGTATCCTCAATTTGATATATTTGGTATATTCGATATTTACCGCAACCCATCACCAAAAAAAACTATATATAATACGCGTCTAAGTGATGTAGCAACAATCATGAATCAGAGGATTACATTGTTTGACATAATAATTTTGCTGGTGACTCCCAAAATATTGATAGATAAGCATTGGTGATCATTCAAGCCCATACATACCTTGGGTGGGGGGGGGGGGGTATTTGTCCCTGGTGTCTTCACAACTTCAGTTCCAAGTGTAACAAAGAGAGCATCAGCAGAGTGTGCTTCTTTGAAGCTGGAGTTATTGGTGGTGGGTGACAAGGTGTGAGAAAACTGCTGAGTATGATGCTCTGTCGTATATCTTCTGAGTCACTGTCCCCATTCTACGTTCACTCCTCCAAATAGTAAAACTGTAAAAAATAATCTTGTATGTAGAAATTAATTCATGATGTGAAGTCAAAAAAACGGTAAGATTGTTGTAGAAAAAAATTATGTGCGGAGTTTGGGACACCATATATGAGTATATCTGTGAGAAATGACCTCCTGACAGCTATCTATTGTATGCCGTCTATAGAATATGATGAAGCTATGACTGTCCACTAAACTCCGAATTGAGATGTATGTAGGCCCACGCGGCCACATCAAAACAGCACTTTTTGAAGTACCATACTATCACAAAAGACAAAAGTATGCAAAGCGAAAGCAGATATAATATATATAAGCTCAGTGTCAGGCCCAAGGTGAAACAACATTAGCAAATGCTCACTCCGATGGTTTGTTCAAAAGCTTCAGGTGTCATACAATAACCCCCCCCCCCCCTAATTCCCTTCTAACAGAGGCACTGTTGAAGTTTAGATCAGAGTACACAATATGACGCAAAAATCATGGCTCAGAATAATTCATTTTAGCAATCAGGAGTGGGGAAACTTTTCAATATGGAGTAGCGTTGGTTGGGTGGTTGGCGATCAATAATGTTAAGTTGGTTGGATGAAGACATATTTCTTCTTTCTTTGATCCAGAACCATTACAAGTTCTGTGATAAATGCCTACATTTCAAGTTCCTCCCATTTTACTGGTGACACCAGAAGCGAATCCAAATGCAGAAAAATTGGATAAAACGATAGGGATAATGACATAACATACACTGTGACATTGCATTGACTAGATTGGAAAGCAAGCACTATGTGCTCGACATCTACATGACTCTTTGTTAGGTTATTTACTGAGCATGGTGACAAAAAGTAAAACATTCTCTACCTCAAGAAAAATTTTAATCTAATTTGCATATATTTGGAGCTGCTCCCCCTCCAGCCATCAACACAAGACAACATCGTTTTACTTGGATTTTACTAGGATTGGAGCAACCGGAAATGCAGGGGTGAAAATATTTTAATTGACATACAACTTATATTATAATCATGTGGGAATTTGCCAACAGCATTTACAGCCATGCTTTTTTTATTGTTATTCAGCAGACTGTTAGTACTGCAATGGTTGTCTGCACTTAGTTTTTGTAATAGAGGTGAACTCCGAAGGCACTTGGGTGCCTTTCTCAAGAATTGGATGTGACAACCCTGTCACAACCATCCAATGAGCTCATTAAAACCCAAGTATCTTAAAACTTTGAACGTGAGGTCACCCACTGGAAGTTAATGTCAAGTGACGGAGTTGAGAAAATGTTGGCTAGCCATAATTTTATTACTTCAAGCCATTTTCTCGAAATGCAGACTTTTCCTATTGAACTAACATTACTCCACTAGAGTAATCCCATCATTGAAAGTGGGGTCCAATGGTATTGAAGTAACTCACGGTTTAATCTTCTGGCAATTTCTGGCGGGAAGCCATGGTTTATTAGCTACTGAATACCATCAAATCATCTTCTGATCTAAAACCACATATTATATATATATACACACACGGGTGTGAATATTGAGTTTTTTGAGATATTCATATATCACTCTAAATACAATAGGACGATAAACTTGATCTTACATAATATTCAGGATAGTTGTCTAAAGATGATTTGCAGTAAATTACTCCTCTAGCGGAGTAGGGAGTCTATATGAAGAAATGAGAGCAAATGTTAGCTTGCTTTAAATGTAGCTATTTGTGAATTTTCCCTGCTGCAAATACTTAACTCTCTTAGGGTATACACAATGTTACATTGACTGCCAGCAACTCACATTTCGGCACATATTATATAACATATTGACTATGGACCAATTGTTTCCCCTGAAACAGCTGAGGTCGGCTCAACAAATATGAATGGCTGAGGATGAATTTTTTTCGCAATTCTTAGTTTTGGATTATTTTACCAGATGTATTATTACTGATGAAAACCGTGTAAGCCCTCTTTCTTTCACCCTATCTAGATATGAAGTTAGGGCACTGAGATCATTGCATTTGGAGCCGGATTCTAACATTTTAACAAATTACAAATAACACAACACTTAAAAACCAAAATCACAATCTGATCGCTCACCAGGTGAGTGAGCAATACCTGCTAGGGGTCTCACTTTCAAATCGTTCAGTCAATGATTGAACTATATACATTCTGAGCGAGCGATTAGGGAGTGATTTTGTCTAATTGAAAGACCAAGTGGGCAATAATTTCGAGTGATGCGATAGTGATAAATTGCTTTAGTAAAGTATCGTTCTTTCTAATTGAAAGACACCCCTGATTGGCAAACTACTGAAGGCTACTAGTAGTGATAATAACTAACAGTTACTAGCTAGACTTCTTAGTTAGTCTACTCATTCTTCACAACTGAGTAGTAGAGTACTACTCTACTACTCAGTCGTGAAGAATGAGTAGACTTACAGAGTAGTGTGAGAGTAGCTTACCACTTTATCTGATGAATACTTGTTCTTCCTACACTAACTGCCTTCAAGTTGTTTGACGCGGTAGTCAAATGTCAATAGGTGCCAACATCCTGCTAATCCAATGCCTCAGGTACGTTCTAAAATGTAAGGTACAGTAATCAAAATCAAGCAGATATAATGTTCATAAAAAGTTCCATAGAGGAGTAAAGTATTCATAGGAGGAAATTTTCTTCATTTTGCGCAGGCTTGAAAAAGCTAACTTCAAGAGTAGCAAACATACGCCCACCCTTTTTTTCTTTTTATGGACTTCAACCTTCACTAGCCAAAATTTAATGCTAGCTTACATCAAGTCATCTCAAGACTAGCTAAACTAAACTTTAGCTAATACTTACTCCCAAGGCTATACGTTTAGTTGACTATAAATTAGAAACAAGTTTTATGCTGTTTAATTTTTTTAGGGCCTGTGACCTAGAATTACCCACACACCAACATGTGTTGGGAAGTTAAATGCCCCATGATAACCACATTCGAACAATTGACAATACTTTAAGAGACAGATTTCATTATCATTTCATTCAACCCCCCCCACCTTCCTTCACCTGCAATCTACCTTATCAATCTAATTAGTTAACCACTAATTAGGTTGATAAGGTAGATAGCAGGTGAAGGGAGGGAGGGAGGGGGGTCTTTCAATGAGTATGAGATATGGTTACCAATTAGGCTACCGATGGTATCCTTGATTTGGACAATCAAATACAAATGATCACTGCGATGGTATCTTTGATTTGGACAATCAAATACAAATGATCACTGCGTCAGGGTAGCGAAGAGTATATCATGACCCATCATGAATCATAATAATGTAACTATTTGACACTCAGACACTCACTCGGTACATCAAGATTTCTCAGGACAGAATTCAAACCACCAAAGGTTCTGATGCGTAACTCTGCCATTATCATGCCATACTGAATCAGTCTTTCTCCTGTATTCTCTGCAACAAATATTTAGTTGATGATGTGATAAAGTATGAATATAATACATTCCAATGTCCTAAGTACATTATTTGCATTCAAATTATTTGCAGTCTTATAACAAGGCTCTGCTGCTACGAGGTTCATCCCTGGACCCTTCAATTTTCTCTGCATTGAGAGCCTGATTCTAGCATGTTGCCAAAATACAAATAACACAACACTTAAAGACCTGGTTAAATCTACAATCCCTATGATGGAAACAGATTTGCCAGCCGTTGGTGAAGAAGTTTGTGAAATTTTATATCTGGTGTCTTGGAATGGAAACACTCGATCTATAGGTTTGATCAGCACATAACGCCAGCAAATTTGTAACTAAAATGATCATTCAAGATAATGAGCTGTGGCAAGGAGGGTGGAATATAGGGAAGAGGTGACTTGATGTTGCGAGATGGAATGAGTTGTTCCCTCCATGAAAAAAAGAGCACAACTCCGATAGTCACTGAACTCCTAATTACACTAACTGGCCGGCTTCAATGAAAATTTCTTGCTGAGGCCTGCCAGTGTTCAAGCAGTTTTACCAAATTTATGCCATGATACTTCAACGATTACACCGACGCAATTATCATCAGTTAGCCTACACATATCACCTGACATTTATATCATTATATTACTAACGATGCTCGATGCAAGTGTAACAGTGGAGATATCGATGCTTATAACCCCAGCCATCTCAAGCCTTTCTGGGTCAGTTCCCTGCTGCAACTTAATCAAATTTTACAACCGAAAATGAAAATTTGATTGTCTCCTTACCTGTTTGAATTGAGTAAGCTGAACGACTATTGATACTACGAGTTGTATCACATCTGCTATAAACCACCCAAACACTCTCTTCTTCATTGTACTGTTCTCAGTACTATTCTGCGGTCTGTGTTGCTTTACAATGTAGACTAAAATACAAAAAAATCTGCAATCAAAAGGAGTCATTTCTTGTATCTAGGCCTATCTACTTTTTTCCCAAATTAACAAGACGAATAATTAACCCAGCGTTATACTCTAGAGAGCTAGTACCTCTACAACACTTGAATACACCATTCTATTGATGAAGATTTACATTTGGGAAACTTTTGCAATTGTGTGCAAGCTGGCAATGGTCTAGTTTCTCTTAGTAACCAATTTCTCTACTCTCCAACTACAGACCACTATAACCAACGGTTGTCAGTGGTTGACCTTGAATTAAGGCGAAGTACATGCTTGCAACTCAAAGAGCCCACAAATGTTATATTATATGCAATCCGCCCCCCTCCCCGATCACTGCTTATTATAATGAAATGACCACTGTGACGCAGTTGAGACTCTGTACAGCCAACAAATCATTCAATGAATTCAATACCATTGGCAAAAGGCTCTGCACTGGTTTCCTTCCTCTGGTGATCGGGGTTGGTATATTCTTTATTACATTATAGACCAGGGAATATTTCAATTAGCATGAGCTGTGCTTTGTAAACCAAAAGATCATTACAACTTAAATGCTCAATATCCTCGCTCCTTAGATAAATTTGTTCGCAAATAGTTCACACAAGAGTGAGCATAGTTCAATTAATTAGTGGCCAATTCTCGAACGAAGCTAAAAGCAGGTCTCGCCTACTAAGCTAGTTGATGATGTACCACTTGGTCTTATATGCGCATGCTTGATCAGTAAATAAAGTGTATACTAATATGTATATAGTTTTGCTGTTTGTATTTAAGGGTGACCCCACCAGTCTCAGACAGTTGGGAATGGTTGACATGAAGCAATAGCGATCCGTCAGTTGCGCCGAGGCAAAGCCTATGCACACACTTTATACAAATTCAAGACCCAGCCTACATAGGCTGTAGTTGTAGTAAAGAGAGGGGGCATTTCCTTACAATGTAAAGTATGTAGGCCTACATGTAGCCATAGTAGATTAGCAAAACAGTTCTAGACAATTAGTTGCACGAGAGTTGCCCACCTCAACATGCCACCACCAACAAACAACAAAGCGAGGAGTAAGGAGTAAACTCCTTGGACTTGTATGAGCCTTCCCCCCCCCCTCTTACAACTCTTAGGTTTAGGAGTCCTTCTCCTTCCTTGCTTGATATTACACTGCACATGTACATTGGACTGGTACCATTGGCAAACTACAGATAGCTACTAGTAGTGATAGTAACTAACAGTTACTAGCTAGACTTCTTAGTTAGTCTACTCATTTTTCACTCACAACTGAGTAGTAGAATAGTAGTGTACCAAATATAAATACTAAATAACATTTATTTACCTGAGAGCTACAACAAATTGATTCAATCAAGTCCATTCACAGCTGTTCTAATTTCATTCTTCTTCTTCTTGTGAAGCTGAGTTGGCTCATCATCTCTTCATCGTGGTCTTATGTGTCTGTGAAGTAACTGATTGGTGCCACTGAGTCTGACTGCTGTTCAGAAAGTTGACTACTAGCAATATCGATAACTAACTAAGTGTTCCCCAACACAGATATTGTAACCAGTATGAAGTTATTGAACAGGCCAATAAGAAAAAAGTAAGATGTAATGGGCCAATCATATCAAAGCCTGTGAAAATTCGAAGAGAGAGGGCAACTCTTCATTTTGAAGGTTTTAACGTGAGAGGGCAATTCCGAACCAGTTACCTTATTACCCTGGAGAAGTTATTAAATTATTTTTATTATTATTTACCTTACAACAGAACACCACAACAGTATATATATATATATATATATTACTTTATCTTTTTTGGCATCTATATCGTTTTTGAGAAAGTTTTTTTTAAAGTACATAATGTTAATTGTGCAATATGATGAATAATAATGATGAGTCTCTCGATATAAATCTGTATAAATTTTTGTATAATAGTCTTTCACAGACAAAAGGCATCAAACATTTAGAACGATCCCGTTCACGAAGCTCGCCTCGCATTCCACTTCTGATACCACAGGTATCATTGGTAGTGAAGAGGTACAAATGGAAAGAAAATGTGTTCACATCAAAAAACTATTTTCTTTTTCAATTGCATACAAATCCAAAAATTCCAAAAAGTAAGTTGCTGAGCACATGCGAAGGAAAGCAAAGTGATATGCAAAGACAGAAATTGGACCATGAAACTATGTTGAATTAAGGCTCCGCTATTTAGATGCAGAGCTACAACTCTTGGCGCACCGATCACCTGATCATGAATAGCAATAATTCAGTGTTGTTCTCATTAGACGATGATGCTGTACAACCTTTAAAAAATGGGCTGATCAGCTATTGATATTCACTACTTGGAGCTTGGCGGGACTGTTAGACGCTGATATATAATAAATTCAATACAAATATAAATGTTAATGTAAATACAAATGCAAATGCAAACGCAAACGCAAACGCAAACGCAAACGCAAACGCAAACGCAAACGCAAACGCAAATGCAAATGCAAATGTTAATGAAAATTTTACTGTAAATGTAAATGTAAATGTCAATGTCAATGTCAATGTCAATGTCAATGTCAATGTCAATGTCAATGTCAATGTCAATGTCAATGTCAATGTCAATGTCAATGTCAATGTCAATGTCAATGTCAATGTCAATGTCAATGTCAATTTCAATGTCAATGTCAATGTCAATGTCAATGTCAATGTCAATGTCAATGTCAATGTCAATGTCAATGTCAATGTCAATGTCAATGTCAATGTCAATGTCAATGTCAATGTCAATGTCAATGTCAATGTCAATGTCAATTTCAATGTCAATGTCAATGTCAATGTCAATGTCAATGTCAATGTCAATGTCAATCTCAATGTCAATGTCAATGTCAATGTCAATTTCAACGTCAACGTCAACGTCAACGTCAACGTCAACGTCAACGTCAATGTCAATTTCAATGTCAATGTCAATATCATTGGTGTTAAGCTGTATTTAGCGGTTATAATGGGATTTTACCTGTGACAGAATTTAACCACAGTTGATCCTCGAGTGTAGGGAATACAATACAGCCAGTGCATCTCCTGATCTCACATAATTCTTCTTTGCTTCATCCCACAAATTACACGTGGTTCAAGTACTCTAGTTATGCATGTGAGTGATACTGGGTTCAGCTTATATCCACCAGGACACACTGTAAAAAAACTTTGTTTGAAAAGAAATGTATTTTTCCAAATTTAAAATTTCCGTAAGGAAATATTTGATATTAATTGATGACACATTCATCTGATCTATGAACGTCTAAGATGATATGTGATGTTTTTTTATATGATTAAATAATTTTGAAAACCAAGCTGATGAATGCAGTAAGTAAATAAGTACAAAATAATTTATTTATTATGCTGGAAAAATTTGCATCAATTAACCACTTTCCATGTTTTTGATATTCAGAGTTGCTACCTTTTAATGTTTTGTAACTCTTTATGCTTTGAAACAAAGGAGTGAGTACAGTCTATTTGGCTGGAAATAACAACTGAAAACTCATAGCTTCCTTGCTTGCTTCTCAAAATAACATTAAGTTAATTTTTAAAATCCTCAAAGTTCATCATGACTCACCAGATTTATGAACTTCCTTTCCTTCCTTGCATGTTGCATTTGCCTCAAGTTGAATATCGGTACTCAACCTACAAGTCTTAGATATTGCAGTATAGGCTGAAGCTTTACAATCTGTGTTTGTGGAGCACTTTGGTGCACATTTAAGAAGACTAGAGACTGTGTGAACAGATAATGCACTGTTTGCTTCAAAGCAATGCTGCGACTACCCAAAGTGACCATCGCTAACGATCATCCCAGTGGAAATCTGTAAACAAGAACCACATGTATAATGTTCACCTGACAGCCATATTACAATTGGTCACATATAAAGTATCTATATAATTCAGCAGCAGATAACTGATCTCTTTCAATTATTGCCTGAACCGTTATAGAACTATTTGGAGCTCTCAGTTTTATCAAAACTCTCTAAATGGGGGAATACCCAAATACAAAAGATGTAGTGAAGGTTTCCATATTTTTTTTTGCCAACATTGCGATTCAATTTTGTATGCTATTTAACATACATAATTACAAAATGGAGTGCAACAATGATACAGGACTCACCATCACACAAAACAGGAGACAAAAGTATTTCATTTCTGCATTCTTGAATACTAATACTGAAGAGTAATCTAAAAACAGATCTGTTTCGAAAAGCAAATTTTTCTTGCAATGGTTGATCGAGAGAGACAACAGCACTGCTTCATAAAAATAGCTCAGTTGACAAATTATTTCCTTGCAAAGCAGCCGTCACATATCCTTTGTAGAATGAATAGAAAATTAGAGACATTGTGACAATTTATGTGTTTGTTTGTTATGTAAGTATACTGAAATCAAACCTTTTAAGCGCTTATAAGTACTTATTACCTTAAAATGTGTGCACTTATAAGAAGATGCAGCGTGAAACATCAAAGCAAACCTGTCATTTCAAAAAAAGTTTTTCCTTGTAACCCAAGCACAAATCAACACTTTTAATGTTTGTCCACAGTTTCTAAGTCATGCTTTGATGATGTCACTCTTAAAAACACCAGATAATGATATGGCTTTACCACTATATATTCATGGAGAGTTTCCATTGATGTGTCATGACTTTTCATTGATTATAACTACACTCCAGTTGAATCAACAGAAATAACATGAATAAAATTCTTATTCCAGTGGTACAAATCTTTTGTGTACTTTTGATTTGTAACAATTTGAAATGCTTTACTAAAATGGATTATAAATTCTCAACCTCCTAATATGACAAAGAATAATTTCTTATCATTCAGCATCTGATAATCCTTACATTAACAGCATACCACTCAGGCAGAATATTCTCTTGGTAGTACCATTTGTGTCAAAGGATACCATTATCTATTGAAAAACTTTAAGAAACCTTCAAGTATTTTATCAGACTAAAATTAGCAGGCTCTTTCAGTAGTTATGTGACAGAATACATAAGAATTTCCTTTATTATTTTGATTTCGAATGTCACGAGAAAATTTATATCAATTTTATTTTCTGTGGAAATGGTCAACTATCCAAACAAAATAACCATTTCCACCAGATCTGATTGGCTGAGGTTTAGCATGGCTGAAGGTTTTAAAGACGGTAATGCCCACCGATGCAAACATGCTCCTCATCACTTTAAACCGAGTATTATGACTCTTTAATCAAATAACTCACTGGGAATATTATAGGTCAAACTATTTGTGACAATTGAGACTGGCTATCATGGTGTGATGGTTGTCAATTGAATCTATCCCTGCAAGGATAAATGGAATTATGGAATTACCATCTGGGTGAAATAGTTGGACAATAAGGTTAACTGGTAACTGAAACTCAACCATGCTTGTCTAGAAAACTTTAAACTGAAGTACATAACAGAAAAGTTCTTGATTGGGCAGTAGCCATGTGTATTTAGTTATCCAGTGTTACCATTTCTATCAGTATTAAAATAAGTCTCAAGAAAACGGGAATCAAACAGGTTTTCTATTGCATATTCATCAAAATACCAGTTTCTCAGAGGCAGGTAACCTTCAACACTCACCATAAATAGACAGATGTCGCAGAGAATACACATTAGTATCTTGCTGATGCTCACCATGTTTGGTTCTGAACTGGTTTATCAATATCCCCTGCAATTTGTGAAAAGTTTGAAAATATTAAAATGATGACTGAACGGATGACGAAAATATTTGTAATGGCGTAAGAGGTTTGCGGTCTCTATCATTGTAAACAAATTATTGTGCTTGACAGATTACCACAAAGGTGAACAGAAATATTCAAGGATGGTTACCCAGGTATCAACAACAATAAATCCAGTAAATGAGATTGGATGCCATGCTGTTTGAGTTGCAACGTGAAAACAAGTATGTGATATAATGAACATTACGCAAATTAATGCACTCAAAAAATAAGAAATCTGCTAAAGATTTCCAAGTTTGGATGATATTAGGCAAACTTTTTCCCGATTTCAAGTGATATTAACACATGGTGACATTTTGCTGAAATTCTTGCGAATAAAATTTATTTCATACAACAATCCTATCTGGCATTTATAACTTACAGATTATTTAGCAGGAAATACTCTTTATCAGTCGTCATTTCAATTGTAAACTGTCAAATGCTATCAGGGCTTTATACATGAGGAAATGGGGTTGATCATAAAAGTATATTCAACCCTGAGAGCGCAAAACATGTTGTGAACATATTTATTTTCAATTCTTCACAATAAATACACATGCCAGTCAGTTTCTTTCGTTTGAACTGCTTGACAATGACTTGATGACAAGATAATCTCATCCATAATGTCAAAGCTTCAAGATTTGTTTAAGGTCATCTAAGGAGGTTTTCATTACAAATTTATTTGCCTGTGAGCAATCTGCCTGTTATAAACATATATTGTTACAGTGCCTACCAAATGTCTCAAATTTGTATTGTATCCAATGTGAATCTGATAATTATATTTACGAACTGCTTTAAATAAAAACTACAATCAATACCCAAGTAGATATGATTAATGGTGGCAGCGTTTTCATAAGCCGATGATGATGATGATGATGATGATGATGATGATGATGATGATGATGATGATGATGATGATGATGATGATGATGATTACTTTATCAATCGATCTGAATACATTGAAAATGTATATAATTGATCTGATTTACAAAATAAATATTTGGTGTTGTCATAAAATTTAAATATAAAATTCAATATGATTGTGCAGTAAAAATTGGTTGATGTAGTTTTTATTAATGTCAAGTGAATCTTATTGTTTAATTAAAATTTTTAATTAAAAGTTTGTCAGAGATTTACCTAATTAATAAATCTGAAGATGTTTGCTTGGCAAAAAATTAATCTTTGTCTTGTGTTATGAGGGGGGGGGGGGGTAATGGTATGAGACTGTACACTCCAGAGAACAGGCGATTTAAGTGTCACCTGATCTTTTGATAGCACTGCAAAATTACAGTGCCTTAACCAGTTGAAAATCTCCAGTTTTGAAATGTTTCAAAAGTCAAAATGCTGATTTTATTTGCAAACTGCTCAATTACAACAGCACAATCAACCATTCAGTTATTATCTTACACTGTGGCAGCACTTTCGTAAGCTGGTATACATGTGCACTTTATAATACAAGTGAGGTACCCCTGCATAGCTACAACATAGTTTTAGAAAATGTTCTGACGTTCTGTCTCATATACCTCATGCTCTGTAATTTATGAGTACTAGTGAATTATTTCTAATGGGAATCAGAGGTGCCGATGCAGAATTGTGTGATACACATGCCCAATAAATTTTCATTCCAAAAGTCTCATCAACTCATCCGCTTCAAAATATTCTAGCTGTTTTTGGTTGATATTTTTTACATTATGATTTATGGTTTTAGAGGTTGTCTAGATACTGTTGTCAAGTTTGAAATTGAACTTTGTAATAAAATCGTATAATCCCAAGTCTGATGAGCCAACATAAAATGAACTATATCATATGTTTCTATTCAACCCTATTTATGGGTGTCTGCAAATCACCATTTCTTATATAACAGACTTGAATACTTGAGAACGCACCATGAATTGTCTGTTAGAGGTGGAGACGGTATAAATATTCAAAATCATATTTATTGCTACAAGAATTAAACAAATATCTGTAAAAGTGAAATTGAAGGGGTAGAATATGATTCAACAGCTTCCTTTTTAGGAGTAGAATTTTCTACAAAGCAAGATTTCAGTGAGAGAGAGAAGTTTGAACTGAGTGTTTCAATTTTCAGTTTTAATGTTATGAGAAGTACATCTGAGATTGAGGTCATTGCTGGCACAGGATCAGTCTTAAGAGTGAAGCAGCTTGCAGCAACATTGATGCTGGAAAGGGTAAAAACAACTAAGTTTCAAACTCATCTTTCATTTCATATTGTGCTAGAAGAGTGTTAACTTTATAGGGAATACATTATATGCTCAGAGGATTCTGATCTCTTGCCAGTCATTGTATTTTCAAGTATTAGTTCTAGGTGACACCTGGAATTATCTTTTGAAAAATCCAGCAAACTAACCACACATACCATCCACTTAAACCTTCTTCAACGTATACATCATCTTTTTGCTCACGCCTGTTTGTCACAATAAGACCTCACTGTGATACCGCTGGCTGGTCTATTGTTGTGCTTACTAACACATAACACTTTATTAAAACTGCCTCAAACAACTGCAGTATGGCATTGGCCACTTTTGTTTATCTGATATCAACGTTGAGCTTGAACATTGTTGGAGATATTGCAAAATGACAAATTTGTCAATTTTCTACAATCAATTTCAGTTACAGACTTCACGTCACAATTATCAAGGTAATTCTAGTTTTGCTAGTTAAAATTACCATGTGACACCCATGTATTTCCTGCTTCATGTTGGGGCTGTTGGTGAAATCCACTCCTTAGATAAAGATCACAGATTTTTCTTGACTGAATACACACCGGTTAATATGTAATTGAGACTGGGCATTATTTGGCAAGGTCAGAATTTAATCTTTATTGGGCTTATTGTAGCTTTGTCAGGGGGCTATTTTTTTCTTTTTAGTATAGTTTTGTATTTTTGGCCGGAGTTTGAGGAGTTATCTTTTATTTTCAGCGTCTTGTCTTCGTCGGTTAGGGCTTTGCTTTTTTCATGGTTTCATAGGCATTTATTAGCTTTTGTCATTTATCACAAGGAAGAAAGATAAATAAATTGATTGCACTAAATTCTTGCAGTGATAATGTTGATGTTACTGTAATTTGTGAGGTCTAAATTTAAACCTCTTGCATTCATACATTTCTAATTTAGTATTGACATTGAATTTCACCCGAATCTGGTCCATTCCAAATGGGACTCAAACTACTGGAGAGCAAAAATGTATGTACCAACACTGCATGTGAAGTAGAAAGATCCCCATCTGTGTCTTTAATACAGAGAAAATCAGGATTTCTAGTAGAAAGGGTGTAATGGTGTTTAGGTGATAGCTTGCAAGAAGTTTGTCGATGACGCAATGATTGGATAGTACAATGTTCACTGGGATGAATCATAAACTTATTTCATCAGCCCTGTTGATGAGAAGCCAGGGCTATCTACTATTTACCCATTCATTTTCGATTTGCCATAGTTCCTTTGTACATTTAAAATACTATGTTATGGCCTGAACCTCCACAGCAAGACAAAGCATCGAATGTCTAAACATGATTGAAATTATTAATAAATTCATAACATGATGCTCGAATTAATTTTCATTTTTCCACGGTAATTCGCTTCAATGAGCCAGCTTGTCTCTGTTTTTAATCAACAAATACTTGAGGGCGACAAATTTGCTCATTCATCTAGTCTTTCCTTGAATCAAGTTAGTAAGACTAAAGCTTTGCCCCAAATTTATCACTCATCATTAGTGATCATCACCTCCTGAATAAACAAAGGATGATATAGAAAGCTACTGTTACTCCTTGATTAATCTTTGAACTTAACTTTGAGATGTGTATTTCTCCTGTTGATGAATGATGCCCATATAACTTGGTTTTTGTCTACCAATATAAACAATGTGAGGCAAAAAAATATATTCGAAAACATGGTGTCTCAAAATAATAAACAAAAACTTTTGCAATAAAGTGATGCCACGCAAACCTTTTTCTAATGGTCCAATTTATTTCAATTTTTTAATGGGCATTTGCAAAAGTATCCTTCAAATAGGCAATTGTTCCATAGCGTCTACCAACCGAATCTCCTAAAATTTTAGACCAAGTCACCAGGATTTCCACAATGCATCTAGAGTCTGGAATTCCAATCATTTCAACAACTTCAGTGCCAAAGGAATACCCACACTGATATTAATTTTGTTATATATGAGATCGTAGCTTAGCAGCCTGGTCTGCCAGATAAGGCTCTTTTGGGTATATTTAAGCAGTTGAGATATAGACCTATAAGCTAATTGATTGCCTTGACAGGGTTGTAGCAGATAAATTTTGAAAGCTCCCAGCTTATTGGTATGTGTTGCATTGATATCTATAGACCTTACAGTGACCACCAGCCATTCTGTACAAACCAGTGTTATTGTTTCATTGAATGATGTGCCTGTTTGATTTGCCCTTGGCTCATGCTCAGAGCATCTGCAGCCAACAAACACAGAATTCAATCCACACTCGAACATCCCATGGAGCGTAGATTATAATGCCAATGATCAGTACTATATATGCTATGACGCCACATATGTGTTTCGCTAGCAGCAACGAGCATATTTCTAGTGGTATTTGCAAATATTTGTGTCAATCATCTGTTCTGTGAAGAAACTATGGCATCATTTTCATGTCTTTTTTCTCCATTTGACATTTAGGACGATTAATACAATGTATATCTTCGCCAGTGAGCAATGTTGTAGTTTCTTATTGGCAGCAAAGTGTTGACAGAATTCTGCTAGAACAGTTTAGCTGATGTATTCAAATATGCAGTTGTTGCAAACATTCACAGATCACACGAAAAATAATCTAGGGTACTGTACTATACAGAAAAATTGAACATAGAGATTCTGTCGGCTTATCAAAAGAGTACTCGGAGTTTTCTGTGCTTACAGTTGTGAGCGGACAACTTTTTTCACATAATCTCTTCAACAATATTCCTGATTCTCAAGGTCAGCCTAAGTTTGTTATTTTGGCTATCCAAAGCCTTGTTCCTGTTTTGGAAGATCATTCTTTACATGTCACAGCCTGTGTTATCAGAAAATTGGTCAGATGCTGTATATGATTGGTAGAAGACCAAGTAAGTATTTAGAAATGGGGGAGTCTGTATTCATCGTTGATCAAGCAGCACTCATACAGACTTAATTTTGAATCAGCAGCTCAGATCCTGATGAATGCTGTTACTCTAAAACTTGGGAATGAACGATGATTTTTCAATATTGATCTGCCCCCAGTTTCAGTAAACTATCAGTATGCATAAAGAGGATGAATTGGTGTTGGGATCTTCTCGTGTAGGGATGAGGCGTTGCTTGGTTTTAGAGGGATTGGATAGAAATTGGATATCATATGTTTCCATGCAACATTCCTGCTAAGCTCATCACTCTCAAGTTCAATCATGATGAAACAGAATTAAAAGATATTCCCCAGTCGGAAATTGAACTTGGGCCTCCCCTTATAATTTATAACTCAACTTACGTTTTCATTACCAATCAACCTTGAACTCTATATTTTAGTCATTCTAACATATAAAATATATATTTAATCTCAAACCAAAAATTGTTTGCAATTCAATGAGGGCAGGTAAAAAATGAAAATATAAATATTTATATTGAATATCAAATGACCTGAAGTATGTGCTAAGTTACAACTCTTGATATCCACAATTGTTTGTGGTTATTGCTACTGTACAGTGACATATGACGCAGTAACCAATACATTGCGCTGATCTCTTTGTTGACAGAGCGTCACGCAAATCATCACAGAACGGAACAAGATGCTGGTTACAGTCAGCAGAGACAGCAACGTAAGTTATCACCTTTGTTAGTAAATGACGTGTGTTTCCAACAGTGTTGCATTATAGTACAATTCTAGAAACATGATCAAATGATTGTCTTTGAAACAAAAGAGATTATTTATACATTAACTGGCAACCAGCTAGTTGAAAAAAACATGATGCTTGACAAGCCCAAGCTTTCATAGGCAACTATTGACTAAACAGACACAATCAAGCCTTTATCCAACGTGTTAGTTTTTGAGGTTGACATAGTTTTCTTACTTCTTCATCATTATTTATCCATGACATGGTATCCTTAAGAAACAAAAAAATTGAAACCGAAGAAAAGAATCTAAGGAAGTGCTCTGGATCATCTGTATTGAGCCGATTTGCATAGGCAATGCAGTTCATGTTAAGGGCCTCTGACAGGGTGTTAATATCTACGGCTGCCAGTCGATCGCTAAGTCTAAGTGGTCATTGCGGAGAGGGTTTCCACTCTAGAGCACAGATACAGTACCCGGTATTTTTAGTTCCGTTCCACAAGGACCTGGCTAGGATGAATGACGCACCAGTACCAAATCAGAAAAGACTGTAACTGAACCTGGACCTCACAGACCACAAGTCTGCACCCTTAACCATCAGACCACTCAAGTTGCTGAAAGGGAATCAACCAGCTGATCTGGACGACGCAACCCTAGATCAGCCATTGTCAGCTTTGTGACAGGATATTATTGTCAATCTACAATCATCTTTAGGAATGTTTCTCATGCAGTGACAGAACAAAACAAAACAACTGTTGCTTTATCTTTTATAAAGACTTTTACAGGGGTTGGGGAATTCTCACCGCCTTTATCCAAAATTAATGAAGCTGACTTAACCTAGCAGTTACACTTAATAGGTCTGTCATTTAAATCCGGTTGTCTGTCCTAACAAAAATTTAACCATTTACTAAAAAGATTTGGGTGAAATTTTTATTATCCTTGTCACACTTCTATTGTTGAACAGGAACACGACTCCAGAAATGATATTCATCTGGTGCGCAGAGCAAACACAGTCCATATTGCTTATATTCTGTGCATCATTATTCCCATGTGCAGTCACAGCGACGTTGCGCAAAGCACATTATTGTTACATCATGTCAAGTTTTGGTGCCACTTATTCAATTCATTGTTCATGCTGTTACTGCGACATTGCGCGTAGCGTATTGGTGTTACATCATGTCATGCCAGTTATTCGAATCATTGTTCTTGCTGTTATGTGTAGAACGAGGCTGACTTGAGATGTGGATGACTAGCTGTACGAGCGGATCAGGAGAAAATATCTATGATGTTGCAGCTGAGGGCCATGTTCAACAATGCGGTAGCTTAATGTGACTTTACTTGACATTGAAATCAAGGCAAGTAAAACATTGGTCAAATGATAGTTGAAATCAGATGGACTATATGAGCTAAATATCAACTTGCAAATTTTATTTAGGATTTTTTAGAAATGCAGGCATTTCAAAGTGCACATTAAGCAGTTTCAAATCACATACGCAGCGTTCATGCCCAAAAGATTTTGAAAATAAAGAACAGAAACACATTTGATTTTGGTTGACTCATTAATGAACAACAAACCAATTACTTTGGTTTCATTTATGTATTAGCATCACTTATACATGTGTCAATCTTCAACATATATGCCTTAGCTTGGGGCAATGGGGGACCATTTGAGTGGCTTTGTATGACAGTTGGGTATACTTTATTACTTATTGACCAAGCTGGACTAAGTTAATATATGTTGGTTTTGGAGAGTTGAAGTGGTGATTAACGATGGCCACCTCATCAAAGTGCATAGCCGTGAACAAGCTTATAGCTTATGACTCTCTATTCTCACCCTTGTCAGTTCTCTTTCCATATCCCTGGTGGATGCTGATGCACTGGTGGCCTGGTCTTTTCATCTGATGTTGTTTATCATAGTCGCTGCTCTGCTTTAGACAGCTTCTAGTTTATCAGAGTGAGTTTTGCGTAGGCTACTGTCCTGTTGGGAGCATGAGTATTCCAATATCACGCTATTAGTTGTTTGTATGCCTTTTTACTAAGCTTCAGGAGGCCTGAAGGTATAGTAGGCCTGAGATGGCTTTGTCCCCTAGAGACTTTTGCAATGATTTGATATGTGTTGTCATCGACATAAACAATACTGAGGGGCAGATGAGATGGATCGTGATGCTAATCAACACACAGGGGTGTCTCCATGCTTCTGGGGCCGGCCGCGAGGAGATTGTGCTAGAAAAGGCCTGAAAACAGTGCTTGCCTGGTGGTCTCCAGTGAGGACCTGAGTTGGTATACAAACCACTGTAATTTGAAGCTGTCCAATGTTTGAGAATAAGCAACACCCAATTGTGAATGGTACTGTCTCACTGTGTGCTGAGATTGGGGGCAGGCTTACAATAGTAAAAGATATATATTTTATCCATCACAGGCTGGATGGAGGATTGTTTGTAGATTCCCTCATTAAAGAAAATGTCAACTTTTAATAGTTGAGACATTTTTACCTCTTTCCCTAGATTTTACATCTTAAGTTCCTTTGAAGGTAGCATTTTTTTCTTGCATGATATTTTCTTGCCAATAATTATAGACCCAAGACTAATCAAACCTGTTTTTAGAATGAAAGTAATAATATGCAAACAAGTATTTTTCCTGCCCTCTCAAACTAGACCAAAGACTCTTTTCTTCTATTTGAAAGTTTGATTTCTTCGATCGTATATGCTGACACCTATCAAGCTACTTGAATTGATTGTGTTGCTTAGAAGATTAAATCATACTCGCAGCTCAGGCGTAGTAGCAGTCACTGGCTGATTGCATGATTAGGCTAGTTATGCGTTGTTAGACCTTGCCTTTCTATGACATGCAAGCAGATTAACTGTTGTGAATGTTTTTTTTCTAGATTTTCTCCTTGAAATGGGATAGCAGGTTTTGCAAGATTTTCATAATGTTTCTTGGTCGGCATCATTGCTCAATTTGATTGTCTTTGTAAAAAATTTTCCTCAGGCAAAGTTTTCATTTTTCAAACGTGTTGTTTCGGCTTACTTTAAATCCTGGGATGTATGTTCTTGCTGGTGTGTTTACCTTCGCCAATCTTTTTTATTAATTTTTCACACACAGTGGGTAGGATTGTGAAAACCTACAGAAGAGTTTCAGATTTTACCGCTGATCATGGCTGATGAGCGGAGATTGATATCTCCTTTTCTATTTCTGACCTTCCAGAACTAGCCTCCTATGAATTTAGAGTCATTATTATTTTGTTAGCAACTCGCTACTCAACTGATTTCCGAATAATGGTCCTTTGATTAGATTGTGGTTCGGGTAATGATAGGTCGTACACATGCTGCAATTAACAGTTTACTATAGTATTTTGTGGTTATCCCGATGATCAACGTTTACCCCCTCATCTATTCTGTTGATGTAAGGAGTTGGTTTCAATACTAAATTAAACTGTTCAATACAAATAAAAAGTACACTATGATCTTGTCTGCAAAGTAAAATACTTATTTCCTAAAGCCAATTTATTTGTCAGATTAAAGGAACTAGCTAGGTAAGCAAATGCAGAGATACATGCTGTAGAGGCCGAAACTTTATAGCATGCTCTTTCTGGTAGGCTGTGCGAAACCTGCACAAATCTCACTAGAATTTCAAAAAAGTAGAAAATCCAAAGACACAGAAAAATAAGTGCTGGAGTAAATTCAAATAATCTGAATGCTTAACCTTAATAGTGTGTATAGCTTCCTAATAGGCACTACGCCTTGTAAAACTTGAACGTGGAGTGACAACAAAAAATACAGTAATGGTAAACTAAATTCATAGCGACTTTGCTAGAATTCCCTTGATGTGATCACCTCCAGCTCATAGGACAAATAAGTATGTGTTGTTGTTATTTTATTGCATCATGATTTGTCTCATATTGATGCAGAAGGTGTCTGTCTCATTTTTTGGTAAACATTATGGGAAGAAAGCCTCCAGAAACAGTTCCGAGCTCATTGAACGTGATAAGGTTTCATAACTATAGCATTCAAGGACAAATTTGCGGTGTCATCATTTACTGGTAAACCATGTGCAGAAATAAATTATTTATGTAACTAAAAAGGGCATGGGAACCACATTGAATTAATTGTCACACGGGCAAAAACATAGGCTAGCATGGTAATTGATTTGAATGAAACTATTTGCAAGGGAAATCCGATTAGGAAGCCTTGATTTTTCTCTCACATTTTTTGGTAATTTGTGATTGGCCAGCAGGCCGGTCATAAATGCTTTTTGTCTTTCTCGTTCTCAGCGAGGCACTTGTCTTACTAGTTTAATGTCAAAATTCAAATATGGAATTGTTGATAGCAGCCTTTGAGTTGCTTTGAATTTTGGGTCTAGGTCGTTATTTTGATATCGCTTGAGGTATCGGCAATGTCTGAGGATTAAACATTTGCTTTTAGAACAATTTAATTATTCAAGCATTCATTGTTTTACTATGTGTACAAAGGGAGTGATCGTGTTGCGTGCACAAGCATGGACAAATAATCTTTGCATAAATTTAGTGTTACGAAGTGCTTGATGGCCCAATCTGGTATTGAGGGAGATCCTAGACTAGATATATTGATATAATTAGAAAGGGTCATAGGCTACAGTCACCACTTAACCTAAAAGTTGTAAGAATCTACAGGTCACAGCTTTTAATATAAAGGAAAATATGGTATTGTATCAAGGTCACAAATGAACTTACAGTACTTTTCATTAGACACAACTCTACAACACGCCCATCAGCATCGTCAAAGAATTCTCTCTCTTGGGTTGTATTCTCCTGAAACAAGAATACATACTTATATGACATTCTTAGTACCATATAGCTGAGCTACAGGGCTACAGAAGCTACATAACTTTTGTACATGAGTTTGCCTGGGCTAGGTGTAATTGGAATGAGCTTTGAAACATTTCACCATCCAGAAAAGTATATCCTTATATTGTATCAAATATAATTAACATATTGTTCTTGTCAACATTATAGTGGTATTCTTTCACTATAAACAGGAAAAATGTCTACCAAAATAACAGGTACAGTCTGTGGCTGCCTTTGATTTTATATGTATATCGCTGCAGCCTTCACCTTCAAACCTGGTATCAGAGCACAATTGGCATACATCACAGGTTAGCCTATAGCTAGGTAAAACATTGATGAATACTTACACCATTGACGCTTGGTACAAGAGCTTGATAGCATGTTGATTTCTTCTACAATTTATTGAGGAATTATGAGCGTTTTAATATCAGAGTAATATAGATAACTAATAGTCATGAGAAATGGGTGCCAGCCTTAGTTGGTATTGAGGAAATTCCTTCACTAGATATTGCGATATAATATAATAATAATAATAATAATAATATTTTCAATTTTATTTGCTGATCGAGTCAAAAATGACATATAAGACTGTGCATAAAACAAATGTCGTAATGAATTAGGTCAGCGTGTAAAAAAAATAGTTTTATCAAATAGGGCAGTTCTTTTAAATGATTGACAGTCTATAACAAGAAAAGGTCGTCATTAGTGATCTTCATTTGAGGAAACTCTTGCAATGCAACGGAAACATAAGATCTGGAGATCTACATTAAGTTGATTAAAAGGTTGATTAAAATCCGGTGGCATATCACTCGCCCATCCCGAGGCATGGGCGGCGAAATATTAATGCCTTAATGGCAAGGCCACAATATCTGCGCCAATTTCAGTTTGCAGGCAGGTCGGAGCACACCTGGGGGCCAACCAATCCCCAGTAGAAGATGGACTGTAGCGGGATTCGAACCCACGACCTTCAACACTTGCGTGTTGAAGTCTGGCGCTCTAACCAACTGAGCCACCTCCTACTCCTCCTACTCCTAAGTTCATCAAGTTCAGTTAGTAAATCAGCTGGAAATATTGCTACAGGCATAAAAAATCTAAGAATTGTAAGATTCAGGTCACAGCAGATGTAGATGCAACTTGAATCGTATTAGTGGTTGTATTTGGAGACGAGTCTCCAACATATTCTTCAGTTGCGGTTGCTTCAGTTGCCTTCTCCTGGAAGTAGAATCAATGGACTTATGCATATTAATATTGAAAATCCTTTATATCAGGAGAAGGCTACATAAGTGACACAACATTAAGAACAGGAGTTGATCCAGGGTAAATTACAGTAGAAAAATGCTGAGTCCTGAGGCGCTTAATTGAACGTGTAGAAACCATGAGCTACTGCTCTTAGAGCAGATTCATTCATTTTACATTCCTGAATTTTTGCAGTATCAAATCTAACCGTCTGATTTATTGATGCATTCTGAAAAACTAAAATCCAATGAACCATTATTATAAACAATAATACATGAGTCATACTTCTTGAATTTGAGATTTGTCTTGTAATTTGATAAAATGGTGATGGTTATCAGTTGAGGTGTAGTGAATTGTACTTAAAGGGCAACCAAGGTTTCAAACAACTTCTCATCGATGGCCATTGATTAATAGCAGATTGCACCTTCTGCATGGGGAAAAAGACAAAATATAATTAGGATGGTTATTCAGCCAGAATTCTTGTGAAACATTTCTTCCATCAGGTACTCAAACTCAGCTAAAAGAGGATACCACATAGCAGTTTCCTGTTCCTGTTATTATTTAGCCTGTGCTCTATAATTATCACAGCAAAGTCTTGGAACCTCCCCTAAACTGAAGTGTTACCCAGCTTAGAGTCAGCAACTACTTTGAGTTTTGCATCGCATAATACACAAAGCTGATGCTTTCCAGCACATTATTTGCTACCCATTAATGCATTGCTGCGAAACCTTGGTTGCCCTTTAAGTATATGATAAACATGATAATTTTCACATATAATATGATAAAAGAATAAAATTTTCACAACCACCATTGTTTAAAAATCTCGCGCAAGCACAATACAATTTATCACTGTGAACTACATGTTTGTGAAAGGACAGTAAATTTTCATTAATTAGGACTTATTGAGACAGAGACATCATTTTCCTTTTCAACATTACTCTCTGCTCAGATAAGTATTATGATGTCAATTTTAGCGGACTGTTACATACTGTACACTGTTACCAATGACACAAGGGAGAAAGACATGAATATTTTGTACTTCTAGGCCATTCTGGAGAAAATTGAAATGAATTTGAGAATAAAAGCAATTTCAGTAATATTCACATCACTAATACATGATGTTAATATTAAGATATTGTCACAAGGTGTCATATATTTGATACCAGCATTATCAGAGTATTTGGTTATTCTCTTCCATTCCAAATCAAATTGATATCAGTATGAGAAGATAAGCAATTTAAACAATATGAAAAGATGAATGAATATTGAATATGGTATTGTAAAAATCAATATAAGCGATATTAACATTTTGATATGTTCAGTTGTAATAGTATAAGTATTATAAAATCAATCAAATTAGACAAAGATAAATTGGATAAATCAAAAAATAAGAGCTCGCGTATGCTCAATTGTAAAATTGACAATATAAAGATAAATATTATATTTTTTCAAGACCTTGAATAACATCGACATTTAAACGGATTCACTGCAGCAAGTTCTGACGCGTATTTCAATACTTACCTCATTCCAATTTGCATGCACTTCGACATCTGGTCTCAAAACCAGTGTGCTTAACACATCTGCACTTCGTTACTGCATGCTGTGATTTTAATGTCAATGTGGGGCGGCAAAGCAGTGTCAACAAGTCTATAAAACATTACCATTGAGATAAAAATAGAATCGACTGTTGTCCCTGATGGTTGAACAGCGAAAGTAGTGGACAGTTTATTTCCATACCATAGTCCAGAACATGTACCATAATTAAAATCTGTTGATATAGCAATATTTGTTTTCAGTGGATGGTCCAACAGATCAATCCATTTCTTAATGTCATCACCAACCATAGTTTAGTGTAAGCATAAATATTATTATTAGTTTCCATGAATGGGGGGTTCTTCTCATTCACAGCACCAGGTAGATAAATACCCTAAAGAATATCATGCCATGGTGAATTGTGTCATCGTTGGTTGTATCGGTGCTGCCAATTCAGTCACCGGTTCAAGCACATCAATAATGCTTATGAGACAGATTAACGTGATATATCGCCTTTCAGTTTCTCAGGCACTACTTGTCCCATCTCAAAAATTCCTTCACTGACACGTTGCCAGTAGTATGACTTATGTTTAAAACCGCATGTTCTTAACATGATTTATTGTACATTAACTAAAATGCATTGAAAACGAATAGGCACCAATGGGCAAAATGATACAGTAAATTATGTTACGCAAAACGCGTGATGAAAATCTAAGCAGTATTACATGCAAAGCACATTGTGTACAACAATGGATCAACTTTTTTAGGTGATTGTTTAGCATGGAAAGAGAAATTTTTATGCTCATAACTTCTCTACTACTGAATTTATCATCAGCGCCACAATCAAAACCTCGGAAATACTCTCTAGTTTAATGGAAGCTAGTGTGTATAACATGTTGATTAACCTATTTTCTGTTTTCGGCTGGAAAAGAGTGCAAGTTTTGGACCAAATAAAGCTGGTTTAGCCACAAAAAATCCAAACATCTCAAGATTTAAAGCCATAATCAACAATCGTTTCGATAAAACCTAGACAATCTCCTGTTGTTCATCATCCTGACAACAAATTTGACCGACATCTTTCTGATTTTCTGATTTTTGGCTGGAAAATTTTGACTTAAATTAGTTAAAATTTGAGTTATTATCTGTTACAGTTGTGACAACCAGAATCTGTAAGCTTGCAAGATTATTGATTGAAGTGACAGTTCAAGACCAAAATGTTATATTGATTTGGAAATTTTAGTTTCTGCATTATTGGGGTCGCATATAATGAGGGGTCAGAAATGGCCCTATTACCATTGCAAAAATCTATTTCAAGTCTCGAAGACAGGAGGCCTAAAATCATAAAGTTTCACCAAAATGTCACTCCTCCAGTTAGTGCCATGCCTCCTCTTTATGTTGAAAGCATAAACTAATCAAATACCTCAAAAACAACTCACAGAGGGCACAATTTAAAAAGGGCACTTTTCTTTCCCAAAATGAGCTTCCAGAGGTCACTGCGACTCAACGTCAAATATTTAGGAGGTTTCAACTGTGAAAATAAGTATTAGACATGATCACCAATACAATATTAAAAAGTTTTAAAAAGCGATATATCACACTAAAGGGAGATTAAAAGGATATAATTTGGAAATACAAGAAAAGCATTTGTTGCATGCCCAAAAGTTGGAGTGACAGTTATGTTGAAAGCTATGCTGTTAATGGATGACAGACTAATAAATGATTTTATAGGATATAATAAGGAAATGCATGGAAATCATAAGCAGTTTTACAGAGCCAAAAATATTGAATGTAATATTAAGTCCAAAGCTACGATGTCAATGGCGAAGATATGAATTGATAAATTTGTGTCTTCATTGTAGTAAGTCAGTGCAGGAGTTTTTTTCTCCTGGACGGTTTGTGTATTCTACCTGACCTTCGTGTGTTGCAGTGGTATCATCATAGCCTGGTGGTTTCAAATCGGCTTTTGGAAATGGTCTTTTTCAATGATTCAAATACTCATAGTTTTACTAGTGATTAGGAATTTATTGTGCATAATAATGTGAGGTATATACGTAGATTTAAAAACATTATAGATAGGTCATTGTGTGCCCCTGTCTATCCAATAATATGATAGCTACTTTAGCCTCAGAACTAGGAATTTTAGCAATTTAGACCATAAGTCTGGGTGTCACATGACTGTTAGTAAAACGACCTTCCAACCAATCATGTTCTTACAACATTGTGATTTACTCAGTATAGCCTTCTCTCATTGGACACTTTCTGATAAGGTTAACATCATTGAAGGTAAAGTTGAGTTAAGTGATGGACATGTCTTATTAATTGTTGCATTACTACATGTACTTTCCTTCAGTAACTACTTTCTACATACATTCTTTTAATGCATAGAAAACTAGAGTTGCCTCTACTTTGTGTGGAGTGTAAACAGGGTCCAAATGGTTGTTATATCTGAAACCAGGGGCTTTAGAATAACTGATACAACTAAACTCAATACAATTGATAGAACAAGCTCACCTCAAATCACTGTTACAAATGTCTGACTTGCTCAAGCAAGACCTTCTCAGTACAGAGCTATCGGTGGATTGTCCTCTCTACTAGCTGCCGGTCTTTTGGCTGACTCTACAAGTAATATAATCCTCTTATGAGTAATCTGGCTGTCCTCATGAGTATACATGTTGTACAGTAATCAGTCATAAGAAGAGTCCCTTTCCCAATCTTGCCTTCTTCATTTTCCTTTTGTTTTTAGGTTTTTATAGTTTTTTTTTTGTAGTTTTTTGTGTTTTTTGTTTGGATCCATAATAAATAATAATAATATATATATATGTAGTTGATACAAAGGTATAATGCGATACCTCAGTACGAAATATAATAGTATAGTCTGCACTCTCTGTTTGCCGCTATGTGACTGACTGGTTTCTGGCTGAGACATGTTATTGTTGGGCTCTCGGTGCACACGCAGACATGTAACAAATGGTTTCGATGCATTTATTGGCAAGAGAGCAACCCATCTCCCCTCCCCTGGAAAAGAATAGCAGTTTATGATGTATAACACCAAATTGATGATGAGTTGTCCTCTCACCTATCATGAGAAGACAACTCTTGATAATACCACATATTTGGTATTTATTGCGGTATATATTGTGGTATTTGACATACCAGCTGGGATTATGGGGCATATCCACATCCCTCATCCCAAGAGAAAATAACAGGGAGTACCTTGGCCAAAAAGATAATGCATCAGGCTTGGATAAATCAAGACGACAAACTATTTCAAAGGAAAACTAACTTTGTTTATTTCAGTGCAACATGGTACAGGAAATATATATTTTAGCAAACTCTTCTGCTTTTAAGGGCGATGAACTTTTTCTTAGCCCTCTGAAAATTAAATAATGCTCTCTCAGGGCTTTAAATGTTTATTAGCATGGAGTTGTCCAGATAAGTTTCAGCCAGACAGTTTCTCAGTGCTACTCTCCCACAGGTTTTTTATGTTGCGATATTGGTTATCATTATATATGTGGTACAGCCTGATCGTTCCATCTCTCGGGCCCATGTTAACGAGTCTGCTCACTGTGCTAATGATAGCCTCCCACTCTGATTGAAGCATTGTCCTCTATATATCAAAACACCCGAAGAGAAATAAAGTTTAGAACATTTGTTCACCAAGATACACCTAACAAGCTAAATGTAGCGATTCTTACAATAAAGTAGGACCTCGATGTTTGAGCAGCAACACACATCGTAGATAACCAGGGTATTATTGTTGGATTAACATTTGGCTTTAAGACATTCATATATAAAATGCAGCGAACGGAAATAAGGATCTGTTTATAGTTATTTATACCAACCTCCGACTGAGCCTGTCTATAGCTATCATTATCCTCATACCCACTGGGCCACTACCACTGCAAATTGTGGCTGTCCCTTCAACCACCATTGTTTTTTTTATCTGGGAATCTGTGGCACATATTGCGAGCCACCTCATCTAGGTAGGGCATATGGACCTGAAATAATCATAAGATGCAATCTTGTCATATGACTCACAATGGCTATTTTTTGTTAATTTGAAGAACCTGACCTGACTAGTTCTCTCCTTTGCTCTAGCAGGATGATCTGCCACACTCAATGAGTGTGTACAGACCAATAGTAGGTCAGTTATTGTTCTTAACTTCATGAATCTCTGATAGATCGCAGAACATGCTACTTGTTGGTCTGTTGAGAACTTAATTCATAACATCAATCAGTCAAGAACATATATACTATATAGAACTATATTTACAATTAAGGTTGTTATCAATAAGCTGGTATTGAATAAGTAGAGCTTCAGCAGTTACAACTTACCAGTGAAATCTTCTTTCACCATGCTATATTGAATATTAGTCATCATATATTACTTTGGAGTTGCCCCACCATACATAAATGAAGGCAACTCCCATTTTTACATGTAGTTGGAATACAAAGGTATTTGTCTGATTTACAATCTTCGTCTTCCCACGGTGAGGTCACAATATGGTGCGAGGTAAATTTGAACTTTTAAATATTTTATAGTGTCATTCACCCAAACACTGATTACTGGAAGCCACAAACTATAAATCTTTAGGTATGCAAAACAAGCCTTGTCATATTTTGTGCACAGAGCCACATCAATAGCTCAAGTTACACAACATTCTGAATAATTTATGCACTGATGATATGGTGCACAATATTATTGTTGTACTGTTGGCACAGTTGTACTTTTGTTGAATGGGATAACAGCTGATACTACTGGCATGGGAAGTTTCTTATTAAATCTGAGCATGAGCTCATTGAATGTCAGATGTGATTTATTAAAATGGTGGAGTGGAACTGATTATTGGCATATCAACCTGGCTTAGCATCAATCATCAATCAGCTGACATTAATTCTATAATAGCCTACACCAGTCTTGCAATATGCTATCAGATACCGACAAAACAAGTCTAGAGAGAATCCAGCGGCTTCTACTCTGATTACGCTGCACTTCTCTTTGAACATAGGCTTGACAACCTAGCACTGCCAAAAATCTTAACTTAACTGCACACATCTTGCAGCCAATACGGCACACAAATTGCCAATGGCGATCCCAAACCCCATTAAATTCCTGTATTAAAGTAAATACAAACATAATCTTTGCTCACGATCGAAAGATAGATAAACACTGCCAATCTAAGTGTAGAACCACCAAGAGACAAAAAACCTTTAAATATGCAAATTTTCAAATCATGCAGCTCATTTTATTTTGTTTCTCCAATTGTGTGCCGTATTTCGACGCTATCAACCTATTATAGGGAGAATATGAGGAATAGGCACTAAAAAAACTTCAACATCAGTCAGGGATTCTAGTCAGCATTTGGCCATTGTAGTCCTCTATAAAGATGCCATCCGGTTTTAATTTTGTAATGTAGATTTTAAAACAGATAAAATTTTGATAGCGAGCATTTCAAACCCTTAATGTTATCAACCAAGACATCTATGGCCAAAGTTGCACTAAGGTATTTGTTTGATCTAAATTATTTGTCTTCTCACGGAGAAGTCGCAAGGTGGTGCAAGGTGCATTTGAAGTCTTGAAGATTTTATGGTATCATTTGCTCAAACACTGTTTACAGGGCCGTAGATAAGAAAAGTTTATATGGGAGGCAAAACTCCGAGGCAATCCAAATCATCACCAGGAGGGGTGCTGTTAGTTCCTCCCCAAGCAATTTAAGGCGTTTAATTAGCAAATGCAAATCCCAGAGAGCTGATTCTGACATGGATTATTTAACTATAGTGTTTTAGGCTACTCTATTTAGCTTTCTCCTATTTAGCTTCTAGAACTACGGACCTGGTTTACTTCGGAGCCACAACTATCACTCTTTAGGCATGGAAGACAAGCCTCTACATAATTTTCCCCCAGAGATCTCAGAGTTTTCAGCCAGACAAGGTCACCACATCAATGGCTAAAGCTACACAGTGACTTTGAATAATTCAGGCACTGATGATATGATCGGCTGTTTGTGACAAGCATTAAGATTCTTCAATGGCATAATAACATACTGTATCATGTAGGATGTATTTTATTAAAAACTGATAAAGATCTTATCTCTCATCACATGCCACATCCTCAAACATTGGAAGCCAATTGCGTTGCCTTAGTCGTTATATCTATGACGGGTTGCTCTCTGTTTGCAGGCAGGTCAGTCGGAGCACACCTTGGGGCCAACCAAACCCCTGTAGTCGTTGTACCACAGTGGGATTTGAACCCACGACCTTCAACATTTGCAAGGTATAGCATTCTTACCAACTGAGCCACTTCCTACTCCATGCTTGCATACATGACAGATCGTGAACAAGCATAGGGCTATTATAATCAGGCACATTTCTCAACAACTCTGCAATGGACCACTTATGAAACTTTTCATGAGCAGCTAGCCAGATTTTTTTGAAGGCTGTCACCCTGACATAAATTAATACATAGCGTTCAATATGTCAGGTCCAAAAACTTACATAGAGTAATAAACTAACACTTCTCCAAGAATAGACACACTTTGTATATTACACTGATCGGTGGATTCATTTCAATGATTTACAGCCTTTCATGTGGTCAACCCACACACTTTTGCCAAAATCGTAATATGATGTTTCTTTGATTTTAAATATTTGTTCTTCACTGCGTATGTGATATTGGATAAGGTCACACAAAGTTCGCTCAATGTTTCATATATTATTTGATAGTGTCATTCACCTAAGCACTGATTACTTGAAAGCCACGAACTATAAATCTTCTGGTATGAAAAACAAGCCCTGTCAAATTTTTCGCACCGAGCTATCAGAGTCTATAACAAAGCCACATCAATGGCACGGAAACACATTGGTTTTGAATAATTTATGCATTGATGAGATGGTGCACTGTATATGACAAGCAAACAGATTTTGAGAAAAACTCATACGCCAGAATAGCACTAACAAATACAGATTGACTTGGCAACAGAAAAGTCCCAGTGAATTAAATGCGATTTTTTCCCCAGATTAGGGCTGAGCATTGCAATAGATATTTTTTCCCCTTGGCATTACATTTTGAATCGAAATCAAATTGGGACTTATTCCCAATTTTTTTGGTTATTAAAGTTGACGTCCGAAAGTATATAAGCATTGTTGAATGAATTTTGAGTGACTTCCACAGTGTGAGCAGAATAAGATTTCGGTATTGGCGCAGCCCTCAAATCAGGTAAAGTCAAAAATTAGTTTAAAATATGTTTTCCATACTTTGTCCATAATTCAAAAAAGTCACCTTCAAGTGTAAGTGGCTGGGAAGATTTGGTCAGGACCGGAAATAATTGGAAGAAAAAAATCATTTATGTTGACCATTTGCAATGATAGCACATTTAATTCACTGTGGTGGGTATGATCCAGTTGCCAGCTTCCGCTAAATGATAGAGACAGATAAGTTTTGGTACACAAAATCTTCAAGATATGTCAGGTGCAATGTATGGTGCTGTCAACCTATTCGGTAAAAATAGATAAAATAACGGTGTGATAACCATGTCTTGACTGTCTTGACAAGCTTTGTTCAGTGTTCGGTGTCCCCCCCCCCCCACCCACCTAACAAAGCTTGTCAAGACATGCTAAGTCTGCTGGTGCCGACATAGGTGTAGATTTTGGCAATTCACCAAGTAATACATACATTATATTGTCTATTGCTGAATATTTCTATCTGTATGTACTGAATTATAGTATGGTATTTTTAAGATTGACATTAAAAATCACATGTGTTGGCTCTGACGAAGTTGTTTTTTTTGGTACATCCGGTTCAATTTCAGACAAAAAGGCTATGAGGATCGTCTAATTTTGTCTTGTCTTGTCGTATGAGAGGACTGTGATAGAATGCGGAATAAACCAGTCAGAATCAGGCGATATATGGCATCCATCGTATTCAGAGGACCCGGATAAATTTGATTTAGCATATATTGGTAGTAAATCTGTCAGAAAGTTTTAAAGTCAGCCAGATCCATCACCATAATGCAAAGTCGTGTTATAAGGTTTTGATATGTATCTGTTTTGCGTGTTTTCTCCCTGATTATTGAGTAATTTGGGCGGTCAAAAATAAAATTAATACTTTTAATCCGATATCGCACCCCGGTTAGGACAGGATGACTCGTCAGCGATGTTTATACGGTTTAATCCGCTCTTAGAGCTGCTGTAACACAACCACTCTGCCCAATGTGACCTGACCTGTCTGTTAATTGCGAGAAACTTGGTGTTAACTATAGCATCTCTGAAGGCATCTTTGTTTATCAGTTGTTGAACTTGGAATGAACCCTTACTAGCAAATGGGGATGTTTGAATATTTATGATTATAAAAATAAACATTATAACCTTAAGCCAAGGGAATGGGTAGGGAATGGTTATTATCTGAAAATTATGTAAAATGTGACTGCAAATGAGGTACGTTGCAAGGTTTTTCACCTCCGATCGCTTTTACACAGGCTACTTGGAGGCGAAGTAATAGTAATGTCATATTCAGGTAAATGATACTGGACAGATGAAATGAACCCACTAAGTGTGTAGCATATAAATGAGAGAGACGGGACACAGCTTATATGGCTGGAAAATGGCAGTTACAAAAACAAGCTAGCTGAATAATTGAATACATCGCTTTCATGTGTTTGTGGTTGAGATTTTGGTTTATTGCAATGGGAAAACACAGAAGGATTTTCAACTGCCTGCAAAAAAACTTCTACATATGGTGTTACATAGGAAGTTTTTTTAATCAAATGGCTACAAATGCTCAAAAAATCAAATAACCTTGTCACATTCTGATTTTCTCAATGATAAAGTCAGTGGTACAAGAACTAGTGATGGGACGAAGACGGCAAGTCCCGTAATTCATATTTAATTTTTGTAACGTGATATATCGACTTATCTGTTTTCCAGAAACTGCTCGTCCCATCTCAAAAACCCCTTTTCTGACACGTGCTTAACCTATTTTCAGTTTTTTTGGGTAGAGAGGTGTGCATGATTTGGACCAAATAAAGCTAGTTTAGCCACAAAAATCCAAATAAAAGCTCAAGATGTACAGCAATAATCAATAATCGATTCGATCAAAATCTAGCCAATCTTCTGCTTATCTTCATGCTGACAACAAAATTGATTGACAGATTCTGAATTTCTGAATTGTTGTGTGCAAATTTGATCCTGAATTAGTGAAAACTTGGGTTATTAAATGGAATAATAAATTGGAATTTTCTAGTCCCTGCATGATTGGGGTCGCATCTAATGAGGAGTCAGAAATGGCCCTTTTACTATTGCAAAAATCAATATTAAGACATGGAGAGAGGAGGCCTGAAAACGTAAAGTTTTATTAAAATGCCACTCCACCAGTAAATACCATGTCTCCTCAATATGGAGAACGCATAAACTTATCAAATACATCAATTGTAAGGCGTAGAGTGATAATTTAAAAAGGGCCCTTTTTTCAACAAAATGAACTTTCAGATGTCACTGCGACTTAACGTAAAATATTTGGAAGGGTCAACAGTGAAAATAACTATAACGATCACAAACACAATATTACAAAGTTTTAAAAAGCGCTATACCTCATTAAATGACATCATAGCATATGATGTCATGCACCAAACACATAATTTACTGTACTGTGGTGCAAGGCTTTGAATATATAACCAACACAGTGATCACATCCTTTATTTAGACTGATCATTGCCAATGATGAGTTTGCAGTAAAACCCCATCCGGTTTCAATTTTGTAGATTTTAAATTAGATAAAATCTTGATGGCTATTATTTTAAACCCTGAATGGAATTGGAGCCAGCAAACCATTAATTGCATATGGTGGCTTAAGAAGGGTGGATTAATGATTAATGACAGTTCTCAAAAATGCTGAGCTTTCCTGCTATTTCTTTAATCTCTCACATTTGGCAAAGTAAAAATAAAATATAAATCCAATAAGATGATATATGTGATAGGCAGAAAACACTTTGTGCCTATGGGTCTTATGGGTATATTTAGCTTTCAAACCTAACCAAAGTGAGGGTGTTCCCTCCGGGCAGCCTCAATCAGTGAAAATATAATTTCTTTCTTGTTCTTGTTTTGTCACATCAAAGAAATTTCTGACTTAGACAGAAATATGTGGGGATGCTACGTGTAAGTTGCAGTGCACATTCTCCAGATGTTATTGATACTTTCAACTTGAGATTTATGTCTTTAAGGACTGTCAGATAATCAAGGATTTAGCTTATTGACAAAGTTTGAAAACCACATTTTGATTAAGAGGCAAAACAGCATGGTGTTACTCCTCGGAAATGAGCCCTGGACTCGTCTTAATTGAACCTATCTCCTTTGATTTTCGTTTTCACGCTGGCAAGGAATTTTAAGTTCAAGTTTAAGTTTAAGTATATCTACCTGTAATAGGCAATCTAAAGCCGCATTCCTCAACAAACTCTGCGGATCTGAATGATTTTATTTGCTCATTTTTATAAATACAATAATGCTTGTTGAGGGACATCCTCTGGTTTTGATTAATGAACTTCTGACTTGGTTTCCTTTTAGGACCTCAATTTGGCTGAAGAGTAGTTTCATTACTTTAGCTGAAGCAACTAGTTTGTGCAGAATGTGTAAAGTATGTAAACAGGTATCTTTGATGAATCATATTCAAGCATAAATCAGGATTATCTTGTACATCAGTGAAATATTTGCTGCTCCCAAACCTATCATAAGTGTTTGGAAGCCGATTACATCACTTACATAGTACCACCGTGGGTTGGGAGTAAATTTAATAAAATTTGTTGTTTTTTTTCTCTACACTAGGTCTCATTCAACTGCCCTTTTTAACAGCCCATTAAGAGCAGGTGGCTTATGTGGGGTAGTGACAAAAAGGCGGAGAGGGATCTTTATTTTTTGTGCAAGCGCACAGTAAACCTCCTGTATTTATGGTCCTAATCCGAACAGACCTGGCTATGATAATATATGGATTATAGGAATGACGGACGGCGCAAGGAATTGAACCTGGATCTTAAGATCACAAGTCTTTACCCTTAACCATTAAGCCATTTCTTAAAATCACTTCTCATCCAGTAACATTGAGGTTTTCTTCAACACTAAAGTTAATTTTAAAAGAGACTATCTATGCAGCAAATTTAGTTATTATGAGTAAGTGATCAAGCAAAAGAATCACTGTTCAGGCGCTGTTCCAAGTGCACAGATATCAACACAGGTGTGTTATTCTAGGGGAGGCAGAGTGCTGGATGCCAGAATGCTGAATAGAGTGGCCTAAAAATGATATAACTAAGATCTGGATCAGCTCATTTAGGACTTCCAGTTGCTATTTATATCATTAAAACACTTTTGAGGCGGGGACTGGGGACTCAGGAGGAGTTTGCAATACCCAACCTGGGGTCACCTCACACCCTTAATGATTTTTGCATCCCCTACAATTTCTCCTTAACGGCGGCCCTTCGACAGTTACTTTGCGAGTTATCATGGCTATGCAATGATCAACAAACAATCTTGCCAGTTCCCAGCCATGCGACCTTAACCCAAGCAGTGTTCAGACCGAGGGTAGTCCTAATTGCTTCCACTGTCACAAATTCACTCACGCATTATATACAGTCGTACCTAAGCACGCACATCAATCTCCACATAATTATTTATCTATTGAGACATTTTCTTGTATTTTCAAGACGTTGACTGTACATTGAACATAAATAACCTATCTGTTGCTTGGGAGTTTTTGATTTATTGTCTTTCACCCATATAAAACATACAAACCCACACTCAGCAGAGCATTTACTGTTGTGGAGACGGTACACACAGAATAAGTCTATTGATCATAGCTAAGGTCATAGGTCACAGCTAATACCATAGGTAAGATTTCTGGAAATAATTTCTCTTTTTTTTCATTGTTTTAATGTGACTTGTCCGCAGTAGAGTTTTTCTGACTAGGATTCTGTAGCACATATAGGTCGAAAGGTTACCAACCTGGATGCCAGCTCTTGAATTCTTTGACAAAGTGATATCTCCAGAGCTGTGATTTGCAAAAGCATCTGTATAGCGTGTATATAGCACGCAACTGGATGCCCGTATGTAAGAGTGTAGCGTATCACTTGAGTCTTGGTAGTGCCCTAAACTTTGCTCCAAAAGTTTTATAATATTTAAACTTAAGTTTTAATTTTGATTTTAAACCCTTCAGTCTTTCAGTTGGGTTAAATTTAAAGTTGTCATTTACAGGATTACAGGATGGAGAGGATCCTTGCTGCACTTGTGTTTGGGTGTACCATTTTGGCAGCAAGTGGTAAGTAACCACCGAATCAAAACATTTTGAATGGCATTGTTGGGAGGAGTTTGTATTATAAATATAGCTGATTAAGAGTATTTAGTTTTACATGTCCAGCAAACAATTTGAATTGATTTCTATTAGCAACAGCATAACATTTTTATCTTTTTCATACTGTTGTTCGATTTATACTCCATGTTAACCACTGTGATCTCATTTGCCTGGTACTCAGAGCAGTTTTAAATACAATTCATATGATATATATAAAATGCAATTGGGACGCCAGTAATTATCCCAATGCAAAACTTATTTCAGATAAAAACTCAGTGTGCTGTTTCTCAAAGCTCAGAACTCAGTTTGAATTAAACTAGAGAACATATAAAATATCTTAAATGTATACAATAAAATTTAAAAAGTCAAACTCGCCAAGGAGCTTCCTCCGTCTCACTTGTCAACTTGTTAACTTCTAATTTTTCTTTTAATTAATTGTTTTCAACTTTCATTTTTTTTTCACAGGGCATAGAGGGCATCATCATGGGCATCAACAAGGGCATCAACAAGGGCATCATCCAGTTTTTGGCGAAGAGCAGGAAAACGTTGTTGAGGTGCAACCTATTGACGTCGAACCGTCACAGGAAGTCGCTTCCGTCCCGTTACAGGAAGTCGATTTTGTAGATTTTACCCTGGATGTTATTGCTTTCAACCCGATACTCGCACCGACTCTTGATCTTGGCTCTGTTGACCTCCCTAGTGACATCATCCAAGGGGAGCAACTTCCTGACAATATTGCTGTGCAAGAATGCGAAAATAATGAAAGACGAATTGACAGTTGTACTAACGGGACTCCCCCGCAATGCAGGGACTTAACTGTTAATGATGGTAGCTGCTTTAGGTAAGTTCAGACTAATCATCAAAATACGCTACTGACCTTATGTTTTCAAGTGGTTTAATAATTTGTGAATAATTAAGACTTGTGAAAAGAGTTGGAGTTGTGCCCTCCGCGAATTAGGAGCCCGCGAACTATTAAGGTCAGAAGGGTAATAGTAAATACACTCTATTTGCTTTCTGTTTTTTATTCATTATTAATTTATCATATTTTTTCATTTATTATACAATTTCTTTTGCTTTATATATTTATTTCTATTTTATTTATTTATTATACACTTTATTTGCAAGTGTGTCCAATAAGAATATTTTTACATTAAGAGCATTGATACAGCTAATCTATTTAGTGCACCCTTGTGCAAGGTGAGGGCTGGCAAGCTAGGTTAATGTATGAAGAGCACACCTCTATTAGCGGCAATAGTAGTGACCTGGATTCGATGTGTAGGTAAACCATACACTAATTGAGGCTTAAATGCTCAAAAAGTTATAAAAGCTTGTAGGTTCCAAAGATGCTGATAAGCTCTTTTTGATTTTGAAGTTGCCCCTCACACATAGGCACATAGTGTCAAGCCTGCAGAGGGGGGAAGTCTGCTTGAATATGATATCCAATCTTTAGTCCATAGTGATCTAGTATTATACGGCATGCACAAATTAAAGCCCCCTTTTTCTATTGCGTATGCCCCATTATCTTATCTCCTCTTCTCTTTTGTTTCCGCCTTCTGCAGGGAGATAACCCCTGGGAGGACCCCATCAGGACCTCACAATTGCTACTGAATTTAAATCATTTGTGGCAGGTGTGGTGCAAACTAGGTCCCTATATTGTACTCACGGTAATATGAACATTCCAACGGTACGAAAAACGTACATCTGTCATTTCTACCTTAATTTTACAATACAGATAAGCTATTAGGTTTATTACTTTTATTTGTATATTATATTATTTTATGTTAAATTTTATTGTATTATATTATATTAGTTGTATTATATTTGTATTAGTTGTATAACTGTTTAATATAACCATGAGTATTATGTTACGTTTACTATGTGTGTGTGTGTATGATTCGGGCTTGTTTTTGCACTTTAGTTAGGGATTCATTGGCATTATTCACCTCCCAAGTTCATTGAAAATCACCCAAGTCATCAAATCATTCTTTTTAAAACACAATAATAGTCAAATTTTTCAATTAACATCTCTGACTTCATCATAAAAAATGTGATATGTTTCAGATGTTGTAATGCTTGTCCGGAAGGAAAACAGTATAGAGAAGAAAATACTGGTGGATGTCGAAGAGCCCTAGGACCGTGTGGTTCTGGACCTTTTCGTCGTTTTAGGGGAAGAAGAAGATGTGGTTACTGCTGTGATGCATAAGGTGAGAATAATCAACAGGCCCGTAGTTCTAGGGGAGGCAGGGACGCCATGCCTTCCCTAAAATTGAATATTGAATATTCTATGTCAGATTCAGCTTCTCTGGAATTTCCACTTGATTATTAATTGCCTTAAATTGCTCAGAGAGGAGCTTACTGTTGATGCTTTGGTCTCGCCTCGAATTTTCGCTCACCCTACCATTTTTTCTTAACCGAAGCCCAGATCAATAACAACATTGAAGATTACCAAAAGACTCATGTACGTTATAGTCAGATTTGCATGCTAAAAGAATTAAAATCTGTACTTGAGTAATGAGGTATTGATGGTGGAAAGAGTGCCTCCCATGAGGGAAGGTAACTCTCTTTCCTTGCATTACGATGTCAGAGTGGATAGGAAGTGCGTGTTTGTTGTATTGCAGATTTCAATTGGACAAAGCGTATTAATCTGTATTTGGCAGGCCCGTAGTTCTAGGGGAGGCAGGCTTCCCAAGAAACCATGTCAGAATCAGCTCATCTTGGATTTCCATTAATTGCTAATTACATGCCTTTCATTGCCTATTGAACCGCTCCTGGTGAAGTTTCGAACTGGTCTCAAACTTTTGCCTCCCCTACCATTATTCTATAATACGGCCCTGTTTAGCTATGTGCCAAATCAATGCACAATGCGAAACATTCCTTATCATAAAGGCTTTGTAGGCCGTAACTTTCCTCAGTGAAATTACGAGGAATATCTACTGCTTCGATATGTTTAGTATTTCATTGTCAATTTGCTTCTTGAAAATTCCAGACCACGTTGCAAAGGACTGTCGTTCAATAACGGCTTATTGTTTATTTTGTAGTGATCGTCAAGGGCTAATGACTACTTGGTTGGACACAAAACACTGATGATTCGCTACAGAATGACCTTGACCAGAGATTAATTGAACAATATGAAGATGAATATTATATTATCCACACAATTTATTCAATATTACAAAGCCATATGTCTGGTAACAAAAACATATGCCACCGACAGAGAAAATGGCCAAGACATTACGAAATCTATTGCCATGGTTAATCTAACATATAAAATGATTGTATCTTTGAAATAACCTCAGCAAAAGTTGCTATTTGCATTTGAGATTACTTAGGCTCACATTTTGTCTGATTTTTGTTACACCAACATTAACATTGCTTATCTGCCAGCTGTCACACTAGTGTTGAGGTTAAACCCTTTGAGCTTATATGAGAAGTTGAGAAACTAGCATAATATATAGAAACACTTTTCTTGTAAGTTGCGACTCCTGAAGTCATAATCTTGTCGAGATGGTAAGCTAATATTTTCTTTGTCAATGTTGTTGCATAAAAGAGCCTATGAGACTTATATATAACTGATCACATCAATAAAAATGCTCCTATTCTGGCTTCAATTCTTGTATTTCTGTATTTGTGTCGCAGGGCCGTTGTTTAGAAAAAATGATAGGCAAAATTCTGAAGCAGGTCTAAAGCATCACCAGGAGGGGTGCTCTACGCTCCTCCATAAGCAAATTTAAGAAATTTAGTTATCAAATGGAAATCCCAGAGGAGCTGATTCTGACATGAATTATTCAATAATAGTGCTCTAAGGCCACTGTAATTAGCTTTCAAGGGGAGGCAGTGCCTCCTTGCCCCCCCCCCCCCCCTAGAACTACGGGCTTGTGTCGCTGTACAATTTAGTTATAATTGCAACTTACCAGGACTTGACGAAATTTTCAAGAATGCTACAGTTTAAACACTAAATCAGATGCCTCGCTTCAGGCATACCCATCATTCAAGGAAGCTTTCTCCAATCTTTAGTGGGTGAAATTGAATATGAAGTAGCTTTACTAGCTATAGTGGTGTGTACTGTAATATTTCACTTATAAGGCACCGGCCTCATAAGTGAAGACCCTCCCTCAGAAAACATAAAAATGCTCCAGTTATAGGCACCCCACAGCAATAAGGCACCCCTTTGGAGAAATAGCCGCCCACAGTGGAATTCGAACTCATGCTCCACAAGGCAGACGCTGCTACCGCTGAGCTATTCATCATCACTTATAGAGAGCTAGCTGTTTTGGTCCAAATAATATATATAAATGCTTCACATGATATATGACATATGATCCTTTCTTAAAGGCGCCTTCACCTAGAATGCGTGTCTTATATGTGAGGTATTACTGTTAGTGATGGCCTCGAATTTTGTTATTGACAGCTGCGTAAGATGATAATAACAGGAAACAGAAGTCAATTATCAATAATCAATAGCTGAATGCCCATACACAAGGAGCATTTTTGGTTAAAATGTTTGTTAAAATCGCAGGGATTAGTCACTCACCACATCGTGGCGGCGAAATAGTGTGCCTTAAGGACGAGGCTGCAATGTCTGCACCAATTTGCTCCCAGTTTGTATACAGGAGCACACCTGGGGTACCAACAACTCCCAGTAGACAGTGGACTGCAGTGGGAATCTAACCCACGACCATAAACACTTGGATGCTGAAGGAGCAGCGCTCTAACCAATGAGCCACCTCCTATTTTGAAGTATGATGCAGCAAACAGTCATCTAATATGACTGACACCAAGACAGTAAGTGTTAAGTTGGGAAAAAAAATATAAAAAGAGAGGGTTTATCAAAATGACTTGATGAATCCTAAAAGATGAAGGCTAAATTTACCTAAAAATAATACGTTGCAGTTGCCTTTTCAGGTAAATTGAGAACACAACTTCATATGCAATGGCAGATTTTGACAGATTGAAGCCTTTTGCCATGGATTTTCACCTGATTTGAGCTGTTTAAGAGTTGCCCATCCTCAGTTTTAAATTTCTAACTAAGTAAAGTAACGATGTTGGCAAATTTACATAAAATGTATATTGTTTTATCGGTAATAAGTGACTATAAAGTACACAATTTTTTTTTTGGAAACATTTTGAGCCGTTCATATTTTATTGCTCATTTCAGTATTTACTGCAATTACTACGAAACAGAGTGTGGAGAAATGAATGAAAAAAGTCATGCATCCTGCATGGCGCATTTCGTCATACCAGAAGTGTGTTAAGTCAGATGATTGATGTTTACTACTTAAAACGATATGAGGCATAGATTCAACCATATCTATCACAGATGCAATACCATATCATTTGCAGTTCATCCCGCCAATTTGCGGCAAAGTTGGCTTGTTGACATGGATGATAGAACTATGCAAGAGAAAACAAGTCTTTAACCATGGTATATTTTTATTCAATTCTTTAGCAGTCCAAAAAAGTTGGTTTGTCATAGTTTTTTGACATGGTTTTTTTAGGGAAAATTTAACAGTAACATGTCAACACAAACACTGTCAAATAGAATTAAAATGTATAATTCAACAGGTCACTCTATTTACACGATTATTGCACCCAAATCACGATCAAATCATGATTGTCATGTGTGATTATGTTATTTGTAATAACATCTTTGAATGTAGCCACACAACTTGATAATAATCAGTACTGCTAGACCCCAACCGCTCCTATAAATACTATATTATGAATACAAGTGTAAATAGTCTCTACTAGTAATATATCAATTGATAATACGTAACAGTGAAATAAAAATTATCTCACAACATAAGCGAAGAAATATGTGATCAAATAAATGTATATTTAGTATAAATAAAGATGATTTCGATGTTCAGTTTAGTCCAGAAACCGGACTGCCCAGAATATAGGCGATGTTTTCTATTATGCGGTGGTATCAGCACTCCTCCTCTGAGCAATTAACGTTTTCAAGTTGATAGGATGCAAGGTAGTCCTCCATGTCTTGGATGTTTGGTAAAATGTAAAAAATGTAAATCACCTTTTATTAACGGCTCCCCAGCAATATTTACAGGAATATAACATAGATACATATACATATTCAATTTAGCACACTCCTGTACAAGGTAGGAGTGGGTAGGGGTGGGAGAGCTCACCTCCTTCATATGATACATCTGTTTTAAGGTAGTGACATGGGGTCAGCAAAACTCAATTTTCTATACACTTTTGGAAAGCTGCCGAGCTACTGATCGCTAATAGCTCATCAAAAATGTGATTGGATGACGCTCATAATTTTATCAAGGAAATGAGGCCATAAAGGCCGTTTTTAGCAAAGTGGATAGTTGATTTGATTGCTAGAAATTTCAAATGGGGGTTATATTTATTCCTAGAGATATAGTTTTTCCTAATTTTTGGTTCAAAATAATATATGATGAGCCCAAAGTAGCTTTTTACGTCACAGCATAATGTGTGTGATTTCTGAAATCTGATGATATAATGTGAAATTTTAAGCAACGATTTGAGATAGATTGAATAAATAAGAGCCGAATGTTTCGCTTCTCTCCGACGGAGTGCTGTTGAATTGAAACACCCCAATGCAGTATAACAAATTTATCAAGATCAGCACAAACCATCTAAGGTAGATAGGTTTGGCGTCATTTTTTGTTAAAGCCAAACTTGCTGTCAAAAAGACCATTACAAAGGTCAGACCAATTTATTGTTTAAAGTTGTGACCTACAGAGCAGCTTTGAATAAGCATAGTTCAGTCTAGAAATGCCAACAAAATTTGGCACTGCGTATCAGTTTTCCCCGAATTTCACACTACAGAAAGTCAAAACCATCTAGTTAAAGGGGCTTTTAACGGTGTTTTTGGGCATTCTGTGGTAAGTAAGTCCGGAAAAACTTATACGCTTTGCATATTTATAACACCATTAAACTTATTTTGGTAGCGTAGCATCGGGATTAGCTGGGAATCAAAGAAATAATTGTACTCCTTCTATGATTTCAACCCATAGATTTAATGGGCATATCCGCATCGATGTTGGCGGCAAAAACTATGGTGTTAGATCACATTTTTTGTTCTCTGACAGAGAAATGCAATAGATTTGAGATATTGGTTAGGGTGATACATATTGTCATCAAGCAGGCCCGTAGTTCCAGGGGAGGCAGGGAGGCACTACCTCCCCTAAAAAGCTATATAGAGTGTACTAAAAACACTATAATTGGGTCATCCATGATAGAATCAGTTCCTCTGGGATTTCCATTTGCTATTTATATGCCTTCAATTGCTTGGGGAGGAGCTTACAGCACCAATCGTGGTGATGATTCGGATTGGCTTCAGACTTTTACCTCCCCTACCATGTTTTCAAAATTACAGTCCTGTCAACTGTCCGAATATTAAATTTTGTCATCCACCAAAAAAATGCAGCTATATCTGGAACCCACCTTTCAATGTTTGGCATCTTTATGTTTGCCCAAAAACCAAATTAGAATGATACCATGATTCAAGTTTTGACATGTCTTATAATGACTCAACAAAGCTGGTGGCAAGACATTAACATTGAACATAAATCATGACTGTTTATAATGTATAATGTTAACTTAAACTCCTCTGTATCTAAGCTGTATGTAAGGTTTTTCTTGTTATTTTTTATTCTGCTAAAAGGATGGATATAAAATAATGCTTGTAATGGAAAGAAATAAAATAAATATAGAACAAAAAGCATGGAGACATCTAGATAGTCCAGGGACTAGAGTGACAGCTCTCCCAAGTCTGCGGCAAGGTTGTGGTTGCCCCTCACCATCCATCGCAGGCCACAGACGCCCCGCTAGACCATTCATGAGATCGGACCAATTAATTTAATACAATAGCTCATATTGACCTAGAGCAAGAGGGCCTCAAACCAGAAAACACACAACCGAGAAAGCCTACAGAAGATAAGAAATGGTCAGGCAAGGGACTGTATTGAGTTGAGCTCTGTGAGCTTGATCTTAGTTAGCAGGGCCATAGTTTAGAAAAAGGGTAGGAGAGGCAAAAGTTTGAGGCACCAGGAGGGGTGCTGTTAACTCCACCCTTAGCAATTTAAGGAATTTATTTAGCAAATTGAAATCCCAGAGGAGCTGATTTTGACATGAATTTTTTAATTATAGTGTTTTTAGGCCACTGTAATTAGCTTTCTAGGGGAGGCAGTGCCTCCTTGCCTCCCCTAGAACTACAGGCCTACAAGAGTTGATATTTGTGTATCCTGCACCCCATTCAATTCTTCAAGGAGTGCCAATGCCTCAAAAAAACATATGAATATGAAGCTAACAAAGTAGGATAAAGTAGAAAAAAATGGGGTAGGGCTTAGCGGAATTATATTTAATGCCCCGTAAAATTTATATATATGCTTTGAGTGCCAGCCAAGCACCTTGCAAAACAGTAAATCATCCACCAAACCCGCCAAGAGTTGTATTTCCGGATAATCTCACTTATTTGTTTGTATTTGAGTTTGTCATAAAAAGTGTGACGTCAAAGAATTTCTAATTAAGACAGAGAAATTCAGGGAATCTAGATGAGGGCTATTATGCGCAGACCGGATATGTCACAATGTATCTTCGGCTCAAGATTCACAATTCAAAAGCCTGCAAGGTACTTACAAAAAAGCTCATAAATTCACCTTAAATTAGTGAGAAGTAGGCACAAGCAGGATAAATTTTGACGCATATCAAGCTCATTATTCATCTTTAACAACTCTCAAGTACTCACATACACTAATCTAATAGGTAAAGTTCGAATTAAATACATTGATAAACTTGCATACATTAAAAACTTGTTTACGGATTATCACGCTGGGGAATTAATTCAATCAGTAGCTACAGGTCTAGGAAATTGGGCTCATGTTATCTGTATAGCTTAAAGATTATTGATTTGGGCTAGATATCAGAATGTTCACCTGATGGGCAAATATTTTTCCCGAACCGATTTTCTAACTTAAAGGCTGAAACTTCTGAATAGGGTGAAACAATGGCATCATCCCTTTACCAACTAACTTAAATTAGTATGAATCAGTTTCTGCAAAAAGCTTGCCAATTCAGTGATAATGCTGAGCTCGAATACTCCGCAAGTTATTTAAGGGCTAAACCAGGCTACAAAGGGAACAAACCCTAGAAATGCAACAGTAATGTAAGCCTTTGATTGACGGAAGGAGTAAATCATGTTTGATACAGCACGGAATATGTTTTCGCATCAAAAATTTTGTTCGGTACAACTGGCAGTGGTCTTTAATGCTATTCCCATAGATTGTTAACTCCTGAAATCCTTCCAAAATCGTAACATGGGAGCATAGCGAATGTGGCAAAATCTGTATTGAAACATCAGCAAGCTATGATGATTTAATGCAATTGTTGAAGTATATTATCACAGTGTAAGGATATACAGAGAGGACACTTCAATGATAGTTATAGTGCCTGTGGTTTTTGATTCACTGGGGAAAAATTGTGCACAGCTGGATGCCAAAAACTCATTATCTCTATATGTTATAATGGCATTTTTTTTGCAGACATCCCTACCTTTGATGGGCCATAATTCATTCTGTATTTATCCTAAAGACTGATTTCTAACTTTGTTGGAATGTCCAACCTCCAAGCTATACACCATATTATTGTCATTTTTGCTAGAATTCATAGGCTAAGAGTAATCCAGGACTTTATACTGAGTTTTTTCATATAGATTCATATAGATTTTGTTGACCGCTTTACAAAACCTAGCCTGGCTTGATCTAGTCTGACCTACCCCGACATAACCTGGTGTAACTCGGTCTGGCCTGGTAGAGTATTGCCTGGCATAGTGTGATCCTTGGCTTAAGATATTGATAGGATGGCCTCACCGCACAGCTATGCAGCGCCTAATCTATTTGACTCAACCATTACGCATTATGATGCACTTGTGTTTAACTTTGACAGCGTGGTAACCAGTTGGCCCATTCATTTAAGCCTTGATAAATGCACTCATACATAAGATACAGTCATCTGTCACACAGTTCAATTTTCAGTCAAAGACTGAGAAATAAAGATGCCTCAAGGGCACGACCACCATATTTGGCGCCAAGTTGCTCTCAGTTTGCAGGCACTCAGTATAATCTTATTGTGATACTTTTTTATTGGGTGTGTCCATTGATATATGCCAATGATCAGTTCTATCATGGCTTATCATTGGTTATATCAGTGGGTGTGTCTAAGTATTCAAACTTTGGCATATATAATGTACTCGTAGCCTGCGAAAGATTGTAAAACACTAAAAGTTCAAATTGATTTATGGTATTTTACCAATTATTTTACAAAGAGGAGCAGTAAGAATCTTATAGCAGGTAAAATAGAGTTTAGATACAGGTATACATGTTTTGATTATTATTATTCAGCAATTTGAATATGATAATTTGAGGGAATTATGTTGGAGATCTTGAAACTGTCACAGGGAGTATTTTTTTAATTGTTCGACCATTTGAATATGTCAGACCATGCTAGGGCAAACAAACCAACCACCAAGGCATTAATATTATTGAACGACCAAAGCATTTTAAAGTGGTAGCCTTACACAATTTTAACCCAGAAGAGCCATGGCTATTTCAATATAAAACTATTGCATAACTTGCTGCCAGATTATATATTTCTGAAGTCTCAAATAAATACACTGTCACAATGATTAAAGGGATGTCTGCACGCACACCGAATCTGCTGTGAAAAAAACACGTATTTGGATTGTAAATATAAAACGCTATTGGATCACAAATTTTTGCACATAACTGGAGCTAAAACGGTCATCCCAATTTTTTCAATAGAAGCTGTGAAACTTTAGAGAAATCAGTTTCACAGACACAAGTTTAACTTTGAAAATGCTATGTTATGTTTTATTTCAGGATGAAGTGGATTTGTGTCGCACTTGTGATGGGTTGCACTATCTTTTCAGTTAGAGGTAAGAAATTTCAGAAGAATCACTTGAGAATTATTTTTTACCATTACATGTTGAGCACATGACTTTTATGACATAAACAATAATTATGTCCAACTAAAACTTACTTAGGGAAAATGGAATTGTCTAGAATTTTGCCATTTTTTTCTTATAGCAATGTTCACAGGGCTAGAACTTCAAGTTCAAGACTGTCAACCTCATGAGCAGAAGATCGACAACTGCCATGGATTTTCTCAACAACAAGACTGCAGAACAGTAATGAACTTATTCAGTTGTTTCAGGTGGGTAAAATATGCGCAATTCTATGTAAAACATCTCTCTTATCTTGTTTGCATACAAATTTATCCCACGATACATATATCAAATATGTTTGCACTTACGCAAAGGGTAAATCACAAGTGAGCTTGAAATCACTATAATTTCATATCACAGGTTTTCTTTTCCCAACATATCAGTAATGGGAAAATCAACTTAATAATCATGAATACTTTTACATTTTGTCATTGATTTTGTGTAAATTATTGTCTGAATGGTTATCAATAATGTAATCACATTATTCTGAACTGTAAGTGATAATTATATATTATGTAAATTGCACACAATGTACCTGATCAGTGAAATTAGTGAATATTTGTATGATATTTTTTCAGATGTTGTGGTGTCAATCCTATCATTAAGGCTCTTCAATCACCATTACTGTGCAAATCCGGATCAAAATCATCAGGAGTTGGGATTCTAGGTGCTGTAGCAGTATTAGCAAGCGGCAAATTTTGTGATTACTGCGAATGTGAACCAAACAATGACAAATTCGGGTTTGATGGATACGCAGGGTAGATTCAAGCACCTGGACTTATATGAGGTGAGGAAAATCAACCTCTCAACAGAATTATTTTATTTCCATCAGATCATGCTAATTTTCAACCTATCTACTATATTATGTAATAATATATTATTCCTCACTATCGAAAATCTGTAAGCTACACTTAGATTTTCAGTCTCATATGCACATGTACTTTTAGGATAATCATGACGCTAAAATAATTCTTATTGTCCCCATCTAATTTTGAGGCGTTTTTATGAAGAAAAATAGAAACTAATAACATGATGTTTAATTTGAAGTTACCATGCTTCAGTCTAGTGTCCCTAATTTATTGATAAGCTAAGAATCACGGAGCAGGTAATAAAATTCGGACGCTGATGAGATATGGAGAATACATGTAATATATGTAATGAAGCATGCATATTCCACAACCGGCATCCATTAGCGTCTAAACTCATTCCTTGGCTATCAACCTTAAATACATTATGAAGACTACCGCCATTGTTTGGCTGAAATATGATATGATTTTATATTTGAAATAAACTCAACAAAAGATGCTGTTTCTTGGTTTACATAGGCTCACATTTTAAATTTGTCTGCATTTTTTCCGTTATAAAACACCAGCGTATGTCAGCATTCACACCAGTTCTGATGTTACACCCTCTGAACTTGCTATGAAGTTGATAGCATAATACATAGAAGCACTTAGCTTATAAGTTGCCGAGGTCAATATATTGTCACGATGAGTAGCCAATATTTGTATCCCATCTACTCGACTGAAGCCCAGGGCTACCCACTTCATAACTGAATTTTTATAACACAATATTTTTAATACGAGGTGACATTTTTTATGTAACGAGACGAGGTTTAACACTGTGTGAAAATCAATAGTCAGAATAAATATAATTATATATATAATACTAGGGTGTTTTTGGACGTTTTTAGCAAAGTAAACATTTTTTGACGTTTTTCCTAAAGATGTATTCCGTGTAACATTTTCTGAACGGTCTAGAACTCAATTTTGTAAATTAAAATGTTTTGTTTGTTTCTTTTTTGACCAATCAGAATATTAAAAAGAGAAGACAAGTTTCAACTTCTGCGAATACTTTTGGGTTTTCTAATATCATACAGATTTCGTTGCATGAGAAAAGAGCTAACATTGAGACTGCTACAAAGAACAAAACAACCTGAATTCACCTTTAGCGACAGTTGAGGTTATGAAACCTTCAATTTTTGTATACCTGAGTTGCTGGCCTAGGTGAAAAACATAGTTTGGAACCCAGGATTTTACCCTGGTGTTTTGACAGTGCAAAGTTGTTTATTCAATAGCTCGATGGCATGGTGTTATTTTTTGTTCGTTTAAACATCACCAACAGCTTGTTTGTTGGGGCTCAACAAGTAAGATGTTTTGCCTATCATATAAATATGGCCATGGCCTTACTTTGGTAGCATAGCACCGGAATTAAATGGATGATCAAGCCAATTAATATCACTTCTTTAATGTTTTCAACCCTCAAATTTATTGGGCATAATTGCACCGGTATTGAAGGCAAAAACTATGATGTTTTTGATTTCAAACAGTGACATTCAAAAGGTTTTTGATATTGGATAGGGTCACATATATTTTCATCCAGTCACCAAAAATATTCAATGATGTCATTCACCCAGAGGCAGCCGGAAGCCGCCGTCTATCAACGATTACATTCAGCGAAATAGGCTGTAATAATTTTCCCGCAATTTTCACCATCAAACATTAAAAACACCACATATCAGTGGCTTAGGTTTGAGCAAGAGTTGCAGGTTCGAATCCTGGTCACTACCCATGCTGCTGAAGGAGGTGAGCTCTCTGGACAATAGCCTAGCTTGCCCACACCTACCTTCTACAGGAGTGCGCTAAATTGAATATGTATATGTATCTATCTTTTATTCATGTAAAGATTGCTGGAGAGCAGCTAAATAAAAAAGTGATTTACATTTATATTTACATTTACATTTACATTATTAAGATGTTGATTGATATTGACCGTTGATGAGTATTGCTATTTCGAATATTAAGGCGCTTGTAGCTTGAAATAAGGTTAAGAATTCAGTCACACAAACAAACAACATCCCCTCATACCAACATATAGTCATAAATTAAATTAATGGTTTGGTTTGCAAACAAAGAAGACATGAACTTGTGGCAAATTAACCAGTCTCAGCTCAGTAGTAGCTGGGTTGCAGTACTCAACAAACTTGGGCGTATAGTTCTGCCAAAATTAATTGTGAAAGAATGACAAAGTTAAGTTGATACTCACTGTAACCAAGTTAGAATATCATTATTTCAGTTTTTATATGTCTCATCATGACTCTGCAAAGACATTAACTTGGAACAAAAATCATGATTGTTTATAATTTTGGGAAAATGTCTTGCTGACTCCCCAACCATTGATTACATACAATACACTGAATAAAATTCTTCTCATGGAGCAGAAAATACTAACATAACATTATGCAGTTAGAACACCCAGTACAGGGAGTCATCCGCCATCGATATGATTGGCAATCCCTACTAGCATGAATGATATTGCCAGGTAAGTTGGCTTGTTTACAAAACTGCCAACAGTAATCAAATGTATTCAGCGTTGAAGATTTGGACATGACAAGCATGTGAATAGGAACTGTCTATTTTTGTGAGCCTTCTAAATATGGACTGCAATGATACAATAGCTCAAATAGACCAGAAACAAAAGGGCCTCGAGCCAGAAAACACTGATAACCAAGAAAGCCTAGAGAAAATTCCATCTTGTCAGGCCGGTCATTGTATTGGGGCGAGCGGTGAGAGCTTGATCTGACCCAGAGGGCAAAATCTAGTGGTGGCAAGGTTGCGACAACATATCCTGACACGTTATACCACATGGGGTGCTGGTAGGAGGTTTTAGGTTTTTAACACGGGTTTGTGCAACCAATTTAACACATAGCTACGACGTTTTAACCGACCCCAGTTTATTAGGGATGAAGCAGTGTTCAATTGTCATAAATTCTGAAGCACACCTTAGACATCCCTAAAAATACATGTATTTATATAGCTCAAAAGAAGTTGCTTGGGCACATTATATCATATCGTAAGCGTAATAATTCCAGAGTACAGTTGTAATCCGTAACGAACTGGTGAGCAGACTGCACGTATACAGCCCTCATATGTTTTGTTAACAAACACAATGCATGCGCATTGTAATCATGGAGTTAACTGTAAATCCTTGTTCTTAGCAATCAAATGCTTTGTTGTGAAAGTTCAAGGTCAATCAAACACAACTGACCAATGACACTCGGACGCGTAGCAGTCAACCCACTAGTCGTGGGAATGCTCCGCTTCAAGGATACGTAGCTAATAAGGTCATTGACCTCAAGTGTATAGCTTAGTATAGCTTATAAAATTGTGTTACTGAAGGAATACGCCATAGTGTGCCTTAGTCTTTAGCCAAGCAAAACATAGCCTATGGTCCAAGCACATTAAGATAGATATCAGTATATTGCAATAACTCCACTATTTGAATATATATTAAACCTTAATCTAAAGATACAGTTGCATGACAAATTTTTGTCATGGTATAGATAATTATTATTAGGGTCAATTACATTACAACCAGCTAGTGCATATACTGCCAGTGTATACAACACGACTTCTATCAGTGAATTTATCACTCCAAATCCTCACAACAAAATATATTGATATAAAGATTAAAAAAACATGTAATCCAGGTGGTTGATTTCACAGGGGATTTTGACAAAAAAGAACTCATGTCCTAAGACTGAGTGCCTTTGTACCAAGAGTTGATGTTTGAATCCTGTTGAGGTTATTAGGCGCTATTTGAAAACCACAGCTAGGTTAAGTAGCAAAAAAATGAAAATTACCTTTGATAAGTGGTTGGCGTTATTATAGTTAATGTCCCATAAAATTCAAGGAGTGCCAAGTTCTCAAAGAATCATGCCAAAGTTAATAGACAGCATTTGAATACCAGAACTAGGATAAAGTAGCAAAACATGTATAATTAATGTCCCACAAAATTCAAAATTATGCTTTGAGAGCCAGCCAAGCATGTTTCCGCTCAGCAAAACATCCACCAAACCTGCCAATAGTTCTATTTCTGGATGTTTCATCAATCAATAACACTATTTCAACAGGGCTGTAGTTTTAGGGGAGGCAGAGATGCACTGCCTCCCCTAGACAGCTAAATACAATAAAACACTACAATTGAAATTCCATTTGCTTAATATATGCCTCAATTTGCTCGGAGAGGAAATTACTGGTAATGTCTCAGACACGGCTCAGACTTTTGTCTCCCCTACCATTTTTTCTAAACTTAGGGCTTGTTTAACCCGTTCAATGTTTTTTAACCCACACATCAAATTGACATAGTGGTACAAATGTTGAAGGCAAGAACTGTGGTGTTTGTTCACAAATTTGGTTTGTGTTACTGGATAGGGTCATACATATTTTTATAGCTCTATTTAGTTTCCGAATATTTCAACTGTAAGCTTACGCCTATCTGAGATGATCAAGAGGAAGCAGTTGACATTCATTATGCTTTTTTGGACTCACAAGGAAGTTTCCCAAAATCACAGCCATATGACCCGAACAAAATATTGGCAATCATATACTCAAAATAAGTTGCTTTAAAAAGGTAAAAGATGAAGATTCTGATCTCAAAAGTTCAAACCAAAATGATTCCATTCCACTATCTGTTACATCAACTGTTTTTTGATATGGAATGTTTGCATTTGCCACTCCTGCTGCTATGCTCTTGCAACATGATTGTAAAAAGCTTTCAATTTTATCTGATAGCATGTCAGCGCTACAATCCCTTCACAATCAAGTACTAGAAACTAAGACCAAACCAGACTGTATGGAAAATAAATATAAACCAACCAACAGCTGTATAAACCAACTGGCCCGAACTAACCATCTAGACTTCTTATGGGTGCCTGGGCACACAGGTATCAAGGGTTATGAGCCGGCTGATGAACTCCCTAACATTGTTGTGGCGCTTGACAAAATGGGTCCCAACCCTGTCCACTGTTCCTTTGAGCCATATTAAAGCCCAAACAAAGAAATGTATGCGGAGACAGGTGCATTCAAAATGGCTCCAAACCCAAAATCGTATAGCACTAAAGATTGTTTGCACACCCTAAACATGAAGAGCCTTTCAAAATCAAAAATTCCAAATATACGCAAACCACTCATCGCACACACAATCAACACAATCACAGGCAATGGACAGCGAAGGTTGGACGGGGGAAAGATTAGCCGATGGGGCCTCATGTCTTGGTTGTGGTGCAAACCTAGATGACTATATTCAGTATGTTTACCGTTGTCCTAAATACAATAGCATTGGATAATCATCCAGTAAACCAAAATATGCATTCCTGATCTGGCTGATGTCATTCATCAGTCATACAAGTTTGGTAACCATAAGAAGCAAGAGCAAACTTGCTTACGTGGGCCTTTGAGTAGCATGGGTACCTGTACTTGTTTGCTAATAATGCAATCATGCTGTACTATCCCCATTGATGACAAAACAAGACTTGTTTTAAGACAATATTCGTGTTAACCAACCAAGACATAGGCTTTAGTCAAAACATATGGTAGATATCAGTGAATTACATAAACCTCCAAGATCGAAATATAAATAAAACTTTATCTGTAGACAAATTGTCATCTTGTTAGATCTGACAGCATAACTGCCGTCCATTGCTAAAACATGCGCGATAGTACAAACTGGAATACCAGTATAAGTTCTCTGAAACTACTAGGAATAGCTACAAGCAGCCAGTGTATATCTTTCCAGTGAAAGCAACATTGCATCTATCAGTTTATCTTTCACTCGAACCTCTCATTGAATAATATTTTAGCTTTACTATCGATCAAAAAGTATGTAATCCAGGCGCCTGAATCGATAGGGGATTTGCCACCAAATAAATTATATTCTAAGACTGAAGTTATTAGGCCAGTAGAAGCAGTTGCTGGGTGCATTTGTACCTGGAGTAGATGTTTGGCTATCCAGCCCCTGATTCCAGTATATTTTGTAGCAACCTTGCCACCACTAGATTTCCCCCACTGGGCTAGATCAAGCTCACGTAGCACACCCCAGATACACTACAGCATATCGTGCCTACACATTATAGCCTACAATTAGATTCTAGATCTAGTGAGAATTCCTTTGATGTCACACTTTTTGTTACAAAACAAGAACCAAACAATTTTGTGAGCATATCCGGAAATAGAACTCTTGGCAGGTTCGGCGGATGTTTTGCTGAGGGGAAACGTGCTTGGCTGGCTCACGAAGCATAATTTATAAATTGCATGGGACATTTACTATACATTTTTTTGTTACTTTTTCCTATTCAAATGTTGTCTTATATCCTTGGCATGGTTTTTTGGGAACTTGGCACTCCTTGAAGACTTGAATATCCAAACATCAACTACAGGTACAAATGTACCCAGCAACTGCTTCTAGTGGCCTAATAACTTCAGTCTTAGAATATAATTTATTTGGTGGCAAATCCCCTATCGATTCAGGCGCCTGGATTACATACTTTTTGATCGATAGTAAAGCTAAAATATTAAACCAAGCACCTGGATTACACTTTTCTTGATCGATGGTAAAGTCGAAATATTATTCAGTGAGGGTTTCAAGTGAACGGTAAACTGATAGATCCAATGTACTATCAGTGTACAGGTACAGGTACCCATAGTACTCAAAGGCCAAGAAAAGCAAATTTACTCTTGCGTCTGATGGTTACCAAAATTGCATAACTGACATATGAAGTCAACAAGATCAGGAACATCGATGCATATTTTGGTTTCCTGGATGACAGTTGGTTTATCCAGATGTGAGTGGTTTCTGGAAATTTTCCAATGCTCTATTGTATTTGGGAAAATAGTAAACATAGTGAATGTAATCATCTAGGTTTGTACCACAACCAAGACATAAGGGCTCATCAGCTAATCTTACTTATGTAGTACTGGTATGAACCCCCCCCCCCAGACTCTTGCCCCCTCTCCGTCTGACCTTAAAGGCCAATACAAGTGAAGTTCTAAGTGTTGTCATGTTTTACTTTAGGTGATGAGCTTTCAGATGAGCCATTGGACAAGATTCTACACCTACCACAACCAGATCTGCTGATGCTCAAAGAACTCCATCAAACAATCAATAAATTCAGTCACATTGAGAAACCATTTAAATGTCTTTGACCTTCTGACGTCATAGACAGTGTTTAACATTTGCCACTAATGGTTTTTACTGTTTGTATTATCCATTGTTATTTGATTGTTCCTAGCAAAAATATCCAATAAAAATTGAGGTGATTGTATCCTGATATCTTATTCACTCATTCCAAAGTTTTTGAGGGGATCTGTACCATCACTACCCTAATATTTGGATTGCTCTGAAGCAATACCACTGGCAAGAAAAGTTGGCATCCGTAATGTATTTTAATGAATAGGAGCTCAAACTAAATTTTTTTCATTGGCCCTTACATGGAGCTAAGATCACCAAAGAATCCTACGTTCTAGAGAGTCCATTTATTCACATCCGGTATCACAGTAATTAAGAAAACACTGCTTGTGACATCATGAGCTGGGACCATGACTGTTTTAATGAAGCATCAGCTTTGAGCATCGAGAGATCTGCCTGTGTTAGGTGTAGAGTTTTGGGTATCCACTTTAACTATCTGTTGCCTGTGATTGTGTTGATTGTTTGTGAAATAAGTGGTTTGCCTATATCCGATATTTTTGAAACGCTCTTCATATTGAGGGTGAGCAAAAAATCTTTCGCGCTATACAATTTTTGGTTTGGAGCCATTTTGAATGCATTTGTTTCTGCAACAATTGCTTCATTTGGGCTTTAATATTGCTTAAAGGAACAGGGGACAGGGTTGGGACCACATTGTGTCAAGCGCCGCACCAATGTTAGCGATAACATCTTAATCAACTCAGATAGGCGGAAGCTTTCAGGTATAACAACCTGCGGTGGAAAAACACGATGAGATATTTGGTACTAAATGGAGGTATGAAAATATATATGACCCTATCCAATGTCACAAACAAATTTGTGAACAAATACTTAAGTTCTTGCCTTCAGTATTTGTACAACTATGCCCATAAGATGTATGGGTTAAAAACATTAAATGGGTTAATATTTTGTTACTGATTGATGAAACATTCAGAGCTCTTGGCAGGTTTGGTGGATGTTTTTCTGAGGTGAAACGTGCTTGGCTGGCTCTCAAAGCATAATTTTGAATTGTATGGGACATTAACAATACATTTTTTGGCACATGGTTACATTATTGATGCATTTCAAATAAAGAGATATGCAAGCCATTGCAAAAACTGAAAAGGTTTTCACTCTAACAGACAGGAAATTTTGTTTGGAGCCATTGTTTGAGCTGGGAACTTGACAAAAGCTAAAGAGATGACTTTTCACCGCAACCTGGGAGCAGTTACAAGATTTAATTTTAACTAGGAAGCATGATAGCATAATGTGTCAAATTGGACACAGAAGTTTAAAGAAGGATGTTGACGAATTTGAGCTCCCACTGAGCCATGAGAATATAACTCCAGTTGTGGGTCTAATTCTTGGAGTAAATGATACCGCCAGATTGACACTAATAGCATTAAGGCAATAACATTAGTCTCAGAAGGATCACACATGACTACACAACTTCAAAGTTTAGAACTATGCCATACGAAACGATACAACCAAATGTGGGCCTTTAATTGTAGCAGTTCTTAATCTGCATGTAAGAGAAATTTTTTGTCCTATTACAATGCAGCAGCTTTGACAGAATATCAAATTAAAAGAAATATTGAGTTCTGATGTTATCAGCATTGTAATGTGATTGTTCATAAATTTCATGATACACAATACAGAATGCACAAAAAAGTTGTGTTGCGATGCTTTTGAATTATTTGCGAGTCGAATCATTCTGTTTATTTTTGAAGACTTCCTCAGTTTGGGTTGGTACACACAGAATTGGCAACTCACCAGCAATTGAAAATGATGATTCCCCTGATTTTAACACTATGTCTACTGACTCCAATAACTGCACAAACATCAACACCTGGTGAGTTTGATACATAAGCTTGCATTCTTAGGGCAATATCATTCAATAATCGAATCAATCTTTTATAATGGCTCCAAAATTTCCTTGGAGATTTCAGAGTTATGCATTTTCTGTGAACTAGCATTTATTCTGCAATCAGCAATATGTTCTGAGTATAGAATGCAGGGTATTTATATATTGAACAGAACTGTGCAATACATTTTTATTTGATGTGCTTTGTGTAACATAAAAGTATTTTGCATTTTATGCTCAGATTTGTCACGTCACTCGCAATACTAACTGGTGTGTGTAAATAAACATTCATGTCAAATCATTGCCATGCTTCCATGCATATATGTTTAATGGAAAGTAGAAAGCGATTGAACAGACCATATTCATACAACAGCCATGTCATATGTAGGGAGTTTGCAGGTTTTAGAAACTAAATTGCGTGTATATTGGTTACATGCACTGCTGTGATGATGGCTATTTGAGACAATAATTCCAGGCTTCAAAGCCAGTTTAATAGGATAATGATGTTTTGTCGCCATTTTTCTGTGTTTTTCCCATCACAGAAGTGATAATTCTATGAACACACTGGCAAAGATATAACAATTTGATCGTTGCTCTATGAATTTTAGGTTTCCCTTCTGAACTTTCAAAAACAACAGTAATGTACTACAAACCGGGCACGAATGCCTCAGAATGGCTTGGTGTGAAAACATCTCCAGGAGATACTGTTGAAGGTGCCCGAATGAAGTTCAATGACCGCAAAGGGAAATCTAAGGCTAAAGCATTGATCAAGGTGAATAACTTCAGTCGATGGGACCTTTCCCATGTTCAGTATCGCATAGATAGGGGCGGAACATCAGAGATACCAATAACAATAAAATCTGGTACGAGTGAAGCGCTTACTGCCCAGCAGATCGGACATGCTTATCGCTTCACAGAAGGTGTAACCGCTTGGTACTTCACTGGATATGTATGTGTGTTCCAATGGAAAGTAGAAGGGAAATTAATGGAAAGAAAAGTTGGGAATTTTTTTGGAGTTGGATGCATTGTTACTGATGTTGTTCTTGAAGAAAACAAAATTTTGAACAATATGAATCCTGATGAGAATGACAAGCCTTTCATGAAATACTCTGTAATCCCGGCTACTCACAATTATTTACAATTTTGCAATGATGATCTTTGCTTTCGGTTTTCGGGAAGTAAGTCTCATCGAACTCAGTGCGATCTTGACATAGTTCCTCGTAACGTTAGCAATACAGCTAAAAGATTCTCTGAAGATGTACTCCAGGCAGACTTAGATACTCTGTTTGAGATGGGAATATGCACTGCTGGAACCACTTCCTCTGATTACCCAACACCAAGATTTTCCTACTCAGGAATGGGCAATGGGGGTTTTGGAACCATTTTGGCTATGGGTGCAGTCGTTGTGATCTTGGCAATTATTCTCCCAGTTATGAAAATACGCTGTCAACCAAAACCGAAAGGAACTGCGGATACCAATCCAACAGGATTTCCTGATCCTAATACAAATGGAGCTGCCGATGCCATAACAGCAAGCGCCGAGCAATCGTGATTGGTATTGCCGTGCTTTGATCAGACCTTTAATCAGCTTTCAACTATGTTCATTTTTATTTTTGCTTTTCACTATTATCTAACAGGCATTGTTACATTTCTTGTGGGTTAATAATATATTTCACATGATTCCAAACACAACTAGCGAATTTGCTTTATTATTCATCCCATAAATACAACCCACATAAATCAATGTTGGGTAAAACCACTTGTAAACATGCTATGTCAAAGGGTACAACTGAAAAAACATTTGGTGAAAAAAAGGGTTAATCGCCAAGCATACTTGGTCACTAGAGAATGATGTTGGGAACCATAATGTCCTCTCATAGTGTCCCGATCATCTCTAACCTGGCAAAACACAACTCTTCTATGACAAGCAGACAGCAAAATATTCATTATAAACCAGTAGCAATGTGGGTTAAACTCATAAGCAAGTAAATTCTGGTTATCATCATTATGCACAAACACTCATGATCTCTCCGAGATCCAGTACTGCTTATTAAATCTCTATCGCATCGTAAAAGAAATCAAAGCTTAATTCTCATAATTGGCCTGACTTCCGGCATGCTCTTAAAAGCAAAGCCCAGAGCAAATATGAATTCCGCTGAACCATTTTCTAATAAAGTGTAGGCTAGGCAGGCTAACCATTTGAATTATATATTTCAGACTTTTTAAATTTTGAATGAATAGTTAATGTTTGGATGAATTTGGGTTTGTTTTTAATTAAAAAGGTTCAAGGTACAGTAGGCAATAAAAACAAACATCTAAAGATCAACGAAATTTAGTTTCCTTTTTTAACTCTTTTGTTTTAATGCCGCAATTCAAACATCGTGTTACATGTCGCTAACATTGCTAATTGAACATATTAACAAGTTGTGCTCAAGCAGAAAAAAGCTTACCCTATCAAAAAGTCAACAGATTGACCACCCATGGCTTGGGTTATTGTGCCTTACTGGAAATGAAGCAATAAAATATTAGCACAAGTCATTCCCTGTAAGAGAAGTGAGCGCATATGGTGCGAACATCAGATTTGATTTATTATTTCAAAATCCACTATCAGTAGAAGGAGAAAGGTAATGCCATGGTACAAAGTACGCCCAGACAACTAAGCACTGACATCAAAGAAGTCATTGAAATGGTAATCACTGCTGTCGACAACCTGATCTTCAGCTGTATGGCTGTCATCTCTCACTCACGAAAAAAAGAAATCGACTCTTATAAGCAGTGCATTGTTTTTATTATCACTATGGTCTGGTACACACTATTGTAGATATAGTATTTTCGTATTGTATTCTGTCCACTTAACTAGTTTTCCTTACTTGACTATCGGAGCAGGTTATTGAGTTGCAACAATACCAGATATGAGTAGGTTTTGTATAAAATGTATTCACATACGAGAACAACAATGGTGATTGCCACAAAGAGGGTCTCTTTAGAAGGAGTTGCCTCAACATTGACACTCTGAAGCTTGACAGTTATACAATGATCATGACCAGCACTCTAATTGATATCGTCCTGATTTCTCCAGCTTCTGAAGATACTCCTCTCCATCTGATGAGCTCTGCTCCTCTATAATCTTCAATAAGCTAGCCCTTACATCATCAGGCATTCTCTTAGCATTTCTAAAAATGGTAGAAGTGGGTACATTTAGCATTTCTAAAAATGTAAAAAGTGGATCATGATACTTGATGATAATATTATTGTCAATCAGGGACTGTAAATTTACAAGTATGAGGATGTAATTATTAAGAAAGGTAAAGCATGAACTATGTTGGCTATGATAATTTGGTTTATCATCAGGAACCCTTTGATAAAGACAGTGAAAGGCGAGCACAAGAATTGACACAGTGACAAATTATGGCTATTAGGCTGGTTTCAATTAGAGATTTAGCCGTGCTTTCACGGCTAAAGGCCAGCTACAGCTCAGCCACTCACCAAATCAGGTTTCAATTAGGATAAATTTAACACACACATGGCTGATACTTTGCCGAAACTTCATCAAAGTGTAATCAATCCGCAATGACAACAGAGATAAAAAATCACAGACTCATAAACTCTGTTGTGTTTAGTGATAATGTGAGATTTCTCCAAAATGAATATCAATCTACTAAGCTGAGAGAGAGCTGAGTGGTAGCAGGGCCTAATTGAAACATGATTAAGTGGCTGCTAAGATCTGGCTACATCTCAGGTATATGTGTGCTAAATAGAATTTAGTCAGATCCTAATTGAGACCAGCATCTGTTTTAAATTTGCCAGAGTGCAATCAACCAGCAACTCAGTCATGCTATTTGATTGTATCGATTAATTCAATGAGCTAATGGAATTCAGCTTTCCTTACATATACATATACAGTGGGTCATTATGAAAACACACATGAACATTCAATCTGTGTAACAAGCCGTCCACAGACATCCGCTCAGTTTGAAAAAAATTTGAACAGCTAGAGATATTGCATCGGGGTAGATAAAAAGGTAGCTTATGTGCTGATTTAGACTGGCAAACTAACAGCCAATACAAGCCTACATTAAGGCTAATCGATAGCTTACCCAGCTATGAAGATAAAAGCTTTCTTTACTTTTATCCATTCCCATATCAACTTTGAGTTATCAAGCAGAGCATTCCATACATAGAACTTTTCATCCTGCATTATAGAGAAAATCAACATGTTACGTGTCAATGACATAAAGTCATTTTGATTTTAAAAAGTAGAACTGTTATGCTATCTTTAAGCAAAGAGTTCCAAATCGCTGACTAATTCAGTATGTCCCTGTGCTGGCATCCTGGTTCATCCTGGAGAGGGGTATGTCACGCATGGTTGCTCCGCCACATTCATATGCTGAAGTCATGTTGATGCTGGCCTTCAGGAAAAAACTCTCACGATACTATCTGAGCCCGGGTAGGATACTAGCTGAATCAGTTGACAGTGTGGGTGTCATTACAACAGATCAAAATCAAATAGTTATTTAAGTAAAAATCAATTTCTCATGAGGCTCCTTCCTCTACCCAAACTACGAGGCTTGCGAAGACAGGCCAGTAAAATGATAACGCCTTGTGTCATCTCCACGTTCTGAGACTAGTAATGACTTGAAATGATTTAGTAAAAATAACCAATTATTGACTCCATCATTAAGCGGCCCGTTTACAATGGGATTGCTACTAACTACTTGTATACATACTATTGACTATTATAGATAGTCTAAAGACCGAACTCATAAACAGTCCCGTTCACATGTTCCATGGTCGATAGTAGAGCTTTCCCATGGTAATGAGAACTGCTCAATGAGGAGTTATTGAGTAAGCTATTTCATACTAAGTATTGTAAGTAATCACGCACTTCAAATGATTTTGGTCCTGGATTTCATTAAAAAAAACCATCGGAAGCAACCATGGGTACATCAATTATATATGTATATAATATACTTATATATATATATATATATAAGTATTATATTATCTTGTCTACTAACTAGGTTCAATATTAGCCTTTGTTTGTGTTATCGTCCCACTTTATCAAATGTGTCAAAAGTTTACCTGATCTCTAGAGAATGCAGTGAGTAAAGCAAGTTGTCCAGTAGAGGTCATTGTCTCCCACTCATCTTTGCACAGGAAGTCAGCATCTCTATGACGACATCCGAACACCAGGAGATTCTCTGTGTGTCCTTGTGATATCCTGTGCTGTATAAAAGACCGGAATGGAGCAACTCCAGTGCCTACAAATTCAACAAACCAAATCAGCAATGCAAATAAACATTTGGATTGTATGCCTAGTCAAGTATTCGGACTTACTGTGCACAGCGCACAGTGCAAAGCCTGTATATATATCTATATGCCATAGTTGTGGCAAATATTCACTGATATAGAATAGCTTTAAGTTGTTCTATATTGATGAGGAAAAATGCACTGTTACCTAGCAGTAAAAAAACCTAGATTGTGACAAAACACCTAGCCTAAGTCTACGAGCAGCATTATGGAAGTCATATACAAAGTACAAATCTAACCCTCCACCCACCCCCTTCTCTGACTAGGCATGCTGCATCAATATATCACTGGGGTTCGATCTGTCATACCAAACAGGGGAAAAACAATGCAGACATTTATATCGATAACCCGTACCTGGTCCGATCATGATACACGCCTCTCCGTTAGTAGGAAATCTCAAAGTACCAGGCTGAGTCCACACTGGTATCCTATCACATTTTGCTGTAGAGTCTAAAGCAGTATGGCCATCACCTGAAAATAAATTGATACTTGGATTATACAGTATGCAAAGGCTAGCTAATGTGCTGGCTCTTGTTGGCTGGTGTATCAGCGCAAAAACTGTGGCTATACTGAAACTGCTGAAAATGTAAAGCGATTTTAAAAAAAATTAATTAAAGAGGGAATTATGTTGTCATCATCATACCATCGGCTACCACATTGCTGTATAATGGACACCCTCAATGCTTCACATACTCATTAGGTGACCCCATCCAAGTTTGATCAGTACTTCTGAAAAATTTGATGTGAAAAGAGGAAGAGAATTCGGAGACAGAAGATGTATTGACAAGATCTCTATTTAAAAAAGTTTCCTGTCTTCTTACCATGTCCGGAGTCAGGTTTGAGATTAGCAAGCCAATTACTACAGACTCCTAGTCGAGGGTCTGACAGCTTAGTTTTATATTTGACAACAGCCATCAGCAACTCTATGACATTACTACTCTCTTCCTATAAAAAGATGACAAAAGGTTCTCAAAAATGAACTCAAAGTCACGTAAAAAACACTAGCCTTTTAGATTCACAATTGAAACAAATTTTGGTTGAGATTATTAAATTATTCTCGATCTACGACACTTCAGATGAAGCTCTACTTCGGGAATGCAAGACGATAGTCAGCACTCATGATAGTGTGCTTAGGATTCCAAGATTGTGCTTGCTCGAATCTTAATATTTTGGATAGTTGTCAATTGAAGCACTTGTTCAGATTCAACAGGTCAATCAGATTTATTTTTGTGGAAGAAAATGAATGTGATGTTGGTTATGTAAAACAAAATTTAGGCCTTGGGACAATCAGTACAACAAACAAGGAGTTATCTGTTCAACAACAATGAGAGGACAACTTCTTAAAAATGAATTAATTTTTAACTATTCTTAGAGCAAGGGGGGGGGGGTGTTAAATACACTTAAATGGCTCAAAAGATAAAACACCTCTGGTACAACAATTCAATAACATTAACATGATAAAGTTTCACCATTTGGTATACAAAGAAATAGGGGCTTTTCGATTCATAGGGAAATCTTTGGTTGAAAATCATCTGGAAAAAAATCAGGGCAACAACTTATTATCTTGAGAATTCAACAACAATATGCTTACAGTTCACAGCATATGTCTTCGAGTTGTTCCCATTAAGCTGTTTACCATGATAGGACATACTCCAAGTCTGAGGCAACGGAATGAAAGAAAGCACAATTAACCAACACCCCCCTCTCCCGTACCCAAACAATCACTCACCGATTGAGCAGAGGCTATAGAGAAAGCTCTAGGCTGCAGAGCAGGTATTAGATCTAGTATGTAGTTGACTGGGATGCTTGGAGTTGTGTGTCTAAACTCAGTTAAGACTTCTACTAGGGTTCGCCTCACTCTGTTACAGTAGGCAAATCTCTCATCCTGTGAAACAAATACTGAATATAACATTGCTGTTAATCATTGATATGAATTCATGGATTAGTGGTAAAATACACAGTAAGTCTATTTGTGGAGGAATTACATCAGTCAGTTATTGGATCTAGCTAAAGTGGTCGGATGTAGCATCACTGACCTTTTGGATATATCAAAGATGAGAAATTGTTTATAGCAATCGTACATGAATTGCCATATGCTTGTTCAGGGTCAGATACGTTCCCCTAATCCACGAATATATAGCAGTGATGATAATTGATAGCTGGCCATCACAGATTTAGCCTCAGAACTTCGCTTTGTCCTAGCATTGTCTTCCTTTGTATTCACTGATTGCAACTGTTCAGCATCACAAGCATATGGGAGGTGGGTGTGGGGGGACCTTGGGGCTAATCAATGTAAACACTAGGATAACCTAATGGTTGAAAGAAAAACATAAAGGCATAGTCTAGGATTTTGGAGATGACTGACATTCCCTTAGTAAGACTAAATGCACAATTGTGTCAAGACAGACCATAAAAAACATCATAATCTTTCTAGGTTTTCATAATAATGATGTGGCCCAGGCTTGTTGATAACACCTATCTTCTATCAGCTTTGAATTAGTTGATTAGTTAATTTGAAAGTTCCAAACTGTGGTTGGCCATACAATGATCACACTCTCAAGAGGATTTGCAACATCTTACAACAAGTGATTATCTTGAGGTCAAAAAGCGGTAGGATAGAGATTTTGAGGCTCAGTATGTTATACAGATTGAGTATCAGCCATATACAAGGAAATTAACATGCAAACAACCACCTGTTCCTTATGGCAAGAGTTGTTCATTCGCTCTTTTTTAATTGGTATGAGTATGATGGGCAAAGTGTGTCTGGTCAATAGCATTACAAAACACAAAATAACATCGTTTCTCTTACCATAAGGGAGGGATTTCTAAGTGCACCCTCACCATTAGCGGCGGCCTGGTAACGGTGTCTTGCCACATATGTTATTGAGAATTCAGCCTTACAGGGATTGTATTGTGTAGTGTCATTTTTGTTTTTCTCCCCCTGCGGCTTATCGGTAGAGAGGGAGAAAACTCTGAATGTGGACAAACTAATGTTTAGCCTCACCTGTCCTTCTGGTGAGCAGAAGTCTTGTAATTTTTCTTTCTCCAACTCATCTTTCGAGAAGTGTGACATCAACTCAAAGAAGTACCTGCAAAAAGACAACAGTGGTAAGCTAGAAGATACCAGAATAAAGTTGAGTTCTCAAGCAATCATGAGTCAGTACATAATGCTGATGTTTGAGAAAAATTCAGTCACAACGATCGGACTTGCATTTCATCCCACTGAGGCAATGACAGAGGTATGCTGTTGGAATTTGTTGGTATGTTAAATCACGCAAAAATTTGAACTTATGTAATTACAGCTGTTATGTAAATAATCATGTAGTTTCTGCTGGCACTCACACATAGAGATAAGCCTTGCTTAAAACAACAAGCTTTGTTTGGTAGTAAGGACAACACAAGAGCTAGTAAACACGTTCCCTGGTTACAAAGAGAAGGTTTTTTAAATTTTCTAAAATGTGTAATGATTAAGCAAGCCCTCACATAGCATCACATAACATCACATGACATCTAATCAAATCAGAAGAACATTGATTTATATTTTTTTTTTTTTATATCAACTTTATTTTTTGCTATTCAAGGCCCTTTCAGGCAAATGAGAATATGCTTACAGTATTTGGAATAAGATTTATCACATCTATTTACCGCACTCCTGTACAAGGTAGGAGTGGGCAAGCTAGGGTTTAACCGGAGAGCTCACCTCCTTTGGCAGCATGTGTAGTGACCAGGATTCGAACCTGCAACTCTCAGATTGAGAAGCACGAATCCTAACCACTACGCCACCCTGCCACCCTGATGATCACATGTTGTTACCTGCGCGGTATCGAGTTAAGGTCGAGATAATGGGTAGCTAGCTCCCGCCATGTGTGGATTTCTGCAAGTCTATCGTTCAATGACAAACCTGCAACAGAAAAGCAATAAAGGTCATGAAATTCATGTGTTAATTGAAATATATATCAATGAATTTACTCACAACATACAGATGAAATCCAACGTGATCCCTGTACAAAATATTACCTCTAATAAAGGAAGATAAATAGCCGAGCAAAATATCCCATATTGTGCAAAATTACATTCCAGTTTCTCCTTTATGTAGAGGGTATATTACCTAGAAGACTCTAATTAACGGGCAGACTAAGCATGTCTTGACATACTTTGTTGGTTGATACCCCCCCCCCCCCCCACCAACAAACCTTGACAATACAGGCTAAAGCAGGCTCTGACATAGCCTGTCTTGACAAGCTTTGTTTGGTGAAAAAGCTAGGACAGGCTACCTCTTTCTGTGTTATTTGTTTCAGCTCACCACTATGAATTGATCAATTTTATATGAATTTGCCTTTGTTCTCAGATAATTGGTTATGTTTGTCCTGTATGAATAATAGGACACAGTAGCATCAAAGGTGTACACTTCACGTAGCTTGAGGAAACACATGCACATGCTTAGGCTATCCTGACAAGCTTTGATCAGTGCCACCCCCCCCCCCCCCCCCCCCACCGAACAAAGCTTGTCAAGACATGCTCAGGTGATATTTGACGGTGTCATTACTATCCAATTGAAGAGAGCATTGGCACTGAGTAAATATTTAACAACTTGTCACTCACCGCTGTTTTTGTGTGGCTGTATCCTGATTTTCTGATTTGGGTCTAGACTCAATAATGATAAGAACTGGTTGACCACCTCAGTGGAGTTTTGAGGACGTATGTAAGCTACATCTCCGGGGGAATACCTAAAAAAGAATCGCTACATTTTGAGAGATCTTGAAGTGTTAATTCATCAACAACCAAAATTGTTATCCAAGTTATAAGTATTAGCTTGCTTGAGATTCAAAATGCAGACTTGATAACAAATAATTTGATAAGAAAACTCAAAAACCACGTTAAGGAACCCCACCAACAAAGCTTGTCGAGTCGTGCTAATGAGCAGTGAACCCTAAAACTACCCTGACATCGAGACTACACTATTATCATGTGTCTGATTGCTAGGATCAATTCAGAAAGAGCACCTAACATTGACCCGGCCATAATAAGAAAAATTTAACACGGGTCATAACACCAAATTCCTTGTGATGGTACTAATGCTAAGTGAATTAGTTCACTCTCTATCGAACAGAGTTAAACATGCAATACTATATCAACCCTGAAACAGCTGACTCTAGATATGTACTCACCTGATATTTGATCCAGAAATATCAAGCCTGATTAGTCTAACATCTTGAAAATGACTTGATTCTGTGATTCGCTGGTTCGACAGAAGAAGGGCTGGGTGCGGGGAAGCGCTGGTGGGAATGCTTGTTACACTTGAGCTGGATCTCAGTCTAGAGTCAGCATGCTCACTTGAGTTCTGATAATCTAAAGCCGATATTCTGTACTTAGGATGCAATCTGCAATGATAATTAATGATTATGATGTTGACTCTTATTAACAGTACATGTATTGTGAAAAAATTTCTTTCTCCATTGTCTATTAAGGGGAGTTGTCTTCAAATAGTCAGAGAGCGGAAAATTTTAATGATCACAGTAATAGAATGGAATTTAAGTTCCAACAGAGATTTTAATAATAATGTGGACTATACGACAAAACACACATGTTCTTTTTGCTACAATCCGCAATCATGAACAATGATCTATTCCGGGCTTTTCAATCTGAATTGCTCTGATCTTGAGACATATTATTGCTTGTATATCTTTTATAGACTGTGTATTGGTTATTTGGTGCAGCACAAGTATGTTAATCAGTGAATCTGGTATGATTGGCCAGCCAACATCACAGATTAAGATTTAACTGACTGGTGTCAAAGTGCTCAAACACCGGCAAATTTGGAGCATTCTCAATGTTACTTTCCCTGTTCAGGGATATAAATGTTTGATAGTGTAATGCCACAAACTTGCACTATGCAGCCCTACTAACACTTAGATTAAATTGACAGTAACGATCAGATATATGTATGATAGTGTAATATTTATGTCAGTGTGATGCTCACTTACATTTCGCTATTTGGGATGATGGTGCGATCAGCAGACAAAGGATAATGATCTAGGATAGTTTCCCACAAATCAGGTACGTTACTATCCAATCCAGCGTCTAGCCCTAGATCATGCTGGTCATCGCACAGAATAAGGGGAGCTAACGGGGTGCCTGAGAGCTGGGATAACCTTTTGAATAGTTTCTTTGCTACAAAATTGTACCTAAAATAAAAAGTGATCATTGGTCAGTCATTGGCATGATATTTATATATTTATTTATGGCATTTATACAAACTGGGTGAGATAACTTGGCTTACATAGAGGCTAATTCACATGAGCAATGGCTTTGTGTCACATCCCTGGGCATTTTTAATGGTATTATTTCATCAACAACCAACCAAAACTTGAAACAATGAACAAGTTTGATTGAAAAGAAACAATTCTTGCTAGAGAGAGAAACACAGAATGCGAGAAAAATCAATCTTACTGAGGTCCGCGCAGGCACCCAAGATATTGTATTGCCTGGTGAAAAGAATACTGTTTGCAACACTGAGGATGTATATCAACAATACTAGTGTCTCACCCTAACTAACTTCACTATTGTCACAAGCAGAGTAGGTATGTGTACCAGCAACTTTTATAGTTAGTGATAGCAATACAATCAATGAATCAGGTGTTGCTTAATTTATGACATTTACCGTTAAACAACATAGGCCTAGGCCTACACATAAACCTACTTTTGGTAAGAGCTGTCACCGAGACCGATGACAGCATACTTCAGCTGACATAGGGAGTCAGCAGGTAGGTTTCGTCTCAGCAGAAACTTCCAGAACTTCATCATATTTTCAGGTGGGTCTCCTTGTCCAGTTGTGGAACAGACAAACACCACAAGTTTAGCTGCGGGCAAAGTTTTCTAAAATCATAAAAAAATTCAATTTCAAATCAGGAATATGTAAAACGGAGTATCAATATCAAGGCATCAGCTATATTTTATTTATGAAATTATCTGGCGCGGGGCAAGAAGGCCTGAGAAAAATTATGTGACCTTAAGAAAACCAGGCACACTTTCACAGTGTAAAAAAACCACAAATAAAGGGATTTGACATGGCATTTTCAATAGTTCATACACAAATCAAAACAATCATTGTTGATAGGTAATCATGTGCCGAGGCAAACTTATATAATCGTGAGAAGATCAGTCCTTGCATACAGGATGACACAACGCAAATAATATGATTTGATGTCGCATGCTCAGTCATCTTCACTGACAAGCGCAAGCAAGATGTGTAAAGCGAACCCTTAGGAGTAAAATCAAAAACATGTTAACTCCGGAGTCAGGAGTGGTCTGATGGTTAAGGGTGCGAACTTGTGATCTGTGTGGTCCAGGTTCAATTACCGGCGCCAGCAGTCATTTCTGATTTGGTACTGGTGCGCCATTCATCCTAGCCAGGTCCTAGCGGAACGGGACTAAAAATACTGTTTGCACACCCCACATGCAGTAAAAAGATCCCCCTCTGCCTCTTCGATAAAAAGAGTAGCCGGAATTCCGGTGGGCAAGGGTATAGGGTGCGGCTTGAGTACCATGGGTCCCTGTACCTGTACTCTAGGCTTAAACAAGTTAACACTCACCATATCATATTCATCGAGGGACGATATTACGGTTGAGAAGTGACGTCGTATGCCATCTCTAACTATAGACTCAGCAACTTCCTCAGCTGTCCCAGTCTGACTACCATATAGAACCACTAAGTCTCTCTCAATCAGCATCTTATAATATCCTAACAGAATAGATTGATTGTGAGGATAACTGATGTATTGGATAATTTATCTCAGACCATACACACATTATGTAGCTATTCCAGCCGTATTTGATTGATAATTTCAGTTTATTTTAGTCCATTGTCACAGGTATGTAAATTTGATAGTGTATACTCTAAGCCTTGTTAGCTCCTTGTGATGAATCCCTGCCAATGAATGGCTGGGCTTTTGCTCCACTCCAGTCTGTGAATTTTGTTCAATCAATGGTTCTCAGTTTGTCAGTCATTCTTGAATGTATCAGGCTTGACCAGGGTATACAATCTAAGGATTTTACAGTAACCTCTCAGCTCATCTTACCGATGACCCAGAGCATGTATAAAATGTAAAACTGAGGACTCTTTCGGGCTTTCAATCTAAGGATTTTACTGTAACCTCTCAGCTCATCTTATTGATGACCCAGAGCATGTATAAAATGTAAAACTGAGGACTCTTTCGGGCTTTCAATCTAATTTGCTGACACATACCTTCTGCTTCTCACGATTCTCTGAATTATAGAACCTTTGTTGGTGTGGCTTTGTGGATTATGCCAGTGTTGTGTAACACAGTTGTGGTGTTTGGTTCTTGTGAATAGGTTTCAGCTTAGTGTTGAATGTGTAAATACAGTGAGGGTGAAGCCGGGAGAGTCTCCAACTCCTTGGGTAACTAGAAGAGAAAATAAAGTATTGTTTTGGAAATTCCAATTATTTTGGTAAAAAGTGTTAATGGGCTCGCTACTAGTTGAAAATAACGGGGATTTCACTCAAGACCCCAAACAATTGGGGGTTCACTAAAATGCGGAAATGCGGAATCTCTCTTGAAAGTACGCGTCAGCACGCGTGTTTCTCAGTTTTACGATGAAATGACTAAAATGCGGAAATTTGGAAAACACATTCTAATTGGTCAATTGAATCCCACCAAGCCAATCAGGGGTAGTCATCTCATTTTCTGCCTAATCCAAAACATGGTCAGGATTTTGGTTGATGCCTGGTGGTGTTCTTCATGAAGAAGCTCTGTAAAGCTGCATACTCTACTCTGCTAATGAAGACTATACTGCTTTAGTGTTTTCCTTTCCAGTCTCAGCAAGTTTCAGGTAACAGTTTCCATCCTTGTATAGGAGTAGCACTCACTAATTTAGCTAAATATTTCCAACATTGGTATGTATAAATAAATAATAATAATAATCAATTCATCATCATTACTTTACTAACTGATCACTTCTTTTTCTACTTTACTCATGGGACGTCCCAGGGGCCCATGCCTTTCCCATAGGCCCTATAGGCATCTGGGGTTACAAGCATGTCCAGTATGGTTGATACTGGACATGCTTGTAACTCCAGATGCCTATGGCCTATACCTTGCACGGAAAGGACTAGGATGGGTGACCAACCAATGTCCATGATCATGTTCATGGACATTGGCAAAGTATACATGCTTGTAACTCCAGATGCCTATGACTTTACTCCTTAGGCATTGTCCGTGTCGTAATTGATTTTGTACTCGACCACAGAAATATCAATGGTCGATGGAATTCTCAAAATTTGTTTGCTCCTGTAATTGCTATAGCTATGTATGGGCATAATAACACTACACTACACTACTGTTGCCAGCTACAAAATACCGATGTTTTTCCCCTAGCTTACTTGCTGGTTTGATCAAGCACAGTTGCTGTAGCCTACATTAGAAGGTGTGATAAAAAAGTTCTTGTTATGATATGCATACACTTCGTATCACACCAAAATTGAGCTTTGGTTTGTTTATGCCATATGGCTAAATGAAAAAAAAAGATCTTTCAAGCTAACTTAATCATATACTATACACCCCTCCTTCTTATGATCTCCACTTTAGAAAGCTGAAAGTAGTGAGGCTTGGTGGTTCTTAGAAATGTACATGTAGTTATATTCAGATTACTAGAAATTTGTCAATTTATCCATAGTACTGCTTCTGAATGTATTACTTCTGAAGATCATAACCCACATTGCATTGAAAGAATATGCAGAAAAAAAACAATGTACAGTATGGATATTACCTGGGCCTGTAAGTGCATGATATTTGCTTGTTGCAGGAAAAAAGGTTTTTTTCTCTTGCTGGCGATGGTTTTACTGTGAGAAGAGCGATTGGTGGTGATCATACTCATTTCTATTCATTGAGAACTGCGACTGAGTCAAAGATCAGTGTGAGTAGGCTACCTCTAGTCTTTTAGGAAAATCAAGTCTAAATGACAAAGATGTCTGTGGGCTTTTTATTTTTCCCATAAGATTACTTCATCATATTTCAGACCCTGTGTAGAAATATGCTTTAGATGATTTGTTTGCTGAGTTGTCTGCTCACACTTATTGGGTAGGTAACTTTGAATGGAATTTAACGCTAGCTATGTGTGAGCATTGAGGGTGCAGGCAGGTATAGATAGGTCATGAGGTTGTAAGCCCACCCATTTAGACCTGACTTAATTGTGCTCCACATCATTCAGATGCTATTATTAAGTTTCATAGACCAGCACGCTAGACAGTGCACCGTTTGGAATAAAAATGACACTTGGGCCATATGCCTACACTGAACAGCTTAGTGTTAATGTACTTACCGCCTCTTTCATCATTAAAGCTGATGAATTTGTCATGGAGATCCTAGGTATTTGGTTTTGGCTCACAGAATTATTCATTAGACAGCTTATAATGCATTAATCCCAATAGTCTTTTTTTTTAAATGGATAACCATTAAGTGAAATACTTGCACTACAAAAAAAGCGGCATCCTCGCTGCTCTTTGCCTTGAAGTAGCATATTTAGTTGCACTGATTGTCCATGTACAATTGAATTTGGCATCAGTAATTCAGTGCAACTTTTGAAATGAAGGTGAAGACCACTTGCCATTTTAGATGTGCGGTAGCGAAGATGTCAGATGTTCACTGATTACTCACAGGCAATGCCACTGTTTCGTCTGCAGTACTCAACACTATACAGTGTGCCTGTCTAACCAATGAGGGAGTTCAATGGTCTAACAAGCAAAAGCCATTGTAAGTTGACCTAGTCATAAAACTTAAAAAATTGCCGAATAATGTGGAATAATGTGAAGAAAGCTTGAGTTGCTTGGTGGTAAGGTAATTAGTGTCATATTATGACATACTATGTGAAAAATCAGCAGTTTTTCATTTTTTTTTCCCATTGAGCTCCCTTAATTCAATTTGATTCATCAATTGCGGAACAACTAATATATCTGTATCCTCATCATTGATCAGTTTGTCCAACATTGTTCAATTGTTTGTATCTTACCTCAAAAATCCATCGCAGGCGTTTTTTGAAGTAGCTTGGCGCTAATTTTGTTTGTTATTGGTACTTGTAGAACTGAGTGTCACTAAAAGTTAATTCAATCTGTGAGTGAATACAGGCCGATTACTCTCATCATACCATGCAAGGACAATCCTGCATGCGTGATCATGACTATCCAAAGAGTGGGAAACATGGGAAACAGACTTTATGTTGAGGTAATTTTTACAACTTTTGGCATTACATGCTGCGAGTGATATGTTCTAGACCTATCTCAGTTACCTCATAATCCCTGAATGATCACATGGTGGGAGTAGGTGTTCATCATAGCTCTTGTCCCATGATCAAGACTTTTCTGACAACATAATTAGTCTGATACAGAGGGTTGACAGCAGGTAGTTGATAACAACAATTGTCCAAAATACCTCAAATAAGTGAGTGCCCTACCCACCGGTCCATGACTTCTGAAAATCTGTTATGTCGATTGCATGGCCTGAAATACGGAGCACATCACATAGTGTGCTATTATGAAAAGGATTGATACTGGTAATTAGCAAGTTTGATAAGCCCCACACACAGTTGTATGTGGAGTAATTTTACAGACTACTTACAGTAAATCCATCTGATTTATACCCTCCCCACCCACACAAGTCCCTTACATTGTTGGGTTGGCGTAAACAAACCACTAACGGTAACAATGGTTCCTACATATTATATATTTTATATTTCAGGTTGTTCCCAGATTTCCAGTTCAGGTTGAGGTTATAAGTGTGCTGATGTTATGATGCATGTTTATGTGTTAAGGCGATGAATAACATTCAGGTAAGAAATACCCGTCAGAAAGAAGTATAATGTGAAACTTAACTTATCCCGTGGCTGCACGTGTGAAATCCAACCATCGATCAGTACTTCAAACTCGAACTACTTTATAACCCATATAAATATTAGCTTTTGAAGACAAGCTTAAAAAACAGTACGATCTCATCATGTCACTTCGCGCAACGCCTTAAGTTTTGAAAATTGGTTTGTGTACATCCTTCATAAATAACCCAAGAGAAGTAAATAAATAAGCTAGTTAGGAGGTGACTTTATGTTAGCACACCCCAATTTCCACAAAGCCATTTTATTAAAACTCCTCTTGGGTAGTTCAAAAGAACCTATCCTCTTCAAACACGGTTTTTTTGTGCTCTTGGGTAGAGAGGATATACACCCCTAAGAAGTAAGGTGCTAGAAATGCTCTTCAATTTCAATTTGAATAAAAATCCAGCTTCAGTAGTACTGATTGCATGGCCTGAAAATTTATTTTGAGTAACGTAACAGACTATCTGTAGAAATTCCATATCACATGTACCCTCCCTGCTGCCAAAAAATTACCCTTCCTTACATCCCACGTTCCCCATATTATAGAAGAGGTATACACCCGAGGGTGCTGGGGGCTGGAACATTCAACCTTGAAAGCTCCCCCAACGGGATTTGAACTCACAAATCCTGCGGGACCAATCACCTGGCAGTGAATAGTAAGCGCGCTGACCGATCGCACCATCTCACCGTCCCCACAAATTTTATATTTCTTTTTTTTTCAGATGATTTCCAGACTCCTTGCTCAGGTTTGCAGTATTAGTATACTGATGATATGCAGCATGTTTATTTATAATGGTGAAGAACTGTGTACAATAAGGTCAGTGATATATACACATATATATATATATATATATTGAGACATATGTTGAATCAAACCACATCATTGTTCAATACTTCAGAATCCCACTTTCAAATTTTTCATCATACTACTGCTGGTCAGGGACTTGCATTATACAGGCCTGCTGCAGCAAGTATTATTTTACAAATAACCTGTCTTAATTTCAATTTTATAACTGCGAGACCCTTTGGCTTGATGAGTATAATGTGCATAAAAAACATGTTTCAATACCTCCAAAATCGCTAGGCATCTCACAACTGGGTGGGAAGCGATACATGTGGTGCGGAACCAAAAGTGACTAGGAAGCTAGCGTGTCAAACAAACAGTTCTAATATTCGAAGCTGATCTTGAGAAAAGACTGCCAATCTTGCCATGACATGCTAGAAGTTGATCGCTCTTGTCCAAAAGACTTACCTACCGTGCAGTTAGCAGTTAGATTTAATACCAAGGATGGTCTGTGTGTATCTAAAGCATACCCTTATGTCATATGATACTGTGACAGGATAATTTGTCCAATTGGAGGCATATGCCCTAGTTGTAGGTAAAAGATATGAAATAAATTCTGAAACATTAGACCTTTAGAGATCCGCACAACGATCAACCATCAGCTTTTAGCTAGGGGGTGGTCAAAGCATTTTCAAAATCATTAGGGAAGAAGCTGCGGTCTGTTTGTTTCTGTCTCATCAGGGAGTCTCCTTTTCGGCAGGGAGGACGGGTAGGATACCCTCCCTGCTCCCTGTTTTTTTTTCACTTCAAATTGAGACAAATCATAGAGTTGTTCTCTCTTTGACATGTAAGTTCAATGAGGGACAACCGGTGATAAGTTGCCCCCAGACTGCTCAGCTGACAGTTGGCATTTTTGTATTTTCTTCTAGGGATGCATCTACCGAGTTCTGTGATTGCTGAGAATAACTCTTGCAATGGACTGAAGCTGCCTCATGATCGATAAATTCTAGTCCATCTTGTTCAGAAGGTCACAACAGACTCTCCAATCAACATAAATTGTGTCTTTAAGCCGAAAGACACAGCCATCAAAGCTGGTACCTTCGTAGAAACGATAGAGAGCTTTTCAAAGAAAAATGTAGTCTATCTATAAATTTCAGATCGTGAAATGTCAAACTTTTCCTCCTGCCAAAATTCAACTCATCTAATGTAGGTCAGTTTTATTTCATAAACACCACAGTGAATCAAGTTACAGATGTATGTACCCCTGATTTTAGTAAAACATTGGCTGATATTACGCATCTACACTATCAATACCTGAAACAATTAATTGTTTTATAAATATCTACCAACTACATTGTTGGACTCACTTGTGCTTTTATACAGGCTGATCAATATGATATTGTGTGGCTTATGAAAATAAAAGTTATAATTTCTCATCACGCAATCTTGACTATGTGCTTAGATATTATAAGTTATAATTAGTTCATTAGCACTTCAATAGAGCAGAAAGAAAAACCAAAAACACTCCTATGAATTGTTGTGACAAGGACCACCCTGCCTTTCCCAAAAATGATCTTTGGTGTCTTTGGGTGGCTTTGCTCTACTGTATACGGTTCCGCTACGAAGGACTTGATCACCGATAGACTGATCTACATGTTTTCACGGATGTTTTTCTATGTTCTCCGATGAATTTTTTGCTACTATCATGATAATCACCCAACGTCACTACTTGTAAGATATCAGGTTAACTATAGATGTGTAAACGCCCGGGTTGCTAATTGCATATATATATTATATAGCTTCACTCTCAATGTATATTAGTGTCCTATAGCTTCACTCTCAATGTATAATATGCCCATAAAAACATTTCTCCTCAATAAAACTTGCCTCTATAAAAATCTGCATTTGAGTAATAGTAACTATATGGGAATTTTGTTTGACAAATCATCATATTAGAGTTATCTTCTCCTGTATACTCATTACATATTTCACTGGAAATTCCACTTTACATAAATAGTGCTACAGCTGTACTACAACACATAATTTCTAACCCAGATTGCCCATACACATAGCCTATGAGATGGTTTCATAGAACACATACCAATTTTTTTCTTATAGGCCACATTCACTGGTAAAAAAAGCTTAATTTGAAATTTCCACATTTTAGTCAATTTTGACTAAAATGCGGAAAAATGCTTTTCAAGGTCACAAGTAGGTCACAAGGTGATTTCCGCATTTTAGTCAATCCGACCACACTGATTTCGAGATTACACTATTAGTATGTGTATATACATGCAATAGTATATCACGTGGTCAGTGTGCAATCCCACACAGGATTGACTAAAATGCGGAAATACGCACTAATTCCCGCAACACGCACGTGAATTCGCGTGATCACGGATTTCCGCATTATAGTGAACCCGAAACAATTGCTCTTATTTTCCAGAGAGCACAGCTTATTTCATAGTTTCCGGTCAGATCGTTTCATAATTCAATATTTTATTTTGTGCATGCTGGAGTTTTGTGATAAATTAGGTATTTGGTATTTGTTAATCATTGTCAACATCACCAAGCACCACAGCAATATTACTTTCTCACTGTGCCTATACATTTTTGATTTGCACAACTTTTAAGGTTTTCCTACTGAAGTAAGTTGTGAGAAGAGATGGTCCAGTGAGTGTGAGCGAGTGTCACTCCTCAGTCAGTGTGTGTGTACTTAACCTTAGTTTCAGGCTGCAAACAAGCATGAGGTGGGTTAAATGAGATCAAATTCCGATCTATGATAAGGATTTTCATCGGGTATTAGTATTGCTTGTGCAGTCAGGAATGAGTTTATTGCTGCTACTAGTAGTGCTTCAATACATCTACCTTACTTTACTAGCTGTCAAGGTGATGAATAATGTTTCATGTTGTTCTCAATACATACAAGTAACCTGCTACCAAAGCCCCTACCCAAGGCTTTGACGGGGTAAATGTTGCTGGTAACGCATGAATTGACAGTTAAGTGAGTAAAGCAATGTAACCGTTAACCTGGTAACCTGGTAGACCTAGACCTATACAGTGACTGTATAGGCCGAGGCCTACCATTCTTTACATTGTCCGCTTTTTCCACTCATCCACAATGGTACCAGCGGTTCATTCAATGTAGGTTTTCATTAACCATAGAGTTTTGGATCCAGCGAGAGGGTGGAAACAGTGTTGTGTAAAGCCCATTGAAGGTATCTACATTGAGCAGCGTATTACTAATATCATTATCAATCTCATCAGGAACGCCAACGGGTAACGCTTGTTGACTTTTGCTCCCTGCTCTTAAACCACTGCTGCCAAAGCTGGGCTTTGCCCAGCAAAGCCGCCAGTCAAAAATTTAAATACCGAGTTGTGGCATCAAATCATCTAGCCAGTAGCTTTGAATGGAGTTATATTAGCTCTCAAAATGCAGGGAGTATCTTCTTCCCCAGCCATCCACCATGAGTGATGACAAATGTTGTTGTTGACCAATCAGGTGCCTTTATAATCTAGCTGAGATCAAACACTTATAAAAATGTTGGATCTCAGCTAGATTTTAAAGGCATCTGATAGGTACTTTATTACTTTTGTCTTGTCCTATTCAGGGCGGGGTATGGTTAAAGACAGTACTCTCCAGATAACAGGTGATGTGACTGATATAGTTATCACATACCACTGGACAATGGTTCATTATCACTGTGTAGCGGCAGCCGTGGGTTGTTGAGATAATTTATTGAGCCGTAAGTCTCGACTGATGTCATGAAGACACCGTGAAAACTACAAAGTTTGAACAACAAGTTGGGAAAAATGTGTTTCCAAAAGTATAAAATTAGCAGATATAACATCAAATACAGTTGAGACTTTTACATTATTTCACATCAAAGATATTAACAGTTCAGATTCACAGAAAAAGTAAAGTTATTAATTACCTGATTGGCTCTATAAAACAGCTGTGCTAAATTGGTGGAACATGACATGACCTTCCATGGCTAGGCCAAGCATAGAACAAAACAATGCACAAGTATTTATAGTCAGTTAAATTGTTTACAAAAACATCTGAATGATTCATATAGCTAGATAGCTAAATAGCGTAGAAATTCAATCTAGTAACAGGTGGATATCTGATTAATAACCACAAAAGTTTACAAAATATTAACTGGTTGGTGACGAAAGCATGGATTTATGAATCACTTTCTTATAAAAATATTAGGCTTCATAGAGTGCAAAATAGATAAACAAGATGAGCTAAAATTAGGCCATGCTGGCCATAACACACTGATAGAATGGTAGAAGGAAGAGAATTTTCCATCAGGATGGTTTTCTGTGTTGAAGTGATCGTAGGATTTGTCCCAGTCTTGTATATAAGTGTTTGGTGAGACTTGGTCAGAGGGTTGTGTTTATAAAGCTTGTCCAAATATGTATAGTATATGATGAGTACCTATATACCAAGTCCTGTACCTCTCTAGTTCAGTAGTTATTCCCTTTGTCTTTATCTCTGGTCTCTCTCTTAGTCTGGCCAATAACGCAACGTCTCCCCACACCGACTCTTCCCATAATCTCCTGTATCTCCAGTTCTTATCCAATCAGATCATTCGATCCATATTCAAATCTAGGAAACCAAACATTTTCATTTCACTACTATTCAGAATGTTTTTCTTTTTATTTCAGACTTCTATCAACTATGACAACGAAGACTGAGATCGCCATTTACTGGTTCAGAAAATGCCTGAGAGTTCATGACAACCCAGCTCTGATCAAATGCTTACAAAAGTGTGGTGAGTGATTTTTTTTTTCTTTCACTCATTCTGATCGTGTTGAGCTGAAATGGTTGAAATATGTCACAGAACACTTCTCACCAAGCACAACAAAATATACTTATGAAAACGTCAGGGATGATCTTAATTACTATTGCATGTATATCTCTGATTGATAGAGAGTCAACCAATTCACTTAGCATGAGGAGTTTGGTGTGATGACCCTAGTTCAATTTGACTAATTAGAGCGGGTACATGTTAGGAGAGGTATACACCCGAGGGTGCTGGGGGCTGGAACAATCAACAATGAAAGCTCCCCCAGTGGGGCTCGAACCCACAACTCCTGCGGCACTAATCGCCTGGCAGTGAATAGCAAGCGCGCTAACCGATTGCGCCATCTCACCATCCCCAAAAAAGAATGGGTCGATGGCGCTAATTAGATAGCCTGCTATTCACTACTCGGAGTTGTGTTCTCTCATCCCACAGCACATTCCAATCCACCATTGCCACCCTATGAAACACAGCGTACGTGTTAGGGTTATTGGCCTTACATGGCCCATTGCTGGGACCCCTTGTAGTAGGTTTAGCTGTCTTTCCAGCTTGTCAGCATGTCTTTCCATGCTGTCACATGTCTTTCCATGAGTCAGTCAGTAGACAAGTACACAGGAGAGGTATACACCCGAGGGTGCTGGGGGCTGGAACAATCAACAATGAAAGCTCCCCCAGTGGGGCTCGAACCCACAACTCCTGCGGCACTAATCGCCTGGCAGTGAATAGCAAGCGCGCTAACCGATTGCGCCATCTCACCATCCCCAAAAAAGAATGGGTCGATGGCGCTAATTAGATAGCCTGCTATTCACTACTCGGAGTTGTGTTCTCTCATCCCACAGCACATTCCAATCCACCATTGCCACCCTATGAAACACAGCGTACGTGTTAGGGTTATTGGCCTTACATGGCCCATTGCTGGGACCCCTTGTAGTAGGTTTAGCTGTCTTTCCAGCTTGTCAGCATGTCTTTCCATGCTGTCACATGTCTTTCCATGAGTCAGTCAGTAGACAAGTACACAGGAGAGGTATACACCCGAGGGTGCTGGGGGCTGGAACAATCAACAATGAAAGCTCCCCCAGTGGGGCTCGAACCCACAACTCCTGCGGCACTAATCGCCTGGCAGTGAATAGCAAGCGCGCTAACCGATTGCGCCATCTCACCATCCCCAAAAAAGAATGGGTCGATGGCGCTAATTAGATAGCCTGCTATTCACTACTCGGAGTTGTGTTCTCTCATCCCACAGCACATTCCAATCCACCATTGCCACCCTATGAAACACAGCGTACGTGTTAGGGTTATTGGCCTTACATGGCCCATTGCTGGGACCCCTTGTAGTAGGTTTAGCTGTCTTTCCAGCTTGTCAGCATGTCTTTCCATGCTGTCACATGTCTTTCCATGAGTCAGTCAGTAGACAAGTACACAGGAGAGGTATACACCCGAGGGTGCTGGGGGCTGGAACAATCAACAATGAAAGCTCCCCCAGTGGGGCTCGAACCCACAACTCCTGCGGCACTAATCGCCTGGCAGTGAATAGCAAGCGCGCTAACCGATTGCGCCATCTCACCATCCCCAAAAAAGAATGGGTCGATGGCGCTAATTAGATAGCCTGCTATTCACTACTCGGAGTTGTGTTCTCTCATCCCACAGCACATTCCAATCCACCATTGCCACCCTATGAAACACAGCGTACGTGTTAGGGTTATTGGCCTTACATGGCCCATTGCTGGGACCCCTTGTAGTAGGTTTAGCTGTCTTTCCAGCTTGTCAGCATGTCTTTCCATGCTGTCACATGTCTTTCCATGAGTCAGTCAGTAGACAAGTACACAGGAGAGGTATACACCCGAGGGTGCTGGGGGCTGGAACAATCAACAATGAAAGCTCCCCCAGTGGGGCTCGAACCCACAACTCCTGCGGCACTAATCGCCTGGCAGTGAATAGCAAGCGCGCTAACCGATTGCGCCATCTCACCATCCCCAAAAAAGAATGGGTCGATGGCGCTAATTAGATAGCCTGCTATTCACTACTCGGAGTTGTGTTCTCTCATCCCACAGCACATTCCAATCCACCATTGCCACCCTATGAAACACAGCGTACGTGTTAGGGTTATTGGCCTTACATGGCCCATTGCTGGGACCCCTTGTAGTAGGTTTAGCTGTCTTTCCAGCTTGTCAGCATGTCTTTCCATGCTGTCACATGTCTTTCCATGAGTCAGTCAGTAGACAAGTACTTTACTAAATTGACTCTAATGATTTGAGAAACACCTGATAATAGCGTAGTCTCGATGTCAGTGTGTTATCGAAGTGATTGGAGTCTACAATGGTACTGAAATTCCAAGATACAAACTCAAAAGCAGGTTGACCGAGCTCGTAGGAATTTCAGGTTTATCCTTTATAATTGGAAGAGGGCTATTTCATATTTCTTGTGATGTGTGAAGCAGAAGGCAAAATCTGACCTAAGTAACAGTACTGCTTTCCCTTTTCAAGGTGATACAACTGCCATAGCACCGATATTTATCCTCGATCCTTGGTTTGTGAAAAATGCCAAAGTGGGAAAAAATCGCTGGAAGTTTCTCCAGGAGAGCCTCGATGATCTCAACAAATCTCTAATCAAACTCGGCAGCAGGTAATTAAATTACTATATCGTTAAAGACTACCCAATTACCAATGCATTGTGGGAAAGTTGAAGACTACCCAATTACCAATGCATTATGGGAATGTTAAAGGCTACCCAATTAACAGCGCATTGTGGGAATGTTAAAGGGTACCCAATTACCAATGCATTGTGGGAATGATAAAGGCGACCCCATCACCAATGCATTGTGTGAATTTTAAAGGCTACCCAATTACCAATGCATTGTGGGAATGTTAAAGGCTACCCAATTACCAATGCATTGTGGGAATGTTAATGACTACCAATTTACCAATGCATGTTATAGTCAGGCATTTATTTATAATGAAGTTTTGTCAAAATTTGCATGGTGAAAAATTAAATGCTCTACTTGGCACTTCCAGCTAACTGTGACATCATAATGCAGAGAATGGGAGTTACCTTACCTTCTGGGAGGCACTTTTTCCACCATCAATAACTCATTCTAAGTAGAGCTTTGAAATTTTTTACCATGGAAATCTGACAAAAGTAACTGACCGACCATAACATGCTTTGGTCTTTGGGAAGCCTTTAACTCTAAAGAATGATGTATAATAGCACGTGCCCAGTACTAGAGCCAACCATATTTCATTGAAGACAGTGGTTCTAGTGTAAAAAATGTAAATATAAGGATGGAACTCTTCTATTAGATCTAACATTGTTGGTCCCTATGATGTTGGTTTTTGTTGAATGGCTCAACTATCACTAGGCGGTAGTAAGAATTACCCATTAGCTGGCTTTATTATTTTGACATACTTAAAAGGTATAGTAGCGCCTCCCATATTTGGTATCTAATTTAAGTTCTCAGTCTAATAAAGAGTACCGTGGCAATCTTTTGAATAGCCTGAGGACACAGTTGAAACCATTAAGGTTGTCCCCTCTTTATCTTTATAACCTACACTGGATACAGAGGGGACAACTTTAGTGATTGAGCAACTGTATCCATAGGCTACTCAAAAGGTTGCCATGATGATCTTAAATAGACCAAGACATTCAATATGATACCACATATGAGGAGGCGCAACTGTATCTTCAAATGTTAAATGTAATGTATATGTTATCAAAATTTATTATCATTGACCCGATATAGTCTCGATACCCTGTGATACTGTGTGAGAAACCTTGATGTTGCTTGGTTTTCTTTGGTGACGGTATCAGTACGGGTCTACGGACTGATGGGGCACAGGAGCATTTGAGGTCGGATGCTCTGATCCTTATACCACAGTGATCCGCCGGGAATTGAACACGGGACCTCTCGATTGAAAGACCAATGCCTTACCCATTGCACCACGGCCGCTCCATATTGACCCAATACAGTTGGGTATCAAAATAAATGAAATTGAAAAAAAATGGATGTCTCAAGTCCATGATATTCATATCCTAGATGCAGTGACTGCTGATTTCAACATCAAATTTGGGCAGCCCGCTTTATTTGTTCTTGCCTACCAAGTTATAGCCCGACTATTTGGTGTTTTATCAGAATTTGACCATCAACTGATACACATATATGAATGTCAATTATAAATAAGTAAGATACTTTAACCGTCTTTTAACCTTTCTTTGCAGATTGTATGTACTTAGAGGGAGCCCAACAGATGTTTTTGATAGTCTCATTTCCAAGCACACAATTAAATGTATTGCCTTTGAGACGGACACGGAACCATATGCCCTCAAGCGTGATGGCGAGATTTTGAAGCTAGCTAAAGAACACAGCATCAGTATAGTGACAGCAGTATCACATACACTCTACAACCCTGACAGGTACACAAATATCAGTAGGATTGTTTACACCACTCGTTGAGTGAAATTAGACTATTTTCTTCTGGGGCACAGGCCTACTGACTATGTTGTCACTCTATTATCATGTGCGTCTGCAATAGAGGAAGGTCAGTTTAACTTAGGTACCTGAAGTGAGCCCACTCCAATACCAGATAGGGATTTGTGGATGACATATCTATTAAAGTTTGAGCTCTCCCACCACCCTATTTCTGCAAACTCTTGCCCCAACTGGACAGCCCTGACCAGAGGAGATTTATTTTGATATAGTATTTGAGATACTTATCCTACATGAATGAATGCCAGGGATATATAGGCTTATAATGTCTAATCTGAAATGGGGATGTTGAGATGGCGCAATCGCGCAATCGGTTAGCGCGCTTGCTATTCACTGCCAGGCGATTAGTGCCGCAGGAGTTGTGGGTTCGAGTCCCACTGGGGGAGCTTTCATTGTTGATTGTTCCAGCCCCCAGCACCCTCGGGTGTATACTTCTACTTCTCCTAACAGATTCTTTGTTTTTATTGTAACATTCTCCTGTTATTGATACCATCTCTCCAAGATAGCACAACTTCAACTGAATGCATCATCTTCTCTTTGATGTGTTTTAAGAATATTGTATAAAATTCCACAAAATTCCCATGGCTGTGATATCTGTGGCTCAGAGGAGATCCATTCTAATACAGCATTTTGGCATGAAAAATCTGTAAAAAAAGAACATGATAGCTTATAATGTGATACATTGTGCATCCTAGACTAAGCCTTATCTAAAAGGCCTCTTTTTTGTTTTGTTTTTGAACGAAAATAGAGACCTTTTTATGTGATCAGGCCATATTCGAATGCATATACATGCATGTTCCTGAGGACATACCAACCTGTGCATGCTATGCAATGTTACCAGCTAAGCAAGCATCACTAACTAACTAACTGTTTGCCACTTCCAGATTTTCTCTTTGGAGACCAAACCTGCACCCATTGGTTCCCATACATGATACTTGTATCTTTTGACTATTCTATTAAATTATATCTTTATTTGTAGCTCAATAGCATTAAATGGTGGCTCTGCACCAAAGACATACCAGAGCTTCAATAAGTTGATGGATAAACTGGGACCTCCAGCTCAAGCAGTGGCTGCACCCGAGACAAGTAAGATTCTGTTCCATACCTCTAGCATCCATTTGCCAGCTAAGATAAAGGTACTCGCACCTCTGTGTTTATATCTAGTTCCCACACACAACCCATCATAAGTTCTGTATGTTATAACTCCTGTGTGTGCCCCTTGATATTTTACTTTGAAAAATAAATGAAGTTGTACATGGAAAAGGTTCTAGACTCTAGAGAGATAAGTCTGTTTTTGCACCTCCGCACAATCACAATGTAGCATGCAAGGTATCAATTCCATGAACTGAACTATCCATCAGCTGTGGATTGGAAATGTCTTCACAAGTTGGCTCCGGTCTTTTCATGCCTTTTAATTGACATACTGGAAACTTGTTCCTGCCACTAATTGATGAAATTTACCTCAGGTGGTTACAGGTACTCGAGAATAAGTTCACTAATTCACTTTTTATCGATCAGAGATACTCCTGAAATAATATTTCAAGTGATCAGTGTGGCTGAAAATGCATCCTTACCATAGCAAAATTTTGTTGTAGTTGGTAGATTTCCCCCTGATAGCTTCTGGGCAGGACAAGGTACACATATACCTACTGATGAAGAACTGTCGCTGGTGTCCGATATGAATATCAAGTTTCCTGGTGGAGAGACAGAAGCACTTAGAAGGATGACTGCCTCACTCTCCAATAAGGTAATGTTGATACTTATCACATGATACACAGGTCACATGATACGCTGGTCGCATGATACGCTGGTCACATGATACGCTGGTCACATGATACACAGGTCACATGATACACTGATCACATGATACACTGATCAAATGATGCACTGATCACATGATACACTGATCACTAGTTTATGTGCTAAAACTGTAGCGGGATAGCTGGTAGTTGCATTTCATTTTCAACCATTTTCCCCACTAGGGTGGTTGATAATGAAATGTAACTACCAGCTATTCTGCCACATTTTGAGTGCTTAAACTAACTTATCACATGATACATTATCCGCAAAGCCTTTGGTGTGATGATCAGAAGTCAAATTATACAATCAGGGAATTGCCTGTCCTTGTGCTTTTGAATATAGTCAATTCTACTCCGATGAGAGCTTAGAAAAGGTTGTTGATTAATCCATAATTTAGGGTCTTGGATTGCCATCAAAATTGGGCTAGTTAAAACATACAAAAGATTGGCCTCATCATTCTTCAAAGCCGATGTTTGCCTTGCAGCCTGGGTCCTGGTCCAATATCCTGGGGATCATGGGCGTTGTGCTGGTTTTGCTAGAATTTTGATGATCATATGGGTTTCAAATTTGAAACTATCGTTGCCACTTTGACCAACAGATATATCCAGCTGAGAGATCAGTTGTTATAAAAGTGATAGCTCAGTTTGATTCTGTGGATAGTTCTGTAATAAAGATCAAACAACACACTTGCCGTCATACAATACTCTGTGACATAGAACTAATAATTTGTTGCTTTTGTAAATTTCTGTACAGGACTGGGTGTGTAAGTTTGAGAAGCCAAGTACCTCTCCAAACTCACTGAAGCCTAGTACGACAGTTCTCAGCCCGTATCTCAAATTTGGCTGTCTGTCACCGAGACTATTCTATCACAAGCTCAGTGAAGTCTATCAGGGTAAAAAGGTGAGATAATTACCATGCCATGATTATGATGGCTGGTTACTCTGTATAGTTGTACCTGCTGTCCTAAGTCAAAAGCTTTTCCCAAGGATGCCCTTTGTAGAACCTCAGTCTCTTGGTCTCAGATGCGTACTGTAAATGTATGAACCGTGTGGACATGCTTACTAGATTATGTGGCCTACACTTTGTAGCCAAGCTAGATGCTATATATAGGGCTTGAGTATTTGCGGCAGGAAAAGTTCGCAATTTTGCACAGGCTTGAAGGCTAAATTTAAGGCTATCTAACTTTCACTCACCCACTTTACTTTATATAGACTTTCACCTCACCTGTCCAATAATTAGTGCCAGCTAACAATGATCAGGCTACAAACTAACTAGCGAACTAAGCTCTAACTAATACTGACTCATCGATAGGAACGGAAATCTCCTGAAACTGTGCTATGACCAAGACACATCTTGACGAGGAGCTCAGTTTATGTATCTGTGTTTTGATGTGCCTATTTTATTAATATTCTATTATTTGTAGCACTCAGCCCCTCCTGTCAGTTTACATGGACAGCTTATATGGAGAGAGTTCTTCTACACAGTAGGTTATGACACGCCTAACTTTGATAGGATGGAGGGCAATCCTCTATGTAAACAGATACCATGGATTGAAGATGAGGAGAAACTCAACGCGTGGAAAAATGTAAATATAGTACAATGTTCTTAAAGCTAAAGTAACGCCTTCCCATATTTGGTATCATACTGAAGGTTTCAGTCTAATAAGGAGCACCATGGCAACCTATTGAATAGCCTGTGGTCACAGCGTCAACCAATCGCTTTACTTGAATGAAAATTTTTCTCAACCACTAAGGCTGTCCCCTCTTTATCATTATTTAACATAATAAGATAAAGAGGGACAGCCTAAGTCGTTGAGAAAAAGTGAGAAAAAATTTCATTTTAGGAACGCTAATGCTTTCAACTGTGTCCATAGGCTATTCAAAAGGTTACCATGCTGCTCTTAATTAGACTGGGACCTTCAATATGGTAACAAATATTTTCAGATGAAATTATAGCTTTACAACTTAGCAATATCTTTTTGATATGAAGGGCTTCACCTAGTCATAAGCGTTTTAAAGCCAGGCAACTCTTACTTGCAAGCATTTTCCGGTGGGCAGAGTTCTCTGAGGAAAAAAATACAATGAAAGAGCCAAATATCCCAGGCTATTGTGCATATTTTGATGTGACCCATGTGATCAACCATATCAGCATCATCAACCACATCCGACATCCGACATCGTAAGTTTGACAACAGATCGCCCACCTAGGGACAGTGTATACATTTAAGTACCCCGACTAACCTTTGACCTGTTACACTTAACATTAATCCTACCAGGCAGAGCTAGCAAACCTTGTCCATAGGCTAATTGTTATCACTGGCTGGGAATTTGTAAAAATTGCATAGTGGGATACTCATGATCATGTCCCATTGATTTAAAGCGTCCGCCCTACTAGGCCATGCTTGATATGGTTTAAAAGATCTCAGGCTGAAAAGTCATTAGGGCACATTTATTAAAACAGCCTATAATCCTGATTGCAGAAAATCTGCTGCAAAGTCTGTAGTAATTTATTGCCTCCACCTGACCACTATGATCCACGATGATCCTTGCTAATTTTATTTTTTTAAAACCTAAAATGCTATTTTCCACAATTTTTATTGTTTTAAAGTTTCTTTTTTGCCCTGGGAACTCACAATATTAGATATACTGGGGCAATGTATTGGCTTTTCTTATGACTGTTTATTTAACCTTTGATTCACCGGGCAGAGCTAGTGTACCCTGCCTTTAATTGTTATCATTGCCTTGAAATAGTTAAACTTGCATTCTGGGATACTAGTATCACTTTCTATTGGTTTAACTTTTTTAAGTTCTACTTGCAGGGTCAGACGGGTTTCCCGTTTATCGACGCCATTATGAGACAGCTAGCTCAGGAGGGATGGATACACCATTTAGCTAGGCACTCAGTAGCCTGTTTTCTAACCAGAGGTGACCTTTGGATCAGCTGGGAGAAGGGCATGCAGGTGAGTAAGGGTCAAGGTCCTTTTGGTTGTTTGTTTGTTTGTTTGGCTGTACGTTTGTTTGTTTGTGGCAGAGCCTGTTGCACAATAAACTGGGATTCAGTCAAACAATGTGGAGTTATTTACTCAGGTTTGGTCAACAGACAACTCCACATAATAACAAACCAAAACACATCATCCAAAAATAACAAAACCAAGACACATGTAAATGAGTCTATTCATAAGTGCACAAATGTGATATATGAGTAAATATCACAACAGTACAATATCCCACACAACCCATAATACAGCCAAGGCCCAATTGTTGGCCTGAATCCCAGGCTAGTTGTACAACAAAGGTGGTAATTTTGGTCTCATTCTTCTAGGATACACTTGGTTTTAGAATGCATTACACCCTCAGTAGGCGGATCATTTGTCCTCTTTCAGATCTTTCCTAATCTACAGTTTTTACCTAGACATGCCTAACAAACTAATGCATGTTTTTTATGGCTAAAAAGGCAATTTCAGAAATCAGTGGACTAGTAAAGAATTGGTGTGAGATTCTGTTCAACCGATATTCCATGTGCCTCCAAGAGCCGGCAATACGAAGAGCCCCTCTATTCACCGTGTACTTCCAAGAACACCTTCTGGCACAGTTGATATAAATTTCAGGCCAACAGTTTGGCCTCAATAAGTTCCATAAGATTATCTTTGATTAATATTTGATGAGCAAATACGAGCCAGGAATCTGAGGCTAAAGCCTCAACACTAACTGAGCATTTCCTAGGCCATTTATCAGGAAACTTTGTTCTAACCATCGGACGAGCAAATAAGCAACATGCATCAATTTTTCCAATGTCATCTTATTGGATATATCTTTTTTCCAGGTATTTGAGGAGTACTTGCTCGATGCTGATTGGTCGTTGAATGCAGCTAATTGGATGTGGCTATCAGCGAGTGCCTTCTTCCATCAGTACTATAGAGTGTACAGCCCGATAGCATTCGGCAAAAAGACTGACAAGACAGGAGCATACATCAGGTTAGTAACTGACAAATGAAAAAAATCAATTTTTCACTATTAAGATCGAGACACATTTTATTTCTCAGCACCTAATTTTGATATCTTGTACATTTCAGTTTCACGAATAATTACCTCATTACCAGTGATTCTTCCACGAACCAAAAGTCGATATCATCTTCTCATCTGTAGTCAGTTACATTGACAATAGCATGAAATAAACCCAACCAATGTGTCAATATCAAATTATGGTTTTTTAATCCCAATCTTATCTAAAACAAAAGTTCCCGCTTCATGACCTGATGACAGGTCTTGAGCTAAAATATACCGTAAAACCTCACCTATAAGTCACCGGACTTATAAGTGAATCACCCCCCTCAGAAAAAACAAAAATGCTCCAGTTATAAGACACCCCACAGTTATAAGACACCCCACAGCTATAAGACACCGTGTCTTATAAGTGAATCATATCAGTAGTTGATGTTTGGAAGCTCTCCATCTTTGAATCAAGCGTCTATTAATGTTCAATTCCCTTGCAGTCTTGTCAAGGTTGTTATTCTTTTCAACTGTTCTCAATACTTCCAGTTTCTGCTGAATGGTGTATGAGGTTCTTGGCATGTTTTATTTATTTCGATAGACTGTGAGAGCGATATGATATGCTGATTGTTAAAAAATTTGAATTGTGTTGCACACATTCACTCACTACAAATGAGTAGTTTTGGGGAAAAAGCTGCCCTCAGTGGGTTTTGAACTCACAACTTCATGATTACAAGTCGCACACTTTGGCACTGAGCTATTCAGCTTCGGCGGTTACAATAGGTTTTAGTCCAAGTTAAATATAAAAATGCTTCAAATGATAGTCGCGTCTATATGCTACTCTCTTACAGCCGCCTTCACTTATAAATCGCGCGATCTATAGGTGAGGGATTACGGTATGTGTCAAGCGCATTAAACTATAGTTGCGCTTTTGCGGATGTGATAATTTGTTGGGTAAAGGCGATCAAGAGGGGACAACCTTAGTGGTTGAGAAAAGTTGAGGCCAATTTTCATTTTAGTAATGATTATGGTATATAAGCTGTGTTTATAGGCTATTTAATAGATTGCCATGGTGTTCTTTACAAGACTGAGACCTCCAATACAGTACCAAAAAGCTGTAATATCGGCTTCTGATAGCTTGCCAACATCATTATCATTCTTTTTACAGGAAATATGTGCCAGAGTTGAAGGATTACCCCACAGAGTACATATATGAGCCGTGGAAAGCTTCCCTTGGTGTACAAAAGGCTTGTAAATGTGTGATAGGAAAGGACTACCCCCACCCTATAGTGGACCATGATACAGCTAGAAAAGAAAACTTGGAGAGAATGGGCAAGGCATACAAGTCTCAGCCTGAGCCCGTAGGTAAAAATACCAAAAACAATGTAACTAAGACGAAAACGCCTGCGGCTAAACATAAACTTCGCGACAGCTCATCCAAAAGTAAAGACAGGCAATTGAAGAAAAAACAAAAGCTAAAGTGAGAACTAGTCTGATGTGCGGTCGTTGTCTTTTTCTCATTTAGAAGCTCTCAGCTTGCAAACTATTGTTGCTTTTTGTTTGACATTATTTTTTCACCATTTCTACCTCAGACCTAACAAATATAATATTGACACATTACATGTTTCTCTTTCTTAAAATGACAGTCCTACTAGGCCATGTTTGGTACGGTTTGAAATAACTCAGGCTGAAAAGTCATTAGGACATATGAATTAAAATAGCCTTCGAACCGAATTGCAGTAAAACTTTTGCAAAGTCTGAATTATGGGATTATAATGAATCATAGTGATTTATTGCCTCCCCCTGACCACTATGATCCACTATGATCCTTGCTAGCACATTTAGAAAAAAAACTAAATTGCTATTTTCCACAATTTTTACTTGCCCTATGAACTCACAATATTTTTCTTCACTGGTGTAATATATCCACTTTTCTAATAGGACTGACCCTTTAAACATTGTTTCAACACATGACCATTTACAAACATTTTGTTTGTTGCACCCGAAACTGTAACCAACAGTTTGAAAGATCTTGTCCTGTAACATAAATATAAAGCTGCCTATCAAAATGTTTCCTAGCCTATAGGCTATGGTCAAATTGTCACTGCCAATGGCTGATCAGTATCAGAATCGGTTTTGGCAAGTTGCTGCACACCAAGTTCGGGTCTTTCATGGCCTCACATCTATGATGCAATCTAGTTTTCTAGAATGGATCACATTCTTAGAACAAGAATTTAGGGCAACTTGCATCCCTCATTATGGGCAGCCAAATCTTCTGCTTCCTACTAAACAGCAATATGGTTTGTTAGGATAATCAAGCCTCAACTTTACTCTGACATTATACAAATGCGGACTGCATCGCAGGTCAAATCCATCTCAGCAATGGTTCGCACATATATTTGACAGTTTGTTAATTTTATTCGGAACTGTAATGTAGTTAACAAGAATCAACTAGTAAAGGACTGGCTACACACACCGTATTTTCTTTAGGATATGGGAACTTGTAGATAAGGTACGGCTCGGTCAAGGTGGGCACTGGCCGTACTAAAAATGTCCTTACCCGATGGAAAATATGTTGTGTGTAGCGACAGCCTTAGACAGTGAAGTTTGACAGACTCAAGTTAGAGTTCCGGGCAGGTTCTAGTTACCTGGCTAAGATATAACATGGGAAACATATACATCAGCTATTAAAAATTTAAACCTAACCAGTTAGATGATTTGCCATGATATGGTTAAACTTGTGTTTGTTTTTTACGCCCTCATGTTGGTTTATCCATTACTGGGTTTCAGCCAAGTGATGCACCAAGCAACACTGCTTTATTGCCCTTTAGCATTGGCTTTTTGTAACAAAAACATCGCTCTAACAATACTTAATCAAGCCATCAAATATATTGTGGTATAATAATTATGTTGAATTAGATTGACTTCTTGGTTCAATAGTTCACTTATCGAAACATTTTGCTAGGGTTGATTTCAATGGGAACTGATCTGTCCCTTGATGATCTTGGCACATCCTGTCATATGGGATGCTCATAAAAGTCTAGTGACATATTGACCCTAAATAGTTTATTTTTGGCAATGTTGGTAAAGAATGAGTAATTTTGGTCTATTTTCGACATCAACTAATAGTTTCTCAACGCAAAAAGTCAGTACGCTGTGAGCGTGAGACAGAGCAACACGATTTAGCAGGGATCCATTTGGTAATATCGTCTCGAAGAAATGGCTTCAGCCAATGTATATTTTAACACTGGACACACAACACCAGAAGACGTTTATGAAGAAGTGACAGTCACAATCAGTGACAAGGATCAAAATCAGTATGTATAGTCTATGCTTCATGTAGATCCCAGTGCTCAGAAGTAAGCTAGCATACCAACTTCTAGATGTAAGAGTCATGAGAAACAATAATATGGTTCAAATCCATGTGAAATTTTGACTGAAGCAATAGCAATTTGGCCTAGTATCCAAACTTTTCGCCCAGTGTGGCGAAAACTAAACAGTGTTTGCAATGCAATTATATCGTGAAAGGCCAAAACAATAGATTCGATGGCACAGGTCTAAAGCCTTATGTCTAAAGCTATTATACAAGCGCTCGATAATTCGTCACGGGTTGTTCTTCACTTACAACACCAGCAACAACCCCTTACCATACCTGATGAACTCCACACTGTAGTTGTCAAATTTTTATGTTCGATGAATTCTGATCCTACTCACATCAACACTGTGTTCAATCAATGATCAAAAAAGCTCATTTCAGGGCTCATCAATCATTTCTTCTCTGTTGAGTATTTTTTTGTACGGCTACCCTCCCAACAATTGGAATACAACAGAGTTTTCTGTCAAATGGAGTATTTCAGAACTTTTGGGTCTTCTCATTCCAGTTATCCTAGAAGAGTTCTAGCAGAAGCCTTTCCTCCATTTGCTTATCAATAATGCAAATATTGCATACTTTGGAGATGAAATATCCCGGCAAAATTCAGCGTGCTCTGCAATAGTTATAGTAATGATGAACGTTGCCAGGGGGCAGACTGTGAAGCAAATTGGTCAGAAAAAAACTCCTAGATGCCAATTGACTACATTGTATGAGTCAAACCATCATATGTGGGAAACCAATTCAATTTAATCTTTACAACAAGTAGTTTTTATTGGCCGCGATGATGGTTAGACTCAGGTGGTGTCCTTTGAATTCAGATTATATATCCCGCATATCATTTGTAGACGTGCTCAATCTGCAGAGAGTGAACTTAAACTGGAGGAGAGTACCGCTTCTAAAAGTCCCAATGTAAAACGGATTGTGTATCTGTTGATATCTTTGACAGTATTAGTTCTACTCTTGGCAGCATTGGCACTGGCAGCTTTAGGTGAGCCAATTTTACCTTAGAACCTTTTGTATTTTTTTGCTCATATTATATTTATTTGAAAATTATATACATAGTATTCTGTTAAAGAGAAACTGAAATTCAGATCCAGCATTCATTATAGAGACTCGGTAGTCAATCTACAGTGGTTAACTTCTGATGGGAGTAATAATATGGAAAAAAATTTGTTATGTGACTTACTTTCTCCAATTTGCTATGCTCAAATTTACATCCTAATATCTTTTGACATCACGGTAATGACATCGGGCATAGCATGTCTTGTCAAGACAGGCTACATTGAGCCATATTCAATAGCGTTAAGCATGATTATTAATGATATATTGCTTTACAATTCATGAGAAAATCAATATCATGTAGTGCACCTGCTTTGACACACATTGTGACACTGTAATTTAACTATAAACTGAACTGAAAATTATTGTATCCCTACACATTTCACATCAAATTTTCTTTTAAAAAAGAAAATTAGGTTTCATAGATCCATCAGCAGAGTCAAATATAGTTGAGGAATGTGTAGCTATACTGAGAAAAATCACTAAATGTAAATCAGTCATTATTGATTGATAGGGCATTGTTTATGAGTGTCCCACCTATGATATTCAAATTCTTCTTTATAAATGTAAACACAACCTTGTGATGTATTTGGCGCCAAAATGGCGCACATGTACAGAATCGGAACTGGTTGAACTATCAACCTGGATAGGGACCGGAGAAATTGAATCTGAACCGAACTTCCTCTTTAATTGGTTCGTCATACGCTGTGTGCAGTGTAAAAATACACACTTGCGGAATCCTTTCCTTCAAGACAATATTACAGAAAGGATCACGTCTGAATCGAGTTGCTTTGTCTAACAGTCACAGGGTGCTGACTTTGTTTGTTGAAGAACTATAAGTTGATCTTGAAGATAGATCAAAATGGCTCACCCTCATTAGCTGTCCATCCATAATGCCAAAAATAAACTATTTAGGGTCAAGGAGTCAGTAGTTTTTATGAACATCCCCAATGGCAGGATGTGTTGTAATCATCAAGCCTGATCAAAGTGACAGCTTAATTTCCTTGCAAATCAACCCCAGCTAAATGTTTTGATAAGTGAACTATGGAATCAAGAAGTCATGCCAATTTAAATGTATGTCAATATTTTTATTTTGCTTGGTAACATATTATAAGTGGTATGTTTTGGTATCGGTATGCTATCGGTTAAAAAAGTAATAATATGGTAGTTACATGGTGATGCTGGATCTGTTGTTCATGCCACAAATTTGATTCTCATGATCAATAAAATGACTAACCACCTCAATATTCTTCTGTCCTAAAAGTATTCTCTTAGACCAAGTTCATAAACACTGTCTAAAAATGTTGGACTTATTTTAATGTTTATAACTTTCTAGTTTGGAAATGAATAGTTCATCCAAGTCCTGCTCAATGATGGTTAGCTCTTACTTTCAGTTACCATCGTAGGCGTTCATAAATCTAACAAACTGTCTGAGACACTCAACTCACTCCGAGAGTCATTTGAAAGATCTTCTGACTTTTATGAGAAAAGATTAGCGCAAATTGAAGTGCACCTTACAAATACATACTCACAAGTAGACTCATTTACAAGTATGTAGGGAGGCCAGACATGGAGCAGAAAAAAAGAGGGTAATGTTTTGATGAGTGAACTATGAACCAAGAAGTCAAACCAATTTAAAATGTATGATAATATATTTGGTTTGGTTGATAGGATGGTAGGTAGGATGGTTGGTAGGATGATGTTTTTGTTTTCCAATGTCAATGGTATATGTTAAAATAGTAATATGGTGTTATTAAAGGGCAACCAAGGTTTCAAACAACTTCCCATTGATGGCCGTTGATTAATAGCAGATTGCACCTTCTGCATGGGGAAAAAGACAAAATATGATTCGGATAATTATTCAGCCAGAATTCTTGTGGAACATTTCTTCCATCAGGTACTCAAACTCAGCTAAAAGAGAATACCACATAGCAGTTTCCTGTTCCTGTTATTATTTAGCCGGTGCTCCATAATTATTACAGCAAAGTCTTGGAACCTCCCCTAAACTGAAGTGTTACCCAGCTTGAGTCAGCAACTACTTTGAGTTTTGCATCGCGTAATGCACAAAGCTGGTGCTGCCCAGCACATTATTTGCTACCCATTAATGCATTGCTGCGAAACCTTGGTTGCCCTTTAAGGTTTATGCCACAAAATAATTTGATTGTCATGCGGTAATGTCAAAGACTGATCCGAATATCAACATATCATATACCGTTAGAAAGCTGCCGAGCTACTGAAAATGAATACCTGAACAAAAACTTGATTCGATGACGTTGTGTCATTAAAGGGAGGAAATTCGGCAGAAAACGCTGTTTTTGTCAAAGCCGATGTAGGAGTCAAATTAATTGCAAGAAATTTCAAAACAGGTGGAATGTATACTAAGAGATTGAGTTCATAGTAAAATTTGATTTTCTTTGATATATGACTAGTCTAAACTGACTTTTTACGTCACGCCATACAACGCATTTTTTTTTGTGAAGCCGTGAAAATATGTGAAAATTCAATCATTAATTCAGAACAGATCATAGGCTCGAAACAAAATTAATTATTATTTTGCCTCAGAGTACACTTCAAATGTCATACATATTGACTTTCAACAAATTAGCTTGCATATTACGAAAACAGTAGACTCTCGAATACACCTGATATTTTTCGCAACTTTTGCATAACGTCAAATGTGCTGTACAAATGACCATTATTGTGGCCAAACGAAGTTTTTTTGAAAGTTCTCACATACGAAGCCGCTTTTATTACCCATGGTGCACGCAGGAAATGCCAACAGATTTTTTCACTACATCTTTGTTTTTCTTGAATTTAACGCAAAAGAATGGCCAAAAACACCTCAAAAGTCCCAAAAAATAGCTGTTTTTTGGCATTCTTTTGTGTTAAATTCAAGAAAAACGAAGATGCAGGGAAAAAATCATTTGGCATTTCCTGTGTCCACCATGGCTAATAAAAGCGGCTTCGTATGTGAGAACTTTCAAAAAATTTGTTCGGCCACAATAATGGTCATTTGGACAGCACATTTGACGTTATGCGAAAGTTGCAAAAAATATTAGCTGTATTCGAGAGTCTACTGTTTTCGCAATATGCAAGCTAATTTGTTGAAAGTTAATAGGTATGACATTTGAAGTGTACTCTAAGGCGAAATCATAATTAATTTTGTTTCGAGCTTATGATCTGTTCTGAATTAATGATTGAAATTTCACATATTTTCATGGCTTCACAAAAACATATGCATTGTCTGGCGTAACGTAAAAAGTCAGTTTAGACTAGTCATATATCAAAGAAAATCAAATTTTACGATGAACGCAATCTCTAAGTATGCATTCCACTTGGTTTGAAATTTCTTGCATTTAATTTGACTCCTCCATCTGCTTTGACAAAAACAGTGTTTTCTGCCTCATTTCCGCCCTAAAATGACACAACGTCATTAAATCAAGTTTTTGTTCAGGTATTCATTTTCAGTAGCTCGGCAGCTTTCCAACGGTATATGATATGTTGATATTTGGATCGGTCTTTGACATTACCTTAATACACTGACTTATGCCCTCACTATTTTACTGCCCTAAAAGTTGTTTCTCAGACCAAGTTCATAAACACTTTTTACAAATTTTTGACTGATTTTAATCCTGCTGTCTAGTTGGAAAATGAATAGTTCATTCATGTTTTCATCAATGATGACTAGTTCATTACTGGTATGCAAAAACCACATTCAATTTTCATTGTAGGCATTCATCAATCTAACAATCTGTCTGAGACACTGAACTCACTCCAAGAGTCATTTGAAAGATCTTCTGACTTATATGAGAAAAGATTAGAACAAATTGAAGTGCACCTTACAAATACATCATCACAAGTAGACACATTAGCAGGTATGTAGAGAGATGGAGCAGTTAAAATAGAGGGTATAGTTTTTGGTTTAAGGCAGAGACATGGGGGTCAGCAAGTATCAACTTTCTATACACCGTTGGAAAGCTGCTGAGCTACTGATCGTCAATAGCTCATCAAAAACTGGACTGGACGATGTTGCGTCATTTTATCAAAGAAATGATGGAAGGCTGTTTTTAGCAAAGTGGATGGCTGAGCTAATTTGATTGCTAGAAATTGCAAAACAATTTATATTTATTCTTAGAGATATAGTTCATCAACTAATTGGAGTGCACCTTACAAATACTGAGACCGGTATGTAGGGAGACTTGGTTGGTATCAATATCAGACAATGACTGCAATGGAGCAGATAAAAAAGAGGGTACAGTTTAAGATAGGGTTAAGGAGACACATTACAATAGGCCTGTTGCTATAGTAAAGTATCATTGGGTCCTCTTCTACAAGCAATACTGCATTATTGCAATGTTTGGTATTAATAATAGGCACTAGTATCTTGTTTATACACAACCATAATCTTTGTCAGTATTTGAATATGAATATTAGAAGTTATAGTTATCAATCTAAAACAATCTAGACCTGTGAGGATATGATAACCTAATGGAACACACCAGTCAACGCCTGTTCTCAATAGCCAATTGTTGATCTTTAACAACTTTGTTGTTTATATCATGCTGCAAAATAATTGATCACAATCCTCAAGAGGAACGTTCAGTTTCATAAAAGATTAACAGCTATCCTCACAATTTACCAAAATACAAGATTGGTTTTCATATGCCTGTTTTGCCTCTCTTCAAAGCTATCATTTCCATGTTTTAACAGCATCAGATGACTATTCATTGTCAAAGAAACTTACTTCAAATCTGACTCAACAGATATAAATTATTTCGATGTTGAGAATCGACATACCTTACCCATTAGTGCTTCTGCACATGAAGTGTATTTATCCGATGCCCTCCAGTCGAACTACAAGGCACAGCTTCATTCATTAGATCATAATAATAGACAGTTCTCTAAGCTCTTATTTATGCCTCAATTCGGAGTTGTCCTCTCTCCAGTTTGGTACTTTTATCCTACGCCGCATAGGAAAAACCTGCTGAAAGAGTGTAATCTTGAAAACCGCTAATGTTAGGATAAAAATGAGATTTAATTCAGAGTCTGCACCATTGAAAACCCTGTGAGACAGGGTTTCCAAATCATTGGAGGCTTGAATGTTGTTAAATATTGATTTTAGTGCAAAACTCATGAAAGATTCTGCCAAATTGTCCGCAAAACAGGCAGAAAATGCTATAATTGACTGTCCAAATACTAAAATTATTTCACAAACTATGTACATATGAGTTTTCGATGCTGCAGATTCTGAATCAAAACTGATTTTTATCCTATTATAAGCAGTTATCAAGATAACCCTCCTTTCAGCACGTTGAAAAATACCAAACTAGAGAGAGGACAGCTCCGAGCTGAGGCATAAATCAGTGCTCAGAAAACTGTCTATTATCGTAAGATCATGACATATCTATCCATTTCAGATACTGCGCTCACCGGCTGTAGTAGTTCCAGAGTCAGCAGTGGCCAAGCCTACATGACTATTGTGAATAGAATTGTCAAGGTGGGTACACAACGTTAATATGATCAACAGGTCAATGTGTAGAAAGTTCCTGAGAATGCTTTTGGTTTTATATTCGGTCATCTTACAATCTAACCCATCTATTGATCATACATGAGAAAGATCTCACTGTAAGTAGACAGACTATAACCATTAAATTCCATATCTGGAATAGCATAATTAGCTCTCTTTTGCCAAACAATGGGCTTGCAAAAATAGCCAGTCCCTAGTAGATATCTAGAAATGCCCAAATAATTGACGCTAGAGGCATTTTATTACCGTTTGCTGTTTTGTAAACAAGACTATTTCTTAGGCTATATAATTCATGCTAGTATGGATAGCCAATCAGATTATTGTCAGATGAACCCCATTGCTGAGTATTTTAGCTGTATAATGTATGTATAATATAATGATACTATTTCCGTTCCATGAGACGAATTTAATTCAGTGACTATAGCGGATTAAGTATAAATAAATTCGGGTTATAAGACACATCATAATAGCTTGTTTGGAATTGCTAGATCATTTAACAATTGAAGTTGGCATTATTATTGATGTGGATGAATTGAATAATAAATACTTTTTTGAATCAAATTTTCTGTTAACTGACTACCATCAAGTTTGCAATCAGAAAATACAGCTGCAATTATCCAACAATCTCCAGCGACCATATGGGAGTGCCATTATAAGTACATAAAACAAATGCTTGTGTCGTTTTTAGGTTTGGTGTGATATAGATTCACCTGATGGTCCCTGGATAGTCTTCTTGAAGAGATTTGATGGCTCAGTAGATTTTGACAGGAGCCTAAATGACTATAAGTATGGATTTGGTGACGTTGCCGGAGAATACTGGCTAGGTTAGTTGGGGCAGTTGCAATGAACATCATAAGATACCATCAATTATATTTATGATGAATATTTGAGGCTGCTTAATGTGGTTGTGAGTTAAACATTAAGATATTCTTCAAATGACTTGAAGCAGCCGGCAATAGATTGATAATTTGATATCAAAAGTGAGAGTAATTGCAGATTAACCGAACATGTGAAGATTAAGCATAAAGTTCAATTTTGTTTTATCTTGCATAGCCGAAATTGACACTGATACCCAACTCGTATACTTCCAGGATTAGATAATTTGCATGCTTTGACGAGGAGCAGCAACACAAAGTTAAGAATTGATCTGAAAGCTTATGAAGCACCGATAGGAAAGGGCCTAACTGCCTATGCTGTGTATGACAAATTCGCTGTTGGTGGGGAAACATCCGGCTACACGCTTTTGGAAATTGACGGTTATAGTGGTGAGTAGATCTATAATTGACCATCATCTTTCGTCTCATTGTTTTGATAGTTATCAGATATACACTTTCGCGATACATCTATAAATCATATGTGGGCTATGCAACTTGAAAATTTTCAAATTATTGTCTCATTTTGTTATTCGAATCCTTAATAAACTTAGCAAGATTTAGAGTCAAATTAGGTAAAAGCTTGATGACATTACTGCAGTAAACATGACTGATTGGTTACTGCCTCATACTGGAAGCTCGTCATAAAATTGATCTAAACAGCTGAATTTCCTACAGTAATAACAAATAAAGTTCAGTCAAATGTTCATCATCACTCTATTGCTTACAAACTAGGGAATGCAGGTGATTTAACTGACAAACGTGGACCTCTTAAAGGGCAAAGATTCTCGACTAATGACAATGATGTGGACATAGTCAGTCACGATTGTGCAGGTATGACATTGTGTGGCTTTGCTTGACCATGTTCAATAATTAGCAACGGTGATACTGAGCCCCCGACATCAGTTCCTCCGTTAACTAGAGACTTATTGCTTTACTACATAGAAGAAAATGCACTTAAATTCAGAAAGTCATCCGGTAACAGCTTTCGAACCATTATAAAGTCATATATGTAATTCAAAATAGCACTTAGTGATTTGATGGTTTGTAAGTTGCATGGAAGGATAACTCAGCAAATGCCAGGAACCTTAGCTATTTTTGGTAATACACATCAGATAGCTAATTGTTACATTTTTATGCAGCTCCTACCTTATCCCAAACTTACAAGGCAAGGATATATTATTACTAGCGTAGATTGCAGATTTTATTTTGGTACAGCCTGATGTCTTCATTGTTAGAAGGCTTTATAATTAGTTTTTGTGGGTATGTAATTGAACCAAATGTGCAATCTGATATCAGTCCTCTTCATGTAACTGCTTCTTTTTATCTTAAATATACCCAGTTATAGACTTTCCAAAAAAAGGCTTGAACTTCTGTCCACAGATACTTCTATCATCAAGCATAGTCTGAGTTTATCCTCCTGGTGATCAGAACACCATTTTGGGATATCAAATATCACTTTGCGTTTTGCTAGCACTATTTGGAGGCGGGTGGTGGTTCTCTGGTTGTTATGAAGTCTGTCTCACCTGTGGACCATGGAGAAGCTCTGCCATCTCTACTGATAGTGCCATGGTATACAGCCCATACACTGTGGCATATATAGCTCTTAGGGGGGCAGAAATGAAACTGAAACTCCCCTAAGGACAGCTAACCATTTCAATTTATTGCGGAGCAGATTCATGAGCTACATGATATACTGAGTTATGTAGACATCTGTTGATGAATAACTCGTGAATAAATTTATTTTGTGACCAAAGAACTGATTTTTCTAAATTTTTGACAGTTTTGTTGGATGTGTGGCATTTGAAACTTATACCGTTCTTACCAGTTTGGCACAATTTGTTTTATTGATAATCAAATATATATTTTTAGTTAGTTCATGGTATAAACTCAAATTAGAAAATAGCACAGCCTGCTTGTTTGCATTGAAAAAGGTTTTATTCAGTCTTACTTACTTTATTTAAAACTTACAGTCAGCCTGTTTTTATTGATTGAAAGGTTCACCGGTTCATCGTAACTATTAATTATCAATTGAGAGCAGTTACTGCTGTCAGTGTAAAGGAAGATAGAACAGTTTTCAACCTGTCTTTTTTTGAACAGAAATTAAGATGTTATTATACTGATACATGATATATAACTTAGTGGTCAGAGTTTTCTTTTCCTTGAATCAATTCCTAAGCAAAGAACTCTTTTATTTTCACTGTATTCTTTTATAGCACATAATAAGCCACTTGCTTAAAATATTACTTGGTCACTTATGTATTTTATTGTTTTTCAACGTTAAATTTTTTTACTGTATGTCAACCTGTGGGAAATTGAGAGAGGAAAACATATGATTTGAGTTAATGGAGTGTTAAGGTGAGTTTATACTAGGACTTTTATTGGACGTTTTAGCCATGTTAACGATTTTTGGAGCTTTTTTTATATCAATTTTATATAAAATTGTTGCTATCAAATCCAGTTTTGTTAAATTTGGAAATATTTTAAAGGTGAGTTTATATTAGGATGTTTATTGGACGTCTTCAGAAATGTAAGCAAGAGAGACTTTTCCTCCCTCTGCGCGATTTTTGAATTCGGAATATAAAAAGTTGTCTTCTCACTGTCCTAATTAAGTGTTGGCCAATAAGAATGTTGGAAAGAGACGAAAACTTTAAACTTTTTGCGAAAATGCTAGCGGTTTTAAGAAACGCTCAGAAAACATTGCATTGGTAGACAAAGCTGGAACAGTCTTTGCACCCTGACTACCATTTGTACATGAATAAGCTTTGATGTAACAATTGTCATATGAACTATGATTCTCGATGACATAGAAATGACATTTCTGCAATGCAATAATGCTTCTGTTGTCATCAATTGTTGAGAATGCGCTGGCATTATATTGAACATCTATCAGTCAATTCAAGTTGTAACATTCTGCCTAACGGAATACGCAACTTCTCACACACCAAGGTGTTATTTTGCAAATTCAATTTCACCATCTCTGCTGCTTCGCTCCAGGATTTGATGTCAAAAGTCTGCAACTGAGCAAGAGCTGTCATCCTCCAGGTCTTCTTGGGTCTCCCGCGTCTCCTCTTCCCTTCAGGTGTCCAACCCAAACTAGTGTGTAGGATTGAGCCATGCCTTCTCAGAGTGTGCCCCAGGTAACGCCATCTTCGTACTTCGATCATCTGAGACACTGGGTGCTGCCGACTCATTCTGTACACTTCCGCATTGGATGTTTTTGCCCACCAGTACAGCTTTAAAATGCAGCGACAGCAGTCATCCTTTGTCATCTTCCAAGTTTCACACCTGTACAATAAGACGGACATGACATTGGAAGAGAAAAGTCGTAACTTCAGATGTCTCTTAATGGACTTTGACCTCCAGATTTTCCAGAGCCAGTAGAATGCTGTAGTGGCTTGATTGATACGATTTTTAACATCAATTGTCGCACCTCCTACTGCATCTATCTTGGCTCCAAGATACTGAAAGCTGTTGACAAACTCCAAATCATTGTTGTTGATGGTGAAGGAAACTCCGGAAGCATTGCCCATTTTCTGTGGATGAACCTTCAAAACTTTTGTCTTCTGTTTGTTGATATGGAGCCCAAACTGCAGTGATAATGTCACCAGATGACTAGTGAAGTTGGACATCCCATGATGAGGGGTGGACAGTGTGCTAAATCATCAGCGTAAGCTGGATAATTGGGTTTTGTGGTAAAATTCCATCTCAGTCCAGTGCCATGGTCTCAACCTGTTTTCTTCATGATGTAGTTCGTCACAAGAATAAACAACAAAGGGGAAATGACACACCCTTGACGGACTCCTGATGCCACCTCAAAGAAATCCTCATTCGTACATCCTTGCGCTTTTTAAGACATCTCATACAAACACTTATTAATATACTATTCTAAAAAACTTTTTATACAACAGAGATCTGATTTTTCCATGTTTTTCTTTCTTGTCAGTATTAACAACGTATTTCGTGACAAATTTTTGTCTATGATAGTAATAAATCCATCCATCCACTTTGCAGGTGAAACCCGTGAAGAACAGCTTAGTCATTCTAATGAGTTTCTGCGAGATCCCATAGTGAGACATCACCCTCCATAGACTCTCTCTATGTACACTATCGAACGCTTTCTGACATACAGAGGCATTTGCCACTCCTCAAATTGCTCTATAATGTTTCTCAACGAGAATATGTGGTCCACACAGCTTCTACCTGTCCGAAAACCCGCCTGTTCCTCATCTAGACAACCAGCATCCTCCAGGGCGATGGATATCTTGTGATGCAGAACTTTAAGAAAGACCTTGCTGACATAAGGAAGCAGAGTTATTCCTCTCCAATTTGTCGATACCGAGATCTCCTTTCTTAAGAAGTTTAACAATTTCACCTCTCCTCCAGTCTTCAGGTATCTTCTCTTGAGTCCAAACCGCCTTAAACAACAACTCGAGTGCAGCGGCACAAGAATAATTGTTGCATTTTAAGAACTCAGCTGGCACCTCGTCAACACCAGGGGCTTTGTTGTTAAATGCTCCTTTGATTATCTCTCCAATTTCGTATGCCTATGGTACGTCAATATCGATTTCTAGTGTGGTAGCTGCTGCTGCAACATCGGCGACTTCATCAGGCTCTGGAAGATTCAGAACCTTCTTGAAATGCTCTGTCCAGATTTTGGTTTCCTCTTTGGCATCAACATTGATTTTCCCATTGTCATCCTTCAATCTAGATGTGATCTTTCTTCTTTTCCCACTGAGTAGGTTGGTGATGTCGTAGACTGCCTTCATCTGTCCCATATCTGCAGCCCGTTGCGCAGATTCTGCCATCTTCATGCATCTTATCTTCGTCTCTACTGCAACTTTCCTGTATTCCTCCTCAAATTTCTCAACAAGCCTCCGAGAGTGTGCACCGTGAATCTTCAGTCGAATCTCTGCTCTTTCCTCTACCAGTCTCCAGGTCTGATCAGACATCCAAGAAGCAGGTTGGCTTCTCCTCTCTCTACCAATCACCTCCTCTCCTACTTCTATGTATGCATCCTTGATCTTCTCCCATCGCACAATTACGTCCATATCTTCTGGCAGATCTTCAAGAGAGTTGAACCTATTCTCCATTTTCATGGTGAACTCCTCCTTAGTTTTCACCACTCTAAGCAAGTGACGGTTCCACTTCCCACGAGAGGTTGGTTTCTTTGCTTTAGCTGCCAGCTTAAGTTCAAGCTTTGCCAAAACCAGATAGTGATCCTATGACGCATCAGCAGATCTCAGCACTCTGACATCATGAACTGACTTCTTCCACTTCCTGTAAATCAACACATGGTCAATCTGGGTGAGGTGACCTCTTGGTGACTTCCAAGTGTACTCGTGTATATCTCTATGAGGAAAAATAGAACCACCAACTATCATACCATTGAATCGAGCAAACTGTATGAGCTTCTCTCCATTTCCATTAATAAGTCCTGTTCCAACAGAGTCTTCTATCCCGGTGTTGACGATCCCAACTTGTGCATTCATGTCACTGAGAACCATGACAACATCATGGGAAAATCATCTTCAGCCTTCTGTAGAGCAGCATAGAATCTTTTGCTTCATCCTTTGTTTCATTAGTTGGATCATAGCAGACAATAATACTCAAATCTAGCTGATAACAATCTTTCATTGATGGGTTTCCAGTCCCTCAGACATTTCTGAGCACATTTGGTCATCATGTGCCCTGTTCCTTGATGGTGCATGTTGTCTATCCTTCCAGAATATAGCAGCTGTTCTCCAGTCTCCAGCGACTCCTCTCCTTCACCTATCCAGCGTGCCTCACTTATACCAAGGACATCTAGCTTACATCTTCTGAACTCCCGTGCCACTTGTTCAGTACGCCCGACCTCATTCATCGTCCTGACATTCCATGCTCCAATATGGAGCATCTGCCTTGGGGCCATCAAGTAAGTACTCCTGTTCGTAGTTGTGGCAGAGACTCTCAACTGGGTTTCATCCCTACCAGTCATATAGCTATTTCGTGGCCTAAAGTTTCCTCTCCTGCGTCCTCCAAGTGCGGGGTTTTGGTTTGAATTTACTGATTCTGTAACATGCTGTGTTTTACGCGGACGGGTTGTTAGCCCATCGCGCTACCCTCCTCAGTTACCGGATTTGGGACCGAATGCAGGCCCCGCTATGATCCTTGCTAAAATAATTGAAAAAAAACTAATCGCTACTTTCCACAATTTTTATTTTTCATAATTTTTATCTGCCCTTTGAACTCACAATATTCAATTTACTTGGGTAATATATTCTGGACTGACCCTTTAAAACTAGATATCGAATTCCCAAAAACTGTACACCCATACGGACATATCATAAACAACTAAATTTTCTATTCTTTATAATGTAACTATAAGAGATAACAGCATTGTGTTGTCTCTCAAAGATTTTGATATGAAAGGGGTCTTAATGACCAAGTCCATAAGAAGTCAGGGTTATAGTTTGAAAAGAATGGTAGGGGAGGCAAATGTCCGAGGCGGGTCCGAAGCATCACCAGTGAGCTCTCCCTGAGAAATTTGAGGGACATAATGAGCAAATCTCAGAGGAGCTGATTCCGACATGAATTATTCATTTATAGTGTTTGTAGACCACTGTATTTAGCTTTATAGGGGAGGCTAGACATGCTAGGTACCATGAGGTCTATAGAGCTCCTGAAGAAAATTCAGGGCACTCAAATTGAAGCTGAATGCCAATGAAAGAATGAACCCGGAAAAATTCCTCAAGTTTTTTAATCAATAAATAATCAGGCCACTGGAAGAGCTAGACAACTACATTTCTGAGTTGTTAGTATTTGGATTCAAAAGCTCAGGGTATGATCTCCCTCTCATCGCATCTCTGAGGAGAGGGAACCATGTTTCCATATTATCAAGATGTTGGAGTTAGAAACATCAAAAAAGGGAAATAAATTAAAAGTAAGCGATCAGTTTTAGGTTTAGATGTGTCTGTTAGTATCTTAACAACCTCAAAAACATGGCTATACCGTGTAGAGCATTCATATGTAGAAAATCCTCAAACAAACTCAGGATAGAGAGACATGGGGTGAAAGCAGCTCAATGGATTGCCTCGTATGGGACTCAGAAAAGTATTAAGTTCTCTTATTTCTTAAATAGAGGAGAGATAAGATTGGGTGGTAGGAATCTACTCGTCGAGTTCTTACCATGTCAAGTGTTAGTTTAACCTTTTTTCTGGGATGCTGACGCTGTGCTGAATCTCAATTCGCTATACACAATAATATAGGACAAGAAAAATCCATCAGTAATAATATGACAATGGACAGTGAAGTATCTCATTTACTTCGAATATCAAACCACAATGAAGTAGGAATTTGACTTCGAGAAAACGCCAAAAGAAAACGAACTCTTTGCTGATTTTTATAGAAATCTCAATTTAGGTATAGTTGACAACATAAAATATTTGTATCAAATTCTGGGGTTTAAGATGGATATTCCTATAGTATTGTAGTTAGCAATATAAAGCCTTGTTTGGAAGGAAAACATGCAATGGTATGAAATGGCTAAAACATGTGTAATAATTGACGTACCAAATATATATTATAATGTTTTCTTGTTTTAGAATAAGAAACTTCCTGTGGTAATTTTACAATTTGTTGTTGTATTTTATCTCCAGTAGAGATTTCTGGCTCATCAATTCTAACACTTGGCCCTCTTATCTCTGCGTTGTCTACAAGAAACATGGCTGGCAAACCAGAATTACTAGAAACTTCAAGAAAGTTGAGTACCGTGATTTGCACCAGGATGATTTCTTTGAGACAATATTTGTGGGCAGAGAATGGAAACCAACAACATTCTGTGAAAGGATTTGGATAGCAGTACAGTTGTGTATAGAATGTTTAGGTGAAGGGTCGTAGCTTTATATTTATATCACTACTGCAGATCACCGGTATAAACACAGCTTTCAGTGTTTTGGATAACACTAATTTCATATATTATACTCAATAATCGAAATAGGCTTCGACAATATCCTTGGATAAGAACCTGTACTTTCTGATCAGGTTGCAACAACTCCTACCTCTTGTAACAATAGCTCATTCATGTATATTTATTAGTTTATACTTGTTAATTGATGCTAGCAATATGGACAAAATATCTAACCTAAACTCGCGAAGGTGACTTGTCAAGTATATAATCCTGCTATTCCACAACCAAAATTTCATCCAAATCTAAACCCAGAAAACTTTGTTTCCAATGATAATCCTGAGAACCATATCATAAGCATTTATAAGCCATACAACTTTAGTTTTTTTAAATATATTCAGTAATTTTAAATCTTAGTACATTTTGTACATTTCAACAATAAATATCATACCCAAAGGAAATTAATAACATTAACATATTATTAAAATTATAACCTTGAAAAATAAATATCAAATAATAATAACTATGCAAATGCTAACCCTAACAGAAAAGACAACTGAAATACTCATCCTAATAATGGAGATAGGCTCATTTTACTACTAGTTTGTCACTTCCCATGAAAGCTAAGCTTTTTTGTAGTACTGTTCATAACTTTTTACAGGAAAAACCTCTAGTGTTAGTCGATGATAAGTTGGATAAATTTGAGCTTTTCACATTTTCTCTACAGATAGTCATCTCCTCTGTGTATGCACTTAGATAACTAGCCATATACCACCGGTTCTGTAAATAAAGGAAATAACTTGATCAGCTAATAAAATTCATAAATATTATTACATCCAGGGTTAACTGAGAACATTATCATCTCCAATAGCATTACATAAATTTTATTAGTTGGTTATTTACAATTTACAAGTTTTACAAAGTTGGCATATTGAAAAGTGAATATACCAGCAGGTCAACACAATGCAACATAATAAAAACTAAACAATCTGTTTTCTGAATGAAAGGAATGCTCTATTTAATTTATCATAACAACAAAACTTGAAAGGGGATCCCAGTCAAAGTTGAGACCTATAAATCAAGCCTCTAACATTACAAAATAAAGTACACCTATGCTGTAGTATGTTGGATAGGCCCTGGGGGCCGATGTCAGGGAGACATGCCCCAATGCACCTATGAGAGTTGTGTAACAAAAGGCCTTTTGTTTGGTGAACAAAGGAGTACAATGGCAGGCAAAGTGTGCTTGTCTGAATGCATGTTGGATTCATGTGATTGCATGCTGGAACGCGTGTATGCTAGGCTCAGCTCTCTACTTTTGCTACACTCATTTGTGGGTATACACAATCCACCCGCTGCTACGATATGTAGGAACCACTGGTAAAGGGTATTTCACAACTGTACTTTATTTTTTAATGAAGATTTGCAACCAAAGATCCAATTCATGCAGTAAATGTAATGGCAAGCTCATCAGGGATCCTGCATTTGGTATACTGAATCTTTTTGCTCATTTTCTGCAAGAAACGGTTTGTTTTTTTTTTTTGGAGAAATAATCGCAACTCTATTGAATTTCAGGTTATTGCAATTGTCTTGGCCATTGTGGGTTCGTACTTTCCTGGTCAGCTAGGGTGAATCACCCACAACAACTGAATCATATAGTTCTAGACCATTGAATTGAACTATTCTTAGAATAGCATTTTCAACTCCCCATTCTCCAATCAGGGAGCTGTATTTTCCAATAGACATTCTCACAATTTTCATTTGACATCGAGCTCAGTCCCTAGTAGCTTTTTGGAGTTTGCGCAATGTTTGATTATTAAAAAAATCAATTTTCTGTGAGCAACAACTGTATAAACTAGTGTCTTTTTCTTTTATTTGGTTGTTATTTCGAACATAGCAACTTTTATTCATGCCTTTCTTGATAATATAAAACAATAAAACACTATGAAACAAATCCATAAATCAATGATTATTTTATTAGAGACTGCATTATATCCGGAGGAATGCATCTTGTTGTAACGGTTTTAGTCAGGTGACTGTCACGTGGTCATACAGTACAGATGGCACCCTCTACTAGGGACAGCCAATCACAAAGCAATTCACATAGCAAATCACATAGACATCTATAAACTTAAATTATTAGAGGATTGAGGAGTTCATAAAATCAAGTAAGTATTCCTAAATTGAGTGATTACTGTTTATAAGGCTATGAGTGAGCTGCTGTTCCAGGATTGAGTTCAGTGTTCTAGACAAACAGTGCACCCGGTTGGGCTTGAACCCAGGACCTTTGTGATCCCAGATTCGACGCCCCACACTGATTTATCCCTGATCCCTTGTGGATTTAAAGGGCAACCAAGGTTCAAACAACTTCTCATTGATGGCCATTGATTAATAGCAGATTGCACCTTCTGCATGGGGAAAAAGACAAAATATAATTCGGATGATTATTCAGCCAGAATTCTTGTGAAACGTTTCTTCCATCAGGTACTCAAACTCAGCTAAAAGAGAATACCACATAGCAGTTTCCTGTTCCTGTTATTATTTAGCCTGTGCTCTATAATTATTACAGCAAAGTCTTGGAACCTCCCGTAAACTGAAGTGTTACCCAGCTTAGAGTCAGCAACTACTTTGAGTTTTGCATCGCGTAATGCACAAAGCTGATGCTGCCCAGCACATTATTTGCTACCCATTAATGCATTGCTGCGAAACCTTGGTTGCCCTTTAAAGGGCAACCAAGGTTTCGCAGCAATGCATTAATGAGTTTGAGTACCTGATGGAAGAAATGTTTCACAAGAATTCTGGCTGAATAATCATCCGAATTATATTTTGTATTTTTACCCATGCAGAAGGTGCAATCTGCTATTAATCAATGGCCATCAATGAGAAGTTGTTTGAAACCTTGGTTGCCCTTTAAATCAACAACATTAAAACGATGTATGCAGAAGTGCAAGAAGATTCTCCTCTGAGTGGGACAACATGTCATAAACTTGTGTCGTATATAATATGTGCAGGTTTTCTGTCGGTAACTCTGACATGCGACTCTTAAAGTTGGTTTTGATTTAGCAGCTGGCTATAATCAACTTGAAATTATTGTTTACCCATTTTTTATGAATATAACATGTAGAAATATATATTTGTATTTGGAGAGGGCAACACAAATCCTGAGAGGTGATAATCAATTTTGACATCATTGATACTACCAAAAGTTGATCCTTAGAACATTGCCAATAATGATAAAAATAAAATTCAAGGGTAGGACTATGTTAAGCTTTTAAACATAGGAGAGCACTTAGTAGACAAATGACATATAGTATGTACCACCCTAAAATTATTATATATATTTTCATTCAAGTCATTTTTCTATATCTAAGTTAATGTATTTGAGGCAAATAAGTTATTGTTAATTTATTTTAATTATAAACTTTTAGAAAACCTCAATGAATAAATAGCACTCATTAGACAAACAGTAATAGACAACATTAAAAACATATTACCTTGATGTGGCTTGCGTTTTCCATGTTTAGACAGTTTTTTATGTTTACCATCCTCCTTACCATGTTTTCCTCTGCCTTTCTTCGAAGCTATCATTGATGAAGAAAATATATACAAAGTGTTCAATGTGTGACTCATTATTGCAGTCCAATGTTTTCTAACACGGCCACATAATAGAAATAAAAAAGTAATGTTTATTAAAAGTTGATTACAAAATTGATTAAAATCAAATGTCTTGTCCCACAACAAATCCCCAAGCATGGGCAGCGAAATTGCTCTCTGTGTGCAGTAAGGTCAGAGCACACCTGGGGGCCAACCAAACAAATATCGACCTACAACCGTCAGCATTCGCATTGTAAAGATACTACTATGTGATGTATTTGTTTTAGTTGCAGATTAATGTGACATTCAAATGACAGGTAATTTTTTTCCGAAATAAACAAGCTCTATATCGCCTAATGCATCATCTAAACTCCAAGGTGTTCCTGAAGACCGTTACAGTGTTGTTACTATGTTGTCTTGCCAATTAATCAATATAACAAATATTTTACATCTTGATGAATTGATACACATTCTAGCTTTCTCATTCAGAACTGGTTCATATCACTCCCGAGTTGTATCAAACAGATGCATTTTTAAATTTAACTCCACTTCAAAAAATTTTGAATGGTCGTTCTGAAATAAATGTTACATAGAATCTCACCTTTTTTTGAAATCTTATTTTTTGAGTCTCCTCCTGATTGACCAGACACTGTAAAACAAATGCAATATAATCACATGACTTATGTTTAGATTTTAGCAAATTGGATCTCAGTATGAATCATCAAAAGCCTTTATCAACTGCGATATATTTTGGTGGCCTCGGTTAGACATCGGTGTATTTGAGTAGCTGCCAAGGGGCCTCTATTTTTTCAAATGCATTGACATTTCAAGAGGTTTATAAAAGACTCTTGCGCACAACATGGTGTTGTTGATTTGTCTTGTCTAGTGAACCCTGCTAGGAGACCATTAAATAGTTATAATAACTGACAAAATGAGTTCAATAGTTTATGATCAGATTATATTCAAATGTTCAACTTATAATTTTGTATGACAACGCCCTAACTTCCCCTAAAAATTTTAACACAGTGCAACAATCGACGCAGCTGTGTAACCTAACTAAGTGCCGCACCGAAAAGGATGCCAACAGATTTTTTGTCAACTATGCTATGTAGTTTTTGTCACACTAAATTTTTGATTTTTTTTTCTTTTATTCATCTAACAACTACTCCATTATTAACCCAATGGTTTCTGCGAGCGTTTCAATAAAATCTTATCTAAAAAAAGTGATGATGTGAACCTTTATGCTCCCTAACAGCAACAACCAAAAGCCGCCGTACTAGATCAGATATCTGCATGACTTTGTGTCAATTCTCTCATGATGAAGAATATTTGTGCGAAGGATGAGCTGCACATTAACGCAATGAAAGCTTCTACTTATTCTTTCGGTAAAACTTGTATGTTGTAGCAAAGTATATTCATTTTCATTCTGGGTGGTTATTGATTTATTTTAAATCTATAGTTGCGCCTCCCCGTATATGGCATCAAATTGAAGGTCTTAGTCTTATGAAGAACAGCATGGCAACCTTTTGAATAGTCTATGGACACATTTAAAACCGTTAGCGCTATTAAAAAAGAATATTTTTCTCAACTTTTCTCAACCACTAAGGTGGTCCCATTTTTAACTTAACTTAACTTCATAACTTTATATGTTACAGCGGCTAAAGTGGGGACAACCTTAGTGGTTGAAAAGAGTTGAGAACAAAATTCCTCTAGTGGTTTCAACTGAGACCTTCAATATGATACCAAATATGGGGAGGCGCAACTATAGCTTTAAGACAAAGATGGTTATATTTACCTTTGTTTGACCTGAGAAAAAGAAGGTATGCACTGATTTAGAAATTTGACATTAAACTACAAACATCTCAATACGTATACTATATGGTTATATAAGGTTTTATAGTTGCTGACCAATAAAACCGTTTTTCGATGAAACATAGCAATGTGTTAATCTCTGTATACAACTAAACAAATGGCTTTTTATAAAAATTGTTTCCAACTTGACAACATCAAAAATAATGTCAGCTAGCTGGTTGATAATTGTTTAAATGGTGTATTGTAATGCTATGAAACACTAGAGCATGATTCAATAAATCAAATGAATTACCTAATGTCGCTAAAATCACTGTGTGGTTGATGACAAAGCTAACTTTTAATGGATGACCATTACAATTATTGTACATATTATATGATCAGCAGGAAATAAACCTTTCTTTTATATAGTCCTTTGATAACAAAATGGGCATTGATATCTTACTTTTTGAAGTGTTTATAGCTTTTCGCTGCTCCAACTACAGCAAACAACACACCCAGCGAGCAAATCAGGCCAATAATAATCCATGTTATATAAAAAGTTCTAGTTTCATGAGCTCTGTCCTCGTCACTAATATATTCGGGGTCTACAAAATCAAATAAAATAATTTAAATTAAAATTAAAATTCAATTAGAAAAATTGATATATTAGCCCAGTAAATCAAATATTGTGAGTTCATGGGCAAGTAAAAATAACAAAATAATGAAAATTGTGGAAAATACCAATTAGATTTTTTTCAATTATTTTAGCAAGGATCATAGTGGATCATAGTGGTCAAGGGGAGGCAATAGATAACTATGATCCACTCTGACCCCAATTTTCAGACTTTGCAGCAATTTTACTGCAAGGTTCACAGGCTGTTTTATTTCATATGCCCTAATGACTTTTCAGCATGAGATCTTTGAAACCATACCAAACATGGCCTAGTAGGACTGTCACTTTAAGTCTCAGTGTTTCCCGATGGTACTCATAACTCATGCAAAAACTATGGCGTCAACTAGTGACTTCTATCAACATAGACGTAGATACACTTAATTGGCTAGCTATCTTGTTGAAATGCAATTGGTTGGGTATAATTGTAGAATCCCTCAGGTAAGGTAAATTCAGTATTCCTCCTTCAAACTACCCGTAGTCTACCCATAAACCAGCTGGTACTGAGTGAAATGTTATGAATGGTGTTACTTGCTTTAGCACCTATAAGTTAACTACAGTTCACATAGCTGAGACAATATTAGAATATGTAGACACTGACCTCTCACAGTGATGTTAACGTACGGAGATCGTACACTCTGGTTTGAAGTTATGTCCACCGACAGCCATAATGAGAAATTATGTTCTTTGGTTTTACCAGAAAAGTCTCCAGGATAATTGACTGAGTGGGTGATCACGTTTATGTAAAGCACTTTTGTGAACGCATTGCTTTCCTGTAGAACAATTACATTGGAATAATTTAGAGATTGAGATACACAATGCTTAACCCTTATATTCATCAACAAAATTTACTTACTAGAAATCGTCAGAGTATCTCGCTGAATTTTTATCAGTACCGGTTCAGAAAATATGGTCATGGAGGCTAAAGTTTGAGGCGAGTCTATTGCAGCATCAGGAGAAGGGCTGTAAGCTCCTCCAAAGCGATTCAAAGGGTATGAATAGCAAATGGAAATCCCAAATAGCTGATTCTGATGAGATTGTTTAATTATATTGTTTTAGTCCACTTTATTTAGCTTCCTAGTTTACACAAAAGCTAGTATTAGAGAGCTGTCAAATGACAAATGATAAATGATAAATGACATTGACATATAACATATGATATGACATATGACATATGGCATATGACATATGACATATGACATAATATGATAATGACATAATGATAATGACATACTATTGTCTTGTTGATCAACTCATTTCTTACCTGACAAGTGAAGCACAGGATGTGTACACTGTGAGGGTAAGGAGTATCTTCTTTGTCAACTTTCCACTTAAAGGTAATAGCTGAAGACTTCGACGTTATGTTTCCATTAACCTCCTGCATTGCAGTAAGAGCTACAGTTATACAGAAAAAAATTGGAATCAGAATTACTCTAGCTCATGATCAAAAGGCATATTAGCATCAAATAAAAGTTGATGTGATTCCAAGATAGTTCCCCCACTTCACCCTTAGAATTAATCAAAAAAGAAAAATAATGTAGAGTAGATTAAATTTTACTCTCACGAAAGACAGTTGATTATTTCAGAGTCTCAAATCACAGCTAATTGTTCTTCAATTAGCAGGTCATTTTAGCGTCAAAATAATTCATTGCAAGGTTGAAGTAGGGGAACTATCTCAGAATCAAATTAACTCCAATTTTGTTCTGTGTGTATATAAAAGAAGAACTGTGTCAGTGTTATGTTGAGGTTGTTAATGCAGAAATTCAATGGGCAGCAAATTGTGTTGGGTTATTTTACTGAATCAATGAGGCAATAAGGTTACGTTTATTATCAGAGTAGAGCTCAAGTCATTTCGGTCAGACTACGTGGTCAGATTTATGCTTTTATTTATGCTATCATTAGGAGCAATCAAAAATCTGAATTTTGTGACAAGATGCTAGGTTATGTTAAATCAAACTCAAGATACCTGATGCAAATTTCTGAAATGAGTAAGGTGAGACAGTAGAGTTTTTACCAGCCGCTCTATAACTGGAGTCTACAGCCCGCGCTTTAACCTTGAATTGAACCCCGTGTGTACTGAACGTGACCTACAATTGAATAGGAGGCTACAATATATCAACTGCAAATGTTGCTAAGAAATAGAGGTAGGCATCGCATTGATTCAGGATGCTCTTAATAACAAGTCTCTCATCAAAAAGAGAGCAGTGTCAGATGAAAAGATAAGTTGTATGAATTTCATGTGAGAGGTCATGTGCTAGCTTCTCAGGAAGACCATTGATGTTGATCACTCTGCCTATGTGCCAAAGCAGAGCGATGGGGCGGTAATCCTTACATAGAGCTAGAGAGCATTGAAAAGCAAAGAAACATAACTCCTAATGTGTGAATTTAGTAGTGTAGAAATGCATTTCGAATTGCGGTGTGGTTGCAATTATCACAATATCCCACCAGAATATCCACCTATCCGAGCACAGTTTAAGCTCAAATCTATGTTGAATATATGTTGAATATAATATGTCGAGTCTATGTCGAGTCTATGGCGTATTATGCTGATGCTCACAATAAGAATGTAAACAGAAAAGTTGATTGTTAACCAGATAGATCTTTTAATTGAAAACTGGGCGCAATAATCTCTTGTTTGCTTCTAGCTGAGAGAGAGTTCCCAAATTGCTGAAATTTCAATGTGACTATTTTAAATTTAAATCTTAACATAGCTATACACAATTCAAGTCTTCAGGTTATGTTTTTGAAACAGTTTTGCCCATTCAGAAGAGACAATGGGCAAGAGTTCTAAGTGATCTGCCTCTCAAAGTATAGACCACTGCACTCATTAATAGGAACCACCCTCCCCCTGGCTGAACAGTAATCATTGATCACCGGTGTAAGCTTTTGTGTTGCACAAACCTTGTAAGTCTGAGCATCTGAAGTTTCTGATGAAAAATTCGCAGTACATTGAGGTGTAGGAGTTACACTCAGTCCTTCAGGTGAACATGATACTTGTATGGAGCCATAACGGTACTTTGATAATTTCTCCACTTGAAATGAGAAACTCTTAGCTCTTTTTTTGGCATCGAAAAGAAAGTACCTGTCATGGATGAACGGTATTGGCAACCCTGTAAATTTAAGACTCATGCATGATATCAACATTCATACCAGTATGCAATGCAACAGAAGTTCTTTGAGAGGATCAATGAAAAGTCTCCAAATGTGTTTTCAGGAACATTTTTTTTAGTTAAACCTGATCAAGTTTAAGGTTTGAGTGAAATCCGTTGTTGGCCTATCATGAAACTGCAACCAATCTTTTTACTCATGAAATCATTGCCAATACATTCCAAGTTAACCAAGAATTTGAAATCATTTAAGAATTATTCACAATAATCCGAGCAATTCACAATGACAGCAAGACATTCAGCATCTAATAATCATTGGTTTCCCTTATTTTGGTTTCTGTCCTCACCTGTAGCTGCGGTGAAGTTTTCTTTTCGTGTTATCTTATCAGTTTCAGTTCCATATCTTATCCATATCTCAAAGCGGTAACCGTGACGTGGCTGTGAAACTAAGTTTTCCACAATTATTGATCGGTGTCCTACTTGATTTGTTGTTGCTTGCAATTCCCTTGTTACTTGATCACGACCATTCTAAATAAACCCAAGAATGATAATGTTATATATCTGATCTATAACTGATTCAGGAAACAGGTTTTGCAATATGTTTTTACACTTGTCCTGTATATCATAATTAGATATCGGTGCACATAAATTGGAAAATTAGTTGAAACACTGGGGTTTCAATTATCATATCTTTCATCATATTTTTCATCTCATTAGTAATTTTGTGATCACAAAATTATTTAATCAGTTTTAGATATTTTACCAGTCAGAGGCTTTTCCCATAGTATATGTTTCTATTTTAACTTTTTATCACATGTTCAACGCTTAGAAATCATTGTTGCTTAACCATTTCATTAAGCGTTTCATAGATAAACTTTATTATTATTATTATAATTAATATTATTAATACCAAACCAATATTATATAATCACAAAAACATCTTCCCAAGTGAGGGTGCCTCATAGGACGAATCAAAATACATACAGCAAACATATCATTTACAATTTCAACCCCTTGACATAATTAACAATATACCATATTTGTTTTTGCCAATGGCATTATTGGGGCAAAACATTATTTTATATGGTCAAACTGTACAAGTGGGAGACACAATTCTTAAAAAGTCAGTCACTCCAACCCCAGTTTCACCTGGTGACTAGGTAACAGCATCGCAGTTGATGTCACCAGATGTCACCATTCAGTAAAGGCAGGATATTTTTTTATCTACCAGGGAAGATACCTGATTCTCATTACGCTGTCACAACCTAGTTTTACACTGTAGTCACCATCACTTTAAAAAATTTCTTGTTAACTTGATTAAAATTCCAAATAAAACATGAAAAAAAAGAATGTTAAACTACTTGGGTTATAACATCAAAAGCTATTCATGTTCCTATATCTATGGTGATTTTTATTCATTAAAGACATCTTCGCTGGAAATCAACCGAATCAATTTGCTGTGATTGTTCAATTCTTGCATGATTCTGGCAGATACTTAAAACCATTTCTTAATCTACATATAATTAAATAGTTGATATGACATATCAAAATTATGTATTGAGGACCTCAATATTTTCATTATGTGAAGGTTAAAATAAATATTTGAGTATATTAAACACTCGCCTTGAATTTGCCATTTCGACATCTGATAAAGACAGTAAAGCGATCGACATTGTGATAATTAAAATCCCAATCTAGTTTAAAATCGAACGCATTTGGATTTGACTTTCTCCTCACTGCTAGCGTATCTATAGTTCCGACGTGTCGTTCTATAAAGGTAGATAAAGTTATAGAATAAAAAAAGAAAAATGTTGTTGGCTTTTCAATTACAACCAAACTTGAGTGGCCATGTGCTAAGATTCATCACTGCTGATCACTTGGTTCAATCTTGGATGGGGGGGGGGGGGGGGTGAAGATATTTGTCCAACTACTTGTAAATAGTACAAGTACTTAGTAGCATAACTGATGAGACTGTCACAGCTGGAGTGAGTATTGACAAAGCTGAAACTTGAGATGGATCTGATAGCTGGGAAATAACTTAAACCCTTACTCTGGGCCAAAGTTTAGGGAAAAATGGTAGGTGATGTGTAAATCCTTGAGGGTATGAAGAAACACCAGGTTGGGTATTGTAAGCTTCTCTTGAGTCCTCAGTGCCCAGCCTCCATCGTGTTTTGAAATATAAATAGCCCCAAATGAGCTGATTCTGATATTGAATATTCAATTAATGCATTGTTAGGCCACTCTATTCAGCATTATAATGGAGGTAGGAGGCGTCCCTGCCGGCCCTAGAACTACAGGCCTTTATCTCATAGGCAATTAGGATGGAAGATCTGTCTCCATTCAACTATCTTGCATAGGCTCACTGCAGTCCTTTTTGGAGATGTAAGTTATTATATATGTTATTAGAACATTATGCTAAATGATGATTATAAATATGAAAAGTAACCAAATAATATGTTAACACCACAGAAAGCTGCTGAAATTTGCTGAATCATCAATGACCTATGAACTATGACCTATCCTTGCTTCCTTCCTGATCATTGATGAATTCGGTTATGAGAAGCTTAGGATTCTTTTATACTTTGAGTATGATTGTAATGTAATATGATATAATATACTATAGTATATTTTGTCTACTTACGTCCTTTCGATCTACAATACATATGCAGGGCCGTGGTTTAGAAAAAATGGTAAAGGAGGCAAAAGTCTGAGGTGAGTCAGAAGTAGCACAAGTAAGCTCTTTCCCGAGAGGAGCTGATTCAAGCATGGATAATTGAATTATAGTGTTTTAGGCCACTGCATTTGGCTTTCTAGGAGAGGCAGTGCCTCCCTGCCTCTCCTAAAACTACAGGCCTGTGATGGTATTTTGATTGATGGCGATTGCTAGATCATTATAGTATACAATACATGACAAGAATGCTTAAAATACTTTCTAACACTTTCTAGTATAGTCTATACTCTAAGCCTGCCCAAATCTTTGCAAGCAAAAACTGAAGAAGGTTGTTAGTTAAACTCATAATCGACTGGATAATAAGAATAGAAAATATGCTTTCCTTCAATTGGGACTAGCAGTATCATGCCATATAAAGCCCATAATTATTGGCAAAAAAAAACTTAACAACTAAATTGATGGAGGCATAATTCAAATAATCTAGCAATGCCCCAATTTCTGCAGATAATGCAAAGTATGTAAGTTAATGATTTTATTGTATCACAAAGAGCCCACTTACCTCTCTGCAATAAACCCGATAAATGCAGCTAAAAGTAACACTTCAACGAGCCTCAACTTGCCTCCTTGCACAAGCATAGCAGATACCGGATATCTGCAAGTAGTTGATTAAAATTTACCCAACTCGAGAAAGGTTAGAAAAATCCTTCAACATTTGGTTTTTGACAATTACACTTGACTACTGATTACGCTGTTAATCACCGTCGTGTTCAACTAGACACAATCAACTTAAGGTGATTGTTAGACTGAATGATAAGCAAGGAAAAGAAACTAAATATGCGTAAACCTTATCGCTTCCATCATTAACATTTACAATCCAATTATCAATATCTTGGTACTTACTTTTGAGATGACCCATGATACAATTCCTTGAAATTCCCAAAGTGAGAGTTAACCATTTTAGCCATCGAGACATGACCAATCATTGATGTACCATATTGTTCGTCCAAGTGAAAGTGGTAGAAAGCACATATGACAAACCATCAAATTTTAAAGAAAAGGTTTTTTGATATTATAATTAAACGATACCAAAATAAATTACAAGCAGAAAACTAGTGAAACTATGTATGAAGTGAATAAATCTGATGAAGTTGCTGAGCTACAAACCCTAAAGCATTTGGCTAATTAACAAAATATCTAGGGGCGTTAGTTAGTAAAACGGTGTTATTTTTAATATGAATAATAGAGTAGAAAAGAAAGAGTAAAAAGAAGACATTGCCACTCTCTGGTTCAGCAAATTCTTGTGATTCTGTCAATTTCAAGAATCTGTCAATGAAGAAAGCCTCAAAACTGGTCAAGGTGCAAGTCTATGGCTTGTAGTGGTAACTGGTGTGGGATGGGTGTAATAATGTATGGATTGGGGTGGGTGTGGTAGTGGTGAAGGGGTTGGATGGGTGTATAAGTGGTATGAGATGGGGTCAGTGTAATAGTGGTATGGATTGGGGTGGGTGTGGTAGTGGTAGTGGTGTGAGGGGGTAGGGTTGATGTGGTAGTGGGGTGAGGTTGGGGTGGGTGTGGAGTTGGTGTGAGTTGGGATGGGTGTGGTAGTGGTAGTGGTCGTAATGGTAACTGGTGTCGGATGAGTGTGGTATTGGTATGGATTGGGATTGGTGTGGTAGTGGTAATGGTGTGAAGGGGTTAGGTGGGTGTGGTAGTGGTGTGAGGGGTTTGGGTGGTTGCATTAGTGGTATGAGATGGGGTTGGTGTGGTAGTGGTGTGAGGTGGTGTGGTGTGGTAGGGGTAGTGGTGTGGGGTGAGTGTGGAATTACTGGGAGTTCGGATGGGTGTGGTAGTGGTGTGAGGGGGTTGGGTGGGTGTATTAGTGGTGTGATGGGGTTGGGTATGTGTCAAAGTGGTGTGAGGACGGATGGGTGTGGTAGTGGTGTGAGCTGGGGTCTCTGTGGTAGCGGTGTGAGGACGGATAGGTTAATTAGTGGTGTGGGGAGGGTGAGTGTGGTAGTGATGTGGGAAGGGTGACTGTGGTTGTGGTGCGAGTTGGGGTAGTTTTTTTAGTGATGTTGGGAGGGTGTGATATTGGTTTGAAGTCAGATGGGTGTGGTAGCTGTGTGAGCTGGGGTATTTGTGGTAGTGCTGTGAGGTGGTGTCACATCGAAAACTACAACGCATGTTTGTAGTTTTGATTCTCATATTTTGGGAGTTGTGGTCACCCACAAGCGGGAAGTGTCAGAATTAATCTCAAAGATAAACAGTGGCTAAAACAAAAGGGATCTGAGTACCCTAAAATCTTCAATTTAAATTCTCTTTCATAACCCTGTCCCATCGATCAATGTTACATTTCTCTAGATATCCACCTCAACTTGGAAAATCAGCATAGAGCACTATGACAGTAACATCACTATCAGAACAAGAAATGCCATGTTTATTGCCTAATTTCTAATATCCATCCTGTTAATAGTATCGTGCGTGGGCATAAGATTGATTTTTTTCAAGCTGCCAAAGGGTAGTCCTTGAACATGTGTAAATTTAGATTACTTGTCCTTGGTGTATTGCTTTGAAATAAATACTGGGACAAATGGAAAGGTGAGGCAAGCACCTGTGAGGATTCTGTGTTGGTTTAGCCAGATGTTTCAGCCATGCAGGTCAGTCGCTGATCAATGCGGGCGGCTGAGGTGAAAGGTTAATTGGAAATAGGCCGATATCTAAATTTGGCTGCTTTATTGTTTTAGCTAGACTTGCCCGAAGATTTTTTGTTTGGCAGTCGATTGTTTTGTAGCGCTTGAATTGGTTTGGCAGTGGACGCACTTTTAAGTTTGCTGTTGGAAGCCAGAGTCTGGCCAACGCGCCCAACGGTTGTCGAGGCACATTAGGCCATCACCAAATGTCAGGGTTGTGTTATATGCGTTTTTGTCATCGTTTTCATGTTGATGAAGCTGGATGTGCTGGTTGCATCGATATCCATCCATATTTATGATGTTATGTCTGTCCGCCTGGAAGCATCCCATCGTCGGAATGTCATCATTTATATATATTATATTATTATTACATGTAGTCAAAGGCTATAGGAAACTTATGGACCATGATAGTATCTGAGTCTCATCAATTAATCCTTGTATTTAGTACCCACATGTGCTGCACGATACCACCTTCCTTATTATACTTGTTCATAATTTGCTCAATTATCTTAGGCTATCAATTTAAGTCATGAGCGTATTCCATATTCCTATTCCACATTAATCCTGTACATACATATACTTGACAATGGTTTGTTGAATTTGCAGGTCCTTGCAATTATAATCCAATCTTTGACACTTACATAATAGAACTATGAAAGTGTCGGATCGAGAAAGATCACGGCAGTTCACTGCTGGCAGAGTTCATATGAGATTACTTTATAATACTGAATGCAGTTTTTCGGCAGTTGGATGATTTTATTACTGAACTACACCCTGGGGCAAATGCCCCAGGCAACTGTTAAATTGCAACGCCAAGTTGTAACTGTCACACGTAACTCCCGATCATAACTCGCAATTATAACTCGCAATTGTAACTGATTCGTCAGAGCAAAAAACCACTGTTCTTTATACTGACTTGTATAAATAGGTTGCAAAAATAGAAACGGGTGGGATGATACGTCATTATTTTGATGGCCAACCTCCGCATTTAGATGGTAATTAAATGTGCAAAAGTGGAAGTAAATGCGGAAGAGTATAACAATTAATCAGATTAGGACCATGGCAACCATGACAGTGCAATATACAACACCTAACTTCATGTAGAATCATGCACCAGGCTTGTCACATACAGTGTATGTGACACATGCACCCCCCTGGTTGCGATCGTCCTCGATCGCTTTAACTGGTTCAAAAACATTATAGCTTATGTTACACAAGAATAATCATCGCAATATAAAATTTAAAACCTCAAAATCTCCTGAAATACAAAAAAATCAAAAATGTCATGCATAAAAGGCGGTCATAACAAAATCATGACATTCCCTTCCAAGGCTGAAGAACCTTAACAACTGCTTCAGGTCAATGAGCAAAAAGAATATATCCCATTTTCCTCTCAACTCTAGATCTAAGAACCTAAGCTTTGCTTAGATTACTGGACAGACGAATGTATAAAATTCATGAAATATTATAATGCTGCTTTCCTGCACAACTATCATTAAAAAATCGGCATCGCAGGTAATTCAAACGGTAAATATATAAATTGCATGATCAAGGTTGTGTCGATGGTAATAATATCAAATAATTCATTACATCCTAACTAATACAGTGACCATATTATTTTGTGCTGATCCTTGCACTTATACTGCTGCTATATAAAGATCAGTTGCCAGTCGGTTGTAGTCAGCTGCATTCCATAATCTTTTGCTCTTAGCGGATCTTAGCTTACGGCTGCCTAATGTTTTTATTGAAGTTTTTCTATTTTTTTGAGTTACAGTGTTCACACCACCAGATTAGTTTGTCTGCTGTTGTAGACTGAGACTGAATAGAACTTTTTGAATAAAATCAGGAAATTGCAGAGGTACCTTGTCAGTTGGTGAATCATGAGCAGAAGATCAAATGTCATCACTAGTATATCAGCTTCCATATGTTTTGTCTCTACATCATTTAGAAAGTCCGTCTCCATTTCTCCTTATAGTAATGTAGACGATGTAGACACATATGGTTCCATTATATTGCTTTTATTAGATCATCTACTCCAAAGACATTTTCCTCCAAGTCCACAATGTTCATCCTCTTTCTTGTATATTCAACGCTATCAGTCTCATCATCTGAAGGTGTGAAGTTCTCTCCTCACTTGGTTGGGCACCAATTGTAAGATACTCCGACAATTTGTGTTGTTGGCAGTTTTCCGGTTTTATTCAGACACGACTACTCCATTCCAAATGCCGCTAGCAACTGATCTTTATAAAAAATGCTAGTTTATATGACAGAAAGATTTTTCAGGATTTAATTAATGATGCTCATTCCAGGATGGTACATGACCTAGACATGACACTCAAAACAGGAGATTGAGCTTCCTAATTAAGCGATGATAAATCATAAATGATGAATGATAAAGCGATGATAAATAACCCAATGACGATGGTAAAGAGTATTTATTAGGAAGTTATCAAGCAGCTTAATCTGTAATGCACAGCAAGCAGAGATTCAATTAAAGTACCCTGCACAGTAAAGTTGAACAACCAACCGCCAGTGGTGGATAATGTGACATGCAGGTACAGGGGTACCTGTATGTCACATATGCTCCCCCCTGGAGGCGATTGTCCTCTATCGCTAAATAGAAAGCAGTCTCAATTTAGGATGATAACAGATCAAAGCTAACAAATATAAGAAACAGAATTTATAAGACAATGCAAAAACAGAATACGTTCTCAAAGACAAAAATTTCATATACCTCTACAAGGATATACCTAATCCAGCTACAGCGCAAGTCAAACAGTTCAACGAGTTTCGAAACTTTGTTACAAATAAAATTAGGAATGCTAAGAAAGACTTTATAAATGACTCGTTATCTAAAGATGAAAAAAGTTTTTTCACCTGCCTGAAATCACTGACAGGAAAGAAGAAATCCTCTGATCAAATCGAGAAAATTAGCTATCAAAACTCTACCTACACCTCAAACTCTGACAAGGCAAATGCACTTAATAGATATTTCACCACGGTCGCTGGAAAATCGGTTTTTATTCCTAAGATCGATCCACAACCTGACCTTTTCCATGGTCCAAGTTTCTCTTTCACATATGTTGAGAGCGAAACAATCTACAAACTGATAAAGTCCCTCAAACCAAATAAACGGGGTGGCTTGACCATGTTTCCAGCTTCCCTGTACCAAATTGTTGCAAACCTATTAGCTCTTCCCATAGCCCTGATCATTAACGAATGCTACAAGAAATCAATATTCCCTGACTGCCTAAAAACAGCCCTGGTCACCCCACTCTTTAAGAAGGGCAATAAAACAGACCCTTGCAATTACAGACCAATTTCCAGTCTGCCAATCATATCAAAGGTGTTTGAGCTAGATATGAAAAATCAAATTATGACCTTTATCGAAACACATGGAATACTCTCAGATCGACAATTCGGTTTTCGTAAGCACCATTCCAGTGAACAGTTACTACTTTCTCTTTTACAAAATTGGAGAACAACGCTAGACAACCCTCAACCGAATTTCATAGGTGCACTGTCTTTGGACGTATACGTAAAGCATTTGACACTATAAATCATGGACAACTCATCCACACTCTAAAGCGACTAAATTTTGAAGAGTCAACAACAAAATTATTTACATCCTATCTTTCACATCGAACCCAAATCATGAAAGTTGATCATGATCAGTCCAGTGCACTACCGATTACATGTGGAGTACCCCAAGGAAGTGTTCTAGGTCCAATCTTATTCAATCTTGCTATCAATGATCTCCTTAACAAGCACAAAACTGCATTCGCTTACGCTGATGACACCATTATTTACTGCACAGCAACAGATATCCATACCTTAATGGATAAATCTGAGTCATTGATGAGAGAAGTATCGAATTGGTATTCAAACAATCTCCTTCAACTCAACTTATCCAAAACTCAATACTGTATTTTCTCAAATAGGAAAGTAGAAGATTTTTACCAAATCCAAATAAACAATTTGAAAATAGAATCCAAGCATTCACTCAATCTTCTTGGAGTTATTCTTGATTCAGAACTTAGTTTAACCCCTCAGGCTAATGCCACCGCCTCTAAAGCAAACAAAATGGTCTACTTGTTATCAAAACTAAAAAAATACATGACAGTAGAAAACTCATTGAAGACTTACAAATCACTGATCAGACCTATAGTAGAATACTGCTCATCATTGTACCTTGATGGTTTAGCCAAAAATTCAGATACATTAGAAAAAGTACAAAATAAAGCAATCAGAATCATAACTTCAGCCCCCAAACAATTTTCTGTCAAATCTGGCCGCTTGCTCCTAAATTTACATACTCTCCACAGTAGAAGGAATTTTCTTTTTCACAATTTTGTCAAATCGAGGGTCCATAAAGGCCGTGCATCCAAGCACATACTTCATCTCGTTAGCAAATCAAACAGACATACACGATCACTTCACAGAGTAAGGATAAGCAGAGGGGACACTTCAATGATCGTTATAGTGCCTGCGGTTTTTGATTCACTGGGGGAAAATTGTGCACAGCTGGATGCCAAAAACTCATTATCTCTATATGTTATAATGGCATTTTTCTTGCAGACATCCCTACCTTTGATGGGCCATAATTCATTCTGTATTTATCCTAAAGACTGATTTCCAACTTTGCTGGAATGTCCAAGCTTCAAGCTATACACCATATTATTGTCATTTTTTGCTAGGATTCATAGGCTAAGAGTAATCCAGGTTTTTGAAATGAGTTTTGTCATATAGATTTACATGTGACAATTGATGGACGGCTGGTCATCAAAATTAGGAAATGTCCGTGCATTGACCTAAGCCCTATGTAAATCTATATGATAAAACTCATTTTAAAAACCTGGATTACTCATAGTCTATGTATCCTAGCAAAAAATGACAATAATATGGTGCATAGCTCGAAGATTGGACACTTCAGAAAAGTTAGAAATCAGTCTTTAGGATAAATACAGAATGAATTATGACCTATCAAAGGTGGCTATGTCTGCATGACAAAACTCCACTGTAACTTATATGTATTCTGAAATTGGCAGGTGGCCAGATTGATGAATTTCCCCCAGTGGATAAAAACCGCAGGCACTATAACGATCATTGAAGTGTCCCCTCTGCTTATCCTTACTCTGTGATCACTTCGTAGCAACTGTGCAATAATTAAACCCTCATTTAGATCAAACCTAGGCAAATCAGCCTTTTTAAATATTTTTCATACACTTGTAACTAAATCAACCAAGCCTCATGAATCATTATCATTTAATCCCACCTAATGTTGTTAACTTGTATTTTTGTTTGCCACTCTCTGTTTCTTCTTTTCTTTTTTCATCTTATTCATGCAATTTATGATACCATGCTTTCATTATCCTACACACTATATAGTATGTAACACCCTACCACTTATATCTTTTTATTCAAGTCATTTTTTGTATCTATGTTAATGTGTATGAGGTCAACAAGTTATTTTTAATTTGCTTTAATTATAAACTTTTAGAAAACCTCAATAAATAAATAAATAAATAAAAGCGTTTCATTATGACATACCAAACAATTACATATTTCCCTTCCAAAGCTGAAGAACCTCAAATTTGCTTCAGGTTCATAAAAAAATAATCACTTTGTTCCTCTGTCACTCAATATCCTCAATATAGCCTAAGAACCCTAGCTTTGCTTAGGTCCTATGAACAGTTGAAGGTATAAGATATAATCATCAGCGGTTGTACGATAATCCGACAATTTGTGTTGTTGGCAGTTTTCCGGTTTTATTCAGACACGACTACTCCATTCAAAATGCCGCTAGCAACTGATCTTTATAAAAAATGCTACCAGCTTATAAAATTTACACAGTACAACTTAACATTACAGAAAGATCTGGCAGGATTTAATTAATGATACTCATTCAAGGATGGTACATGACCTAGACATGACACTCAAAACAGGAGATTGAGCTTCCCAATTAAGCGATGATAAATGATAAATGATGAATGATGAAGCGATGATAAATAACCCAATGACGATGGTAAAGAGTATATTAGGAAGTTATCAAGTAGCTTAATCTGTAATGCACAGTAACGTTGAACAACCAACCGCCAGTGGTGGATAATGTGGCATACAGGTACAGGGGTACCTGTATGTCACAAAAGCATAACTCAAAGTTAGACCCATGTTTCAAAACTACATACATGCGATGTAGTTTTAGTATGTGTGTGGTTGTGGTAGTGGTGTGAGGTGGGCCTGGTGTAGTGGTGATGCGAGCATGGGTCTGTGTGGAAGCTCTGTGGTGGGAGATGTGTGGTAGCTATCCCACACTATTTGATGATTTGCCTGGATCATATAGAGGTGATTTCGTATAATGATCACAGTTTTTATTTATGTGTTTCTAGTGCTAGAGATAAAATCAATGATAATTTAAAGATCAAGTGCAATTGAGAGTTGCAACAATATTAAATCAAAGTATAGATATGTACATATATGTAAAAAGCAAAGGGACAGTCTTATAGCTTGTGGCTATATTGTGGACAGCCCAACTGTCAAGCTTGAATATCAAATACAAGACACAGCAGCAAGAACGCACTGGACAAGTGCCCCCACCAGCTACAGTCACACTGCCCCCGCAGACAGAAAGCCAGGCTCAAAGGTTAGTCTCGGAGCCCATCTCCACCTCCTTTAGGTACATATCAGAGGTGTGCGGCAGACAAGTAAATCATGCCCGTTCCCTTCCATCCTTAGAACTTGTCTGTCCATGTCCATGGGGGTTTGCCCAGTTTTATCCATCTTTTGTTTTTGTCTGTCATTATCCGCTCATCGGGCAATATTGGACAAATTATTATGTCCGTTCCTGCCAATCTTTTTATGCTGTTCGCCCAATGTCCGTCCGAGATGGTCCAATGTCCGTCCATGTCCGCCCGATGGGCAAAATTGTGCAGATTTGCATGCCCATTCCTGTCCATCTTTTGATTTTGTCTGTCTAATGTCCGTCTATTTTTGTCCAATGTCCATCCAAGTTTGTCCAATGTCCGTCCACATTGTCCAACGTCCCTCAAGATCTGTCCTTTATCCCTCAATGTGTGTCAATACCATTTAATTTGTATTCGACACCAGGCCTGTCCATATGTATTGTATTTTGGTAATTTATCGCTTTTCTCACTCAAACTATATGTCCAACGATCTCTCTGCGGCAATCAGTCTTCCATTTTAAAAATTTTCATCAAAACAAACTGAAACATTTAAGATTTGGAGATAATTTATCTCAGATTTTTTATGCATTCAGATATGATCGGAGATTATCCATTACCTTTTCATTATTAATCATAGATAATTGAAAGCTTTCAACGATACTATCAGAAATTTTGTTGACCTCAAAGGAAACAAAAATAGACAGGGGATCTGAAAGGTCCAGATTTATAACGGCGTCTGGCATTGTTTACCAGAATGTGGTCTAAAAGGCTGTTTTTGGTGGTTCCATATCAAGATGGTGATTTAATTACATTAAAAAAATCGAATTTCATAGTATCGCAGCGATCAAAGGAAAATCTTTCAACTGTATTTTTGGTGTTCAAATCAATGTTTATGTTGCCAAGAAACCACGTCAGAGGGGAAGAGGTAAGCAGCAAGAGTACACACAGCCCATTAGGCCTTGCTAGCACTATACAAGAAGTGACTCTGACCCCTCAAGCTGTACTGCCTGCACTCTAGCTTCAAACCATAGACATTGATATATAGATGCCTAACCGGTATTTGCAGTTTTTTTTATTACTGGTTAACCACAATCAATGGTACCCTGTTATCTTGATGAATTCCAATGTCCAGAAAAAATTCCTGTTTCATCCGGATAGTAATAAGGATAGCGGGTTAGTTTTTCAGCTAGTCATCTATTTTCATTCTTGAAATAATTTCTTATATACAGGCGATTTGGGAAAAGTGTAACGACTCCCAAGAGCGGTCTAGGTTTCTATTGGCTCTGATTCTATGCTTCAAACTCTTCATTATTATATTAAACTGCTGTGCCACCACTGGCCACCTTATGGTGTCGTTATCAAACCAAGTATATTAGATTACAATAAAAGACAAATTACACAATTGAGTTCCAAACTCCTAGCATTGAGATGTGAAATTAGGAGATCATTTTCGATACTTTATCACATGATACTTGATTTGGCAAAAGTGTGGCAGAATGATGCATAAACTTGTCTTAATTTCTATGATGACCTCAAATAAACAATATAGTTAGTCAAAAAATAAGGGCGAAATCTCACCTTAAAGAGACCAGCTGAGGCTGGACTTGACATCCTGACATAGCGAACCAAACCTACAATCCTGAAAGAATCCTCGGCCTGGGAATTTCCTGCGATGAAAAGTATCTGTACATCAAATTAAAACAACTAATAGCTATAAATAATCATCGTATCTTTGTCTCTGTGACTCACTTTTGAGAGTGATGTCCCTATATTTCGAGTTGAAGTGCAAACAATTGAAAATTCTTATAATGAATATAGCTTTGTAGCTGACAAATTTATAGCTGTGCATAAAGCCTTCTTCAGGGAGCATTGTGGCAGTTACACGGTTCTTATGAGCCTTCAATAATATTAATATCAAATATAGATTCAAGTACATACTTATTTTAGTTCATTCTTCTAGTGCTGCATTCAAATCCTCTGTCGTCATCAGCTAAAATATGTTGGTTAAAATCACATTGGTGAGTCAATCACCACATCGTGGCGGTGAAATAGTGTGCCTTAGGGCAAGGCTGCAATGTCTGCGCCAATTTGCTCTTAGTTTGTAGGCAGGTCAGAGCAAACCTGGGGGTCAAACAACTCCAAGAAGTCAGCGGACTGCAGTGGGATTCGAACCCACGACCTTCAACACTCGCATGCTGATAGTCCGGCGCTCTAACCACTGAGCCACCTCCTACACAAACAGCACCCTGATACATCAAGAAGGTATGCAAGAGCATTGTTTCTAGATTTTTCTTCGGCATTTAATACCATATTGCCAAAAGTTTCAGCAGATAAATTAATTGATATGTTTATACCTTTTCTTTTTGTAACATTAATTATTTCTGTTCTCAAAGATAGGCAACAGCATGTAAGAATCTCAAATCACAAATCTGATATTTTACCTAGTAGTAGCAGCTGCCCACAGGGTTGTGTTTTATCTCCACCATTATTTACCTTCTACACTGACATGGTTTAATTTTATCACCCTAACATAAAGATATATAGGTATGCAGATGACATGAAAATGTTTTATAATTACTGCAGAACTAGTTGCCTGACTATATCTTGCTGTGGTCCTTCTGAAGTCTTTAAGGTTATTTAAGCTGGTTTTGAGGTGACTTAATTAAAATTAAAACCAATTTAGACTAGCTAGGTGAGAGACTGTATTAACTAAAAAGGATGAGTAAATGTTAGCTAGCCGTAACTTGTGCTATTTCGAGCCTATGTGCAAAGCAATACTATACTTATCAAGGGTACAAATTTTGACATTAATCGTTGCAAGCACAATTCTAGCAGGATAACTTCAGAATAAAATCTGCTGTCGTCTGCAGTAGCTCATCATTATTCATTTTTCTGGAGGCTAATAGTTGGCCTACATATCATAGCATTGTTTTGACTTGCCTTTAAAGTTGTAGTTGCCTTAAAATTCGAAGCCAGTCGTATACAGCTATAAGTGGGCAATATCCTTAAGTTTAGTTCATAATCCAGCCTTACCTGTAAAATGTATTTCATGTGGAAGTAGATAGTAGGGGCCAGGAAGATTGCAACACAGCCTAAGAACCTAGCTGAGGTCTTGAGGCTAGAATCCTCCACAGATAGCCTCGGCCTGTCACTGTCGTAGGATAATATTATCTTACTGTATACTCTTTTCAGTGGAAACATGCATCCAATATGTAGAGTCAGCATCAGTAGAAAAAGTGATGATATTACTGGATATGAGGGTGAGCAAGAACGAGGAGATAACTGAGTGATGTGTCATTGACCTTTGAATAGTCTGTTTTATTTCTTTGAGCTCTTATATCTTAGGCTAACAGTCTGAAGGACTATCAGGAAATTGCTCATATTATCCAGTAAGCTGACCCAAATCTGCCAGGGTATTCCAAAGGAATTTCTGTGGTAGTGTTCAGATAGGAAGTTGAGTTATCTACCCCTGAATTGTCAAAATTTACAAATGGAAATCTTTTTGGTTCTGAAACTACCAACATTACACTGAGCCATTATGGTTGGTGCCATGATCCCCCCGACAATGTATCCAAACTGTATAACATTGTGTGCGGGCGCTGAATCTTCCTTAAATGTGGTGAGGATAGTCTAGTAGCCAGCTTGAGAAAAAACATAGAAACGTTAAGTTATGTTTCCTGCAGTAAGCAACATAGTTTTATGTTGACGATATTGAGAGTTTCTATGAATGATTCACAGTTAGCAATTCAGTTTTCAATTTAATTTTCTAAGACACAGAACCTCAATTCGGTCACAGTTTTAGGAGGGGGAAAACTTACACTTTTTCAAACGAAACATTGGAATCAATGTTCGAAAATATGAGCAGTACAATCATTTGTCTAGAGAAACTTGTTAACTCATCACTAGCCTGGACTTTGCAGGATACCAGTGGTGATCCGTACAGTTACTTGTGGACCTCTAAAAAGTGCTTGAAATTTAAAATTTGGAATTCGAAATAAATAATAAAATTAAAATTTTAAATAATTAAAAATTTAACTAAATGGATTAAAAAAAATTAAAACCTATCATGTAACTTACAAATCAAAGTTTAAATATTTTCAAGTTACTTGTGAAATTGAAAAGAAACAAATGAAAAGATCTTCATGAGCTCAAATCCCGGTTTATCCGAAGGAGGGATTTTACTAATTCTCCCACTTCTGTCAGGTCAGTCAGGTCAGTCTAACCCTTACCTATATTGATAAGAGCAGTAGTGATTATTCTGATGAACATCAGGCAATTGAAAATGAACACGTTTTAGCTCCACATATTTAGACATAAATGCTGAAAACCGAAACGCTAAATCCAGATAGCTTCTCCTAAAAAGCAATGTCAATCCATAAATGCAATAGAAGTTAATAGCAGTTCATACTCCAGAGCTGAGCTTGACCAAATGATTCAAAGATGATAAGCATTTGCAGTAAAGGGAATACCTTTCACCTTTAGGGGTTACATAATAGTGCATAATTTTGATGATTGTACTGTACAACGTCTCAGATCACTACCTGAACCCTGGTCACTAATACCAAATTCGCATTTTGGATTTGGAGAGGGAAGAAGCACTTTGATGTACTTACCCAACCTTCTGACTGAAACCGCACACTACAGTAAAAGCAAATTATGTAGTGCTGCACTGTTCTTAGACCTACAAAAGGCCTTTGACACAGTCAATCACCAACACATGCATAACTGTCTGCAAGAATTAGGACTGGAAGGTATTTCGTCCATGTTGTTGACTCCTTTCTCACCAAGAGAAATATCAGCCTCAAAATCAACAATCACATCCACCCAGCATCAAAATGCCAGATAGGCCTCCCACAAGGGAGTGTGCTTTCTCCACGATACTCTTTATTATAAACATAAGGGATATGCTGTCAAACGTGGATGGTACCGGATTGCAATATGCCGATGACTGCACTGTTTTGATGACTGGAAAAGAATCTACTGATCTTCAGATGGAAATTTGAAAACAACTGCGAACAGATACAAACTTGGATGGACCATTGGAACCTACTCATCAACTACCAGAAAACAGAAATTGTGGTATTCAATGGAGATATAACACCCCAAAGTATAAATGCTAACACCATACAAATCTCTACCTCCTCAAAAGTTCTTGGTATAACTATTGATAACCAACTAACCTTTGAAAAAACAATACAATACAGCATTTAGTACTAAATGTCTGACTAAACATATGAATATGCTGAAGCCGTTCATCTATGCTGGGCTCAACCCAGTAACCTCAAAGAAAATACTCACACAAGTGATCATGCCAAAGGCACTGTATGGTGCCTCTCTATGGGACTGCAAGACACAGATCTCCCTCCATGCTCATATCAATCTTCTCCTCAGAGATCATTACAACCCTCCTAGCAAATCACTTCAACTGCTGGCCAATATCCTACCTATGAGCCTAGTCTACACCAAAGAAAGATTGCAGCTAACCAGACACACCTCGTAGCTCGCTTACCTTGTCAGACATAAAGAAGCTAGTCCATCTGACAACAAAAATAAAAGATCTACAACAATCGGATCCTAACAAGGGTTAGATCGACAAATGCATAACTACTGAATGGACATGTCAATGGAGTACACAGCTAAAGAACAGGATATGCCCATATGGCCTGCTCCCTGCCCTGGAACCAAAACATTTGTTCCACAACCCACTGCCTATGAACAATAAGAGAAAAGATGGTTGGGCATTGTGTGACCTACTCACCGGCCATAGCAGGCTCCTTTCCCTTCATTACAGAATTAACCTAACATACAACCCAGTATGTACCTGTTTGATAAAAAAAAAAATAGCATACCACTACTTATACATGTGTGCAGACTATGAGGCTGCCAGAGTCCATACTAGCCCCTCCATGGACAACTGGGAATCAGTCATTTCATTCCTGAATCTCACTAGAAGACTGATGTTTGGATTACCCAGTTCAGATGACAGCCAAGGCCAGGCTATAACAAGCCTATACCTCCACCGGGGAGCTATAGCCCATAGTTACGAACTTGTGCTTGAGGTTTGGTATTGCGGCGACTAGGGCTGTATGTTGCATGTTGAATGGAGACCAGCGCCGCAGACACCGATCTCAGCTAATACAGAGCACAATCACAGACATTACAAACTCAAATAATTGCCACTCAAATACTCGTCATATAATTCTATTTTCAAGCCTCATACTGTATTTCTTTATTATGTCTCTTATAATACTTACTGTACAGGAAACAATTCTACTGTCGATTGGAATTTCACACGTTCATGAATAATATCCTGTCATCTTTGGCTGCAAAAAGAGGCATTTTATTTGTTTTGTGTATCATCTTATCAATGAAGAGTTCATCATCATCATGATTGTACTAGAATAAATCAAAATTGAGTACAGTGTATTAAAATGAGGATATCATGATCTCATACTTATCTTACCCTGTAAATGGTCTCATCACCTGTATGGTGTTGATCGATTGTGAAGAATGCATTGTAGCTACACCTTTATACACTGAGTTGTCTGATGTCATTTTGAATGCATGATCTCAGTTACCAAGCTTGTACTTAAATGCAGCACGGTTTGTTGAACATGATTATTTGGTTTGGAATGCAATTTAAAGCTCTTGGAATTGTATGCTTTTTTCGATGAATTGATAATATGGACATCATGGATATGAAGAGGTAGTGTTAATGAGAGGAACTTGATGTCATGCTATGCTATATCAGACAAAATATTTTTTTTAATTTATTTAAGTCAGTCATCAAGTTAGTTGATATCAGAATCATAACACAAAATAAATCATCTTCTCATGAGTTTGGTCAAGGCTTTTGATTGATACCAATAAATCAGCGTTTAACAAGTACAACAGTAAGAATACAAAAGCAAAGTGTCTGATAAAGTAATGCAGTATTTGCAAAAGTCAACCCAAAATGTGTAGGGTTTCTCTCTTTATGAATCCTCTGTGGCACTTAGAAGTTAAGTTTTTGTGTTATTGTTTGTCTAAGGAGTTATCTGTCGATTATTATTGTCAGGTAGGGTCTGTAGTGTTAGAAGGTGATTGGTTTCATATGTTTGAGCTTCTTTGACATTTTCTCCAGATAACGAATCTCATCTGTTTCTACTCTAGCTCTGTGCCACTGGCTCTGTAAACAGAGAAAACATCAATCACTTCCTGAATCACCACTAGCAAAAAAAAAATTCAATAGTTGATAGTTCACTTTGGTAATAACATATTGAACTAATTCATTTGAATGCTTTATAATATTATTTTATTTGTGACTGATCTCATGTGTTCGAGTGATGGTGAATAAAACTGTGCTATGAATATATATATATATATATATACATATCCTGGTTCATTTGAGAAGTTTCATCTCCAATTTAAGTCTCGACATACAATAGATGCAATAAACAACTTTGACAGCACACAGCAAGGTACTCCGACTTGTTTGGCATAATGTCACTAAGTTTTGTAATATGTATTCAGCAGGTATTCTGTTGATGACTCTGGCAAATAGTTTCAATATTGCATTCAATTCGGCAGCTCCCTGTTATCAACTTGAAATAAATTTCTATCTGAACATTTATCATTGCCGTAAACATCAAAAATACCATTGATGTAAAACAACTAGACAAACAAGATTATACTATATTAAATTATTAACATTTTATGATTTGGTCTCTTTTGCCTTTCTCTCACTCAATTGCACTTTATCTATTATATTTATTATCTATTTTATCTTTAGCAATAAACACACATGAAAAAAAACTTGTTACCTTGATTTGGCTTGCTTCCTCGTTGATGGATATGATGAAAAAGATTGATAAAATATATAATAATACATAACATCACATTACTTCGCCTGTGATGTTAAATATCAACTTTAAATTGCCTGTTACAAATAAGACCAATGCAGATTACAGAAAGCACGATTGCAAAGTACACAAAGCTTGAATCAGAAAAAAGTGAAAAGTTTGTCAGGTCAAGATTTGACATTGAACAGCTAAACAGTGTTTTATTAAAATGAGCTCAGGGAGAGTGGACAATTTCATGGTCCTATATTGACTTTAGTATTAGCTGAAACCCGATGTGTTTCATGAATTGAAACTTGTAGCACTCTTGAAGACAAGAATAAGTGTTTGTAATTACTTACATCATCAAATCATCAGTCATCAACAAGCCGTCACAAAAGCTACATAACTTCCAATTCTAAGTTCAAGTTGTATCAACCTGATTTTTCATTTCAATTCAAATTGAATTAAAATGCATTAAACAAATACTTTGTGCGTGCTAGTTCTGAAAGATATACTATACGATCTCACCTTTTTGATTGTCTCTGCTTGGTGGTTCATGTGATCAATCGGTTACTGGAAAAGAACTCGACATAATCAAAGCTCCAATATTCACATATAGAAAGACTTCACCTCATTGGGCCATAATATACTGATATTAATGGTTAGCTGAGAATATAAAAGTAATTTATCAGATTCTATCAGCTTGTTCAAATTATGATTTTGTATAAGAAGACACTTAGTTTTCTTTTGTTTTAAAACTTTAGGCTTTGATGAAGTGGACCCTGTTATTTTCTCATAGCGACGGCCCAGGGGCCTCAATTTGATAAAATACTATTCAAGAAACAAGCCTACTATACAGTATTGTTAGTCACATCAAACTGTCATTCTTGTTCAGATGCTTCAAATATCTCATTTATATTTGTGGGGAACAGTCTTTTCATGCAGGAAAATTCAAAATATTAATATATTTGGGCACATTGGTACCGTTTGATCTATTTCGATAATAACAATTTGTTTTATTTAAAATCTCACTGATTGAAGATAAAGGACTAAGGGCATGCCATGGTAACGCTGAAATCTGAGGAAGTTACTTTTACTTTTTGTATAATCTGTTGGTGTTTATATTATATTATTGGTGATTCTAGCCGGAAAGTAATAAAAAAATTGCAGACATAAATGGTTATATTTACCTTTGTTTGGTCTGAAATATGAAAGAATGCATTGATTTTGAATTGTGACAAAAAACTGGAAATATTTAAATACAAACATTAACATGCAAAGTCTCTGATATTCATTGTTAAAGCGTCGTTGACCCTTTAAAATAATTTTCAATGAAACAGCAATTTACTAAAACAGCTTGACAAATCTTTTTCTTGAAATTGTTCAAAAGAGACAAATATTGCCAGCAAGTTGTTGTATATTCGAACGCTATGAAACACTTAAAAACGACTCAATGAAAAATAAATTTGATTTAACTATCTTCAAGTGGAGTTGTTAATTACTGTGTGGCAAATAGATAAGTTATATATTTGATTGGTGAGTCATGACAATCATGAACTCAAAATTCAATCTGATCGTAGCCTCTCAAACAGTGACTAAATATTAAGATCTTACTTTTTGAAGAGATTAAATCCTTTCATTGCTCCAACTATAGCGATTAGCAATCCAACTGAACAAATCAGGCCAATAATCACCCACGATATATCTACAGTCACTGGTGCCAGAGTGGCTCTTTCAGTGACATTAACAGGGGCAGTGACAGGTTTATCTACAACATCAAGTAAGTCAAGTTGTCTCTTAAGAATACTCATTTCTCATACAAAATTGATTAAGACAAAGAGTGCTCCTAAGAACATGGAAATAGATAAAATCATTGCCTAGCTATCTATTCAAATTTAATGACAAAATGTATTTGATTTAAGTTTTAGTCGGCACAATGGTAAGATCCCTAAAATGAGTATAGTCAATTTAGTCTTCTTTATCACTTTCTGAGAGCGACCAAATATGTTTTAGGCAATGCCTGTGTGTTTGGCAATAAGGTCACTATCTGAAACTGTAACAGCAATCACCAGTCATGTAGCAGATTATCAAAAAGACCGATCTGGCTTTCACTTGGGATGCCATAATAATAACCATTCCCTATTCTCCTCCAGTGGCGGAAATAATACCATAGATAGATAGACGTTTATTCCATTAACAAGACATAGACTAACAAATTGTTATCATAATTTAATTGATGTCTTGTGATATCATATTTCCATTTGTTTTCACAATATAGAGACACTTGATCTAGTTTAGTTAGTGTTAATTGTGAGAGTAATAAAGTCATTCTCATGTGTATATAACAGTCTGATTTCTAACCTAGTAACCATTCGCTGTCCGGCACTCTGATTATGTGCCATAACAGCATTATATGAGAAACACCTATAAATTAACTCTCTGGGAATGATCAAAAATTCTTTGGACAATTCCAACTACCAGCATTCCGAATATGGCCGTATATATTTATTAAACGAGGTTTCTAAAAGTTTACAATTGAGGTCAATTCAAAATAACTTGCTGACCTCACATAAATTAACATAGATATAGAAAAATAACTTGAATAAACACTTTTGCAATGCTGGATCGTGTTGCAAGGCAGAGAGCTATGAGATGGTCACTATCTGGCATTATATTTGAAACGCCTCTAAGTTAACTACCGTTAACAAATATGAGACAATATTAGAATATGTGGACACTGACCTCTCACAGTGAAGTTAGCATACGGAGATCGCACTTTCTGGTTATCAGTTATGTTCACAGACAGCCACAATGAGAACTTATATTCTTTGCTATGATCAGTAAAGTTTCAAGAATAATTTGCCGAGTGGTCCTGATAGTTTATGAGTAACTTTGTAAATGCGATGCTCTCGAGCGTATCATAGTTCTTCTGTAAAACAATCATATAAAAATCATATTTAGAGATTCTCAATATTACAACATTCACACAACTTACTCCCTGAAAAAACATCAGAGCACCTACATGAAAGATAATACAAAAGTTTGTATTATAGTGCTGTCTTTATGTCAGATAAGGTGTGTGATACTCTGTGTCAGGGACCTCCTAGTCAGTTTTCTCTTTCATCATTTAGATCCAAGCAAACAAACTATATACAACCCACAATATCAGTTCATTTGATCGACCAGTCTCATAGGTGTAACTGATAATGTTTATGACATATCATGAGAACCAATCTTAGTGCTGTTTTGTTTGAGGACTTACCATACATGATAATACATTGTAATAATATTTTGCTATCTTGTATACATAATATTATTATGTATGCAAGATAGCAAAATATTATTACAGTGCAGTTCACTTAATTCAAACCTCTGGGGACCACAAAAATTTGTTCTAATTAAGCAGAGTCTGAATTAAGTGACATTAGAATGCATTGAGATCTAGCTGAAGAGACCTATTTTCCTTGTCTTAATTAACAGGAGTATTGAATTATAAAGTTTGAATCAACCCAATTATATTGTATTTTTACATATGACAGAATATATATATATGAGATTGTCATACTTCTGCCTTGTTGATCGCCTCTCTTATTGCAGGACAAGTTAAGCACAGGATATGAACATTGTGTGGGTAAAGAACCTCTCCTCTTTTAACTTTTTTCCACTCGAATGCAACGGCTGAGTTAGTCGAAGTTATTAATCCTTTAACTCCCTGCATTGGATCGAGATCTAAAAACATAATCCATCAGAGATAACACTGTCTAAGTCATATGTCAACTTCTCATTTATTAATAGCAGATTGCACCTTCTGCATAGGGAAAAATACGAAATCTTATCTTATCTATTATTATTGACTATTGAGCAATAATTCTTGTGGAACAATTCATCCATCAGGTACTCAAACTCAGCTAAAAATGGAATACCACAGAGCAGTTTCCTGTTCCTGTTATTATTTAGCCTGTGCTCTATCATCATTATACAGCAATGTCTTGGAACCTCTCCTAAACTGAAGTGTTACCCGGCTTAGAGTCAGCAACTACTTTGAGTTTTGCATTGCGTAATGCACTAAGCTGATGCTGCCTATCACATTTTTTACTGCCGATCAATGCATTGCTGCGAAACCTTGGCTTCAAGTTTAAGTTTAGGTTTAAACTGTGCCGGGAGAGCTGGTAGTAGCATTTCATTTTATTCAAATATTATTGCAACGAAAATGAAATGCTACACCACAGCAGCAAACACGACACAGCTTTGTGCGCCACTGCTTTATCCCCAGTGAATTAAATGTGATTTTTCCCCCAGATCAGGGTTTAGCGTTGCAATAGATATCTTTTCCCTTTGGCATTACATTTTGAAACGAAAAGGAATTGAGACTTATTCCCAATTTCTTTGATATTGAAGTTAATGTTCAATAATAAATATTTTAGTGGCTTGCGCAGTATGAGCAGAATAAGATTTTGGTATTGGCGCAGCCCTAAAATCAGGAAAAATCAGGAAAAATTAGTTTTAAGAGTTGTTTTCCATAATCCAAAAAAATCCCCTTCAAGTGTAAATGTCTAGGAAGAATCTGTCAAAAGTTGGTGTGCCTAGCTGAAACAGGACTGGAAATAAATGGAAGATAAAGTAATATACGGTAATCATTGCAATGATAGCACATTTAATGCATTGTGAAACAGCCACAACATACCAGATACAAAAGTCTTATGTATGCTCCCATTCCAATATGGTGTAATGATGAACTGATATCCATGAGTAAAGAAAGTTACCTGCAACAAAAATGTGACATTAATCCAAAAAAATTCCTGTGTTATTTCACTGACAAAGATTGCATTCAGGGCCGTAGTTTAGAAAAAATGGTAGGGGAGGCGCAAATCTTTGAGAGTGTGAAGAAACACCAGGTTGGTTATCGTAAGTTCCTCCTTTGTACCCAGTGCCCAGTGCTGATTCTGACATGGAATATTCAATTATAGCATTTTTAGCCCACTCTATTGAGCATTCTAGGGGGATCGTCCCTGCCTCCCCTAGAACTACGGGCCTGGCATTAATTATCGATAAAATATGTCACAAGATGTTACACAAACACAATTTTGTACAAACACTTTGAGATTGTAAAATTATATTACAGAAAATTTGTACCGGAGTGATCTTCTCATAAATTATCTCCTCCTGTTATTTTCAAGCCACTAGAGCTTACTTTGCAAATGTTGCTACAAGCGGCGAGTTGTGATGATGATGGAGATTTTACTACTTTTTACTCAGTCTTATATCTCTACATGATATCCATCAGTACTGTTTTATTATTATTATTATTATTATTATTACTGTTTATATACTGTTTGAAATAATGTTAAAATTTCATTGTGCACTTAATTGCATTGGAGGATGATATTGATTATTTGATTGCACACCACATCTTAATTGTATTATTACCACATTTAGGAACCTTGGCATTTTATCAGTTGTTGAATTAAAATAACCCTTTGTGTGTCATTTATACAATCAGGCATATAATCCCTCCTGTTAGCTATTCTGGTTAAAATTCATTGGAATGACATGAGGTTATAAAACTTGTCATAACTCAAAAACTAATGGGTTAAGAACATATAAACATCTACTACATAAAATTATTGATCTATCTATCCAATTTCTATCTGTCTAGCAATACCAGAAATAATTTTATTGATACTGAAACACACAAAAAGTGTTTAAATAGACTTATTTTGTGTTTATCTTATCACAAATCCCTCATACTGGTTTTACACAAACAAGATTTATACCACTGGGCAGGAAGTTTGTTTGGATGAGAAATAAAAAAATGATGATGCATCAATGGCTAGTAGTTGGAAAGCTGCTTTGTACTAGCTACTAACCAGAATTTGTAAGGTGCTTTGTACTAACCACTAACAAGCAGTCTATTGATGCAACTATGTAGCTCAATTCAGGAATAAACCAACTTGCAATTTGCCTGTCCTTGTACAAGCGATGCCTAAACTGAACCTGAATATTTTCATGCGAGCTTGATGTCACTACCTTATGCGAACACACAGGGCAAACTTTGATTTATTGAACCTCAAGCAAGCAAGGCTCACTCAAACACATGTATCATCTTATGATATGCAAATATATGTGAGATCAGAATACATAAATATGAATCGAGTGCCAAGCCTATTGGTCCGTGATAAACCATGATTTTGAGTTGGATATAAATATATGGACCTTTATTGCATATGAGAAGTCAGATGGAGACCAGTAATAGGATACAAAAAATGAATATAAAAATGAGATTGCAGCCAAAAATGTGATCTGTGACACATTTCAAAGAAAATTCCCTCAAATGATGGAGAAAATTAATGAAATACAAAACTGCAGATAAAATGAGATTGCAGCCAAAAAATGGAACATCTTAATTGAAATTCCCCTCAAATTACCGGGAACAGTAATGAGCTACAACAAACTGAGAAGGCCTCTCGAAGAACTGAGAAGGCCTCTCGAAGAACTAAGCATTGAGAAGCAGGCAAGTAGAATAAAATTCAAAAATATGACTATATCTGTTCCTAAGTAATCTAAAGATAATACTAAAATAGGACTGTTGTTGTTTCCCAGAATGCATCATGTCAGACAAACAAGCAAGCATGCATATTCAAGTTGCAACCACAAGCAGGCAAGGCAGTTAGCACATCTAGCACAGAAAAAAGTACAGAGCAAATGACACAGTTAACACAGTACTGTTTCTAAATCACACCACACTTACTTACTTACTTAGTCAATATGATTATGATTAGGTCTGAAATATGCATAGTCAATAATATGTAGCAAGCAATTTATTCATTTCCGAGAATTCATGAGCCAGGAGAAAACATAGCTCCACATGATAATTTTGCCAGTGACACATTGCAAAGATTGATAGTGAAATAGCATACCAATGCTATAATTTTTTGGGCTAAACACAGGGTATCAAATGAGGGGTAAAAGCTAATTTTAAATCTCATCTGGTTGTAATCATTCTAACCCGTACATACCTTGGGTGTCCCTGGGATGTGTAAAATCTCTGTTTCCAGGGTTCTGAACATAGATTCAGCAGAAGGAGTGTAATTCTTAGCAGCTGAAGTTCTCTGTTGAGTTAAGAGTCAGGAATCTGCTCAGTATAATACTCTCTTTGATATCTGAGAGCGGTTTCTCATCCTCGGAGTCACTGCCTCGATCCTCTGTACACTCTTCTCAATAGTTACGCTGCAAAAAATAATAAACTTTTTTGAAATCACATGATGTGAAGTAAAAATAATGGTGAAATTGTTGAAGTAATAAATTTGTGTGCCGCAATTGGAACACTATGTAACAGTAAGTTGGTGAAAAATGACTTGCTGGTAGCCATCTATTGTATGCGGTTTATTAAATATAATCATGCTATGTTTGTCTACCAAAATAGATGGCAAACTCCACAATATGATGAATGCACATCTAAACTAGCCTTGTTCAAAAATTTAAAACACCCATGAGTATGATAATGATCAAGGTCAAGGTCATGGTCAAACCAATGGGTGTTTTAAATTTTTTTAAACTTAGCCATGTTTTCACATTATCACTGCAACATTTAGTGCAATCAACTTAATTATATTCATTTCGAATATGATAAATGACAAAGTTAATTTATTTGCCTATGGAACAGAGAAAAAGTCAAAGCTCAAAGTGGTGAAGATTAGAGCTAAAGCAGCAGAAGACAACTACCGATACTATACCGAGAAATACAAGGCCACCAACCAAACCAAAAAACCAAAACCCGTGACCGTGTGAAAAAGGCTACATGTAAACACCGAAAGAGCTCTAACTGACATTACCATTTTGTCACAAAAGTGAGCAAAGCAAACAAACCTAAGAGGGTTAGGTCTGAATTGATGAAACAGTATCAAAAGCCCAATTTGATCGTTTTGTTCAAGAAGTTCACAAGAAATAGCGATAGGCCTCATAGGTAATGAATACTAGGTTCTAGACATTGATAGTCTTGAGGAGAATAAGGCCAGTTTTGCAGCCGATTTAGAATTACAATAACCGATCCTCCCCTTGCTTCTATTCAATGGGCTGCTACAGAAGTCTAGATCAGAGTACTCAATGTGACATCAAAAATAGGAATAATTCATTTATCTCCACTACTGAGAAAATATCAACAACTCACAAGGTGGATGAAAAAGGCTTACTGTGAAAGATCATTCCCTATATGTATCATACATTATTTTCCATTCTAGACTCACAAGAATGATCGACAACAGGACACATACATCAAATGAGTATAGGTGTTTTCTATTGCCTACATATGTTATGAACTAGTTTGCCAGTGGATAGAAAATCCAGTCATCCACAGTCAGAAACTGTAGTAGGCCTACTGTTAGTGTCTTCAAGACCACATCATCACAACCATGTTCCAACGAGCTACTAAGCATTTTGATCATTGACTACCAATCCAGAGTGAGCAATGCAGAGAGTAAGGAAATGTAAGGATCAGCCATAATAAGCAATGAGAAATGCACGACTAACTGGGAGTGAGTGGTGACAAGTGAAACATTCAGTCTACAAGTCCACTAGTCACTAGACAACTCCGCTCTTACTCACTCATATATCCAATCAACACTGTTACTCCTTGATCCAACCAAGTAACATTGCCTAGTCACAAAGATCATGTTACAAGAAATCCAGCCTGTTTATAGAGTCTAATAGTGACCATAGACCACAGTATTATCATCTACTCACTTACTCAAAGGGTGGCAGACATTTCGCCAATGTACATTTTGCCAATGCTACGTTTTGCCAATCACATTTCGCAAATCATATTTTGCCAAAGACATTTCGCCAGTCTTATTTTGCCAATCACATTTTGCCAAAGATGTTTTGCCAATTTTATTTTGCCAATCACATTTTGCCAAAGACATTTCGCCAGTCATATTTTGCCAATCACATTTCGCCAAAGATGTTTTGCCAATCTCATTTTGCCAATCTCATTTTGCCAAAGATATTTTGACAATCTCATTTTGTCGATCATAAATTGCCAATAACATTTCGTCAACCCCAATTGCCAATTAAGGCGTAAAAATATTCATTCCATAAATGCTTCATGATGATGGTAAGGAATGCGTACCGGGTCAACTGTCGGTATGGGATGACACCAATTGTTTTTCAGCGCGCGCAATCAGCACTTATTGATCGTTCCCTCTTCATTGTTCTGGTTTTACTATCCTCATCCATTTTTGCTGTGACCGTTACAATTACCGATATCAGCACCTGTATTTTTTCCAAAAAATTCAGATTTCAGACTATATGTCAACCGCAAATCTGGATTTGTATTTGCTGTGATCTAAAGTTTAATGACAGATAGTAAGCAATATAGTTTGATATTAGACACCATATCTATTCAGGGGGAGGGGGAGACTATGAACGTTTATTCTGCTGTTCAGTCATACATTAATTAGGCACCTACAGAAATAATTATAATAATATGTTATAAGCACACACTGATATACTATAATATAATGTCAATGGTTGAACATCAGAGGTCTATAATGGATGAAAGGAAATATCTTTCCTATTCACATCCATCCTTGACTGTTGCTGGTTAGTTCATGCAATTCTTGCTGGGCTTGTCCATCCAAAGAGTTCGAGCTTAAAACATTTGCAGGCATAGGTTAAGGCAAAATGGTGGCCGAATGTTGCATCTCCATTTCCAAATTTATAACTTTCTCCAGTATTGGCTGGATGTGAACATTGTTAATGTATTTGTGAATGTGAACAGCTTAGCTTGCAAAGAGGCTGCGAAGGAAAACTAAGCGGTGAAAAATTTGTGTGATGGGAAAACAGCACTGTGGTAAATTGCCCTGTTGGGAAAATTGTTTGGTGGAAAGTTAGCAGAACCTGCCTTGTGGCTGTATCTTTGTACTATATGATAACTTGTTTGGGATCTGGTAATAAGACGTTCAAGGGTTGAGCGTAGATAGATATAGGTGGGTTTTCCCCAGTTGAAAACAGACAAAAAATGTTGTTATCTTCTCAACACAACTAGGCAAGGTCGAGTGTAGAACCAATATATATACTTTTACTGGCAACGAAAGTCATCTCATTAGAATTGTTTTGCACTCAGTGCATATGAATGCAAATGAAACTCAGTGCCAATGAAGAACTCACATTCAAACTTCTTCAGGAGTAAGATCACAAAAAATTCTTTACATAAAAACAAATTTTTGGCATGCACATTTGTTGGAATGAGAGTTGCTTCCCCTGTCGAGAGAGAAGATAACCAGGACTTATCCCATGTGAAATAACTAATAACTGTCTTAAAATGGAAAAATATCAAATTAAGTTAAATTTGTATTGTCATATTAGTATTAATAACATACATCTCAAAGGATGCTGGGGACTAGAACGACCAAAATGGTGCTTTGAACAGGCAATCTATAAAGCATCCCCCAGTGGAAGTCAAATTGATGACTTCTTGCCTTGCAGTAAGTAGCAAGCGCGCTATTACACTAGTAAACTAAACAATACCAAACCAAGCTCCTCGGATTAACCATCGACTACAACTTGACATTTATAGTCAAGATATCAATATGGTTGGAGAAAAAGTCAGATCGCTAACCTATGTGCGCACCAATCTCAAGCGCTCAGGGTTACCAAGAGATCTCCTAGTGCGATTCTACACAGGCTGCATTAGACCTAAAATGACATATGGCTGCCCTGCGTGATACCCTTTGCTCAGTTCAACATCGAAAGTGCAGCTCTTATCGCTTGAGAAATTGGCACTCATCATTTCAGTCCAGCATCAGGTGATTACAATGACAGAGTATTTTGCCTTAGAACTCACACCACTGTATGACCATATTGACCAGCAATGGTCCAACACCTCTATTTATTTCCCCATTGCTTTACATGCAAACTATGTTGACTTGTCACCTCAATAGGCCTGCTTCAGGTTCTTTCAATTCTTTAACCAGATCACTCAAAATGATGGTATGCTCCTGGTCTTCCATATTGGTGACTATGTGTTGAAAAACGGTTGTCAGAATTTTTTAGTGGCCTCATATATAAGACCATTGCATTTTGCACACATTTCCGGTCTAATTTACATTAGCCAATCCGTATGCATTGATCTTCCAAAAATGATTTTGCAAAAAGATTTTCAAACTTTAATTCAATAGATTTCCATTGCAAATACACCTGAAAATATTAACAGGGTTCAATATCACTGATAGCAGTGCTTTTGAATTGGCTACACCCTCATTTGTCATCAGCATACTAATCATTTTATTTTGGAGGATGGGTGCAACAAGTTGACCTTCACCCAATTAGAGGTGTATTACCTAATAGTGACCGGACTGACGGTAACGGGTCGTCAAAGTTGGTCACATAAGACCTCTGTCGGTACGCTAGCATGTCGCGAAGTTCGGAGGCGATCCATCCATAGCGTGACTGGCCACGGCCATTTGACCATAAGACCGTTGCCCTCAAAACTCACCTTGTCAGGCTTTGCTCCCTTATTGGTCTCTAAAGTGGTATCTTGCTTTGGTCGCAGCTTACAGATATACAATGTTCATGACCATCATCAGCAAAGTCTGCAGCCACGGCTCAGGTTGTCTACAGACATAAGACAGAAGAGATGTTAAGCTAAAGTATGACGTATACATGTCATTTGGAAGTAACTTTTCCTTGTCAAGCGGGGAGATAACTTCAAATAATGACCCATTGACTAAAGATATAGTTGTTTATTGAGTAATGGGGTGGGGTTTTGACCTTCAGAAATGCATTCAATGAGACACTCATTAATTCAACACACTTAAATCTAGTTAGAGTCTTATAAAGAAGAAGAGAGAACAAGTCCGGACTTGCCCGACAGGTGCAAATTCATGTGCTGTAAGCACCAGGCGAAGTGTTTTATGAGGTTAAGATATAGTATAGTCATATTGATTGAGGATTGGGGTGTAATATTGGGGTTCGGGGTTGGCAGCCTGAGGTATGCGAGCCAAATTTGGGGTTTTGGGGTCAGCTTTTGGGGTTTAGGGGTCAGGTTCGGGGTCAATATTTGGGGTTTGCAGTTCGCAGTTTGGGGTTTGCAGCCTACACTCTGGGGTTCACGGCCTACTTTCTGGGGTTTGGGGGTCATACACGAGGGTTTGGTGTTTAGAAGTCAGTTTTTGGGGTTTGGGGGTCAGTTTTTGGGGTTTGGGGGTCATTTCTTGGGGTTTGAGGGTCAATATTTGGGGTTTGCAGTTCGCACTTTGGGGTTTGCAGCTCACAGTTTGGGGATTGCAGCATGAATGAAGTTTTGGGTTTGCAGCTCACATTTTGGGGTTTGTAGCTCGAAGTTTTGGGTTAACAGCTGGCAGTTTGGGGTTTTTGGGGTCAAGAGCGGATTCAGGGGTCAACAGTTGACGGCATGTTGCTCAACTAACCCAGCACTCTTTTCCAACACATATCTTCTTAGTACCAATATTATTATGTTAACCTAGTTCATACAGGACAAGCCACCAGCCGACCCCCCCCCCCCCTCCTGCCCAACCCTACCGGTGCCCACCAATGTCACCAACCCTTAAATGTTCCATAACCTACCCAGCCAGGTCACTGAATAATGTTTTTCCTTTGAAGTTGCTATAATTACTGCAATCAGCTGATTGTGCAAATTGTCTGCTAGTGCTACTATTAGGTCCAACACCTCTATTTATTTCCCCATTGCTTTACATGCAAACTATGTTGACTTGTCACCTCAATAGGCCTGCTTCAGGTTCTTTCAATTCTTTAACCAGACCACTCAAAATGATGGTATGCTCCTGGTCTTCCATATTGGTGACTATGGGTTGAAAAACGGTTGTCAGAATTTTTTAGTGGCCATTGCATTTTGCACACATTTCCGGTCTAATTTACATTAGCCAATCCGTATGCATTGATCTTCCAAAAATGATTTTGCAAAAAGATTTTCAAACTTTAATTCAATAGATTTCCATTGCAAATACACCTGAAAATATTAACAGGGTTCAATATCACTGATAGCAGTGCTTTTGAATTGGCTACACCCTCATTTGTCATCAGCATACTAATCATTTTATTTTGGAGGATGGGTGCAACAAGTTGACCTTCACCCAATTACAGGTGTATTACCAATGCAGGAAGTACATGGACAAAATCAAAATGCCTGATCATTGCCTGCATTAGCTGCAACCCAAACCACAATCAGAATCTCAACGATCTGCACGGCTAAAGACCAGGGCGGCCACCAACTACAGAACCGAATTACGCAAAAACACTTTGTTACTGTCACATGCTAACCAGGACATCATATCTTACAAAGAATAGATGTTTTAAATTCTTTTTAAGATTCTTTTACCAAATTTTTAAAACACAATCTTTTTTAGTTGTCACTTTTTATATGACGAGACTTTTAAAGGTTTAACACTCATTGTGAAAATCAATCGTCAGATTAAAGATAATAATTGTAATGGAGTACCTGTGTGACATTTTTTATAACAGTAAAACTACACAAGGAATATTTTTCAGACTTCAGCAAGGCTTTGACACCATCAACCATGATATTTTAATTAAAAGATTGCCTTTTTATAATTTTAAAAAGGATGTATGTAATTTGCTGAAATCTTATTTAGAAAACGGAAAGCAATTTGTCAAAATCAGCGATCATTTCAGTATAATGAAATAGGTCGATATAGGAATCCGGATCAGAGATCCGTAATAGGTCCAATTTTATATTTAATATTAATTAATGATTTGGTTATATCCGCGCCAATGTTTAAATATATTCTCTTTGCCGACGACACAAATATATCTTTCCAATGCTCACGAAATTAAAAAAAGGTCATACAATTGAACGATGGTGCTTGAGTAATGAATTGATTTTAAACTATACAAAAACAAACAAATTTTAGATCCTGAACAGTACCATATAAAACTTGGAAATCAGGTTTTAAAGACAAAAAAATAGCACTTCATTTCTCGGCATTCACCTTGATGAGAGCATAGTTATGAAAACAAATATTTTAAAAGTTTGTCGGAAATTGAAGCACATCCTATTTTTAATGCGTTGTGTACAACCATATCATGATATTCATACAATGATCAAATTGTATAACACATTGTTTTATCCACATTAAATTTATGGTATTGAGTTTTATGGTCATGTAGCATATTGTCATCTAAATCACACCTATTCACTTCAAAAATCCGCCCACATAGCTATGTGACCTCTTTCTTTTCTGTGTATCAAATTGTGCCCATTGAAATGATTGTTAAATACAGTAAATTGTTACTTTTTAATAATAATGGCGAGTTAGAAATCAAAACCCCGGCCATAACAGCCACTTGGTGCAAACCTGTTGAATTCATACCAACTGGGGGAGGAGGGGGGGAGGCTCCTTTTGCCTTGCGTGAGAGTTTGGCGTCGTCGCTGCGGGGTGTGGTTCGAATCTTGCCAAGTAGGCTGCGTGTCAGGGCTAGCCTTGTGGAAAGTAGGCTTCATTGTCCTGACATGGTCGCCTCACTATTCCTGGACTTATCCTACCATGCCGCTGCTTTATTTTATTTCACTATTTTAGTGCATTTATTTGAAATACAATAAATTGTTGCAGAAAAAAAATGATAGATTTTCCTTTCCTCTGTAGGCTAGCCCTCTGGCCTGCAGCCATTGACTTCACACGTTATGTCAATGTTATGTCAACAAATAATCTTTTAAACAATATTATAGCGTCCTGTTAAAACAGCTTACCTTCAACCTTGGTTGCCACCACGGCCGTCAGTTTATTCAAAATTCATTCTTCCCAACATTATTTTTCACAGGTAACACGATAATATTTTTTCTGTCAATCTACTATTTAGTTTTTTTTTCTTCTCAAGGCTTATATTGTAAAACATTCTTTGAGAATGAAAATTCTTCCAATAAAGTATTAAAAAACAAATGTGTGCATTCAACATATTATTGAAATGATTTCAATAGGTTCCTAATTGATGTATGAACGAGCAGCACAATAAACATAAAGAGTAATTTCCAGAATAGATATGATGCCATTACTAAACTATATGGCTTACCATCTGACGTTACACATTTGATGATAGCAAATACAAAACCAGATTTACGATTTACGATCTAGTCTGAAATCTGAATTTTTTGGATAAAATATAGGAGCTGATATCGGTAATGGTAATGGTGACAGCAAAACGGGATGAGGATAGTAAAACCAGAACCATGAGGAGGGATCAATCAATAAGTGCTGTTTGCGCGTGCTCAAAACCAATAGGATTCGTCCCATCCCGACTGTTGACCCGGTACGCATTCCTTACCATCATCATGGTAAGGAACGAATATTTGTACGCCTTAATTGGCAATTGGGTGATGACCAAATGTTATTGGCAATTTATGATTGGCAAAATGTCTTTGGCAAAATATGATTGGCAAAATGAGACTGGCAAAATGTCTTTGGCAAAATGTGACTGGCAAAATGAAATTGGCAAAATGTCTTTGGCAAAATGTGACTGGCAAAATGAGATTGGCAAAATGTATTTGGCAAAATGTGATTGGCAAAATAAGATTGGCAAAACATCTTTGGCGAAATGTGATTGGCAAAATAAGATTGGCGAAATGTCCTTGGCAAAATGTGATTGGCGATTTGTGATTGGCAAAACATAGCATTGGCAAAATTTACATTGGCGAAATGTAGCGGATTCCTTACTCAAAGCCTACTACACTTTTGGTTGACAAATACTTTTGGGATAAAACATCGGGTCCAGCAACTTCAACTCATCCCAACATTGGATGCTGAGAAAGTGGCAATATATCACTTGAAATAATATGTTTAGACAACTTACCTTACATTCTGAGTTAGCTTCAGAATCACTGTCAGCAAAAAAAAGCTGTAAATTCTTATCAACATGGTGAAACTCGCTATCCATAGTAGGAGAGAAGAAATGTATCCTTCCTCTCAGTTCAACATGTCTATACTACACTAACTTAACTATGAGTTACCCTAGAAATACGTTAGAACAGATGTGAAATTTAATTCTCTTTCTATTGGTTGAATCTATTTTGGCATTAGGTAACCCTAGATACAAGATTTCTAACATTAAACAGTAGGGTATCCCTGTCGACTTTTCTCGCCGGCAACAGGGGGCACCTCCTAAAATCTCGGCAAAAATCTCGCCCATGACATGCAAAGAGTTAAAATACTGGCTAGACCCTTTTTGTATGTACATGTATTTTCATTGCACCGTTGCACTTTTGTTATCTGCGAGTTATAACATCACTATAACTATTCTAGGTATATGTAAGACCCGTTCGCCGCCACTATTCACAAGCCAAGTCCCTGTGTCAGCTATACTTCCTGTATTTTTTAACTCAGTAAGTGTAAATGCATAATTATTTTGATATAAATTATAATATATTGTAATCTGCTTGATGATAAATTCATGCCGCAATTTGATGTATATGTATTTATTTGACATTCTTTGTAATGCATTGTGTTTTAGCTGATGCCGGTTAAATATTTACACTCTCTCACATGTTATATATACAACTCTCTCTTTGATGTATTTATATCTTGATCTCAATTTAAATCTGGATTTAGCTAATAATTGTAAGTTTATTTTGTGGCAATTGTAATACCTAATTTATATCACATTCCTTTAGTAAATCATTTGTGGCATGTATTTTCTTGTGGCGTTTTTGTTTTGCTTTGTAAATGCAGTAAGTTGTGATGAGAAACTTTCTACTGTTATTACAATTTTATTTATGCATGGCATTTTTGATCCAAAGCTTTTTCCATGTATAACTCCCTAATAATTATGTTGTTTATTATAGAGCACAAATCCAACGCACAATAGAAAAAAAGAAAATTCCACCAAATGTTCCGTTGCTACGTAGTTTAACCAGTGCAATTGATGATCCGAGTACAAAATTGATGCACACGTTGTAATAAAATTAAGCAGGGAAAGTAAACAATCAGCTTGGCTGAATGAAAATGTACATGCTTTCCCCCCAATTGCAAAGAACAATCCATCTGACGCTGTGAATGGAATGAAAGAGCTGCATAACTTGCATCATTTTAAAACTAGTTTTTTTCTTTTCCCACTTATCAGCGAGATAGCAAAATGAACACCAAATGCCGATTTGTCAATTTCTCGTTTTACATGTTCCCTGTTGGATTTGAGAATAGCCATGAAAATGATGGTAATCAACATCCGAAAGGGTTCATGGGTATAGTTATATTTCAAATTATTTCTGTGCATATTGATTTCATGTAAGCAGCTGCACAAGACATTTTCTATGATTAGTGTCGTCTTGTCTTTCACCTCATATAACAATTCAACCCTACCAAATAATTGAATACTTTAATAGCAATGTCATCAGGAAAGACAGCTAGGAATTGCATTGTTGGGTTTTTTAAGCCAGCATTCAAAATATAAACTTATCTTTGACCTAGTTCCTCAACCTTTATATTTGACTTATTGCAATGTTATCTGAAATTTTTCAATTCCTTAGAATACATTGCTCTGAATACAGAGTAAGCAATAATTGATTCGGGACATGGTCGACAGGGCTGCCAATAAATTGCATGGAATAAAAACAAACTTTGTTGAGAATGGCTCGGTGGTCATTAAGGGCAGCAGGCCCATGCCTAGAGGGCAAGGGATTTTTTTGCAATGAAACCCTAAAATTAAGGGTCCCAGGGATTGCTTGGAGCCATATGACAATGATCAAAAGCTTACAACATAGTGCTATTTAATTGTTATCCTAGCTTGGAAGCTTGAATATGAGTGCATATTGAATTGGGATGACAAATAATAGGCATGAGTTTAAACCTAAAGAGAGTAGATTACAATGCTAGAAGAGAGGAGTGAAAAGTTACATACCTTGTAGATTATACTGTTTTTCTTTGAAGAACTTACTTGAAGATTACACCAAGGACTAGGTGTATAGTAGATCTGGCGGCCATCGTGTTTGCATGTGACATACAACTCGTAGTAGCTCCATTTTGCTAGTCTCTCAAGTTGAAACAAAAACTGTCTGACTCTATTCTTAGGATCAAATTCGAAATGGTCATCGAGAATCTTTGGAATAGCTTTACCTGTAAAACATAAACACAGAACTGACGTTGACCTTGGTGTCATGTTTTTTTCATGATTTATCTTATTAAACTTATACAGAGCATTTTTTAATTCAACTGAAAGACAATGTTTATGTCAAGGTCAACAGCAAAATATATTCATTTTAGCTGCAGTGTAATTATTAAATATCACTGTACCATGTTTCAGTGAACACCGTCCAATTTTCACAGATTTAAAATTACAGTTTCAAATAAGAAAATGTACATAATATATCTATGCCTATTCACAATTAAACAGCCAGATGATTGTTTCATTTTCAAATGATCAGCTCCTTTGGTGTTGGAGAGAAAGGTGCGAAGCACTAATCTGAATGATGAAGGGGGACGTTAACTCATGCTGCAGACTACTGAGAATTGAGCTCAATTGATGCATGCAAACTGAGAGCAACATTGCCCCGAATATCGCGACCATTTTCATTTTTCAGTCAACAGACAGCGATAGAACTTGCAATTTAACCGACATTGGCCAACTGTTACTAGATGTCATTTTGTTAGTGCAAATTTTCCTCAACATCAGTGTAGATAGTGGCTATATGTCAACCCTGGCACTAATTATTGTTTTGATACTAAAAGCATTATATTTCAGTAAATGAGTATTAAGCTGCTGTCATGCTAGAATGGTCCACTGCTGAAGCTCAGTTGAAATCAATATTCGCCGGGTGATCATTTTACACAATCACTGAAGAACACCAATTTTTTGAACAATTACAATTCAACATGTAAGTATTTAATCAGTTCCCTCCTCATTTTTCTAGTCTATATCATATTTATATCGAGATAGGTTGAGCTTTTTCATCTCTGTCTTTGTCAGGGCCGTAGTTTAGAAAAAATTATAAGGAAGTCAAAAGTCAGAGGCTAATCCCAAGCATCGCCAGGAAGGGTGCTGCAAGCTCCTCCCCAAGCAATTTAAGACATATAATTAGCAAATGGACTTCCCAGATGAGCTGATTCTGACAGGAGTACTTTTATGCCACTGTATTTAGCTTTCTAGGGGAGGCAGTGCCTCTTTGCCTTCCCTATAACTACGGGCCTGTTTGTTCTAAATGTAGATTTATCCTCACCTGTATCAATTGTAGTGCTCACAACACCCGATCTTTCTTCGTTTTCTATGTTCTTCATCCACAGTTTTATTTCAAAATATTGATTAGGCTCAAACTGGGGGCTTGTTAGCAGTAATGACTTGGATCTAGGTCTTGGATCAAAAGTAACTACTCGTGATTCACCATTCTGAAAATAATAAACATATTTGATCAGAATATAAATATGGATAGATGTTTACGAATAATCTCAACTTCTTACAAGAAAATATGTATTCTACTACCCTTTATGAGGTAACTTATTTTGTCAGGGCATATCACAATTGCTATCAGTGTTCTAAGTTCAAAGAAACAACTAAGATACAATATATTGACTGATCAACTATTCATGGGTGAGAGGGTGATAACTTTATTGTCCAGGGAACAGGTAAATACCAACCATAGTACTCAAATACTGTATGAAAACTTTTCAGCTGAAGGAAAAAAATATTTATGGCATCTGTAAAATCAAAGCGCCCAGGCTGCTGCTTATTTGACTATATTACTCTTGCGATTGGAAATGTATGTGTTTAGGATGTGTTTTTCTTTCAGAGGTGTTGAACCCTTGCGATTCGGAATATCCTTGCAGCAGTCTTGTGTCAACCAAATTCAGGCCTACAGGCCTAATTATGGAATATTGTTAAAAGTAGATGCTATGATATTATCTAAGTTTGGTGAAACTTGAACATGTCTCTCAGATTGAAAGTGCGCGAAAAATTTAAATGATCTAACAAAAGTGTTGGACATTTCTTGTTCATCAATTGATGTCCAGTAATGCTAGTAAAATATATTGAGCACTGGCAAAGGTAAAAGGTGTAAGAACCCTGATAATTCGTTAGTTGGTACCAGGTGATTAGGGATCATTTGTATATTACATATCAACCTGAAGGCTCTATTCTGGTGTAAAAATAAGTCCTTTAGTATATAGTTTGGTGATAGATTGTAGTAAATATGGATACCACTTATATGTGGCAAAAAAAATGATGGTAGAATATAATAGCTGTTTTGTTGTCAAGAAAAGGCTTACAAAGTTGTAGTAGTGTAACTGCCTTTGCAACCTTTCCACCGATATAGGAAACATGGTCATGCCTGATAGCCTGTCATCTATAATGAAACCTAAAAGCTTTGTTTCACGTTTACGCAACTACCCCCTCCCACCACATGAGAAGGAGAACAACCCACCGACATCATATTGAATGTTATGCAGCAGAAAGTGTGACTTATTAATGTTAATTACCATGATATGATTATTAAAGCAACAATAATTGATCACATTTAGGTCTTCATTACACTTGGAATTTAAATAATTTGTGTTACGATCGAGATTTATAAATACTGTGTCATCTGCATACGCAAAACACGATGCAAATAGAGGAAGCTTCAAAAGGTCGTTAATATAAATCAAGAATACAGTTGGTGCTATTATTGATCCTTGTGGAACTCCTACATTAATTGGAAGTATAGATGATTCTTCCCCAATATACAGTACTTTTTGAGAGTTGAGAAGACCAAGTGCCTTGCCATTGATACCAGCCACTTCTAGTTTTTTGGATAATATATTGTGATTTACACAATCATAAAATTATGCTTTACTGAAATTCATGAACATCATAGATATTTTTTTCATTCTTCATTTTGAATTCTAGACAATCTTAGACTATCTTTTGAACTGCAGGCGAGCAAGAAAAACCATCTCTAAATCCACATTGATACTCATGCAGAAATTTGATTTTTGAAAGATGGGAGTGCAGATATAGGTTTATGTGTTTTTCAAAAAGCTTTCATATAATTGGTAGCACTGATATTGCACTGGCTTAGAATGCAAACGTCCTAAATGATGCAATGCAAACTTTCGGTTATAGCACATTTAAAAAATGGCTGTGTTTATCACAGAAATTTACAGAATTATTGTGATTCAATGATTGTACAAAGTAATTGCCTACCAAATGCTATTGTTTTCATAGGTCTTTGAAGTTATCACACCATTACCAACAATAGAACCAGGAAACAATGTTATCAGTTAGGACGATTGTTCTTAAACAAGCAAGGTATTTTGAGAATGCAAATGTCCTAAATGTCCTAATCATAAGAATATTTTACTTTTGACCTGTTTATTTGAGGTTTATAACGGGGTGTAAAAGAAGTAAATTGGATGATTTATTTATCAAATGATACACTATGATCAACTTATCATTTTTTGTCAATCACTCCAGAAAAATTCAATACTATCATGAATGGGAATTGCGTTTTAAATCTATAATTCAATAATCCCCTTGATGATCACGTCATCTAAATCATCCCCACAGATGAACCTCATTTTTAACTTACTTTCTTAACACTTATTTACTTGTCAAGCCGATTTTCTTTGGCCTTTTCTGCGCCCCTTTTTGTTGTTGAGCATGCACCTTGAAAATTTGCTGGCTACGTTCCATCTGAAGACCAGAAACATCTTATCTTTTATATCCTGAAAGTAGCGCAGCTGTTTGATTGGTGTGTGGTTAAAGTTCTGGTAGTGGCGTACATCACCATATTAGTTTTAGTTGAAAAACTATCTGATCTCATAATATGGAAAAAATTTCCATTTAAGAGTTATATGAGCTTCAGTTCCCTGGCAGCTGTCCTTCGGTGACGCTGCACAGGTTATCCATATCAGTGATTGAACTTTGACCAGGCTCCCATATACGCTGTTTGATGGTCAGTATTGCAGTTTAAAAGTTGCAACGCATAGCACATGTGAGAATTGTGATTATACAAGGCGGTAGTCTCTAACTCTTTGGTGTTATACACAATTTGGTCTAAAGGATTAGTTGGGGTTAGGCGTGCAGCTGACCTGCATCGGAACTCACAACATTCTTTGTCTGGTGACTTGAGGGAGATGTTCTATCAAGTGACAGTATTTCCATCCTTTCACAATCTCATCACTTTGGTTTTCAGACACTAACCGTTTCTTGTACACATTATACATAATTTACTGTTGCTTTTCCCAAAGAGTTGGGCTCACAGTATGGGGAACTCTTTTTATGATTCTGAACTAGCTAAATTTCACACTCTGGTAGCTTGTATGATTACACAGTCTGAGCAGTTTACGGTCACCATTTTGCAATAATTACTGAATGATTTTTGGACATTCATTTGAATAATATCTGTTTGTGAGCCGCAGAGGTTACAAATATGGTCTTCTGTTCCAAAAAGAATAAAAAATAGCTAATTTTTGTACATCATTGGAAGCAAATTTACATCAAACCTCACAGCCAGGCCATTTTCTTATTCCAATCTACTTTAAAATTTGTGCTCAATGGCTTCTCACAACCTTTCTCATTGGACCATTGTTTACATAAGGCTTAGAGTGATTGGGTAATCATTTAGGACGTTTGCATTCTAAGTTTTAGTTGAGAAGGGTGATGAGATAGGATCTTTACACGTTGATAAAAGCTAAACTATTTAAGCAAATTAACTCAAACAAAGACCAAACTGTAAAATAAGCTCCAATTTCACCAACTCTTCACAAACATGAGTTTTGAAATTTTCATCATTTAGGACATTTTCATTCTAGGGCAGCGATTGGCCTATAGTTTGATGGATTGTTTTTGTCACCATCTTTGAAAATTGGAGTCACTCTGGCAAATTTCCAAGCTTTTGGAAATGATTCGTCAGCAAGGATTCTATTGAACATATCAGTAAGGATTTTAATAATGAATGGAAGAGTAAACTTAAGCATACGAACAGAGATTCCATCTGCACCTGAAGATTTTGAATTTGGAATGGTACCCAGGTTTTTAACAATGTCCTAGGGTAGAAGTTTAGGGAAAGAACTGAGCTTCACTGTGTTTTTCATAATATTTGAAAATTTGGGAGAATTGTTTGATTTGCAATGGGCGGTGAGATAGTAAGCAATATTGGTAAAGTGTTTGTTGAGTTCCATTGCAGGAATTTGTGCATTATTAGTTTGGATGGTTTAGATTTAACATTAAGTGTTTTCCAAATCTGTCTTGTGTCACCTGCTTTTGAATTCTTTATCAGTTCCTCAATACATTTTCTTTTCTTGCGCCTTATCAAATTAGTCACTAGGCTCCGTTGCTTCTTATATGCGTCCATCTTTTCTTCTTTCTTGAAATTTTCTCTTACTTTCATCTGTGTTTAAACCTCTTCATCTAACCACTTTGGCAATTGATAGATTTGAATTTGCGGGTCTTGGTAGTAATCAATTTAGAAATGATATTGATATATCTCTGATTGAACGCTGGAATCATCTCTCCAGTGTCTTTTTGATTAAAGATATCTTCCCAATTTACACCTGCAAATGCTTGTATGATATTTTTTGGAATAAAATTTGAGAAATCTCGATATTAAATTTTGTGTTCACCTGCCTGTCGTTTGACACCAATTTTCCGTACTGTATAAATCAAATCATGATCGCTCATGGAATATTTAATTAGTCCTGATGAAATGCAACGATCTTTGCGGTTTGTGTAAATGTGATCAATGAGAGTTGCAGTACTAGAAGTTACTCGAGTTGGTTTGGTTATCAATTGGGTTGATGATAAGGGGTTACACATTTTGGTCTTCCAGTTTTTTTCAATTTTACTGTCTAACATGTTGACATTGAAATCACCAAGAATCACAATATCTTCACATATTGCATAACACTCACTCACAAAGTCGGTGATCTTGTCTGCCCAATCTGCATGAGAGCTGGGTGGTCGGTAAACAATTGAAACAAGAAAAAGTCTTGAGACCTGGGGGATATCCTTAATCAGCAAATTATCCTCGTTGAAATGATTAGTGGGATTGATGAGTTTATGAAATTTATGGAAGCGTGGATGTAACATAATAATCCCACACCACCTTTATATATTCTATCGCTTCTCACAATATTGTAATCAGGTATTTCATAAAAACTATCACTATATCTATCATTGAAGAATGTTTCGGACAAACAAAATATTTTGAATTTGTGTTTATACAAGAGATATTTAACTTCGCCGATTTTGGAGGTTAATCCTTTAATATTTAAATGCACTATAGCAAAACTGCTCTTAAAATCAAAAAAGTTTCTTAGAGCCATCGAACATAGCTTCGGCATGACATAAAGCGTGTGCTGATGGCAGGCTGATTCCAGATGATATTGCTTTGTTATTAGAATCAATATTGGTAAATTTGACCCTTGTCTTGTCTTTTGAAGGGGACTGAGATAGAATGGAACAAATCAGTCAGAATACAGGCAATATATGGCACCCATCGTATTCAGAGGCCCCGGACAAATTTGATTTAGCATATATTGGTAATAAATCTGTCAGACAATTTTAAAAAGTCAGCCAGATCCATCACCTTAATGCAAAGTTGTGTTTTAAGGTTTTGGTATGAATCTATTTTGAGTGTTTTCTCTCTGATTTTTGAGTAATTTGGGCATTCTAAAATAAAGTGAATATTTGAATCCGGTATCGCACGGCATTTAGGACAGGATGACTTGTCAGCGATTTTCATTTGGTTTGAGTGCTCTCTGAATGGACCATGACCTGTGAGAATGTTTGCAACGTATGACAGAATTGGCCTTCTGAGTTGCAACAGGGGTTTGGATATTTGACCCTTGATATGTTTAGTAATGGTTTTTGTTTTTGTACATTTCATTGAGTTGAACCAGTTATCTTCAAAAGAGCTGATAGCTTGTTCTTTGATCTTTTGTTTTATGACTGTTCGAGCAATAGGGGGTGGAGTTCAGGATCGAGGGTATCAAGCACACCTCATCAGGGTTTTGAAGGGACTGGAGTGAAGAGAGACTCTCTGTGATTATAGGTATTTTTCTATTCCTGGAACATTCAAGAACCATGGCAACTATTGAAATTCCAGTAATTTCTTATTGTGATATAGTTGCATTTTGAGTTAGTGGAATTGTGATTTCCTCATTAGTACAAGCTTGGCCATCTGATTCTTCTTGTGTTTGTTGGATGAATATACCAGTACCCACACCAAGGTCATGAGATGAGCCATCAGTGTGGACACAAGTATCAAAGTCTTGAAACGGGACAGTTGAGTTTTGCCAGTCTTCTCTGGTTGGGAATGAAAACTCAATATTTGGGTGGCAAAATAAAATCTCTCTGTTTTTGTGGTCATTTGGTTGGTGGATGAGATCAGGAATATGATTAACAATGTTAGTGTTATTATAAGTGTTTGAGCTTAAGAGCATGTTGCTACGAAGCAGACAGTACACTGAGTTCATAGCAGCATGCTTTCTTTTGATTTCAAGTGGGATAATGTTGAAAAGAACCTCAAGGGCTAATCCTCATGTTGTTTTAAAAGCACCAGTTGCCAGTAAAAGAGCGGACCTATTAATTCTTGCAATCTTGCCGGAACATGAGGTTTTTTGGACTGCTTCCCACCAGACCAAAGCACCATGAAGAAGGCCAGGCTGTACTATTGATTGTAGGATCCATAATATCTGTTTCGGGCCGAGTACCAATTTTTTTTTATCACATTTTTTACACATCCATAACATGGACAGAGCTTTTTGAGTTTCTTTGGGTTATGTGTTGTGACCATGTCAATCTTTCGTCAACATATATACCAGGGTATTTATCATGTTTTTGGTTTCGAATCTGATCCTCAAATATTTTGATAATGGGTAGCGAGTATTTTGTTTTCTTTGTTACCAGCAGAGACTCTGCTTTTGTTGGATTCACCCTTAATTCATGTGTTTTGCACCAATTTTCTATGATTCCAAGAGCAAATTGAGTAACTCCTGCTGTGATTTTTTGCTCTTGGTTTTCGATACAGATGACCCTAAATAAAAGTCTCAACTTCCTACCATTCTTGTACAGACGGTAAACTTCTGCCATATTGTCGATCTTTTAGACATCTTCAAGGATATCTGAGTCACTGGTGTCTAGTGGTACACCCTTTATCATTACTGAGTTTTCTTTCAGCTTTATTTGGTCAATAGTTACACGGGAAGATGATCCTCCACCTATTATTAATGGATTTGGCTGTTTCTATATTTTGGAATTGGATCATTAAGTGTGGGATGTCTGTATTATATGAGTATTTGTTTATTATTTCCACATTTGTAGGACTAAAGTTGGTGTTGATTGTTTTCCTAATTTCAACCTGGTTATAGTTTTGATGTAGTGGGCTTCCTTCCTTGAAGCTAACCACAATATTATGTGAACTAACAAAAGGCGTCAGGTGTTTATGTTGTATTTGGTTAGTCATTCCTTGTTTGTTGTTTATTGTGGTGTTGTCATCTATATCCATAAAAGATGTTCTGGGCTTTGAGCCATTAGTTGAATGTTAGAGTTGATGCGTACTCTTAGAATTAGATTTGTTTTGTGGAGCAGCATGATGAATCTCTTGTGGCTTCTTCTTTGTTGCACTCGCATAACTTAAAGTGCCTTTGACTTCTTGAGACAGTGACTGTCCCAACCGTTCCACTTTACGATCTAAATCCTCAGAGGCCCACTTAGAGTGTCGCTCAAATTCATCTTTTTCTTTTTTTTCTGTCAGTGATGTGAAGTTTGCCGAGCATTTTATATTGAGTTTCCATTCTATGTTAAATATCAATAGTAAAAAGCCAACTGTATTACTAAGCTTTCAGCATGATTCGCATGATGAATTACTAGATTTTGGAATCTCTTTAGGATCTGTCGCTCCCTGTTGGAAAGTTGTTTGAGAATCTGTATACGCTTGTATTTTTGGATTGATCATATATGTTTTGATGTCAGATGTTGAAGTCTCTGGTGAACCTGAGACCATGGTGTCTAAAGCACTGATGCAGTGAGCTTTTAAATTCTCATCGTTAGCATCTTCCTCGTCTTCGCTGAGTGCATCTCGACTAGACGATGCTCACAACAAGGAATGTGTACAGAAAGTTTTGTGTGAGGTGGAAATAATTCCGAAAACCTTATGACGTCCGAAGAGGTTTAAGATTTTAAGTGTCACAAAAAGAATGGTTAAGGTTTGGTTACTAGTTCATTTTTGAAACAACCCTAACACTGATTCCTCATATACGGGCAATCAGCAAAAGTTTAACTTACCTATCTTAACTTAATAACGCAACTTGTCAAGTGATCTCAAGAGAAATTAAGGGAAATCTAACAAAATTTTGTTTTGCCCGAAAATTCAGATGTTAAAGAAAAAGTCTAGTTCTGTATAGGCATGAGACAGTGTTATGAAAGAATCACAGTAGAGGGTTTGTTGGTGCAGCCCATGTTGCCTACTGATTCATATTTTAGGTCCGTAGTCCAATCCAACAAACAACTATGCTTTATAGACATTGAGTGCTGTAAGACACAAACAAACAGCACCTGCTACATGTCGTACAACACCTGTCGCCTGCGAAGTTCTTCAGTGCCCATTCAGAGCAGGTTAAATTTTTGTAATGATATAGCTGCCTAAATTTTCATAACCAGATGTAAGAGTAGGTGGAGATTCTAAATTTGGATACCATTATGCTCTCAGCATATTCTATGGCAATAAGCCTCTAATGAAGGTAATCATAACTTTACAACTACAGATTTGGCAAAGAACAAAACCAGCAAAAGAAAAAAAAAGGAGTTTGGATCACTTATGGATACTGTTGATGACAAACTATCTGATCACCAAAATTAAAATTACAAACAGCTCAAAAATTGAATTGAATAAACATTTCTCATTGTGTTGTTTATTCTATCCATACACAAAAGGACCATTAACTCAGTTTATTAAAAGCACCAGTACTTTATCGCACTCTGCCAACAACATGCAGAGACTAGCAAGATATTTTGAGTATTGCCTATCACTTAAATGTTCAGGCAGACTACTCTACAGAACAGCATTGACTCTCTCGGAGAGCAAAGACAGTCTGAGCACTGATATATCTCCAAGGCTTAGCGCAATGTATATGACCCTGAACAAACATATACAAATCGTTCAGCTGAACAATTTCTCATATTTGGTTGGTCCAAACGTATGCTACGGTTGACCCCTTTCAAACATTTGTTAAGTAGCTTGCCTGAGTTATTGCCAGAACTTTAGCTAGATCCAATTACCCGAAGTTATACACTGATGTAATTTCCATCAAATAGCCATACTGTGTATTCTACCAGTAACCAATGAATTCATATCCATGACCCAGAGCAGCTTTAACATTAACCCAATCAATGTCAGCGGTGTCATATTGTACTCATATGTATATTGTATAAAACCACAAATTATATCAGTTTTGATAGATGGCAATAAATAAATAAATGAACTTCACTTTTACTCTCAACCTTCATAACATTAACAATAGAAAACCCACCTCGAATCCGCAGCTCTTGCATAGGATATGAACATGATGCTGTTTTAGTTGCCAAAGGCTCACAGTCCAGTTCAATAAGATCGAGATTTCGTTTGGATTCGTCTCTCCCCTAACTATAAATCCTTCGACATATTCGGGTTTAGTAAGACCTGAAAACAAGGTAACAACAATGTTAAAGCAACCTGAAAACAATGTAAACACAACTTAGAAGCCACGTAAAAACAATATAAGGTATCGAAACAGACATATGCTGTTGCACTGTTTACAACCAAATTCAATATCCCTACTTGTAAATAAGCTGGATGACTGAACCAAATGAACAGAGGTTTGATATTAGGAGAAATCAGGCAAATTCTGCTTCACCCAAACTATATAAAATTAACAGCCAAAGAAAGCTAATTTTTTTCCAAGAAGATACCTAGTTGATATTCATGATAAATAGAGTCTTCAACATAATAGGATTGAGAACTTTAGATCAATTCAATTCGATTCTTAATTTGTTGACTTACTTCTTTTTTGTCGTAAAACTTGAATTCTTTCCTACTCCAATCCCCTCAATCAGTTCCAAGCTATAAGCAGACATAATGAATGCTGCCAATTGATCTCAGAAAACAAAGTTATGCGCAGCCTCAATATTTAAATTAATCTCTTTGAAGATTCAATGATGCCGCTGCACTGAAAGTGTTGCAACATTTTTCACAAGATCCCAATTATGGCTAATTTAATTTTTGCAGCATACGTACTTAGCCTTCATGCAAGGCCAACCAAACCACTTGACAATGAGGATGATTTTGACAGCGAAAAGCTGCAAGCTTACCTTACAGTGCCACTAAATTTTGTAGACATTAATATCAACTGAATTACCTTCAGCCATACTCCTGGTATGAGCATGTCATATGTGGTACAGAAGATAGAGAATAAGTCCCTGAGTAGTTTTCAAAATATCAGGGAGCCCAGAGAGGGCAGATTAGAACAGGAACTACAAATAGTAGCCTAAAATGATACATGAAAGCAATCATATATTTTTATTGTGCATATTCATTGCGAACTACTTGACAGATAAATGGCAATGACAATGGTACTGTAAACACTTGAATGATTGTTTGAATTAAATTGACAGTCCTACTAGGCCATGTTTACTATGGTTTTAAAGATCTTAAATAGAAAAGTCATTAGGGCAACTAACATAAAACTGGAAAAAATTGGGATCATAGTGGATCATAGTGATTTATTGCCTCCTCCTGACCACTATGATCCACTATAATCCTTGCTAAAATGATCAGGAAAAAAATTAGTTGCTATTTCCACGATTTTCATTATTTTACTATTTTCATTTGCCCTATGATCTCACAATATTTGATTTACTTGGGTAATATCTCCAGTTTTCCTATATGACTTACCCTTCAAGATTACAGTTTAGAGAGCAGTTTATTGGTAAATCTGTCAAAGACATTTTATAATATTGTTTACAAATGCTATGTAGATCTGCTCTGTTCTGCTAGTAGACATGAAGTTCAGTAACAAACAACGTTAGGCTTTTTAAACTCCATTTGCCTTTATTATATAGTAGCTGCGAGGAGTTGTACGCTTGTTGTTTTTGTGGAGCACTGCATTTATTTTCAACCCCAAAGTTTTCATCTGTCATCCACATTCGCATCAAATTTTGCATAGATATTCATCTGGTGTATGTCTGCTGTTCCCTAATAAGAGTTATTACCATGACCATATTTCGGGCACAGAAATTGTCACAACACCACCATATCATAACGTTAGGGGACAGTTATTCAAGCAGTGCTTTAGGTCAGATGGTCAAGCGTATAATGTAATATTGTTGAATTTTGTTAAATACTATTGACATAAAGGATCAATTTTTCGTACTCAAAAAGAGTGTAACAGATGGAATGTATGTTTACAGGAATCATTTATCTGTTTAATTTAATATGTTTTCTATGCACTTGCGATTCATTTGATGTACCTTTTTCATATTATTTGTTTACCAATTTTTATCCTTCTGTCAACAGAAATAATTTGACTGTAATTTGATTTTGGTTTTTACAAAATAAATACAGCATCTCAACCAAGTTTTACTTATTGGGGCCAAGTTTCAGTATATGGGGCCAAGTTTTATATTTGGGGCCAAGTTATACTAATTTGGGCCAAGTTCCAGTACTTGGGGCCAAGTTTTATATTTCGGGCCAACTTTCATATTTGGGGCCAACTTTTACTTATTGGGCCAAGTTTTTCTAATTGGGGCCAAGTTCTAGTAATTGGGGCAAAGTTTCATTGCATGGGGCCAAGTTTTATATTTGGGGCCAAGTTTTACTAATGTGGGCCAAGTTTCAGTACATGGGGCCAAGTTTTATGTTTGGGGCCAATTTTCAGTACTTGGGGCCAAGTCTTACTAATTGGGGCCAAGTTTTACTAATTGGGGCCAAGCTTTACTAATTGGGGCCAAGTTTCATTGCATTGGGCCAAGTTTTATAGTTGGGGCCAAGTTTTACTAATTTGGGCCAAGTTCAAATACTTGGGGCCAAATTTTACTAATTGGGGCGAAGTTTCAGTACTTGGGGCCAAGTTTTACTAATTGGGGCCAAGTTTCAGTACTTGGGGCCAAGTTTGGCTCGGGCCAAGTTTGGCTCGGGCCAAGTTTGGCTCGGGCCAAGTTTGGCTCATGCCAAGTTTGGCTCGGGCCAAGTTTGGCTCGGGCCAAGTTTGGCTCGGGCCAAGTTGTCGCGCTTCCCATCTCAAGTCTGTAAGATCCTGTCATGTCACTTTGGCTCAAAAACATTCTATGTGTTCAATACCGTTAAAGCACGAGGACAGCTTGTTTCGTGCCCAAATACATAACACAACATCAAAACTGTAGAACTGTAGACTTATATATATAGCTGATAAATATGGACACTTCTTATTTTGTCAGAACGTACCAAAAGGTTATTACGACAGACTAAGATATGAGATGAACTTAAGATCGCAACGAGGTAGGCTTGCAAGCTTTGTTCTCTGTTGGTCTGTATATTGGGGAGAGTGAATGTTGTATTGTTGTTCTCAAGATGGCCATCGATAGACTTACCAAGATGGCTGCCAATAACATGTGACTCGGGAGTTGTCTTCACAAGATCACAGGTAACAAAACTCTTGATTATATGACAGGTGGGGGTTGAGGTAGGTTTTATGTGGTAATGCAAAAACAAGAACTAGCTGCGACCCACAGGTCAAACCAAGCTTCCCTAATACCTGTCAAAGCTTGTACAGCAAGCCAGGCTGTGTTTGAGGATACAAATAGATAAAATTGGTACTGTGATTTATTTCAGAACAAGTAACTTGTGTGTATCATTCAAAAGTCTCAACACAAATTGAAATGAGCACACACAACCATCTGTGGCACAAGAAGTTTAAGTATCAAATACAGCGTACATCCCTTGTGGTACTGCAGGCCAAGTTTAATTGGCATCATTGTTAATAGCTGTAATAGTGTTGTTGACACTTGACAGCAAAAGCCTGTAGTGTTTTTTTCTTATCTTTTAGATTGTCTTCTGGGGTTTTCTTGTAACTGGCTCTAAACAACTGACTCTGTAAAAAAACAAAACGATAATCCAAGTAAGTGTGAGACAAGTGCCAAGTATCTAATCTGATTATTTTTAGGTCAAGGCCATCTAACCCTAAATATTTTCGAAGGCTATAAAAAGCACCACATTCGAACATCTTTGATGCGTTAGAATTTGGAGCGCACCAATACAATGCAGTACAATAACACTGAAAACACCTAAAAGCACCAAAACAACAATGTTAAAACAACCTGAAAACAACGTAAACACAACATAAAAACAATGTTACCTTCAGGTGGTTGGCTTCCTATTCCATGAGTTTTTCTTCTACTTTTCTTACTTTTGAAACTTATACCCACACTAGTACCTTGCTTTCTTCTCTTTTTTCCTACTTTTGAAACTGTTGATGGAAAATTTAATAAGAGATTTAAAAATTGTGCATTCCATGCATTATTATAGTTCTTAACAATCTAACAACCACTGCATGATCAAAATAAAATGTAGTAAAATGAATAGTTTGGTTGTTCTGGTTGGTTTGCTGATGGTTTACATGTTTAAATTATTTACATGACTTACATGGTTAGTTTGCATGAAGATTCAAAATGTGAAGTATACAATCAAAGCACACAGAATGAATTAATGTTGTTCTTATCTGTCATAGATTCAATAACCAATATCACTAGCAACATGAAATATATTATCTTGATTAATCAAAATGCCGAATCGCAACCTAAATTTGAATCATCTTGTCCCCATGTTAATTTTAAGTTGTATCAAAAGAGGTGCATTTTAGTCAGTTGAAGTTGAGGGACTTTTTAAATGCTAACTATTAAGAATATTATATCTATATATAGAATATACTATTACCCTTTGGATCGTCTGTTTTAGGGCTTTCATCTAATATTCCAGCTCTGCCTGAATCAACATCTCGCATTACTGGTGAAATAAATGGACATTATCAGAGCTAAAACCGCTGCTGCCAGACAACCAAATGCGTGCTTTCTGAATTCTGCATAGCACAAAACTAATATTATGAGGCTGCAAACTCAGCATTGTCAAGTGATGACAGTTAGCACAAACTGATCGTCAACAAGTTTATGAAATTATTTATCAACCATCTCATGTGACATAGTTACTGTCTTACTAATTAAAATTATACACGTCATCAGCTAGTGCATTAATTTTATCCCCAATTTTGAAGATCAGTTCGTGCAAATTAAGTGCCAATTAGGTGACAATTCTTAGATTAAAGTCGCAATTAGAATTATCTTGAAGCTATACAGAATTCAACGTGCACAAATTTGCCTGAGTGGCAGCAGTAATTTAAATATGCAAATACAGTGAGGCTATTTACCATTGGTCTATTTGAACCCTTTGTTTTAGAGACATGGCAATACTATTGACATGAGAATATAAGTTTCCCATCAAATTGATCAACTTATTGGCTCTGATGACATCACATTAAAGTCTTGACTTTGTTAACATCATATAAAGCTATGGAACAAACAATTCCTTACTAGCCAGTTTTGATAATGTAAGGAGTTAAGGTTAGGGAGTCAAGGAGTTAAGTGATTATATTTACCTTGGATAAAGCTGAAAAAATGGAACTACGCACTAAATAAACATGTAGCAAACGAAATAGGAGAATGCAAAATTCAGGGATATAAAATGATTGTTCTTGTCCGAAAGTTTTTAATCAAGCAGATAGAGCAGTGAACAAATCTTTGTACAGTACTTGTCAAATATGATCCAAGCTCCACAATCCAACGTGTTTGAAGTCAATGAACTGATTACAATTGATATTAAATCAAGCCATAAATAGAAATGCAATGAATTACGAGATAAGGATGATATGAAACCTTGATTCAAAAAAATATATCAATTGAGATGAATGAATTGAGAAAGAGTCACAGACCAAATTTGTTTAGGGATATTTATTCAATGGGATGGAAATTAAACTTTATTTTTCTGTAGTCTTACAGCTGCTCATTAAATGTGGTGAACTTACATTTTAAAGAGGTAACAGCTGACAATGACAGCAAGTAATAAACCAAATGAGCAGATCACGGTGACGATGATTCCCGAAGTATTTGCAGGAAGAGGAGCAATAGTGGGATCGCCTGTAAATGGTATGATTAAAGGTTGATTAATGGTTGATCAAAGGTTGCTTAAAATCAGGTGTATTATCACACGCCACCTCCTGAAGCATGGGAGGCGAAATATTAGTGCCCTAGCAACAGGCTGCGATTTCTGTGCCAGGTCGCTCTCTGTCTACACCTTGGGGCCATCCCAACCCAAGTAGTGGGATTCGATCCCATGACTTTAAACAGTTGCATGCTAAAGGGTCGGCAATCTTACTGAGCCACCTCCCTAGCCTCATATATATATATATATATATACAATTACTAACAAGGGATGGTGACTTAATGATTGCCTACTCTTCTTTTCAGAAGCACAGAACAAACAATGTACAAAGTGTATATTAAACGTGTAAGTAACCTAGTTGCTAGATGCCACATCGACCATGCAAGGAAGGAAAATTTGTTAATCCTTTACTCATACCAAAACGCAATGCTCTAAGAGTGTCGGAATTTGAAGGTCCCTAGGAATATATCTAACCTAATATATGAAAACTCACAAGTATATGTCTAAATGTATTATAAAGTATGAAGCAGGAATTCCCAAATAAAAGGTTTTTCCAATAAATAAAGTCAACACTTCTGTTTAAGGTCATTATTCCTCACAGGATGGTCACCGAGATTTGAAACTTGGACCTGTATATGAGAAAAAAATGGAGAATCCATATATCAGGTTAGATATACTAAATATTCATAATGTGTAAGACAAAAACAACTACCCATAATCAGCCTGTTGTCAAAATTTTCGTCACAAAATCTGTTATCATTTACTTGATGTAGCTTAAAGTGTAACACAACCTTATGGCATCAACATCTTCTGATTATTTTTTTTCTTTCAGTCCTTTTTCTTCACATATATTTTAATAGCCACAGTATTTTCAATTTTTGAATGATGTAACAATTCTTTATCCACCATGTCAAAATAATCTATCATACTTTTACTACATGTAGCCTAACTAATCTTGATTTCTGTTTTGTCTGTCTCAGAGGTCAACAAGTTGCCTTTAACTATCTGCTATTTGTATACTTTCAAGCCAGCCTCTATAAATAAATAAATAAATAAATAAATAATAAAGCTGCCTGTATTGTGTATTTATATATAAAAGGTTAACAGATTTTGGAGATGGTTTCACCTGTTTTTACACCTAAAGTAACCTACTGGTAAAGTGATTGTGAAGGAAGGTTTTTGGTATCATTCTGAAGTTCCCAGTTTAATTTAAAAAACTGCAATAATGTTCACTAACCACATATTGCCCAGTTTCATTTTCACTCAAAGTTGAAATGTGAAGATACTAAAAAGATATTATTTGTATGATAGTATATACAAGAAAGTACTCAGTGACTTATATGGCTTTTGTAGTTCAATAGCTGCAGGAATTATCATCTCATTGTTTGAATAAATATTTAAACCAGAGTTATTACCCCACAAATTTTATATACATATAGAAAGTCTTTTGTTCTACTTTTGTCCACAGGTAATTTAGAAGAATATAAACAAAAGACAGTGGGTATTCTAGTTTGCCTCAGCTGATGTGTCTTTTGATTGACGCCCACCAGTTTTGAATTCGACACACCATGTGAGTGGATTGTTGTGAGCGACGCAGCAAGCAGCAATAAAAAACTGCTCTGACATTGTTTTTAGTAAAACCTATACTAGTAATATTTAACAAATGATAAAACATTCTCACCGAGCGCGGAAAAAGAATAGCAACTCCAGGGTAATAAGGTAACTGGTTCGGAATTGCCCTCTCATGTTCAAACCTTCCAAAATGAAGAGTTGCCCTCTCTCTTCGAATTTTCACAGGCTTTGATATGATTGGCCCATTACATCTTACTTTTTTCTTATTGGCCTGTTCAATAACTTCATACTGATTACAATATCTGTGTTGGGGAACACTGAGTTAGTTATCGATATTGCTAGTAGTCAACTTTCTGAACAGCAGTCAGACTCAGTGGCACCAATCAGTTACTTCACAGACACATAAGACCACGATGAAGAGATGATGAGCCAACTCAGCTTCACAAGAAGAAGAAGAATGAAATTAGAACAGCTGTGAATGGACTTGATTGAATCAATTTGTTGTAGCTCTCAGGTAAATAAATGTTATTTAGTATTTATATTTGGTACACTACTATTCTACTACTCAGTTGTGAGTGAAAAATGAGTAGACTAACTAAGAAGTCTAGCTAGTAACTGTTAGTTACTATCACTACTAGTAGCTTTCTGTAGTTTGCCAATGGTACCAGTCCAATGTACATGTGCAGTGTAATATCAAGCAAGGAGAAGGACTCCTAAGAGTTGTAAGAGGGGGGGAAGTCTCATACAAGTCCAAGGAGTTTACTCCTTACTCCTCGCTTTGTTGTTTGTTGGTGGTGGCATGTTTAGGTGGGCAACTCTCGTACAACTAATTGTCTAGAACTGTTATTGCTAATCTACTATGGCTACATGTAGGCCTACATACTTTACATTGTAAGGAAATGCCCCCTCTCTTTACTACAACTACACTACAGCCTATGTAGGCTGGGTCTTGTATTTGTATAAAGTGTGTGCATAGGCTTTGCCTCGGCGCAACTGACGGATCATTATTGCTTTATGTCAACCATTCCCAACTGTCTGAGACTGGTGGGGTCACCCTTAAATACAAACAGCAAAACTATATACATCTTAGTATACACTTTATTTACTGATCAAGCATGCGCATATAAGACCAAGTGGTACATCATCATCTAGCTTAGTAGGCGAGACCTGCTTTTAGCTTCGTTCGAGAATTGGCCACTAATCAATTGAACTATGCTCACTCTTGTGTGAACTATTTGCGAACAAATTTATCTAAGGAGCGAGGATATTGAGCATTTAAGTTGTAATGATCTTTTGGTTTACAAAGCACAGCTCATGCTAATTGAAATATTCCCTGGTCTATAATGTAATAAAGAATATACCAACCCCGATCACCAGAGGAAGGAAACCAGTGCAGACCTTGCCTTTTGCCAATGGTATTGAATTCAAATGATTTGTTGGCTGTACAGAGTCTCAACTGCATCACAGTGGTCATTTCATTATAATAAGCAGTGATCGGGGAGGGGGGCGGATTGCATATAATATTACATGTGTGGGCTCTTTGAGTTGCAAGCATGTACTTCGCCTTAATTCAAGGTCAACCACTGACAACCATTGGTTCTAGTGGTCTGTAGTTGGAGAGTAGAGAAATTGGTTACTGAGAGAAACTAGACCATTGCCAGCTTGCACACAATTGCAAAAGTTTCCCAAATGTAAATCTTCATCAATAGAATGGTGTATTCAAGTGTTGTAGCGGTACTAGCTCTCTAGAGTATAACGCTGGTTTAATTATTCGTCTTGTTAATTTGGGAAAAAAGTAGATAGGCCTAGATACAAGAAATGACTCCTTTTGATTGCAGATTTTTTTGTATTTTAGTCTACATTGTAAAGCAACACAGACCGCAGAATAGTACTGAGAACAGTACAATGAAGAAGAGAGTGTTTGGGTGGTTTATAGCAGATGTGATACAACTCGTAGTATCAATAGTCGTTCAGCTTACTCAATTCAAACAGGTAAGCAGACAATAAAATTTTCAATTTCGGTTGTAAAATTTGATTAAGTTGCAGCAGGGAACTGACCCAGAAAGGCTTGAGATGGCTGGGGTTATAAGCATCGATATCTCCACTGTTACACTTGCATCGAGCATCGTTAGTAATATAATGATATAAATGTCAGGTGACATGTGTAGGCTAACTGATGATAATTGCGCCGGTGTAATCGTTGAAGTATCATGGCATAAATTTGGTAAAAACTGCTTGAACACTGGCAGGCCTCAGCAAGAATTTTTCATTGAAGCCGGCCAGTTAGTGTAATTAGGAGTTCAGTGACTATCAGAGTTGTGCTCTTTTTTTCATAGAGGGAACAACTCATTCCATCTCGCAACATCAAGTCACCTCTTCCCTATATTCCACCCTCCTTGCCACAGCTCATTATCTTGAATGATCATTTTAGTTACAAATTTGCTGGCGTTATGTGCTGATCAAACCTATAGATCGAGTGTTTCCATTCCAAGACACCAGATATAAAATTTCACAAACTTCTTCACCAACGGCTGGCAAATCTGTTTCCATCATAGGTCTTTCAGTGTTGTGTTATTTGTAATTTGGCAACATGCTAGAATCAGGCTCTCAATGCAGAGAAAATTGAAGGGTCCAGGGATGAACCTTGTAGCAGCAAAGCCATGTTATAAGACTGCAAATAATTTGAATGCAAATAATGTACTTAGGACATTGGAATGTATTATATTCATACTTTATCACATCATCAACTAAATATTTGTTGCAGAGAATACAGGAGAAAGACTGATTCAGTATGGCATGATAATGGCAGAGTTACGCATCAGAACCTTTGGTGGTTTGAATTCTGTCCTGAGAAATCTTGATGTACCGAGTGAGTGTCTGAGTGTCAAATAGTTACATTATTATGATTCATGATGGGTCATGATATACTCTTCGCTACCCTGACGCAGTGATCATTTGTATTTGATTGACCAAATCAAGGATACCATCGGTAGCCTAATTGGTAACCATATCTCATACTCATTGAAAGACTCCCCTCCCTCCCTCCCTTCACCTGCTATCTACCTTATCAACCTAATTAGTGGTTAACTAATTAGTTTGATAAGGTAGATTGCAGGTGAAGGAAGGGGGGGGGGTGAATGAAATGATAATGAAATCTGTCTCTTAAAGTATTGTCAATTGTTCGAATGTGGTTATCATGGGGCATTTAACTTCCCAACATATGTTGGTGTGTGGGTAATTCTAGGTCACAGGCCCTAAATAAAATTAAACAGCATAAAACTTGTTTCTAATTTATAGTCAACTAAACGTATAGCCTTGGGAGTAAGTATTAGCTAAAGTTTAGTTTAGCTAGTCTTGAGATGACTTAATGTAAGCTAGCATTAAATTTTGGCTAGTGAAGGTTGAAGTCCATAAAAAGAAAAAAAGGGTGGGCGTATGTTTGCTACTCTTGAAGCTAGCTTTTTCAAGCCTGCGCAAAATGAAGAAAATTTCCTCCTATGAATACTTTACTCCTCTATGGAACTTTTTATGAACATTATATCTGCTTGATTTTGATTACTGTAACTTACATTTTAGAACGTACCTGAGGCATTGGATTAGCAGGATGTTGGCACCTATTGACATTTAACTACCGCGTCAAACAACTTGAAGGCAGTTAGTGTAGGAAGAACAAGTATTCATCAGATAAAGTGGTAAGCTACTCTCACACTACTCTGTAAGTCTACTCATTCTTCACGACTGAGTAGTAGAGTAGTACTCTACTACTCAGTCGTGAAGAATGAGTAGACTAACTAAGAAGTCTAGCTAGTAACTGTTAGTTATTATCCCCTAGCAGGTATTGCTCACTCACCTGGTGAGCGATCAGATTGTGATTTTGGTTTTTAAGTGTTGTGTTATTTGTAATTTGTTAAAATGTTAGAATCCGGCTCCAAATGCAATGATCTCAGTGCCCTAACTTCATATCTAGATCTCTCATTTCTTCATATAGACTCCCTACTCCGCTAGAAGAGTAATTTACTGCAAATCATCTTTAGACAACTATCCTGAATATTATGTAAGATCAAGTTTATCGTCCTATTGTATTTAGAGTGATATATGAATATCTCAAAAAACTCAATATTCACACCCGTATATATATATAATATGTGGTTTTAGATCAGAAGATGATTTGATGGTATTCAGTAGCTAATAAACCATGGCTTCCCGCCAGAAATTGCCAGAAGATTAAACCGTGAGTTACTTCAATACCATTGGACCCCACTTTCAATGATGGGATTACTCTAGTGGAGTAATGTTAGTTCAATAGGAAAAGTTTGCATTTCGAGAAAATGGCTTGAAGTAATAAAATTATGGCTAGCCAACATTTTCTCAACTCCGTCACTTGACATTAACTTCCAGTGGGTGACCTCACGTTCAAAGTTTTAAGATACTTGGGTTTTAATGAGCTGATTGGATGGTTGTGACAGGGTTGTCACATCCAATTCTTGAGAAAGGCACCCAAGTGCCTTCGGAGTTCACCTCTATTACAAAAACTAAGTGCAGACAACCATTGCAGTACTAACAGTCTGCTGAATAACAACAAAAAAAGCATGGCTGTAAATGCTGTTGGCAAATTCCCATATGATTATAATATAAGTTGTATGTCAATTAAAATATTTTCACCCCTGCATTTCCGGTTGCTCCAATCCTAGTAAAATCCAAGTAAAACGATGTTGTCTTGTGTTGATGGCTGGAGGGGGAGCAGCTCTAAATATATGCAAATTAGATTAAAATTTTTCTTGAGGTAGAGAATGTTTTACATTTTGTCACCATGCTCAGTAAATAACCTAACAAAGAGTCAAGTAGATGTCGAGCACATAGTGCTTGCTTTCCAATCTAGTCAATTCAATGTCACAGTGTATGTTATGTCATTATCCCTATCGTTTTATCCAATTTTTCTGCATTTGGATTCGCTTCTGGTGTCACCAGTAAAATGGGAGGAACTTGAAATGTAGGCATTTATCACAGAACTTGTAATGGTTCTGGATCAAAGAAAGAAGAAATATGTCTTCATCCAACCAACTTAACATTAATGATCGCCAACCACCCAACCAACGCTACTCCATATTGAAAAGTTTCCCCACTCCTGATTGCTAAAATGAATTATTCTGAGCCATGATTTTTGCGTCATATTGTGTACTCTGATCTAAACTTCAACAGTGCCTCTGTTAGAAGGGAATTAGGGGGGGGGGGGGGTTATTGTATGACACCTGAAGCTTTTGAACAAACCATCGGAGTGAGCATTTGCTAATGTTGTTTCACCTTGGGCCTGACACTGAGCTTATATATATTATATCTGCTTTCGCTTTGCATACTTTTGTCTTCTGTGATAGTATGGTACTTCAAAAAGTGCTGTTTTGATGTGGCCGCGTGGGCCTACATACATCTCAATTCGGAGTTTAGTGGACAGTCATAGCTTCATCATATTCTATAGACGGCATACAATAGATAGCTGTCAGGAGGTCATTTCTCACAGATATACTCATATATGGTGTCCCAAACTCCGCACATAATTTTTTTCTACAACAATCTTACCGTTTTTTTACTTCACATCATGAAATTTCTACATACAAGATTATTTTTTACAGTTTTACTATTTGGAGGAGTGAACGTAGAATGGGGACAGTGACTCAGAAGATATACGACAGAGTATCATACTCAGCAGTTTTCTCACACCTTGTCACCCACCACCAATAACTCCAGCTTCAAAGAAGCACACTCTGCTGATGCTCTCTTTGTTACACTTGAAACTGAAGTTGTGAAGACACCAGGGACAAATACCCCCCCCCCCCCACCCAAGGTATGTATGGGCTTGAATGATCACCAATGCTTATCTATCAATATTTTGGGAGTCACCAGCAAAATTATTATGTCAAACAATGTTATCCTCTGATTCATGATTGTTGCTACATCACTTAGACGCGTATAATATATAGTTTTTTTTGGTGATGGGTTGCGGTAAATATCGAATATACCAAATATATCAAATTGAGGATACTTTAGCCAGCGACACGTTGACACCCTCCCCCTAATTTAGCCACAATCCCTCTGAAAGTATGACACGGTGATTGATATACATTTTTCTTCTTTTCAGACTATAATTGAGACTCATGGTGGTATAGAGCGGACACCAGTCATGACACATCAAATATGCACCATAAGCACCTCCTCCGATAGTGAACTGTCACAAAAGTCACACTCTTATATCTGCGCAGCACAATGTTGTCACTGCACACTGTTGAATCGATAGATCAAAAAGTAGTGCCACATAAACTTTCCCCATATGATAATTGATAGGGATGGGCACATGCTCTCATTTTATCAAAGTTTCAAGCTGTTCAGTGTTCACATTTGTATTGATATATCAATTGACTTTAGGGCATTTCTTGCGCCTAATGGTATTTTATAATCCTGTTGACAATCGCAGGAGGCCTTCTAGGGTTGTTGATTGTGAATGCCAATGTTTTGTGGGTTAACATATGCAAGAATAACATCTAAACTTTTTAGTATTTTCTACTGATTCAATTTTTTTTTTTGGACAGTTTATTGTTCTCACCTCGTCGATTATTCATAATTTTTCATTCCAATGCTTTGCATCCTATTCAGGTATCAGTGAACTTTAGTTCAATGCAGGTATTCCTACTGTGGATTAACATGTATATCAGTTATATTTAAGAGTACAATGAGTACGACTTGTTTTTTAAAATAAACAGCTTTCAATTCATTTCCAAAACATGATCAAAAGGTTCATCACTCGACAAATAGGCTGAGCACTAGGTTCATGTTGATGCACTGATCTTACATCTTGTCATATATCATTACATGATACATTTGGTTGTCGGTTGTCACTGAACTGTGTGGGTGAGTCCGGTTGAGGTTGGTGAGAGGGTCGGTCTACCTCTGTATGTCCGAAACAAGAAGTGTCATTTGTATAGCGCACACATACATATTGAGGTTTGATCACAGCAATGAACTCCCTCTTCATTGATCACAGAATGGTTTCTCAGGCATTGTGTTTAGCAATGGCAGGCAAATTTACAAGTCGGTTTATCCCTGTGTTAAGCTTCTTATGGCTCATAGAGGGTTGCAGTTAGGTGGGAATCGGTGCTGCTAGTACACATTTTTTGGTTAGTGAGGTCCAAGACTACTATCCTGGTTAGTAGTTAGTACAAGGCAGTTTAATAATTTTTAGAAATTAGTACAAAGCAGCTTACCAATTGATAGAGGATTATAGTACGATGGCACTGCTTGCATAAACTTTGCTAATATTGAACCCTCCTTGCTATAATCATCACCATGGTAGTATCATTGCTCGTAAAGAGTTAGTTATTTTTTTATTTCTCATCTAAACAAAATTCCCTGTCCAGTGGTACAAATTATGATTCTGTAAGACCGGTGTGAGAGTATTTGTGTTCAGATATATACAAAATAAGTATAGTTGTACACTTTTTTGTGTGTTTCAACACCTCATCAATCATTTCAGTTATTGCTGGGTGGTTAAAAGTTATATAGATAGATCAGGAATCTTGTTTAGAAGAAGTTTATTTAAAATTTCCTTCTACACCCTCTAGATTTTAAGATATATCAATTTTTACAACCCCTTATCATTTTTAGGAATTTCAACAAGAATAGCTAACCAGAGGGATTATATAGATGACACACTAAGGGTTAATCTACGCTCCTTGGGATTTTTTAGCGTGGATGGCTTTCATTAGCTGTTTGTTGGATGAAGATGTTCTGGGCATGGAGCGCAAGCTCTGAATTTTATGGAATGTGGGTAGAGAGAAGCAAGGGTAAATCAAACCAAGGAGTAACAGCTTCCCCTGTTACTTCTTGATCAAACAGACCGGGTAACTGTAAATTGCTGAACAGACTGAACAGCTGAACAGAATTTCTCAGACTACTATTTGTTTGATTCTTTACATGATTGGCTAATTTTGCATAAGCATGGACAATTCTTTATATTCGTCTCATTAAATTATTTATTTCAAGTTTGCATTCACCTTGGTTTCTTTCAATTTTATGCACAGAAAATCTTTTGGCATTACACGACTAGTGAAAGGATGGAAAATAGCCCCCCCCCCCCCCCCCCCCCCCCCTAAACAAAGCTTGTTAAGACTGGCTAGGTTGAGGTTGAGGTTGAGCTGGATAATGTTTCTGGTATCCAATTTCCAGAGCACTATCAGATTTTGTCATAATTGGCACATTGATTGCTTCATTTGCTTGCCCTAAATTGGTTATATTAGGTGCCAACAGGAACTTAGTGACTCATCAAATCATTTCCAGAGAAATGATAACAAATAATAATTTTAGTCTGAGAAATTCTGTTCAGCTGTTCAGTCCGTTCAGCAATTTACAGTTACCGAAACAGACCTATAGTTCAATGACACAATAGAACTCGTTTGTACGGAATGTCTGATGGTCACTGTAAATTCTAAATATATGAATGCAGGCGATAATATTAAGCTGATAGCTTTGAAAGATTATCTGCTACAAGACTGTCCAGGCAATTATTTATCGCTCTAAATCTTAACTGATGTAATGGCCCTACAAGCCCCTAATCTGGCAACCCAGCCGCCTGTCTAAGCTACCGGTCTCATATATAACAGAATAAATATCAGTGTGGGTATTCCTTTGGCAGGAATTTGTTGAAATGATTGGAACGAGTAGTAAAAGTACTCCTTGATTGGAACTCCAGACTATAGCTGCATTGTGGAAATCCTGTCGTAATGGTCGAAACTTCTAGGAAATGTATTTGGTAGACCACATGGAACTGATGCATCGATGTTGTTTTGCCCGATACTAGCAATATCACTCAATTACATGCAATTGATTTGAAATTAAATGCTAAAAAAATTAAACCTTTTTAGTTGAAAATTGTATTAATCTGGAGTAGGTTGGTGAAATCAGTCTTGATATTCATTGATAAACCTTTAGGTTGAAAGAACTTTCAACATACCAAACTTTTCAATGCATGCATTCAATGGCTACAATGTACAGTTCAATCTGCCTGATCACTTTCAATGGGATTAGCTTATTGAATTGAACAAGATTCTCAGTGTCTATTTGCCAATTGTTTACCTTTTACTTGACATCAACATCTTAGCCAAGCAGCTGAGTTCAAGCATAATTGGATGTATTGTTGTTATCCAAGTTGTTTACCCATGAAGTCATAATCAAGATAAGCCAGTCAGAATGTTAATTTTGTTGACATTGGCATTCATAGGCAACCTGCACAGAACTTAAAAGGTACCAGTAGATTTAAAAATGGTTAACCCTTTGGGTAAACACACAGATTATCGTAATGAGCTAGCAGCAGATTATCAAGAGCTGAGCCAGATACAACCACTGTATGTTGTATCGGGCTCAGCTCTTGTAGTTGACCAAGTAGCAGAGGAAAATCAATGAAACACCGGATAATAAGGGCACAAGAGATTTTTTTGCAAAGCAATCTCATTTTTGGCATAGTTACTCTGTACTATGATGAGCTTGGAAGCAGAGTTTGGTGAAATAATTTGATGAAAATATACAAATGGAATTTGGTCAACCATCTAGTATTTTTCATAAAAGGTTAAAACTTCCCGCCCCCTCACTCTTCTGTCAAAGAATGATCATGATTGTACTTTCACCAAAACAACCATCATTGTAAACATGTACATTCGCAAAATTAAAAACTCACCGCATTCATTATCAGCGGCAAAAGACAGGAAGTTAGGTCAGCTTACGATGACATCCTGTCTCTCTAATTCCACAAGTGTGTCATGATGACTTGTTACAAGTGCAATGGAATGTGTGTGTAGGATTAACTACCAGCGACAATTAATTCGATAATTAAAAGTTTTGACAAGGAATATTGAGGTAATTAAGTCATTATGCCTGTTAAAGGCTAACCTCCCTGCTTGTGGCACACAAGCTGACAGCTTAAAATGTATTACTGTAAACGTTGTTGTCTTGTCACTAGCCTAACATTTAAATACTATCTGTACTAGTGCCAACACCTGCTAGGGAACTACCATCCAAGAGTGAGAGAGAAAAATGCCACAATTGCTTCCTGTACACCATATAACTGAGATGGCTGGGAATGATAAAGTTTAACATCAAGAGCTCCTTTGTAGACAGGTAATGAATGTATACCAGGTTTACAATAGATTTACCTTTGCCTCATTTTACCCACATACCATAGCATTCAGAGCTAAATCCTTGCTCAGAGCCATTCAATCTCAAAAATCCCAAGGAGCGTAGATTAAGACTATGCCAATAATCAGTATTAATACTGCATGCTTTGACACCAAGTATGTTTTCTAGCCAGGGGCGTATATTCTAAAAAATTTCACTCACTGACTTTTTAGAGATGAGCATAATGATCGGGCACAGCCCGATCCACACGCCGTAGGCGTGGCGGGGAGGGTGTGGGAGGGGCGCTTAAGCGCCCTCCCACCACGGAAATTTTTGCATATCGGTAGCAAAATAGTGCAAGCAGAGAGGTATTTCAATAGCTCACTGAGCTGTTGGGTACTTTCAGAAAACAACTCAATAGCAGTAGAAGATTACGGTAAAAATGCTCCAGTTATAAAGCACCCATTTGAAAAAAAACTGACCCCGAAGGGATTCGAACCCACGCAATCTTATTAACAGTGATTATTAGGCAGACGCTCTACACACTGAGCTAATATGAGTGCTAATATACACCACTGTTTCTAGCATCAGTCAGCATATTTTCGGTAGTTCTGTGGAGAATATGGCCTCATTCGCATATCACTTTTCTCCACTTAGGCATGTAGGGCGATTAATACAAAGTAGATCCTCGCTCAACTGGTGAGCGATGTTGTACTTTTTTATTAGTAGCAAAGTTTTGTGATCATTCTGCTAGCATAATTTAGCTGATGTATTCTATTTATGCAGTTGCTGCCTACATTCTCAGATTGCACAAGATATAGCTTAGGGTAGGCCTACAGTACAACACAGAAGAGTTGAACATAGGTATTTTGTGGGCTCATCATACTCAATACTAAGAGTTGTGCTTACAAAAATTGTGAGGAGGACAATTCGAATGGAATGCTTTCATTGTAGCAGCTAACTTCCCTGGTCATCTAAATACAAACTCATTGAATACAATGTCAATCCAATTATATAATATTGACTAGAACTGGGCTAGAACTGTAAAGGATTATACTATAACAATACAATAGCAATAATGAATGTAGTTTATTTGGCAGGCAGGGTTAATTATACAATAATGTTGCTGGTTGGGTAATGATATATGGGGCATGAAACTCAGTGTATGTCCTGAAAATCTGAGGTCTTTAGCTCAATAATCGCTTATGCCAGCTACAAAAGAAGCTTTCTCTAAAGCATCACAAATCAGTAAAATAATGTGTAGGCACATTTTCTTTTTAGCAGCAGCATGGCTTCGAATGGTCTGACATCACAAATTTTTATATCATTGGATTGCTCATCTTCTGAGGAACACAGTGGTTACTTTCTTTAGTAAACAAGAAAAATATCTATTAACATATCGAAAGCTTTATGGAAAACAGTTAAAAAATGATATAAATTGCTGCCCTGCTGCCGGCTTATGTATGCAATTATTCCACTTTCATGGGGGGCAAAGAAATTCACAGTTTGTGAGTGTGTCCTGAAAATCTGAGGTCTGTAGCTCAATAATCGCTTATGCCAGCTACAAAAGAAGCTTTCTCTAAAGCATCACAAATCAGTAAAATAATGTGTAGGCACATTTTCTTTTGAGCAGCAGCATGGCTTCGAATGGTCCGACACCACAAATTTTTATATCATTGGATTGCTCATCTTCTGAGGAACACAGTGGTTATTTTCTTTAGTAAACAAGGAAAATATCTACCAACATATCGAAAGCTTTATGGTAAACAGTTAAAAAATTATATTAATTGCTGCCCTGCTGCCGGCTTATGTGTAAAATTATTCCACTTTCATGGGGGGCAAAGAAATACACAGTTTGTGAGTGTGTCCTGAAAATCTGAGGTCTGTAGCTCAATATTTTCTTATGCCAGCTACAAAAGAAGCTTTTTCTAAAGCATCACAAATCAGTAAAACAATGTGTAGCCAAATTATCTTTTGAGCAGCAGCATAACCTCTAAAGGTCTGACAGCACAAATTTTTATATCATTGGATTCCTCATCTCCCGAGGAACATAGTGTTAATTTTTTTAGTAAAAAAGGAAAACATCTTCCAACATTTCGAGAGCTTTAGTGAAAACAGTTTGAAAATGATAAAATTGCTGCCCTGCTGCCGGCATATGTATACAACTACTCCATTTTCATGGCGGGCATTTTTTGAGTATGATCTGAAAATCTGAGGTCTGTAGCTCGACAACTTATTTTGTTTGCAACAAAAAAGGCTTCCTCTTTACAATCATTATGATTTATAGCCATATTGAGAGTATAAAAAATTTGTCACCAATTCCAACCCAGAGCTCTGCGTTGACGAAATAGAGAATTATCCACTGAGCTACACAGACATGTTGTATCAAAATAAGAGTGTCTGCCTTAAATTTAGTGGAGCATGAATTCTGTATAACAATAATTACATTACATTACTGATGATGAATACACACACAATCAGCATATTTGTGCACAGCTAAATCATCGCAAATCAATAAAATAATGTAGAAGCACATTTTTTCTTTTGAGCAGCAGCATGGCTACAAATGGTCTGACACCACAAATTTTTATATCATTGGATTGCTCATCTTCTGAGGAACATAGTGGTTATTTTCGTTAGTAAACAAGGAAAATATCCACCAACATATCGAAAGCTTTACGGAAAACGGTTAAAAAATGATATAAATTGCTGCCCTGCTGCCGGCTTATGTATGCAATTATTCCACTTTCATGGGGGGCAAAGAAATACACAGTTTGTGAGTGTGTCCTGAAAATTTGAGGTCTGTAGCTTGATAACTTTTTATGCCAGCCACAAAAGAAGTTTTTCGCTTTATAATTTATATGAATTTTGGCCTTTTCGAGATGTGGAGATAACTCGGGTTCACAAAATTACCTTATATGCCCTGAGAATGACTTAGACTCGGATAGTACTTCATCTTCCTCTGTACCTACACTGGTTTTCACAATGAAGCCTAATTCAACTGAGGAACATGTCAACCAAGTGCCATATTATCTGAACAAGATAAATGCCATTCAGAAGAAGCTGGATAGTACCTTTAACCAAACATCAACTATAGAAGTTAAGGGCACTACCAAAAACCCGCAGATAGTGATTGTATGTAACACCGCTGCATTCGAGTGGATCAAAACTTCACTAGCACATTTTCTCAAAACTAAAGATATTGAAGGTGTGTGTTCTAAGTTAACTGTTGATAAAAGTGGAGCATGTATAAGTGTTTCGAAAAAGCTAAAAAAAAAGGAAAAAAAAAAAGTTTATACTATCAACTTTTTTAATACGACATCCACTATTTTGGTGAACGGAAATTCAGATATTAACTATTTCATGGCTCACTACGAGGAACTAATGTCTAAGATGCCTCATCACGTTGTTGATGCTGCTAACCAGGATTATCAATCAATCTGCCACACAGCTCTGGCTAGTGTAAAAAACTATGAAAGAGATAGCTTCTCAGACGAAAGTAATATGGATACATCAATCAATAGTCCATCTTTCACACATAGCAGAGATGAAGCTACTGAGCCATCGCTTCCAACTCACCCTGTCCCATCAACTTCATCAAATATTGAAAGTGAGTCATCAAAGGGTTTGCCTTCCCATCCCACCACCCCTTCCCAACAGAGCCCAATCAAAAACCAGAGCCCAATCAACAATACGGCCAGTCCTATATCACCCATCCCCAACACCTCATCTCCTATTATCTAGTCTGACATAGATATCACTCATGTTCGAACCGCTATAACAAATTCCTCTCCCATCAACCAACAGCTTAAATCTGCAACCTTTAACAGGAGACAAGCTGGGACAGGAAAACATGACCAACTCACTCCACCAAAGAAATCAAGAGAAAAATCAAGATCAAGATCAAGATCTCCTCTCAATAAATTGATCCCTCCACCAATCTCTGACGTAAGTTCTTACCAACCAATTTCTTCACCACCTACCAAAATTCCAGACTGCAGTCTAGATATGTGCAAGGCTTTGAACAAGTCACTGCAATCAAGAATTCAAGAACTGGAAGAGGTAGTCAATAACCAGGCCAAGATCATCCAACAAATGCAGGAGAGCAGAAACATCGGACCATTAACCAATGACACATTACGTGCTCACCTGAGCCATTTCTCAGAAACTATGGAGGAGAAATTTAACCATCAACTGTTCTGTGTAAAACAACAACTGGAATCTTCCATCAACCAGAAATTTGGAGCGTATGCAGAGGTTGCTGGAAAAACACAAAGTCACGACACTAGTGCACATGTTTCCCCCTTCATACCAACACCACACACTTCCACTCAACAAAACCAGGCAAACCCTTTATCCCGACCACTATCCTTCCAATCCAACGGCCGGCCTTCCCATTCACCACACCATAGTGGACCACCAAACAATAATACCCTTCACAGCAGAAAGTCAAAACTCAAATCATCCAGTAAGGACCAACACAGCTCAGACCATCCACAGTCAACGCATAGAGAACCATTTGCACCTGAAAGAAACATTATCGTCAATATTGAGAAAGACTCAGCTTTCCATTTAAATTACAACCAAGATATTACTCGACAAGAGATCTGCAAACATTATGGTCTAGTGATTGTAGAAAAAATAACGCCATATAAGTTTAAGTCAGATCATCCAAAACTGGCCATTCAATTTAGAGATACTGCTGCAGCTATAAAAATTGTAACGGAATGGAATTGTCTCCTCTTTGGTGGATCGACTGCAAGGAGACCACAAGACCCCAAGACTCAGAATTTAAACTGTGCCATGATGTACAATGTCCCTAAAGAAGGCAGTAACAATGATATAGAGCGAGATATCAAAGCAGTTTATCCGGAGGCCACTATTGAGAGACTCTCAAAAGGTGGTAAGACCTTGCGCACTGTGAAGGTAAAATTCGCATCACAAACCGACATGAAACACGCTATACACAATGGTATACCACTCAAATCTTTATTCATATATTGCCACCTATCAGAAATTTCAACTCCAAATGTCTAGTTATTTTACTCAAGGCATGAAAATAGCTCATCTAAATATTAGAGGGCTTACAAGCAAAATTGATGAAGTTAAAAAGATCTTACATGAAAATGATCTTGATATTTTTTGTTTATCTGAGACTTTTCTAAATGAGTCTAAATCAAATAGTTTTTTCCATATATTGAACTATAATATTGTAAGACAGGATAGGAATACTGGTCAAGGAGGGGGTTTGCTATGCTACATACGTGTTGGTATTTCATTCGAAGAGATCAATGTTGCAAACCATTCAATGCCTGAGTCAATTACTTTGAAAATCTCCCAAACCCACTCACAATCTTTTTTAACATGCTTCGTTTATCGCCCACCTAGCGCACTTGTTGATTGGAACCATGTCTTCACTCATTACATCGAGAACATTATATCAATTTGCAGGGAAGTAATCATTTTGGGTGATTTTAATGTTGACCTCGGTCATAACAGCACATTGGTCAGGTGGTTTAGAAATGTCATAAATCCACTTGGACTTACACAACTAATAAAGGATTTTACAAGAATTGAGGAAATTCTGAATCTATCATTGATCACATATACACTAACCAACCAGCCAATGTTCGTTCTAGCTTAGTTCTGAAATACTCTTTAAGTGATCATTTTTTGGTTATGGCAATACGAAAAAAGGGTGTTGTAAAATCAGAGAAAAGAATTAAGATAAATTTCAACGATTATAGCAAATTTACCGATGAAAACATACACAAATACTTCAGCAATGTTGACTGGCACCAATCTCTATGTTACAGCAACATCAACCATGTCATAGAGAATTTCAATGAAACTTTCTTAAATTTAACATCAAAACTTATAAAACGGAGGACTCGCTATGTCAAATCTGAGGTTCTTCCTATGTGGATTGATGATGAAGTGCGTGATCATATGAGACTAAGAGATCAGTATAAATCTCAAAATTTATGGGATTTTTATAAAACTGAAAGAAACTTAGTGACTAACATGATAAAAAGAAAAAAGAAGAAGTATTTATGACAAAACTGGTAGAAAATTCCAAAGGCCATAATACCAAATCATTGTGGAATGCGTTAAATATCGGAAACAAAACTAAAACCTACATTGACAATGCTGCTGATATTTCTAGCAGTAATTTGAACGAGCATTTTACATCTATCGCTGCGAAGCTATCAAAGGATTTTTCGTTGATTTCGGATTTTTCTAGTATACTTTACCAAATTACCACCACAAAGGTTTGAAACAATTTCCAAAATTCACAACAGTCTCATTGCATAAGCTTCTAAAATCAATACCCATAAGCAAAAGCACTGTTCCTGACCAGATTTCAGTTCGGATGTTAAACAAAACATTTCCCTACATAGGTCCAGTGCTCACAGATATTTTCAATAGAATTTTAGATGAAGGAGTATTCCCAAAAGTCTGGAAAATTGCTCGCGTAACCCCTATTTTTAAGTCAGGGTCAAAAGATGACCCAGGAAATTATAGACCTATATCAGTTTTACCCGTTCTTTCAAAGATATTTGAAAAACATTTAAATATTAATATTCAGATATTTTTGAATGAAAACCATCTAATATCTTCATCGCAGTCCGGTTTTCGCACTGCACATTCATGCAGCGACGCCGTTCACAAAATTATTTCTGACTATTCTTCTGAGAAACTCAAACAAAGGAAGAGTATTTTTCTGTTTATTGATTTCTGCAAGGCATTTGATTGTGTTGATCACCAAATATTAAAAAATAAACTACAGAACTTTAATTTTGAGAACAAGGCATTTTTGTTGCTATCATCATTTCTACAGGACAGGTCTCAGTATGTTCATTTTGATGGTGCAGTGTCATCAATACTTGACATCAATATTGGGGTGCCGCAAGGTTCAATACTGGCACCAACTTTATTTCAGATTTATATAAATGACCTACTAAATCTACCTCTCTCCTCGAACTCTTATGCATATGCTGATGACACTGTTATTGTAGCAAGCCATTCTGTTCCCTCTACGTTAGTTCAAATTTGTAATCGAGATTTGGTTTCAATCAACAAGTGGTGCAAAAATAATCACATGACAATAAATTATAAAAAATCACACTTTTTAAGTTCTTTTGGAGAGGATTCATCATTAAATTTAAAAATTGACAATAACCAAATATTTCAAAGGCATGAAACTGAACTTCTTGGCTTTAAGATATCTGACTCATTTTCATTGAATGGCCATAGTGAGACTGTTTTGGATAAGGTGTCAAAAAATACAAACTTACTTAAGCTATGCAGACCCTACTTGACCACGCATTCTGCTAAACAACTTTATTTTCAATTTATTCACTGTTATCTCATTTATGGTATCCATATATATTACAACTTATGTGCATCAAATATCACAAACCCTATTTTCACTCAGCAAAAAAGAGCCTTGAGAATTGTGGCCAATGTTCAACATATACCTTTTTATTTGTCACCTACTAATGACCTATGTACATCACTTAAAATTTTACCCCTTCCAATACTGAGCAATTATTTTACTTGCATTACAGGATTTAAGGCTCTGAATAATTTACCACCTCCATACATCTCTGATTTTTTTGTTACCACACCACACCGATTTCCAAGAAGAGATACACACTTACTTAAACCTCCATTAGACAACTTAAACCACAAAATAGCAACAAACTTTAATATTTTACCCTCTACATTGAGAAGCACTCTTACTTTGAATATGTTTAAGAAAAGGCTAATGCAACATTTTTTCAGTTTATTGGCATAGTCTTATATTTTTTGTTGAATCTTTGTTTGTATCATTTTTCTTTTTTTGCCATTTATGTCACATCATGAAAAACATTTGAAATAATGAATTGTTGCTGACAATAAAGGTATATATATATATACTAAAATCAAGCGTCAATGCCATCTCCATGTTTCCATTTTGGCCCTCAAATCGATGCCACATCGACATATGGAAACATTGTGATTTTGAAATAGAAATTCAATGCAAAAAAAATGCTGCTATACTGAACTAAGCAAAAGTATTGGAAAAAAATTCATGTAGCAGCAGTGTATTTTTGTCCATTGTAACTTTAATCACATCCATAAATTAACAAGTGATTATTATCATCAATACACACAATTACTGGTCAATTAAATTTGATTTTGATTCTGCAAGGTTTTGGTAGCTTTGATCTTAGCCCAGTTAGGTATTTTTAAATTGGCCTGTCGTATACCATGCTCACTGAGTTGGAACTTTATCGACATAGTGCTGAGGACTAGAAAGTATAAATTTCCTGAAAAAAACTTGTCAATTTGATGATAATCTAGAGCGGCAGCATTTCACTCAGGATGGCAGCGTTAGAGCTATTGCAACAACTTAGTATCCAATAGTATCCACTACTCTTCGACTATGATGTTTTTGAATTTCTTGCTACAAGCTGGTATTACTGGTATGTGGGGGTAGGGTCAGTAGTGCATTCATCGGAAGGGCTTGGAGGCTGACCCTACCAATTTTCAATTTTGAAAAACGCCTAAAATATGCATATGAATGTATTCATTAAATTGACAATATTCTTATTTTTAATTACCAAGTGCCACAATCGGAGCAAATAACTGTTGCCAACGTCACAAGGCAATATTTTCCTCATCCTTGATTTGGGTACACCAATCCACACATATTTAAAATTAAGACCAATAAAACAATGGTCTGAAACAACAAACTCAAGCAATTATACTTGAGTCTACAATTGCAAACAATTTGATATGGTCTTCTACTATAATATAGCTAGTCTACAGGAGCGAACTCTCACTGTAGGAGCCATTTAAATTTCTCAGAGCTGACAAAAACGGGATAATCTCATTTAATTAACTCACCATACTCAGACCATTTAGATTTTATCAAGTAACAGTACACAGCACACCTTTATGTGTAAATACCTAGAGATAATAATCAGCCTTAACTACATTGTTCCTTCGGGGATTAGGCATCAAAACCATTGTAAATTTAATGTAAATTATACTATTTCAAGGAGCAGGAGACACCTATCTTTGTTTAGGTGAACAAACTCAGAGTAGTTCTCACAAGAGGTCTCAATAACAATAACAAACCCAGGTGAAATCATCAAGTAGGGTTTATGGTTATGGTTGATCTATCACATTTAGTTAGGTTCCATTGGGTGATAACTGGTCGATAATGTGTCAACTTTTGGCCTATTTGAAGCGCACTACACAGTACACAAACATGTAAAAACTACATAATTAAGCAGGGCTGTGGTTTAAAAAAAAATATAGGGAGGCAAATATCCGAGGCGAGTGCGAATCATCACCAAGAAAGTTGTTGTAAGCTGCTTCTCAGACAATTTGAGGCATATAATTAGCAAATGGTGATCTCCGAGGAGCTGATTCTGACATGGAATAACCAATCATAGTGTTTTTGGGCCACTGTATCTAGTTATCTGGGGGAGGCAGTGCCTCCCTGCCTCCCTGAGAACTACTAGACTTACCTGTTTTGTTTCTAGTCATGCTTGTACTTGTATTTTCACCTGCTCTTATCCCCTTAGTCAGATCCAAACTATAAAAGTTAATCAAAGAGGAGATCACTTGCGCAATTATGTGTAATGTGTCTATGTTACAGGTCATGGTCTTATAACCAATACAAAAAAAGACCAAAAACCTAACTGATAGTTGCATATTGTGTATCTAATATGTTGGCTCCCATTGGCTGTCCCTTAGCCACTGTGATGGCCAATCAGAGCCAACACATAAGATAGCTGCACCAATGCCAGGTTGAATGTTAAACTGAATCCGGTTCCAAATTCACGATACATCTGTACTTTTAATAAAATATCATCTGATCTGGTAAAGGCTGTCTCAATCCAACCCGACCATTCATCAGGGCCGACAAGGGACAGTAGTTATATCAAATGATCGGAGAGATAAAACTTACTTCTTGTTAATTGTAATAAGGGCTTCGAATTATTTGCATTATTTAGAAGATTAACGCGATTATCGCAATAGTTAGGATAATAAGATTAATCTTTGTAATCTTACTTTGATCTTACACTGGCTTACGATAGAAACACATTGAAAGTATAGTTGAAAGTAAACAATCAGTTGACTGAATGCAAGAAGTACCTTATTCAATCGCATAACAAAGAAACATGAAAGGGATCAAGATAAGTCAAACCGTTCTAAATTTCCATCAGTCATCCAACTAATGCAGAAAATGTAATGGTATTTTGGCTGAGCTGGTCATGCAAGCCACTCATCAAAGTTCTTTGGTTCATCAGCTAAATTTTGTTTACTATTGGAGTTTCATAGTAATGAACTAGTTTTATTCAAGCTTACTTCCTGACTGAGAAAACAAAAGGAATGATATGTCCAGTATATTGGAAAGTTATTTTGTCAAATATAATAGAAATACAATAGGAAGAAATGCCACACAACTTCAGGGGAATGTATAAGGTAAGTTTAGTGATTGAGTTGTGTTTGATGTATGGTTTTAAGGATTCTGCAGTATAGGTTTTTGGTGGTTGATTTCTTAATGGACATGAATGAAGCTGAGCAAAATACACTAGGCTTATCATTTTTAACTCTTCCTTGGTCTAACATCAATCAAGGAGTGGTTACTTTATAGTTAGACAAGACTACAAATATAAAATAACTAGATAGTAGATGGGAAGATTAAAAGTAAGAGTTATCGCAGATTAACTGGACAAGTGAAGATTAGGATTAAGATCAATTTTCTTGCACAGCCCTAATTGTAATAAGTATGAACCTAATTATTCTTCTTGCCATTGTGCCATCCACCACAGATGGTAACTGTAAATTGCTGAACAGGCTGAACATGCTGAACAGCTGAACAGAATATCTCAGACTACTATTTATGCGCAAGCCTGGACAACTCCTTATATTCTGCTGGATACTTATTTTAAGTTTGCAATTGCCTTTGTTTCTTTCTATTATTTTATCCACAGTAGGTTTTTGGGTATTACAGGCCCGTAGTTCTGGGGGAGGCAGGGAGGCACTGCCTCCCCTAGAAAGCTAAATAAAGCGGCCTAAAACACTATTATTGAATGATCCATGTCAGAATCAGCTCCTCAAGGATTTCCATTTGCTAATGGGGAAGAGCTTACAGCACCCCTCCGGCTGGTAATGCTTCGGACGCGCCTCTGACTTTTGCCTCCCTACCGGTTTTTCTATACTACGGCCCTGTATTACACTTAGTGAATGGATGGAAGCTTGTCAAGACTGTCTAGGAATTGCATTGTGCTGAATAATATTTCTGGTTTCCTAAAATTGTCATATTTGGTAGATTAATAGCTTCATTTGCTTGCCCTCATTGATATGAATTTATGGATCAGTGGTAAAACACATAGCTTGGCTATTTGTGAAGATATGCCATCAGCATAAGGCTTAGTGTCAGGATATAAATGAAGTTAAAAATCTTGCGGCTTATACATTACGCATGATTGAGGCTCCAGTAACAACCTCAGGCAAGCGCTGCTTGACCAAAGTTTAAGAGGGTCAGCTATAACAGATTCTGAACTTGTGGACATTACTAAAGATGAGAATTGCTGTTCAGCAACAATACATGAAAAGCCATACGCCTGCTCAGGGTTAGATATGTACATGTAATAATATATATCAGTTATTGCTCTAAAACAGATATATTACGTGCCAGCAGGAACTTAGTGACTCATTATTCTCACTAAATCATTTGGCTAGGAGGAATGCGTTCGAGAGGTTATAGCCAGCCACAGAAAATAATACAAAAAAGAATTCTAGACTGAGAAATTCTGTTCAGCTGTTCAGTCTGTTCAGCCGTTTCAGCAATTCACAGTTACCGCACCAAAGATGGTGTTGATTTTAATGGTGATGGAAACTCACCTTGCAGTTTTACTGAAAGTTGCTGATAAAATTAACAACTGAATAACCCGAAGATATCTTCTTTGTTCAATCATGTCTCAAAACACACTGTAGGCAAGAGTCATCAGATGAATCACAGTGAGTTACATTAATGGAGTGTTAGTGTTGACATCTTTCAACTGAGTCAAAAGAATAATTAGATTATTACTAGCACTATGTACGTTGTGAGCTACTTGCCAGATGAACGTAACGACCCTTGTACACACATGGTTAATTGTTTGACTTTGAGTTAGGCTACTCACAAAGCCAGTGCGTTGGCGCTGATATGATTTGCTGTTGGGTAGGGAAGAGAGCCAATGCCAGGTCACAGAGAGCACCTTTTGAGATAAAGCGAAAGTGAAAATATACTATTTTCACTATTTTCACTATATTCACTATAGTGTCGTTGGTACTAAGTAAGTACCATCTAACCTTGCATTGGCTATCATCCCACCAACCAGCCAATCAGAGCCATCGCGTCAGCTACTGCCAACAGTGCCTTGATGGTGAAAAAATTATAATTTTTAATTGTTTCATTTTTTCCATAATACATTATACCAAAATTCTGACATAAAAATATGACAAAAGCAACAATCACATTTCACACACCCTGGCATGCTGAGCCCATTAGCATGTGTATCTTTTATCATCAGAGTCAATTCATTATATGAACCTCATATTTACCAAATCTCAACATCAATATCCCATATCTGATCATTGAGTGGGAATCCAAGACAAGATCGGTATGCATACAAAGCCCTTTGTTACATGTCAATGAAATGCAACCGATGCAATGGCAGCATTCATTGATGTGCCAAAAGCGTTTTACAGAATGGACCCAGATATCACACTGATCACGTGATATATGATCGATATTATCGAATGATAGAGAATGAATTGATTCACTTAGCGTGAGTACCATCACAAGGAATCAGGTGTGACTGCCCGAGTTCAATTTTATTCATAAGGGGCGGATACGCGTTAGGTTCTCATACTAAATTTAAAGTTAGTTAGATAAACATAACAAAAACAAAAGAAACAATATTGCGTAAAAGTCTAAGTAGATTTAATATGACACCTCAGGAGTAAATGAGAGCCTACATCGCATTGGAAAACCCTGCAAACAGACCGACAGACAAAACTCCAGTCGACAGATCAAAGGTCCAACCCACTAACCACTAGCCTGACCTGATGAGTTTAGTTTTAAATGACAATGAAATGACAAGTGCAAGCTCACCATTCAGTGAGAATACTTGTTGGTCGGATTAAGCATGACATAGATCATCCACTTTTAATCCCCAAAGACAGCATCTTAATCTGCTGCCTGTATATCCATGATGTGTTAACTTTAGGGATACAAATTTAATTTAGCTTAAGGAGACACAGTTGAATGTTATGGTAAAAAAATTGATCAATCTCTGCCTGCCTAAGAATAGGAGAAAATCACAGATTAGCAAGCATTAAAAATGTTCAGTAAAAGTGGCCTCAGTTAATTTTGTGGTAAATGAGGGACGGTATGTTCATAGGCGTATTTAACTATCTCGAACTCTCGAATGTTAGAGGCAAGGATGGTTAGAGTGTTGGGAAAAATGTTCCACCCTCGAATCAAGTAATGAGGAATTGTCTTCTTTTTCTGTTATTATTATTAGTTGTCCTCTCTTTGTCACTGGACATAAAAGTAAAATTTTGATATGAAACCAGTAGACTTTTTGTTGTCTATTGACATTCCCAAAGTCATCTTAATTAATACTTTGGGATGCAACGAAGTTACAGGAAAATACAGATAGAGCAAATCTTTTCTCCCTAAAAACTTCCTCATGCTACCCTAATGCTACCCAAATCTCTGGAGTATTGCTCTGTATATATTGTTACCCAGAAAGTCCCTTGACTTTTATCCCTCCAATCCTCTCATCAATATGCATATTTAGCAACAAAGCAAAGCAAGCACACCTGTCTGTTTTTGTTTTTTTTTCATCATCATCATCATGATCATCATTTCATTATTGATGATGATGGTTGGTGGTTGATTGATTGCTTGTTGTTGATTCATTGATTTTATTGTTGTGTTGATTGATTGAGACTGTCAACAGAACCCCACAGAACCACCACTTGGCCATCATAGTCATAGCTATCAATCATGGTCACAACACAGCCTCAGAGTCAGACCCACTGCAGTCATCATGGGCACCTGCTGGATCAGACATACTACACAACATATTGCAAAAGTTAATATGTTGTCAAATGTTAATATTCTCTACTCTAACAATTTGTTAGAGACTCTTACAAATTTGTTAGAGTCTCTAACAGATGCTTGTCTCCTGAACAATTTTTTTCCGCTGCGCGGGGCTTTTTTTGTTAGAGAGTCGACCAGACAGATTAAATACGCCTATGGGTATGTTGATAACCTTTGAATCTTCTAACTGGGTTAGCTTCTGATACCAGAAACAGGCATCACTATGAATTGAATAGAGATGATGATTGGCTCTTCATTCATCCAGGTGCAACATTTAGTAACTCATCAATGTCAATACATACATCATCTAATATTTTTAGTTACATAATATTGAGAGTGAATGAAAAAGACTGATAATTATGTAACTTGATGGCAAAAGTTTACAATTTATGAAAACGCCGCCGGGTTAGTTTTGATCAGGTTAAAGGTGGATCATTGTGTGGGATGCTTTTTAGTTACTAGGATGCATCACATTAGGGGCAGCCGGACCTCTGTTTTTTTCCTAAACAGTTTGTCAGGTGCTGCAACCCACTCTCCATGGTAATAATGTGACCGGTTCGGCAATTGAACGTTGAAATCCTAAAAATATAAATTTGTCCTTTCTCTTACTTTTCACAGGCTTTGATATGATAGGTTATATTGTAACATCTTACTTTTGGATCATTGGCCTGTTCAATAACTGCATTTTCCAATTTATGCATCATGTAGTACAAGGGCAGTGTCTGAGATATCATTACCGACCCTGCAACAGACATCCATCTATTACTTGTCTAAGATAAATCAGTTTTCAGTATTCAGCCGAACGGTCTATGGCTTCCATTTTTCTTCTTTTATTATTTTTATTTCTTTGCTTGCACTGGCACATTTGGAAGAACCACATTTTAATGATGAAGATCGATGTCCATAAGAGAAGACAACTCCTCAACGTTCTGCCAATCGTCAACATGCAAGACAATATGCCTATACAATATATATAATTTAGGCAAACAAGTATCAACTACTTTAGAAATCAGTGCAGCAACGCTGTTTACATTAGGAGCCTGTTGTATTGGTATGAATTCATTGATCAGTGGTTTAATACATAGCGTGGCTATTTATGGAGATGAGAATTAAGACCATATACTCAAGCTAGATATCTCACACATATCCTTTATTCTTGTATAATGAGTATGTAATCTAAGATCCCTCGGGATTTTCTGTTCAAATCAATTTCGGGATCATTCAGTTCTTATCTTCATTACAAACAGCATACAGAAAACTTTGTTAACCTTATATTTTTGTAACCCAGCAAGCAGAAATTATATTCGACAATACATTTTCACCCCTGTCATAAGTTATAATATCCAGATGAATTTGAAAATTTGAAAAGCTGCCAAAAGCTGCCAAAAGTGTTCCCTAATAACATATTGACAAAAATAAGTCACATACCATGTAGTTGTGTTGAAGCATGTGAATTGACAAAGGCAAAACACTATACTATAGATTTTAATTTCCCATTAGGAAATGAATTCTCCCAATCAAAATGGCGCATTAACATATAACAAACAAATGTCAACTTTTTATATTTCCTAGTCCTTTATTTTGCCTTTGAATTGTCATAAGATACTACATACACATTTATGGATTTACATTCACTATAGCAGTTTTTACTGGGTCGCTAGGTTTACCCGAAGCTACTGTTGGAGGTTGAATTTTACTGATGGATGGATCGATGAAAGTTATTTTGGGGTTATATTTTCAGTTTATTTGTGTCCAACTTCCACTGGTTACTATCGAATAGAGTAATATGAAATAAATATCATGATAAATGATATTTGAATACACACAAGAAGTTAATTTGATAAGATTTGATAACTGTAACACAAAGATTGAGCCAGACATATTTGTTTGACATGTGCACAATTGATCATCAACTGTGAGTTAACAAGGTATAAAATAAATGATAAAAATAACGAACCTTTTGCTCTCTAATAGTAGCTTGTTTGTTTCTGTTCCATAAAAAACCTGCTTACTGAGCAGATAATTTATTACAGTACAAATTATGTGTATTATATTATATTTTAGGACAAATTATGCAAGCTCATCCTACTCTGATGGCTGCAATAAATCTACTGACCAGGACTACCAGTGTTCCTTTCAAATGTATCCCTTGCTTACCATGTCCCAACTCAGTCAATAGGGTGTCATCGCTAGTTTAGGACCAACCCCTAGGTGCAGGACCCAAAAATGATTCAGCGGCCTGATTCATCTCATCGCAAATATCCGGCTTAATACAGCGCTGTCAAAACATGTTATTGTTAGTTTGGCCAGTGCAATGAATCATTATCGTGGTAACAGCTTGCTAAATTTTAGTTTTATTGACATAATGATGATTAAAATGGTACATGATGATTAAAAATGGTACAAACATGCTTTATGCTCAGTTTGCATGTTTTTGTTAGGATTATGATTAAGATAGTTATAAAATAGGATTGGTGCTTCTCAGTAAATTAAATAAATGATGATACCTGTTAATAATTGTCCGCTACATTTACAATACATTAAATTCATTCCCTTAATGAAAACTTGAGAATGAGATACATTACATTTGAAGTGATCTGAATTCGAAGAATGAATAGAGGTGACATTATACAATTAATTGGATTTCCTGCTTGAATGTTGAATAAATTTGTGCATTTTTATGACTGTGAGGTACTCGTGATAAATCTGGCTATATGGCTCATAATAATACATTGACAACATGTCTCTACAAAACAGATGATCACAATCAGGGCATTAAATACACTTATTAGGACAGACAAAATGAGCTTTACAAAAGGTCTAACAATTTCTGTCACAAACATTGTGAACTGAAAAACACTACGTTAATAGATATAATATTGATTTGACACAATGTTGACTTTTTTGCGGCACTGATATAGAAACTCATTTGTCAAAATTGTTTCCACATTGTTAGAGACGTAGGCGAATTACTTTTTGCAAACTCATCACATCAAAATTGAGTTCAGACTCAGCTTTCCAATATAACTCATTATGATGTTCCAATATTTGATATTCCGTTTATCAAAAGGTTCTGATGCTCACCCAAAATCGTAACAGATGATGTATATTCTCTTTGTGCTGCCTCAAATACCAGGACATCCCTTCCAGCCTGTCAGCCAGTTGTATAGGTAAAAGTTGTGGTCAGATTCATTAGCATGTGATCCAGGTGATCCAGGTGATCCAGGTGATCCAGGTGATCCAGGTGATCCAGGTCAGGTAATCCAGGTGATCCAGGTGATCCAGGTGATCCAGGTGATCCAGGTGATCCAGGTGATCCGAAGCTAGATCCACGACATTCAGTCTGCACTAGGCATGTTATAGCACAACTAATAATATATATGCTGAGTATTGACTGTTGCGGTATGTTGTCAACCCCAATAACCTCAACCACTGTTGCCATGTTGTGCGCAATGGGAGAGTTGTGGCTAAAAAGGATCAAGGCCATATAACCTAGCCTCATCATGTTCATTCCTTGAAAGGAGTCTCAAAATATGAGTAAGCAGACAAGTCAACCTGGAGACAGGCTATGTGGTAAAAGCTCTCATTTTGATGCTTTCTGCATCGATTTGTGTATCTATGTTAATGTGTGTGGGGTCAACAAGTTATTCTTAATTTTCTTTAATTATAAACTTTTAGAAAACCTCAATAAATAAATAAATAAATTCCTTGGTTATTGATTCATCTATAAAATGACATCATAAGTGCAAATAACAAACTATATAATTTTACACAACTTGTTTATAATTGTCAGATTGTGATGTGTTAATTACATGATTATTTGATCCATCGAAAACCGCATCTTAGTACATCAAATCCAGGAACATAAACGAAAGAAAGATTAACGTGTTGCAATATTCTTCTGTGAGATCTTCAGCTCTCCCAGCTTGGATCAGCAGGAGCCAGAGGACTCAACGGGATGGAGGAGCAGAGGCTGTGAGATACTAACTTCACAGCTTACTCGGGATGAGCCAGGAGCCCCAATATAAAAAGGGGGGCAGAAGCTGAAGAAGCAGAAGAGATATCTAGTCCTCACAGCTCAGGCTCAGGAGATTTTGGAGGGAGGGAATGAGACAAGGAGATGGCAGCGATTAGTAACAGATAGAGTCAACCACTTTACACCGAAAACTCATTTATATTTTTGGATTGTAACATTTAAAGGCTCATCACATCTTATATTTTAATTAAATTCTGTTGATTGAGCAATCACATAGCAAAATCCACACTCCATTTTTTGATGAAATTGGGTGTTGCGTACGCATTTTTGTATAAGTTTATTATTATAACAGTCCAATATGAGTCCAAAAGCAATCTCCGCTTTGATGAAATTGGGAGTGTTTTAAGTACTAGGTATCATTAAATCACTTTTATCAGTCAGTGATCCCATCTCCGCCTGTTGGGAGGTTCAAAGAGCTCAAAAGTTCTACAAGCTCGGTTGATTTTCGGTTTTAATGTTGTCCCTCAACCATAGGCTCCAAGTCTGCATTGAAGGCAGTAAGCTTCGAAATGATATCCAATCTAGTATTACAAGGTTTTTACGAATGATATCTCTCTTCTTTTGTTGAGCATGCCTCATTCCGTTATCTCCTCTGATCTTTTGCTACTGCTTTCTGCAGGGGAGATAAACCATTGGAAGACCCTACCATTTTTAAGGGGTATTGTCCTTATATTGCTACTCACATTGTTATGAGAATTCCAAGGCTACAAAAAAAGTATTTTTATACTCACCAGTACAAAACTGCATAAAAATCTACTCTTCATTACTTTGGTTAGTGGATATTGTGACCGTGGGCATGGGTAGCACTCAATCGAAAGATGATCGTCCCACAGTTTCTGAATTTATGACCGTTCAAAACAGACATAGGTCATAGGTATAAGCATCAACAGAAATAGGTATATGATAGGGGGGAAGGCTGGGAAGTTTCTTCTCATTGAATTTTGTATATCTGAAAAATTACCAATTAAGTCTAAAATCACAATTTGGTCACCTGATGGCCTGTTTTCAATATGTGTACATCACTCAGGTTCTTCTTACGAGGTCAGTGGAGAAAAATCTCTACAGTGTGCCTCCCCTACAAAGCTAGATAAAGTGACCTAAAACATTAAAATTTGATAATCCATGTTAGAATTATCTCCTCTGGGATTTCCATTGTCCATTATATGCCCCAAATTGCTTGGGGAAGAGCTTACAGCGCCCCTCCTGGTTATGCTTCAGACTACCCTACCGTGCTAATTTTTCTAAACTAAGGCCCAAAACAGTAGTTCATCAATCGTGTTATACAGCTAAACTCACAGTGGCCGTATGCCTAAATGATAGAGCATTAGAAACCCTCTAGCCTAAAACAATATTTCAACTGTCTCTCAGGATTGGATACAAGAGGTATACCCCCGAGGGTGCTGGGGGCTGAAATAATCAACCTTGAAAGCTCCCCCAATTAGATTCATTTGGATATAAGTCATCTGCTCTTTTTCAAATCAATAATCTATATGCCCCACTAGTTTTCACATAAACTCTGTCAATATAAACATTGTTCAGATTTTGGGTCATATTTGCATCAACAGGAAATGGAGCAGTCTGGAATGAAGTTATATAACGCTGTGACCTCGAAGTTATCTCCTTTTTCCCCAAGTCACCAATTAACATGCCCCAACCATCAAATAAATTATGGATCACCATTCCCTGTATTCGGAGAAATTTTAGCATCAACAGGAAATGAAGCATCTGAGAAAGCTTACTAAATAGCATCAGTCATTAAGACACATATAACAGTGAATATGCAGGTTACAAGTCTACAACTGGATGCCGCGAGGCTGGTGGAGTCTTATTTACCGTTAATTTGAGAGTAGGTGTTCCAACAGATTGTAGGCCATCAGCATAACTCTTCAATGTCTCTTCAAAATGAAATCAAAAAATTTTGAACAATATAATCAACTTGCAAAACGTGAGATAAGGAGTTGTCCGCTTAATATCAAGGAGAGAGTAACTGTTTATCCAATCCAGATTTTTTTGGATTACTTTATAAAACTAGATAACTTTTATAGAGTGTAATTACAGCTTAGTATGAGCAGATGGTAATGATCTTATAATATTATATATACATATATAAAATTATATATACATATATAATATTATATATACATAAATTAAATTATATATACATATATAATATTATATATACATATATAATATTATATATATATTGCGAAGGTTGTGAGTTGAGTCGGTGGGTTTGGTTTGGCCCCAGGTATGTTCAAACCTGCCTGCAAACAGAGAGCAACCTGGCGCATACACTGCGGTCTCGTGCCATCAAATTTCTATCACCCATTTTAATCAACCATCGGGTTTGTTGTACATGATTGTGAGAACAATGGCACAACTGACATACAAGGGATTGACGTCCAACCAACTTTTGGTAGCTTGGAACATATATCCAACGGGTTAAAGCCAGCAGCATATAAATTTAGAGCATTCACATGTTCCTACATATTAACCAATGTTGGTACTCGATCTGTCCCCTGATATTTGAACTATTACTAGAAAAAGCACCCTACACCAGTCCTCTGGACCGTACTGTCAAATGCATTATGCAATGCAATACAATGCAATGCAATATACTTGTTTTAAAGTTATCAATTAGAACCTACAACTCCTGTGGTGCCAATTGTCCAGAAGTGTATAGCCACTTCATGCATTATTGTGCATCAATATTTTTGTTAGACTGACCGACAAGAATTTGTACTCACAAAAAGAAAAATTATTGTTGTGTATGGATTATTGAGGGCTATCGATTTATGTATATCTGGACAAACTGAAAACATTTCATACCGTGCTATGAAGTGTTATTTCACTCCATTGTATGCACCACACAGTTGATTCATTTTGCATACATGCAGCTGGGTGAGCTAACCACATTGCTGGACATCTGTATCTCTATCATCTATCTATCTATCTCTGACACCATATTCAATAATGGGGTGCGGATCAAGTCTAGTAACAGCACCCTCCCCTGGTCACAGGATCAATTCAAGAAGCCACGGTTTCATCAGCAGCAGATAACATTATACAGGATTGAAAAATTCTCAATTATCTTACACTCTGTTATCTCTGGCATGTGATCGCGTCACCATTTGCGATAAAAACTTATCACTCTAATGACTAACAATGTAATGAACAGTGGTCTCAGTGGACTTTTTACTTCGATGGAACTCTCTCTTTGGGTCGACAGCAGCCAAAATGGCGGCATTGCAGCCGCAGGGAAATTGTTTGCATTGTCTTCATCAAATTAGGCAAATTCATGCTGTTGAGCATAGCGTTTATGCAGAAATATAGATCTGTAATAGTATAATTGATGATATGATTGAAATCCGGTCAAAAAGTGACATTTTCACACTGTTTCCAATCACAAAATTTAGTAGGAACTGTGTTCTTAGAGTCCTCCTTATATTTTTCTTTGTGAGAATCCGTTCCGTTCCCACTAGTTCCCAACCATTCTAACAATTTAATGAGTACAGAAGATATATACACCTTTATTTTCATAAACTTGTGAATATAAAGGTTGGGGAGTTTGCGGTATGGCAGCCATGTTTATCACAAAATATTTTTCTGAGCTTCATTTTTTGGGGATTTATTAGTTGATTGAAGAAGAGTGAAGACCAGACTGCTATAAAATGATTATGTTACACTTACAGTCATCATCTTTTTGGTTTGCTCTGCATCATATTGCCTTAAAAATAATAGGTAGGGGAGGGTGTGAATTAGTAACACCAGGCTGGGGATTGGAGTCGGGGGTTAATCCCCATCCTCTAAAGCGTTTGAATGATATAAATAGCATAGAGAAGTTCCAAATGAGCTGATTTTGACATGGAATATCCAATTATAGCATTTCAAGGCCACTCTGTTGAGCATTCTAGGGGTTGCAGAGCGTCCCTGCCTCCTCTAGAACTAGAAAAATATAAGGAGGCAAAAGTCAGAGGCAAGTGCGAATCATCACCAAGAGAGGTGTTGTAAGCTGCTTCTCAGTCAATCTGTAGCATATAGTTAGCAAATGGTAATCCTCGAGTAGCTGATTTCCACATGGATTATCCAAATAAAAATATAGTGTTTTATGTGTTTTAAGGCCACCGTATCTAGCTATTTAGAACTATGGCCTGACTTACACATACACAACTGACTTAGGGGCAGTCACAAGAATAACAATACAGTACCGCACACTTAAATCTTGAAATGAAACTTTGGAGTTGGCGTTTACATACTTTGTATTTGGACATTTCACTCTTTCTCATTGCATACATAATAAGTGCGTAACGTGTCCACTCCAGATTTCTGACAAAATATAATTTTGTGTGTGAAATGACAACTCCAAAGTTGCAAGCCAAAATACCAATAACCAACAGAGCTAGTCGCAGATACATACACACATGCGTTTTAATATACCTACATTTATATATATATATGTAGCAATGTATGTAATATGTCTGTAGGAGGTGGATGTTGTATATGTTGAAGGTCGTGGGTTCGAATCCCTCTGCAGTCTTTGGGTTTGGTTGGCCCTCAGGTGTGCTCTGATCTGCCAACAAACAGAGAGTGACTTAGCGCAGATATAAGGCACTAATATTTCACCACCTATGCTTCGGGATGTGGCGTGTGATAAGACAACCCTTGTTCATGATCAATCTTTAATTTTTTATCGACCCTGTTATCCATTGGAAGGTGCTCACCTCTTAACAATCTGGCAATCAAGACAAGTTAACATATTCAACTCTTATCATTATACATTTTTTGTCGGCTAAGAATATTACACTGGATGTGCGATCTGTCTGTGAGCGTGAAACAATACGAGAGAGGACAACTTTGCGGCTTTTGGAGCGCGTCAAATTTCACGCTAAAGGTGGTACTTAATGGTACTTCAACCTTTAAGCATTTATTAGGAGAGGTTGTTGTTTCTATTGTTATGAGGGTGCAACTCCTAATCATGTTAATATCAAAATAGGCCAACCCTGTACGAATTATAATTTAACAGTATAAAAACCTGAAGACAGCAACCCTTTTGAAAACAAGGTTATAGAACACCAACGGGCAAGAGTAGATTTCCATAACTAGCTTCTGGAGGCCCCGATTGAGAAATTAACCGCAGTTGAGCAATCATACTCTCGATACCTGTAAGGTAAGTATCATACCAATCCAGGTTGTACCTGTTATGAATGGCTAGTAGACATCACATGACTATCACATGACTGGTAATGACGTAAGAGGGTTTTAGCGGGAGTTACTAAAATACCAGTTGATTACTCAACCTGGATATACGTGCAGCCTACAACATAGAAGGTACAGTGAATACTACATACATATTGTGCATTCACGTGACTAATGTACCTTACCTATCTAAGGACACCGAGGCACAACCCTATTTTTAAGTGGTTTGTATCGCCTTCTGCAATTAATCAGGGTTCTTGTATCAAATTATTATTGTGTTGTGGATGATGGGATCATTGCAGAGATGTTCTGGCAACTCAGGGTAGGGGTACATAGCACAAAGGTAAAAGGCTTTTAGTCCTTGGGTAGCAGATTTAATTTAAGTGATATTTGTGGAGAAGCTGCCAATAGATTATATAAAAACAAGAATCGTCAATGTGACAATTTTGAACACTTGCACCAGGGAGAATGTTTGCACAAAATGCTGGTTGAACCAATGAACCAAATTGGTTGAACCAGTGGCGTATATTAGCACTCACGGCCCACGGAATTCCGTGAGTGGCTGAATAGCTCAGTGTGTAGAGCGTCCGCTTTGTAATCACTGATAATAAGATTGTCGTGGGTTCGAATCCCATCAAGATCAGTTTTTTTTCAAATGGGTGCTTTATAACTGGAGCATTTTTACCGTAATCTTCTACTGCTATTGAGTTGTTTTCTGAAAGTACCCAACAGCTCAGTGAGCTATTGAAATACCTCTCTGCTTGCACTATTTTGCTACCGATATGCAAAAATTTCTGTGCTGGGAGGGCGCTTTAGCGCCCCTCCCACACCCTCCCCGCCACGCCTACGGCGTGTGGATCGGGCTGCGCCCGATTATTATGCTCATCTCTGAAAAGTCAGTGAGTGAAATTCTTTAGAATATACGCCCCTGGGTTGAACCCATGTTTCAACAGGAATTTGTATATTTTGTTGTCGGTCTGTTTTGTTGTTTGATGGTATCTTCTTATCCTCGATCAGAGTTGTCCTCTCTATAAATCCTATTTTGGCCTCCCCTAACCATAATTATAACAGTTTAGAGAAAAATGGATCACAGTCTAAAATTACCTGAAATCAGACAGGATGCAGGTAAACTACCTCGACGTTCATAGATTAATATTTATTCTTTACTGAGTATGTGAATTTCAAGCCAAGAACTGAAAGTTCCTGTTAGTAAACAGGGCAATAGGGGGAAAGCTTCATACCCTTTCAAATTGTATGGAACAGAGCTGCTGCAAAGATGAAATCAATCCTACCAAAAGACACTGCAGATTATCCTGCTTTCTTTTTTATGAATGCTGCCTTCGTAAGCATAGCACTGTATGAGTTAATCCATGTGCTGCCAACAGTTGATGAGAATTCGAAGTTCAGTTTTACCTTCCATTTTTTCCTCGGGCTTTTCTTCTTCATAAACATATATGGAAACTTCTACAAGCTAATCACAACAGATAGCAGTACTAAAGGAATGATTCTCCCAACAATGCTAAAGGAAAACTGGAGGTAGGTTAGATCAATGAACTCCCTCTCCCTCAGGAAGAGGGAGTTCATTGGTTAGATTTCTGAAGTGACCCAGAATAATAGATAGATAGGCTAGAGTACAAGCAATGAACTTCATTGCTAGAAGTAGAAGTAATCATACCAGGGAGAATGTCCATTCTCCCTGATCATACTAAACTGAACACTAGTAATCAATCTTTAGTAAGCCCATCCAAATTATTGGTCCTATCTTTGGTCTAACTAACCAATTCAATTGCTCTTTTTTCTTTCATATGTTGGTTGGGATACAAGACAAGAAATGCAATGATATGCTAGTTCCTAAACTTGGTTGAAATTGCTAGGGTTAGTTGCTCACCACATCGTTGCGGCGAAATAGTGTGTGCCTTAGGAGCGAGGCTGCAATGTCTTCGTCAAGTTGCCCTTAGTTTGTAGGCAGTTCGGAGCACACCTTGGGGTCCAACATCTCCCAGTAGTCAGTGGACTGCAGTGGGATTCGAACCCACGACCCTCAACACTTGCATGCTGGACCGGCGCTCTAATCACTTAGCCACTTCCTACTCCTTGGGTGGCACCCACTGAATTTGGCTTGTCCTCTGTCATGCTTTTTGCCTCATTTTGAAAGGATTAGACTTACCTAACCTGTGATGAAAATTGATCGCTGATATCAGAAAGCCTGGAGCACTGAAGCTGTGATGCACTTATTCTGTAGTTTAGAATAAATGGTAGGGGAAGCAAAGGTCCAAGGGAATCCGAAGCATCACCAGGAGGGGTGCTGTGAGGTCCTCCCTGAGCAATAAATATGGCATACAATTAGCAATTGAAAATCCTTGAGGCGCTGATTCTGACATGGATTATTCAATTTCAGTGCTTTTAGGTCACTCTATTTAGCTTTCTAGGGGAGGCAGGGCCTGTATTGATAACATATCAGCAGTCAAAAAATCTTTCCATCATATTTGCTGATCGGTTAAATGTCATGGCTCTAAAATTCAGTTCAAACGGTCACTTGTAAAAAATAAAAATTAGTAGGCCGAAAGCCCACCTGAGATAAAATGAGCAGATCTAATGAAAATAATCAGTTTTATTGAATGTCACCGTCACTATGGGAACAGTAAAATATCTAACTGCAAGAACTCTCAGCCCATCTGTGATATCTATCTAGTCTTGAGTCCATTTGTGTTACCTGTCTCTTCTCCTTTGTTATAGGTTTTGTTACTCGTGTGAGTGTAACTCACCTCCCAGGTCGTGGCACTGTAATCTGTGTAACAGATGTATACTAAGGAGGGATCACCACTGCTCCTTCGCTGGGGTCTGTGTGGGTAAGTGAGCCAGGGTTGGCATTGAATCAGAAAGAGCGATGCTTTGCTAAAGCGAGTTTCACTCTCACGTCGCTCAAAATTATCACTAACATGGTCTTTCAATTAGACAAAATTGCTCCCAAATCGCTCACTCAGAATGCATATAGTTCCATCATTGAGAGAGCGATGTATGAGCGACACCTCCAGCAGGTATCGCTCATTCACTGAGTGAGTGATCAGATTGCGATTTTTGCTGTTTCTAATTGAATGACCCCCCCAGGGCACTTTAGGCATGTGTACCAATCAGTTCAAGCTGTTATCTTTGCACTGTAGCGACTGGACTAATTCAAATGTGCTTGAGTTCTCAAACTGAAAAGTCAGCCAACCCGCATTGGGCAAAAAGTTAGCTTTCAAAAGCAAAATGTTAATAGGTCAATTGGGCCAGTTTGTGGCACTGTAGCTACGATGAAGAGAGACTCATATCACAGCAGGATGGGCTTTCCATAAATATGATCGATATGTGATGGTTTGGTATAGGCTGTTCCCCCACCCCCTCATCAAACAGCCAATCAGATTGAAGCCAAGGCATCCGCTTCCACAGGCTATTCTGAGACTGAAATTGTGGCATAACTCAATTTTTGCTGGATTTTATGTAAATCCAGAGATTAGACTGTTGTGATGTGTATCAATTATGCATGTATAGCTTAAGTGACCCTACCCCTTATCCTAAAAAATTGACCTCGGTCAACACCTGATTCCTCCTAGGTACCCAAGCTAGATGAATTACTTTATGTTCTATTGCTCAGATTGTGATATATTATAATCAGTGCGGTAAATACCTGCAACCGATCGTGTTTTTTTTATATTTTTAGGTCATGGAAATTACCGGTACTTCCTTTGTCTGTTATTCTATTTGGGAGTTGCAGGAATGTATATCAATCTGCTCAACGTTGAGTTCGTCTATGATATTCTCGGAGGGCTTAGTATACAATCCATACTGGCCATGCTACTACCTTGGGCAGCTTGGCTGATGGGTGAGTAAATTTTAAAACTTTGCTCTGCGACAAAACAAATAGATTCAACATTGACATACAGTATTGCGCACAGGACTGCACAACACACTGGTCTTCAGCTAGAAGCAATGAGACAAGCGATGTCTCGAGGCCTTACTCTAGTTGATACCTAACTACTGGTTGTCAACTTTTTACTCAATCTGGAGCAACTTGAAGGCAGGCCCCTATGATGGAAAGACACCTCCCAGCTATTGATGTGCTAGGGCACTTGGTAATGTGAGAGGTAACCAAGTTCTGTTCCAGTTAAGAATCTGACCTTTGAATTATTGTTACTCGTCCGAATCAATCCACTGGACTCACTGATGTAATTATTCATGGATTAGAGGCGCATAACTGACTCTCCCAAAGCATATATTCTATATGATTGATGCATGAGTTCAGTAATGCTACAGCCGATCAAGTTTCAAAAGGCCAGACTTTTAGCTAGATGCAATAACTGTTACAAAGTAATATTCTGACGGAACTCTGTTATAAATTGCCAAGCACATGCTTAATATAGATTACAATGATATGTATAATATATACATGAAAGATTTTGACACTCGATCAGTGTTGATACTGTCCGTTGATATCTATTATATGGATGAGGGAACATATCGTAGCGTATAGCTTTTATGTATGGTTGCTGGACCGCATTTTTCATCATTGGCTGGTCCACAACTTCAGAACTTAATATAGCTGTCCCTTGTAAACTTTTGGCGAGCAACTTGCCTGAGTTTTTGAAGGTTTTTATTGGGACGTCAATCGCATAACATAAAAGCTGCCAAATTATAGCTTCATTTAGATACTGACACAAAGTCTTCTACTGATTGCATGTCTCCACAAATGGCCATGCAAAGCCATGCAAAGCATTGATATGAGCCATAAATTCATATCAATTAATCTGTCTGTATATGACTGACATGTTTCATAATGTTGCTGTACTTTTTTGTTCTGTAGGTATACACGGACCGTTCACATTCGTAGTAGCCTTCATGTCATCACTGACCTTATTCGGTACCCTGATAGCAGCTGGATACTTTCTCTATCAGATTAATATGATATCCAAAGGAAGGACTTCTTTTGAGATTGCTAGAGGTATGTACTGAGGAGACTCAAGTCACCGCTCAACTAACAACTCTAGTAACAACCAGAGTCGCATTTCAAAAAGTAACTCAAATCACCACTCAAGTCACCACCCAATTCACAATACATATTCCTCGCTACACCTTAACCACCAGTTGGTATTTTGTAAAATCTAACAATGCAGGGTCTATTTGGTAATGATTGTTGATTCTGAGGCATGAATTAAGCTGGTTTAAAATATTTTAAGGTTCATGCAATGTTTTTTAATAATTTTGACTAAGAGCTTGCAATTCAGCTGACTCTGATTTCACTTGTCATTCATCCACAAGCATAATTAAGGTACAGAATAATGTGAGGTCTCATAATTAGGAGTTATTGCCATCTTGTCAATGTGTTGACAACTCCAATATCAAATCTTATCTGCTCAATTATGGTTTGTGGTCAATTTGACGGCTCAATACCACCCACCCACGCAATCTAAGTCGACACATTGGTTTACTACGTTGTGCTTCTGAGCATTCAGCACATTGTTTTGTGAAACACAATTGGAAAGTTAATATCATTGATAGCCCTGGGTAGACATAGTTGATTTACCTGCTCCTAGGTTGGTCTGCACTCTACATTGTACACTGGCTGACGAAGGTGGATGAGAACTGAGTGCAACTACCAGTTAACCAGACAGAGTTTGAGCATTGTCATGTTTTAATAGGTCACTTGCTGTTTTGACCGATCATATCTCAGTTTATATGGCCTGTATGAAGATGTTGCCTCTACCAGTGAAGGTCTTGTTCAATGTTTAAAATTTAATATTTGAATGCATGTTTCATTCCTTGATTTTTCAGGTGAAGGTCATCAGTATGATATTGGTAGACTGGGTAACCTAAAACAGGTATTTGGTAAAAGCTGGAGGTACTGTTGGGTGTTTCCATGGATCCCCTCACATCTATACACTGATGGCACAAGGTTCCCTACTAAAAACAACCACGAAGAGATCAAAGATATCTGAATAGGGTTTGTCTCTACCTGACTCTATGCATATTTCACAAATATATCCATAGACATATTTTGTCTATTGGTGTGTTCATCGAGCATGAAATTGTGAAGGAGTTATAGTAATTGTCTCCACATCATGGGATGACAAAAATCCTTTTCATAAGAATGACTCTTTGAAGGAGGGTAAGATCACCTCCCCGTGGAGTAAGGAAACTGTGCCTTATGAGAATAAGTGAGCATCATACCAGAAATTGTGATGCAAAGCCGCGCATAATTACATTTGAACAACAATCTATTTTGTAAAAACGATAATAATAACAAGTGTTGTATGGTATTATGGGACGCATATTCTTTCTTTTTTTGTTTCCACTAACTAGATCTAGTCTTAGTCCTATTTGAAATGCACTGTGTTTTTAGAGAGTTGGTGCCGCAATCACCCCAAACTCTCGTTGTGCCACAACATATATGTCTAATTGAGCGATTTATTTTGATTTATTTATGAAGAATATGATTTAATCTCCTATAATGATTTGCTTAGGAATTTGTAACTTTGCCAAAATTCAACATCAATTTTTTGTATGCACCACTTAATCTGGAACTTTTCTTTCAATTTTTGATTAGTGATGATATCGATGTCGGATTTTCAGCTAAATTGATATGTTTGGTTTGCATATCTTATGGTATCAATTTGTTGCTGGCAAAAGTTCCCCCAACATACAACATAGGATGAGGGCATTCTCCTGTTCTGTCTGAGATGTTGGTAGTGGCATTCCAACATCGAGCACATCCCAGCCACCTATGAGTTGGCTATTGTGTTAGTGGAATGCCACTATCTGCACCTCAGCCAGGGTTTGAGCAATTAAACTGGCTCCTTTCTTGTAATATCCATTGATTGATGTATTAACTGAATGTCCCTGATTACTCAATGATTACATCATTATTATGGTCAGATAAACAGTCAAGACTAGGCCTGTATATATAGCTGTCTCTCTATCTTATAACCCAAATATTTGTTCTTTTTTTGCCATGGTTGAAAAAGGATATAATAAATGTGATCTAAATTTTTTAAATTGTGATTTGTTTTTATTGCACGAATAATACAACTAATATTTGAATAAAGTAAATAAAAAATATTACACACCAGTTATAGAAGGTATGAATGCAGATGAATGAGGAGAAAATGTTGAGTAAATAGCTAGCTAGCATGATCCAGTGAGTTTGCATTTGTCTGATAAAAAAGTTAAAGTAAAATGGACTGAATCAATAGGACATATCAATTTTACAATAAAAAATGTTTTCAGTGGCATTCAGGTAAATTCGCACCCTTGGTATCTATATTGAATAATCATTAATTATAATCATTTTCATGGGGAAATCCTACTGAATAGTTTTATAATTAGGTATACAGTTTTTCAATGATATTGACATGAAACTCAGAATTATCTCCTCATTGGTAATAGGGAGACAACTTAAATTCAAGTTTGATTCAGTTGGATTATGATTAATGATTATTTAATATAGATACCAAGGGCCCGAATTTACCTATTGGAATGAAAAAAGTAGGAATACCTTACAGTAATAATTTGGAAGTTATTAGCTGGGATGGGTACATCATAAATAAGCACAATGTGATGCAGGGTTTCGTTCAATTAGAACAAACAAATTACCCCTATGACATCGCTCAAAATTATCGCTGACTTGGTCTTTAACTTAGACAAATTTGTTCCCAAATCGCTTACTCACTGAGTTGTGTTTAATTGTAAGACTGCCCAGAATAAAAATGAGAGAGTTTGGCAGAGGAATAAATGTCTCTACTCGGGAAATCACAGTTACAGTATTTGTATAACCATTTGCTTCAATTTGAATTCTCAAATTAACCAGCATAAAATTCAAACTTGACTTAAAATATGTAATATAAGACTAGGAATTTGAATTTTTCTTTATTACCCTACCAAAAATAGCTTGTGAGAGATCAAAGATATCTGAAACAGGGTTTGTCTCCTAGCTCTGAGCATATTTCACAGATATAGACATATTCTGGATCTATGTGCGATAACTCATCATATGCTGCTGCTGACTATGTGGGTACTGAGGCTGATCCTGAAAGCTTGCTGATGACATTGCCTGAAATGTAAGAAGTACTTGTGTTAATATTATCTGGCCAAACATTAGTAAAACTTTCAGACTACGATTGATTTGTTTATTCAAATGCATGATGTCAGCTGTTCGAGCCTACGGTGGGTCGAAATTAAATGCAGATATCCTCTCCAGGCAGCTTACTCCTTATTTGTACCTGGAGCTTTAACACAATTTATTTGTATTATGAGTTTTCTGCCCCCTTTTACTGGATGGAAACTATTTATAATAGTATTCAATTCGATGTGTTTGATGTGTATGTAACAGTAGTAACAATTTGAATTTATGGCGGTACCACTAACACAAAAATGAGAGTGACTGCAATTCATTGTGATTGAATTCGCTAGTTATGCGATCCCTCAAACTAGAAGCACAAATCAAATTTCAAAAATCTTAACTTCCCAAATTCAATTTCCCCCTCCACCTAGTCTAAGTGCTCAAACACCTAGAATGTGAGTGAGTGGCAATGAGTGATTGATAATGTAATCCCACTAACTCGCATTGCAGCTGTCTGAGCACTTAGACTACCCCACCCCATGTTATGAAGGAGTGAAAGTACTGACCCTGTTGTTAAGTGATTGAGTACTAAAGTTGTTTGCTCCGCCTGGCCCAGCGTAGCCTCCCTGTTCTGTTCGTCTTGCGTACATCTGTTTATGCTGCTTCTTCCTCTGAACAACCACGTAGACAATAAATCCCACAACAGCCCCCAGTAACACTACAGTAGACAAGTGACATAGCGAAGTTTCTTTGTGTGCTTTTGAATGCATAGCCTGACACTATGACATGGCCAATGAATTGATTTAGTAATTACCGTCATGATCATGAATACAGCTGATTACACTGTAAAGGGTTGGGGTGCCCAAACTATTTTTCGAGAAACTGAAATCTCCTTTCAACCTAAAGCTTGCTCTAAGGGAAAGACAATTATATAGATGATTAAACATAAAAAAAGGTTTTTTTCAATCTGAACCTTAGCATTGTTTATTTCTCTCTCCAACACCTAAGGGTTGAGCAATCATAGCGTATACAATGATATCATATCTGGAATAGCATCATTAGCTTTCTTTTGCCCAACAATGGGTATGCAAAAATAGCCAGCCCTAGTAGCATTCTAGGAAAGCCCAAATCAATGACATTGAAGCATTCTGCGCATGCTCAGCTCTGGGCATGAGCTGATCTCTGCAAAATTGAGTCTCGGAATTCCGAAGCCATCTGATTGGCTACCTGCTCTGATGACATACTCCCCCAAAGCATGCGGATTTGTTATTAATAGTTATCCTCTCTTGTTATTATTAGCTGATTTTGATTGACAGTTTATGCAGGGTATATCCCATTTCCCCTTTCCAAAGTTCCAATCAGAACCCAAACTAAACTCATCGTTCTTGCACATGCGCAAATTCAAGTCACGCATGATGCATACTTAGCCTTACGACACCTGCTTTGTGGTAATGATAGCCTAGTTTATCAGTGATCTACATGCCCAGTCAGATCACGAGAGTCAGTATGACATTGAAGGCAATTTATAACTGTTTGCAGTTTTGTGAACAAGACTATTTCCCAGGCTATATTATTCATGCTAGTAGGGATAGCCAATCAGATCAATGTCAGACCGGTCCCTATGTTAAGTGTTCTATCTGTATCAGGTTATGTTGATGTTTCCATTCCACGAGAGGATTTAATTCAGTGGGCGCATACAATACGCTCCCGACAAATAAATGCCACTGAATAAAATCTCACCTAGTGGTACTATGATTCCGACTGTCAGTCCAAGAACTAGTGGATCAGCCTCTGACTTTTTCACAGCTGATGGGGTACTCAGTCCCACATTATCTCCCACTCCGGTGTACCTACAACAAGGAACAGACTCGTGTCAAATATACTCCAGGATTAAAGATTCATAGACAAGGAAAGTATTCGAGGACGATAAATTGATCTTTTTCTTACTCAATATCTTTATCTCAAATCAACTCCCAACTAAGCTAGCTAAACTTGGCGCTACCTTACATAGGTTATCACACCATACCTTTGTGTAGTGCGCCTTGTAAAGAATCTGGTAGTCTCAGGTACAAACTCAGTTGTCTCCCCTGTAGTTTGGACTGGCGTGGTTGTAGTTGGTGGCAGTGTAGTGGTCAAATCTGAAATAACATACAGAATTGTGTGCACTTGTTGCAAGTGTCCTGTCATAATGACATCAAGACATATTACACCAGAGCCTTAAAAAAACCAGGTGTACAACATTAATGAGAATTGCCTGTCCCTACATGGAACTCCAGGTAGTTGTTGCATTCTGGGAATGCAGGAAATATGACCTTGTTGATGGTTTCGACAACACCTACCACCAAAGTTCTAAAGCCAGTGGCTTGAGCTTTCAGATTAGATGTTTAAATAATCCTTAGCCACAGACAATGACATCCAGTGTGATTTCCTTGAGCTCACAGGTTTTGAGGATCTGCATTAGCATTTTACATATCTGCAAACATTTTCTAAGGAGGAGTGAGGTGAGCTTCATGTTGCAAATATCCGCAACAATATCATAGTTGGAGATGGTACGGTGTGTGTCAATATCATGGTTGGAAAGGGCACAGGTGTGTTTTCTTACCTTCAACTGTGTAAGTTATCCGCCTAATTACTCTGCTGTTCAGTTCTGTGATAAACAGAGAGCCATCATCCACTACTGATACCGCTATCAATAAACAAAAACATCATAGTCTGATCAACATGATTTTGCTTCATTGTTACTCATTACTGTTGAAATCCGTGTCATTCTAGGGGTATGGTGTGTCATTCTAGGGGTATTGTGCGTCATTGTAGGGGTGTGGAGTGTCATTCTAGGGGTGTGGTGTGTCATGCTAGGGGTGTGGTGTGTCATTCTAGGGGTATTGTGCGTCATTCTAGGGGTGTGGAGTGTCATTCTAGGGGTGTTGTGCGTCATTCTAGGGGTGTGGAGTGTCATTCTAGGGATGTAGCTTCTGTTTTAAGATGAATGGTGAAAGGTGAATATATTTATCATAAAGTCTCATACCTTGGGGAGAGTTGAGTTCACATAGACTGGATGAGCCGTCTGTTCTGTTTAGAGGATGGTTCAGAATTCCTGTGCAGAACTGTGACATCCCTCCGTGTTCCAAGTCAATGAAAACCAGCCGGTTACCTAGAGCAATCACACGGGAATATATATAAGTGATAATACCGCAATATGTCATAATAAAGTGTGTTTTCAAGAAGATTTGAAATCTGCATGAACTTCACCCTAGACGTACAAGTCACCCCGGGCCATAGACTTAATATGTCTATATCCCACTCGTACATGCTGTCCTGGCAATCGGATGTTTGCCACACTAGTCCCAGACTAGACGGACCATGCCGCTGCTTTATTTTATTCGACCATTTTAGTGCATTCATTTAAAATACAATAGATTGTTGCAGAAGACAAAAAAACAAGCCACCGCACACTAATGAGTCACGGTTACTGTTAAGTGAGGGCGCACCAATTGATATTACATTGTGCATTCATTTACATGTACATACCATGTAGATCAGCTACAACTAGATATTTGTCATTGTTAGTCAGTGCAAGGTCAAGCCCGTCTTTTACAATAGTGCTCACTCGATCCCTGACAGGTTCAAGGTCAGAGTCGGAGAAGTTGGCAAGAGAGACAATTCCGTTCTCAGTAGAAATATACATCAGCTCTCCATCTCTACTCAGCTCCAAAGCTGTATAAAAAATACAAATGCGGATAGGTGCTGGAGGATGTCTTAGCTATTGACTTGAGCCTTTATGGACAGCCAGTTATAATATTTACAGAAAATTTCACAATTAACAGTTGAGTTTGTAAACTCGTTGTAATCGTTAAATTGTTACATTGCTGGATTCACCGTTCCTAGTTTCTCAATGGCTGATTTTGAAAAATATTTCGATCGAATGAAAGTTATGCCAATAGATTTCTTCTGAAATTGATAGCTTTCATAACGCAACGTAAACACTGTATTCATGTGGTAGACGTTGTTCCCGCACTACAAACATGGTCATTGGCTACTGGAAAGGTGCCCATAGTTATGATTAACTGGTTGGTCCCCTCAATTTGATTTTGTTGATGATCCGATATTAGGCCATATGATATATAAGGCTTATTTAAATTTTTTCTCTGGTACTCCATAATTTGAAAGAAGCAATATGACACATGAATATTCATGTGGCAGTGATATTTTAAGTTATAATAAAACACACAATGACACAAATATAATTTCACTATCAAATAAAAGTCAAATAAAAAATTGATTCATTGCAAATCGTCTGGGATTCAAAATTTGTTCCATACTCCTCTGCCCTACTGGTTAGACATATTTATTTCTATTACGTAGTAGCCCATCAAACACGGCACCTCATAAATATTTATTTTCCCTTCTGTACAGAAAATTTCTCTTATACAATGCTCTTTACTCTACTATGCTGTGGTTTGGACATCGTAGCCGTACAACCAGGCTTGCAAGAGATCGCAGCTACTGTGATTGATGGATGTAACAAGTACGCTAATATTGCGATGGTCAAGCGAATGACCAATTCTATCATGTTTGCTTTGAAACATCCTGTGTACTACACAGAGGCCTCTTAGAGAAAAGCAAACAAGCATTTTATGTTTTTTCTTGGAAAAATTGAAATGCCTATAATTTGGTGTTAGATCTCCATTTGATGAGGTAACCAGGGTACAAAGTCAACTTTGTTTGCTTTCTGACAAAATTCGCATGAACTAGTTAGCTGCTGGCTATAAAGAAATACAATCTGCTAGTCAAGAACAAACAAAGTTTTTCACGCTACACACTTTTCCATCTGTTCTCTACATCAGTTATGTCACAATACGCCCTGACTCTAGGCAATGTGTTGGCTCTGATTGGCTAGGTGATGGGAGAGGAGAGAGCATTGCCAGGTCAGATGGTACTTTCCTGAAAGTATCTTTCGATATAATATATCTATTTCACATTCACTGCATCTCAATAGGCACTTTCAGTGACATGGCAATTGCTCTCTTTTCAACCAAACAGCCATTCAGTTCAGAGCCACCGCATTGGCTACCCTGATACACACTACTCACGTATAGGCTCATGGTTAATTATGACTTACACACTGGTAGGTTGACTCTTTTCTCGGTCTCCATGGAGTTGTCCACCACTGTCTGTACCCATGTCTCATTAGATAAAGCTCCAAGGTTTAATCTTAGAATTCTGTTATTCTGTAATGAAGAAAGAAAAATAGTTGATTTACTGTGAACATGGTCATTATTGGCAGCTGAAGTAAAAAAATATATTATACTCCTAAGGGTACAAGAGTCTGAGACAATCAACCTTCAAGCTGCCCCAGTTAAACTCGAAAACATCAATCCGGTGTGGCAGTGAATAGCTAGCACGCTTACCGTTTGCGCCATTGCACCATCTCACCATCTCCATACTGATGAGATTGAAGTACAGTGACACAAGACAGCTTTTGCTTTCATGACCCACTAGAACTATTAGTCAAAGAAATAAATTTCACTCCTTGATTAAAATACCAAAAAAAACTTCAGCTGATTGCACTGGTCGGCGCCTCTGAATTGGAGAAAATATCCAAATGTATCCAAATAAAGGAAACTGTAACGATCGCTGTTGTTAATAAAGCGACGGGCTATTAACAACAGAATTGTTACAAATGGGACAATAAAAGTGTACATATTTAGTTTTGTTGGTGGTATTATTGGAACCTACACATAGGTCATTCAGGCTAATTGCTTCTAAGAAGGATCGTAATGAACCAACAATGTAAAGAGCAAATTGTCAATTATTAGCAAAATGGTTTTCATCCTCTGATCTGCATTTCATTGTTGCAGCTTTGGTAGTAAATAGAGCATATGGGATCGGTTGGAGGGATGCCTGGTGTTAAAGTAGAGCTTTACCTAAGCCAATATGATTGACTGTTTTTTTACGATCCCGCCCCACAAGACAGACCCACCTCTGATTACAAGAGATTAAGTTATCAGTATTGCTCCGGGCAACTACTAAAATCAGACAGACAAAATACTGTGCTAAAAGTTCAGGACTATAAGAGATCTGAACATATCATGATTAAGTTAACTTCCTAACTAGTTAATCCTAAGCTATGTGTTGAATATGGTGAGTATCAAATGGTGTTTGACATGGTATACATCGTGTTTGGTTTACCTGTCTATCAGCGATGTAGAGTTTGCTGAAATCTCTCGATATCTCCAGACCAGTCGGATACCAGAATCTTGCCTCAGAGGGCTGCCCTGTGTGCCCTCCTTTCTGGGTACAGTTCCCTGCGATGACTGTCACCTGCAAAAAAAGAGATATCAATCATTCTAACTTGTCTATTAAATATTTTAGCTCTCAATGTTTGATGGTGGTGAAAGTAGGTTGATATTTTTGATCAATTAAAAGGACAGCATTTATGAAGAATGAGCGAAAAATAAGAGTTGTTGTTTTGGGCTAGTGAAACTTTTGTCATCCAGGGATGATTAAAAAGGATACTTCCATCCCAATAAAATTATAAATTTGGTGAGGGTCACCACAAATAAAAGGCTAGATTGGTTTATACCACTGTGATAATGATGCGAAAGTGATTTTTGCAACTGCCGCAATTATTTATAGCTGATAACCTTGTTGAAAGTGGCATAGCACAGACCTGATGATAATTGATTTGATAATAATTTTATTTTGAATATGATGAATTAACAAGTAATTGTTTATTAAAACATCAGTATGAAGTTAGGTCAATTATATGAGCTAGCCATAGACATCATAATTTAATATCTATGAAGGACAACCAGTTGGTAGACCTGCCTGCCATTTTACAGCTCGCCCCTAACACAAAAGTGTTGATGCTAGTACTAACTACTTGGCCTTGTTTGCGTACAACGTCGCCTATATGCTCCAACCTGCCTATACACACTGAAAGCAACTTGGCACCAAATATTGTGGCCTTCTGTAAGGCACCAACCCTGTCACGGCCCGTGAACATGGCTACCCTGCCACACCTAGCAGTTTTGACCGTTAAAATATGATTCAAATTGTTGGCTCTAAAAGAAGCATATATGGTAAAGAAATGTTGCAAAATCAATCAAAGCATTTGTTTGTAAGGTATGAAATAAATACATATATACTTATACTATACAATATATTGCTGTTCAGTAATATATCGTTCAATATAATTCATTCTGATACGATAAGGTGCAGTGAAACTCACATTGTTGATATCTCTGTCAAAGAGTCGAATGCAGTGATTTTCTTGATCAGATATATAAATTTGTCTCCCATCTTCTGACTGCGCAAAGTCACTGATATGTGCAAACCTGCAAATACAAAGTTGAATATTAGATAAATTCGGTATCAGGTACTGTAGAGAATAAACGGTTCTAATCCTCTCAATTTTCGGCTTTGAGAAGTCTACTCTCTGAAGTCGGCGGGAAAACACAGCCAAAGTCTCGGCTTTGATTGGCCGATGGTTTGGAGCCAATGCCAGGTCAAATGGCACTTTCTTGAAGGTACTTATTTATATAAAAGGGAACATGAAACTAACTGGATTGCACTGTCCACTTTGACAACATCCAAATAGGTACTTTCAGTAACTTTCAGTAAATCAGTTCAGAGCCCACGCATAGCCCAGGAAAACTAAATCAGCCCAATCAGAATTTATTGGAGTCAGTATATATAGTGGTCATGGTTATGCTAATAACAGACAAAAAACCAGTTGGTGACACATCTTTTATCCTGGTATTCAATTTAGGCCGCTGGGATCTCTCAAAATTAGAGACTCAACAAACAGTCAATAACAGGTCCCTCTCATAGTATATACTGTAGGTAAACCCCTGACTTTCAGAAATTCTGGGATTGAAGTGGAAAACCTTTTAATATTGGTACTATCAAGTCTTCATATTGCAGACATACCAGCAGAACAACTCTTGAATTGATATATTTTAACACTACGCCTAACATTCTGAATACATCAGAGCTTCACTATTTATACTATCAAAATATAGATCTTGAATGTTTTGAGTGGTACCGACAGAAAAGGGCAGCGTAATACAACTAGAAGTATTGTTCCTTTCAGGAAACAGCCCTTCATATCTGGGCTAGATTTCATGAATAATTTATGAGAATGTAGATTCTGTGGTCAGCCACATGAAATAAATCTGAGATATCGCCAGTTTCTTGTATACCCTTTTTATCAGTGTTTTTGTACTGTGATGTTATGCCTATATCTATATTACTCTCTGAGCATATGCAGTGCTCATGCAAAGGCAAGGTGCTTTAAAGTTTCCCTAAGACAGTAATAAATTATCGAGTAGAGATATATGTCTTGTATTATAAAATATTATTTACCAAGCTGCAATTTGGTTCACGGCTACCGACTTTGTGAGCAATGCAACTTGTTACCACAATTATGATGCGTTTAAAAGCACAAAACATACATTGTAACAAACAATTACAAGGGGGAATTGACGCTGACTGATTTCCTGCCACAAAGTGAATTTCAATTGCATCGTTAACATGAAATCCTGCAGAAAGGACAAATATCATATGTCTCAAAAGAGAAAGTTCACCTTATGATATAATTTGTTCGCTGTCTGCAGATAGATCATACACACCTATAGTGTGTAGGCAATAAGGCCATACCATTGAACTTTAGGGAGAGTCACAACTTTTTCTTTTACAGGGAAAGTAAACAGCTTGTTTTGAACCCCATGCCCATTTATGAGTTACTGTACCTTGCATCTAATGCTGGTCCATCAATATAGCCTTCCAGAGCAGAATGACCAACCAGGGGAGTGACATTAAAGTTGTTCCCTGTTGGATTATGTAGCAGCTTGAGGGAGGAACCATCTACTAAGATAAAAGCGTCTATTCCGTCTGCAGCGAATCTGGACCTTCTCAGCGCGTGAGGCTCATAAACCTCTCTGCTTGTTTGTACAAGTGTCTGAATAGAACCAGGAAGTATTGGAAGCTGCTCGGCAGAAACTAAAGACGCTGAAAAAAAGTAAGAACGTAAGCAGTCTCTTGAATTGAGCAGATAACAACAGCTGATTATTTAGTCAGAATACAAGATTGTTATTCATGCAGGCAGCCTGGTAATTGTTATTCATGCAAAATTTTACCCGACCAAGTTTTACTAGTGCACCTGCTGTTTTCATGGATTTATACACATATAATGTTCGGAGCCTCATAACTAACTCTTGCCCCCTTCATTCCCAGCATGCCCCTATATGTCTGTGCAATCGGTTCCTCCGTAATCAAAGGATTTCCATACTTTTTGTTGGACTAAATTTAATCCATGACAGATAGCAGGTAATTATGCCCAACAGTATAAAATTCAGATCAAAGGATATTGCACAACAAGTAACCCCTTATCTTCACCTATTGATTCTGCTCTTATCATTTCAAATGTTTTTGCTGATATGACTCAATTTTACGCATAATAATAATGTAGGAAGGAGGCAGGCTAGTCACGCAGTTAACTGGTGTTCTTTTTCACAAGAGAAAAAAGTAATGAGCCGTGTGCCCAATGCCAGGTGAAAACTACTGAGGAACAGGATGTTTTGCTTTTTAATATGTTCACCGTAGTGTACAATGGTGGTAAACAAAGGATGAATGAAAGCACTTTTGTGATGGGGTGTAAACTGAGTCTCTGACAAATTAGACATGGTTATCATAGCTTCAACGTTGACCTACCTACCTGATACTTTCATTAGATGTTGCGCTGCTGTCATATAAGGACCATTAATACAGGAGGTCTACCCTCTGGGTACACAAAGTATAATGATCCCCCTGCCTCTTTGCTAAAAGAGTAGCCAGGTACGGCAAGTAAGGCTATAGGGTCACTACCTAGAACAAGTTTGATCCAATTGCCTGCATTCCTGTTGCTCCCTTCCACTGGTCAAGCCGCAGGCCTTTGCCTGCGGCGTGACCAGTGGATCGGGAGCGACTCGGAATGCAGGCAAATAGACCAAACTTGGTCTAGTCACTACCCGACACAAGCCTCGATCTTAAGGTTAATCAGAGCGGTCAAATAAGACCTAGTGGGTAATCATGGCAGCCTACCTCGAGTCAGTCCCGGCTGCTGTTTCAGGTAGTCATTGCATTCAGAACCTAAGCCTATCAACAACCAAATTATTTATCAAAACTCCCCGTTTCAATCGTTTGGACACCTGATGAAAAAGGCAAACCTAAACACCAAACCGAGCAATAGATGGCCCTACCACTTTTTCAGGAGGTCAATTTTGAAAATAGCCCCTAAAATTGCCATAAGAGTTATGAATACACATTGACTATATTTATGTTTGTCAATAACAGTTGCCCCTTGTGTTATACATAGGGATTGTGAAGCAATAACACTGAAGTAGTTGTTTTATAATGGCAAATTACTGCTTGTCATGAGGTTTATAGTTCATCAATACATCTCAGACTGAATAATGTGTGCTATCTTTCTGTGTCATGGCCCGCCTCAAAACATACCTTTGGGCCAAACTTGAACAAAAAACCTAGAAACATTGCATGTTCTAAAATGATTGCAGGGAGGGATTGAGGATGTCAAAGTTCAATGTTGGCAAGTTTGTAGCATCTCGTCCCAAAAGCCTTATCTGTGGTGGTCGACAGAATCAGAATTTTGATGAAAAAGTGCTCAAACAAAAACGATTATTACAATTACAATTACAATACATATTCACCAATTTTTTTAATTCAAAGTATCAATCTCACTAGGGACACGATGATGTCCCTTTCTGTTATACTAAAATCCTGGGGCCAATTTCTTGTCAATTTCTGTCCCAAAAAGGGCTGAAATCCCTTAAAACTACCTCTTAATTTTGAAAATTTTCCATACCCCCCCCCCTAACGGGAAGGCGCTGCAGCGCCCCTTCTGCATCCTCCCCGCCGGGTGCATTTCAAAACCCATGGATACAGCCCTGCTTACTTAACATGATTATGACTTCACATGCTCCATCAACTTGGTTCGGCCAAATGGTATGAAGCCAAAAAAAAATTGGCCAAATCCAAGAAAAGATTGGACATGCATGCCCTAGCTAGGGTATGCTCTGACTTGCCTGTTGCATAGCTTAGTCAGCCTTGCCTATAACATACCAGGTTGTTCACCATCTATACAACACAGTGTGGTGAGTGGTCCCTGGCACTGTTACAACTAAACTTCCCTGATGTCTTGCGTACAAACAAATTAGATCAACTTACCTAACGTGATAAATACAGCTAAAGTAGCTGCTATGAATTCCATCCTTGTTCAAATTAGAGGTAGTCTTGATTAGTGACCAGGGTATTGTGCAGTACCTTTGTCAAACTATGCCGAAAACAGTCCGCTGTAAAATATCAAAAAGAAACATGACACTTCTCTAATTGAAGGAGCTTTTTTAAAAAGGAGAACACTACACTTTGTGTTGACTCATATCATATCCCCACAATACATCAAGAAACTTTTACACTCTGTATTAGATGTATCGCATTAGCTCCTGAAAATTAGTCAATTTAAAGTCGTATGTCACATTAGAGCAAACTTTATCTGAATGCAGTTTGGTTATAGGAGCAAGGTTGGCCAGCAGCCGTTCTTTCCTGTTCTCTCTTTCACTCAAATCGCATTTATATTACATTAAATTTCCGTACAACTATTAAATCAAGAGCATCTCATGCAAAGAGATAAATTGAGTTAGACCTTTACAACATTTGGAATGGGTAATGAAATATTTTGGATCAAGAGTTGTTGGGAATGACAAGCGGTCGCCGATCAATTTCTAATTTATATGGGTCACGTTGCTGCATCTTGAGATCTGACTTACTATATGGGTTGTAGTAAAGAACTATTCTCAATCATTGCCTTGGCAATCACCAACTGTTCTCTCTAAACCTAGTCGGAGCCCCCCAGTCTCTTGCCCCCGCCCGACAGCGAAACGGCACCCTGACAGGTAATTGAAACCCCTAGACTAACAGATGTTAGAGTCAGATGTTAGAGTCATATGACAGATGGTAGAGTAAGAACACTGAACCATGCCCATGAACTACAAAAACGTTCATATTCATAATTGGTCATATTTACCTGTGCACAATGTGTTTATGTTAGTCAGTTTACTAAAGGCGTTGTTAATCCAAACAGAGCCTTCAAGGCCACCAGATTCCTTGTTGTGTAGTCTTTGTTTCCAAATTGAAATATCCTCTGATAGTTCTATGCTGAGGAAATCGCTGTAAGTTGTGTCAGTTTTACAGTAATTGGCTGTATCTCTGTGCTTTTCTTTGCCGAGAATCGGTCCCTAGCGGCTGGCCAGCTTTGACAATGTTATTGACTTTCAGCGTCTCCTAGGAAATAAAATCAGCAAGTGCAGTGGTGCGTGAGAGCAATGATTAATCGCTTGCCATTAATACCTTTTAATGGAGATTGAACGTTTCATGTTCTGGTTAGTGACACAATATGGTAGGCTCGTGAGCTACGCTCATTGTTTATACTTCAAAAGGGTGTAACTCCAAATAATCTCCTACCAATGTGAAGGATTGACATCAAGAGCAACAGCTTGTAGCGAAGAAAAGCTGTGAGCTGGGTAAAAGCTAGACTAAGCCCCCCGACTTTTGCCCTCCGCCCAACGGCCTGCGGCAGGATATATATTCTGCCTTTACCCAGCACACAGCTTTTTTTGCTACTTTTCTTTGCGACTGTGACGTAAAAGCGAAGGTGAAGTGATACTAACCATATCCAATAACCAGTTTGGCGAGAGAAAACCATTAATCTACCAAATGTTCAGCAACCTAGATAGAGCGTTGGTTGCGTCCTCAGGTTATAAAAGAATGGATATGGTTAACCTAAAAACCTGTGAAAAGAATTTTGGCTGTGCTTTCAATCTATAAATCAATCAACCGCATATATTATTGCCAAATTACTATGACATTCATGACATTCATGACGCCATCAAATGTTTGTAACGGGGGGGGGGGGGGGGGGGAAGCAACAATATTCATGTTCGTAAATATCGCGTAGAATGTTGTACGGCCAATATGTATGGTGAAATCGATTAGGAAACACTATCAATAACTTCACTTCCTGTTGATCCCACAAACACAAAAAAAAAGATTCATCCCAATGGCTCTAGTTAAACAAACCATTAACTCTAAGTATGCAAGGATATAGGCATGTATTTTTGTATCCAACAGTAACCTATTATTACTAGCATAAACAGCTTTTTTCTTAGGAAACTGAAGGAATCTTTCCAACATCAATGTTGACCGTGGACCATCACAAAGCCAAAAAGTTTCTGTAGTTTAATTAGACCTTCTATATTGCTAATACTTCGCCTTGAGAGTTCCAAAATATCTTGGCCAGCTACAGTAACCTTAGCTGAAAGCGGACAGCTAATCAACAGAGATTTATGATCAGGGTGATAAATTCTCATGTAGCCTAGGAAACAGAACAAAATGTTTGAGTTAGCAATACTATCATTTTCGCAAAACTTCAAAGTTGGTGTTCGATGTCGTAAATCTTGTAATGGACATTAATTTAACCACCAAACTCAAATAACTTTATAATATAGATCCTGTATTAGCACGTGGTGTGGTTTAGAATCACGATACAATAATTTCACATATTAGGTTTCCAAATCTTAAAGTATTTAACAGCCGACGCTGGACGTGTAAAGATCCTTATTAGCGCCGTTGTGTGGTTGAAGATCATGATACGATCGTTGCAAATCAGAGGCTCCAAAACTGTATAAAATTTCAACAGAAAAAGTTGGAAGCGTCCATTGCAACACAAAACTTGAAAGTGTTCGCATGTTGAGAAACCAAATTACCAAAAGCCATTTGATCAAAAAAATTGGGTGTATTTTGATGAAGGTAAACTTGATATAGGATAGGATTATGTGATGGCAAAATCTAAAAGTTTTGCTGATATACTCTGAGATGTGACTAGAGGATTAAAGGTTTAATTTTTCTGGGCAGGCATTTGATGATGGGTTTTTCCAGTCAATGGTGTCATTGAATATGAAAAGTCTTATACTCTTTATTCCAAAGTTGATCACACCACTTAGACATTGTTGCAACAGCTCATATAAAAATCATATTGTGAAAACTCTGATACATAATGCTACAGTGAAAAGGGAGAGCTTAAGTGAAAGCGATTCTACCTGTGGTGAAAGCGATGGTTACGGGAGGGCCTCACCAGATTTTTGCATGAACTGACAAAGGCAGAGAGTCAGGCAAGATGACATGGAAGGATCAAAATGCAATAGAAAAGAATGACGACTTCCTGGTACAGGATTACCGCTGTTTGTTGTTTTTGTGTGGTGAGACCTTCACCTTTGGGTGAATCCAGACAGCTGTAGTTAACAGCGTATGTCCAAAGTAAACACACAATGTATGTTTGGTTGCGAAAAGGCCGAATAGCTTACTCAACTAGTCTGTCTTGATAAGCTTTGTTTGGAGGGGGGGGGGGGGGGCAACCCACCAAACAGAGCTTGTCAAGACAGGCTATTACTCACTTTGACAGCTTTCCCTCTTTCAGTTGAGATGTGGTCTCTTTTTCACCTGCGCCTTACTTTAATGGAACTGTACAATATTATTTTTGTTAATGGTGTTACATAGCTTCATCTAGTCATGGTAGGCTGAGTTCCTCATGCCAATATATGGATTAGTTGCGGCGCTTGTCAATTGAGTGCTGCATAACCTACCAATATAACGCATTGGTACTCCCGCTAACAGTGTTAAGGTAGAGAGAATAGCCTGTGCTGCAAATATAGGCTCATATTAAAAGTAATCTTTCCATGCAAAGATTTATTGGTTGATGGATCAGAGGCTAGGATCTGTGATAAGGTCTTATCTAGCTGTTGTGTTGACAGAGGCAGTTAGAGCTCTGAGCTGAACACTACTTAGCTTATCTAAAGCCTTTTCCTGATATTCTAACTTGGTACATTATTAACATTCAATGATTTAACTGGATCACCACGTTGAATCTCAATAATAAAAACTTTCTTTACTCAACTTCAAAGTTGTCTCCCAGTGTCAAATGTGAGGACAACTCTATATAAGATATAATAAATTCTTGTTTTGTGCACTTTTGCATGGATGTTTCAATATGTTTTGGGACATTACAGTGAGTTGAAAGTAAAACAATGTCAGAAAACAAGTGACAGATTGAGAGGCTCCAATTTTATTTGGCGTTTGTTTCTATTTTAATTAAATACAAACAAACGCTAAATAAAGATTTAACATGTCAAACACGTGGTATAGCCTGTCAGGTTCAACACTTTGACGCAAGTGGTCTTCTAAGCCCCAACCTATATGGTCATCATGTAATGTCAGTACTAGCCACCTAATTGATGGTTAGGGACCCATCATGCAAGATTGATATTATTATTCATCACAATGCTGAAATTGCCAGGAGAAACTGATCTCACTTGCAGTTCAAAATAGCTTCCAGACAAGACATTTTTCATGTGTCCTTTTAGGAAGGACAACCATAATAATGTTATATTTGGATATGTGATGTCACATTACTCACTCCTTGTCAAATTTATATGCATATTGTAAAGAAACATGAAAATTTATATTATGTTATATATTATTTATATGATATGATGTATCTATCTGATATTTTTGGTGAGAATTTATAACAGTTTTTCAGACAACTTCCTAGGCACAGGGGAAGCAGCACGGAAAACAGCAGCAGAGATATGAGAGGCAGCATCTACCGTCATCATCATTATCCCTACGTCCGTCATAAGGTCCTGGGTGTTTCCTACAAAAAGATGATGAGTTTAATTTTGAGTATCGAAATCAGACAAACTTATGTTATCCTAGCTAATGTATTGGCTCTGATTGGTTGGATGATTGGTTGATTGGTTGACTGGTTGGTTTGTTGATTGGTTGATTCATTGGTCTTCAACCACCAAACAGCCAACCTTCTTCTCCCGACCCACCAATCAGAGCCAACATATTGGCTAATGTTTTCGACAAGATGCCAGATAACCTTCAAGACTAAGTGGCAATATAAGGTAAGCATGATTCTCGGAGCAGCTTTTTAACCTAATAGATTGTAGCAACCAATGATAGACAAAGACACTAATAGTGATATTTATCTTTTTGAAGGCATAGGTGGGGATGCTCATGTGTTGGCTCTGATCTGATTGATTGTATGATTCCTCCCGCCAGCCAATCAAAGTCAAACATTGGATTAGCTTGAGGGGTTTTTCGTATCATGATGATTTTGGCATTACATGAGTACAAAGGTCACCCTGGCGGTTCAAATGCTGATACTGATCCGAGAAGCATGCTCACCTTATTAAGGTTTTATACAGAGAGAAGCCTCTAGCAGCAGCATGGCAGCGGGATACAGAAAGGGAAACAGAACAGACAGCAGCAGCCTCCGTCATCGCGCTGCCTCTCTTCTGCATTGTTATTATACTGATCGCCGGAGTTATTTCTCCTAAAATTCATTGCCATTTTGAAGCATATTAAAACTATTGAGGAGAGCTGTATGCCGGTCACGATATTTGATTCACAAAGAGTCTGCGGTGCATGCGTTAGTTCAATAATAGATCAGTGATGTCCAGTAAGATAACCTGATTGGTTTGGCACGGGCGCAGGTATATGAGCAAACTTATGTTGCCTTATGAACTAATCTCTGACATCAAAATTACACTGCATAATATCTCTCACCACATGAGGAAATGTAATCTGAGTTCTAAGATATGCCGCATACCCCCTCCCCTAATGCTATAGTTTCCTTCTGAAGACACTTCGACCACATAAAATAATCCACGACCAGTTGTCAGAGACTCAATGCAACAGAGCGTCATGCGCTCATTGTTTGTAAACCTATACCTTCCTTTTTTACCTAAAAAGGTGGATCTCTGTAGAATTTCCAAACACAAAATAAGTTGAGCAGCTGAGATGACGCTACACTCACCTGCTATATTCCATAGGCATGTTGTTAGCATTAGCATTGTTATTCTCTGCCCTCGGAGGCGCATTCAGATCACATCGACTAGAGTCACTACCACATCTCCTCTGCTTATCTGAAATCGTATCTTCAGAGTTGTATGATTTTGCAGAGCCTCTCATAATGTAGCTGGAATGCCTGAACGCTGCGAGGGTTGAAGTGGCACTAGCCTTGTCATGAGGCCACTATTTTGCTTGAACGTGTGACAAGGCTTATCGCCGATAGCCGACCCTACCTCCTATTGACATGCTAGAAAGGATGGTGTTGATCATGGAAGGCCGCTATCAACAGGGAGATCATTGGGGGGATCACAAACAAAAACTTGATGCATGATGATTCACAGCTTTGGCTATCAATCGCTTGAATTGAAAAATACACATCCCTCTCAGCCCTTCGGAAACGTTCAATATGACCCCAATTGATAAAATTGGTGAATTTGATGAGGGCAAATTGTCTTTTTCAAATGATTCAATCTGACGAATTAGTGAACATAAAGGTTTGGCATTTGATACTTACTGAGACTTGAGCGGCAGCAACATGGACAGCAACAACACAGCGTATCCATGAATGACTTGTCTTTTCCCTTAGCAGCTGAATTATTCACATTTCTCTGATGTTGATAGCTGTGATTCTGATTACACCTGGACAAAGTGTCAGACGAATGACAGGCAGACCTGCATGATTGTTGGTCTCGGTGACAGGTGTGACTGCAAGGTGGGTGGTCGAAATGAGGGCACTGTGTGTGGTCTGGAGTGTCACTAAGCTGTGTATATCCATGGCGGCCAGATCTGATATTAGAATAAGGGAAAAGTTAAAGGTCCATATGAAATTTGAATGATACAATGAGATAGAGACACTTTGCTTTACAAGTGCGATTTTCTGTTTGAATTAGTGAGTAATAAAGGTGTGTGTCTGCCAGTTATTTTTTATACATCAGTATGACTTGCTTTGGCTTATTTCGATAAAGGAAAAAACCATACTCTCCAAAGTACAGGACATTGACACCAAACAGTTCTCGAAAGACCACTGGATAATATGTAAAAAGAACCAAAATAACAGATCGCTTAGTAGGACTAGAAATGCTACAAAGTATAATGGTTTTGATTGTATGAATCGTGCGAGTTTCAGTTCAGAATCATGTTTTACATCTGGTGAATAATGGGTTTTCAGGTTGGGCAAATCCGTTACTCTGAGTGCTGTGAATGGGAGTGGGTAGCAAGAGCATTTGGTATAAATCTCTCAAGATGAGAATCGGCATTTAACGTTGTTCGTCTTGCATTGGAGCTTTAGACGTGATCAATACTATTCAAGCTGGGTGCAATAGGTCATTTCTATTTTGAGGGAGTTTCTATGCATCAGAAAGAGACAGACAACTTCAAAGTGAGATAATTTGCAATACCTTCTCTTGGAAATGTGTTTTGGATTTCTCCTTTTCTTCTTTGCTTCTTGGTCATGTCTCGTACAGTATCTGTCGTGTGATTGGTCGTTATGCCCGCAGTAGTCACATGACCTTCTCTTACTGGAGCGATTATGATTGGTGGATTGTGGAAAGCCGCGGTAGTGCGTACACAGTGTTTCTTTTTGAGCATTGCTGTGTTGGTTATAATTTCTATTTTGTCTGCTTGCCCGTGATGTTCCCTGAGAATAACAGTGGCGCCAAATAATAGTATGTTATGGTACAAACGGGCATTTGCTTAAAAATCAGTTGATAAAATGGTCATTGTCTTTTATACATTTGATGGCAGATGTCTCAGAAAGACTGAATCTGTCCATTGTATCGAATTGAGTTATGCTTTTCTGAGTTACAACCATAGACAAAGCGTTGTGTGCTGTGTCTATGGTTACAACTCTGAATCATTTACTGATTGAATTTACACATAAAGGGTGCTGATGAAGTCTTTTTGATTTTAAAGTTCCTTGGTTTCAGCACATTGTAACTGATCTTTCACAGGGCCGTAGTTTTGTAAGTTGTAGGGGAGGCAAAAATCCGACGGGCCTCCCTGCCTCCCCTAGATCTACTGCCCTGCCTCATTTTGTAATCCAAAAATTCAACTATATGCTTCAAGCAAAAAGTATCAGAAAATTGTAATTTCTATTGCAAAATTATTAACTATTAAAGAATTAACCTTATCATTGCTGTTTGTTTGCTGATAGTCTCGTCTCTCGTATCGGTTTTGCTGATGGCGATTATTCTGGTTAATGTGAGAACCTCTTATCTGCCTCATATTATTAGCATTGTTTTCATCATATCCCTGCTCAGGGTAGGCCTCTTCAGCGAACGTCCCATCCCCTTCCTCTAACTTTGTTAGAAAATAAGGCTCATATTTTGAAAGAACTGTTGTATGATTCCAACAATTTTATTTTGCGAGGGGATGAAGCATCGCAAAATTTGGAAACTTTTAGAGCACCATTTTTTGATGTAGTGGGGGGGTCTCTTTAAATTAAAATCTGAGAGCTAGACCTTCTAGGGGTGAATGGATGACAATATATCAATTTGTTTGAAAATGAAATGCCATACAATCCTACTTGCGGCCCTTTGAGCTCTTAATGTTAAAGTTGGTCAGGCCTTGAAGACCAATCTGGAGGACCAAAAGGAGGAGGGAGGTAAAAATTCATTGTCATGTAGAAGTATTATAAATTATTGTTTCTTACATCATCTAACGTGTTGTACTGAGTTCCAGGCCCCCATCCTTGCTCGTCAGGATACTGATTCTCATCTCCGTAAGGCTCCACTGCACCATAGTCAAATCCACCTTGAGCTGTAAATGACATAGTATAAACCGCATTAAATATTAGGAGATGACAACAAGTGAAAGTAAATTATCACAATGGTACGTTTATAATTAAAGTGCTCAACAGTCGCCCAGGTTGATGGTAGGAGCATGCCATTACCCACCATATTACGGATTGGTATGCGGTAGATAACTAAATCTACTAACATCAACCAGGGAAAGTGTTAAGCGCTCAATCTAGCGCCTTTATAATATGTAACAACTCCTAATGTCTGCAAATAACATTGGCACTGAAGGAGCTATAACTGGCTCATTGTTGTTTAATCAATCCTAACATTGTTATGGCAGAATAAATTCAGTAAGCGGACCCCCACAGGTTAGCAAAGGTGTGTGCTTTGATTGGCTCATAAAATTAGATTAAATTGTCTCCAGTGAATTTATTTATGATCCTTCTGTTATGATTGAGGATACATACCATCCGTGTAATCTTCTGGCAATAGTTCCTCCTGTTCAGGACCACCACAACCTTTACACCACTTACGACAGCAGAAACACACATCTACCCCACACACACAGGACAGGCAGAGGATAACACTGTAAACAAGAGCAGAGGCGGAAAGTTATCATTCTTTGCTTAGAACCCTACAGGAGTTACGTATTAGCCGCACAGGCCTATTGATAAAAGAAAATCGCATGGCTAACATCTAAAATTTACTCAACCTTATCTCTTTGCATGCTATTTGAGCAGATAGTTAATGAAAGTTAGTTTTAGCTCGCTATGTGTAATCCCCTAACGAGCTCAGCTCAACTCCAGCCATCATTCATTCTCCTTGAGATTAATTATCAGAAGACAAAGCACATGGTAGCCGACTTGCGCTTCATATGATAATTTTGAGCTAAAGAGCCATCACATTTTGCTGTTGGCAGTGACAGGCATATAGACTAGGGAGACCATGATACAATTGGTAGTATAAGGGAGGAGGCCGAAATAGAAGCGGTTGCAATAGGCATGAGGAGGAGGTGTTTTCAATAATATGGACATGTACGCAAGAGTTAGGGAGGAAGATATTAGAATGGTGGCTGAGATGAGGATACAGGGAAAGAGAAAGAAGAGCTGGAAACATACAGTGAAGGATGACATACTGAGAAGGGGCCACTGGGATGAAGATATTGATGACAGAATCAGATGGTATTCTCTGATTGAACTTGGTGCCTGCAGGACCGCCACCCATCCCTGACCGGGGCTGACTAGGTGAGAAGTGACAGGCTTCCAATTGTTCCCATTCTTTTTATGACTCATGGCAAATCTAGTGCAATCATTGGGTCAGTGTGATTAAGACTGAGCTACTGAGCATAGCAGTCTGGTCGGAAAATGCAGAAGGGGAGGCAACTCCTTTCATCATTAACCAAAATCTACCCCCTATGAAATGACCAATTTTTCACCTATATGAGTGTAATAATTTTTAGCCCTTTAATTTACAATAAAAGATTCTTGCCAGCCTACCAGGGCTTCCCATGGACCTGCCAAGCGGTTTAGGAGGGCTCATTAACTCCCGGCATGTGCCAATTTCTTGATACAACTGCAAAGCCACCCTTCAATTCAACTTAGCATAAATTCCCAATAAGGAGGGCATTTAAAACTGAATGCATTGATTGTAGGGGGTTTGTTGCGCTAATCCCCAATATCAGGGTAGCTCAAACTATTTTTGTCAGTGGGCCACTTAAAAATTAACATATCGAAGTGGGCCAGACTCTTTTGCGCCAAGCAAACAGGCTATCAGTGGACAGTCGCAAATGTTGCCTTTTAATATGCCCCTTGTGTGGCAAAGTAAAGCTAATTAGGTTATTCAAGAATTGAGGGTCCATATTCTCACCTCACCACGAGAATAACAGTCCCAATTCCACCGATCAGAAAAGCGAACCAGAATATATCCTTATTCTCTTCATCCACATGGTCATCTGCTATCTTATCCAAAACGCCCTCTGGTGGATCCTCGTCTGCCCTAGCAAGGGCCAAAACTCCAATTGTAAAAATTATAAAGATTTTTGAGCATGGCTTCTCCATTCTGAGTTAGAGTGATAGAAGTTAATGTGCAAGTTGGATGAATGGTGTTACTTATGAGATAAGTATACTGTTGATTTGATTGTGACAACATGGTAAAGATGGGTGCAAATCCAGTGTTGCCATAAAGAAGTCGAAACGCAACTATTTTTCAGGAATTTCCACTGTGTTTGTGTTTCTTTGCAGGCTCAAAGACAACAAAAGCACATGTTTTTTTGTGACACCATCAGTTTATGAAAAAATAAAAAATGCAAAATATGGGCGATCTTGAAAAACGAAGGATTACTGGTGCAGGTCTATGTAAGAATGAAACTAACAATACTACTACTGGTGAGTGGGCACAACTTCTTAATTTAGTTTAAACAAACTTCATCATCATGATTTCTATCAACCTTATAACTTAAAAGTTGCTAAGATACCTCAACCATGGTGATAAATATATCTATATATATATATACATTTTTATTGCATCAACCATCATCTGAAGATGTCCTCCCTGACGTGCAAAGGAACCAAAACAAAAATCCAACCGAAATAAAATCAATGTCTGGTTATCCCTTGAACTCAAACTCAGGTCAAATGTCTATAACTCAAATCAGATGGGTGGTCGAGAGTTTCGGATAACAGTGATAGGACAGTAGACAAAGCCTAAGAAATTGGTCATTCTTCTATGAAGTACAGACACACTTCTCAAGGTTCACCGGCCCACTGACAATGCAATCCATTGCTAAGATGGCAGATTTCCAGTAAACCGACGGTTTTCCTTGAAAGAACATTTGGTACTGTTCAGGAAATTAGCACGAAAAAATAATTTAAAAAAATGCAAAGTATACACCATCTTAGTGTATTCTTCGGCTTGGCCTCACTCGGAGGGCTTTCAGGGTGGTTGTGATGGTTTGCCTTTCGTTAGTAAATGACACACTTCCCAAGTAAAGGTATGACTTGTGAAATAGTTTTCTCCAGATGTGAGACACATTCTTGGTTCACATAACCTAGTCCCAAACTGACTGGTATGCATTTTGTGTAAAAAAGGTACTGACAGTTATTCCGCGTTTAGAACCTCTCATACGATTAAGTGAGAAAAAGAAACCAACAATGCTCGCTCAATGATAGTTTGGGTTTCAAATCTGTAGGGTGCATTTATTCCCATCCCTCTCAATTTTTCTGTATTTCTGGTCACGCTCTTCCTACTAACAGGCCGCCGCTGGCTCTCTTATCCCCCCCTCCTCCATCAGACGATATACTGTTGCCACATTCCATGTTTTGTTTTGTTTCCTTTCTCCACACTAACTTATCTTTGATTTATTCACAGAAAACCGGGAGTTACTCTCCCCACTGGATAGAAAGCTGAAGGAGTTTCCTGGGATATACACAATCAAGGTCGCCGACCTCAGCAGTGATGATTCATATAGAGGGTAAGATCCACAGTGATGACATGATATACTATTGCATGTATATCTCTGATCGATAGACAGTGAATTAATTTGTTTAGTATGAGTACCATTCCAAGAAACTTGATGCGGCGACCCGTGTTCAATTTTATTAATTAGGGGTGGGTACATGTTAGGTACTGCTACTAAATTGACTCTAATGATCAGGGGTACACATTTTAATAGTGTAATCTCAATGTCAGTGTGCAGCAGCTCCACATCATTTCTTGTTAAAAAGGAGGGCGTGGCTTATCAGTGGGGTCAGGGAGAAATTCTGAAAGCAGGCAAACTGGGTCAAACTTGATCAAGGTGTTGTCTCAGGTTGTCAATTTTGCTCATTGAAACACTTTAATGTATTACAATCGAGTGGAATGACATCATTATGTTGAAAAAGAGGGTACTGGTTGATACACTAGTCTAGTCACAGGATATACTATATCAATAGTACCTGGATAATTTACTTGTCAAAAACGGCCTTTCAGTGGGAGAGGACAAACTGGGTTATACTCGATCTAGGTGCATATTCTCATCACACTTTTAGTTTTTTTTTCATTAAAGAGGTCGTGGCCTTCTTTGGTCAAAAAAGGGGCTATGATACGAAATCAATTTGAGGATTGAAGCATACTAGATGACGCTACTCATTATATTTGGAGGATTCAATAGAGGGAATTAAATATATTATGCAGTAAAATCACTTTTTTGTGACAATGTAAGTTGATCACGGCTGGTCAGCCCTTGAGTAGATTTACATATTACAAAAATAAAAATGGAGCCACTGAGTTCATTGCACTGAGATGACGCTTATACCACATTATGGATGAGCTATAAACCCTCATCACATCAAACCAAAGCCCAACTACCCTATCTATTTGCAAATGGCTCATTAGACATTTGATGAGCTCTAGTGGGGCGCTTACAAGTTTTTAAACCGTTGCCCTGCAATCAGAATGTTGACGACTGCTTCGAGGTGTTAGTAATCTGGCGTGTCGTGTCCCTCCTTCTCTGGATCAATGCTTTCATCTTGAGTGCAGAGTTAGTTTCTCATTTAATAAGAGCAGATAATTACAATGTGTCCATTAATTACCTAAATTCTGAAAGGCATCATAACAAAGGATCTTTAACTGTCTAACATCATCACCTTTTTTTGTATTTTGATGCTGAGAAGATCAAAACCTTAAACCGTGTCTAGAAGTTATCAATACAGAGTTGACTGAATTGCCTTGTAGAGGCAGAAGGTGTCAATTCTTGGCTTACATACATAAAAAAAACTCCCGTCCATTAATAGTCTCAATACCTTGTGATATATACTGTTGCTTGGTTTTTTGTCTCCTAATGTGACACAGGACCATATGAGGTCAGGTGCCCATCCTGACACAACCGCGAACGCCCAGGAATCCAATATGGAACCGCTCTATTGAAAGACCCGGACCCTACCCATTGTACCATTGCCACTTACTTTGTGTACTTACATATAGGTCGTTAATATGCTTTCTGTGACACAGTTAGAAGTCTTCAGCGCTAAAACTCATAAGCAAAACAAGCTTCTTCGAAGTAAAATCATCCAGAAGGCTTCTTTGTAATCCAACAGATGTAAATTGCATTGAATGAGGCCACAGTCTACTTTAGGGCTTGCCGCAGTTCTCTAAGTTAAATAAAAAGGTTTTAAATGATACCAAGTTTGAAGGATTATGGTGTGAATTCAGCTATTAATCGCTGATTTTCAGAAGCGGAAGAGTCGCTTTACATCGTCTGAGCTCTAATCTGATCCCCTGTTTCCTTTCTCACTGCTCTCTACTTTGTAATGATGACTGAGTTGCATTCATCAACAAAAAGAGCACCTGTTATGGTTTTCATAGCCTAAGTGCTCAGACAGCTACAATGCAAGTTAGTGGCTTTAGTGGTTGATAATATCATGCCACCAACTGGCATCCGCAGCCAGTCGGAGCAGTTAGACTAACTATGGTTTTCATGATATACAATGGACCTTGACTGCTCATATAACAATGACAGCTTCTTCCTGAAACACAGCATGATAATCAATCAATGTTTGTTTTGATGACATTGCTCTATAGGTAGGCTATTAGTTATCACCATAGCAACATAATTAGAAAGATAAACTTTTATCAAGGCGGATTAGTTTACACGTAACATTTATTATAAGCAGGGGTGGAGACATTTGTTGTTACCCCCTAGGCAATGGTGACTCTCCATTTACTGGGGGTTGGTTACGGAGGATATGAACCAGTTGATAAGAAGGTAGATTGCTATAGTTTATTGTGTGTGCAATTTGTCAAACGATGCTAATAGGATTTAATGTTACATCAAAGTGTATAAAGGTAAATTGATGCCAATTAATTGCTTCTTTAAATAAAGAGGCGCACCACTTTATTGTCTCAATAATGCCCTTGGGTCTACTAAAAATATCTACACTGCTAAAATCTGTAATCCGATGCTGCCGTGAAATCATTGTTAATAAGTAATCTTCACTCTGCTCCAATGAAGACTCCATCTTCATCATTTACAAAATTCCGCTTTCTCGCAGACTGTGTTGAACGACGTTATACTGTTCCCCAAACGCTGGACCGCATGCAAGGTAGGTAAAGCTCTTATATTGTGTTCCTTTACACATTGCTTACCTGCTCGATCTAGACTGTTTGAGGGTATTCTAAGTGCTCAGATGACAGCAATGCTTCAATGCTTCAGTGAAATTGAGTGTTTGATAATGTAATTCTACTGTCTGGGCACTTAGACTCACTTGAGAGGTGACACAGAGCTGTCCTATATTGGTCAGGAGAACTAAGTAGAATGTATCTTTGTTTATTGGCACACTAATCTGTGTGTGAACTATCATCAATTAGTAGATAACTTGTGTAAATCAATTACACACCTAAATTGAAGCCTGGGCAGGCTGTCATGAGTGTGCAAGTTGGGGGGGAACACAAACCCACCCCAACAGCCTGTCCAGTCTACCTCAATTGTTATCCCTGAGTGATAAATTATATGCAATAGACTAAGGGCAAAAGAACTTTGGCAATACACCAGCTTTCTACCCTGCACCCAGTGATTTACATAAGAAAACTCTCAAACTACCAGGGAAAACCTCTGACCCCTGTTATCAATGATACTTACAATATCAAATTATTCCAAGGTAGGCAAACAAGAGAAGACATAGGATACCAGTAACAAGATACACTGAAAGGGTAATTAGCTGAATAACCAGCCAAACAGGAAATGATGTCAGAAGAGGAACTTCAGATGTTTGATGATGACAGGGGAGACAACAGGAAAGGAGAGCAGCGTGACGCTGAGGAAGAGGTAACTAAAACATTCCCATAATGCACTGCTTTTATTAGTATTTAAAGTTTTTCTTCACTAAGTAAGTGTAGCCTAATAAATTTATTTGGAGGAAAAGTGACAAACACTCGATGCCAACAACAAAAGACTAGAAATGCTTCGCTTCAGTAAATAATACTCACATCCTTCCCACAACACCACTCTAGCCTGGAATTCCCTGGTATGCCAGCTCACCAAACTCTATTGGTGTAATGATAAGGCTGTAGTTGCATCATGGGATTGATGATTAATATGCCATTTTTGAAAGGTTTGGTTAATGTGTGTTTGCAGGCATACCAAATATTTACCTTTCCCAGTGATAGATTTCTGTGCATAGACAATGGAAAGACACAGATCTTGTACCTTCCTTTAATATCAACAAAGTAGTAGCAGGTATTTTGGTCTACATTAGAGAGTGAAAAACTTTTGTTCGCAAATTGGGAATTTCATCTTCGATATTGGAGGTAGATTTGTAGCAACCTGCATTCAGTGTCAAAGCTTAGATATTTGAATTTGTGGGCAATTAGTAGATTTAAACAGAAAACTATGTATTCAGACATACCGAATACTGTTCAACTGATCACCATAGACCATGGGCTAATCAGTGATATCTTGTTTGCCCAGTTGCTAGCCAAACCTCGCTTATTTATATCAGTGACCCATTACGGCATCATAAAGGACCATGGTCCAAATTGTTTGTTTTGATGTTATAGTAAATTCCTTTGACTTCTTTGTCTGGTCAGTGATAAAATGTACCTCCCAGCTGTAGGTTGCACCTCCGTTTAGCATACAATTTTGTTTGTAGTGAACATCTCACCTTCTCTGAGTCTCACTTCCGTTTGGTAGGTCATGCAACCTGGTAACGCTAACTTTCACAGAAATCTTTACCTTTCTTCTATGCGTAGTTTGCTAAGGGGTAACTCAGAACTATTATATAACTTAACACTGTTGAGCAATTTGGTGGATGCCCGAAACAGACTATAGGCTTAATGATTTAAGTTCTGTTGGTGTTGTCGTAACTGTTTGAATAAAAAGTAAATTTTGCTGTCCACAAATCTGACAATTGTGCTTTTCCAATTGTCCCTTCTCTTGTAGTCTAAGTTGCTGGGTTGCTGGGTTGCTGGGTTGCTGGGTCTCCCAACCCACTAATAAGCGCCGTCACGTTCGCTAGGTATCATGTGGTTGCTAAGCATTGATATAGAATACAAATTGGAGTGGCAACCCTGCATAAAGTCAGGCCAGGTATAAACTTTTTGCAATCCCTAAGACATTCTCAAGTTTACCGATGTGATATTAATTTGTAGAAAGCACATGCTAAAAGAATGAAAATCATACAGAGGCTTCTACAACAGTTTGATCTGGAGGGATGTATGGAAAAATACAGGAGTTTGTATCAGACTGAGCATGTGGTTGATCCTTCGGAGCTCAGTCTAGAGAGGTAAGAGTGTGATTGAAAATTAGCCTTAGGATACTGAGTAAAAAGTGTGTTGTATGGGGAGTTTTGGTTACCTCTCTAGACTGATAATGTGATCGATCCTTCAGAGCTCAGTCTAGAGGGGAAGGGTTTACCAACCCTCCCTCCCTCCCTCAATAATAAGGTATTTGGGAGCTCAGACTCGATAGATTAGGGGTTTTGAGTGTACTGGAAGAGAAGCCTTAGAATATTCAGTAGCAAGAATTTGGTATGTGGCATTTTGGTTACCTCTCTAGACCAATAATACCGGAGATGTTTCAGATCTCGGCTTAGAGAGGTGATGAATATCTATTGTACAGCATTATTAGCCTTAGAATATTGGGTTGCTAAAGATTGGTTCGGGGGTTTAAGTTACTTCTCTAGACTGATTATGTCGTCAATCCTTCTGAGCATAGTCTAGAGAGGTAAGGGATCTAAAGTGTACTGCAAAATTAGCCTTTGATCATTGATTTGGTGGGGGGAGGGGTGTCCGGATACCTCTCTAGACCATTAATGTGGTAGATAAATTTTTCCAGTACATTAGAAAAACGAAATATTCTAGGCTAACTATTAGCCTTATAATATTGCTTCAAGTTTTCTGTTTGGGGGTGTAGCAGATGGGGTTTAGGCTGTTGAGGCAATTAAGGCTCATGCATTTGGGTTGTTGGCTTGTCAAAATGCTTCCTCCTAATCTAAAACAGACCATGAACAGCCGCCCTCCCCATCAGTTAAAAATAACAAATATTGCATTGTGGGATACTTATTGGACTTGTCAATGGAAGCATGAAGCTAAAGATCACCAATATCACCAATCAATTTTTAGTGCACACTTGCCAAGTCTCCCTATATAGGTGGGATTCTCCAGATTTCCACACCCACTTCAGCCCACTTTTTGTAATTCTCACTTTTTCCTCCAGATTTGAGAGAAAACTGCCCTATCGCAATTTTTTAGTACCTATCCAAGCACTTGTTGATGCGTCCCAGGGGCCCATGTTTTGATGGTAAGTGTTTAAAGTGTGTTTCCCCTCAGGTTGATATTTTAGTATTTTAGTACAAAGTACAATCATGAAATTATTTGGGATCAAATATGCATTTTAAGCCCTTCCTAGTGGCTAGAAAGGCACTCAGAGCATCAGCGACCGGGCCCTGTCCCTGTCCCCATTGGAGGATCACACCACCCCGAACCCCAGGTGGATCAGTCGGGTGCCTCGCACCCTCACACCAATGCGATGCCCAGCAGTATCGGGATAAATTGAAATCTCCCACTTTTGAATTTAGATTACCTGGCAAGTATGTGTTAGTGATGTCTAGTAGGCCAATAATATTTAAAGAGTACTTTTGTTTTGGAGTACTGTCCTCTTTGTACATAGGAAGACAACTCCTTTTATTTTTATTAAATAATTATATATTATCAGGGGGTAGCAACATATGTCCGCGAGCCCTTTTGCAGAAACCCTCAACCTTTGATATAACAGGTCTATGATTATCATCCCTATGAATGGCCATAGTATGGCTATTATAAAAATCCTAAACCCTACTATTGTGCCCAGTGCAGCCATAATTGACCAAACGATGTACGAGGTCTCCGTGAGTGATACTTGAACATTTCCACAACCTGCCATGTAAGCCTCTGGAGCATTGCACCCCATTGAGCCATATCTAGCACAACCTTAATTCTAATCAATAGAAATAGGCTAATCAATATAGCCTACCAAATTCATCTAGTAGACTTGACATCCTATTTGCATTCATTAGGGATTGCTCCCCTTGGCAAGCCAAGGGGAGCAACCCTGAATGCAAGAAAATACAGATTTCTCACCAGTCCAATCCTTTGTCATCACATTTGTTAACTCTGATCGTTCTTGATGGTGCAGATGACCCAAACAACCGATCGTAACATCTGACGTACTGCCTTCAATTTCTCTAAAACAAGTTTGTTCCCGCCGTGATGGCTAAGTATTTTTTTAAAGTTGGGATTCGCAGAGTTTTTTGGTATTCCTCCGCATTCACAGAGGGAAAAAACTTGTTCTACATTTTGTCCTAAACAAACTTTATGAAGTTTGAAGTTTGTTTATTGCCTAAATTCTAACTCATTCCTATTCATCACCTCTTTAAATCACTATGTTTTCATAACAGCTGGTCAAAGTGATATCTATAAGCTAATGTAAACATATCAACATCAGGTTTTTTTCATCAAGTGCTATTTTTATATCAATTATTATGATAAGATCTTAATGTCAACCAATGTCATTGAGTGCCTATTTCGGCCTATATTGATGACTTGTATTGATTTTTTCTGTGGTAAATAATATACATGATTATATTCACCTCAATCTCCGATTACATTGATTTTCAACCTGTGTCATAATTAAAAGAGTTCAGTGAAAGGATTTTAATAACTGGCTTCCGGAATTGCTTAGGCCCTTTCCCTACTCCAGTACTCTTACCTTCTAAATTTGTCACAACCACCATCAGCTTAATTTGAGATGCACTGCAGATTTAATTGGCCAGGGATTGTCTGCTAAAAAGTAGACCAATATATTTTTTGTCACAAGGGCAGTTGTTTGAGCAGAGAGGTCAGGGTTTTGTATGTCTCAATGCAGACAACAAACCTGGCTTGAAAGTTTTTGATCTCAAAATAGCATTGACAATGGCAGCCATAATTTGACCTAGGAGAGCGAACATGAAGGCTTAGTTGTCAAACTTTCCTGGTGATCAAGGTGTCAGAGAGCAATACTAAGATTGACTGATTTATAGGTGTAATCTGGTGGATTAACTTTGTGTAACAATGACTTCAGCAGACTTTTACTATTCGACTGGTCAACATTTATACTGAATTTCCTTTTTAAGTAACAGGTAGGAGGGACGATTAAGGTAGATGAAGCCAAGGTCCACAAGTCCTTGGCTGGTCTACCGCAACCGTCTCACTATCTAGAGACTTATGAGGGTAGAACAATTCCAAATGTTGGCAAATTTGACTAGCTATGAACGCTTCTTTGCCTTGTCTTCATTTTTTCACCAAGTCTGACAAGTGATGGATCGAGATTTATCCTTTTTACCTGCATGCGAGTTTGCTTCTCTTCAAGTGATAAGCCACGGCTGATCATTGGGGAATGGAGGGGGGGGGGGAGAGCATTCCGAATGCAGAGTGGTCTAGACCAGTTGGTCACAATTCCGTTCCATTTTCTTAACACTGGGTGGCCGACACTCGACCTGATACAACCCTATGCGTTAGTTCATGTACATAATGAATATCATCACCTTAACATAAAATATCAGTTCAATAGCTAATCAATAGTTTGTTACAATAGAAGGCTTTCAAATAAACAAACAGAACAGTGTGCAAACCCACACATTATATAAATGATTAGCCAGGCAGTCTTGATCGGTTTTTATTGTGTTTTATTTGTATTATTTATATCAATGACTATTAAATATTTACTGTAAAATATTATACACAATAGTAATTAGGTAGATGTTCGCTGGACTGGGCATTAATTTCATTGATATTTGCTCAGTCTAGATGGCTTTGTTTGTCGATATTTGAAAAAAATTGGATGCCTGCATAACCAAACAAGAGGCTTTTTGCAGAGCTATTTTTTCTATATCTAAATAACCTTTTCTGTAATAGTACTAAACATATCATATCTTTTATTTATTTATGTGGACAAATTTTGTTCTCCACCATTTCGTGGCCTGCTTGTATAAGAACAGCGTTGAGTGTCGAGTTTTCTTTAGCCTAGGCTGTTCTTCTGAGGTTTAAAAACGTCTGCAGTCAACAAGCAACCATCAATGGCTTTAGGAATTCTGATATTTCTTTTGTGGACGAGATGGGCAGCTTCTCTTAGAAATTATTTTGGTTTCAGTGAAAATTTTTTGATTTTTTAGCTTGAGATCTCATCACATGGCACAGAGTTCTGTTTGTGATTCTTTCCATCGTGTTTGTGTGGATTTCCAACTGTCTCAGTTCTCCTTCCCCTGCAAGACATTCTGCTGTGGTTTAGTTTTCTGTATTAATGCTATTACTTGACCTTTAAATGAAGTCTACTTTGAACATACTTTAGTCCAAACAAAGAGAAACGTTCAATAAGTGATGATGATTTGCAGTGCATTGCTCTCTGTCCAATTATTGAACAGATTGTCCGTTAATTTAAAAACCAATAAATATTTCTATTATTCTCTTTGATTGATCAACAAAACCTTTAAAATAGTCTGTGTTTCTACAATGGCCAAGCAATGCTTCAACACTACCCAATCGATCATCGACTATTTAGCTTTAGGTACACATGCTAGGACAGAACAGCCTTATAATTAATCAACAAAGCCTTAGAACCTGCAGCCAAAAGCAGTCATATTATCGGCATCATTGCCATACCCCTTACAGCTGAAAGAACAAAGGCTAGGAGAAGGCTATCGTACTGAAGAATTGAGCCTGTAGTCAAGAGCACAAACAGAAGGGGAGGTGATGTGAAGAGACAGGGACATAACGCGACCTGTCATATCCAAGCCTGTCATCACTACCATCTAGAACAGGTGCTCCTCTTCTAGAAACGGACCAACAAGCGATCAACACTCTGAGGACGAATGCACTGGGAAAGCACATTGGACGGAGCAGCATAGCTAGGACTTTTTTACCTAGTTGGCTTTTCCTCTTTCAAGCTACACACCCAAGGAATGCCAACCTACTGGGTATAATAGGAAACATCTTCTTTCCTATGAAAGCCCAACATAGTTTCGTCTACTGCAAGAGAACTTGATGAAAAGAAAGGATACAAACATTCACAACTGGAAAAATAGGACAACGGGAAAAACAACACAAAATTTATTCCTGTTCAAAACTGAATAGATAAACAAAGTTCACACTCCACCCTTACCATCCGAAACACAGACAAGTCTTAACATGTTGGGCTCTGGGTCAGTGTATCAGAAAGAGGAGTTCACCGGTAAAGTCTCCGGACCCTGTCAGTGTGAGGATCTGCTCATCATCAAACCAGACGAAAGGTTTGTCTCGTCGATTTGATCTCTGGTCTGATAGTTTGAAATTAAAAAAACATTGAGTTGGATGCGGGTCTGGTGGCTCTTCAAATTGAAAACAAATGAGCAATAATTTTGAGCAACGTGATAGTGATAATTTGCTCATTTCAATTTAAAGAGCCCCTGATAGTTCAAGGTTTACAGTACGAAAGTCACTTCGATTTGATTGGCGTTCTGATAGTTTAAAATTTAGGAATTAGTGTGTTTCAGCCATCAGTAGCTTGGTTGTTATGACCATTGGTTCAAGATATTACCTTTTTTTCACACCTCAATAATAAACAAGATTACTTGGGATTCCCCTCTAGGAGGGCGGCAACTAATACGCCTTTCCTAGTTAACCCCCAATAAGTTAGATATACAATGTATAATCATTTATTTAAGATATATTGTCTTTCCTCAGTGGTTTTTGTGATCCACATACTCAGATTGACCTGGATTTTCCATGAGAGCTCTCTGCTAGATTCAAGGCTGATGGCTCGCTTTCAAGGTTTTGAAGAAAATCTGGTGTTAAATGGAAGGGTTAAAAATAATATAACTACTAGACCAATAGTCTTGGAGTATCAGTTCTTACGGACCTGTACCTTAATCGACAACACTTGTAAAAAAGCTCAATCGAACTACATACATATCTTTGTTATCCTTTTTTTAACACGAACAAGAATAAATGATAGTTATTATTAATTGTTTCATCCATTTAATGAGGAACGTTCAACAAACCTGAGTAATAATTAACATTTTGATTTTTTAACTAAGACCCCAGTCAGCCGATAAAAGTGTACGCAAACCCGATCTCGTCCATGTGAGTTGATTAAGGGAGGGGGGCATGACCATCATGGATTGCGCGTTGAGGGCTGGTAGTGACGAAGCACTACTATCTTTCAGATATTAACACTGGCGTGATTATTACCAATAATGTGTAAGAGTTGTTCTTTCTCTGTTGAAATTCCTTGTGAGCTGGCCTGGCAAGTTCCAAACGATTGAAGACCACTGAGTGCGATTATTATGACTTGTAATTTGTTAAGACCCAATCAAAGGGCAAGTGTTGAACAAAAGAGAGATGAACCCTCAGAGTAGTAAACCCCAAGGCCCCTCCCCTGGTTATCACTTCTGTTGCCATTATTTCATAGGAAGATTTAATACATGCACAGGAGAAGAAACATTTCACCTAAAGGTTGACTTATGATGATGAAATGTTCGATGTTATCAAATTACTATGAATGAAGGTTTCCAAAATTATTAAAGAAAATATTTCCTTTACCATCAATGCAACAGGCAAAACACTTTTTTATGCTGTTCTTTCAATAGGATTCGATTAAACATATTGGTGTCTGGCTATCTGCTAAACTTTTTTTTATCTTATTTTCCGATCTTGCAGAATAAGCCTTATGATCTTCTAGTATATCTTTTATCAGTTTTAATTAATGTGGTTTTTCTTTCATGATTGTAGTGAGATGGCGGGTTTGAAGGTTAAGTCACACCTGGAGTCACTTATGGGTACAGATGTCATAAAACTGAATGACAGAGAATACATGCTATCACTACAAAGTCGACTTATGAGAGAGTATGAGACTGTCATGGATAAACAGGTAGGCTGATTAAAATCTTGAGGCCTGTCTGTCAGAAGTCTGAGAACAAAAAGTACCATATTTAGTGCCAATCTGATATCCTTTTGCCAAGAGGTTAGATCACACCTGGAGCATCAACAGAGCACAGGACTTCCATTGCTTGAGTGTCCAAGTTCAACATCATGGACAATTTAAGAAAACTATAAATTTTAAAAAACAAAGCTTGGCTTTGATCCAAAAAAATTTAGCCAATAGAATCTAACTTGAATGGAATATACGATGATATAAGTATTTTTTGAGCTACCTTTCTCGTCATGTATCATAGATCTTTGAAACTATAAAGTTGGAACTCTCCAATACATGCCTGCTTGATCATATTACAATTGCTACCAGCCGGTAAAACACTTCAAAACCTCACTGAGACTCTATAAAACAACATATTATAAAAAAAAATGATTCTCCGATCCCAAATGTCTGAGGTTGTCACTTTCTCAAACCAAATAGTGTTAATAATTTGAAGCAGTATGGTGATGTAACTTTATAGCCAGCAACAATTTAGCCATATCCTCATTTACTTACCCAGTTATACATGTACTATAGGATATTGGAGTTGTCTCTATACGAAAAAGAAGGAGACGATTCCATTTATGGTGAATGCAAAAAATTTACATACTCGCATAGAAAAATTTAGATATTGAAAAAAAATATGGCACGTTTTGGTAACTGAGATAAGGTGCCTGAAACTTGAAAATTAATAATATGAGGTACTTTGGAACCTAATATAAAAGCTGCAATATAATGGCACCAAGAAAGTATTACTCTACTTTTCTTTGCCTTCCACAATGGCGCTTTGTCAAAGTCAATTTAATTGTTTGAAGGAGGAACTGAGATCTGAGAAAGAGAGAAGACGACAACGAAGACTTTATATAGAAGGTTTACAGGAGCTACCTAATATAGACATGAAAACTCCTAGGGGTAAATCACACCATGCGGGGGCGGGCGGGACCTCCAAGTCATCTACATCGAGACATCCGGATCAAAGGCAAAGTGTAAGTTGAGTCATTAGTTAAAAAATAAGTTGAATACAACTTTAGCTACAATTCCAACACCATGCATGAAACTATCATCACACAATTTCTTCACAATTCCTTACTTCAATTTTAACTCTTTATGAAGCATCATTTTTGCTGTAGCTGATAGAAACCTGCCTATTGGTAAAACAGCTAAGAGTTAATGGAATTATCAGTATTACAAGCTACAAGCTATTGGTGTGACTGATTATTATATTAAACCACTGCGGCACACTGACATCGAGATTAGATTATTAACATGTGTATCTCGTTTCGTTAGAGTCAATTTAGTAGCAGTACCTAACATGTACCCACCCCTAATTAATAAAGTTGAACACGGGTCGTCACACCAAATTCCTTGTGATGGTACTCTAACTATAAGTGAATAAATTCACTCTCTATTGATCAGAGATATACATGCAACTGTATATCACATGATCAGTGTGCCACTGCAGTAGCATGACCCATCTAGTTCAGAACTGATGTTACCCGACAATACCATTATTATTTAGGGAACTGAAATCTGACATGTTTTGTACGAGAGTCTTACCTGTTCTATCCTCATAACACTCTCTAATCTGAGTCTTACTTACTAGTTCTCTTTACTAAAACAGACTTTACTGAATGGAAGTGTAGACAGTGACGAGGATGAAGACTATTTCGGTCACTCACCGGGTAACACTCCAAACCCTACCAGGAGAAAGATGAAGGATGTGAAAACTAGACGTCCAACAAGATATGTCAAAGAACCACCAAAGGTATGTATGGTTACTTCTAAATGACTGATTTCAAACAAACATATATTCTGCAGCTTTGGATGTTTCAGTGTCCTGCCCTTAGCCCCTGCAGGTTAACTATTCATAACTAATAATTAATATCCTTCTTTGTCTCCCATATATTGGTGACACAAAGCCAGATAAAATTCTTCCCCAGAACCTGAATATCTGCAGGACTCGTAACTTGTCAAAACTAAATGCTCTCGGAGTCATTCAAAAGAAAGGATTCTATAATATTTATATTCTTGGTGCCCAATTTAAGGTATTTGTGAAAAAAGTTTGAGCTACACTTCAAGGTTCACAAGTTCACACTATTGTATCATACAGTATTTATATCTATGATACGCTTCAATTAAACAATTACATGGTTAAAATTTGCAGCTTTTCTTAAAAGCTCAGACTTGAGTGTGTATGAGAGTGTGGTTATCCCCCCTCCCTAACACAACACATTGATATTTTATAACTGTTTCTGAGTTAGTCCTGTGTAATAAATATTTGTGCCTTCAAGTCTTTCTAAATTGAAGTTGTCTGCTGTCTGAAAAACAGAGCATAACTTCATATTTTCACATAATACCAATTTTGATCATAAGTTTCAAAATCTTGGGTTATACTAACTAAACGATTAATGGACGTCCCTCTCAAACTCTTAAATTCAAGTATATTGGATACAGTTCTGAAATTGAGGCAAATAACTAACTGCTGTAGCCTTGAATTGAATCATGTCATCAACTCTTCATTGACATAATATTTATGGTTGTTATGTAATACATATAAAATTACTCTATGGTTTAGATGCATCAAAATAACCACTCGATCTTACCAAAAACTTTTCCATCTGGCAAGGTGATCATGATTCTTTTTCTAAATATTATTCTATCTGATTGCCGACTCATGATAACACAAAAACAACATTTTGTTTCCAAATTTTCTCAGCCATCAGTCGGTGAGGAGAGTCTGGCTCTATCTCTAACTACAGAGAACAGAACAGCAAGAGATCGGATAGAAGAAGACGATGAGGATCTGAATACACAGAGATCTCTACTGATGAAGCAGCTTAGAAGAGAAAAGGTAGTCAGGAGTGGTCTGATGGTTGAGGGTGCCAACTTGTGATCTTTGAGGCTCAGGTTCAACTCCCAGTGCCAGCCGTCATTGTTGATTTGGTACTGGCTAGTCAGGTCCTTGCGGAATGGGACAAAAATTACCAGAGATCCACTGTCTGCTTGCACACCCCATATGCAGTAAGAAAATACCCCTCTGCCTCTTCGATAAAAAGGGTAGCCGGAGTTCCGGCCGGTCAGGGTATATGGTGCAGCTTGAGTACCATGGGGGGATAACCCTCTCCGCAATGAAGACTTAGATTTAGACAGAGCTGTTAGAACTGGCCCGAGATATTTCCAATTTACAATGTACACTATGGAATTCACAGCAAATCAAAGCTAAAGAACAATCCTATACAATGTAATACAGGGTCTCTCGATTTAAAAGCAGAGATTTTTATCATATCATTATTCATTTGAAGTTCTACCAAAGGTTTGATTCCTGAATGTTTGATATATGTATTATTCTTGGGAACCGTTCGGTAAAATTAAAAGCTAATTGTATCGAAGGTTTTAAGCTGAGTGATGGTGAGAGTTTTGCTTCAAATTTCTAGCTTGGTCCTTTTGAAAGACATTCAATGGTGCCCTCTCTGCGCAAAAATGGTCCAAAAATGTGTTAGTACCCAACATCTCTTTATTCGGGATGTTAGAGTTAGAGGGGGCGGCTTGGCATAATAGTAATGGCTCATGCTTGCAATTTCTGACACAAAACATCTGGCTGGGTTCATGTCAGGTGTGGGTATAGGGCAGATATTAACTTCCTTAGATACTTGAAATAATACTTTAGAGGGATTTTGCACAATAACCCAACAAATAACCACCATATTTGAGTGCCAACAGAGACATTATTTTGAGAGTTGTGTCCCCTTTGTTGACAGAATGATAACTCCTATACAATGGTGACATATCTGTTTCTTTTCAGACGGTATCGGGCATGTATAAAACAGCGGACCTTGTGTTGGCTGCTCCTGTAGCTGAACTAAATTATGAAGCCGGGCCTGCCTCTGGTAAGTTAATACATCTTGCATTTCCCATAATGCAATGTCATCAGTAGGTTTAAATGCTCAATAACTGCTCAATTACAATTTGGCAAGTACAATATTTCTGCGATTCCTTACTATTACAAATCCAAAACTAAATTTGCACTTTGAGCATCGCAGCACTCATCATTGATTTATTGTTAGACAAGTCAAAAAAACTTATTGTGGTCATACATGACAATGATTTCAACTCTGACAATTTTTATGGGGTTTGGCTAACCTGTTTCTCTCAGCCCTTCATGAAATCAGCGCATTCTTTGCTCGTTAATCTCTCACATGATGGTTTACAAGCTTGTAACACTGTTGAGTATAAATTTTAATCATGCCCATCATGACAAATTGTCTAATGTTAGATTCTTTAAATTTTCAGGTTCACCACACGGCTCGCTACCCTGAAGGTCAGATGAAGCCAAAACTACACATACTTGTGACATCATAGTAACAACATCAACGAATTACATATCATATAGCGGTGAGATCACTGTGACATCATCAGTGACATCATCAGTTTCCAAGTTAATCAGTGTTAAGGGTGTCATCAACTCGTCTTAGTGACATCATAAATAAAATGCAGCTAGTCTGTCTAGCCACATAGCAATGACATCGTATAAACGATGCGAATATTTGTAATGAGAGTGAATTTTCATCACAGTTACACTGTTTTTGAACATTTCAACCCAAAGCATACTGGCATCAGATGGGGCGTGAAAAAGTGATACCTGCTATGCAAATGTGATGCCAGCTGTTGCTAAGAGACCGATATGATAACAACAGCTTTTCAACTGCGCATATGTTTGTATTCAAAATGCTAGGCAGTGCAACTTAATTGGAGCAGGTAGCTATCCAGTCGTCGTCTAGTCTGGGATTAAAACCAAATATTTGAGGCGGGGTCTGCATCCTCTACAAGGTCTCTTATGCTTTGTCTGAATCCCAGACGAGCCATCGACTGAAAGTACAAGTTTTGGATTCATAACCTCGCATTAAGGTAGTTTGTTGTCATGTGAAGAAGTTTTAAATAGCTGTTCTCTCTCTCCATATACATATAAACATGATAAACCATTTCATTTAAACCTTAGCTTAGCTAAATAGGTTTCACTTTTCTAACAGATACTCAAGTTTTCTCATTATCTAGTCTTACTGTTCCTTTCAAATTCCCTCTCAGTGCAATAAAAAGAAGGAGAATATATGTTACAGATTATACGACATTCATGCCCTATACTATCCAAACCCCCTCCCACATCTGTTATTGTCAGAGTGTTTTGTTGAGATTACTTCTTTTCAAGAAGTCGAGTAAAAGCTCACCTAGAAGGAGAATATATATAAGTCCGTATCCGGCCAATGATATGACATCGCTTATGCCGAGATCAATTATGATCCAATTTCCCTGCATCTGGAGTTGCTATCATTGGGCCGTCGCCGGTTCACTAGTATTATGGTAATGGACGCGCAAGCAAATTTATTCAGACTTGATCTAGCCCATTATATCCTTTCCCATTTCTCCTCAGCTGCTACTAAAACCAAGCTTGTCAATTAGACCACCATAATATAATGCAATAAGACCTTGGACTCCTTGGGAGAATAGGTGAAAACTCATCCTTAATATATTGATTATTGACCCCTGATCCTGCTGTTTGGTAACAGATAGAAGTTTGTGCTGCCCTAAAGAGGTATCCTAAATCCTCATACTGAAAATGTGATACATCCTAGAAAACTAGAGTGCATTTAGATGTGAGGCCATGAAAGACCTACTGGACTGGGTGTGCAGCAAGCTGCCAAAACTGAAACAGGCACCCCAGTAATCAGCCATTGTCAGTGACACTTTGAACTTAGCCAATAGTCCTGATCTCCTAGTATATCAAAAAATTGCATTGTGGGATATATATTGATATGGAACAGTGGAGTTGTATAGAGACATCATTGGGGTTAAAAAGTTGGGTTAAAATCGCATGTTTGTCTCAGACCAAATACTGAGTAATATCAGTGCTTTAAAGGTGCGGCCAACGTATTCGGAGCCAAATTGCTTTCAGTTTGCAGGCAGGTTGAAGCAGACTTGGGGCTTCAATTGTGCCCTGTAGTCTGTAGACTGCAGCGTGATTCAAACCCAAGACCTTCAATGCTTGCGCATTTAAGGGCAGGCGCTCTAACCAACTGAGCTACCTCCTACTTCTACATTTGTATATCATTAACTCAAAAGTCAAGGGTTGCATTTTTGTTGAGATGGCAACTTAAAAAAATTGTACGATCCTAGCCAATGTGTACACTCCTGGTTTCAGAAGAGGAGTGTCTAGAGTGACTAAATAATTCGCTGGAATTAATGTAACTGTCCTCAAGAAAAATTTCCAATCTGTTGTTTTAGGTTATCCTGGATCTGTTTTGCATGTTTTTATAGAGGGATTGGTAGGATAAAAAATGGTTTCAGATCATGACATAGACAATCTTGTTGCTCATTGGCAAATCCTCTACTTCGAAAATGGCGATACCGTAAGTATCAAAATGTTCTCATAGGTTAGTAGTTCATACTAATACACAAAATAACAGTTTTAAAAAAAAATGTTTGAATTACATTATCTGACATAGCAAGTGCCCCATACACAGCGAAGGTGTTGAAACTCAGTGTTCATAGTAGCTCCCAGCCTCTAGGCATCTGTATCAAATCTGGTTGTTAAAAGGGGTGGCTATGAGTAAGAGTGTAGTATTCACTTAACAGGGGTATATTGAAGATGTGCAGACCTAGACTTCCAAACTTGTTACTACTAGGACAATCAATCACGCTTGTTCATTGTCATGAGTGGGCTGACGGTTAAGGGTAAGGATTTTGTGATATTGTGATCCAGGTTCTGTTCCTGGCGCCGGCTGTCATTTCAGATTTGGCAACGGCAGGCAAGGGTATAGGGTACTCCCAAGCACAAGCACCTGAGCTTAAGGGGGCCCGTCAAATAGGGCGGTCAAATAAGACCTAATGCATAGAGATAGAGACACCCTGTGAAATATCAGATGTGACATTTTCTTTCCAGCGAATCTACAGAATTTATTTGTACTGATGCTCCTCCTGATACTTATTTTGTTTTTGATTCAATGAAGTACAAGTAGCCTGTGTAGAAGTGAAGGGGAGTGTAAAAGTTTGCCGCTTGCCTCATTTTCAGTCGCAGTGTACATAATTTCCCGATTCAAATTTGCTCTTCGGATATCATTACTTTATTGAGTGTATTATATTAGGTTTTTTGTTTGTTATGTCTAAGTAGATCAATTCAGAATGGTCCTCAAATCACTGCAAATTAAATGTGATTTTGCTACAAGCCCCTAACGCTCATCACTCCCCTTTCTGACTGCAAGACTTTTATTTTCATAGCATAAATCCATTTCTGATGGAGACTCAAGGAAGGGTGTTAGATATTCTTACTCTGGTCGATTAAAAGGAGTTAACAAATAACAAGCTTGTTCCTACTTCACTGACCCTCAAAAGCTTCTATAAAAAATGTTCCATCTACTATGCAAATGCACACGTATAGGCCTATACGTCAACTTCAAATTTTTGAAACATTACTGAACTATCATGAAGTGTATAAAAAATATTGTATATGATGTTGAAGTCACCATCACATCTTTCAATTTACAAATAAAAATCCATCAGAGAAAATTGCATTTCAGCCACGCCCCCACCCAACCAGGTGATCTCTTATTTTGAGTACGGTGAGAAACTGATATATCTGGAAACTTAAAAATGTCACATCGGTGGGAGAGTGAAATGATATCGGCTTTCTCAGCACTAATATAACCATGTTAATATCAGTCTTGTTGGTAAATTTTCTGCAAGTTGGTAGAACGCAGAGATGAGTGCAAATAGAAAGATTTGGACAAATGATATATATAACATTGGTTAAAAGATTTTAATTCACATTGTTTACTATTATATGAACCTGAAAATGAAATATAATTAAAGTACATAATTACGCCCTCTGTGCTCTTCTCAACTCTCTAAGATTTAAGTTGCGAAGACGAAATATTATAGTGTTGTCTCCATAATGTGTTGCAACTGACAACTGACTGCCATTTTCATACAATTTTCCAGACTGGGTGAGGGAATTTAAGAAAATCAAGAGCCAATCTGGATGAGTATGTATCTTGGGTTGTACATTCGACATTTTCTTGATATTCAGCAACTCAGCACAAATGGCTGATGTATTTTTATGATTGAAGTGGAATGGCTGGGTGGAAGGTGAAATCATACCTAGAGTCATACTTGATGACAGGGAGTACATGTTATCTTTACAAAGTCAACTTATGAGAGAATACGAATCTTACATGAAACAGCAGGTTTGTCCAAATTTAACTAGACTAAGTTTGATCCATTTACCTTCATTCGGAGTTGCTTCCCCTCTGACCAGATGAGGGGGAACACATCCGACATGCAGGACAACTGGATCAAACCTGGTTGAATGTAGCCAATTTGTTGGTTCTGGCTTGGCTTCCGACCAATCAACATATTGGTTTGAGTTTTCTAGCAATTTCATTTTGAGAGACATGTAACACGTAACTTAGTAACATTCAAACATCAAGTAATAGGTCGTTCATGTTATTTCGTTATTTTTTTAGCTCCGTATAATTCCCCTTTTTTTGCTGGCTAATTTTGAAAAAATAAAGATTCTTGTGGAATGTAAGTTATACCATTGAAGTTTTAAAAAAATTGTATACAATGGCAAAAAGTATTCAGAAGGAACTTTTATTCTAGTAATTGGTTTCGACAAATGGCACTCCTTACCTTGGTCCTCCTTCTTCTTCTCATATGCATTAGTTTTTATATCGCCCTATTTAACGGGCAGATGTCTTGTGTAGGGTAGTGCCATATACCTTCTTTATACTGCGTGCAAGCACACACAATATACCTCCTGTATTTATGGTCCTGATCCGAACAGACCCGGCCAGGATGACTGGCCTGCCAGTGCCAAATCAAAAATGGCAGACGGCACCTGGAATTTAACTTGGATCACAAGATCACGAGTCCTTACCTTTAACCATATGACCACCCATGACTCCCACACAATCTATTTGATTATTTGAAGGAGGAGTTAAGATCTGAGACAGAGAGAAGTCGACAACGAAGGCTTTTTATCGAAGGCTTGCAAGAACTTCCTTATGTTGACATAAAACAACCTCAAGTCAAATCGCACACTGTGGGGTTGGTAGGGAGCTCCAAGTCATCTACAACAAGAGAGCCTGAGCAAAGGCGGAGTGTAAGTTAGAAATGATTGAAATATAATCGGTAATATACAATCTATGTTACATGGCATCACTATACACGTTTCATTAGAGAAAGCCTTATTTCAATATTACATGCTACGATAATAATTTATAATCATCCATATGTTTTGTTTGTCATCCTTATTGTTTCTTTTTATTTAATCGCACTTTTGAAAAAAAATTCTTGAATAATGATAAAGATGCCAAAAAGTTATAAAAACAATAAAACGCAAAATTAGTATTCCGAGCCTTTAAATCCCTCACACCGTTAATTGATTAAACACTTACATAATGCTTTTTGACATGAACTCATTTTTAAGACCCACTTTTTGCTATTAATGACGAAATCCACTGTGATGTACTATTAGATAATATCAGATATAATTAACTTTCCAATACTACAACCTTTTTACACAATACCATTACCGATGTCAAAGTCAAAGTAAATTCAAATACTGCGGCAGCATAATTAGAATTGATGCTACCACAACTTCTTATCTGATAACCGCAAACTGGAGCTGTCTTGAATGAAAAGGTTATGCTCTAATTCTCCAAACAGACTTTACTGAATGGGAGTGTAGACAGTGACGAAGATGAAGACCATTTCAAGAATTCACCAGGTCATATTCATAACCCCACAAGGAAGAGGATGAGAGATGTGGAAACTAGACGCCCAACCAGATATGCCAAGGAACCCCCAAAGGTATTTATGCTCCATATGAATGAGACAATTCTCACACTTACCTACCCTGCTGCTGGATATATCCTGTAACTCATTATTCTCTTACACTAGTCTTATGTTGAAAGATAAATCAACAGATTCCAAGTGATAAAGCAGAATTCTTGCATTTATTTATTTTTATCATCGTAAATTTTCTATCTGGAGGACAATGCCATCCTGATTGGCTTGCGACTAAAATTTATGGCTTAAGAAAATCAAAATATTTTCATGCAAGTGTACTCAAATTGCCAAAGCTGTGGCCATGTTGGCCAATCATCACAGTTTTCAATAAATAAATTGGCTACTCCCATTACTCCAGACTAAATTTTCTTAACTTTCTACAGCCATCAGTGGGAGAAGAGAGCGTTGCGTTATCGGAAGCTGCAGATGATAGAACAGTGATAGATGGGATCAATCAGGATGATGGGGGTTTGGACACACAGAGATCTCTGCTCATGAAGCAGCTCCGACAAGCCAAGGTTTGCTGTTATACCAAGGCCAAACATTTATCAGGGTAGTTAGAAATGTACCATCTTCTAACAAGCCTTATTTATGTCCCAATACATCAAACACCCATTGAAAATGCAAAAAAAAGCTTGCAAGCAATCCTATCCATTTTTAATGTTCGGTTTTCATCTTGAAACTTTCTAAGTAAAATCCGACTGTTCATTGCTTGGTGAAAAGCTCTGCCAGGCTCAATTCATATTCGTCCGCTGCTTCATGGAACTGCTATTAAGCGTAACTTTTTCGTAAACCAGTTGGCCTAACGGAGTGTCCAAATGAACGAGGGTTTGGAGAAAAGTGAAGATTTTGGTAAAAAAAAAGTCAAGCGTACAGTGTAACAACTTATACGCACAGTAATTGTGTCCCCTTTATCGAAAGTAAGATAACTCCCTGTTTCACTGGTGACATAAATTATTATTTGCAGACAGTAAAGGGAATGTATAGCACAGCATATCTGGTGTTGGCTGCACCTGTAGCTGAACTAAAATATAAAACAGAAGGTTCTTTAGGTGAGTGGTATACTACTACCAGCCGATGGGTTGTCTATACAGTCTTTCCAGTCCTGCTTCAGCTAGGCACACCAACTTTTGAGCAAATATTCCCAAATACTTACTCATGAGGGGGACTTTTTTTAATTATGGACAAACTATGGAAAATATCTCTTAACTAATTTTTGATCTTTCCTTATTTAAGGGCTGCGCCAATACCAAAATCTTATTCTGCTCATAGTTTGCAAGTCACTCAAAATTCATTGATCAATGCTTAATTACTTTGGATTTTAACTTCAATAACCAACAAATTGGGAATAAGCCTCAATTCGATTTTGTTTCAAAATGTAATGACAAATGGAAAAAATATCTATTGCAATGCTCAGCCCTATTCTAGGGGAAACATTGCATTGAATTCACTGAGAGTCTGAGCCCCCACCCCAGACTCTTGTCCTCCTGTCTAGACTGGTTGATATTTCAATTATAACCGAGCTTCCAAGTGGTTTTTTTCTGGCATCCTGTTATCTATGTGGAGATAAATCCCAAACTTGGATAATGTAAAGAAGCTTGTTATCATTATACAAAAATTCACAGTTCAAAGTTAAAAAAATCACATCATTCTTGACGTTTCAAAACTGCAAGTAATTGCTGAACTTATGTTCTTTGGAGGCTCAAGAGATCAGTTTTGTAGAATTCTGATATAAACTCCTTTACACTCTCCTATCTGGCTTGTTTTCCCAGGACAGTTTGAGTAATCAAGCTGATAATTGGTCGTTGCTGCTGATTCCCAAATTGGCAATAATTACGAGGTTAACTTGGCCTAGAACAAGTTTTTTCGTCTGTGGTGGCAGCGTGCCATTGCATAAGTCAGGTATCGAGTATCTGTCGCCGCGCCTTTCTATCAACTCTTGCAATAGCACTCCGCCACCACAGAGGGAACAAACTTGTTCTTTGCTGGCCCCTGACCCAAAATCTTAAAGACTATCATTCTTGTTGGCATGTTCTTCCACCCCAGTATGGTTGGTTTACACCCTTTTGGCTGCGAAGTAGAGGATAAAAGTACATCCAAGCTTGTCAACTATGTTTCCCACAGCCACAGCCAGCCCTCCCAACCCAGTCGTTCGGAAGGCCATTGCAGACAAAGCCGTACCTCTACAATTGTGTAGGCTAACCATATGGATGTGGCAAAACATTATTGAGTCAAACCACAACATTCTGACAAATATTTGCTTCATTTAATTTGTAGGGTTGCAACCCTGAGAATCGGCAGAAACAAGAACTATACATTACCTAACAGAAAACTCGTAATGACACCATTGGACTACACATTATACAGCTGCTAAATCACTGCGACATCACAGCGACATTGCCAGGCTACACATCAATCACAACTATTTCGTTCAGGACACCGACCAGTCTCACTCATATCCTGCTGCAATATCTAGCTACAAGTCATCGCAAAGACTTAGTAGAACAGAGCTGTATCGTGAAAGTGGACATTCATAAAGATAGTCATTCACGTGCCAGGAGTTTTGCTGCTCATATCATGGCTGCTGATTGGAGGCAAAAAAATATACATTTCAACCACATGAGTTGTAATAAACTATTAGCTGCTGTTTCTATTGAAATATAGTTTAAACTTAAATCGGAGCTGAGAACTATCGAGCCATAGCATGCAATTGTATTTTGAAGTTTATGCTTGGTTTAACGATTCCCTATCGTTAGGCTTTCAGTTTAGTGGATTTTGTGACTTGGGATTTTTACTGATGGAACTTGGACTTTTGTCGTACAATTTATAACATTTATTGTCGAGCTTTACCGAGATTCACACCGTGAAATCTAAAAAGATTAACACAAACAATGACTACATGACTATGTATAAAAGCATTACACAGTTCTCAAAAATTTAACTTTATACTTTACAACTTTTAAAATAAACTTTTACTTCCAAAACGTAAAATTAATAAGGTGTCAAATGCATCAATCCTGATGCCAAATTAAGTATTTGCACACTTCAAGGTATATTTATAATATAGTTAATCTTTGAATGAGGAATGCAGGTTGCAATAAAATGATAAGGTTAATATTCATACCTTTTGCCTTTTTCCTCTAAACTGCTTTTGTATATACTATCTTGATCTAACTGATACCTCCAGTTCATAATAAAGTGAACTGCCTTCTTTCACATGTAAAATTACACTGAACCAGGAAAAGTTCTGCCAGATATACAGGGAACACACCAACACAAAGACCAGGGCGGGCCCAAATCCCCCCAGACCAATCACGGACAGCCAACGCCCCATAAAGATGTTGGGAGGTGGCCAGAAGCTGCAACAAATACACTCCTCGACACAATACTGCACCCTAGATCCCCCGTTTGAAGAGTAAATTACTCTATTGTCCCCTGAAATTGGACTGAACCTAATCCTGCAGATGAGAGCAGTGACAACTTGTTTGGAGTTGAAACGAGTCTCCAGCTTAAGCTGGAGAAACAAAAGAACTTTTAATTTGAATATATAATACATGGGTTTGTTACGTAATGAATTTTAGTTTGTTTTTGTAAAGCTGATGAGTATCTTTACACTCCCATCTTGATTTTTCATAAAAAATTAACAATACAGAGAAAGGTCGATCAGCTCTGCTGACTGTTCCAGACCCGGAAATAAAACTATGCCAAGTCTTTGCGTAATATGATATAATAATGGGATAACTATATATGGGGTTTATAACGTAGATTAATGAGACATTTGCGGCAACCTAGCATCTGGAAAGTTTTCGCCAAGTTAGATCACAGTTTGAGTAAATACTTAATTGAAATAGGAGAAGTCACAGACCAGACATACTTTGGAATTCTTCAAGAGCGAGAATCTGCAAACCCCCTGGAGTCTGGGCTGTTTATTTATACATATGAAACAGGATCCTAACAGAGCCAGTGGCGTTCTGGTTGTATTCACTAATTGATCTAGCAGCAGAATCTTACTTATTCTGTCCTGCCACCTGCTCCAGTGTCAACAGACCTCTCACTGAACACCTTGAACAGCTAACTTGAGAACTTTGTGACAACTTCTATTTCAAGAGAGCATTACGCTTCCATCGTGAGCTTTATGACGTTGACAATCTATATACTTCAAGCCTGATATATTAGTGAGACATTACTCCTGGAACCCTCTCTCGACAACTCTTGCTTTCGAATTGTTACATGGCTCTACGAAGTTTGGAACTAGCACTATGCTTGTCTGTCTCATTTCAACTTTACTAAAGAATTCATGATGCCATCTCACCTGGAAACCCTCAGCTCCCATCTGTACACGTGTCAGCCTGACATCGTTGTATGGTTTAGCTGGGGAGTTCCCTGGTGGTAAAGCATCAGTCACACCGAGGTTTCGTATCATATTTGTGGTTTTAGGACGGGTCTGTTCTTTGTCGATCTGCATCACTGGTAATGGCCTGGAAGTCACAGTTCCCCCATCAAGTGATCCAAAGTGCAGCATACCGCTATATATGTATGCATATATGAGAAAATACATGAAGGTAAACAAGAGGCCGTGTCTGTTGAGCTCAGTTCTACACCCCTCCCTTTTAGCAATCGGCTTAGGTGTCGGCCATGGTTTAACTTGAGGGCCTTGAGTTGCAGGTTTGAGTGACATGGCTTCTATAGCCAACACAACTCTTTCAGTTGAGAGATCAAAATTTTGATTCAAAAAATTCACAGTTTTATCATCGTTCGGTTTATCCAAATGGGATGGATTCATAGGAATTGAGTCTATGACCTGTACAATTGCTACATCTACCTCCACATCATTTTTAATGGAAACTGGAATTGTGAGACTGGATTTGACAGTATTATTTATTGCTTCGCTGTCAGTTGCCTTTGAACACATCTCAAATTCTTTCCCCAATACATCCCGGCCTAGTGGTGATTTGGCAGCATAGAACTGCTCTTGGCTGCCCTTGATTACCTCAACCGGAGTGAGGGCATCAATGCATGCACTATCTAACAGAGTAGCTACAGGAGCATCTAGAGAGGGAGGGAACGGATAGGCTATATCTTCTACAGTTTCCAGAGATTTACTGGTTGGTGTTTCCATGATTATCTCCTCTGTATTAGTTTCAGGGATAAGCTCATTTGTTATGGCGATTGGCGGTGTCTGAGGTGGAGAGGGGGGAGCGACAGGGATGATACCTACTTTTTGTCTTTTCCTAGCCTTCCTTTCCACTATGAACTGTTTAAAACGCTCCAAGGACAAAGCTTGTGCTGCCTCTCTAGCCCTATCCTGTTCTAGTTCTGTTACGAGGTCAGCTCTCAGGGAATTTGCTTTCTCCTCAAAGTTCTGTACTACGGGAAGGAGGTTTTCATGCAGATTAAGGCCATGAGTGGAGCACAAATCCTCAAGGTCAGAAGCTTGGGCCAAAATCTTGGCTAAATCAAAGTCGAGGGCCCTAATAATTTTATCAACAGAGAAACAAGAATGATCAAACATGTTCTGGAAGTCGGCTAAGATAATAGGACAGTTTTCAGATAATTCATTAAATAAAAGAACTGCTCGATGCTGGACTGCAGATCTAGTTTGAGGCACCAACAAGGGAGCGCCTACTTTGCTCTTGACAGATACATCACTACTACTGCTGTGGTTACTACTGTCATCAGACATCTCATTTACATTATCTAACTGAGAATTTTGAGAGCTGATCTGATCATCAGATTGCCCAACCGGTTGATCGCTGGGTTGATCGCTGGCCGCGTCAGCAGACACTGGGTCAGTCATAACTGAGTTGCTTACTTTTTACAAAAAATGTAAATAAGGTTAATCTTTCAAGAAGTGAACTACAGATTAAATACTATGATGACATACTGCTTTTGGCATGCAGCGTGGAATTCTGATAACAATAGGCCTGTTTGAAATGACAGCTCAACTCAATAGACTTGTACCTCGAAGGTAATGTTACAACACAACAATCTACTTAAAGGGCCACCATAGAGTAAGTCACCTTTCAACAAGAGTTCCCAAATGCGCAGTGCCGAGAAGCATAAAGGCCCAACTCCGCCCCTGCCAACAACCTGGTTAAATTGCTGACCACAATTAAATCACGAGGGGGAAATGGTCCCGACCTGGACTAAGTGATGGGATAATTCCGGGCAAACCTGGCAGAAAAATATCCTGTTTCAGTTTACAACCAAAAATTAAAAAAATAGCTGATATAAAAAGATAATTCCCCTAAGATCAAATAGAAAAATAAAAAACTGACTCTAAGTCGATATTGAATATGAATACAACTTATCACTTTCCGCTGCTGCTTCACCGAAAGTCTGTCCTGGTGGTTGAATATCCTAGGGTAGATTGTGAATTGTTACTGAGATGCGAGATGTTTCGCCAAAGGTTTAACCTGTTTGTTGTGAAATGTCTTGTCGGCAGAACTCGTTGCTATCCGCTCGGAGTATCCTTATCCGCTGAGGTGCTATCTGCTCAGAATATCCTTATCCGCTGAGGTGCTATCTGCTCAGAGTATACTTATCTGCTGAGAAGCTATCTGCTCGGAGTATCCTTATCCGCTGAGGTGCTATCTGCTCAGAGTATACTTATCTGCTGAGAAGCTATCTGCACGGAGTATACTTATCTGCTGAGAAGCTATCTGCTCGGAGTATCCTTATCCGCTGAGAAGCTTAAGATTTCACTTTAACGATTCCCTATCGTTAGGCTTTCAGTTTAGTGGATTTTGTGACTTGGGATTTTTACTGATGGAACTTGGACTTTTGTCGTACAATTTATAACATTTATTGTCGAGCTTTACCGAGATTCACACCGTGAAATCTAAAAAGATTAACACAAACAATGACTACATGACTATGTATAAAAGCATTACACAGTTCTCAAAAATTTAACTTTATACTTTACAACTTTTAAAATAAACTTTTACTTCCAAAACGTAAAATTAATAAGGTGTCAAATGCATCAATCCTGATGCCAAATTAAGTATTTCCACACTTCAAGGTATATTCATAATATAGTTAATCTTTGAATGAGGAATGCAGGTTGCAATAAAATGATAAGGTTAATATTCATACCTTTTGCCTTTTTCCTCTAAACTGCTTTTGTATATACTATCTTGATCTAACTGATACCTCCAGTTCATAATAAAGTGAACTGCCTTCTTTCACATGTAAAATTACACTGAACCAGGAAAAGTTCTGCCAGATACACAGGGAACACACCAACACAAAGACCAGGGCGGGCCCAAATCCCCCCAGACCAATCACGGACAGCCAACGCCCCATAAAGATGTTGGGAGGTGGCCAGAAGCTGCAACACATACACTCCTCGACACAATACTGCACCCTGGATCCCCTGTTTGAAGAGTAAATTACTCTATTGTCCCCTGAAATTGGACTGAACCTAATCCTGCAGATGAGAGCAGTGACAATTTGTTTGGAGTTGAAACGAGTCTCCAGCTTAAGCTGGTGAAACAAAAGAACTTTTAATTTGAATATATAATACATGGGTTTGTTACATAATGAATTTTAGTTTGTTTTTGTAAAGCTGATGAGTATCTTTACACTTGGTAATCATGTATCAAGTATAGTTTGTTGCGATCTGAAATTTTTGGAGTAGCTGTTCCTTCACTCTTTTGAAATATGACAGTCCATCAAACTATACTTTAGATGAACAACAGGGATAATAAATTGGCAATTTTTTCTTACATATATTACTTTAAATCTGAGTCTGTTATATCATAAAACTTGTCGGCCAAAAATACATTGCCCTGAGTTACAACAAGTTGGTTTGCTCCGTCGTGGCGAAGTGCTATTGCGAAAATCCGGTACTGCTGTAGTATTGTAGACTGTCCCCGCGCGGAAACAACCCCGGGACACTTTACAATATTGTAAACTGTCCCGGGGACACTTTACAATAAAAACAGGCCTATTGTAAACTGTCCGCCCCCCCCTATTGTAAACCAGGGAGGTACAGAGAAACTCCTTGTGTAAACTGCCCCCCCCCTACTGTAAATTGTCCCCACCCCTATGGTAAACTGTCCCCCCTATTGTAAACTTTCCCCCCTATTTACGACTGTTCATTTCAAGGGCCCAGCTGTTTATCATCATTCTAAATGGGTCAGATCATCTAACTGGAGCAAACCATGATGTTCTGGCTGCCACTATGATGGCCCAAGCTGTAGCATGGGATGGTGGTGGTATCTCACTGACATTATGAATGAGTGTATAAAGCCTCTTTTTCAAATTGTACTTTGTAGATCTATTTTTTGCAAACACTAGTTGTTATTTGAAGCTCCTATGATTTAGAGATGTCTGGTTTGCGAAGAAAGGTGCACTAAGCCAACAGTGAATAGATGTGTAGTTACCACATCACAGAACACACATACTTTCATTGCAGGTTCATGAGCCGCGCGAAAACAGCTACCCAATTCATTCATCATAGAATCAACCTTTATCAAGCATTCGTCTGTGAGTGATTACTGTAAGTCACAAGTGTGACACCGAGACATAATAAGTTTTAAGCTTACCATATTGTGAGCCCTGGTATTGTAATGTGAATGATTGCTTAAGCCAGCGAAAACAACCATCTCCCACATTAGCTTATATGAACTGTATGTTCAAAAATTGCTTTCGGAACCTTATGTTATTTTATAGCAACAGTATTAATGTCATAATGATGTTACTTGTTGATTTTCAGATAGATGAATTGCAATTTGATGAAAGTAACAGGTTCTTTGCATTCATAGTAGCTCTATGACTCGCGCAAAAACAACCCCCCCCCCCCCCCCCCCCATATATATCTAGAAACATGCTGCTTTGCATTCGTTGTTAGTGTGAGTCCTGAAAAAGTTTCTACTACATTACTTATCGCACTAAATACTGTCACCTTGCATTTTGACCCATTGCTTAAGCCGCGCGAAAACAACCATCCCCTAAGCTGTCTTATAACGATTATCTGTCAAAAAGTCTCAAATGGAATGAACCTTGATTTTGCAGCCATAATGCGATTGTCATGAGGTCTTTGTTTTCGCACGGCTCATGAATCTGCAAAGAATGACATATTATCCGTTGTGTCATTAAGTTCTAACCTATTAATCTGAAATTTGGTACACAGTCACCTCATGACAATCACATTATGGCTGCAAAATCATGGCTCATGACCCTGCAATGAAAGTATGTGTGTTCTGTGATGTGGTAACTACACATCTATTCACTGTTGGCTTAGTGCACCTTTCTTCGCAAACCATACACTCTTAATCATAGGAGCTTCAAATAACAACTAGTGTTTGCGAAAAATAGATCTACAGAGTACCATATGAAAAAGCGGCTTTATACACTCATTCATAATGTCAGTGAGATACCACCACCATCCAATTGTACAGCTTGGGCCATCACAGTGGCAGCCAGAACATCATGGTTAGTTCCAGTTAGATGATCTGACCCATTTAGAATGATGATAAACAGCTGGGCCCTTGAAATGGACAGTCATAAATAGGGGGGACAGTTTACAATAGGGGGGACAGTTTACAATAGGGGGGACAGTTTACAAAGGGGGGGACAGTTTAGTTTAGGCCCGTTTTTATTGTAAAGTGTCCCCCGGACAGTTTACAATATTGTAAAGTGTCCCGGGGTTGTTTTCGCGCGGGAGACAGTTTACAATACTACACCGCGACACTTGATAAGTAGCTTTTTAAATATCCCTCCACATTCACAAAAGAAATAAAGATGTTATAGTTATTAGTGGGATATCTCATTGAAAATCCCAATATACAACATAGGCTTTTTGCTCTGCGGAGTATTAAGTTACAGATAAACTTTTATTTTTATGTTGATGTTGACTGGTTTTTCAGAAAATTGCTTTATGGGAATACAATCATATATGTGTAATAGAACCTCTTCAGTATTTCACAGAATGTGAGATCAGTGGGTACCCGGCCATAATGCCATGTCAAAATGCCATTGGGACAAAATGCCATTGCCATAATGCCATGGCCATAATACCATAGGTAATAACACCACTGCACATTATGCCAATGTCAATATACCAGTTGTACAAAATGCCAGTTGTGTCAAAATACCAGTCGATAAAACGCCCGATTAGACATAATACCATTTGGGACAACATACCATATCCCAAAATACCAATGCCATAATGCCAAAATATGTTACCAAATCAAGATCAGCCACGCTGTATATTTTCTTGTTAATTATATTACAGCTGCGAGTTGCTCAGTCAGAGTAGGAGGTGCTTCAGCTGGTTAAGACCCATCTCCTTCACTGCTCAAGTCTCGAAGTTTCTACGTTTGAGTTTTGATGATCTCTTCGGGTTTGTTGGGCCCATGTGTACCGAAGGCTAGTGTGTGTTGCAGAAATTGTAGCCAAATATTGTGCCGCAAACTCTGTGGAATATGGCAAATTAATTGACTCTCTAAAGTTGACCAACTTTATGTCTTTGCTAGAAGGGTTTTGACTGGTCTTGACTGATGCTATTACTGGCGTCAAGAAGGCTAGCATGATTGAACATAGTCTAGGAAAATTCTGTTCATGAGTATGCAGTTTAGCATAAAAATACGATCTTTTTCAGCGCTAAAACACTGAAAAAGTGACATCTGAGGCAAGGCCATTTCTACAACAGTCATAATGATTATCTTTGTATTGAATACTTTTTTACATCTTGTTTAAAGCTTTCAACATGATACTGACACATTTGGCGACATATTACAATGCCTAGTTTTTTCTTTTTAATCGCAACAAGATATGTTTTCCACTTAGTGCCCACCGTACCTGCTATGCACCACTTGACCATCGACGCCCCACCAGCCCGACTATGAGTTTGCATCCTGGGCCTACCCAAATTTGTTGAACAAGGCTATACATGCCATTACTTAACAAGGACCTCTATCCTCGCTTGTTAGTGGTGTTAAGAAATTTAAAATTGTTGAATCAAGTGTTGTATTCATGGTTTAAAATCATGTTTAAAATATTTTGAATTGAGCATGATTTCAATAAAAGTTTCGAAATTCTGTATTCAAAAAGCATTTGTAATGGCATGATGTTTAGTTTTTCATAATTATTAGAAATGTGATCCCTGGTCTTATTCCCTTGATGAGACGCAGAACATTTTTGTAGAGTCGTAGCTAGCTATCACTTGCGTGGCCCCACAGCTCTTATTCGTTGATCAAATCCGGATGTAAAAGCTTAAATAATGTCAACCATTAGATTTTGCTCAACAGCTGGACCGAGTGCTTGTATCATCATCATCAGGGTTAAATTTAATTTTTTTTCAGGCTTTTAAAATGTTCATGGACCATGGAAGCTATATTGGAGTTTCAATCTACAAATTTTGTTGTTTCTTTTTCTTCTGAAATAGAGTTCCCGAATATGAGCTTTTAATCTTATGGGTTACAAATTTTGTTTGGTGCTTCAAAAAGATTTTCTCATAGTTGATCAAAAGACCGTTGGTGATACACCATTCAGTTATCAGAGGTAAATTTCTCTTCGTTATTTCAGGCTTAGTACTTTAAGATATTAGTATCGTCAGCAAAAGGTATTTAATTTAGATCGGGTGATGCATTTAAAAGGTCAATATTTATACATTAAAATTAGTACTGGCCCGAGAAACAAACCCTGGGAAGCACCGATCATGACAGACAGTAAACCTGACTTAATTCATTCACCAAGACAAACTGTTTTCTATATAAAAGATATATTTCTAACAGTCGATATGAGGGAGAAGAAAATCTCAAATTTTCTGTTTACTTATAATAATGTCGTGATTTATTGTATACGTATTGTAATGAAAGATCTAAAAAGAAACCCTGGTTGATTTTTCTATCATTAAAATGGTCGAAAAGTTGTTCCATTATAATATTGATTGTGACAGTTGTATTGAGCTTCCATCTAATGCCAAATTTCTAATTTGTGAGTAATTCTTTGCACTCCGAATACTCTCTCATTTGCACAGAGAGGAGATTTTTTGAAACCTTCGATGTCGAGTTTAAAATTGTAATGGGTCTGTTATTAATTTCTATGAATATTTATTTCCGTGAAAGTTCATTTTGGGTGAACAGACTTTTTTGTTCTTGTTAGTTGTGACTGTAACTTTTTGTACAACTAATAAACGCAGAGTTAACCTGCTCTATGTTCAATCATTGTGGTCTTATCTATGTCATTAGTAACATGAGTCAAGACTTGGCTTTCGAAAAAAAGTTGGTAATAATCCAGAGTTATTGTCATTATAATTCTAGAGAATAGTTGGGAAATATCTGTTACAAGTCACTACCTCTCAGTTTGTGGACGCCAACAAACTCCAGAGATCATCAAAATTCAAACGTAGAAACTTCGAGACTTGATCAGTGAATGAGATGGCTCTAACCAACTGATTCTGAACCATCTCCTGCTCTGACCAAGCAATTCGCAGCTGTAATATAACTAACAATGAAAGTCAACAGCGAGGCTTGATCTCCTTTGGTAACATATATTGGCATTATGGCAACGGTATTTTGGGATATGGTATGTTGTCCCAAATGGTATTATGTCCAATCCAGCATTATATCCACCGGTATTTTGAACCAACTGGCGTTTTATACAACTGGTATTTTTGCAGTGGTATAATGTGCAGTGGTGTTATCACCTATGGCATTATGGCCATGGCATAATGGCAATGACATTATGTCACTGGCATTTTGTCCCAATGGCATTTTGACAATGGCATTTTGACGCGGAATCAATTAGTGTGGTGCGGTGACCCAAGGTCCCATGTTGATTTGAAGTAGCAATACTTCCATTTCATAATTTGGATTAATCAAAACTATGCCCAAAAATACCAGTGATTAATATTAGCACACCACATATCAATACTACAAGGTCGAAAATATGACGAGCAGCAGAGGTGCAGATATAGTGAAAAATAATGAATAGCATCGCTTATTGTCAGCCACGACTCTTAACATTTCTAGGAATGATAATATTGGTAAAGTTCAAGAATTATACCTTGGTTACTAATATACAATCACAGAGTAAGGATATACAGAGGGGACACTTCAACGATAGTTATAGTGCCTGTGGTTTTTGATTCAGCTTGATGCCAAAAACTCACTATCTCTATATTATGCTATAATTGCATTTTTCTTGCAGACATCCCTACCTTTGATAGGCCATAATTCATTCTGTATTTCTCCTAAGGACTGATTTCCAACTTTGTGGGAATGTCTAATCTTCAAGCTTTACACCATATTATTATTGTCATTTTTTGCTAAGATACATAGGCTAGGAGCTATCTGCATGTGTAAAATGAGTTTTATCATATATATTTAAATGTCCCCTCTGTATATCCTTAATCTGTGTTACAACCAGTCATTGATAATACTCAAATGATGTGCACATTGCACGCATGCATAGGCTGCCTTATCAATCAAGCATTAAATATGTGACACTTGGCATAAAAGCGCTATAGTTAAAATCTATGAGGCCGTGTTGATTATTTCAATACAGTGTAATATGTGGTTCCTCCCCATTTGCTTGCCCTAAATCAGTTATATTAGGTGCCAACAGGAACTTAGTGACTCATTAAATCATTTGGCTAGGAGGAATGTGTTTGAGAAGTGATAGTCAGCCAGAGAAAAGAATACAGATGATAAGTCTAGTCTGAGAAATTCTGTTCAGCTGTTCAGCCTGTTACGCCTGTTCAGCAATTTACAGTTACCCGGAAGTTAGTTCATCAAATACTCAGTAGGCTATATTACTGACACTATTTTAACAAGGTAATTCAATACAGTGTAATATGATTATCCATTTCACTGTGCCAGTGTGTAGTCAGTGTCACTTTGCTATCAAATGTGTCAGTCATTTATCAAGTGTAAGTTGTCATTGCCAACTATGCTAGGTTTATCAGTAATCATTCAGTGCTGGCAGTTTCGTTCAAAGTAGATTATCGCTTACTGCTAAGGCATTTCAAAGAAGGAAGTTAGTTCATCAAATACTCAGTAGGCTACATTACTGACACTATTTTAACAAGGTAAGGACTATTGCTTCATATATTCAATAGTGTACATTGTGATTGTGTGCCTCTAGTTCTCTCTGACAATCACGGCCAGATTGTAATGCTCTATGGGCAATGTTCATCCAAAAGTGTTCATCACATCCTTAATTTTAACGAATGATTAATACTCATGTAGCACACATCACATGATTATCAGCCCTGTAAGCCTAATGCCCTTGACTATTATTCCAGCAAATCACAGTCATGGCTATGACACCAGTACAAGAAATAGTAGGAGAACTTGTGTTGCCCCCAGACAGAAACTGTGGGTCCTGTTTACGTCATGTGACCGAGATGGAGGCACCCAGAGCACTACCGTGTAACCATGTGTACTGTTATGTGTGTGTAGAGAACAAGGCTGACAATCCAGATGAACAACTCGACTGTCCCATATGCAAGTAAGTCTGATAAACACCATTATATAGTACTTGTTGCAGTTGGGACTAAACATGAACATGACCTGGTCAGCGCTGAGCCCTGTAGATCCTATATCTCTCAGTCTATTGGAGACCGGAGAAAAAGTAGGATTGCAACCAATCATGTGGATTGTAGGCACGTCAAACACCAGCAGCCGGTAGTAGAATGTATTTTAATAGTGCCACTCTTAATCCACTGAAACCCAGCGTGAAGCATACCAGCTATAAGGGCTGAAGCCGCAGTGACTGGTGACAGCATCCTCATGCATGAAGCTGTATAACACATCAGGGTTCTTTTATCTGCAAACACAATGTGTTGCACATACAGAAGACCTCCATTGTTCAGAGTCATGTGGTAAGTAGTCAGTCAGAGTCTACAAGATTTTCGGTATACCGACTAGGATTTGTACCCAGAAATTGCTTGCCTAGCGGTAGACACTGAGCCACACTGTCATGACCTTTATCACCATATACATAATTTATCATCTGAAGTGTGTCATAGCATCACCACAGGCTTATCATCTGTTACAACTTTGATAGCCCATTCCATCTCCTATACTATCTTGTTTCTGTCGCTCATGCGCATAAGAAAATTCATCAGTTTTTCTTGCATTTATTTTTGGGAAGGAGGTAATTATCTTTCTCGCCTTTGCTTATTTTCAGACATTACGCTAAACAATCTATGACTATGAATGATATGTTAAAAATTTGCAGGAGGCAATACTTCAAACTGATGGTTCGTAAGCTAAGAAAAGTGAAGATATCGACAGATGAGGAAACAGGGGAGGTGACAGTGACCACCCTCAATCCTCCGTGTGATGCATGCAAGAACACACCTACTGATGCTGTCATCTACTGCATGGACTGCGGGAAGAAGATGTGTGAAGACCATCTAGAGGTAAATATTATCCAATAGTCTCTTGTAAACATAATTTGAAAACAGTTGATCTTACGGCATATTTCAAAAGATGCTCATGCTTCACACAAAGCATTTCCTTTTAAGTGATTTTGATTGCCAACTTGCTGCTTAATTTGAGCGAGGAGTTGTTGTTGAAATGGCTTAAATCACAAGGTCCTGTCTTGGTACAAAGACTGAGAAACAAAGGTGCATTAAAGGCCGTTTTTCATACCCGGGTCAAGTTTTTTTACCATGCACCTGGGGCACAGAGCTTAGTAGTCAGTAGACTGCAGCGATATTCAAACTCAGGGCACCTAACACTTGTGTGTTACAGCGCTCCAATCAACTGCGTTACCTCCCATTCCTATATAGTGGTTGAATATATTATTAACTATTTTTTCTTTCTACTCTTGAAGTCACACAAGATGTACGTTGAGATGCAGGAAGAAGTTCATGAGTTGATTGTGATTGCTGATTATCAACTGGCTCCTACTAAATATATCATGAAGAAATGCTCTCAGCACACGGAATATAGACTGACTGAAGCCTGTGAGATCTGCTTCAAAACTTTCTGTTCAAGATGCACAACCAGAGAGAAATGTCCAAAAGATGGTAAAATTGAATACAATAATTAATTTGGGATTTCCCCCAAAAAAGCGATTTTCTATTTAAATATCATTAAAATGCAATTTGTAAATTTTGAAGTTTTATTGCAATGCAACTATTCATATTAAGAAATTAAGAAATAAGTTAATAAGTAAAATTGGTTAGTAGGGAGAAGTAACAATATTATGATTCTGGTAACTTTTCATCGATATCTGAGAGTAATGTTATACTCTATCCTCTACAGCAGGCTACATTGGGTTTTCCAAGTTGAAATTCATTCCCAATAATGAGTAACATGCGTTTTTGTGGGATTGGCAGTGAAAACAGTTTCCAATGAAAAATGTATGGTATTTAAGACTGCATGTTCTAGCCTGTGTTTCCCTTTTATATATTATTAATTCTGACACCTTTTCACTTGTGAGTGAGCACAACTCCCAAAATTTAAAAATCAAAACCACATATTACATACAACCTAGTTTTTGATGTGTATTGGCCAGTGTCCTACAACAGATAGTAATAGCCAATTGCTGTTCTGTCATAAAAAATGGCTTCATTTTCTAAAAGTAATTGCATGATGCTGTCATATTGACCAACATGATCTAGTGTTTGTGATCATAAACTAATTATGGCTTTTTAATTTGGCGAGCAGATTCGAAAGACCATCAAGTTGTTGCTCTACCATCTTTGGCTGACATGTTGAGAAGGGAAATATCAGAATTCAACATGACACTGAATGAGAAGATGAAGAGATGCAGAGGTGTAGAGAAAGCGGCATGGAGAGAGTTCAGTGATATCGAAGAGCATGTCGAGGCCATGAACAAGGAAGTTGACAGAACTGCTGCGGAGCTGGTTAGTTTTCTCGTGCACTGATATTCCAACGCAACAAATTTATAATCCATTATGCAATTAGGCCTATGTTTCCCTAAACAGCTGCTGTGAGGTAAAGTGGCTTGTCTTCCCATCCTGCTACAGCAGGTGTTGACAAACTTTATACTATCTCAACAATATCGCCCACAGAAATTAATCAGCAGACTAGAAGCATAGTGATGCTATATGTTATTATAAATACTGTTAGAAGTGGGTCTTCAGTAATCGCTTGAAGTCTCAATACTACAGTTGATTGAGTCTCACAAAAATCAACTAATTATTTTCTAATGAGTAAATTTGTCATAAAGGCAAAACTCATAACTATATCATAAGCAAGCGACATACATACTTTCAGAAATTAAAGATCATCTTATACCACAAGACAGGTCCTATTTTCTAGGATATAATATTAATTTCAGCGATTAGATCCAAAAGTGATGCTTATCAACTTTTGTTTTCAGATAAATGAAGTTCAGAAACAAGCCAATACCACAAAGTCTAAGTTTTGTGAATACCTCGAGGAAATGTCTGGCAAGGTGTTTGATTTCTCTGAAGATTTGTTGACAAAAATTGCTGGTCTTGACTCGATATTCATGACCGGTCAGGCATTGACCAATCAGTGTCCGGACACAGATGTGCTGGAGAAGTTCTATCAAATGACCAATCAGATCAAAGAGGTATCACAGGATGTTTCTGTTGAACAAGGCATCGAGATGAGAAGAGTCGATCTGCACCAAGGTAGTTGTACTATTTATGATAATAGATAAAAAAAATAGTAAAAACCTTGTGGTTTCCATTGTAGGCCTATTCTTGACGTTTTTGGATTGCGTTGTCACCATTGTTATTATTGTAAAAACTAGCAAATTCAAATTTTGTATTTAAGATAGCTGAACAAAACTTCAGTATGGTCAGTATGATACAATCATTATCTTACTACATCAAATAATTGTGATAGTCTGCTATACCGGATATTGAATATCTGTTTTAGGACCACAATCAATCAATATGGGGCTCAAGTATCGATCAATACCAACTGGACTCAAACTTCTCAAGTCTGATAACCCCCCACATCATTATTACTATAGTGTCTGCTGGGTTGGTAACTCAGATGAGATTAAGTTTTCAGATTCCAAGCGCATTGAAACTAGAGACAGTAGTTTGGAAACACTAAGTAGCATTAAGATGCCTGACTTTGTTTATTCGTTGTGCTCTGTGGATGGAATAGTGATGTCAAGAGTGGGAGATGGCTCTAAACCATACAAACTGTATATGGGGAGCAAGGACTCACCAGCTGACAAGCTTCTGTGTGAGGTTCCCTACTACACAACCCTCCCATTTGGACAAATTGACCTATCAAGGAAGCGAATAGCAGCAGTTTCTGGTTCCGATGCCAATACGCATATCCTGAAAGTTTTCAACCACACTGGATATCATTTATTTGATATACCACTAATGGATATGGGTCACCCAACTGGAATGAAGATCATAGATGATGAATTTGTGCTAGTTGCAGACAAGGATAGTGGTGAGCTAAGAAAGTACAGAATGGAAGCAAACAGTGCACCTGTTTGGACCTGTGGAGGATTAACATCGCCAACTTCAATAAGTTATTGTGACAGCACAGGTTGCATCTACATATCATCGTGGAGATCCAAGGCTGTGTATATACTCACAGTCGAAGGTAATAATCATTACTCATAATAAATGAAAATGGTAATGATGATTTCATGAAAGTGTGAAGCTCTTTGATATAGTTCAGGTGAATAAAACAAACTCTGAGTCTCCATTGTCAATTATGCAGAATGTACTGGTAGAAAGCCAGCTAATATAAATCTCCTAAAGCTAACTCCAAGAGGTCATGGCAATGGGCCATGTAAGGCTAATAACCCTAACACATATGCTGTGTTGCGTAGGGTGGCAGATGTGGAATGAAATTAGCATTTAGAATGAGAGTGCACGACTCTGACAACGAAGTTGCAGTCTTGCTTATTAGCACCATCAACACATCATTTTTCGGGATGATGAGATGGCTCAATTGGTAAGCTCGTTTGCTATTCACTGCAAGGGGAATAGTTCTGCAGGAGCTGTGGGATAGAGGTTGATAAGTTTAGACCCTAGAGCCAGGACAAGGTGTATATCTCTCTCTAACCTATTTTTTTGTAAGAATCAATAAATTTATAATGATTTTATTGGGCTAACAAAATTTCACATTCTACAACGTGTTGCAAATTTTTACCAAATTTCTTTGTTTTTTTTCACAGGAAAATTGTTGAAGACACTGCAAATGGATTGTGATGGATTGAATATAGCAGTACGAGGTAATCATTTAGCAGTGGTCTGTTTTATGAAAGGAATTCGACTTTACGAGATAATCTACTAGGCAGCCGATGAAAGATTTTCAGTAAGGTGTTATGGATTATTACATGATATTATCGATTCTATCAAACACTTTTCAAATGAAATAGGATATAACTCCTTGAGTGTGGATCGAAAGAACAACAGTGAATCTGTATAGGAATTGTACTGAAATTCGAAAAGCAGGCCAATAGTTCTTTGGGAGGCAAATACACTGCATCCCCTAGAAACCTAAATTAAGTGGCCTGAAACCTTTGAATTTAATAATCCGTGTCAAAGATAACTCATTAAGGACTTCCATGTGTTATTTGTATTAATTCACACAAAGCTATTGAGGTACAGGAGGAGCTTACAGCGTCCCAAATTATGACATCATTGATGTTCTCCTCTCTTAAAATCTTTTCTTTACTCCGGCTCTGACAAGTCCATGGAGAGGGATGATTTGTTTGACACATTCAGGTAAAACCATCTTAAAAGGTAAGTTATTATCATATCAAAGATTCACTCCAGTATCAATTTGTCTCTGTCTTAAAGATATATTTCCATCAAATAAATTGCCTGGTCCGGACAGATTTTGTGCAAAAAAAGAAGAAAACTCTGCTTTATATCCTGCATCATCTCAACTTATCACATAATTTTCTGTTGAAAAGTATATTTTTTGAACAGAAAGTCTGCATTAAGAATTATTGCAAATGTTCACCACATGCTAAATTATTTTATTGATACTAGAACACCGTGTAAAACATTTTATATTTTTGATAGTCTGCTTGTGTATTATAATCCTATATTGGATATCAAAAATTTAATAATTTTTCCTAGGTCTGTGAGTAATTTCGTAAGAAGTGTTAACAGTAAATATCCACTAAGTCATATCTGTAGACTTGATCAAGGTATTAAACAACAATATTAATACATCTAATTGCTAAATCATCTAGTTACTTTTTGCTGAATGTCCAGACCCTCTTGTTTTAAGTGGAGGGTATCTAAATATCTTCTGTCAGTGTTATATAGTTTCATGTTCTTGTCTTTTTTTCTTTAGTTTTGGCACAAAATGTAAAACATTCTCCTCTAAATGATTGTTAAATAAAGTATTGAAAAAAAGTCATGGCGTATTATATAGCTATTATGGGTCAAGTTTGAAGTTTGAAGTTTTTTCATTACCTAATTTCTGATATCCATCCAAAGGAGTCTGAGTTGCATTAGTTGAAAAATTGCGTATATAATTAAAAAAAGATGTTTTGTCTCTTCGTGGTTCTACGCTTGGATGGCTGGCATTTATCTATCTTTGCTCTTCGAGTGGTGATGATTGTCGTTGACTTTTTTAGTGAAGTGTTCAATACAATAGGTGTGCAGGAAAGTTGCTATTGTTGGTAGTGCTAGATCGTCAAGGATTGATATGGAGCTGGGCAAATGGTATATATTTAGCTCAAATTCGTTTGACTGAATGAAGTTTTCTGCATGGGTATGTAAAATAGACTCCTCCAACTCACTCAAGTGCCATTCACAACATTGCACCACTTTTATACTTATTCCACTGTTGATTCAAACGCAATACAAAGCAATGGGTTGAACAAATTCGGAGTTATCTTGTCTCATTTTGCTAAAATAATTTATTGGACTCTGAGCAACGATGGAGACTAATTTTCAATTCAATAGGAAATAATCTTGTAGTCTTGACATTGCTGAGCTTAATTGATCCATCATCCAGGGCCATCACTCTTATTCAATGCCCAATGTATTCAAGATTCAAACAGTTCATTTGCATTCTTTTGATGTAGTCATTTCATTATCAAACAGAAGACAACTTGTCACATGGAAATAATTTGGCCATTTTCATACTATGGAATCTCTCAATCAGCAAGATTTATAGACTGACATAAAACTCCTTTGACATAAGGTTCAAGGTCATAATAAGGGGAAAGTTTAATTTTGGCCATTTTCATACATTTTCCCATTTGGCCCTTTTCATCATCTACGAATAATCGATGTTACAAGGGTAAATTAGAAATTTCCTGCCCCTGGCTAACAATTGTCCTAGTATATTAAACTTCTTTTTGATTCATATGAATTCTTCTTTTATCAACCTTCCTCAACATCTTCTTTCATCAACAACCATACATACATTTAAATTTGCATTGTCAAACCATTTGTTTTCATCGAATTGAGTTTAATACCCTTTGTTTCATTTAGGTTGATTTTTTTGGTATAATTGATGCAATAAAAATGTATATGTATATATATAATAAATATACTGACATTTATTTCTTTGAATTTGCAGCAGACTTGGAATTTGATCTGGATTTTGAGATTTGCCTACTCTTTGAACCCTTTGGAGTTTTCTTTCCACCACCTCCCTTGTCACCAGATTGATTATACCCAGAAGAGATTATTGGTAATCCACCAAGAGATGACATTCTGACTGCTGTGAGAGTGATTGGTGGGGCAGATGCGCGTTCTAAGCGGCCAAAACTGCGAGTCGCTGAACGTGACCCATGACGAGATTTTCTTTTCTTAGTAGCGGTGGCTCTCACTTGTTTTGCTATGGCCGATTTATGCTTACTTTTGTGAATCTGTCTTCCCAAAGCTTGTGTGAAGGCAATGGTGAAAACTCCGAGTAGCAATAAAGTTCCTCCTACCTACAAACAAATAAACAAAGAGACCAACTAGAGTTTATTTCCAGACAGCCCATTGTGAAAGAACCAAGAAATACTGATGGTGAGCTCTTCGAGGAAGTTCTATACTACTCCAACATCTCAAGCCTCTGTTCTAGGCCTAGTTTAATTAGGGCAAACGTCAAAATGGTAGTTCAAGGCTTATCATAACTGGAGACATAGAAAAACAATCTATGCTTTAGCGATCTGTGTGGATCATCATCATCATTGCCATGGGTTTTCGAGTAGTAGGGTGAATGTAGGTGTTGGAGGGGATCTATAGCAGAGGGAGAATTTTGCTAAGAATAGCCAAGTGAGAGCAATTCTGGGACATCCCATGTCAGTTGACGCTCAAATGTTGTCCTCCAAAAGATCGGAAATCTTTTTCACCATTAATCCATGTAACCAATGTTACACATTCCATACAGTTTTTACATTTGAGTTCTTACCAATGTGATGGAGCCATGGCCCCTCGGCCGACTCATGAACAAACCCTTTTCATTCACAATGCGTTGCTCTGATTGGCTAGCGGGAAGAGAGAACCAATGCCAGGCCAGATTGTACTTTCCTGAAAGTACCAATTAATCTATTTATGTACGGTGAATTGTACCTTCAGTGACCTGGCATTGGCTCTCATTCCCACCCAACAGCCATCAGATCAGACCACACATATTAGCTGACCTGATACTTACAATCGCAATAACAAGGGGTGTGGATGACCTGCCATGACCTTTCCCTGCACCTTTCCCAGCACCCTCTGCATTTGAGGTCGTCTCAGCAGAAGAAATATCTGGTGATTGCGATGACTTTCTTATGGTACTATTTGACCGTATGACTGGTGGTGGTGTTGTTACGGCTCCCTCACAGTCTGTCATGGAACATTCTCTGGTCTCATGAGGCCTGATCCCTGCGCATCCTTCCCCTCCATTAGAAGGAGGAGGGTTGTCACATAGCCTTTTTCGATGCTTAAGCTTGTCCTCGAGGCATTTACAGGGACCCCACTCGTGCCAAGCACCCCACTGGCCATTGATACAACCTGGTACAGGCTCACATACTCTCATTTCCTGACTCTCTCCTGGGCACGGCTTTCCTTCATTTTTTGGTATTGGGCTTCATTCTCTGCTCCTCATTTGCTTGTCTGAAGCTCGTATACATGCACATGGCGCCCACATGGTCCAATCAGCGTACCAGTCATCAACATCTAAAAAATTATGAGTTACTAGTATTAAGTAGTAGTAGTTTTAATGGTATAACTGATTATCATGTCCAGGCTTAGACAATGTGTTTGCTCTGATCTGATTGGCTGATGACCTTTGGCCAATCAGAGCCAACACATTTGTTAGTTCAGACAAAAGATTTCATAATCAAGGACTTTTCATAGTAAGGTTTAGATATAGGATTATCTGTGTCATACCTCTGTATATTGTAAATCTGTCATTTGTGATTTCCTCGGAAGTTTATTTTCTGATTACTAAGACAAAGGGTCAAGTTAAGATATTATGTCTTACTGTAGCAGTATGAGATATATGAAACCCCAAAAGCGAAACAAAATCACTCACAAACGTTACAATTGTCGCCTTCATACTCACATATGTCGCAAGCGTCGCCTATATAGCCAGCCTGACAAGAGCACATGAAACTGTTCACACCATCTGTACAGGTGCCATGTTGGCATGTCTCTGGTTTGCAATCATCAATGTTGTTATGACATTTCGTCCCGAAATAGCCAGAGTCACAGTTACAAAAGTAACTATCAATAAGATCTTCACACGTTCCATGTGAGCCGCAGGGATTTGGTGTACAGTCATCTATGTCTGAGATCAAAGACAAGAACCCAATGTGAAGAATTCTGATGTGCAGCAACTAGCTAGCCTGTGCAACATATGTTCCCATGAAACGCCTGTGGCATACAGATTATTTGAGCGCAAATTTTAGATGAATTTTAGATTTTAGATATCCCTTCCAATAATGTCTTAAAATAGAAACCCTGTCGAAAAGTCACTTACTGATATCACAACGTTTCCCCTTATATCCAGCTTCACATTTGCAGCTGAAGTTTTGAACTCCATCTACACAGGTACCGTGTGCACACGCATCAGGGTAGCAGTCATTTATGTTTTTATCACATAATTCGCCTTCATATCCAGGGTAACATTTACATGTGTAAGTTTTTAGCCCATCTACGCAATCTCCGGTAAAAGCGCACTTGTTGTTTTGACAGGCATCATAATTGTCATCTAAAAACAAAATGGGAGAAATGTACATTGTGACAGTACAATTACCAGTGCCAGTGCTAGTGTCTGTACCTGTGCAAAAACCAGTGCAGTACAAGTACCAGTGTGAATACCACTGTCATTACAGATGCCAATACAAGTACCAGTGACAGTGCTAGTACCAGTGCCAGTGCTAATACTAGTACCAGAATCAGTGCTAGTGTCAATGCCAGTACCAGCACTAGTTCCGGCGGCTGTACATAGCTAGCATGTCATCAACTTGCTCCAGAATATGCCTGTAGCCACAGTTGTGTGTAATGATAAGATTTGTTAGTCAATGTTTTGACTTTGACTGCCTGTTTGGTGAGAGAGAGATGTTAATCTTATCTGAAAGAACCTACCAAGATATAGAGAGTGTTAAATAAATGTTTCACTTTCACCATTGTTTTATCACTAAAGGTACATTCAGTGACCTTGCAATGGCTCATTTTCCAACTCAACAGCCAATCATATCACAGCCAACACATTGACTAAATAATAGTATAAAGTTGTAATTTTATGTTTATGTTTTATGCTTAGTTACGATTCCAAAATGTCTGCCTGGGAACCTTGGGTACCTAAAGTAACACAACCAATGCAGATTTCAATGCAAGAATGAGACGAGAATACAGATGGGCTGAGAATACAGAAGTCCACCACTTAGAAACGATGATGATGTAGATGACATGAAATTCGCTGGAGTACTCGCCAGCATAATCTAACTTTGGTTCTATTGGCCTTACTTGGCAAATTGGTTGGCTCTGATTGTCTGGTGGAAGGGAAAGAGCCAATGCAAGGTCAGATGGTACTTTCCTGAAAGTTCGTTATTGATATTACAGCGAATGTGGAGTAGTTCAGTTTTATCTTTAATTTATATTAATGATCTAGCTATCGTTTCTCCAAATTTTAATTATATTTTATTTACTGATGATACAAACTGTATCTGTAATAATCATTTGTGCATCTTGGATTTTCAATAGCTCCTTTTAAAAATGAGCTAATGAGAATCCAAAAATAATGCTTGGCAATTAAACTTGTCATTAATTTTGATAAAATTTATGGTTGGTTCTAATGTCATATATCAAAGAAAAAAAATAGATTAAAAATTCTTTGTAATTATGCACCTTTAGACACCGCTAGGATAGCCAATCGGATCAGAGTCAGGGATATGCACTTACCACATGTGTTGCGTTCTTGAGGACCTAGCCCATTATCTCCGCTGCAGGTATTGTTGCAGACTAATCCTTGTTCTAACAAAGAACACTTAACCCCAGCCGATTTAAAGGCACACCGATTCAGGTCACAACAATCACCTGGATATAATTTGAAACATTATGAGTTCCTTCTACCATAATGCCATAACTTTGTAATCGCTGGCATTAAGATAGATCTGCCGATCTGCTAGGATGATAAAAGTTCAGTAGATACCTTAGGTCATTGGCCAGTTGGTACAATGGAGCGTATTTTATTGGTCATTGCTCCTTACTATTTGCTCATTGGTTATTTTCTCAGCACATTTAATTCGACATCTGGAATAGCATCATTAGCTTTCTTTTGCCAAACAAAGGGCTTGCAAATATAGCCAGTCCCTAGTAGCAATATTGAAATGCCTTTCCTTGCTGTTTGCAGTTTTGTAAACAAAACAATTTCCTAGGCTATAATATTATTCATGCTAGTAGGGACAGCCAATCAGATCAAAGGCAGATGTGTCCCTGTTTTGAGTGTTTAAGCTGAATAAGGATATGATATTATTTCCATTCCATGAGAACAATTTAATTCAATGACTCAGCACTATTGTCAGAGGGATGAAAGGTTGCTGTGTGTAGCTAGTTTTCCCACGACCACGACTCTCTTCCGCACAATTTCCAATCAGGGCCAACACATTGGTTATACAATGCCACCTCAATCAATATATCAGCAGCTCATTACCCCATCCACATTGCGCTGCCTTGACCTTGCGGCAGTTGATATCGCAGCAAAGATTTCCAGTCGTTGTCAGTTCACATTCTTCGTCATAAATTTTGTTTTGATAATCTGCAAAGTAGTTAAAAATTGATGATAACTATAAATGTATATAATGTAAACTACAGAAAATATTTCAGTCATGATCCAGGTTGTGGAGACTCACTGATAATATGCCAATTTAGTAGTGTAGCCTTACGATACAAAATGAAGTGTGGAAGCGACCTTTAATTCATTTGCCCGCCGTGAACAAATTTGGTCTTTACAAATTGGATGACAAATCGAGTAGAGAAAACATTGAAAATAAATCCTTCTTTACCTAGCAATTGGAAGAAACATTACTCTTTCCTGGCTGGCTGATTTCAATTGTTTTGTAGCTTATTGCAAAAGGAGATTCCCAGCCTACGATGCTTATGAGACTCGTCACGGGTCCACTTTTTTTTATTTGTGGCTGTGTGACGAGGCTACCTCTTATGTAGTTAATGTGTGGGCTGGTGGTGACAGATCCGATGCAAGGACAAATAGTACTTTCCAGAAATAACCTATTTGATGTAGTTAATGTAAAAACAATTGAGTTTCACTTTCACATTAACTCAATGGGTATGTTCAGTGACTCTCCATTTGTTTTCATTGACTTGATTTTGATTTTATTTCGGTTGACTTCTTCTTGGGTTTTCTTTTGCACATCAGGGAGACCATCTTGAGAAGTTGGTTGATGCAATAAAATTTAGAAATAATTATATTCTTTTTAGGCAATTTAACTTAGCATTCTAGGGGAAGCCTACACTATCGGCCCCACTTATATACATGGATATAATCTAAATGTGTAAGATTCTGAACCAATCAGCTTGTTTCTACTGCAAAGGACTTTCCTTTTGAAGTGGATATAAAATATACCAGAACTTTACATATCAGTAACGTATATTAGCAATCACGGCCCACGGGAATCTGTTAATGGCAGAATAGCTCAGTGTGTAGAGAGTCTGCCTAATAATCACTGTTAATAAGATTGTTGTGGGTACGAATCCCATCATGGTCAGTTTTTTTTCAAATGGGAGCTTTATAACTGGAGCATTTTTACCGTAATCTTCTACTGCTATTGAGTTGTTTTCTGAAAGTACCCAACAGCTCAGTGAGCTATTGAAATACCTCCCTGCTTGCACTATTTTGCTACCGATATGCAAAAATTTCCGTGGTGGGAGGGGCGCTTAAGCGCCCCTCCCACACCCTCCTCGCCACGCCTACGGCGTGTGGATCGGGCTGCGCCCGATCATTATGCTCTATCTATTTCATTTCCATGAAAAACAACAATTTAATAAAATCAGGGCAGTTAAGAGTTTGTGTCCACATCATAGACTTAATAATAAACCTAAACAGGACAGTATATCCAGGTTGATAGATCACCCAATTCCGATTATGTACATGTGCTCCGATTTGGCGCCAAATACATCATAACAATTTGTTTACATTTATAAGCAAGAATATGATGTCATATGTAGGACTCTCATAAACAATGCCTCATCAATCAATAATGACTGATTTGCATTTAGCGATTTTTCTCAGTAAATTTTAAGTATTTTTGAAAATCCTTATAGCTACACATTCCTCAACTATATTTGACTCCGCTGATGTAGTTTTGAAACCTAATTTTCTTTTTTAGAAGGAAATTAGATGTAAAAAAGTGTAGTAATTCAATAATTTTTAGTTCAGTTGATAGTTAAATTACAGTGACACAATGTGTGTGAAAGCAGGTGCACTGCATGATATTGATTTTCTAATGAATTATAAATCAATATATCATTAATCATCATGCTTTACGCTATTAAATATGGCTCAATGTAGCCTGTCTTGACAAGACATGCTATGCTCCGTGTAATTACCGTGTAATTACCGTGATCTCATAAGTTTTTAGGATTTAATTTTGAGTATAGAAAATTGGTAAAAGTAAAGTAGTAGTCTCATAAAAAAAATGTTGGTCCATATTATTACTCCCCGCAAAAGTAAATCCCTGTAGATAGACTACCAAGTGTCTATACAATTAATGCTGGATCTGAATTACACTCCATCTTTAAGTCTATGGCCCACACTGATGTTGTTATGATATGTTAGTAAATGTACGGTCAGCTATCCTAAAATTGCATTGAAGCCAATGCAATTTTAATAAACGAATAAAATCATATCGCTGCATCCATTTTAGTAGTTATGTATACACAATAATAACGATGAGGTTGGGATATGCAAAATAGGCAAAGAGTAGATAACTGTTGTATTCTGGAGTTTTCTAAATTATACTCAATATCAGACAACTACTTATGCCATTTCACAATTACTCTATGTAGGCACAGTAGGCATGTTACTTTTTCTACTGTATCCGGTAAGGAGTGAAAGCAAAATATGATGGCTCTCTGAAAGCCAATCAATATCGGTCTAATTGTTACATAACCCACTACTATTAATACATAACACTCCAATCTAAACAAGAAAATTTTTGTAACTTACCTGTATCAAGAATCAAGTTACCACATTTTGCGGAACTTGTTGTGTAAGCTGGGTAGTTGTTGAGGCAGTGATGATGTTTAAAGTTTTGAGTGATCCGTGCTATTGTACATTTTGAAAACACTCCCTCGGTTGCGTAATATCCGATGGTCGCTGCAAATTTAATCCAGACAAAAATAACAAAATTATATATATTTCACATTTTATATTACATATTATATTGTATTTTATTATATATTATATTGTATTATTATATATTATATTAGATATTTTATTATACAATAAATTATTATACCTTCAGCTATAATAGTTATAGGCACCTAGTTTTGTGTGAATTTATTAATAAACTGTAATACATTGCCATCTGAGATGTACAATTCGGATAAGTACTAGTGTTTGCCCATACTAGGGTTTTACATAAGGCTTAGCCTGGCTTGACAAGATTTGTTAAACGAATGAATATAGGGCTATCTGATCACAAACCAAAGTCGTTTTTTACTGTAATTTATTCACACCTGACCAATTGATAATTACATTTCTAATCACCCGTTGCTAAGTAACCACAGTGACATGGAGACTACATTATTATCAGATATACATGCAATAGTATCATCATTTGATCAGTGTGCAAAGTAAATACAAGGTTCAAGGTCATCAGGCCCGTAGTTCTAGGGGAGGCAAGGAGGCACTGCCTCCCCTAGAAAGCTAAATACAGTGGCATGAAAACACTGATTAATCGAACAGTCCATGTTTGAATCATCTTCCCTGGGATTTCCATTTGCTTATTATATGCTAGATTGCTCAGGAAGGAGCTTACTGGTGATGGTTTTGACTCACCTCGGGCTTTTACCTCCCCAACTATTTATTCTAAACTACGGCCCAAAACGACAATGGACTGTGATCAAATATTCTGCCCTACTCTTTCATTCTCCTGTTGATGGTCAGATATGTCTCATACCCCTCATCCATGAATATATACAGGGACGTAGTTTAGATAAAATTTTAGGGGAGGCGCAAATCCTAAAGGGTGTGAAGAAACGCCAGGTTGGGTATTGTAAGCTCCTCCTGAGTCCCCAGCGCCCAGCCTCTAATGTGTTTCGAAATATAACTAGTAAATGGAAGTCTCAAATGAGCTGATTCTGACATGGAATATTCAAATATAGCATTTTTACACCCCCTATTCAGCATTCTAGAACTACGAGCCTGATAAATCAGTGTTTATAGCACTTACTGCCTCTCATGATGCAGTCTAAGTCGCCGCAGCTACAGTCACTGGTGTTTACATGATCTGCTCCAAGAGTGTGGCCGATCTCATGTGCGAGTATGAGCGCGAACTGGCTGTCTGTGCCGTGGTCTACAAACGCAAACGCTGACTCGGCATGACACGCCGAATCTACCCGAGCCAAACCAAACAGTTCACTACCAAAAAAGCTCACAATTGGTTTCGTCTTGGTTACTAACAATATTACATCGCAGGCAGCAATGGCGGCTATCCTCTTGGTGTTTTCTTTTGATGATACATGGTCCATAAACTCTAATGTGTCTTTATATACATTTATTGTTTTGTATGCCGGTACCCCGTTCCTTTTATTTGTCGCTTCGTCTGTCCAGATATCCATTCCCGATATGACAATGACAAGATTGAAAGTTTTTTTGTATAGTAGTGACACGGGACGCATTACCTGAAACATCTTACGTATGCATCTTGCTCGAAAATAGCCACAGCGTTTTCGGTAAAAGTCAAAATCTGCAATCACATAAACCTCCAAGTAACGACGCTTATAGCTCGTGTCCCGTTTTCGTCTTTGTCTGTTGTAGAGATTTTTCATGAATACATTGGTAGAGCTATCATCCTCTCGTCTATGACCTTCATGGCCTGTTGTCCACCTTCTTTTTGTGGTTACTACATGATGAACATCTTCAGAGAAATCTTGCAACATTGGTTTTATAAAGGTGATGTAACTACCATGTTCTAAGTAGCCTTTAACTCCACTACATAGATCCAGAACACCATCCACTACGTCATCTATTGTATGATACACACACATTGGGTGGTATCGGGAGTCGGCTGTGTTGTTCAGAGAGAATTCAATATTTTCGCTCTTGGACTGGGCGAAAAAGTATGGGCTCGCCAGTAGTGGCGATTGAACAAGAGCAACTGAGTTGTTGTGATTGATCTTAAGATTAATAAATTCATCCGAGTTGAATGTGTCAAGGATGCTGACATGCTGACGCAATCTGACTAAATCCATGCGCTTTGTCAAATCTGTAGTGAAGTTGTCGACAGAGGGTATGTTGATACTGACCTTGACCTGGTGTATAGCCTTAGGATCAAACTCCAGTAGTTCATCAGTGATGAAACTGAAACAAACGCCAGCCATATTAATGACTAAAGGCAACATCAACCTCATGATTGCAATGGTTGAATCTTACCGGCGAAGTAAAAAAACAATTCCTCTCGTTGTAACTAACAATGCCCGCAAATGTAACACAGAGCGACAATAGCTAATCACATCGCATCTACTAGTTCATTGAATTTATAGCCTGATTTGGACAATTATACCGGGCGTTCGTAGTGCGAACTAGTGCTACCTGGGTGCTTTTTCAAAACATCAAAACACCAATCCGGTCGTCTTCAGTCTATTCAACAAAGCCGACATCTTTTCAACCTGCTGTTGTATATTAACCTTGTGTTGATCCCTCTCTAATGAAAAATATTCTTGTTATGTTTTGTATTTATAATGATAAAAACTTGAAACGCTAGAATAACCAATTTCCTTATAATAGTGTGTAAACCTGTATTCTCATATGTTCTTTTTATAAAACCATGGTTATCATGCTCAAGTACTTTTAGGAAAGCTTTTAGTACATTATGGGCAGTTTTTCCAATGCGCCTATAAAAGGAGCTTCCGTGGCTTTATGCATTATAATTTAGTTATCAAACTTCATTGTGGATGGTTGAATTGTGAGAGCAATAAATTGTTATTAACATAATAAGTTGTTTACACAACTAAATTGTCCCAAGTAACATTGAGGACTGAGCCTGACCTAGTGTCTACAAATCAGCCTCTTTTATCTTGGTATCACTGTCAGATCGAGAAAGATCACGACAGTTCACTGCTGGCAGAGTTCATATGAGATTACTTTACAATACTGAATGCAGTTTTTCGGCAGTTTTATGATTTTATTACTGAAACTGATAAACTGATAAATTGCAATGCTAAGTTGTAACTATCACAAGTAACTCCCAATTATAACTCGAAATTGTAGCTGCTAATTGTAACTGGCAATTGTAACTGATTCTTCAGATTAAAAACCACTGTTCTTTATACTGACCTGTATAAATAGGTCGTAAAAATAGAAACGGGTGGGATGATACGTCATTATTTTGATGGCCAACCTCGCATTTAGACGGTAATTAAATGTGCAAAAAATGGAAGTAAATGCAGAAGAGTATAACAATTAATCAGATTAGGACCATGGCAACCATGACAGTGCAATATACAACGCCTAACTTCATGTAGAGTCATGCACCTAGGCGTGTCACATACAGTGTATGTGACATCACTATTAACAGCTTGGCCTAGTGCCTATAATTGTTAGAATGGTGGCTTGCAGGATAATTCCACTGGTAATTACTCCGTTGAGCAGAAAGGGTGGTTGACTATAGTTGTAAGCCTGGCTCCAATGCCTATAATTTACACCTTAGATTTTCCATTCTTCACAGTCTCAGAGGTTTGTCTATAGTTGTAAGCCTGGCTTCAATGCCTATAATTTACATCATAGCTTTTCCTTTCTTCGCAGTCTCAGAAGCTTAACTATAGTTGTAGGCCTGGCTCCCATGCCTATAATCTACAACATAGATATTCACATCTTTGCAAGTGGCGATATTATTGACAGATTGACTATATTTATTGCAATATAGATGATTGAAATCTCACTAGTGACTATGGGAAATCATCGCCTAGACAACTCGTCATTGGAGGATAAATGTAATTGTTGAGGTGACGGTCAATACTCACCAGGATCATCAATTGGGTTTTGCAGTTAAACCGATTTCGAGTTGCTTAACGGATAGGCATCTCGGTTAGTGTGCTTTATTGACATAGTTTATTTTGTTCTGGTGGCTTATAGCCCTCGTGCCTAAGCTACCAAATAATCACAAGACGGGTGTAGTAATCAAGAAAATCCAGAACAAAGTACACAACTATACTTTCCATATTTCATCTGATTTTCTTCTCATCAATTTTCAAGAGATGATAAAGTTGAAAATAAAAAGTATGCAAAAAAATACACTATAATGATATTTTGAAACATTCTTGTGGACCGGATCTTTCACCACAAGATGCGATAAGCTATTGTTGCTCTGTATTGTATTGCGTGTATTGTTAGTTACAAAGAGAGGAATGTCAGTTATGTTCAATCATTGCAATCATGTGGCTGATGTTGCCTTTCGTCATTAACTTGACTGGCGTTTGTTTCAGTTTCATCACTGATGAACTACTGGAGTTTGATCCTAAGGCTATACACCAGGTCAAGGTCAGTATCAACATACCCTCTGTCGACAACTTCACTACAGATCTGACAAAGCGAATGGATTTAGTCAGATTGCGTCAGCATGTCAGCATCCTTGACACATTCAACTCGGATGAATTTATTTATCTTAAAATCAATCACAACAACTCAGTCGCTCTAGTTCAATCGCCACTACTAGCGAGTCCAAACTTTTTCACCCAGACCAACAGCGAAAATATTGAATTGTCTCTAAACAACACAGCCGACTCCCGATACCACCCGATGTGTGTGTATCATACAATGGATGACGTAGTAGATGGTGTTCTGGATCTATGTAGTGGAGTTAAAGGCTACTTAGAATATGGCAGTTACATCACCTTTATAAAACCAATGTTGCAAGACTTCTCTGAAGATGTTCATCATGTCGTAACTACAAAAAGGTCAACAGGTCAAGGTCATGAAGGTCATGAAGGAGAAGATGAAAGTTCTACCAATGAATTCATGAAAAATCTCTACAATGTCATCAGGAGACAAAGACGAAAACGGGAAGCGTTTAAGCGTCGTTACTTGGAGGTTTATGTGATCTGTGATTTTGACTTCTACCGGTTACGCTGCGGCTTGTCTCGAGCAAGATGTATTCGTAAGATGTTTCAGGTTATGCGTCCCGTGTCACTACTATACAAAAAAACCTTCAATCTCATCATTGTCATATCTGGTATGGATATATGGACAGACGAAGAGACAAATAAAAGGAACGGGGTACCAACATACAAAGATCATACTGTCATCACTAAAAATAAAACAGAAGCGTTTATGTTACAGCTTACATCACTAGGAAACACCAGAAAGATAGCTCAGGTTGCCGCCTGCGATGTAATATTGTTAGTAACGAAATCAAAACCAATTTTAGCCTACCTTTATAGTGTATTATATGGTTTGGCTAATCGTGGTGGGGCTTGCCAGTCTGCGTGGGCATTCGCGTTTTCCGACCATCTGACTGACAATCAGTTCTTAATCACCATTGCACACGAGATCGGTCACACACTTGGGGCAGACCATGTAACAACCAGGGGCTGTAGCTGCGGCCGGATAGACTGCATCATGCACCTGTGTAAGTGCTATAACAACATTGTTCAGTTTTTAGCTGTCCCATAACAAACTGATTATTCTGTTCTTACAAGTCTCTTATATTGCTGAGAGTTAATAATTGTACTCTTGTACAATGAGATAGAATAACCAAGATGGCTGACAAAATAACATGTGCTTGACTTTTGGAGTTGTCTAACACAAGATCAAGATGACACAACTCTTAACTATATAACATCTTCCCTTTTCTCTATACAATGCAAAAGTTTCATCGTGCATGAGTGTGAGTGCCAAACCATCCGCCCTCTGTGGGTAAAACTCGGTATCACAAAATTGAAGATTTATGGTTGGAATCAGAAAATCATCAAAAACAGCTTTTAATAATTTGACTAAGTGAAGTTTCATTTATGAAAACAATTGTTTGATCAGTCATTCCTAAATTGAATTTTAATTGAACAATTAAAAAAATTTTTAATTCATTGATTAATTAATTAATTAATTTAATAGAAATTTATTTGTGAAAGTAATAATTCATAATTGAAAATGTGACATAATGCAATTGAAATTTTGTGATAACGAGTTTATCCGCAGAGGCATACTGGTCAGTTTTTTGCTGTCCCATAACACACTGATCACTTGATATACTATTGCATGTATATCTCTGATCGATAGAGCGTTGTAAATAAATTCACTTAGTAAGAGTACCATAGACAAGACACACAACACTAGACTGGACACTGTGTAATAAATATCCTATCAAAAAGTGTGGTAGAAAAAGCAATGATGCATGTGTTTTTCAGAGTAATCTCCCTTTGATGCAGATAATTTTATAGAATTAGATACAGAATAGCAGCAGCAATCTTCTGCCTATATTCTGTCTAACTCATCACATATTTTGATGAAGCAAAAATGGCATAGAAATATTAGTTAAACACCATATCATACTTGCCAAGTAATCTAAATTCAAAAGTGGGAGACTTCAGTTTACAGTGATACCGCACGTCATCGCAATGCTTAGAGGGTGCGATATACCAGAGCGATCCACATGGGGGTTTGAGGGCATTGTGTTCCCCCAACAGGGTCCGGGATAGAACCCGGCCGCTGATGCTCTGAGAGCGTTTCTAGCCACTAGGAAAGGCTAAAAACGCATATCTTATCCCAATTAATTTCATCGCGAAGGGCATGATAACATATATAGCTATTTGCACTTGGAATCAAACCGAGCATCGTTTTTCTAGGGCTAGCTTTGTTATTTTGTGATGGCTGGGAATCAGAGCATACCGCAGAATAAGAGTTTTAAAGAGTGAAGTACAGTGGGATGCAGTGGCGTATATTATCACTCACGGCCCACGGATTTCCGTGAGTGACTGAATAGCTCAGTGTGTAGAGCGTCTGCTTTATAATAACTGTAAATCAGATTGTTGTGGGTTCATATCCCATTTAGGTCAGTTCTTTTTTCAAAATTTTTCCCGTAATCTTCTACTGCTATTGAGTTGTTTTCTGAAAGTACCCAACAGCTCAGTGAGCTATTGAAATACCTCTCTGCTTGCACTATTTTGCTACCGATATGCAAAAATTTCCGTGGTCGGAGGGCGCTTAAGCGCCCCTCCCACACCCTCCCCGCCACGCCTACGCCGTGTGGATCGGGCTGCGCCCGATCATTATGCTCATCTCTAAAAAGTCAGTGAGTGAAAATTTTTAGAGTATACGCCCCTGGTGGGATGCACATTTAAAGTAATACGTATGATAATGTACGGTTTACAACCATATTAGTCAAATTTGGCGCAAGCACTACGGTACCAATAGAGTGTTGGACTGCCCTTTCTGCTGCATAGACATATGGGTTAGTGAGTTGAGCACTCCTTGGCCTGAGGCCTCCCGATTCTTGCGGCCGAATAGAGAGCAGTCCGCGGCTGAGGGATCACTAGTTGCACTTAAAAAGTCTGCACACTCAGAGCAGTTTAGTTTTTTGACTTCTAAGAATGTATCCACCTTAAAAAAATACGTATAATAAGAACTAATAGTGAGCAGCCAGCCTGATACACTTAGGGATATCATATCAATACAGGCATATACCAACCATACAAATTATATTTTTGCTGGTAACAAATAGCATTTGGTGGTCTAGCCTGTTATCGCAAGCTTTGTTGTGGGGTAGGTGGTTCAACATGTTTATCAAGACAGTCGGGGGGGGGGGGGTCATTCAAACATACTTGGCTAAATTAAACTGATGCATAAACTAGTCCAACGCACAAGATGATCTTGTAAAATTGTATGGTGAAAGATGGATTCCGACAATGCAGTTCTAGATTGGAATTTCTTAAGGGGACCAATAGAAAATCCTAAATCCTATTATAATACTGATGGGAATCAAACCACAATGCATCATTGGATATTGCTGCAAGGTGATTGTGACCCTGTTCTCAGTCGTTGTTTTAGGAAATGTAGAATTCATAGCTAATGGTTATTACCTAACATCTATTATAGAATTTTAGCAGATCAAATCCTTTTCAACAAAACCTGAAAATTAACCCATGAAACAATTGGAGCATAATAAGGGAACAATACAAAATAGAGATCTTTGAGGGGGTTGGGAGAAAATCTTTAATGATATTATATACTGATGAGAATTAAACCAACACGTATGTATTATGGTATATTTCAGCAAGGTTTTTGTGACCCAGTGATCAGCAGTTGTCTTATAAAATGAAGAATTCATACCAAATAATTTTTTCAAGGCATTATGTCAAACGATTCTTCAAATCATTGTATTTAATGGATAACCTTGGATATTCCTAAAAAAAACGTTGCTCGGTTTGATTCCAAGTGCAAATAGCTATATATGTTATCATCGCCTTTGACATGAGACAGTGTAGCGTGCAGGTACATTCATTTTCAAAATGTTCAGTACCATGATTTAGGCTCCAATTGGTACTAAGTATCAGCATTATATTTACAATCACTGTTTAACTAATATTAGGCGTAGGCGTGGCGGGGAGGGTGTGGGAGGGGCGCTTAAGCGCCCTCCCACCACGGAAATTTTTGCATATCGGTAGCAAAATAGTGCAAGCAGAGAGGTATTTCAATAGCTAACTGAACTGTTGGGTACTTTCAGAAAACAACTCAATAGCAGTAGAAGATTACGGTAAAAATGCTCCAGTTATAAAGCACCCATTTGAAAAAAAAAATTGACATTGATGGGATTCGAACCCACAACAATCTTATTCCAGTGATTTTAAGGCAGACGCTCTACACACTGAGCTATTCAGCCACTCACGGAATTCTGTGGGCCGTGAGTGGTAATATACGCCACTGATGGTCAAATACTAAAACTTATCCAAATTGTACATGTCAGATGGCAAAGTATTTCAGTTTATCAATGAATTCACTCAAAATTAGGTGCCTATGGTTGAAGGTCTAATAAAGTAGGCCCGTAATTTAAGTTAAGGGGAGGCAGGGAGGCACTGCATCCCTAGAAAGCTAAATACAGTGGCCTAAAAACACTACAATTGAGTAATCCACGTTTGAATCAGCTCCCCTTGGTTTTCCATTTGCTTATTATATGTCGCAAATTACTTGGGAAGGAGCTTACTAGTGTGCTTCTGACTCGCCTCGGACTTTTATTTATTTATTCATTTATTTATTCATTTATTTATTCATTTCTTTATTCATTTTTTTATTCATTTATTTATTCATTTATTTATTTATAGAGATGTTCTTAGAAGTGTACAAATAACAAAAAGAATTCTATTATAGGTAACTTCTAGCCTCCCCTACCATCTTTTTCTATACCACGGCCCTATAAGTAATGTTTTTCAATGTTCCAGATTCCAAGGGTATTTTCAGCAATGAGGGAGTGTTTTCAAAATGTACAATAGCAACGATCACCCAAAGCATAAAACATCATCGCTCAAAATGGTGCCTTAACAACTATCCAGCTTATACAGAAAGTTTCAAAAGATGTGGTAACTTGATTCTTGATACAGGTAAGTTACAACAATGTAGGCCCGTAGTTGTAGAGGAGGCACTGCATCCCCTTGAAAGCTAAATACAGTGGCCTTAATTCACAATATATCTTGTTTTTTTGTGTTTTTTTTTGGTTTTTTTTGTGTTTTCAGTATATCATCCTCTAATTTTTTTACTAATTATTCACAGAGTGGAAATTTAAGTTTTATCTCGCCAATTTTTTGTTAAAAATTGTGTGACAAATAAATAATTAATCAATCAATCAATCATATTTGAATAATCCATGTCAGAATAGGCTCCTCTAGGATTTCTTATGCTAATTATGTGCCTTAAATTGCTCAGGAAGAGCTTACTGGTGATGCTTCGAGCTCGCCTCGGACTTTTGTCTCCCCTACCAGTTTTTCTAAACTACTGCTGCCCTGATTAATGGAAATAGATATTATGAAAAACTCTGGTTTATTTTACATCCACTTCAAACAGAAAATTCTGGCCAAATCTTTGCAGTAGAAACAAGTTTCAAGTTTATTGATTCAGAATCTCACAATTTTAGATTATGTCCATGTATATAAGCAGCCCAAAGTGTAAGCCTCTTCTAGAATGCTAAATTAAATTGCCTAAAAATACTGTACATATATTTATACATTTTATTACATCTGTCCTAGCATAGGATCTATCACCACCAGCCCACACATTAACTACATAAGAGGTAGCCTTGTCACACAGCCACAAATAATAAAAGTGGACCCGTGACGAGGCTACCTAAGCATTGTAGGCTGGGAATCTCCTTTGGCAATAAGCTACAAAACAAATGAAATCAGCCAGCCAGGAAGGATCAATGCTTCTTCCAACTTTTAGGTTATAAGGATATATTTCCAATGTTATTTTGAAAGGGAACTTCACTCTGCTCAAATTGTCATCTCATTTGCAGAGATCAAATTTGACACGGCGGTTGATTGAATTGAAGGTCGCTCGCACACAGCATTTTTTATCGCAAGGCTAATACACCACTAAATTCGCATATTATCAGTGCGTCTTCACAACCTGGATCATGACTGAAATAATTTCTGTAGTTTACATATAACTATAATGAATTTCTAACTACTTTGCAGATCATCAAAACAAAATTTATGACGAAGAATGTGAACTGACGACTGGAAATCTTTGCTGCGATATCAACTGCCGCAAGGTCAAGGCAGCGCAATGTGGATGGGGTAATGAGCTGCTGATATATTGATGGGTTTGGCATTGGAAAGCCATTATGTTGCCCTGATCGGCCATTGGGTGGGAGAGAGTAAATTGCAGGTCAAATCAAATCAAATTCACTTTCACTAGACATCTCAATAGGTACTTTCAGTGAACTCCCATTGGCTCATTTTCCCAACCAACAGCCAATCAGAGCAGAGGCAATATAAATTGGCTAGACATCTTATGATATTGAAAAGCATTTAAATACTTGCCATTTCTTAAAGTGATTTTATCTCATTGTTTTTGTGATGTACATGCAGGTCCGTAGTTTAGAATAAATGGTATGGGAGGCAAAAGTCAGAGGCTGATCCAAAGCATCACCAGGAGGGGTGCTGTAAGCAATTTAAGGCACATAATTAGCAAATGGAATTCCCAGAATAGCTGATTCTGACATGGATTGCTCAATTAAAGTGTTTTTATGCCACTGTATTTTGCTTTCTAGGGGAGTCAGTGCCTCTCTGCCTCCCCTAGAACTACGGGCCTGACATGTGATGCTAATTGATTGCTGACTTGACTGTTGTCAATCCTTGTGAACACATCATGCAGAACAGATCATAACCTAGCCACTGTGTTGGCTTGATAAACATACAAATACTAAATTTATATGTTTATGATTCGCTTAGCCTGTCATTTGTCCCCCCCCCCCCCCACCCAACAAAAAAGCTTGTAAACTCTTGCATACAGCCATCAAAAGTACCTATATTGATCTATGATGTAAGTGAAGCTGTAATACTTTCACATTGACTATAAAGTACCATCTAACATGGCACTGTCTCTCTCTCTCCCTCTCTAACCAACCTTCCAGGGTCGACACATTGGGTAATGATAACACTGGCACAGATCTAATGCCACAAGCTTCTCAGCCTATTGGCTAAGATCAAAGTGTCATGGCCAATGGCTGATTAGTGCCTGTTTCAGTTTCTGGCAGCCTGCTGCACACTCACGATTAGGAGCCTCACCTCTAGGATGCATTCTAGTTTACTAGGATGTATCACACTCTCAGTACGAGGACTTCGGGTAACTTGCGTACCTCTTTAGGGGCAGCCCACCCTCTGTTTTGTCATAAACAGGACAAGCTTGGACATGCAGCCGTTTCAGCCTTTAGACTACATTTTATGTGCTGGGCATAAGTTTTAATGGTTGTTAAATGTCCAAAAATTCACCTAAGGCAGATCTTTTTAAATGCCAGTGATTACAAAGTTATGGCAATCTAGTAGTCGGAACTCATAGTGTTTCAAATTGTATACAGGTGATTGTTGTGACCTGAATCGATGTGCCTTAAAGTCAGCTGGGGTTAAGTGTTCTTTGTTAGACCAAGGATTGGATTGCAACAATACCTGCAGCGGAGACAGTGGGCTATGTCCTCGAGAGCGCAACACATGTGGTAAGTGCATATCCCTGACTCTGATCCGATTGGCTAGCCTAGGGGTGTCTAAAGGTGCTTATCGTCAGAGCAGATTTTCCGTCAGAATTTTTGATAACCTTTTTTTTGATACAAACTATCATTTGAAGCAATCATAGATTTTATCAAAAATGAACAATAAGTTTTATAGCCATGGTAGTTGTACTGTCACAGTTTACATTCATCCCACTGGTACTAGCACTGGAACTGACACTGGAACTAGTATTAGCACTGGTACTAGTATTAGCACTGGCACTGGTACTAGCACTGGTACTGATACTAGCTCTATCACTGGCAACTTTTACTGTCTCAATTTCCATCTTTGGTTTTTAGATGACAATTATGATGACTGTAAAAATAACAAGTGCGCTTTCACCGGAGATTGCGTAGATGGGCTAAAAACTTACACATGTAAATGTTACCCTGGTTATGAAGGCAAATTATGTGATAAAAACATAGATGACTGCTACCCTGATGCCTGCGCACATGGTGCCTGTGTAGATAAACTTCTGAGTTACATCTGCACATGTGAAGCTGGATATAAGGGGAAACGTTGTGATATCGGTAAGTGGCTTTTTCGACAGGGTTTCTATTTTAAGACATTGCTGTAACAATGATTGACCACAGGCTAAATTTAACAGGAACAGGTCCTGTTTAAGCTGAGTTTATACAGCATATGAGATTCCTATAGCACCTGAAGGATGAAATGTTTCATGTGAATTCTCACTGAATAATCATCTGATTTAGATTTGATCTTTTCCTTATGCATATAAGGTGCAATCTGGTATTAATTAATGAGAACTTGTTTGAAACCCTGGTTGGCCTTTAAGAAAAAGTATTGTAGGGAAGGCAAAACTCTTTTAGGGTGCCGAGTAACGCCAGGTTGGGTGCTCCTACTGTTCAGTCAGTCTCAATAAGCCGAGTCTGATATTTATTATCTATCACTGTTTTGTTCACTACTTTAGTAGTTTCACTTTGTAATGATGTCATGTAACCTACAACCTTACTGGTATTCTATTATTGTTAAGGCTCTTTTCATTAGCCTAACTAAGTATTTGTCTGCTTTCCTTTTCAGTTGAGTTTTAGATGTAGCTCAACTTAGTTAGTTAGTTAGTTAAATCTTTATTCGAGATTAAACAAACTTCGAGATTAAACATCTTTATTAAGAAAAATAAAATGAAATTGGCTATATTTGCAGGCATAATGTTGAATGCAAGTTAGTTTGTCTGTTTGCAGGCATATTACGAATGACCATATAACATGAAAGCGGTATTAAAAATAAAAATTTAGCTAAATTACTGGTGTAGAACATTATTACAGATGGTCGATTGGACAGTTAAGAGTAGTGATGAGCATGTTGTTAGGTACTTGTGAGTGCAGGCTTTGTATTTTAATAATTATAGTTATGTTGACAGGACTAATTTAAGATGGATGGCAGGCTGCGTTATGTAACTCAAAGAAATTATTTTGATTAAGTTTAGTTCAAATAAACTCACTTGCTTAAGAAATTAAAGCCAGCACACATAAATAGATGCCTGATTAATACTCAACATTCAATTGTAGTGATTCAAGCACATTTAAAATGTTCGATCAAATAATCTTTGTGCCACAGGCGTCTCATGGGAACATATGTTGCACAGGCTAGCCAGTTGCTGCACATCAGAATTCATCTCATTGTGTTCTTGTCTTTGATCTCAGACATAGATGACTGTACACCAAACCCCTGCGGCCCGCATGGAACATGTGAAGATCGAATTGGTAGTTATTTTTGTAACTGTCACTCTGGCTATTTCGGGACGCAATGTCATAACAACATTGATGATTGCAAACCAGAGTCATGCCAACATGGCACCTGTACAGATGGTGTGAACAGTTTCACGTGCTCTTGTCAGGCTGGATATATAGGCGACGCATGCGACATATGTGAGTATGAAGGCGACAATTGTATTGTTTGTGAGTGATTTTTTTTTGCATGTGGGGTTTTTCCTCATACTGTTATAGTAAGACAGCTATCTTAACTTAACCCTTTTTCATGAAGACATGTAAAAACTTTTTGAACAAATCACAACTGACAGATTTACAATAAACAGAGGTATGACACAGAGATTCTTAAACCTAATACTTAAAAATTACTAGGAAAAGTATTTTATTATGAAATTATTCACCTGGATTAGCCAATGTGTTGGCTCTGATTGGCCAACGGTCATCAGCCAATCAGATCATAGCCAACGTGTTGGCTAAGCCTGGACTAGATAAGCAGTTATACCATTAAGACTACTACTACTAACTACTACCAACTCATTATTTTTTAGATGTTGATGACTGGTATGCTGATTGGACCATGTGGGCGCCATGTACATGTATAGGAGCTTCAGACAAGCAAACGAGGAACAGAGAATGTAGCCCAATACCAAAAAATGAAGGAAAGCCGTGCCCAGGAGAGAGTCTCGAAATGAGAGTATGTGAGCCTGTACCAGGTTGTATCAACGGCCAATGGGGTGCTTGGCACGAATGGGGTCCCTGTAAATGCCTAGAGGACAAGCTTAAGCATCGAGAAAGGCTATGTGACAACCCTCCTCCTTCTAATGGAGGGGAAGGATGCACAGGGATCAAACCACAAGAGACCGGAGAATGTTCAATGACAGACTGTAAGGGAGCCATAACACCTCCACCACCACCAGTCATACGGCCAAATAGTACTATGAGAAAGTCATCGCAATCACCAGATATTTCTGCTGAGACGACAGCAAATGCTGAAGTTACTGGGAAAGCTCTTGGCATGTTATCTACACCCCTTGTTATTGCAATTGTAAGTACCAGGTCAGCTTAAATGTTGGGTCTGATGGCAGTTAAGTGGATATGAGCCAATGCCAGGGCACTGGGAGTACCTGTTGAGTTAAATTTCTTCAGCATTCACCATACATAAATATATTAATTGGTACTTTCAGGAAAGTACAATCTGGCCTGGCATTGGCTCTCTCTTCCTGCTAGCCAATCAGAGCAACGCATTGTGAATGAAAAGGGTTTGTTCATGAGTTGGCCGAAGGGCCATGGCAACCTCGCTTTGGCAAGAACATAAAATTAAAAACCTACATGAACTGCATAATATTAGCTACATAGTGAAAAGGATTCTCGGTCTTTTGGAGGACAAAATTTGAGCCACTCATCTGACATGTCAGGCCCGTAGTTTAGAAAAAAAAGGGAAGGGAGGCAAATGTCTTTTGCGAATCCGAAGCATTATCAGGATTGGTGCTGTAAGCTATTCTCAAAGCAATTTCAGCATATATTATATTTAACAATTTGAAATCCCAGAGGAGCTGATTCTGAAATGGATCATCCTAATATGGTGTTTTTAGGCCAATGTATTTAGCTTTCTAGGGGAGGCAGTGCCTCCCTGCATCCCCTAGATCTACTTAGAATTCCTCTCACTTGGCTATTCTTAGCAAAATACTCCCTCTGATATAGATCCACTCCTGCACCAACCTTAACCGTACTACTCGAAAAATTGTGGTTCTTGAAAAAAGTTCTATAAATAGGACAGCATTTTATAGACGATGATATTTTTCATAAATATACATGACTGCTTTGTTTTTATTTATTTATTTATGCATGGTCTTTATTTGCATTGACTTTGATTGGCATTAATAAAGTATATATATAAAACCCATGGCAATGATGATAATCCACACAAAGCACTAAACCACAGATTTTTTCCTATGTCTCAAATTATCATGAGCCTTGAACTACCATTTTGACGTTTGCCCGAATTAAACTAGGCCTAAAACAGAGCCTTGAGATTTTTGACTAGCATAGAACTTCCACAAAGAACTCACCATTAATATTTCTTGTCTCTTTCACAATGGGCTGTTTGGAAATTAACTCTAGTTGGTCTCTTTGTAGGCAGGAGGAGCTTTATTGATTCTCGGAGTTTGTATCATTGCCTTCACACGAGCTTTGGGAAGACAGAATCACAAAAGTAAGCGTAAATTGGCCAAAGCAAAACAAGTGGGAGCCACCGCTACTAACAGAAAATCTCGTCATAGATCACGTTCAGCGACTCACAGTTTTGGCCGATTAGAACGCGCATCTTTCGTTGGGAGACCGGTTGCCCCTCCAATCACTCTCACCGGAGGCAGAATGTCATCTTTTGGGGGATTACCAATAAGCTCTTCTGGGCATAATCATTCTGGTGACAAGAGAGGCAGTAGAAAGAAAACTTCGAAGGATTCAAAGAGTAGGAAAACCTCAAAATCCAGATCAAAATCCAAGTCAGCTGCAAATTCAAGGAAATAAAAGCTGACACTAGTAACACTGGACAGTTTACTATACTAGGTCAAAAGTTAGCCAGGGTCAGGAAATTTCTAATTTACTCACGTGCTGTACTGCTCACCCTTGCAACATCTATTATTTGTGAATCTCGAATACTCTCGGCATTGAATAAGAGTGATGACCATGGATGATGGTTCAATTTAGCTAAGTAATTACAAATAAATATTGTTTTTGGTTTGAGAATTTCTCCATTGTTGTTCATAGCTGACAATTGCCAGGAGATTTCAAAATGTGTTAACTGTAAGGAAAACCACCATTCCTCATCTGTGCAATGCCCAATTTTTATAAAGTTGTATAACACTATCCGCAACAGAACTCACCATAATGTAAGATGATTGATTGAATAGAGAGAAGTTTAATGAGCTGAAACTCCTTGCAAATAGCTATGATCTGATTATTTTGGCGAATTGAGAGTAGATAACTCCAAATTTGTACAGCCCATTGTTTTGTATTGAGTTTGAACAGAGAGGTTCGAAGCAACAATAGGATAAATAAAAGTGGTGCAATATTATGAAGGGCACTTGAGTGAGTTGGAGTAGTCTTTTTTACACACCCATGCAGAAAACCTCATTCAAACGGAATATAGCCAATTTATATATACCTCTTTCCCAGCCTCTTATGAATCCTTGACCTATTATAGCTATAGGCCATGACTTTTTTTTCAATACACCATATAACAATCCAAGTCATTCCGAAGAGAACGTTTTACATTTGGTTGGAAACAGGGGAGCGGAAAATTTTCCTGCTGGGAAAATAGTCGGGCGAGAATTTGTCTTGGAAGGTAAGTTGCTTGTTTGGAAAACAACCTGATAGCTTGTCGAGAAAATATCTAGGTGGAAAATGGGTGGGTGATAATTGTCATTGGCACTTGGCAAGCCATTCATTCTGGTCAGGTCTGTTCGGATCAGTACCATAAATGCAGGAGGTCTACATACTGTGCGCATGCACGCAATATAAAAATCCCCCTCTGCCTCTTCTAAAAACAGTAGCCGGCAACAGCAGGCAAGGGTATAAGGTTCTTCCACACACAATTCACCTGGGTCCGTCAAATAAGACTTAGTGCATGAAAAGAAAAAAATGTTGGTGAGAAAACGTCCCTGTGGGAAAATTACAGAGATTGAAAATGACATTAGGAGAATGAGGCGGATCACAGAAAAACATCCGGTCTACAAGGGTGTTAAAGTATTATGCATAATTTTTATTTGCAACTATATCATTTCTTATCGAGAAATTGTCTGTACTTTGTGCGAAAAAAATAGAAGAGTAGAAAATCAGATGAAATATGGGAAGTACTTGTGTACTGCATGTTGAAGAGATGTTGTTGGCTTTGTTGAATCTGCAAATCATTAAATGTTGACAATAATTATAGTATGGAGGTTGTATTTAGACGGCACACTTGTAAGTATATTTGATGTTTTCGGTAAAAGTTTAAAGTTTAAAAATAAATGCCAATGAAATAAAATGAAAAATGAAAATGAAAAACATACGAGGCATGTTCGCAAACGATGTGAAAATAATATTTAGCTATAGAAACATGTGCCAAATGGCTAGCTTTTCCACCTACAAGTCAATGTATTATTTCCCCAGGCTAAACATAAGCCGCAGAAGGAGATATGTGGCAGCATTAGTTTAAGATTCTTAGTCATGTTAAACCACTGCTGCCACAGTCGAAAATTTAAATAGAGAGTCGTGGCATCATAACATCTAGCCAGTAGCTTTGAATGGAGTTATATGAGCTCTCAAAATGCAGGGAGTATCTTCTTCCCCAGCCATCCACCATTAGTGAGAATGAATGTTGTTGGTGACCATTCAGGTGCCTTTAAAATCTAGCTGAGATCCAACACTAAGAAAAATACTTGATCTCAGCTAGATTTTAAATGCACCTGATTGGTCACCAACAACATTTTGTCATCACTAGTGGTGGATGGCTGGGGAAGAAACTCCCTACATTTTGAGAGCTCATATAACTCCGTTCAAAGCTTCTGGCTAGATGTTTTAATGCTAGAACTCTCTATTTAAATTTTTGACTGGTAGCTCTGCTGGGCCAAACCCAGCTGTGGCAGCAGTGGTTTAAAGCCTACTGCACATGAGCGATTTTTTAACTCGTATGAGAGCGAGTTTTTTACTTAGTTATCTAGGCACCGCCCCTTTTTATCACAGGCAGCAATAATGACTCCTTCAGCAGCAAGAAAATGATCTCATTGGCTAACTTACAGTAATCCAGTCTGCGCATGTGCGAACTGTTGAGGCATACGTTCGTCTCTGCAGCATAGGGCTTGAACTAATTCACCTAGTCTGAGTACCAAAATTGGGAAAACAATGGAAACCCATAATTTAGAAATATTTGGGCCTAATAATGGAACACTGGTTTTGATATCTCATAACCTTGAACCCTGGGAGTTGCCTTTCTTGATGGAAGGCAGCGCCACCACTGCTGTGCTGCAGAGATAGACTATGTCACAAGGCTATCCTGCAAGCAGAATGACAGTAATCACGTGATGTTTATATGATGTTTATGATGGGAATCGTTAAAAGGCATTGTTTATGGAATTTCATTGGCTGATAGCTAAGCTTAGGATTATCTCATTGCTGCTTTCCCCAGGAATCTAAACACAGCGGCCTAAAAACACTATAATTAAATAATCCATGTCAAAATCAGCTCCTCTGGTATTTCTATTTGCCAATTATATGCATTAAATTGCTTGGATAAGGTTACAGTACCCCTCCTGGTGATGCTTTGGTCTCGCATCTGACCTTTGCCTCCCCTACTGCATTTTCTAAATTCCGGCCCTGAGTTTTGAAACCAAAAATAGCTGTAGAGTATCTAGAAAGCTGTGGAAGTAGAAGCAACTGTAATGGATCTAAAGATCGGATCAAATGACATGAAATGTGTTTGTACATTTGCAATTATCCTAAAACACTGTTTCTGTAAAATCAAAAGTGGTCTGGTCACATATTCTTGGGATAAATTATAATACATAAAAGTATTCCAGATTTAAGATGGCAGAGAATACAATGGATGCAGTTGGCGCTGAACAGATGGGACCATAAATTTGCACTTTTTTTATATATTATGCTATTATTGGAGCAGATCACACTTTTTGGTCTGACAGCCGGGATAATTATGGTAGAAACTAAATACACGTATATTTATAGGCGTCTTACGCTGACCTATGTTATTTTAGAAGCCGCGTGACAAGGCTAATGGAAACAAATTGACAAAAAATTTTTATTATATTGGATAACATAATAAATACATTGATATAGAATGAAGATAAATAATATTATTATTCCAGATTTAAAGTTACATTTGTATAAATCCAACCTGAAATTACTTGCAGAAAAAAAATTCAGAATAACATATATTGAAATTGTTATTGTTATTGTAATACAAAACATTTCTAATTCTCATTATTGAACTTTATTGTGAAAAACAATTTAGTAGCATATTTCATGACACCATCCGTGGTAACACTGAATTTCATTGTGATTGATCTGGTTTTTATATTTTAATATAATTGTTATTAAATTTAAATTGATCCGAAACCTTTAGCTGTTTTTCGGTAATGAATAGATCACGAGATTCCGATTTAAACTTCTCTCCTGCCTAGCCTATGCCTAGTCAATGTGTTGGCTCTGATTGGTGGATGGGGAGAAGAAGAGCCAATGCCAGAACATATGGTACTTTCAAGAAAGTACCTTGGACCTTTGCATTGCCTCACTTTTGATAAACGGAAGTGTGTTTTGGGCTGGCTTTTATCTGGTTAATGAATAAGAACAACGCTATCACATGACCTGATCACGCAATTGTGAACTGCAGAGAGCCGAGAGTTGTGAGTTCAAAACCACCTCTGTTCATCAAAATTTCATCTTATGCAAAATCCACTAACATCTATAATATTTAAAGTTTCAGGTACTTTCCTGAGAGTACCATATGACCCTGCATTGGCTCTTATTCTCCCTACCAGCCAATCAGAGCCTTTGCCTGGCTAAAACCAACAGTACATGACAATTTATTCATCAGTTTCAAAATGGCACCATGACCAGTTGTTGACGACGGTTGCGTAAAGACTCACAGGACATATTGTGAGGAAGTCTTGAGACGTTGTAAGACAGCCTTGAGACGCTGTATGCAGTCTTAAGGCCTTATTTGTAGACCAAGTTCCTTTCACACAGCTTTCAGAACAGGCTTAATTTTGTGATGTAGAGTTGTCCCCTTTTAAAAATGGAAAATCCTCAATCACGTGACATGTAAAAGTGACAGGAAATACAACTGAAGTGTGTGAATTTGAACATCTACAATAATTTAGAAATCTCAAAGAGCATTTTATTGGCTCACATTTTGCCAGCAATTATTTCATTGGTCCAAACAGTGTTTTTTTTCTGCTGTAAGAAAATGACAACGTTTGCAATCACACCGCACATGGACAGAGAGTAAGTAGGGTAGGTGGGTGTAATAACTTTCTAAAAAAATTGAATTTGTCGGAGTCAACTATTTAGAGCTTATGCTGGGTGAGCCATTATGCACATGGTGGTATTAATTCTTTTGTATGTGTGGACAAATCAATTGTATCTTATTATTTATCTATCTTTTTTATTGTTTATTTTTACCAGTACCATCCATCCAAAGAGATTGAAAGAAAGAGTAGACTATGTTTAGTTAGTTAATGTTAGACAAGCCTAAGGAGACTAGAGAGCCTAGTCGTTTAAGTTGGACAAAAAGGCTACAACAGTACAGTAAAGTGTTAAAAATAGGCTTCACCTTGATAAGTTGGTGGGATACACTAGTCACTAGTGACTAGGCCTACTTCTGCTTGCCAGTGGGAGTGGCAGTTCAGTCTCACTCTCAGCGGTCTCTCTCAGAGTCAGTATCTGTTGCGCATGCTGTGGTGACCAGGGAGTGACTCTGAGAACAAATTAGTACTAGCCGGCCTGCATTTGTTCTAGATAAGGAATGATGTTTGAAATGAATACTGAACTGAACTCAAAGTGTGTGTAACGGAAGTCAGTGCAGTTATGGTTCTAATGACAAGTTTTAGATACACATTAGTATTTAAAACTGAAGTGGAATTACTCGGTACGAAACCGAATATCCAGGTCTGTAGCCTATCTGTACTCTGTATAGGCCTACATCAAGAACAACCACCCGTCTCATTGACATAATAGATATTACACTATGAGGATGTCTTTCTCTGAATGTTTGAGACAATTGAGTTTGAGAACTTGTGTGCCCACCCCTATAGTTTTCGAAATTTATCTTGGGTTGTCACAGCAAATTTCTTTCTTTTGCACTCAAGCTACATGAATTACCTCATGTTCTATCACTCAGAGATAAACGTACAAAAGTATGTCACATGATCAATGAGTGTGATTACCAATACAATTAGATAGCATTGAATGTGACTGATTAAATTCATCCAGATAGGCCACAAGCAAGATCCCTCTACCAAGCTTGTTCTTTCTACGGTCTCACATGATTGTTAAATGGGGAATCAATTTTCAATGTATTGTCATTATGTATAGTGGAATGTATGCTAATGTGTGATCCTCATGAAAATTGGAAGTCTATGTCTGTGCCATAATAACAATAAAATGCTTCTTTCACCTGTTGCATTTTACCAAGGAGTTAGAATTATTGATCTCTTTGATCTTACCAAGGAGTTAGAGACACTCTCACTCCACTCTCACTCATCTGACAAACGTGGATAACAATTTAGTAATAGCTCTGTTGATCTTCTTTTGTAGCAAAGAAAGCCTAAAATAATTACTATGAAGTTGGAAACAAAGATATAGAAGATAGTGAATTAAGTAAGCCTACAAACCTCCATTAGACTGTGTTCTGAAACTCCAACTCCCAATGTCGGGGCGCAGGCATAGGATAGCTGCAAGACCCAATGTTGCAAGAGGTCCTCGTGCTACAGAATCGAAAAAAGACAACAATGACAGCAGTGTAAAATCTGATCTGCCCAAAACTAGAAGTGCATCTCCTTGTAAGGATCCAACACCTAAGCCTTCAACCTCACTGTCTAAAAACGAGGACAAAGGCGAATGTGAAAGTACTGTCGATCCTAGTGAGAACGCATCGATATCCCAACCAATACAAGTAACTGAACGACCTACTACATCAAATAATGGTGAGCATGCTCCATAGAGATTATATACATGTAGGCCTATATTTTTGTTTATATGGTTTGCTCCCATTTCTAATATCATAACCATAAGTCTCAAATACAGTGAAGTTGTTAATTTGAGGTAGAGACATACTTTATGAAGAAAGCACTAGTCTGCTCAGCGACTGGTTATCATAGTAGTAATTAGATTCTCATTACATGTCTCTTCTGATGGCTAACTGACTCATAAACTGACTCCTGGCTCACTGAGCTAGTATAATAGAGTATTTGTATCAATACATTTTACTCTGAATATCATTATCTGCGATTGACAGCTGGGATTTAAGTCTCTGTAGACTGTAATTTCTTATTGTTAAGGCATTGATACCATGAACCAACCAATGTTTTATATTGCTAATATTACTCATTTGGCAACATATCCAGCAAATTGTGGATTACTGTATCAAGGCTATTTGGGGTACCTGCTTCAGTTGATGTAGGTTATTGCAGCCTATGTGTAATAAAGTTATTGATAAGGCTATCATCACTAATTAGTAAGGCTTTGTCTATTTTAGGACCTTTGTCAAAAGGATGTTTAGAAAAATTAACACAGGATCATCCTGAATGATTATCTTATCAATGTCCTTTGATGGAACCCAATGTTGGAGAAGAGGGTCACATTTTGTCAGTGTATCAGCAGGGATTATGTAATTTTTGCATTGATGGCCTGCAAAAAAGCAACAGCTATACTTGGTCAACTTATGCTAGCCTTGTCATGTTGCAACTTTTTTTGGTTTGGAAAATAAGTAGTCACATGACAAGGCTAAACCTATGACTATATTTCATCAAGTGAAGATATATCATTCCAGGGGGGCCATTGGATGAGACTGGGGGGGGGTTGTCGTTGTGGCTGATTTTCATCAATGGGTTCAATTAGTTTTTTCTTTCATTATCTCAATGTTGTTGCAGATGCCACAGCCTCTCCGTCACTCGCTGAAGCTCCTGCTGATAACTCTGCGGAGACATCAAGTGTAGCTGATGTAGAAAATGAAGCTGCAAAGACTAAGGCTTCCTCAGGTAGGGCTAAAAATAAATCATATGTAAACACCGCCATACTAACCTACAGGATCTAAGTTTACTGATGGCCAAGAAATGCAAAGCTTTGCAAGTTGAACCAGGTTTGACTGTCAGCTAATTTGACTTTTGAAATTTTGTCATCGTTCATTTTGTCAATTTATCTTTGAGAGTTTTGCTGAGTTAATATTGTCTTTTATTTAAAGTAGAGTAGAGATCTATGAAACTGTTACTGTAGCTATAGTAGCTTTTGGTCTTTATGGAGTATTGAGCATGTTTATCAACACTCGGGCTAAATTGCCATTATGTAGACTAAGATCTTGTCATAGAACATCATTTTATGGTGGCATGGCAATGAGACCCACCAATCCAGTTGTTGGTCTACGCTACAGTCTACAGCAATCAAACTCATCTGTTGGTCTCATTTTTCCTTTAATATGAGACCATTATTGAAACGTTATAGACTGCCAAAAAAGGGTTTAGACAAAATTGGTGATTCAAGACGTTGAGAATCGAGTATTTTTTATAAGACTGAACAGCAGAATTATCTTGCCTCACTCGCCCAAACAATCACAGTGTTGCAGTCCACACTGATCAAGTGATCGGTGATCGATAGAGAGTGAATTAATTCACTTGGCATAAACACCATCACAGCAATTTAGTGCGTCGACCCGATTTCGATTTTTAACAATTGGGGCTGGGTACATGTTAGGTACTCATACTAACGATCAGAGATAAGCATGTTAACACTGAAATTTGAATGTCAGTGGCAGTGCGGTCCGACAATATACGTTTGCAGTCATTCAAGCAGATGGACCATGACCTATGACTGTGACCAATGAAATTGATTGTTATGTGTTTTTATTTATTAGGCCCGACACGACGATCACGTATTCAGGCAAGACCATCATTGACCAGGAAACCGAGAAATGCCGCTAAAGCCGAGAAGTCCACCCCCAAAAGTGTGGGTATAGACCCTAGCAAGTATAGTCCGCGAAAAGAAAAGTTCATATCACCTAAGTTTGATATGGCACTCTCTATACTTCATAGACTCCCATAGCAGTTAGCAATAAAAACCAAGTGCTAGCTAAAATTAAGTCAACCCCTAATCTAGCTAAACTTAACTTAAGCTCATATTAACTTATTTAGGGTATGTCATAGACTTATATATATATTATTATGTCTATAGGGTATGTGCAAGTTCCGATCCTTGACAGCACAGCAGCTAAAATACTAGTATTTGTCGTTGGTATTTTGTAGCAAGGCGCGTTGACAACATTCCAACCATGTAACTTTTACTTGGAATTCCCAGGAGGCTTAGCAATCCAACCCATTATCATTGCCTTGACCTCACTGGGGGTTCCAGGAAATATTGTCTTGTGGAATACTCCTTCTATTAATAACATAGTGACAGGGAGGAAGGGTGGGACTGCCACCCTCCCTGCCACCTCTGCACTTTGGAGTTGTCATCTCCTTGAACAAGCAATAATCTAGAGGATAACTCCAAATTTGCCTGCCTAAATAGTTTAAAAGATCATGATATTTTTTCTTATTTTCCAGTCTTCTAAGGAGTCCACCAGTGATGATACAGTTAACAAAGATCAGCTGCAGGGCTCAAGCAAGGTATAGCTGCAATACATGTAATATATAACTGTATAAAGTGTCAATACAATGTACAATAAAGGAGCAAAATACTAAGTAAAGTGATAAAAAGTGCTAACATCCCCAACTGATACTATATTTGCACAAGTCATAAACTTTTACATTTTGCCACTTTCTAGAATGCATATGCAATGCATAAGAGATGGGAGTCTCATTTTACATAGAGAAATTAATATGAAAACACACCTACGTCTCATAGTCATATGAGGCCATCTTTTTTGTGTACATACTTTATTACATTATATAGCATATATCCAATACAATCTTTTTTTCAAGAAGGGTACCATTCTGCGCATGCTCAGCTCTGGGCATGAGCTGATCTCTGCAAAATTGAGTCTCGGAATTCCGAAGCCATCTGATTGGCTACCTGCTCTGGTGACATACTCCCCAAAGCGTGCGGATTTGTTATTAATAGTTATCCTCTCTTGTCATTATTAGCTGATTTTGATTGACAGTTTATGCAGGGGATATCCCATTTCCCCTTTCCAAAGTTGCAATCAGAACCCAAACTAAACTCATTGTTCTTGCACATGCGCGAATTCAAGTCACGCAAGATGCATACTTAGCCTTACGACACCTGCTTTGTGGTAATGATAACCTAGTTTATCAGTGATCTACATGCCCAGTCAGATCACGAGAGTCAGTATGGAAGGGTACATAAAAAAAATTATATTTTTATTTTACCTATCTATTAGAAGAATGAAGAAGCTAAGCCCGCTGAACCTACAGTGCCCACAGTCACAGTAGAGCAGGCTGCTGCTGAGACACCCGCATTAGGTGATGAAGATGAAAATGAAAACGAGGATGCTGAGGCTAATGATACCAAATCTACCACCGGTAAGTTCCTTGACATACCCAGTCACTATAAATCTTCATTGTTTCTTCCAGGTAAGGCAGCATTCAGTCATCCTCAACACTTCAAGTTATAGTTGGGCCTTAGGGATTGTGAATATGGCAAATCACATGCCAATTATTACATTTTTCAAAGATATCCCCCCCCCCCCACCATGATCTGAAATTTGAGCATTTCATACATATTTATAGAGCAATAAAGAAAAGTTGAAAAGAATTTTCATTTTAGTAAAGCTAATAGTCTCCACTGTGTCCGGAGGCTATTTAAGAGGTTGCCACGGTGCTCTTCATTAGACTGAGACATTGAATATGATACCAAATATGGGGAAGCTGCTACTTAAGCTTTAACATAAACTGCCTTGACAGCTAGCAAAAAACGTTGACGGGTAAGATTAAGACAACCGTAAATTAGCTAGACTTAACTCTTGCTAGTGTTGACTTCTCACTGCCAGGCGATTGGTGTTGCAGGAGTGGTGGATTTAAGTCCCACTGTTGTAGCATTCAAAGTTGATTGTTCCATCCCCCAGCACCCTCGGGCGTATACCTTTCCTATCTTCTTTAGGGTATGAAGCAAACAATATTGTTCTAGTTTCATGAATTTCATAAGTCCATATATTCCAGGTAAAATATCTTATTTGGGATTGAGAGGTAATGATATTTATCAACTTTATATTTGCTATTTCATGTTACGTAATTTTTTCCATATTCTGCTGTTATGGTTCACCATACTCTGACATGTTGGTAAGCCACATACCCCATATTCTCATGCCTTTTTACCCAAATTAATGTGGGTGAAAATTGGTAGCCATTTGTCTAACTTTTTTTCGCCAATCTCTCATTGTTTTATGCTCTTTTCTTCAAAGGGAGACATTTCAAGCCCAAAGCTAAGCCCAATGTGTTGGAAGCTGGCAGAGCAAGAATGAGAAGACTGAGTGAATCGCTTGAGCTGTCGCCCTACCACCCGTCTCCCTCAAGGTATGCCATTTGGGACGCTGGGGCTATGTTTGTTGACTCAAATTCTCCTTATTAGTGGTACAAGTATTCGAATCATTGAGGGTGAAAGCATTTTATTTACTGTTTGCAATTTTTTATACATGACTATATTATTTCATGTTAATAGTTTCAGCCAATCAGAATGAAGTCAGATCAGTTCCTGTATTGAGTGATCTAACTTTATAAGGTTACGTTAGTTTTCCTGTTCCATGAAAATAATTTAATTCAATGTATATAGGCAGTTTTTCTGAGCTTGATTTCAAGCATATGTTGGGAGTTGTCCTCTCTCTCTCTCTCTCTCTAGTTTAGTGCTCTTTAATGTTGTTGTCACATTTTGTACAGGAGAACTAGACACGCCTCTACATCTAGTACTCAGAGTGGGACCGTATCTGCTGCTGCACAGGAGACACAATCCAGTGTCAGAGTCGCTCCTCTAGACCGCCCAGCTACTGGTTAGTAGAAAGATAATAATATCAAACCACTGCTGCACTCAGGCAAATATGTGCTTATTGAATTCTGTATAGCTAAAAACTAATAATATGAGGCTGCAGGCTTGTGATATATTTTATAATAATTGAGTTGTGGGTGAAGTAATTACATTGAATTGCATGGAAGTTATGGTGTTTACTATAGCTGTCATTAATTTCGATAAAATTTAAGTTTGAAAATAAACAGCTTGTCATGATTAATTAAATGATTTTTAACATCACTGTTGCTCATAATTTAACTCAGTAATGTAAAAAATGAGTGCTGAATTTTTTTATGAGTACTTTCATCTTGTGTGTCGCACAATCCTCAGCATATTTATGTATGAATACAACTACATTTAGTTATAATACACAACTAATGAGGCTGCTCTGAATCAATCTCTTGAACGTCAATTTGTTGAATTTTGCAGAAGGGACAGAAGAACAAGCTAATAAGACAGAAGCCTCTGCTGGTGCCAACACTGAGGGAGATACTGATAAAACGACGGAAGGTATGATTGATGGCTTCATTTATTTATTAATCACTGCCACAAATGTCGCAAAATTTGGTGTAAATACTGTTCCTAAAAGCCATATGAACTAGAAAGAAAATTATGAGTGCTGCTGGGATTTAATCGCCAGCCTGTCACCTCATATGCCATACGAGTAGAACTACACCTTCACCTGGTAACTCCTTCCGCTTCAAAGTTTATGACACCGAATTCTAGAATTCCTAACTCCGCAACAGTTGTGGAGTTAAAACCCCGCACAAGTACCAGCTGAAATACCAGTATAAGTTCTCTGAATCAAACACTGAATGTGTACGTGTCATCAGTTCTTGCTTTGCAACAACAATAGAACTGAACACAACGCTGATAACTTACGCGGGTATTTGTCTGGCGCATATGTAAGTTGAATTTACATGTCCTGTAAACAACCTCTCCGGGTTTTTGCACTGTAGGGCAGAACTGGTGTACAAAAGTTTCATCTTTGGTATATTTCTAATGTTTGCTCATCCAGTTCATTCTTTTGCAGTTATCTCATCAGGTGCGAAGAAGAGACCGTATATCACCTCATCGGGGAGTAAGGACAGCGATGAGGAATCACATGTGGACAATGCAGAACTCTCCGAACTACAGGTTAGATTGAGTCAGTCGATATTTTAATTTGCATCCATTATCATCACTGATCAAATTGATTTAAAAAAATAAAAAAATATTTGGCACTTTGCAACTTCAGTCTGAAGATCATCATAATTTAAATATGAGCCAGTATCAAGGCCGGCCATCATCTGCAGTATTAAGTTTGGGCTGAAGGCACCTGGGCTACTTGAATAATGTCATCATGTTAAGTTATTATTAGTATTTTTGTTGGGGTATGTTATAAACAAAAGAAAATAGCAACTTGCTGATCTCATTAACCAACAAATGTGTATATATATATATATATATATAATATGTATATATATATATATATATAGTGCCTTTTTCCAGTCCATTCAAGAGAAATGATACTGAGTTAGGATTATCATCGACCCTATTTCATCTCAACTGTTGAGCCAGCGCAACAAATCTTTACATAATTACTTGTATGAGTCAAATTTGATGCCAAATACCTAAAAACAAATTCAACAAATGTACAAATTAATTAATATTAATTAAAATAATACTTTATTTAATGATTCTTCCTAACAGTTGTAATGGTGATCGTTTATCTTTTTTTGGCACTATTTGGAAAACATTCCACTATTGGAATGAAATCAAGTAATAGGCGATAAGAGTGTTATAAAGAAATTCTTCACAATTTTTTCGTTATCAATTTTTAGTCAGAGATGCCACCCCCTCCTGCTCCTGTGTACAAGAAGAAGAGAAAAGTACGAAAAGTCATAAAAAGTGACGAGCCACCGGACCCGACCACTATGACTATCAAAGAGCTCATCTACTATCAACCCACAAGTAACCCCCTACCTCAAAAGTAAGAACTCGGTCTTATATACTATCTACCTACGAGTAACCCCCTACCTCAAAAGTAGAACTCTGTGTTATATACTATCAACCTACGAGTAACCCCCTACCTCAAAACTAAGAACTGAGTCTTGCAGTTTGTTTTTAAGTCTGAAAATTAAGCCATTGTTGGCATCATTTCATACATGCATTAATTAATAGTGAAGCTCACAAAGCACATTTAGTTGGGAGTTGTCCAGCTTATGTCAATGAGGGGGTAATTCCTGATTTTGAACATTAATTTGGTACTTCTGTTGAAATAACATCATTGTATTAAGAAACTTTAAACAATGTATATTTTACACAAAATAACACTTGAATATACTTTTTTTTTATCAGAGAAAATGCGCCAAAAAAGCCAGGGAAGAGGAAAAGAACAAACACAGAAACATCATCAGTGGCGGGTGATGAAGACGCGCAGTCCGTATGTGGAGATAACGCCGAAAATAATGATGATGTCATCGCACAGTCACCTGCACCTTCTGAGAGGGAGAAAACTCCTGAGAAAGAACAAGATATGGCGCCTCAGGTACAAAATACAAGTGATATTTTTTCATCATGATATGGACTTTGAAATTTACTGACAAACTAGTGTGTGACAAAAGTCTTTACTGTTTACTCTGAGGAGCTTGATGACACTATGACTTTTACAACATCATGTCATGTTTACTCACGTTGAAATATCAGATCATAACTGCTATAACGATAACATTACATCATGTCATGCCACATTATGCCTACTATAGCATCATAACTGTTATTACATAACACCATTAAGACCGTTGAAACATAGGGTTTGTTTTGGTTCTATTTCAACAAACAAGTTGAGATTTAGGAAACTAAAAATTATGAGAGTTAAGTGGTGGTGAAAATCGCCTTAAGTGACGCAGAAATAAAGATCAATTAAATTATGATGAGGAAAGTCCGAACCCAAAAGGCAAGAGCTGGCACCTGAGAGTCTATTTTTGAGGCGGCCCGACTCTTCACTGATTTCAGGTTGTCAGGCAGCTTGTTCCACAGTGCTGCCATTTAATATGAGACCCTTCGTTTACCTGAACTGAACGCCATGTCATGTTTCCTCTTTGATAATATATCAGTTATAACTTTTTTGACATCACGTCACTCTTTGTTTATATAACAGATTATGACTTTTACGAAGACATAACAACATACATCGACATAACGTCATGTTTCCCTTCTGTTTATATATCAGATTATGATTGGAGAAGATGGACAGATTATCATCAATGAGCAGAGTTTAACAGTGCAGGCGGCAAAACCTGATGAGAATGTCGTGTACGAAGATGTGGTGAGTGTTATATAGTTAAGAGTTGTGTTATCTTTGATCTTGTGGAGACAGCTCCCAAGTCAATGTTATTGTCAGCCATCTTGGTTAGTCTACCAATGGCCATCATAAGTACAACAATACACATTTACTCTCCATAATATACAGACTTGTGTGAACATAATAGTGAGTAGAGCACCATTTATACAAATGGAAGGTACGAATCAAATTGTCAGTCCTATTAGGCCATGTCAGGTATGGTTTTATAGATCTCAGGCTAATAAGTCATTAGGGCATATGAAATAAAACAGCCTGTGATCCTAGTTGCAATAAAACTGCTGCAAAGTCTGAAAATTGGGATCATTAAGATCCACTCTGATCCTTGCTACTATATTAAGAAAAAAACTACAATGCTAATTTCTGCATTTTTTTTTGTTTTTTGTTATTTGCCCTTTAAACTCACATTATTTGATTTAATGGGGTAATATATCCACTTTTCTAATAGGAGTGTCCATTTAAGATTATCCTTTGCCTAAAGCATTGCATGAGTTCAGCCAGTTGGGCTCCGCCATATGGCTGTTTGAATGGACTCTTTTATAGCTGATTAAGTCGACCCTGTTGACTTGTCTGAAATAGATAAGTTCCTTTTCGTGGTCATCATCTATTCATGTTCATTAATTTGCTGCACTTTTGGTGACTTAGCAGATCTAGCTTTCTCTTTAGGGAATGTGACCAAGCTACCCTTGAGAAATTTAGCATGAGAGAGAAAAAAATTCTAAGCTAAGGTACACCAGATAAAGGAATAAACAAATCATATCATGGGCCAAATTACGACATCATATACTTATTTCTGGCTAATTTACTACATTGCTTACCCTTTTCAGACATATGATCAAAGTGAAGAGTCTGCGACTTATGCGAGTTTTAGAAAAAATGCTCGCCCTCTGAGATTTTGGAGTGATGTGGAAACAGACCAGTTCTATAAAGCTCTAGCTTGTATTGGTAAGTGACCTTGACCTAGATAGATCTGTTAGTGTATTTACCCTATAAAGATAGGAAAGTTTACTTACTCTAGATTGTCGGTTGGGTTGGCCACCAGGTGCGCTCAGACCTGCCTTCGACCAGAGAGCTATATGACGCAGTAATTGCATCCTTACCCTTTAGGCAACTGATATCTCGCCGTCAATGCTTCCGAATATGGCGCTTGATAAGTCACCTGATTTTAATCAACAATTTTCTTTCTAATTTCAGGTACGGACTTTACCCTGATGTGTCAACTATTTCCAAACAGAAACAGAACAGATATCAAACGAAAGTTCAAACGGGAGGAAAAGTATAATCCAGGTAAAACTTTCTCGAAGGCAAAACTCAAGTAACTAATGATATAACAGGTCCAAGTAACTGATAACTCCTAACACAAAAGTATATGACAATGAATGACTTGAAAGACGTTTTAGGAAAATATTTAAATGTTACCGATATTGGATAGCCGTCATAGTGTGAGTTGCCTGTAGTTACATGCAACGCTGTGGTAAGCTGAGACAGCTTAGTCGGGGTTTGTTTAAAGGGCAACCAAGGTTTCGCAGCAATGCATTAATGGGTAGGAAATAATGTGCTGGGCAGCATCAGCTTTGTGCATTACGCGATGCAAAACTCAAAGTAGTTGCTGGCTCTAAGCTGGGTAACACTTCAGTTTAGGGGAGGTTCCAAGACTTTGCTGTAATATTTATAGAGCACAGGCTAAATAATAACAGGAACAGGAAACTGCTATGTGGTATTCTCTTTTAGCTGAGTTTGAGTGCCTGATGGAAGAAATGTTTCACAAGAATTCTGGCTGAATAATCATCCGAATTATATTTTGTCTTTTTCCCCATGCAGAAGGTGCAATCTGCTATTAATCAATGGCCATCAATGAGAAGTTGTTTGAAACCTTGGTTGCCCTTTAAATAAGTTTATGTAACAGAGACAGCTGAGTTAGCTTTTTTTAGATGATTTTGCTGCCTCTAGAATTTCAAGGTTAAGAATGAGACAATTGAAAAAAGAACATTTCACGACTCTGCAGTTTAAATGATATCAAAACCAAATATGCAGCATCTTCACGAAATATTAGAAATTTCATTTGGACGGTTAGTTGATTTGCTCAAAGGTTCAAAACAAAGACCTAAGTACAATGGTGATGTTCATATGGTTGAAGGCAAGATTCAGGCTGCGATGACTGGCAATCTGAACTTTGAGCAGGAGCCCTTCCCTGAATACAACGCGGCAGAGGAGAGGGCTAAGGAAAGGACTAAGGCTAAAGAAGAAGCTAAACAGGCTAAAGAAGAAGCAAAGAAAAAGGAAAAGGCGGACAAGGTGAGACAGAATCATAGGGAGTAAATAGGGAGTATATGGGTAGTATATAGGGAGTTTATAAGGAGTATATAGGGAGTATATAGGGAGTTTATAAGGAGTATATAGGGAGTATATAGGGAGTTTATAGGGAGTATATAGGGAGTATATGGGTAGTATATAGGGAGTATATGGGTAGTATATAGAGATTAAATAGGGCGTATAAGTATATTACAGACAAATTATATCGCATATAATATAGACTATATATATATGTTATATATATATATAATATTATAAAAAATAGGGTTGGAGTTGGAGCTCTCATGTCATTTGTTTTGAAATTATTTCATAGTGGATATCTTTAATAATGATATAATATCAAATATATAATAATAATATCAAGTGTATTATATAACATAAAAATATAATAATATAAAAGTAGGTGGATATCTATCTATTTTTATAGGCATTGGTCAAATCACAGGGTCTGATGATTCGGGGCTACAGTAAGTCGAGCGCTTGTCAGAGCAAAGAGTCGCGGCATGACATGCACAAGACGAACCATCGGAGGAGGGTGCTGGGTGCTAATACTAGAGGCAAAAAGGTTTGTGTAATGCATAGACTCAAAGACTACCCAAATACCAATGCATGTTACTCTCATTCTCTGCATTATGATGTCACAGTGAACAATACAATGAACAAACACTTCCTGTTCACTGTGACATCACAATGCAGAGAATGAGCGTTACCTTCCCTTATAATGGCAATCTTTCCACCATCAATAATTCATGCCAAGTAGAGCATTGAATTTTTTGTTGTGTTCGAATCCCACTGCAGTCCACTGACTACTGGGACTTTTTTTACCCCCAGGTGTGCTCCGACCTGCCTACAAACTGAGAGCAAAATTGTGCAGACATTGCGGCTTAGCCCCTAGGGCCCCCACTATTTCCTTGCCCATTCTTCGGAATGTGGTGAGTGACTGTACCTTGCAATTATGACCATTTTTAATCAACAGGTATGTAGGTTTAAGTATCCTTCATGTTGTGATTTTTTTTCTATCGTAGAGTGGCCAGGATAGAAGCCTAGTAGCCTCTCTCGGCGCACAGCAGGTATGTTTTTGAGACACTTTATAACTCTGAACTCAGTATAGAAAAGTTTACCCTCTGCAAAAATTCCTACTGCAAATTTTGAGATCCGCTAATTAATTTTGGCTTTCAAAAGGTGAATTCACGGATTTGTTAAAAAATCTACTCAAAAGATAACCTTACACTGGGTACCCAAGCAGGATCAGATCAACTGTATGTCATAATGTCAACCAGATAAAATTGTTATGATTATTTGCTCATAAAATGTATCTACAAGCAAATAAAATTAACATACATGTAGAATTAAATGGTCACTATCGACGGCTGGCCAATAAGGTATCTTTCCCAGTCAACAGTTCTGTACTTACAACCACTTGGATTTCAGCCAAATGAGAAAAAGTTTCATTTGTACTTTCTTTTACCAATTTTGTAGGAGAGTGAAGCTGAAAAAACTGTAAGGAATGTTATAGAGCATGGATTGTCGCCATTTCTCACTCAGGTATAAAATGCATCTGAACCGGCTGCATAAAAATGAACTAGCTATCTAGCTGCATGCTCCAGTTAGTTAGCTAGTTTGTTTTTCTGTAGTTTCTGTAAGTTAGTAAAGGGATAGTTTACCATGAAGGAAAACTAAACTATGCGTGTTACTGACAACCGTTAAACCTAAATTAAGATATGTGAGTGAGAGCTCATGGGTATGAATGCTAGATAAACAGGACAACCCTTATGTCGAATTACGCAAAAACACATTGTTACTATCTTATGCTAACCAGGACGTCATATCTTACAAAGAATAGATTTTTACTCTTTTAAAATTATTTTTACTGAACTTTTATAACGCAATCATTTTAATACAAGGTGTCCCTTTTTATGTAACGAGACTTTTAAAGGCTTAACACTCTGTGTGAAAATCAATAGCCAGAATAAAGATAATGATATATATATATATATACTTTTATTGTCAGCAACAATTCATTCTTACAAATGTTTTTCATGATGTGACATAAATGGCAAAAAGAAAAATTTTATTATTTTATATATATACTTATTATAAATGTATATTTATTATATATTTATCATAAATATATATTTTTATTTATATTTATCATTAATATATATACTTATTATTTATTATGTATATAATGTCTTTTCATGCTTACAGGATGTTTTGGGACCGAAAAAAGGCAGTGCTGAAATTGTTCCAGTTAGCAGCGCATTACCTAAACTAGCCTTACCGTCAGCAGCTCCCTCAGTACCTCTCATAGCATGTATACCAGTAAATATACACCCAAGACCACAAGAACATTCGGCACCAGCAGGGGCAGATTCAGAAAGGGGGCCATCGGAGAAGACAGCGCCGATTAGGCCTGTACCTTTGTTGCCAGGGGTAACCACAATGCTCCATCAAAACCAATCACTTAATCAACAGATATCGGATATGATGTTAGCTAGAACTCGATGTAGTACTGCACCCCCTCCGGGAGTTATGCGATCACCTCCACCTCCGCCAGCTCAAGTACCTGTGGGTACCCCTCAACATCCTGCAAGGCCTGCCTCCACCCCTGGAATAAGCATGTCACCCCTGTACAATCTGGACGGTGGTGATTGTATTATGGTCAGGACCGAACAGATTGGGGCGAGCAGGAAAGTGCACCATTTGTACTTGTATAGTCCTAGTAGGGGCGAAGGGTCTGCGACCTTAACAGACATATCGTCATTGAACTCTCTCATGTCTGCTCAGAACCAAAAGCGTTTGGAGGCTGGTAATCCAGCCTTACAGCCTAGGATGCCTTCTACATGTGATCCAACATTGCTAGCACAGATGGAAGGCGCACTGTCTCATACTGTGCAGGCTGTTGTGCCCTTAGAAGTGAAGAAGGGGGCAAAGCCTCGTGGTAGACCTAAGTCTAAACCTGCCACATCAGTTGGTGATCCTTTGGATGCTGAAAAGAAAGTGAAACCTGCTCGAAAATCTAAGGTAAAACCTAAGCCAAATACTGCACGTCGGTCTGCCATCAGCCAAACAGCTGCTAGTCAAGATATGACAAGCCAATCAGATGTTAGCCACGATGTGACAAGCCAATCAGCACCAAGCACAAGTCAGACCATGACAAGTGAAGGTGCTTTAGATCTGACAATGACATCAAGTGCTGAGGGCACGTTCACAGCCGATGGAAGCCAAGACTTAACATTGCCAAGTTCTCCGTCATGCTCCAGTGCCATTGGTAGCGCCCTGAATGCAATCACACAACAACCCACACCACAAAAAGCAGCAAGAACTCTTACGCCTTCACCATACAGACCCAAACCATTTTTGCCCAGCATGCAACACGAACACTCACCTAGCATAGTTGAGACGATTCCTCGCTTTGTGCCGACTACAAAAATATCCGAAATATCAACAGCCCAAGCTGTAGAAGATGTATGTGAGGATACAGCCGCATCTGACGACACCATCGATGTCACAAGTGAAGCGTCGCGTACTTTCACTAACCTCTAACAAGAGAAGATCATATGTAGTACCCCTTCTTTATCAGAAAATTAACAGATCTAGTCAGAAGACCACCATTTAGTTAGTTTCATCATGTATTTCTTTTTGTAAATTTAGTTTTTGCCAGCATGTCTTGACAAGCTAGCTCCTTCCCTACTTTTTGGTCTGGTTGACCAATGTCTTTTCAAAGTGTATTGGGTCATTGCTGGCAGTAAATAATTGACCACTTACCTTTTCTTTTTGTTTTTTGCTCATTATTCAGCCTTATAGACTTTATAGCCTTTAAGTCTTATAAACCCAGTAGCCCTTATAGCCCTAGTCTTTGGTCCTCGGTCTTTTAGCCCTAGGTCACATAGCCCTAGACTTTATGGCCTTTGGGACCGATCACACAACTATATAAACATATTATACTGTTACATTTTGTTACAAATATTTGGTACAAATAATTTTGCATAATTTGTTGAAAAAAATACTTGATATTAGTTCAATGTTATTTTCAAAAATCAAATAACAAGTTTGAAAAGTTTAATTGTGTATTACGGATTCATTTTATGTTCTAGACTTCAAACACGACCTCCATTGCTCCGGTATCTTAGAAGTCGCCTTATGTTGAAACAAACAGAGCTGAGTGTCACTCATTACTTGATCCAGGAAATGGCCTTTCCTGCAAACTCAGCTGAGCAACTTATTCAATATTTCCAAGCCAACCACATCAATCATTTGACTGACTGTTTTTTCCAAAGTGATCAATGCACCGAGCTGGCATTACTGTTTCCAATAAATTCCCTCAAACTGGTAAGTTGCTTCGGAGGTAAAACTTATTATTTAAACCCAATCCACGATGAGATGTCACCTTTTTTTTCACGTATTTATTTATCTTTGCTCTATGTGGGAAGCAGTATATCAAACAACTTATATGTGAGTGACAAAAGTTCCCAAAGGCCTCTTTACCAAGAATCGCAAATAATTTCGCTGTTGGTAGCATTTGACTAATGATATTTGAAAGAATCTTTTGTTAGCATAGTGTATGTATTTATTTCAAAACTCTAACTGACTTTCAATGCAGGTGAATTGTTTTATTTTTAACAGTTGGCACTCGTCCTGGTCTCCGACGGATTTTAGTTCCATCCTTTACCACAGTTGCTGAAAGGAAGAAAAATAATCGATGAGGCGAGGAGTGGGTGACAAAGTATGGTTACAATACTCGCACAATGCCTTAGACCTAGTTTTCAAGCTTAACTCAGGTTGAGGTTAGGCGTATTTTCAGCCAGATATGGTATAGTTTGAAATGCGACCATCATTGAGCAAATTTGAACACTTCAATCAAGGAGTGATAGGGGTAATAACTGCTTAATCCTTGCAGAAACTAATCATTGAAAAAAGCTTCGGACCTCCTAAAGATAGGTAGTAACATCTCCCCAAAAATCAGTAGCAGGGTATCCCACAATGCAATTTCCATGAATTGTCTTGGATACATAAAAATTGAATTGTGGGATACCCTGATCCCTGACTGATAGTCAGGTAAATGTTACTAATTGTATAGGAGGTCCAATACTTATTTCATGCGGCTGCAAAGTTTGTTGAAATTTCAAGCCCATTGGTTGAATTATCTAAACCAATGCGCTGCAGAGTACATTTTTGATCGTGTTTTATTCAGCTTGGAGTTGCCCTCTCCTCAGCCTCTAACTAATCAGTAGACTGAGAGTGACTATACATGCAGGTAAGTTGGCACAAGTTTGATCTATGTAAACCCCAAGCCATTTCAATGCAAAGGCTTTGGCAAAAGATATTTTAATATCACAACTCGCAAGAACATCATACAAAATACAGCCACATAACCATGTATACTTATTTTTCAAATTTGTTTATTAAAGTTTAGTTTTTATAGCATTAAGGCACCGGCACACTGTGGGCTGATTCTCGCAGCATATTGTGCGAAACGACAGCTGCCTGAAGTCGCCCACTGCCTGGCCAAAATACACTGGAGGCGAACTCACAAGCATGTGTAGAAGCAGTTCTCCTTGAGGAATCTGGACCACTGAGCGAGAGCACACATACCTCTGCTGTCATAGTTCTGACAGGTAGATATTCTCATCTTATCATCACACAACTCTTCAAAATATTCAACAAGAACATTATAATTTCAAAATTAAATTGTAAATTTAAAATTCTATGCCTGAGAAAGCGTTTTAACAAAGTTGGCAATCATGAAGTTCCCATATGAAGTGTTGAGAGACCAAGTTTTGGTGAGGCATATTTCTTACATTTTAAAAATGACATCAAGCTGGCTATTGAATATCATTATAGAATGTTGCCAAATAAATTTGTTACCAAGCTGCCGAAATCATGCATCATGTGACTTGTTTGCAATTGTAGGATGATATGAAGGCTAATCAATGTCAGGGTTGACTTGCAATTAGGTCTCACGCTAACTATCCTCCACATCGAAAAAAGTTTGAAAGGTTTGTACAATGAGTTCATTGGTTTGTAGTTCTAACCGCATCGTGATGCCCTCTGTGATCTTGTCTTACTGAGTGTTTGAATACTATTTGGCTACACACTATTCCACTAATTATAAAAGCCCTTTTACATTTTCCCTGATTTGCAATTGTTGAGGACAAGATGCGTGGCAATTTTTTTCCATCGCCGTCTTGTTAAGCTTCGTTGGTGGGAGACGGGAGGTAAGCAAACTTAGTTTCCCTCAACAAAGCTTGTCAGGACCGGCTATCCATTCTGTCGCTTGCATTTTGGGTCGCTTCTCCTATACAGCCTATCAGTTGAAGGGAAGCCAGACCTAAAGCAGGGAACCATGTCAAACCCGACCTGCTAATTTAAGCTTTACTATCATTACGAGTTGCTTCCCATTTGTAGCCTATCAGTAGAAGAGTAAAGCTTGACCTAGTATCTGATGATTAGTTAGTTTGACTCACGGACTTGGTTGTCTCTCACAAAAGTTGACTGGTTGACCAGACCCATTTTCTCCAGTGAAGTAAAGAGCTCGTGTGCAGCGACGGTTCCTCCGTTCATGATGGCTTCCTGCTCCTGTGTGGTCAAATTATTTATTCATAGAATTTATTAAAATCAAATCGATTTTTATAAACACTTCAGTTTGGCTAAAAAACAGATTCCTAGGTATGGTGCAAAATTTGTTAATCTCGTGTAAATTTTTTGTTGACCAAGGCAAACAAAGGAGTTGTCACTGTCAAATTAGGAATGTACCCTTGGCTCTTGCTTGTGTTTTTGTAGGATAACTGATATTACTTACATTATCTAATTTAGCTTACAGTAGTAGCCTCAAATATATATAATACTGACAGTGTTTACCTAGCCAATGTGTTGGCTCTGAGCTCAGAACCAACGCATTGGCTATCTTGACCTTTAATACCAAACAATATTACTTACAGTGGCAGCCTCAAGTACAACTTTTGCTGACACTGGTGACCCTTTATTTATACCCACTGATTTATAATACATTATAAATCAGTATTATTATCATGTATTATTATCATGTTATATTATAATTATTTATATCATATCATATTATATTATATTATTTATATTATATTTGTTATTATTATATAATTATATATATATTATATTATATATATTATAATATAAATAATATAATATAATAATAAATAATAATAATAATAATATAATAATATAATAATAATATAGTCGTAGCCTTTAATACTAATGTTATATACCATTATTACTCACAGTAGAATCCTTGTATGTTTTCCTGACAGTGATCCCAGAGGCCATATCAGTAACACTGACCTCTACCTGAACCTGATTACTGATGTGCATAGGAGTTATCTTATATATGTGAAACTGTATCTGTCTACCAAACAATGAGGTCTACAAGAAAAGAGACTAGTGAGTTGTCTACTGTATTACATGTATCATGTAAATCAAGTATTTATTTGTTTAAAGAGGTTTCCTGGATTCAATTAACCTGTATTCAGAGTTGCTCCCAATAGAGTCCCCCCCCCCCCCCCCCCCAATGGCTACATGTAGAATCGGAGCAACTCGAAATGCAGGTAAAGTTTATCAAATGTGATCAAAGAGTTTTGTATCTTTATATTGGTTAACATTTAGCTAATTCGCCTGTACTTGGAGTTGCTCCCTCATAACCTGCTGGTTTGTCAATGGAGCAGAGGCGATTCAATTGAAACGCTCGCTTATTGGCTCAAACTTAATCTAGGTTGCTTTTAATTTTTGGCACTTACTATTGCCACTGGCTGATGCTCCTTTACTTGAAAAGATCACCGAAACTAGACCATTTGCCAGTGTCCAAGTTTATTTGATCATAGTAGCTGTGGCCCTACCAGTCAGCAGCAGTAAGTAGTAGAGTCCCAACCCCTATTTAATCAGCTTTGGCACATAAGCTAACATAACGTGTTATTTAGTTTCACCATACAGGTCCGTAGTTCTAGGGGGCAGGGAGGCACTGCCTCCCCTATAAAGCCAAAGCCTCAAAACACTATAATTGAATAATCCATGTCAGAATCAGCTCCTCTGTACTTCCATCTGCTAATTATATGACTTAAATTGTTAAGGGAGGAGTTACAGCACCCCTTCTGGTGAATCCCTCGGATTCGCCTCCCCTTCCACTTTTCCTAAACTACGGTCCTTCCATCACTTACAGTTTTATGAGCTCCGGTGCCTCCATGGTTAGTCTGAGACCAGCTATGGAAGAAGACTTGGAGATGCGCCAGAAGATTCTCCTCGCCGATTACTTCACCATGAGTAACGGAGGCTGCAGCAACGCAGAGCAGGAACGCTGAATAATATAACAGGTTAGATGATTGGTTATAAAGGAACGCTGAATAATTTAACAGGTCAGAAGGCTGAAAAATGTAACAGGTTACATGATTGGTCCCTGAAAATTATAAAAGGTTAGATGATTGGTCATCAAGAAATGCAGAGAAATATAACAGGCTAGATGATTGGTCCCTGAAAATTATAAAGTGTTAGATGATTGGTACTTAAGAAATGCTGAGAAATAGAACAGGCAAGATGATTGGTGCTTAGGAAGCGCAGACAAATATAACAGGGTAGAGGAATATTTAAAAATATGACACATTAAATGATTGATTGATTCTAGTCGTGGCCATATTATTCTTCTCTCTCTATCATACAGTGTGTCCACTTAATTGGAACCTCTTCAGATCATCAAATTTTGTCGTAGGTCACCAAAGTCTGGATAGAGTGACACTAGATTGTATTGAAATTTAGCTTTAGATATAGGAAGCACAACTATGTGGCTAAAAATTAACCGGAGTTTGATGTGAAAAGTCTGACAATAAATTCTGTTACATTATTCTGATGGCGTTTCTTAGTATAGTTGTTGTTTCAGATCTGCTGACCAGCCAAAATAATGGTACAGATCACAATATTGTTCAGTTCTTTGTATGTAGATAGTTTTTCCATTATACATATTTTTAGAAAAACCTTCATGTAACCTTCAACTACAAGTTTGCAACATGCATCGGTTAACTTTGCTTGTTGGTAATTTATGAAAACTTGGCCACATTGTATGGGAAATTTTTCAGTATTAACAGTTCTAAAATCCGGCGCCTCCTATCCAAAAGTTTACTAAATATAAAAAGATAACAGGCTAATTGATGTCACCCTGGCACTGGAGAAAACCCCTAATGAGTTTTACTGAGGGAGAGGTATACACCCAATGGTGCTGCTGGCTGGAAGAATCAACTTTGAAAGCTTCCCCAGTGGGATTCGATCACCAATCACCAATCGCCTGGTATTGAATGGAAAGCGTGCTAACCGATTGCGCCATCTCGCCATCTCCATTAATGTTACCTTGACTCTGTGAAACAATCCTAATAAGTCTTACTGAAAAGAATATAAAAACTTACCGAGAAGAAACTTCATTGTGCGAGTTAACAGCTAACTATAAGAGCCCAAAGTTAATTGGATATTCTATCTCCCGTTAGCAAGTGACTGTGTAGTCCTCCATCACAACTCTGGGAACAGGACCATCTGCTTTGGTTCCTTAGATAACACGAATGACTTATAGAATCATCATTATGTATTTATGTACGGGTAGTGTAGAAGCAGGGGTTGTTGATGAGGTTTGTCTGGTTTCCGTTCTTTGGCCGAAATATTTGAGAGCCAATGCCCTGTCTGATTGGATAAATACAAGGGGGTCTTTCAACTAAACAGCCGAAATAGCAATCCGATTACTCACTCAGTGAGGAAGCAATACCTGTTAGGCTTTGCTTACTCTAAGTGAGCAAAGTGTGAACAAATTTGTCTCTTTGAAATATCAAGTAAGGGATAATTTCAAGCGATGTGAGAATGATAATAACTTGCTTTTGTAAGGCATCAGTTAGTTGAAAGACCTCCAGGGAGTCTTTCAATTAGAAAAAGCGATCCTAAAGCAAGTTATCACTATCACATCGCTCAAAATTATCACTCACTTGGTCTTTCAATTAAACAAAATCGCTCCCAACTCGCTCACTCAGAATGTATATAGTTCCATCAAGTGCCTGAGCGATCTGAAAGCGAGAGCCTATCAGGTGTCGCTCACTCAGTGAGTGAGCGATCAGGTTGCGATTTTGGCTGTTTCTAATTGAAAGACCCCCCCCCGGCTAAAATGACTACTAATGTTTAGTCTAAGTGCTCAGACTCCAAGGCGTAGGGAGTTACTTGCGCAAACTATCAAACTTTACGCAAGTAACTCCCTGCGCCTTGGAGCACTTAGACTAACTAATGTTCAAAATTAAGAGGTTGTCTGCTCTTTCATCGGTAGTGGATAACTCCATCTATGACATCTTAAATTGCACCCATCACAGGAAAGCTCAGCTAATATTTGTATATGAGTGTCTATAAGATTTGTAAGTTTACAACATGCAGACATCTTACAATGACAAACCACCTTGTCCTGATTGTCAAATAGCTCACACTTAAATGTTGGCTACTCTGAGTGCTTATTTTGACTTAGCAATTGATATTTGCATTATTATTAGGCCTAATCTTTCCTAAGTATACAACTAACCCATGGTTATGAGTGATTGTCCGTTTGTTTGGTCCATTCTGATAAGCTTGCTAGGGCATTACTGAAGGGCACTCGCGGTATTCCTGACCCCTTATTACTTGCTTGAGCCATCTTCATATATGAATCATATTCCTTTAAAGTTGACCTTAATTATTGCCTTGTGTTGATACCAGTTTTATCGTCACTAACTAACAAGCTTCAAATGATATTGTAACACGCTTCAGTTTTATTTTAGTGATACTGTTTAGGGAAATGAATGTGTGATTAAAACTTGATCACCAGAGCATATAAGCCCTCTCAAGTTGACAGGTTTTGTCAAAAATATTGGCACTCGTTACAAAATGATATCATATTTTGATTGAAATAAAATAATATATTCATTCTCTGTTGCCAAGACTTTGAGAGATCCTACTGGCAACAGCCTTGTATCTTAAATTCCGATTGAACAATCTCATCAGATCGTGTAACATTTTATAATTGTTAGTTGCCGAGAGATAGAGTATCGCATTTCGGCTATGACCATTGGAGTAGAAAGTTGTAAATCCCAGGTGAGTTTTTGAGATGTTAGCAAATCAAAGTGCCTAATATTCTAATAATGCCTAAAATATGAGAAAAATAAACCTGGGAACAATGTTTCACCCATGCATGACATTTGATTATGATGATCCTATCTATCATAATTGTGTGAGGAAGGCATTAATACTAGGTTGTTATCCTTCCCTCTAACGAAAATCTACTTTACCAGTATCTACAAAAAGTCATCGTTAGGGGTGGGGGAAATATAATACTGTGTGCTTCATTTTAATTAAAAATTGAACATTTGAAACTGGGTGTATATAAATAACAAATTGTGTTAGGTTTTATATGCTGGCAAATTCGTTGAACCTGACCTGGCACTTAAATTTTACAAACGCTTTAAAACTGTTTGGGAACCAGATAAGAAATAACTCCACATCAGCAACACTGCTAGGTTCTCATGCTATTCTTATCTCATTGCTGAAGTTCTAAGGCTAGGTTTATAGCCGTTGGCTCTTGAACCTAACACTGACAGCCTTATCTATCCCACACAGCGTTCACTGGAGCGGCCAGAGGCACCTCAGCGCACTGACCAAGTGATAGCAAGGTCCTTTAACTGGATAGTAAGAGCAGAGGGCGGTAGACTAGTTAACTCGGACGTAGCAAACTTTGGCTTCACTTTCGGAACTTGGTAAGTTGTTGAAGAAATAATCTTGTAACAACCCAACGCGATCAAGAACTTGACAGATAATAGTTTTGAAAAGTTGGGGGCGTACATTTTGGATATGAAATTTTCGGTGAACCTTGGAGAATTCATGTGATGTTGGATTGTCACTTGCGTCAATTTCAGAAAAGGCGGCTTTTTTTCCAACATCGTATCATCCCCATCCTCAAACACATTCCAGTGAAACAATGCTGAAAGTTATGTGAACATGCCTCTTGTATACCCTATATATATATATAATGACCACGATTGAATCGCAAAATGCAGAACAAGGCTCATTGCAGGGGGAAAAATGATACTGCTCTCATACATTCAAATGCATATCATTACATATTTGGTCCTCATATCTGCGGACCATTTGAAATCATTAATATCAAAGCCTGTATAAATACAGCAATAATATTATATTACTATGTTAGGTATTTAGGGCACCCTGGATTAAGATTGATCCAGTTTGCCTGCCTTCAGGTTTGCTCCTCTTCGGTTAACATGCGGCAAGCAAAAAGGCCTGTGGCCTTTCAGGGAAGGGGGAGGGGGGAAGCAACTAGGACATTGTGGTAACTGGTTATGCCTCCTGAGCACATCGTAGGATCGAAAAGATTAATTCAATCAATTTGTTTATCTTTCTTGAAGCAGATTTTCACAACTCCCAATGTTTCCAATCACTATTTCGTAAGGATTTCGGGAGTAATCGACCCATGGAAATGACATTAAAGTCACTTTCAGATTGTGACGAATGACTTTTTGGACGCAAATACCAATACCGTGTTAATTCCTCATATTAACTAATTGGGGCGTGGCTAAATGGTTAGCACGCTTGCACACAATGCCTCAAAGGGTTTTGACGCGGGAGACCGGGGTTCAAGTCTCGTCCACGATAAATCGCTTTTGTCATGTTTTTTCCATCATGGATTCTAACCATTCGAAATTGGAGTAAACCACAAATTCGCAGCATGGAACCATAGTCTATGTGACTTGCTGTTCAAAGGGTACAAAGTTTTCAGAAGTTCACTATTGTAAGATCTTTCACAACTGTGTCTTACATCCTGTCTAGGAATGTTCGAGGAACAAGATCTCCTTTGAAAAGATGTGCAGGATATTATCTTAGTTGAAAAGATGTGTTAAATTATTATTCATTTATCTCATGAGTCAATAGGATGATCTAAATAGCAAACAATACAAAGTGTCTTGTTATGATAATCTCCTCATGTTCAAAATCATCACGTCTGAGCCCAGCTCTAGCCTGGGCAGTCTGTTGGGAGGGGGGTTCCACCCACCCTACCTAAGCTCACCAAGCTCCACATGTTTAGATTTGATCAGTGTTCATTCCTCGCCTGTCTCACAATCAAGGAAATTGGCCTGGCAACAAAATGATATGTAATAAAATTGATTGCCATTGATAGCCATTGTTTGCGCTGAAAATATGAGCAACAAATATCTAACCAAAAATCATGAATTTGGTCATTCTTGTAGTCAACAACATTATATCGATCTGGCCTTTACACATTTCCTTGTGACTTGTCCATGACTAAGTAACTTGTCGACAATCTAGTACTTTGTTGACGAGAGTGTGACTGATTGACGAGGGGTGTTCAAAGTCTAATGTATGACATTAAATTGAACCAGTGGCATATGCCCCCTTTGATCGGGAAAACTAGAATTGGTTTGGTACCCTGGCAGGTTGGACAAAAGTCTGGATAGCTCAGACTGTGTTTACTCCAATTTGCTGAGACTATCAATCACTCGTCCCTTAGTGCCGGTAGGCTGCCATAGGCTATGGGGAGGGAGGGGGCCTAAAATGTAGGCAAAGTGGACAACACCTGATTTATGGTTATAAGTGACCAGCTACCTATAACTCTTATAGTTTGATGTCTTTGTTTGTAACCAAAGATTTCTCTTCCGCAGAGCTTAGTCGTTGTTTTTCTGACTGGTGGATATTGAAGCATCATCGCTGCCTTTGATGTTTTTTGTCATCGTCATTTACTCATTTCGTAATTAAGATTTACATTATTATACGATTCCACTACATTTCTATAACTTGTTACTGTCGCAGAGTTTCCTTAGTCTCTTTCTCCTACTCCCTTACTCTGTGTTACTGTCTAGCACAAGAAAAAGATTGAGTTATGCAACAGTAATGTGAATGTGTAGGGGTTCTATCTCACCCAAATCAACCCACTAGGAGTCCATCATATTTTCTACAAGGTTATGTTACACATCCTAAATTGACTGAAAAATGAGCTTTTGACAGGGCCGTAGTTCTAGGGTTCTGCCTCCCCTAGAAAGCTAAATACAGTGGCCTAAAAACACTATAATTGAATATTCCATGTCAGAATCAGCTCCTTTTGGATTTTCATTCGCTTGTTATATGACTTAAATTGCTCGAGGAGGAGCTTACTGGTGATGCCTCGGACTCGTCTCAGACTTTTGCCTCCCCTATCATTTTTACTAGACTACTAATTAACGGCCTTGTTTGATTGTGATGGTAATCGATGACAGCACCAGGCTGCTAAATATATCCAACCTCTATAGATTTTATAGCTTTGTGATGACCTTTTTAATGATTAGTGGGATTTAGATAGCATAGGCATTCTTAGTCATAGATTTTTTGAGAGCGTACCAAATATAGTTTCTAATACGAGGGGGGACGGTTGTAAACTAGCATAGTGTAGACTGTAGGATAACCTAGTTCTGTAGTTAAAAAACTGGTTGTCTTTTCAGCACGATTCGAGACTACTTTGACTGGCTGCAACTGCAGCCTTATAAAAATTAGCTTAAATTCAAGTGGAGTAATGATCAAACATTCTATTCATTTGAACGAGTAGCAGCAAGCAGACTGTACAGCACCCAGCAGGTGCATCAGAATGTCTTTACTTGAATTTTCCCAAGGAATTTCCTCAAATAATATTAGTGTATTAATTCGAAACATGGGAAGACAACTTTCAGAAAATAAAACAAATGGCAAGAAGACTAAACATGGAACAAATTTAAATAGTGTAAAAAACATGGCTACTACTGTCAGTGAGATTAATAGCTGATATATATATATTAATATGTATATATATAAAAATGGTATATATATAGCTAAAATTAATATCATTATATATAAATATGACATGTTTTTTTCCAGGTAGAGCAAAGTTGACATCATGGCTGCTTTAATCGACTCCCTTAAGGAGGGAGTTGGTATGCTGAAGAGGAAGGATGATGATGCATTCGATCGTCTCAGTAACAGATATACGATTGGTGAGTTGTGTTCCCTTCCGATAAGGAATCCCCAATATATGGCTCTGATTGGCTGTTGATTGGCTGAAGACCAATTATAGTCATCGACAACAATATCAGACATCAGCGTACAAACTCTTAAAAACTTTGGAAACTCTTCGTGCTCAACTCTCAACCGCCTCCCCAAAAAATCCCCCAGCCATAAAAAATGACAAATACTTTTCACCAAACCAATTCTTTGAGAATTGGTTAATGAAAACATTATGTAATGTAGGATATGTTATGTAATGTAGTTATGTAATGCAGGAATTTATCTATCATATATTTAGCTTTGAGTGGTTTACATTTGTACTTCCATCTCTTCTATTTAATAGTGCCACCATGTTCAGAAAAAATATTGTGTACCACAGCCAGCCCTTAAAAGCGTTCGGGATGGCGATCGCGATCGCCATCCCGAACGCTTTTAAGGGCTGGCTGTGTTGTGTACTAGCTCTAAATACTCTTTTCCTCTAATTTAAGGTATGTTGGTGACGATGTCGTTATTCATAGCCACTAAGACTTATGTGGGAGACCCGATAGATTGCTTTACGCCTCAGGAGTTCCATGACAACTGGGTGGCATACACAGATAATTACTGCTGGGTAAGGTCTAAATGAGGTCTAAATAAGGCCTAAATAAGGTCTAAATAAGGTCTAAATAAGGATTAAATAAGGTCTTAATAAGGTCTAAATAAGGTCTAAATAAGGTCTCAATAAGGTCATAATAAGGTCATAATAAGGTTAATAGAAGCCTTTTACCTCCCAAGTTCCAGTAGTCAATGGACTGCAACCAGTTGCTTCCATTTGAACCGGCAACCGCCAACATTTGCATGCCGAAGGAACGGTGCTCTAACCAACTGAGCCACCTCCTACACCTAATAAGAGTAAAAACAAGCCAAAGTTTAGAAAAAGCTTATTTTGCAGTGACTTTGTGTTAGCTAGCCTCATTTTTTGCATGCTGAGAAAGAATCTCAAAGTACACAGGGCTAGCAAATGTTGGCTAGCTATATATTTCACCATTATAAGACTCTGCAGAAAGACCAACTTTCCCATCTGTGAGTAATTTACTCTAGCCGTGTCACGCGGCTACTTTTTCCGTAACCGTGTGACAAGGCTAGCTTTGCTCAGCTTTTATGTATAAAACAGCAGGTTTGATCAAGGAGTAACAGGGTGTAACTGCTCAGTTTGATGTTAATAATGTACAGTACACCGTCCAGTTCAATAACATCTGCCCCTCATATAACGGATGTCTGCAGTATTCAAAATATGTATGTTGCTCATATGTAGACTGTGTTGTCGGTGTAGATCAAGTTAGGTCCAGTTTGTCTGCATATTGGTCGTTTCCATTCTACTGGTCAGCCACCAACAAATGGCCTTTGCCAGCGGCTCGAAACTTCATACACAGACAAATTTGATCATACTCAATCAAGGTATGATGCAAGACAGGCTGGGGTTCCATTAAATTAGATTGAGAGATGCTTCAAGTTTGTTCCCAAATCTGTGGCTCAACAGGTATATAGTTCTACCAAACAGTCATCAATTTGGCAACGAGACAACAGGCAGGTCTCGCGCATGTTAGCAGAGACCGATCCGATTTCAGCCCTGGGGTAAGAATTCATTAAATAGCTGAGGCTGAACATGTCACTCAAATTACTGAGCTGTCTAATTGACCCACAAACAGTGACACAACTGTAATCAGCAGATTCTAATCTGTAATCAGCAGATTCTAAGATGTAATCAGCAGATTCTAGTGTGACTTATCTTATCCAACCAAACATTAGTCACAGCATCTGATATATCACAGCTTTACTTGTTGATGATATGGTGAATTTGAAATAGAATGTCTGATAAAATAATTCAGTGGCGTATTTAGCTCTTGTGCTAGGGGAGGCAAACTTTTGTTTGATTTCTTGATCAAGGTTTATACAAGCATGAATTCATAATCATGATCGATAAAATTTAATATCAACTGGTATTGAAGGAGATGATCACCGCAAGCCAAAGTTTCTGTTCTTAGGTGTAGGGGGTAGGGATTTGGAAAGGTGTTTGCGCCCCTATCAGCTCACTATTCCACTAAAACAAATATGTATGTATGTATCACAACAGGTGTGTTTAACTTGTCTAGGTATCATATTTTATCAGTCATGAACCAGCAAATGTGCGATATTTATATCAATTGTGAAAGAATAGCCTTTGTTCCACTCGGGAGTGTGGGAGGGTTACCACCCTTCCACCCACCCATTTTCCACTCGAATAGTAAGTTACCATCTTCATCATACACGAAAACTTGCTGTTAAGTAAAATACCTGATGAGTTCTCAATGTGTTGGCACTGATCTGTTTGGTTATTTCCCGCGTCCCAGCAAAATCAGAGCCAACACATCCAATCAAGTCACTTAAACATATGAGACCATGCACAACAAAAAATGAATGGTATAACAATCAAGTTGATTTTATTGTATTATATTATTTATATATAGGACCTATAGTATATCAAATATATATAATATAATAAAATTGATTTGATATATCTATCATATATTATATATTCATATTATTTATTTTCAGATAAAAAACACATACTATGTACCGTTGGATAACTCACTGATCGGACCTGATGGCCTTCCCACTCCTGATCACAGCGCCGGAGAGGAGTTACCTTACTACCAGTGGGTCCCAATCATACTCGCGTTCATGATCGCCATGTTTGCTATACCAGGTCAGTGTGAAGATAGTTTAAGCGCTCAAACGGTGGCGGGATGCTGGTAAAGGTATTTCATTATCAACCACTTTTCCAAAGTTTGGTTCGGGAAAGTGGTTGATAATGAAATGCCTCAACCGGCGCTTAAACTAGTGTGAGGGCTATCCTAGACCAAGTTTGATTCGTTTGCCTGCATTCGGAGTCGCTGCTCCTCCACTTGCCACTGCGGTATGACCAGCAGAAGGGGAGCGACTGGAATGCAGGCAAATTTGATCAAACCTGATCTAGAGCTATACCATAATGCAATACTAGACAGGCTAGGTAATAGTTAACAAATCAGATGAGATCATATTGGAGGGAGATGTAGAACATCAGTGAATTTCGATTTCAATGAAACATACAAGATTTAATAAACCGTCTGCATAACGCCTATCCCACAATGCAACATCTCGTAATTCCCTGGGAGCGCCAGATAATTGACAATTGACTTGCTTACTCTGATCACACTGAAATCGAGACTATCCTATTATCATGTGTATCTCTGGTCATTAGGGTTAATTTAGTGAGTGCACCTAACGTGTACCTGCCTCTAATATGTGCATTTGAACTCGAGACGTCACACCAAATTTCTTATGGTGATAGGCCCTACACATGCTAACTGAACTATTTCACTCTCTGCCTCTTGCAATAGTATATCAGCTCATCAGTGTGCCAGCTTATATGGTTAGCAAATTAGGTGAGATCGCATTAGAGGGACTGATTTGGAATATTATTGAATTTAGATTTCAATCAATCATTCAAGCTGGGTTATTGTGTCATGAGTTAGTATCTGATAACCAAAAGTTTTTGAAGCTCTGTTGATCTATTAATTCTCGGACATAAAGCCTGTCCCATAATGCAACATTTCGTAATACCCAGGGAGTGTCGGTTAGTTGATGAGATCATAAGAGCTCGTGACTTGCTAGCCTTGAAATGTCCACTTACTCAGTTCACCACCCTCGCCAACAAGAGGCAAGGGGACAACTCCAAAATAATGTGCTCAAATCTTAAGCTCACACAATTCAATAGTTAGCGGTTGCTGGCAGTTAAAGTGATTTAATAATATTATTATTGTTATTACTTCATTATGATTAAGTCTATGGTGTATCAATGTCTACTTTTTATTTGGTATATACGCCACAAGTTGACAAATAACAAAAAGTTAAAACTACGACAAAGTTGACCCCTTGTGACCTTGGCCTGAACACTGATAAGCAAATAAGTTCACTATTGTTTTTAGGACTGCAATGTTAGAACATGGATTTTGTTGGATGATTTAACCAGCATCTCGACCGACATGATGGTTTCCATCATCATTATCATCATATTATCATTATTATTACTATATTATTAATTTATTATTATCATTATTTTTAGTATATTTCTGGGAGTTCGCAATGTGGAAGAGCGGATACGACATCGAGTCGATTATCAAAGTAGCGAGCAAAGCTGATAATATCAATCCTGAGGAGAGGGACGAAACTAACAAGTACCTTGTGGCCCAGCTTTACAGACATATAACCTTTCATAGAAATCAGGAACAAACCTTGGTAAGTAAAACTCAAGGGCAGATTCACCAGAGGGCATAATGTACTAGTACGACTTATGCGGTGGGCCTTTTGACCAGACACCAACCAGAGAACTTTTCATAGAAATCAGGAACAAACCCTGGTAAGTAAAACTCAAGGGCAAATTCATGGGAGGGCGTAATGTACTAGGACAATTTACACTGTGGGCATTTTGACCAGACACCAACCAGAGGACTTTTCATAGATCTCAGGAACCAACCTTGGTAAGTAAACATCTTAGGCAAATTCACCTGAGGGCATAATGTACTATTACGACTTATGCGGTGGGCATTCTGACCAGGAACCAACCAGAGAAATTTTCATAGAAATCAGGAACAAACCTTGGTAAGTAAACCTCAAGGGCAAATTCACCAGAGGGCGTAATGTACTAGGACAACCTACACGGTGGGCATTTTAACCAGTCACCAACCAGAGAACTTATTGACCATTAGACAACGCGGGCTGCAAATCAACTCTACCTAGTAAAGTTGTGACACAGAGTAGGACTTTGCCGTCTTGATGATGGGTATCCGACTGCAATTGGATTATAAGATATCTGCCTCTCAATAAAAATACGGACTATGACACTTCCGCTTATACGACTAATGAAATGGAATGGAATTGAATGCTTATCAGCTCTGATAACAGATAACTTGATAACAGGGGTTAGAGGTAGCTGAATGGTTAGAGCAGTGGAAGGCGGACTCATGGTTGCAAGGCCTGGGTTTGAAGCTCATCGGGATCACTGAATGAATTGGCTGTCGTTGGCCATTCACCCTAAATAACAAAATACTTTGAGACTTTATTGAAGCGGAGAACTCCTATCAGTGAGAATATTTCAACAGTTTGAGGGAAAGTCCTAGGGTGACAAAATGTTTAACTGCATATTGACAGGCATAGGTTGCGTGCATACAACAAGGTCGGTATTTGGCCTTCACCTTTGACCCTCATTGAAATTCACTTTAATGACAATCCATCTTAGTGTCACATGGCAAAAGGTGACACTGGCATAATATGTTTGATATGCCAAAGATTTTGATGTGATTTCAATATTTTTGACATATTTGCATCTGTACTATGAGTAAGACAATGGGGGATTTTTTCCCTCAAACATTCCAGTTAATGAAATATGTTGACTTTTGTTTTGAACATGAACCATGTCATGGACAGTGCTAGTATCATAGTTCAGGCAAGAGAACCATTTTTTTACCTCAAACCACAGAGAGCCCAGTAAACAGATGCCCATAAGAACAACATCTTGCTTATTAGCCAAACCGTTCCTATAGTTTGCTGCTCTGCTTCAAAGTCTTTTTTTTAGTTGCTTCTTTTTGGACATAACTTTCTATACTCTACTGGTAGCAAAAGTATTGTTTCATAATGGAAATAGCCATCAGAAACCTCCATCAAAACAGCGTTACAAAATCTGAATCACATTGACATGATTGTTTTTTTTTCTTGTAGGGTAAACTGCCGCTTGGTAACAAATATGGCCGCTTTCTGTTCATCATGTACATCATCACTAAATGTCTCTACATAGCCATACCGCTGATACTACTAAACATTCTCAAGACTATGATGGGTACGTAAAACATTTCCCCAACAACGTACTCTTCATACATATTTACGTACCACATTTCCCCAACAATGTGCTCTTTATAAGTATTCGTTAGCTCTGAATCCTCTGACATATTATGTTGCCTCTTTGTTGTTGGGTAGATAACTCTAATGGTAGTCTAATTTGTAGTACTTGCTGGATGTCTCCAAGCTCGCCAGTCTACCAATGTCTCGACGTTTAATGAAAACACTTGCCAACTATCATTGCTAAACTACTTTACATTACAGTACACAAATGCTGTATGTAACCATTGAGAAACTAATATCTGATATCTTCTAAGTTTTTTAATCAGCCTGACATGCTTGTTGGAATGTGAATGAAATTTTTACACTGAAAACATTCACAGCACTTCTGGGTAGAAATTATGTGTATTGTTAGAAGTTGCTCCTCTTTCTCATCTACGGGTTTCAAAGCCTTCGGACCTTCTGTAGCCTTTGGTCCTTCTGTAGCCTTTGGTCCTTCTGTAGCCTTTGGTCCTTCTGTAGCCTTTGGTCCTTCTGTAGCCTTTGGTCCTTCTGTAGCCTTTGGTCCTTCTGTAGCCTTTAATTTTAACTGCCTGAATGTTTTTTATTTGTAGGCGCTGGTTTCTCAGACTACGGTGTTAGAGCCTTGAATGGTCTGGTGATGGATGATGGATCTTACATTGCCAACCCGATGTTTCCTCGACTCACTATGTGTGATTTTGCTGTGAGTAGATAGAACTTTGACAACATATTTGTTAAAATGTCAGTCCTACTAGGCCACATTTGGTATGGTTGTAAAGATCTCAGGCTGAAAAGCTATTAGAGCATATGGAATGATAAGCCTGTGAACCTAATTGCAGTAAAACTGCTGCAAAGTCTGTAAATTGGGATCATAGCAGGTCATAGTGTTTAATTGCTTCCCCCTGACCAATATGATCCATTATGATCTTTTCTAAAAACATTTCCACAATTTTCATTTTTTTCCTATCTTTATTTGCCCTATGGACTCACAATATTCGATTTACTAGGGTAACAATACACTTTTCTAATAGGAATGATCCTTTAATATCCAAGACAAAACCAACAAAACAAAGATACACAGTAAAACAATTAAGCGGCCTTAGGTCAATGAATAAAGTGTGGGTCCCCGTTACGGGAGGTCATGTATACGATGGTTGTGCCAAAAAGGGCATCCATCACAACTATAAAATGCAACGTGAGTTTTTTAGAAAAGTCAGGTGCCCTTAATCCTAGTACTCAAGGTTTGATGCATCATATTAACTAGTATTCATCCTAGAGGTGAGGCTATAAAGAACCTCCTGAACTGTTTGTGCAGCAAGCTGCCAAAACTGTAAATAGAACCTCATCGTCCATCAGCAAGTATACTTTGATCTTAGCCCATAGTGCGAGAAGCGTTAATCAGAAAAGCTCTAATCGATAGTAGCGTCTCCTCATATTTGGTATCCTTTCGCAGGTCTCCGTCTATCATCGTTATATTTTGTGTTGCCAGGTCAGAAGATTAGGTGGTAATATTCAAAGATATTCAGTACAATGTCTACTGTCGGTGAATCTGTTCAATGAGAAAGTGTTCCTCGTCTTATGGTGGTGGCTTTGGTTCCTCGCAATCATCAGTATTGTAGGTAAGACTTAATCAATATCGCTGAAGGAATTTAGGCTATGATTTTGACGCGTCCAAAAATTAAATATCCTCAGTATTGTGGGTAAGACCTTATAAATGTAGGTAATCAGTCTATAATATCGCTGAAGGAATTTGGGCTATAATCAACAAATGAAATATCACTCTACTGTTTTACAGGCAGGTATGAGTTTCAAAATTAGGCATAAATTATGAATTAGCTTATTTAGTCTAATAAATTATTTACAATTATAATAAAAAACAATTATAATAATAATTATAATTATTATAATATTATCATGATTATTATTATTAAAATAATTATAATAATGGTCTATATAATTATGATATATAATTGTAATTATCATAATATAAGCTTTCTTAGAATTTATAAATATAGCTCGTTAGCCTATTGGTAATCTGTTCTCTCAGTTTCTGACACTGTTTTGAGTAGCATCTAGCTACGACGATATCACTTAAGTTTAACAGAGAACAAACTCTGAAAGCGGTTGGGGGGAGATAATACTGCTTATACTCTTCAGTTTATCTTATTGAATCATGAGGAATTTTATTTTATTGTGCGAGAATGAAAACTTTTTATAGTCTAATTGTCGGATGATTAAATTCAACCCACTCCCTAATAGTCCCAAAGACCGAAGCATGTTATAGTCAAGCAATTACCAATGATCAAGTTGTGTCAGATTTGCCTGGTAAAAATATTCAGAATACTCTTCTTGGCATGAAGGGAAGGTAACTCCCACTCTCTGCATTATGATTTCACAATCTCCCGCCGCAAGTGATTGTTTCTTGTATTGCACATGTGGGATACTGTGACATCATAATGCAGAGAATGGTAGTCTTTAATTATCCGATATTGTATTGCATTCATATTCAGGCTCTCACAAGTCCAGTTTCTCCTGATTCCCATTTCTGTTTGATGGGGGTACTGCATCCACCCCCTATTGTAAGAAGTCCGGTACACAGGCCATTTTTTTCGGTAAAAAGCCAAGATAGTTGAAAGTAATAGACATGCATAATTTGTGTATATTTTGTGTTTATTTTTTGAATATTTTGTGTATACTTCCTGTATAATTCATGTAGATTTCCTGTAGATTTCCTGTAGATTTTGTGTAGATTTTGTGTATATTTCATGTATATTTCATATATATTTTGTATCCTTCACTGTTATAGGACTGCTGATCTGGCTCGTTCGTACACTAAGACCTAACAGCGCATTTGGGTTTTGCTCCAAATATCTCAGACTACTGAACGTAGTGAACATGAGCAGCCATTCAGACGAACAGGACGTCAGAACATTCGTTGGTGAGTCATTGATTTGATTCTTTATTTTCTACATCATTATTTGATACTAATTTGATAATTTTCTTTATTTAAATATTAGATGGTTAAATATTTATATAGTTTTTATATCATTTAATTTAATATTATTTATTTATAATTATAAATATTATTTCTCTTACTTCTCAATACTTCATTTTACATGAATTGAAATACATAGCAATAGATGTGACCTTTCACCTTTGACATCTGCATTATTGACCTCAGCATTTGCTACCTCATTTCTCATTTATTGTTCCAAAATATCAGTGATCAGACCATTTCTATCAACACATTTATTGGCCGTGAAATCGACAAGTTCTCTCAACGCTCATGAGATATAATTGTGTATATGAAAATGTTGGATTTAATAGAACAAATATAGTTATAAATAATTGCCATTAACTTTACTGGCGATAACTTGGATATAATATAAAACTAAATAGAATCATAATTTGAAATATTATTTATTTCATGCGTATACATATGATATAATAAACATATAAAATGATAAATAATAGCAAAACATAACATAATAATTATATGTGAAATAATGATAAAATAAATGATATAATAAAAATATTAAATAATAATAATATAATATAACATAATAATTATATTTAAAATAATGATAAAATAAATAATATTATAAATATAATTTATTCTACAGGAGATTACCTGGGTTTGGACGGAGTTTTCTGTATGAGACTTTTGGCTAAGAATACAGCAGACGTCACAGCCGCAGAGATCATCACTGAGCTCTTCAAGAAATGGAGAGTAGGTCGCGGAGATAAGAGCAGTCTGAGCGAGAGTAAACCTATGTTAGCAGAAGATAATGTGTGAGAAGATTGTTCTAGAAACACTATATGAGGCAACCTTATATATATTTCGCGTATAATTTGCGTATATTTGTTTCGTATATTTTACAAGTGACATCTAAATGTAAATTAGCTCTCCATTATACTAATACTTAAAATGTCATATCTTTTAAAGATGCCTTGCTCCCTCCTCTTATGCAAATTAAATCTGCAGTCTCTTGGGAAATTTCCTACCAGTTATCTGATTATTCTAAAAATTGCATTACTGGATACGTTAGAACAGACATGAGCCAACAGAAATGCTTCAACGACTTATTAATGGAATAACAGTAATGCGATGTAATACACTTATCACAACGATGTTCTATTATAGCCTTACCCTTTACAAATTGAATTAGCTTTACATGCAAAGTTTTTGTTTCTATGCAACCGAAAAAATGGTGATACCCTTTGTATATTGCTTTAGATTGAAGGTTTTTTTGAAATTTTATGATAGTAGCTACAATCCATGACGTACAGATTACTTTATCTAATAATGAACCACAAATAAATGATTTTAAATGGTCCACTTTGTTTGTACATATGCCGTCTGATATGTTTGGCTGTTGGGTGGGAAAAGGCCAGCCACCAGCCAATCGGAGTCAACACATTGGCTATCAGTCTGTTGGCTATACTCATGCCAATATGTTAAATTCGTCGTAAGGCTTGTCTTCTATTTTGACTAAGAATTGTTATATATTGATTGATATGGGCAGTGTACTTGCACAGGTATAACACAACTAGCACTTACAGGGTATTGAAATACATGCCAATAAAACCATCTTCACAGCATCAAGTTCATGATAATGCAAAGCCTAGGTGATCAGTGATAATAAAATTTAGGCAATAAACAAACTTCAAATACAAATAATTGTTTGATAGGACTGCGGCTCTAGGCAAGTAAATGTTGAAGCCGTCCACCTGATGGCCTCCAGATGAGTGAAGGCAGGAGAACATAATGATCAGAGGATCTTACCTCTAATCAGAGGAGGGGGAGGTATATACCCACCCTCTTCTGATAAAATTTACCCTAACTCTAATCAGGGAGTTCGGGAGCAGAGGAGTGCGGCGGACAGGATTCTTGTCCATCAGCCTGTGTCCGGACACAGTTGGGCAGAGATATTCTGGACGGGCAATTTTTGCTGGACCGGCTTGGACGGGCAGAAAAATTCTGGGCAGAAAGTTGTTCATGGACGGGCCATTGACGGACGGACAATTCATTGAGTTCAATCAGAAGTCGCTATCGTCTGGCTCGTAGTGATTTGACATTATTATTAGCATGGCGTGTCGTTGACATTATGTACGATATATATATAGGATTATGATAACCCAACACCGGCACTAACATTCATCAATATTTGTTGTATAAAACTGCCAGCCAGTAAGTTAGTATATGTATGATTGATTCTGAAATATGTATCATGACTTCAGATTCAAGTTACTATTCAATTTTTGACAGTTTTTGAAATATTATAAATCTATAATGCTACAAGATATGATGTTGTTACTTTTGAGCGAATTTCAGAGCAGTTAAAAATGTCAGCCATTACAATTGCAATCCAAGTAAAATTCACATTTCCTGTGGGTGAAGAGTTTTACCCAGCACATGCAATCTTTTAATTTAATCTGAACATAGATATTTTCAGAGATGCACTGTATGGATGGTATTTTATTATCAGCAGTCGAAACAGTAAACAATTGCCTTTAGTTGATGAAACATAATAGGATTAAGGTGGGTAATTGTATTTGGCTTGAAAGAATTAAGTCACTGGCAGACAGGAATGTGTGTTTTCTCAAAGCAAATTCTTCTGATCTCATTTGCAAACACATTCCTACATGTGGGTCACAGTGGAAGGATTTGTTACTGTTTACGCCTTCTTTATTTGTTTGGTTGCAAGTTCTTGGGGGAACCCCCAGCTTTCTTGTTAATCATTGAGGTAAGAAAAAAATTATACAATATTTGTAATCCCACCTGATGATTCTGTGTATTGTACTTTTTATTTGCACAACTAGAAAGTCAATTGCTGACAGCAGTCCACATTTATTGCATTACTCTAACAAGTATTATCCAACGTATGCTATAGATGGACTGGTGCAGGGCGCCTCACAATAATATCGCTACTTTGGTCCGCACAAGGAGATCAATATTTATTTTATATTAATATTATGTTTTATTATTATATTATATTAGGAAAGCAAAAAACGACCATCAAAGCAATCCCAAAGCATTAAACAAAAATATTATCCAGAGCACTCCGTGATCCATTTTTATTATCACATGGTCATATCGGAACTTAATAATATAACTAAACTAATCTAAATGTTTTATTGATTTCAAAGATCAAAAACCCAGGGTCTAGAGAATGTTGTTGTGCCCTCTGTCACAGATTAACAAAAAAAATAACTTTTTCGAACTAAAATCAACATAAATTGATTATTGACGCTATAATCTGCATTTTAGAATGTACCAGGTGGCACCAATGTATCGAAAGACAGTTCACGTTGATGATGGATCATACTAAGCTAGTGTTTATGGGGAAAGCATATTTGGTAATTAGGATGTATGCTTTCCAAATTGAGAGCCGGTTGTCTAGCTTGTTGTTGGGATGCCAGTTTTTCAGTGTCTATTAATGGTAATAAAACATCCATCAACTATTCCTTAGATTAATAGTAATTCTCAACTATAACACCATTGCAGGCTTTACCGGAGAGAGTAGAGACTGGGGCGTTGGAAAATAAACCGGGAGGCGCTAATGTGCGGAAGAGAATAGCCCTCTAATATTCCAGCTAACTATTCATTCATTGTCCCATGAACTTATAATTCATTGTTCTTTTGCAGTAATTAATGTCTGCTAAATACCAAATCCTAATTGGTGCAGGCCCCTGGTGTTTTTTTAGATCCAGATTGCCCAGATATTTATAGTCCTGATAATAAATGGTGCAGATTTGGTGTATGTGTTGGACAAATAGGTTGCCAGATATTACCCAGACTCAGATGGTTTAGGAAGATTAGCCAGCTATCTATTGATATTGGGAGCTAAAGAGTTCTCTGGCTTTGCTCAGGTGCCAATAAGTGTGAGAAACTGTGCTAAAGAAGTTGCCTGCACCAAGGAGTTGCCTGCACAGGGCAGATGATACACAAGAGAAAACCTGACATAAAACTCTATTTTGTTCCCTACCATCTCATTGGTCAATAAACAAACATATGGCCAATAGCATCCTAGGTGTCTAAAATAAGCAGACAGGTGTCGTCTGCAAAGTGGAGGGAAAGTTTCTTCTGGGTAAGTTGACATTTCTTCTGATGTATTTTTGGAATTTTTATGTCCAAAAGAAACTATTCTCTGACAGGCCAATATCATGCATGTGTAAAGCTAGCTAATTCAACATCCTAGATAGATTATTGAAAGCAACTGGCAGCTAGGGAGAAATAGCTCTCACTCATCAATTAAAAGAAGCTTTTCACTCACTCACAGTCACTGCTGCACTCTCTCTGTCTCTCTTATCTATCTATCTATCTATCTATCTATCTATCTATCTACTATGTCACTCTTCTCTACTCTAGCTAGTCTTCTCACTCCAATACTCACATTAAATTTTTAGTTAGTCCAATGATCACTCAGTCTCCAGTCACCAATGAAAAAGTCAAGCATTTGAATGATAGAATTGAACTGCATCTATAGGCTCTAGGTACTCACTGGCAGTAGGGTAGTAAACTTTGATTCCCTCTTCTCTTCTCCTCTGTTTCTTTGGTGCCTGTCTGTTGTCACTTGAGACTTATCTTCAAGGTCAGGGCAGCAACAGTTACAATGCTTTAAAGCTAGTCAGACCACCATGACTTGACAACTGTAATTAACTTACTTAGGCTTGTTAGGACAGGACAATCCGGGGGCCAATAACAGATGGAACTTAATGATCTGATCCCATTAAAACTGCCGTTAAAATTGTATAAATATTTTTTAGTGATGGCTGCAAACATGGATGTAGATTTGAGTCTTCACTTTACATCTGATCAGCTGAAGTGTATGAGCAGCTATGAGAGAACTAGAAACGAGAATCTCATCAGAAATCATGAATTTATGAAATCTATAGGTGAGTGATAGCAAACTGCATGTTTTTCTGTAATAGTCTTTTTATGGCTTTTTAGACCTTGGTCCAACTATACTTGAACTGTGGTTCAGATGGCTGTTAGGAAATCTAAGTTGTTATACAATAATTTAATGCCAAGCTGACTTAATAATTGCAAAATAGAAAATTTTGAATTCAATGAAATTCTCCACCTATCAGTGTATAATATGGTTGTTTTATTTCAGGTTTACCAGTGACAGAGCCCTCATTTCAAAAGAAGTCTTGTCAATCAGAAAAACCGGCAGCGTCTGGTGGTAAGAGGACCATCAAACTCGTTAAAACTAAAAATCAAACAAAGGATGAAGGCGTTCCAAAAATCACTCCAAAGAAGAGACCTGCCAGAGGTATAGTAAATTATATATACGGCATGTTGTCCATCTTTCTTTTTCAATGCTGTTTCATTTTTACACTCCATAAACTTTTGATCTAGCTGCTTTTGTTGAGAAGTATCCTGCCACACTGTCACTATTCATGAGACGGAGGAATAGGTCATTCTGAAAAACTCCTTTATGCTTGTGGACCCTGCTTACAAGGGCTAACTTCGAAATGATATTATTCTACCTACAATAGCTGGTTTTCGCTACATCTGAACAGATAACTCGTTTAGTTGATTTTTTACCAGCAATATACATACTCACATCATTTAAACTAGAAATTTTATATTTCCAATTGTAGAAAGAAAACAAGTCAAGAGGTTCCAGCCTCCACCAGTCAAACTTCAAATAGAGAAACAGATCGCTCAGCAATCAGTCAGTGCTAGTAAGGTGAGTACATGTATTTGCATAGTATTGTAACTAAAACTTCAATGATTCTTTTTCCTTGTCAGTAGACTGTAACCCACATGAGCCATGCAAGCTAACAAAGAAGTCATCACTGAACAATTTGCTTCCACACTTTCAGTTTGTGACATATTGACACTGATGAACTTTCTCTTAATTTGAATAATGACTCATAGTTTATGTTGCTCCTTTATCTCCTTGGTTGCAGTCAGCCCGAGACTACATCATTCTTATACAAAAAGGCTTTAAATTTAAATTTTTCATCGAAATCGTTACAATTACCCTGAGTGTGTAGAATGAATCATTACTTACTATCCATCAGAATGCTACAGGATTCAATGATAGTTTTGAGGAATTCGCTAACAGAGTACAGTTTGATGGAACCTTAGCTGATGATGATTACGATCCAAAAGACTTTGAGTGGTCCTCGGATGAGAAAGAGTCTGACAAAGAGAATTTCTCGGAAGAAGAGGCTAAACCTGCTAAGTCTAGGAAGGTTAAAGTAGCAGGTAATATAGAACATGAGATCTTATCTGATTATTATAAATTGTAGCGTTTAGGTGTCAGGTCAGGTGAATTGGCATGCATAAAAACATACAGTCAGTATTTGCTTGACAGCCCAAAGGAGTTATCTACAATCAGTCACTGAGAAGGCAACTCTAAATTTGTGTTATCTGTATTCAGTGATTGCTAAAATTCATGGAGTTAAAATTATCTTGATTATCTTAATATTATGGAGCTATAAGAACCAGCAACCTGTTCAAATGCTGCCGTTGAGAAGACAATTGCATTAGCCAAAGCTTTTTTGTCCATCTGAGAGGATTTGATAATTTATAACTCTGATGCATAAGAGAAAGCTGATACGTGATTCTGTATTACTAAGGTTACATTAAGTCTGGCATGCTTCTCTATAGCAGTATTTCTATAGTCGACTCGGATGGCAAAGTTGTCAACCATGACCCCTGATCTTCACAATCATGACCCATCCCACAATCAAGGGATGCCAATCGCTCACTTTCAATATCATATCTGCAGTCGAGTTCAACTCTTAGCCGATCCTGCCCGCCCAACTATGACAATTGATCAAAAAAGTTGTACCTAAAATAAAGCAAATACCTTGAATTACCCCTCTCAATATGAAAGGGCATAATGTTATAAAAACCAATCCGTTCCAAATACAGTAGGTACAAATCATTTTTGCGTGTTTTAGGTGTGAAGAAAGCAAAGCCCAGACGTTCACCAGTCAGATTTGCACATAATAATATAAAGATGCTGTTTGATCATAAGAAGATGTTACCTCGTAGGAAATGTGCTGCTTCTGTTCAGAGCTATAAAGAGGATGATGTCGAGACTGACGACTCATTTATTTGTAAGTTGTAATTTTACTAGCTAATTTGTAGTTTTGTAAGTTTGATGTACCAATGATCTCCTAAATACTGTAGCTAAGATGAACTGTAAATAGTTTGACGCCTTGTTTTTTAGTAGAGTTGTAAAACTGCAGCTGGAAAAAGTATTTTGACCTAGTTTAAGTACTCAGACAGCTCCACTGCGAGTTAGTGTCACTTACTCGCATTGCATCTGTCTGAGCACTTAGACTAATTTTGACCAAATCGAAAGCTGTCAGTCTATGTCAGAGACTCCTAAGTTGATGATTTTAATATGATAACAGCTAGTTGATATGTTATTCTTTCTCTACCCCAAATATATAAATATATACATATATATGTTTATGGTCTCTACAGTTCAAATGCTAGTCTCTAGATTACTCAGTTTCAAAAACTCGAGAGTACAGTGCTACCTTGTCTTAGGCAAAGAAAGGAAAGGAAAGCTAATGACCTTTGCCCAACATTAAATATCCTGATATTCAGCCAATCAGAATTCAAAGTTGCTTCAACAACCAAGCTGTGAGGAAAGCCTCATTAACCATGAGAAGCCAACTCATAAATACACAAACAATTTTAATCTAAAAAATCCATTTCTTACGAAATGGTAATTTTCTTACCATCTCTAGATTGTGAGGAGTGTCAGCTGGAGTATGTAGATAATTGTCTTATTCATCCTCTCATACCTCTGGGTGATTCTCAGGTAATGTGATATTATGTTGAACACACTGTTTACAACAAATGTGTTGTAATACTACTTCTGTAAAATTTGACAAATCATTGCCATGGTACTGCAAACCCAAATAGGTTTGTCAGACTTCTCGGCCTATTGGCTAAGATCAAAGTGTCACTGCCAATGGCCGATTAGTGCCAGTTCAGTTTTGGCAGCTTGCTGCACACTTATGATTAGGAGGTCCTCTATGGCCTCACCTCTAGGATGCATTCTAGTTTTCTAGAATGTATCACATTCCCAGTATGAGGATTAGGGCATCTTGCGTCCCTCTTTAGGGGCAGCCCAATCTTCTGTTTTTTAGCAAACAGCAAGTTTGTCAGATGGAAAATTGCTACAATATTGGGATGGGGATTTCGAATTTGTTTGTATGATAGTCGGCAGTTACAACTTTCTTAATTGAAAAATTGAAGAAATGTGGTGATTTCTGTTTGAGGATGTATTTAGTTTTTGTTGTAGATTTTCTACTCACTATCTATTTAAATATCACACAATATGTTGTAGGTTTTACTCGGGAAGGAAGACCGAGCTCGTAAAACCCTCCCTACAGGTCTTTCACTGTCTAAATCTAAGATAAAGGATGCAGGGAAGGGAGTTTGGACTGATATTAAGATTGCTCAGTTTACTAAATTTGGTCCGTATGAGGGAGTCAAACAACCTGTCAAGGATATAAAGCAGGACCAAGTATCTGGTTATGGCTGGCTGGTAAGTGCTATTCTTCTCCCTTTTCAACACAGTTCTAAATATGGAAATGAACGCAAAGGTGGAACCAGTCCCTGTGGAATGTTTTTTTTTGTATTTCTGCTGGTTGCAAGCAAAAAATTGAGACTGCCGAACCTATTTCGAGTATCCACAAAATGAATCTATAACTATAACGATGCAATGATCAATTTAGCAGTTTAACTGTTGGAAATACAATTTTGATCAACATAGAACAAACTCGGGACACGTCCAGGACATATCTATAAATGACACCATGGGAAATTGACTGCAGCAAAATTTGTAGTCGATTTGTCTTTGCATGTTGCAATCTATAGTGTATATTGTCACTAAATACTGAAACTGAATAATGAACAACTTTGCTTTGTGTTTTAAAGGTATCAGATAAGTCGGACCCATTCTACATAGATGGTCAGGATGAGAAACAGTCTAACTGGTTACGTTATGTAAACTGTGCCAGAACTAAACAAGAACAGAACTGTGAAGCGTTTCAATATCGAGGACAGATATACTACAAAGCTCTGAGAGAAATTGGGATAGGTGGGTGGTCTCATGAATGTTAGTAATGTCAATGATGATGTTTGGGCTTGCACTGTCATTTCCTTGTCATTTTTATCAGAATGTGACACTGTTGATCATATCAATTCTTGTTTTCAGGATGGTAGAGAAGAAATTGTCTTCACATACAAGAAGAGGACATAACTCAACCCATATAACTGGAATGAGCAGCAGCGAACAAACTCAGTTGTCCAACTAGCTTCTTCATCCATGTATAAGACTGTATTGATTCATTTCTTTTTACAGGACATGAGTTACTGGTGTGGTATGGAGATGATTATGCTGCTGATCTCGGTATCAGCAAAGATAACTTTTCGGCCTCTATTATACCAGGTATGTTTCATCCCAAATTTAGAAATGTGCACATATTATTGTATAGGATTCAGTTTGTCATACCGCTGCAAATAATCACTAGCATAAAACACAACTATTATTATTTCCAACTCACTGCTATTTTCCCTTATTACAGCAAAACCTAAAGAATCAATGGTTCCAGAAGACACTGTGTTCTATGACTGTGAGATCTGCAAGGCAAAGTTTGTCAATAAGTGGACTGCAAAGAGACACATGAGATGGCATAATCTGAAACAAGGTGAGTACAAGAAAATTTAGCAAAATTCAGTGTATTAGATAGATCATCTTATTCACAAGCATCATCAAAGTTTGCCGATAAGAATCTAGCCAGGTCAGTTCTTGTTATATACCTGTACAATTGAAGGACCGCCACTCCTCACCTACTTCTTCATATGTTTTAAAACAATCTTCAGTTGAGCAGTTATGCTACTCAAATCCTTTAGATTGGAACAGGGATCAGCAGTTTGGGAGATTGTGGTGCACTCATTGCCTGCAGGCTTGGTGGAAACTCAAACATTAATACAATGTATGATGGATTATAAATCAATGATGATAGTATACAGGCGGACACAAATGCTCAACAGGTCATAACAAAAAGAATTTGGTGTATTATTATTTTGAAATGATTCAATTTTATTCATAATATTTTTTCTGTAAAGCCTTTTGTTGCCAGATACTTGGGCAGCTTTGTGTAATCACGTTGTAAATATGTCAATTTTGTAAACTGAATTATCATCTTTCCAACATTACAGAAGACAAGGAGTCAAAGGCTGTAAAGCCAGCTGATCCACCTCGTCTAATCAAATGTGACAAATGTGACTTCAGATGTGTCTATCAGAAGGAGCTTATTAAACACAGCAAGTATCACAATGAGAAGTACAAGTATACATGTGAGATATGCGAGGCTAAGTTTACACGAGCTGCTCATCTACATACACACATTAGAACTCATACTGGTGAGAAGCCTTATGTATGTACTCAGTGTGAAGCTAGGTTTACACTAGATCAGACTCTACAGACACACATTAGAACTCATACTGGTGAGAAGCCTTATGCATGTACTCAGTGTGATGCTAGGTTTACAAAGTCTCATAATCTACAGACACACATTAGAACTCATACTGGTGAGAAGCCTTATGCATGTACTCAGTGTGATGCTAGGTTTACACAGCTTGCTCCTCTACAGACACACATGAGAACTCATACTGGTGAGAAGCCTTACGCATGTACTCAGTGTGATGCTAGGTTTACAATTTCTCAGAATCTAAAAACTCACATGAGAACTCATACTGGTGAGAAGCCTTACGCATGTATTCAGTGTGATGCTAGGTTTACACAGCCTGCTCATCTACAGTGTCACATGCGAACTCATACCGGTGAGAAGCCTTATGCATGTACTCAGTGCGATGCTAGGTTTACAAAGTCTCATAATCTACAGACACACATTAGAACTCATACTGGTGAGAAGCCTTATGCATGTACTCAGTGTGATGCTAGGTTTACAAAGTCTCATAATCTACAGACACACATTAGAACTCATACTGGTGAGAAGCCTTATGCATGTACTCAGTGTGATGCTAGGTTTACACAGCTTGCTCCTCTACAGACACACATGAGAACTCATACTGGTGAGAAGCCTTACGCATGTACTCAGTGTGATGCTAGGTTTACAATTTCTCAGAATCTAAAAACTCACATGAGAACTCATACTGGTGAGAAGCCTTACGCATGTACTCAGTGTGATGCTAGGTATACACAAGCTCCTCATCTACAAACACACATGAGGACTCACACTGGTGAGAAGCCATATGCATAAATACTCAGTGTGATGCTAGGTTTGCACTAGCTCAAAACCTACAGTCACACATCAGAACTCTCGCTGGTGAGAAGCCTCATGCATGTAGTCATTGCGATGCTAGGTTTGCAGACTCAAGTAATTTACACAAACACATTAGAAAATCTCACATAATGCAGGGATATTTTCTATCATACAATTATTATAGCGGCTCTGATTAGTAAGGTGAACAATTCTTTTTGGTAACTCTTTTTATTCAAATCGACGTTTCAACATGTTTCTACCATCACTGCTCTACACATGTGCTAGTTACATATCCAGATTCATTCTTCTGATCCAATTTCGTTCATTAATGATTGTTCTGACCCCCATAACAAGATATACTTGTTGCTCCAATTTCAATGCGCATCCTTGTGCTTGTTTGGATGGTAGGTTAAGGTTTTTTTAAATTTATAATTGACATTGTTTTTTCTTGTGAAAAATGTTAAGTTTATATATATTTTCATGCTTCGACGTTAAAAATTTATAAAAATAAAAGCTGACGCTATATCTCAGGCCTTGTATTTCAATATACCACCCTCATGTTGTGCATATCTACCATTGCACAATTTTCATGCACTGCATAATTTTCGTGCACTGCATAATTTTCATGCACTGCATAGTCAATGAAGATTAGATGTTACTCCATGGCATAAAAATAATAATAATAAAGAGATTAACTATGGCAATTTTTGTCTTCTCCAAGCGGATTTGTCTGCTTTTGAGACATGGTTAGACAATTCCAAAGTAAAATACTTGTTTTCACACTAGGTTTTTTCAGCAGGCTCCAGATAGTGAATTGAATTGCTAGCTAACTTTGACTGACTAAACCTTAATATTTTATAACATAGTCTCCCATCTCTTACTAACTAATTGCTACTCCTCTATCACAATTGAATACCATGCAAGGTTAAAAATCTACATCATGACTGTGGCACACAAAAATTCTAAAACGTAGCTATCCCTAACAGCAAGATAGCTGTGCATACAGGTGAAAGAACTCTCTGAATAGCACACATCTAGCCTGGGAAGGATGTACCCCCTCCCACTCTAGAGAGCCTGCACAAGCTAGCACAAATCCATGCATGATGTTCCTGTCACTGAACCACCGAAGCTTTGGCATTGTCTACAATATCTAAGGTATTTGAAAAGCTTCTGCTACAGTTTCTCAAACCATGTCTCACCGATAATACTCAGTTTGCATATCAGCAGCACCGCTCCACTGAAGATGCACTAGCATCCCTACTAGACATAGTCACAGAACATCTTGACAATAATGCTAAGAATCATGCGAGATGTCTATTTATAGACTTCTCAAGTGCATTCAATACTATCAGCCCTACCACACTCTGCAACCAGCTGCAAGAAACCAGTCTGAATCCCGCAATACTCAACCTTGTATATGACTTTATGACAAACCGCTCTCAGAAGGTTCTCACTGAACAGGGCCTCTCATCCGCACTAGCTACCTCTGTCGGAACTCCACAAGGTTGTGTTATCAGTCCCCTTCTTTTTTCAATATATGTACAGCATATGCCTAAGCCTAGCTCTGGTAACTTTCATCTGATTAAATATGCTGACGACACAGTATTGATTGAGCTTTTGTCGAGAAGTGATGTTTCATGTATGGGTAATGCTGCCCAAGATTTGGCTGGTTGGTGTCATGATAATGATCTATTTTTGAATGTGTCAAAGACAAAGGAGCTTGTATTGTGCAATTTTAGAGACAATCCTGTACATGATAGCTTAGTTATCAATGGTAATAATGTAGAGCAGGTTGACAGTTTTAAATACTTAGGCACTATTATTGACAAAAAGCTTAAGTTCCAAGAATATTCCATCGAAGTCATCAAGAAAGCCCGCAAGAGACTTTACATCATGAAGAAGCTGTATTCAATGCATATAGCTGTGCCTCTTAGAATGCAATGCTATACTACTTTTATTGAATGTATATTTTTGTACCACCTTAGCACTCTATATGGCCACTTATCCTCGTCATCTAGGAAATCGCTCAATAAAGTTATAAGCCTCGCAGGCTATCTAGGTAGCTGCAAGTTTGACACCATCGAGGCAATATACGAAAGAGTGATGAGAACAAGATGCCTCAGACTCGTAGCTACTGACCACGCTGACCCAGTATTTACATTCGATAAACTTCCGTCTGGTCGATACAGAGCAATCAAAACGAGGGTAAACATACGAACTGACTGTTTCCGATCCCTCTGTGTGCGGAAGTTAAATAGTATACTTTTTTAGCCAACTAGTGATAATTCTTACTGTTTATTTATTTTTTTTTCAATTTTTACAACCAACCAGACCAAAACTTTTTAATGTTTACACCATAACTTTTATTGCTCAGCGAAAACAAAATATTTCTCAAACATGAGACTGTAATAAACGATGAATGAATGAATTGCAGCAGATGCTTTGTCCTCAATCATTGCTGATGGTGGTCAACAGATGGTACTATTTATTTATTAAAATCCTAGTTCCACTGCAAACCTCTTTGAATCAACCTGTTGCGGAACATTATGTAATTGGATCATTTAAAAGCAGCAGCCTCACTCTTGACTATAAAGGATGTTTTATTCTTGTGTTACTTTATTTACTTTTTGAGAATGGGAATAAAAATATAAGAAAAAATACTAATACAAATTTACTTTGTACTCATTTAATTCAATTTGTTATAATTTCACAAATTTGAATTCTCCCAATGTGCCATCTCCTCTAAGTATAAATTATGTATATATCGCTGGATTTCCGAGACTCAAATTTGAATTGTTATAATCGATTGATATGTTACATTAAATATAAAAAGCTGTAGCAGACAAAATAAAGGGGATAGCGGCAGTGCAAAGATATGATGAATTAAAAAAGGACATCAAACCAAGGAATTGGTTGGAGTGATAGGGCAACAATTGAGAACATCTTACCACTTCCTAAAAAATGTTTATAAAAAAGTGTGTATGTGGCTATACTCCTGAAAGCACTCCCTGACCAGAAAAACCCACTTGATATATGGCCAAGATAGCAATGGTTACTGTTACATCTTATTGTTGTGGCAGCGAGTTATATGTACATTATAATAAAATAATATAATATAATAAAAAATGTTTACTCTTCAGGTCCCAATATGATGTAGTCTTCCTCAGTGCAGCATAACCAATTCTACAAACAAGATTTCAGCTGTAAGACCTTGATCAGCAGACAAGCCTGTATTTCTAGGGGAAGCAGGGAGACACTGCATCCCCTAAAATGCTGAGAACAGTGGCCTAAAAACACTATAAGTGAACACAACATATCAGAATCAGCTCCTCTGGGACTCTTATTTGCTAATTACATGCTTGAATTGCTTGGAGAGGAGCTAACAGCACCCCTACTGGTGATGCTTCCGACTAGTCTCAGACTTTTGCTTCCCCTACCATTTTTTTCTAAACTCTACGGCCCTGGCGGAGGCCTACCACAATTGCGCTGCATGTTTTCTGCTGCATTTTAAATTGAATTGAGGGATGAATAGCTTTCAAATTGGTGAAATCCGGTCCTAATTTATCTAAGAGAGATATTGAGACATGCTAATGGCTGTGAAGCTGTAAGGCTCAATAATTCAAGCGCTCTAGATTCAACTTAAGTTTGTAGTGTCAAAAATTAAATTCAGCACTGACCCAAAGATACCTATCAAAATTAAACTAAAGCGCACAAAAATCAGCTAAATTATATTCGTAACGATGAACGCACCTTAATAAGAGTACCGTGATTCTAACATGCTGTCTTCCCCGAACACAAGCTTAAAACGCATGACAGATCTTTCCTCTTCAGTGAAAACAGCGAAGTTATCCTGGTTTGAGCAAATACCGCCTTCATCGCTACAATAATCTAGCATCTCATGTGAGAAACTGGCCAAATGTTTACCTAAAAGAAAGAATATAACATGTTAGCAAAATGTAAGAAACATCTTTGAGGACAGAGAAATGACAAGTTATAAACTGAAAGTGGAGTTATTTTCACTCCTAGTTGGGATGAGAAGGTACTAAAAAGGTACTATTTTCATGATTGTGTATATTGTGTCATCTCAAATTTGAGTGAAAATTAGTTGAAACTTGGCCACAGGCCAATTAAGAAATTAGAGCAGTATTCTAAATTAGACTGAGAACTCTAGAATGAAACAAAGAACCTGATTCTGTCACACTCACACTCTTATTGACCATGTGGGATTGAAATGTGAGGACTGGCTTCTATGTATCATGAATTCGTTTGATAAATTGGCAGACCCTGTGAACTAGCTCAAGAGTGACAAGTTTATTACCCAGATCTGATAGTCAATTGCCTCAACTTGACCAATGACCTTCCTTGACCTAGAGGTAACTTGAATCAATCTTACAGATTTGCTCTGAGAAGCGAGACTACTTCACCATAGCAACAAGGCTACAAAGGGACACAATTGAGCTACAATGTAAGCTGGTTAATTCAAGCTTTAGAACTAAAAACTCCTGTAAATTCAGACAAGGAAAATTGGTCCCTTCAGCCGTATCTCTATGCATTCTAATGTCACTTAATTCAGACTCTGCTTAATTAGAACAAGTTATTGTGGTACCCAGAGGTTTGAATTAAGTGAACTGCACTATATTTATACGTTTTCTTTTGGAAGCTGACACTTTCCGAATGAGGGTGAGGTGACTTCTCAGTCTTGGAACTTAAGCATATCTGGTTTAGCTCCGCTGCTAAACTGTAAAGATAAACCACCACCAACCTGACAACCTGATCCAATTGCTTGCTCATGCTCAAAAGTAACTTTATCTGGTACCTGATGAACCCCGTATGCTCAGTCTAGCTGGTCCCTGATAAGGTTTGGAAAGGATCAGCATACCATCCTTCCATCGACACACTCCATCGATATTCTTCGTTTTGATTACTGTATCTTCTTGGAGACTTTCACCAGTCAGATGGACGAGTTGACAGCCACCTTTAGTGATCCAATAATTGTTCTCGGACATGACATGTGGATAGGCGCTTAGCATAGCTCCACGGAACATTGATTTGGTACGTTGGCGATAGTTTTGGATGGCATCATGGTCAGTAGTTATTGTTTTGATACCGGTTTCCATATTATAACAAAGAACATTGTTACCAAATGTCACCAGACAAACATCAGCTGAGACCGAAATCGCAGGAAGTAAATACCTAGTTATAGGGCAAATATACTCAAATTGTAATATCACAGTTTTGTCTGGTGTGCCCTTTGAAGCAGCTTCTAGGAAGTTTTGGATGCACAATACAAAATGAGCTGGTACTGTCGTAACTTTGTTTGTCTCAATGAGGTAAAGATCATCACCATACAGAGAAATTCCGGTAATCATATTATCATCCTTGGTCCTATAGACTTTAACCCATCCTTTCATATCAACTGTCTGAAGCAAAAGTCCTTTACCACAACAGCATATGATTCTACCGTCACTGGTCATAGAAATGCTCTCGGCAGACCAGCCTTCATCAAGGTCTACCACCGATTCAGATATGAACTGCACCCCTTCAACGCTCAGAGCATCATTCAAGTTCTGAAAAGCCAATAAAGTCCTGAGACTGGAAAACTATACAGAGAAGATATCATTCACTAAACCTATGTTCAATACAGGTTCAGTTACTGGCAGCAGCAGTCATTCCTAAATTAGGCATTGACACATCATACATCCTAGCCAGATACTTGCGAATTAGGAATATAATTACCAGAGGTCCACTGTGTGTTTCATTGGTTCAGGTAACCTTAGCCAATGTATTTTCTCTGATTGGTCATCGGATGGGTGGGTTGTCTCCCAACCATCAGCCAATAATAGCTGACATATTAGCTAATGTTGTGACTGTGTAGAGTGTAAAATGACCTACCTTGCAGGAATTTAAGTCGTCGGAAATTGACAGTTAATGTTGACCCACAACTCAGACTTTCCAACATGGATCTATTGTTCTCGACTATCTTTGTAACATGGCTGTCTCTCAAGAACTTCTCACATGTGGCCATCTTTGTTTCAAGTTGTTCTCTGGCACTTCTTAATTTCTCCATGTCTATCTCAGCCTTGACCTTTGCAGTCCGTTCAAAGCGTGCTATCCTCTCCTTAAAGTTCAGCTCCAGAGATTTGACAAGCGCAGTCTGAAAATATGTTGGGAAAATTAGTGCTGATCCTTGTTAAACTTCTTGATGCAATTGATTGATTTTTATATTTCATTCAGTGTCATGACTGGTAAAATCGAGCGCTCACATAAAAATGAAAAACTCATCATCAAAATGACTTAGTATATGTATATATGCTTTTGTTGGCAACCACAGTCATCTCATTGGAAATGTTTTGTACTCGGTAAGAAAGTTCTAAAAATAGGCCATGAAAAAATGAAAAATATGTAAGACATTTCTTCATCTAAAATGAGTGCCGTTTCAAAGGGAAACTGCTAAAATTTCTTTTACACAGTTAAAAAGTCATGCTCATGAGCTATCTTAGTAAAATCAACTTGACGTACTGCTTAAACGAGCCAGCATTATAACATAAAAGCTGATAGACCAATTTGTCAATTAAACGATGCTGAATGATGATACTATTCACTCACCAGCTCTTCAGCCTTTTTCTCGACCTGAATGGTCAGTGTTCTACAATCTTCCTCTATATCGTCTAGTTTTAGCCAGGCTTGCTTCTCCTCTACACAAAGCTCAGCTACTTTCTTTGAAAGTTGTTTTATGGCATCAGAGAACTTTGATTTTATCTGAGTCTCCACGTCCTTCAATGTCTTGAATACATGAGAGTTTTCCCGAGAGTTCTCCTCAGAGTTTTCCCAAGAGTTTTCCTCTGTACTGTTTTCTACAAACAGTATAGAGCATTTTAAAAGGCTACATAAATTCAAATGATATATAATATCAGGTGTGTAGCATTTCAAATGAAATACGCCCCATGATAGTCAACAGTTTGAAGGTAGTGATAGTAGATCAATCCTGAAATAATACTAAACGTTCCCCAATTTAGTGGGCACTAGATGGAAATATTCCCTCTAGACAAAATATTGTTTTCCACATGTGAATTAAAATGGGTGTTTTGGGCATTATCTTCTTGGCAACTGTTATCCAACACTCAGCCTTGATAACCACTTACCTTGACAATCATTCTCTGTTGGGCATTTGTGACACTTGATGACATAGCAGTTCTTACAGCACACAGTTAGAATATCATTGTGTTCCTTACAGAGAGGCTTCACATATAAGTCGGGTTTCTCACAGAACTTCTGCATCGATATGATCTTGTGCTTGTCCCCACCATCAAATATTTCATTATGCCACTGAAAATCAACAGTAAATGATAAGCATACATTAGCTCCGTACACTAAATAACATGTATGATTAGCATATAGGAGAGGAATACATCTCGGGTTGCTGGGGGCTTAAACAATCAATCTTGAAAGCTCCCCCAGTGGGAGTCAAACCCACAACTCCTGCGGTACTAATAGCCTGGGAGTGATTAGCAAGCGCGCTAACCGATTGCGCCATCTCACCATCCACTCATGATCGCATCAGCATATATACATATATAGCATGGTCACAATGAGAAACATGAACTTCCAACAATTTGTTTGAAACAAACAGTGCATGATATTGTGGGCCTAGCTTTGGCTTTGAATTGCTAGTCGCTCATGACTTAACGACAAGTTTTGAAATTATGGTATAATTAGTTTTGTAATAATACGGAGCATTTTCTTTGTACTTCGGAGTTGTCTTATGAATATCAATGAAAGGACAACTCTCATTATAACAAATTAATTTTCCATCTGTTTTCGACAATAAAATTTGACGGTTATCAGGGCTCTAAAACAACAATTTTGCGCACTATTTTCATCTCTGGGTACATATTTAGATTGAGCATTCACATAAACGCTTTCGAAATCTTGCAGTCTTGAAGCTGTTTCATTAAGATTAAGGCAGTTTTAAATGCAAATGCGAATAGTTTGACATGGTTGCTCTTGAACTTCAGCCATATCTGTTCCCAAATTTTCACCGATAAGGATTAAAATTCTGTCCGGTAGTGATATATTGGGGAACAAGACCTTGTGCACGTATCGATCTCTCCCAGCGAGAGTCGAGCAGAGAATCTCTTGGACCATTATGTATATTCAAATCCAGACACATACCCGTTCATGATGTGAGCAGAGCTTTTTATCGCAGTTGATACAGTAACAGACAGACAAGACCACTTCCTGTTTACATGCCGCACATCTCTGTTCTGATTGGTTAACAGAGTCTGTAGCTTCGGCGCTAAAAACATTCAGTTTTTGAAAATATTGATAACACAGAATCTACAACACAGCCATCTTGATATTTGAAATACAAACAATTGATTTATGGTAAATCCACCGAACAGCAGAAAAACAATAGAGTTCATATCAACTTCCTCTCACTGGCCGAGGTACGTTCTTTTCCCTTGAGGGTGGAGAGAGAGGAGAGGGACAAAACTTCCAAATAGGTAAGATGATAATGAGGCCAACTCCAGAAAGTATTGATCAATCTCACCGGGATATGTCTGAACAAAAAGCCTGGCAATGTTGTCATCATTAACCATTCATCATCAAAAAAGTATCATTTACTCTCAATACACCAGAATTACCCTACAGAGATATAAAGTATTTGCAGGAGCAAAACTTTGCTATATTGCACAGGCTTGGTATAGCTAAGTTTATGGCTAACAACATCGATGCTTTTTATGAGCTAGAACCCCAGCCAGTGAAAATTATGTGCTAATATCAAGTCATTCCAAAACTAGCTAATAGCTTATAGTTACTCCTATAGGGTACAACAACATCAATTGGAATAAATTCACAGGTAGCTTGTCTTGTTTTGTGAACACCAATATGAACGGATAGATCCCACTGATCACGTGATATACTATCGCAAGTATATCTCTAATCGATAGAGAGTGAATTAATTCACTTAGCATGAGTACCATCACAAGGATATTGGTGTGACGACCTGTGTTTGATTGTATTATTTAGGAGTGGGTATATGTTAGGTACTCGCACTAAATCGTTTCTAACGGTCAGAGATACACATGTTAATAGTGTAATCTCGATGTCAGTGTGTGGATAGATTGTAACATAACTATACCTGTTTATAATGGGGTTACTGAGTTTGACACGCTTAGCATCAGGTTCTGCGTCTGTAGATAAATCTGTTATCTGTACATCAGGTAAGGAATTCACCATGTCTACCTCATGTTCCACGCTAAGATCCACACAATAACCGTAGTTAAATGAGATAGGAACAGTTTGTTTGGTAGCAGAATGAAATTCTGTTGCCGTAACTTAATTAGCCTAATCCTACTCTTGCCATCAATGTAATAAAGGTAGTAAAACAAGTGGGTGACGCCAGGCAGGGGGGGGGGGCTCAGACTAGGGGAAAAAAGCACTGAAGTTGTCTTGTAGTTAATATGGTAGGACAAAAGTGTGAAATATTCTGTTAGTTTATTTTTATCTGTGAAAATGAGTGATTATATTGTGTTTGTTTTGAGCAGCACATTTACTCTCACAAGCAAATTGAATAAAAAGCTCTCCCTCAACCTAACTATGCAGAGCAAAGGATATTTGAGTATACCTTGACTTAATTGCATATAGATCTGATGCATACTGCTATAAACAAAGGAATATCCCCTTTGTTACGAAACATGATGAATATTCTTTAGGGATTGGCTACATGTAAACTATCAAAACTAATGATGTGTGCTTACCTGCAAATGGGACATTTAAAGAAAGTTGTGCATTGTGGCGTGATCTGGACATGTCCTTCCAAACAGGGTAGACAGGTTATATGGTTACATTTCAACTGTTTCGGTTTCTCAAGGTACTGAACCTCCTCCAGACAGAAAGGACATCGTAGTCTATCGAGACGCTCAGCCATTGTGCTCTGTAACAAAATCAGCGATCACAATCTCAAGCTGTTAAATTTCTCAATCAAATCCTGATCTTTGAACAACATAAATGTGATTGTCCAATAGCTCACTCGAGTTGTATGTGCAAAAATGCTGTAAAGGTTTAACAAACACTACATTATAACTCAAACACCAATGAAAAAGTACTGTTTGCATATTCACTGTATTTCCATGATTCAAACTGAGTCTTTTTTTGGGGTAGTACGAACCATGGAAATACCTCCCATGCACAGTTCGCTCTCAAAGGTTCAGTTCGCGCTGAGCTGTGCAAGCTACACCGAGCTAGCGTGGTCGAGGGGTTAACAACAATGACTTTGTCTAGAGTGGCCCTGGGGTCCCGGCAGATTTTTTTTTAAGTTTCAGCTCGATCCAAGGGAAAGGATGTATATTTCAAGGGCAAACCAAGAGGTGACAACTCAGCTCAATCTACACCGACCTCAGAATCAACATGGAAACAGGGAGGGTGGGAGGGTATATCCCACCCTCCCTGATGGAAACATGGTGATTGTGCTCAACATCCCACAACACGGGAGCCACTCTTATGTCTTTCTTAGACATGTGAGTAGTTTCATTTACGGAAAGCATCAGGGCAAGGTGTCAATTCCTAGACGACTCTTCGGCTTTCTGATACTATAAAAGCTCATTACGCAACTCATTCATTCAGACTCCAGTGTCACTAATTGGCTCTACAGCTTTTCAACCAACAGAGTATGAAGAACAATAGTGAATAGAAAATACCAAAGCCAATCATAACAAACACTGAAAATTCCCAGGGACGTTGCTTATCTGTTTTGTACTAAAAATGTTTAATCCCCAACCCTTGTACTCATTGGTCTATGGCAATGTTTGGCTCACCAACCCTGACCAGTGAAACATTGCCATAGGCCAATGAGTTGCAGTATGTATCTCTGCCTTAGGCCTGTTATTTATTGGTAAGCCATGGCCCTACCACTTATTCAACAGTTGAATTTTGAAAAGCCTTAAAATTGCCATCAGTATCATGAATACAATGGGCCCTATTTATGTTTATCAGTATCATGTGCTCAGGGGCCCATTGTGTTCTTAGAAGGGGATTATGAAGGGATTATTCTGATGCAGCTGTTTTCATGAGCAAATTTCTACATGATATAAGGTTCAGAGTTATTCATTTGAAACTGAAACATGTCAGCTTTCCTTCAGCGCCATGGCCTACCCCAAAACTGCCTCCGCACCAATATGGGACAGGCTCGAACAAACAGCCCCTGCCTCTGTTGTCTGCATGACTATGGTATTACATCCCATAGGTACACATCTCTCTTAATTTGTCGTTAATATGGTCACAAAAAATACCAAAATTACACACACAAAACAACCATTAGTAAATTATCAACTCCATCCATTGTTAACCAAAGGACACCTGGGGCCGATTACTTGCCAAGTTTCTTCCCAAATAGGGATGGTGAAGCAGTAAAAGTTGCCTGTATTATTTCTGTGGGAGGTTCCCATACCCAGGTTCAGTCACATGTCAATGTGCACTGTAATACAGTCATTGCATAAAAGTGACTAGGAAAGCAAAAATCAACCGCTGTTCATATCAAAGCTTTGCCATAGCAATGAACAAAAAAGTAATTTTTTTCACAGAAGGTCATTATTGAATGATGTAACCTTATTTGAAGTTCAAAAACCCAGGGTCCTGAAGGGTCTAGACTCTAGAGTATGTTATCGTTATGTTACGGATTAGCACTTAAAGGGCAGTCAAGGTTTCGCAGCATTGCATTAATGGTGTAGAGGATTTTGAGGGGGTTACCCTAAGGCGGCGATACCCGCCACTGCAACCACGCCCATTGCCTATTTCTACTGAGTACGCCGACTCTCTAAAGCGAGTACGCCGACTCTATCTGCCTGGAATATACCGAGTACGACGACTCTAACTGGGGGGGGGGGGTGACGAGTACGACGACTCTAACTCAGGGGGGGGGGGTGACGAGTACGACGACTCTAACTGAGGGGGGGTGACGAGTACGACGACTCTAACTGAGGGGGGAGTGACGAGTACGACGACTCTAACTGAGGGGGGGGTGACGAGTACGACGACTCTAACTGAGGGGGGGGTGACGAGTACGACGACTCTAACTGAGGGGGGGGGGGTAACAAGTAAGGCGACTCTATCTGGGCTGGGAATATAATTGACCTGACTTTGGGGCTGGCTTTGGGGGTGGGGGGGGGAATATGTGGACAAAGATAGTAGGCTTATTTATCTGGCAAGATTAATTTGGGAGGGAAGGGATATGGACAAACTATTAACATATTTATCAGGCAAAATAAATTGGGGAGGGAAGGGATATGGACAAACTATTAACATTTTTTATTGGGCAATATAAATTCGGGTAGGAAGGGATATAGATAATATGATTACTACTTATTTGTCGGGCGAGACAAAAGGAAGCAAATGGGCCAGGGGAAGAGGGTTGGACAATATAATCAATGGGAAGGGGAATAGATAAATAAATAACCAAATGGGACTGGAACTGGACTAGATTGAACTGGACTGGAACTGGACTGGCAATCAGGTCAATGGATGCAGTGGTGCAATGGGGGGTTTTCACTTGGCCTCTACCTACTACCCAAGGGAGGCTACAGTCTAACAACAGAGTACAAACAAGGCAACATCATGTCAAGGCAGGGAGGTCTGCCAGCAGGCAGAACTCAAGAAACTTACTTGAATAGGTTGTGTTCAGTAAGGCACTTTATTTGTTGCTGACTGGTTTAAAAATAAAAGGTCTTATTACCTCAGCTGCTGGATATTAACTGACTAGACTCAACTCATGTACAGTGATTAAAAGCATAATGTAATATGATACTGGCTGATGCAACAGCAGGAAACAGGGAACATTCTGGATGGGTGTGTAAGAGTTAAAATCAGTAATTAAAAGCATTATTATAATACTGGCTGATGAAATATTTTAGATGGATTGTTATAGTTAAATTCAGTTATTAAAAGCATATTATTATTAAAATTAGAAAAGTTATAAAAGTGATGAAAGGGGAAGACAACTCATGATTCATGAATTTATTTTTGAATGTTCAGCTGTGGAGGAAAATCCACCACACTCTCCCTTCTAACTTTTCTTATTTTCATCGTCTTTGTCTTGTATCTGTGGGTATTGTCCTTCTAACTGTCGTAAGGTGTCCTCTGCCATTTTACGCTATCGTTCTGTATGTACATAGAGCTGTCTGGGGGTCAGGGGGTACGGGCGGTATTGGGTTTTGGACAGGCAATCAGCAGTACGGGAAGTGGTAGGGGCTTTGGGAAGGTCTATGAATGGGACAGGGAAACTGGGGGTGAGCACATAGAGATAATTAGTGCCTAACAGGGGACAATAATGCTGATTTTAACTTGGCTTCTTGCAGCCAGGGTGGGTAACAGGGAGTATGGTAATGGAGTGTTGGTATATTTATATTCCGGCTAAACACATCAGTGTATTGGGACAGGATTTCAGCGTCGGGGATCTGTCTAGGGGGTCAGAGAGTACGGGCGGTATGGGGTTTTGGACAGGCAATCAGCAGTACGGGCGGTGGTAGGGGCTCTGGGAAGGGCTATGAATGGGACAGGGAAGTGGAGGCAAGCACATTGAGATAAATGGGGGCCTGACAGGTGACAATAATGCTGATTTTAACTTTGCCTCTTGCAGACAGGGTTTTTGTATATTTTCATTCCGGCAAAACGCATCTGCGAATTGGGACAGGATTTTAGGGTCTTGGAGCTAATCACTTGGGCTTTGACAAACTCCACGACCTCATTGTATAAGGGTTGGACAAGTGTGAGCTTGTGGGCAGTAGGGGATGTTGGAGTTAGACACCGCCTACATGTTTGGATCAGGCTGTTAGTGTCTTGGATCTTCACGCTTTGGCTTAGGCAAACTCCTTAGGCTTTATTGTATAAGGGCTGGACATGTGAGGGGATTGTGGGTAGCATGATGGACTGGAGTTGGACAACTCCTACTTGTTTTGTTCCAGGATGTGGTATAGGTAAGGTTTTAAGGTCAAGGACTGGACTGGACAAGGACTGGACAAGGACTGGGCAAGGACTGTACAAGGACTGGAACGGTGAAGGGTTGGGAGTGGCCAAATAATGGTAACGGTTTCATGAGTCAAATTATACATCTCACTAGACCTGGATATGTTGGGGGGGGGGGGGGGGGGGGGGTTTAGAGAATGACATTTCTGGTCTCAATTCCTACATTCATCAGACTGAAAATTTAGTGAATATCGGGGAGCTGTGAAGTCTCCCTTCCAGCATAAGCTCATCCTGTTTATGAAGCAAACTAGCCTGAGGGGTCTTACTTTATTCGGGGGGTTGGGCTTGGTCAATCAGGTTCTTAACATTTGGGGAGGGAGGGATGGCTGAATAGGGATAGTGGGGTTTTGCTGGATAGGGATAGTGGGGTGTGGCGGACTAGGGCAGCTTCTGTTGTAATTTTTGTGACAGGGGGTGGGCTTCCATTTTCCACTTCTTATTTATTCAATCTGGGCCTGTTGCGTTGTTTGACCAAAACTGACCGAGTCCAACTGAGATTTTATCACCAGTTGATCCTCTTCCAATTTCAGCAGCGCTCCCTTCCAGCATGGAGCGTAGTTATCAGAGAGAAGCTTGGTTGGCCATGGTACATGGGGCTTTGTACCAGTTACTTGGATACGGATTATCAATAAGTGGCTCACCCTGAAGGGCAACGAGTCTGTCGACGGCCTTGTCGACCCCTGCGACCTGTTGGCTCCCTCCCCCACCTTTAACACAGTTGCCATGTACCCTGTTTTGTTAGACTGCGCGTTTCCCCAGCAGATCCCACTGCTGCCACCATTGTAGAGGATTTTGAGGGGGTTACCCTAAGGCGGCGATACCCGCCACTGCAACCACGCCCATTGCCTATTTCTACTGAGTACGCCGACTCTCTAAAGCGAGTACGCCGACTCTATCTGCCTGGAATATACCGAGTACGACGACTCTAACTGGGGGGGGGGGGGGGTGACGAGTACGACGACTCTAACTCAGGGGGGGGGGGGTGACGAGTACGACGACTCTAACTGAGGGGGGGGTGACGAGTACGACGACTCTAACTGAGGGGGGAGTGACGAGTACGACGACTCTAACTGAGGGGGGGGTGACGAGTACGACGACTCTAACTGAGGGGGGGGGTGACGAGTACGACGACTCTAACTGAGGGGGGGGGGTAACAAGTAAGGCAACTCTATCTGGGCTGGGAATATAATTGACCTGACTTTGGGGCTGGCTTTGGGGGTGGGGGGGGGGAATATGTGGACAAAGATAGTAGGCTTATTTATCTGGCAAGATTAATTTGGGAGGGAAGGGATATGGACAAACTATTAACATATTTATCAGGCAAAATAAATTGGGGAGGGAAGGGATATGGACAAACTATTAACATTTTTTATTGGGCAATATAAATTCGGGTAGGAAGGGATATAGATAATATGATTACTACTTATTTGTCGGGCGAGACAAAAGGAAGCAAATGGGCCAGGGGAAGAGGGTTGGACAATATAATCAATGGGAAGGGGAATAGATAAATAAATAACCAAATGGGACTGGAACTGGACTAGATTGAACTGGACTGGAACTGGACTGGCAATCAGGTCAATGGATGCAGTGGTGCAATGGGGGGTTTTCACTTGGCCTCTACCTACTACCCAAGGGAGGCTACAGTCTAACAACAGAGTACAAACAAGGCAACATTATGTCAAGGCAGGGAGGTCTGCCAGCAGGCAGAACTCAAGAAACTTACTTGAATAGGTTGTGTTCAGTAAGGCACTTTATTTGTTGCTGACTGGTTTAAAAATAAAAGGTCTTATTACCTCAGCTGCTGGATATTAACTGACTAGACTCAACTCATGTACAGTGATTAAAAGCATAATGTAATATGATACTGGCTGATGCAACAGCAGGAAACAGGGAACATTCTGGATGGGTGTGTAAGAGTTAAAATCAGTAATTAAAAGCATTATTATAATACTGGCTGATGAAATATTTTAGATGGATTGTTATAGTTAAATTCAGTTATTAAAAGCATATTATTATTAAAATTAGAAAAGTTATAAAAGTGATGAAAGGGGAAGACAACTCATGATTCATGAATTTATTTTTGAATGTTCAGCTGTGGAGGAAAATCCACCACACTGGGTAGGAAATAATGTGCTGGGCAGCATTAGCTTTGTGCATTACGCGATGCAAAACTCAAAGTAGTTGCTGACTCTAAGCTGGGTAACACTTCAGTTTAGGGGTGGTTCCAAGACTTTGCTGTAATAATTATAGAGCACAGGCTAAATAATAACAGGAACAGGAAACTGCTATGTGGTATTCTCTTTTAGCTGAGTTTGAGTGCCTGATGGAAGAAATGTTTCACAAGAATTCTGGCTGAATAATCATCCGAATTATATTTTGTCTTTTTCCCCATGCAGAAGGTGCAATCTGCTATTAATCAATGGCCATCAATGAGAAGTTGTTTGAAACCTTGGTTGCCCTTTAAATGACTCTGACTATGCTACCTTTGTCCAATGCTGATTTTTGATCATTTCTAGTGTAAGTAGAGTACAACAATAAAAATATACATAATAACACAAATCTTCAACTCATGAGTGTGATAGCATCAATAATTTTTAAAAAAATGACGAATCCTTCTATGCTGGTATCCTTCTCATAGTCCAGTGTACATAATGACTTACATGCTCTAAAATTTTCAGTCTCTATTCTCTGGTTTTCAAAAGTCTATTTTTGTTATGATGTAGTGAAGTGAATGCTGGACATGATCCCACATTGTTATATACCCCTTTTCTCAATGATTCGATTTAATACCCACTGTGACATTGTGGGTACAAGGCACATTAGGTTTTCCCCATGACAGCCAATCAAACCCTGGGTAGAACACTTTAGTTATTGCCCTTCTTGATTGCTTAGGAGAGACAACTCCAATATACAGTCAAACAGAGTAAAATCAAGTCATATCAGATAGTTCGAAACAAATGTCATATCAGGATTCAGGGACTTTCTCCCTGGTCACAGCAAGGAGTAGGAGGCCTAACTCATTGGTCACATGTACCTGTAACTCCATTGTCAAAATTAATGCTGGGCTCATGATGAGAGCAAATAACTCCCTCCGGGGAGAGGGAGTTCATTGATGAGAGTATACGTAGCTTTTATTAAGAGGGAGTAACACCAATGAACTCCCTCTTCAGTTCATTTGGTAACACCACTACACTAACATATGCCGCACTTGCTGCAGTTGCTGTTTTCAAAACTCACTTATGGAGGCTGTGAAAAGGTGAATATGTACTAGCAGCTGTGCTTACAGGTAATACTTTCCCATTTAGCCAACACCCATATAGACATAATAAATTGAGCGATGTGGAGACAATTTGAGACCATCTTGACACACTTTGTCTACTGTGGCAGAGCATCAGCCCATGGCGGCAAAACCATACGCTTCACATGAAGATTCCATCACTCATACGATGCAAACATATAAGCCATGCATGTAACATACATTCATGTTTACTAGGCAGTCGGTAGGATGTGCTCCGTATAGTGATATATAACGTAAGTTATGAGTGGTTTAAGTTATATGATATAAGTTATTTGTGCTAAAAATACTGCAATATACAAAATAAAAGGGATATCTTTAGTAACTCTTGATATGCCATCTATCAATGAATTTTTATTTCCACTCGCTGATTCCCACTTAATAAAGTTTTAAATGATCGTAACCACCCTGTACCTAATAGTACTATCTTTAATGACGTCACTCGAACATCGTACATTGTACATTCAGCAATTTCAAACCAAAGCAATGGTGCACTGAGAAGAGAGTCGTCGTAGTTTTTTTTAATTTTTTTATGTCATACCGTGACAACAATTTTTATGTAAGCTAAAATATTTTTAGTTTCCTCTTTCCCAGAGCACCCAGTGATCCACATTTATTATCACATGGTTATATCGGATCTTATATCGGATTTTATCACAGGCGATATTTTTACTACGTTTCTATAACTTTTTATACAAAAAAAATCAAACAACAAAAAAACAACAAACTCAGCCTGAGACGGTCCCAAGCCCGGTTGCATGAATGAGGAGGGGTTGTTACAATTGTCATCAAACGTCAACGTAATTTCATATCTTTTGCAATTATACAAATGTCTTACATTACTCTGACAAATTAACTAATTCAACTACATTGATCTGAACAGCTATGCGTCTTTTCGGTGGGGTCTCTGATCGTATCAGTTCTAGTAATAAAACTAAACTATACTGAATACCTCAGAAAGAGGCATGATGTGAAATGAGAGAATGACGTTGACACCTGTGAATAAGTGTTATACCATGCTGTTACTGCAGGTCATAATATGCACTATGGGATGAGTGCAGGTTTCAATTTATTGAATGTTGGAGCTGAAAGTATGACAGATAGATATGTTCTAGTTTGTCGTCGTTCACATCGTAAAATAGTAATCTAAAAGTGGGTGCCAATAATGTTTTTGGTCTTAGAGACAAGCGGTGTCATTATCAAATTGTTGTCAAATCTGGGGACAACAAAACATGCCGCCTCTAATCCTATAATTTTGTTTGCCTGTCTATATTATTTTACTAATCTTTTCTGCTTAATATGTCATAAGACCCGCTCATATATTATTCATGGTGTTTGAATCAAGAATTAAGTGTTTTACTCCTTGTTTGAATAATACTGACACAATTTATCACATTGCAGAAAAGTATACATTGTTACACAGGCACATGGTGTCCTAACTAATCACCCTGGCTTCTTGTTTTGGCTGGACATGTAATATGATTCTTTGCTCAACACAGAATTTTAAACCACTCCAATTTAAGCATTATTTCAGTATTTTATTAAATTAAATCGTATCTTTACAAGTGCTGAAGGCAGCAAGAAAAAAGACTCTCCGAACAAATATTATAAAATTACTTATGGCAGCATGTTTTCTCATCAGCTTATCAAGGGTCCTATGCAAATTTGAGTTATATATAACCAATGGTAGACAAACATCCCAGCAGTTACCAAATATCTTCAACTCAGGTAAGTCGGGTTTGTAAGTTTTTATTCGAAAAAAACTTCCAGTTTTTTACCTTCAGTGAGGAGACAACTATCATACTATTATTTGAGTCTTGTCCAAGACTCCCCGGGTAAGCTGAGATATATACCTGAAATTTTTTAACTACTGTCTAATAAGAATAGTGATGATAATTGTGCAAATTATCAAACTTGACTATGAGTTGCGTTTAATTGATTTAGAAAGAGTTTTTCATGTTGCAAGAAAGACTGTTGAAATTTGTTGTTTTTTCATCTAAGAGAGCATTGCAATTGATGTTGGAGTCTTGCCTATTTTGAACGGCGTATCTAAGTAGCAATTTTTTTCAAGAACCACAGTGTGTTTTCGAGGGCAGGAAAAAAACATGAGTACTGGGTTATCACTGTATTTCTGATGTTTTCTCTTGTTCTCGATGATGAAGTCTCTATCGGGGTTACATCTTGTGTGAGCCCCAGCAACAGTTCATAAATGTCCAGACACTGCAGTCTCCTCCTTTGGACCTTATCACAGACCTTGTGACCTGTCGAAAGACATTAGCGCAAGACCGGTAGCTTACCGCAGACTGTCTGCCTGTTTTACCACCTCATATTAGGAATCATATTCTCAGTTAGATAGTAACAGAGTCTTCCGCTTATGTAAGCATCTAACATTGTCATACATCACATCACCCTCCCTAATCACAATAAACTGGATAAATGGGGCAGTCTAGTCTTCTTTAAGCGGGGTTGTCTCCTTTTGTGACATGGTCAAACAAATCAAAAAATTGAAAGTGGTTAAATATTTCCCTAAACACTAGCAAAGTAGCTGTGTTTTTGAGTAGAGTTGAGTATCCGCAGGGGATAAGTTCAAGCAGGTTCCAAATACAACAAATTTTGTGGCTAGCTTTAGCCCATCTAAACTCTCGCTAATAGTTAAAGCGTAGGCTACAAACTGGATGGCATGGGCCAAGGATCTGCATGATTAGTTCCATAAATTATTAATCCCTTACAGCAACTTACTTATGTGAAAGAAACCTCAGCATGGCAAAAATCTAGCCTTGACAACCATCCTGGTCTGAAAGGTTGCTACATGCTAAAAAAATTAGCCTGAGTCCTTCAATATGATATCAAATATGGGGAGGCGCTACTACAGATTTAAGTTTTGTATCCTGAAAATACACACAAAATACTCGTGCAGGGGACCAGCATTCCTACAGTTTACATCTGGAGATGGTTTAGTGGCCCAATCAACTGTTGATCGTTCCAGCCCGTAGCTCCCTCGGGTGTATCTATCTCCAAACCAATGTATGAAGCTGTAAATATGTAACTGTGAGAGAAATCACTTATCTCCCAGAATCCCTCAGGCTTTTAAGCCTGCTATTCTTCTCGGCTCAATAATTTCAACTGTAAGACTTTCCACTCGAGCGGAAGAGAGACAAACAAATAAAACTTGAATTCCAAAAGTTGGCGTCCGAGCTAAAATAGAAGTTCTGTTGACCCCAGATTACCGATATGTGACACTAATCTTGGGACAATAAAACGTGCCGCCTTTAACTCTGTTTGTCTGTCTATGTTTTTTTACCAATCCTTTCTGCTTAATATGTCATAAGACCCGCTCATATATTATTCATGGTGTTTGAATCAAGAATTAAGTTTTATACTCCTTGTTTGAATAATACTGACACAATTTATCACATTTCAAAAAAGCATACATTGTTACGCAGGCACATGGTGTCCTATTTTATCACACTGGCTTGTTTTGGCTAGACATGTAATATGATTCTTTACTTAACACAGAATTTTAAACCACTCCAATTAAAAATATCATTTCAATATTTTATTAAATTAAATCGTATCTTTACAAGTGCTGAAGGCAGCAAGAAAAAAGACTCTCCGAACAAATATTATAATATTACTTATGGCAGCATGTTTTCTCACCAGCTTATCGAGGGTCCTATGTACTTTTGAGTAATATATAGCCATGGTAGACAGACAAACATCCCAGCAGTTACAGAATACCTTCAATCAGGTAAGTTGGGTTTTTAAGTTTTTTTTCGACAAAAAACTTAGAAAAAATTCGTAAATTTTCAATAATCTCTTAAATTTGTAGCTGGATGATGCTTTTCCTTTAATTGTATAGCCACAAAAATCACTAAACACCAATATTTTTTTTCATCACAAAAATAACAAAGCCGATTGATCCCTTGATTTCAGCTGTTAACGTCTTGTATGAAATAAACCTTGAAATCGTCAGAGGTGCTTCTACAGCCAATAAAATGAGCTTAAGAACTGCCCAATTGGGCAAATAGAACTGAAGTTACGACTTAGCAAAATAAGGCCTCGCTGACGCTTGTGAGACTTGGGGAAGGTGCATTAGAATAAAAGAAGACGATCCAATTCCAAAATTATCAGTACTTACACTAAAATTTCAGATATTATACAGACGATAATAATGGTCATACAGAAGAGAGCATGGATATCTGTCTACGCGCTGTTTACTGTATGGCTTTTGAGGGTAAGTTGTACCTTCAGCAAGGAGACGACTTTCAATTATAATTTGTCCTTCGATCTGAATTTGAGATAACAAGACAAAATGGAGTCCTCTTCCCTATGGTGGTGGAAAGCGACCTGATATTGTTCACTATTATCTCTCCTACTAACAGTAAACAATTTTAAAAAAGATTTGATGTTGATTTGGTTGCAGTAATAACAGGATACGCTCATAATACTCAAATCTAATTACAAATTACATAACAATTTAGAAAGGTGAACTTCACATTTTGGTTATTTTCTTTTAGGGATTGAACACAGTGCCGCCCTAGATTGATGTATGCTCGTTTCTGTTCAATTGCTGCTGTGTTACCGGTGATAAATATCATTGCTGATGCTGATGCTGACATGTTCCCAGCATGCCACAGTTGTAATATATTATTTAGCAATCATATATTATTTTTACAGGAAGTTCTAGCCATTGTGATGCCTGATGGTACGCATTTCATAAAAGTGAACTACTGCATCCAGTCGAGCAGCTTGATAAAGTCACTGAAAGTAAAGAAACTATTTTCATGTGCTGTCGAATGCTCGTCAACAGCAGAGTGTAGAGCGTTCAGTTACTCGTCCTCAAACAAAACCTGCCAACTCAGCAGTGATGTCGGTACGGATGACTGCTGCGCTGATGTGGGAGATGTATATATCGCTCGTAAGTGCTTACTCCACAAGGCTGCAGTTTAGGAAAAATGGTAGGGGAAGCGAAAATCATAGAGAGTGTGAAATAACACCAGGTTAGGTATTGTGAGCTCCTTCTGAGTCCCTGGTCCCCAGCGTCCGAAGCGTTTCGATGATATAAATAGCAAATGGAAGTTCCAAATGAGCTGATTGTGACATGGAATATTTGATTATAGCATTTTAGGTCACTCTAGGAGAGGCAGAGCGTGCCTGCCTCCCCTTGAACTACTGGTTTTGCTCCACTCGCTTCAGACCAGAGCTTGATTCACCTTTGATTCTAGTCAACTTGTAGAGCAATCTAAGTAAATATTATTTTATGTCTAGTCATAGGGAGTTAACGTGATATATCGCTTTTTAAAACTTTTTAATATTGTATTGGTGATCATGTCTAATAGTTATTTTCACAGTTGAAACCTCCCAAATATTTGACGTTGAGTCGCAGTGACCTCTGGAAGTATATTTTAGGGCAAAAAGTCCCCTTTTTAAACTGAGCCCTCTAGCCTCTGTGCCTTGTTTTTTGAGATATTTGATTAGTTTATGCTTTCACCATATAGAGGAGGCATGGCACTGACTGCAGGAGTGAAATTTTAGTGAAACTTTACGATTTAAGGCCTCCTATCTTTGAGACTTGAAATTGATTTTTGCAATAGTAATAGGGCCATTTCTGACCCCTCATTACATGCGACCCCAATAATGCAGAAACTAAAATTTCCAATTTATTACACCATTTTGGTCTTGTACTGTCACTTTCATCAATAATCTTACCAGCTGACAGATCCTGGTTGTCACAACTGTATCAGATAAAAGCCCAAATTTCAATTAATTAGGTCAACATTTTCCAGCCAAAATTCAGAAAGATGTCAGTCAAATTTGTTGGCAGCATGATGAGCAGCAGGAGATTGTCTAGGTTTTGATGGAAGCAATTGTTGATTATGGTTTTACATCTTGAGATATTTGGATTTCTGTGGCTAAACCAGCTTTACTTGGTTCAAAACATGCACTCCTCTCCAGCCAAAAAGCTGAAAATATGTTACAGAACATGTTATACACATTAGCTTCCATTAAACTAGAGAGTATTTTGGTTTTGTTTTGTTTTGTCAGTGGCGTTTGATGACAAATTTAATGGTTGAGAAGTTTTGAGCATAAACATTTCACGTTCGATGCTAAACAATCACCCAAAAAAGGTGATCCATTGTTGTACACAATTTGCTTTGCATGTAACACTGCATAGATTTTCATCACGCTCTTGCATAACGTAATTTACTTATCAAGTTAAAAACATGCGGTGTAAAAAAGTTTGCAATATGAAACATAAGCCAGACTACTGGCAATGTGTCAGGGAAGGAATTTTTGAGTTGGGACAAGTAGTTCCTGAGAAACTGAACAGGCGATATATCACGTTAAATTGCAATTTGACTCATTAAAATTTCTATACCTCTTGAACGTTGCAATTTTCTAAAACCATTGTGTGGTTAAAATGCATTCACAAGAATCTTCCTATCATTTTTAGAAGATGTGATTTCTAATGGTTGCGATGACCTTGAAACAAGTGGAGTAACTGATATTATAATCAATTTATCCCACACTGTGACGGTAAGTGTCTGAGTTTGAAGCCTTCACCTTCACCTTCAGTGCAGCATTATATGCATCATTCAAGTCAGGGTTTCGCTGTGACTTATAGAGTGGACTTGCCTATTCCTCATCGGTAATTTCATTGTTTAGTAGTATTTCATTGGTCAACTGTAATATTACAACATCGAACATGGGAAGAAAACTCTCCAAAAATGTCAGAAAATTGTCAATATTGCTAAAGTTTGCCTAAGAATCATAAATATAAACTCACGGCATCATCTCATGACCATGTATAGTCATGTGCTCAGACGGCTGCAATGCGAGTTAGTGGCAGCCGAAATTGAGTGTTTCATAATGTAATGCCACTTACTTCATTTCAACCCTCTGAGCACTTAGAATAGACTGTGTAGGAAGAGACTTTACTCAATCTACTTGTACTAGTGTACGACCAATACTTGATTCTGCTCTTGCCTGACATGATATAGAGAAAACATCATCCAGGATGAAAATATTCATTAGATAAAATTTTTTTCCATACTTACCAAACTGAACTTCGCTGAGTACTAAGTCCACTAGTCATTCATGACTTTTAGTAGGCAAAAAGATAGATAATGTTTTTAAAAGAATTTCAAATTAAAAAAATTTAAACCTGTGAGTCCATAAAATCTTGGCCAGGTTTCAAGTTTTCAAGTTCGTGGGTTCGAATTCCACTGACTATACTGGAGTTTGGTAGAACCCCAGGTTTGCTCCGACATGCCTACAAACTGAGAGTAAATTGGGGCAGATATTGCCGCCTTTCCCTTAAGGCACCCCTATTCCACCCCCCATTCTTCGGGATGCGGTGAATGACAAAAACTTACGATTATACCAACAGATGTGATACGATGTCAAATTTTTCCACGCTTTGTTTTTTAGGTTTGGTGTGATCTGGATTCCCCAGGAGGACCTTGGATAGTCTTCTTAAATAGATTCGACGGCTCTGTTCAGTTTGACAGAGAATTTTCTGAGTACGAATCTGGATTTGGTGATGTGATGGGAGAGTATTGGCTAGGTAAGTGATAATATTACCTAGTATAGCCTTGTCATTTCAAATAAATAAAAATACCCTCACAAAAATGACAAAAATTGATTCCTCTCCACCTAGCCAGCAAGTGTTTTTAGGACCATAGACTTACTAATAAATCTGATCATTAAGTCTTTGTTAAGTCTATGGAAATATACATGCGACTGTAAAAATATATATATATTGTTTATGGTGGGGGGGGGGGTACCACCCACCCAGACAAAGTTTTCAAGAACGGCAAGGTGTTGGAACCCTTTGGGAGAGGTGGGGTCACTGAGATCATTGTATTTTCTAGGGCCTACTTTTATTCATAGTTGTGCTGTGCTATGTTGCTGGAGGGGGGGGGGGGTTCACGGAGACCTCAGTTTTGAAATTTACCTATACTCTTTGTGTTGAGGTCTCGAAGCTCTCTATTTGTTGACGAGGAATAAAGGGGCGGAGCTAAGAATAGATTTAGAAGCATATGAGGCACCTGCAGGGAAAGGAGTAACAGCCCACGCTTTATATCAAACATTCTGGATTGGTGACAGAACCTCAAGCTATACTCTGCAGGAACTCTCAGGCTATAGTGGTGAGATATATTGACACTGACATCAAGACAACACTATTAACATCTGTATCTCTAATCGTTAAAGTCAATTTAGTATGAGTACCTAACATGTACCTGCCTCAAATTAGTAAAATTGAACTCGGGGTGTTACATCAAATTCCTTGTGATGGTAACCATGCTCATGAATTAGTTCACTCTCTAACGATTGGCTATATACATGCAATAGCAGGTATATATATATATATATATATATATATATATACTTTTATTGTCAGCAACAATTCATTATTACTAATGTTTTCATGATATCACGTGAGCAGTGTAGGATATACTTAAAAAATAACAGACTTTCTCATATTAACTGAAGTTCAGAATTCGTTTGACACCAGGGGCCCTGTTTGACACCCCTCGATCCAAGGTTTCTGCGCACCTAGCACGCCTGTTGAGACTAGTAATATTGGGTGGAATGAAGTGGATAGTAACAAAGAATGCTAACTAGTGCTTCGAACTGTTAAGAAGAGAGTGGCGTCAGGATCTTACTGTCTCTGATTACTTTCTCCCATTCTAGAGTTATGAAATGTCGTAACAAGGTTAAGATAAATGTGGAAACCATTCACATCTTCATGATCATAGTTTTACCCTGTTTTTGAAGAGGACAACTCCCTTTTCTTGCCAGTTCAAAGCAGGAGTTTTTCAGGAGTCTTGGTATAATTTTGGTTTTATAAAATAAAGGTAATGCTGGAGATATGGAAGCCTACCAAAGCACACAAAGAGGCCAACAATTCACAACCAAGGACAATGACTTGGATCAGAAAATACACGGAAACTGTGCAGGTATGAGCTGAGCACTTTATTTAGTTCATAAACCAGGCTGTTTTAGGGGAGGCAGGGAGGCACTGCCTCCCATAGAAAGTTAAATACCGTGGCCTGAATTGAATAATATCATGTCAGAATCACCCCCTCGGTGAGAAGCTTACTGGTACTGATGCTTCTGACATGCCTCAGAATTTTGCCTCCCCTACCATTTTTTAAATTACAGCCCTGTAAACTCGGATGTCAATGATATGAGGATCATTTATCAGTATTTGGGAAAGTGCAAAATAATTCCAATGATATCTTCAGAGATAAAGACTGCATAGGTATGCTTGATTCTCTTGAACGAAGAGATAACTCAAAAAATCAGCGGCAGCCTGGATTAATTAAGGGTTGACATACCTTACCCTCCCTGCTGGAAACCAGGCTAGATATATTGAAATCTAGGCTAGATACAAGTGTTGTTTGAGCTCCCAGAATAACATTTGTTCCACGTTCACCATTTATGGGCAAGAAGGTATGACCAAATTCATGCAATAATCTGGAAAGCAAAAAACAAGTACTGTTCATATCAAAGCTTTGACATAGCAGGGTCTAGAAGCGTCTAGAGCATGGGTGGGCAACCTTTTCTTGAAGAAGGCCACATTTTACGCAGGCTCAACTCAAAAGGCCGCAGCATATCTTTCAGGGATAAAATTGGAACTGGAGTGACAATTTTAACGCTTCCTATTTTTTAAATACTAAACATATTTGTGCAAAGACTGCATTATGTTGCAAGAACTCAACAGAAATACTGGTTCATCTAATCTTCTGGAGTTTTGTGACGTCATTTTACCTCATGATTTGATTTTATGCGTGTCTGTATCTCTGTGTTTCATGTGTATGACAAAGGGCAGGGCGGGTGTGGGAGGGGTGCTGTAGTGCCATCCCAGGGGTTGAAGTATAAAAGGATCATGACGGGACTGTTGTGATGGAGAATAAAGTATTTTTGCGGAGCGAAAAAATTTTTGAGATTTTTCGCGCCCTGTCATAATTTTCATCTTACAGCGCCCACCCTCATGCAAGGGAGAATTCTTTTGCAAATGGTTGTGAAATGAAAGGCAATATTGAACATTTCAAGCATAATGCAGGAGCACTTGTAACAAAGAGACTTTTTGATACAAATCTGCCTTTCGTCCAAAATGACTGTTTTGCAAAAAATACTAATAACTATTATGGTAGAGAACTTTGTAATTTTAACATCCAAAGGTCACTGTTTTGTGCTATTTTTGAAAGAAACACCAGTGCTACAGTTATGATGATTTTGTGTAGAGTGGCTGGGGAAGTTTTGCTATTTGCATCGTACAGAATTGCCACTATTTTTGAAACATATTGTACAGGCGCTATACATACTTAGTTCTCCACATAACGAAAGAGGAATCAAAATTGATGCGTAATAACTTTTCTAGGCATGAGGCCACAATTAGGCCGCCAAATATTACCCATTAGGCCGCACTGGCAAAAAGGCCGCAGGTTGCCCACAGCTGCTCTAGACCCTTCTAGACCCTGGGTTTTCGCACTTCTGTAAACAAATTTGGTTTTTTGTTCATTGCTATGGTAAAGCTTTAACGTCAATGGTCATTGTTTTTGCTTTCTTAAACACTTTAAAGGGTCAGTCCTATTAGAAAAGTGGATATATTTGATATACCCCAGTAAATCAAATATTGTGAGTTCATAGGGCAAATTAAAATAACAAAAAAATGAAAATTGTGGAAAAAAGCAGTTAATTTTTTTTTTCAATTATTTAAGCAAGGATCATAATATAGTGGATCATAGTCAGGTCAGGGGGAGGCAATAAATCACTATCAGCCACAATGATCCCAATTTTCAGACTTTGCAGCAGTTTTACCAGAGACTATAGATATACTATACTATATACTATATCTATAGTCTCTGGTTTTACTGCAATTAGGTTCACAGACTGTTTTATCTCATATGCCCTAATGACTTTTCAGCCTGAACAAACATGGCCTAGTAGGACTGTCACTTGAACAATCATCCTTTCATAATAAATGATACATAAATTATTATCAACAAAAATAATTGCAGTTTTATATTTTAAATTTGACAGTATCGTTCAAAGGCGGGTGGTGGTTTGATAACTGCTATGGGGCCTGTCTGACCTGCGGACCATGGAGAGCGTTCCCAAATAACACAGGAGAGGCAATCGTCTACTATCCATTCACTGAGACAATAACAGCACTGAAGGCAGCGGAGATGAAACTGAAACTTCATTGAATCGGACTAACTTATTTATGCTTTCTCTTTCATGATATTCCTTTATTATATTATCCCTGAGGAGTTAGGTATACACAGAAGAAAAAGTTGGTTATTTGATACACATGCTTGAGATAGTTTGAAGTTTGTTTATTGCCTAAATTCTAATATCCATCCTGTGATAGGTTGATAGCATCGAAAAAAAATTAAATAAAAAGAGTCTGACTTTTACGTCAGCTAACATTTAACAACTCTTTTTACTTGACATAGACTCACACCCAAACTAGCAAAGATAAAGTGCTAGCTAACATTAAGTCGCCCACAAACAGCTAAACTAAACTAGAACTAACATTTGCTCCTCTTGGTTTGATTTTCAAATTTTTTAACCATTGACAAACACAAGTTAATAATCAGGAGCTTATTTATCATCTAATTATTTTGTTCTTCTTCTCCGATTAGATAAAAGCTTTTCCTCTCAGTTATTAGGTATTACATAAAATCAGACTTGTTCCATTTTACTAAAATTGATTAATAATAATCAACGTAAAATCCCATACACAGTTGCTACATCTCCAGCAGCTGACAAAAACTGCAAAAAATCTTTGTGGCAATATTTTTAGAATGTAAAGCTGTCCAGACTCTATAAGAACAATATTTTAAACAAGAGCTCTACGCATGATTTCGATTACTGACCCCATTTTTGAGCTGGACAAACTTCCATCCGGCAGGTCTAGAATCCCCAAACAGCAAGTGAACTGCCGGAAGTTCTGTTTTAGAACACTCTGTGCCAAGTTTTATAATGAGGCATTTTTTTAGATACATATACTTTTTATTTTTTAACAGTTTTTTAGAAACCATCTTTTATTTGTAAATCTGCAGAGCACATTTTACAACATGAATTTTATCTGCAAAGAAACATCAAACGCTAAACATACATACACAGCATTTACATTGATTATTAATAATCCCATTTTGCCATGTATAAACAAGATCACACCTCTGTCATAGTTATCTTGATCATGATGATAAGTTATGTTTAATTTTACTAATTTGATTTTCGCTTTACATATTCTTCTTGTGAAGACATTCTGATATGATATTCTCATTGAAATATATGGAATATAAATCAGTGGGTATACTGATCAATCCTACAAACAAGATATTTACTTTTCTACCTTCTTTTTTTTTCTTTTTTTTTAATACTTTATTTATTTTAATTTTTTAATACTTTATTACTTTAAAATACTTTAATACTTTTTACTTTATTTCTACCCACTTTTGCAGCAATTTCTTTGGCACGTGATGATATTTTCTACAAAGTAAAAAGTATATATATATATTTTGCCTGGTTTTTTACCTAAATATTCATAGACAAGGGATGTGTTCAGAGCATAATGGATGTCAAGTTTGAAATCTCCATGCTCCATTGCATCTGTTAACCAATCTGCAAGGCTATCAGAGAACCTTTCCTAAGTATACTTACGAATTGAGCTATCGTCTCACCTGCAGTCTGACGCATTTGCCTAAACACATGACGCATGAACCTTTTATCTGGTTTTACCAAAAAATGCGCGCTCGAGATTTGAATTGTGCCATCATAATCATCGGGCTGACATTTTTCAGTAACTTCCTCGATTGAATCGTTATGATTCTTAAGCACCTCCCGAACACGTGGTCCACCAGAGAACAACAACAATGCCTGGCATTGTCTCTTAAGCGATGTTTCCTTAGCGGAAGTTCCAGTGGGGTTGAACAAACCCTTACAATCAGCATAGCAATCGAACTCCTCGATCCATGCCAACCAAGCTGTAGCTACTACACTTGCCTCACCTTCTACCTCAAAATTACCTGGGCGTCCTATATCTAGACTCATCTTTTATGATCTGATATGCGCTATTCAGCGAAAATTTTCTAATGGATAAAGGTTTACAATTAGTACTACAAGTAATCAGAAATCAACTTATCTTATTCTGATAGTCTTTTCTGTCTCCGTCACTGTCATGGGCTTCTGTTCTTCGCTTAGTCTGTGTCTGTGTTTGGCTGCGCACCGTCTGTTTATGGATTTATCACCCTCTTTGGCATAGTCTCCTTCTCCACCTCAATCTTTTTTAGTTTTATCCTCGTCGCCAATGTTTATTTTGTGTTTTGTTGGTTGTATATAAATCAAGCTGTTTGATTTGTTGTTGGAGCATGTACATTTATTATGTGACCATTGTGTCAATGACTTATAAATGACTAATAACAACCATATATATACTGTATATCAACTGATTATAATTGTGATGCGCATGTCTATTTATACTATCGGCAGCATGCTAAATGAGCACGTGGCTTAAATAGTGGTCACAACACCATAGTCAGTGCTCAGGAGAGTTTTTTTCATTATTTATTACAGATTCAGATTGAGATAGATAGAACCAGAGGAATTCTCTCTGATAAAACTTATCATTGAGGTCTGTTGGATAAGTGTATTCTAACCATATCTTAACGGCCTCAAAGACAAAAATCAGGCCTTTGAGATGAGGCTAACTAGTGCGCAGACACAAGCGCAGGCAAGTCCAGCATGTCGTCGAATGGTCCCCCAAACCTGGTAGAAAAGTATGCATGTAATGAACAACAAAGCGCAGGTACGAAATGTAGCCCGCTCTATGCATAGAAAGATTTGAAGCATGCTAAGATGTCTAGCAAATTCTTGATACTTCTTTGTTACAGAACACAATGGCCAAACATCTGGATAGACTACGATGTCCTTTCTGACTGGAGGAGGTTCAGTACCTTGAGACACCGAAACAGGAAAAATGTAACCATATAACCTGTCTACCCTGTCTGGAAGGACATGTTAAGGTCATGACACAAGGCAAAACTTTCTTCAAATGTCCAATTTGCAGGTGAGCACACATTGTTAGTAGCCAGATCATAAAGAAGCGTAGGGAAAGTCTGTTTGTTATGGTTCTGTGATGTGAACATAAATTTGCAGGAACACAAATAAAAGTCTAATTTTATAATTGTTTCTATCACAGTAGGTGAGAGTTACGCCTTACCTTGAACATTTTCTTTCTTACAAGGAGAGGGAGACAATTTATTAGTATAGTGTTTTTGCTTGTGTTAGCCATGGCAGGCACTCTGAGATAGTTTAACTGTTGTTAAACACATGGTATTCTCATCTTTAAAGACCAATGTCATTTTTTATTCCAGCGAGCACCATGAGGTAGACACGCTGGATTCCCTGCCTGATGCACAGATATCAGATGTGTCTCCAGACGGGGAGCCTGGTGCCAAGCGTGTCAAACTCAACAACCCCAAAATAAACGGGTATGGATACATCATAAGTCTTGCATGCATAAGCCTGTCTTTTTGTCATTAATCAATGCACACACTATTCAAGAAGAGAATAGTGACAGAAGTACGCACTAGAGTCTAGACAATTTGCTATTATCCAACACATTTGATCTTCAACCATCAGAAACTGCACCAGACTAGCCAATATATAAGCTCTTAAATCAAGGTTAAACCAATTGCCTGCATTCCACTTGCTCCCTTCCGCTGACGTGACTGACCAGTGGATCAGAACAACTCCGATTGCAGGCGAATGGACAAAACTCTGTCCAGTGAGCTCCTATCTGACTATGCAATCACATTTGCTTCAAAATTTCCATTATGTTTCTGTATAAGGTGTAACAAACATATTTTCAGCACTGCAGATGCTGTTGACCAATCAGAACACAGATGTACGGCTTGTAAACAGGAAGTGGTCTTGTCTGTCTGTTACTGTATCAACTGTGATAAAACACTCTGCTCCCATTGTGGGGAATTTCAGTCTTTGACTGTTGTATATATTAAGCACTGAGGACACATTCTATTCATACATTCTAATCATACACATGTTTTGTCTGTTATAATAATCCTTTATTAATGCTACGACTGTAACTATTTTTAGCAAGCTTACACTCTTCCCTCTTACAACTTGACACTTCATGTTTGCTAGGGGACGACACTAAACGCACTGATTAATTTTACTGATTTATACATTAAATCTTTGTAACTCTGTTAGTTTTAGTTAGATAGTTAGTACACAATGAAATCATAGTATAGTTGATAAGCAACACATTTTTATGCCTGGCTGGTAGCCTTGATTTAAACAGACTTTTCGTCTGGCAGGTTGCCGTTAAGCCTTACGCGTTCATCAGAATAAGTTGGAGATCGGGAATAATTATGCCAAGCCCATGCTGGCTATCCTGACAAGATAGAATTTCCCGACACCATCATGAACAGGTATGTGTTTGAAATAAGCTTGAATAGAAAAAAGTTAACCTGCTGGCTGATAATTCCTTCAAATGTTTTTCCACTTTCATTCGCTGCTTGATGGAATTGCATAGATGCTGTTCAAAATATTTGGGATAACCAAGAAGGAAAAGAAGATTTGAGGGTAGTGATTGTGTGGCTTTAATTGCAACATGGGTTGTAAAAATGCCAACTGCAGCATTAAGGTACATTATAATAGAAGGGTAACATCTACTACAGCAAATTGGCAACCACTTCTTTCTCTTGGACTAAAAGTCACTATCCCTGCAGCACCAATAGCCTTGATGTGAATAGCAAACTCCTGACCATTAAGGTCATCTCTCATTCCAAAATAAAAGGAAAGGTTGATGGTGTCGATCAGTCGTCATATATTAGCTCATTTTTTATCAATTATTTACCTGCAAGGGTGTGGTCTTCAGTACATCAATAAAGGATTTGATGGAAGTGTGAAGAGTTGTCCCCTCATTGATGTTAAGAGGACAACTCTCAAGTATTACCGAAATGTAAATAATACTGATATTACACATTATAAACTAGTTGACTGATGCCGATTCAATAAACAGAGCTGTGTGTCGAGACAACTATACCTATCCATGATTTGTTGCTAACAAATTTGATGTCACACTATTGAATGTTAACAGGGAGATATATGATACCTAATTTATTGTATTATGTGATTCGATCTCAATAGGCTACACTCTCTTCTGCAGTCATCTCCAATTTTAGATTGCTCTGTTTTTTGTGTGTCTGATCGTATAGGGTTAGTACAGAACTGGTTCGAATTGAGTTTTCTGCTATTTTCAGTCACATAATGATCTATTCGATGGGCAAGATAAACACAAGATCATATCGATACAGAAGTATTCTGAGAAACCCGACCTATATGTGAAGCCTCTCTGTGAAGAGCATAATGAGATCATGGCTATGTGCTGAAAGAACTGCTATGTCATCAAATGTCCAAGCTGCCCCACACAGAATGATTGTCTAGGTAAGTGGGAAAAACCAGCAGGTGGGAAAAACCATCTGGTGGGAAAAACCATCTGGTGGGAAAAACCGTCAGGTGGGAAAAACCATCTGGTGGGAAAAACCATCTGAATTTCAGTGTTAGCAAACATTGAGTCAACCTCTAGCTAGCTTAAGTAAATTCCTTATTCCTCTAGGGTTCATCATTTGAAATTCTAATAGTGTGCCAGACTCCTAATAGGCACTAGCTCTGAGGGAAATACTCATGTTTTCAAAATACTGAGGACACTGAGACACAAATGAAATTAAAGCCCTTGCTTATTATACTATATATTTTATTTGTTTTTATTACATGCTTTTTTTTATATCCTTCCTTTTAGCAAAATAACAAAATGGAAAAATACAAATATTGTAGATATTTGCTCTGAGGAAAATGCTCATGTTTTCAAAACGCTGAAAGACACTGAGACAGAAATTAAATCCAAGTTCTCTGAGGCTATAAAAGAACTTTCAACAAAAGTAGCTGAGCTTTGTGTAGAGGAGAAGCGAGCCTGGCTAAAACTAGACGATATAGAGGAAGATTGTAGAACACTGACCATTCAGGTCGAGAAAAAGGCTGAAGAGCTGGTGAGTAAATAGTATCACCATGCAGCATCGTTTAATTGACAAATTGGTCTATCAGCTTTTATATTATAATGTAGGCTCGCTTTAGCAGTACGTCAAGTTGATTTTACTAAGATAGCTGATGAGCACTTTTTAACATACATTTTTTTCCATTTTTCATGGCCTATTTTTACAACCTTCAGACTGAGTGCCAAACATTTCCAATGAGATGACTTCGGTTGCCAATAAAAAGTATATATATATATACTTAGTCATTTTGATGATGAGCTTTTCATTCTACCAGTCATGACACTGAATGCAATAATATGATCAATCAGTCAATTGCATCGAGGATTTAACAAGGATCAGCACTAATTTTCCAACATATTTTCAGACGGCGCTCGTCAAATCTCTGGAACTGAACTTTAAGGAGAGGATAGTACGCTTTGAACGGACTGCAAAGGTCAAGGCTGAGATAGACATGGAGAAATTAAGAAGTGCCAGAGAAGAACTTGAAACAAAGATGGCCTCGTGTGAGAAGTTCTTGAGGGACAGCCATGTTACAAAGATAGTCGAGAACAATAGATCAATGTTGAGTATTTTGAGCTATAGCATGGAAGAAGCTGTCGGTTTCCCAGAGATGAAATATCTCAAAGGTAGGTCATCGTTACCCTTTACGTTACATTTCACTACACCACATGACACCATATACTCCACACGTCACATAACGACAATTATCTGATATTTTAAATAAAAAAAAACCAAAGTGACGCCAATGTAAATAAAGTAAAGTAATAAGTCATCCCTAACTATTGATAATATGGATTGATGTATTGGTGACAAAATAAACAGTATGGCTATTTGCGGAGAACGTATATAACTTTGTGTCAGTTATTGGATCTAGCTAAAAGTTTGGCAGCTTTAATGTTATGCATTGTCTGACGTCCAAGTAACAACTTTAAAAACTTAGGCAAGCCATGTGACAAAAGTTAACAAAGAGGTCGGCTGTAGCATTACTGAACTTTTGGACCAATCAAAGATGGGAATGTATTGAGTAACCATACATAAATTGCGATATGCTTGTTCAAGGTTAGATAATTTCCACTAATCCATGAATATATATCAGTGGCCCTACCTCAAGTTCGTTCTTCATATATCAACTCTACTTTTCTCAGATGTAACACTCGAATTGCTATTCAGTTGTTGGTCTCAGTTCACCATGTGATGAGTTTGATACACATTTTATCGCATAGCAAAAAAAATGCTAGCCAGATGTAATAACTCCAATCTTGTGCATTCGCAATGTATGACCTGTTTTGAATTTTCAGATGATATTGAGAAATTTGGAAATTTGAATTACACAATGAGTGTAGATGGCGTTCAGTTCATATCAGAATCCGTGATTGACCTCGATGGAGACTGGGAGGCGCTTAGCATTTCAATGACCAGTGATGGCAGAATCATTTGCTGCTGTGCTGATGGGCTGTTGCTTCAGACAGTTGATGTGAAAGGCTGGACTGAACTATATAGGACCAAGGGTGGTAATATCATTGTGGGAATATCTTTTTATGGTGATGACCTATACCTCATTGAAAGAAATGTAATCAAACCAGCTCATGTCGTTTCGTGCGTTGCAAACTTCCTGGAAGCTGTTTCAAAGGGCACACCAACCAAAACTGTGATATTTAAGTTTGCGTATGCTTGGTGGTCTAGAACTAGTTTTCCAACTAGTTATAGACCACCTGCTATTTCAGTCTCTGCTGAAATTTGTCTAGTGACTTTTGGCAACAGTGTCGTCTGTTATAATATAAGAACTGGTATCAAAACATTCACCAAAGACAAAGATGTCAGGCAATATGCCCACCCAAACATTATGTCCGCAGACAATTATTGGATCTCTAAAAACGGAAGGTATCTTGTTAAACAGAGTAATAAAAGATGAGGACATTGATGGAATATGTCGTTGGAAGGAGGGTTTGTTGGTTCTTTCCAGTCCTTATGAGGCACCAGCTACACTGAGGATACTGGAGCCTTCATGTACTAGATATAGTAAAAATTCAAATTAATAACCAGGTCAAGGTCATTGTTCAAGGTTGCACAGGCTTCACAGGTTTGGACTATTTTTAAAACATGATTCCGAAGCCTTCACTTATAAGACCTTGCTAACTGGCATCCGACATAGAATAAACGCCTCAAACAGGCTTGCTAATTTTTCAATTTTTCTGACAGCTGTTTACACTGCAGTGATATGGAATTATTTTCTATGATGGCGCGACATCAAGGTGAGGACTGGTTATGTTACATTGTGTCCATGTTGTTTACCTTGTTATATTCTTTGTTTTAGGTTAAGTTAAGTCCAGTTTCTCACATGAGATGCTAGATTATTGTAGCGATGAAGGTGGTATTTGCTCAAACCAGGATAACTTTGCTGTTTTCGGTGCTGAACAGAAATCAGTCTTGCGGTTCAAACTTGTATTTGGGAAACGCAGCATGTTGGAAACGGAGTAATAGCATTACTCTGGTCTGAAGGTGCCTTCATTATTACTTATATCATTAAGCTGCTCTGCTTCATCATGATAGCTATTGTTAGGTCAGCACAGAATCGTGTTCAGATACGCTGCATTCCATCGCCACAACCGTCAGACATTAGGAACCAACAGAATATCTATGGTGCTGGCGTGGTTTAATAAGCACTTCCAATGACTTCTTTCCCTAGATGAGTAACAAACAGGATAAAAAAGCTAAATCTATACCCCTATACTTCTATTACCTATTTTATAGCATTGACTATGCTGACACCGAGTCTAACACTGTCATGTCATCCCATTCATATTCTAATGATAATCAAAGTTAACATATACGTTTCAAGCTTTTACCATAGACTTAACGATATTAATTCTATGGCTTTTACTGTCTGGGAATGATTGCAGGCACTTAGCCACAACAGCATTTTTTTACCAATATTATCTCATAGTAAAATATAGTTTGAATTTTCAATTTTCATCGTTGTTCTCCCTTTTATTATAGCTGTTACACATTTATCATAGATGTTTGGCATTGGTACTTGAACAAACACCAATTAATGGTAGACATGGTTTTCATTTGGCCATTTTCCTAGCATCTGTGTCTGAACATGGAGTTGGGGACTCCCTGATCTGAACAGGGAGGGTGATCTCAACGTGTCAATACTCTGACGATACCATACATCAGAGTTGTCTTTCCAACTGATCAAGAACAAAATAAATAGTTTTTTGATTGGCTCTCATGGGAAAACTCATTGTGTCTCTTACCCACAATGTGACAGCGGGTATTAAATTGAATCATCAAGGTAACGGATATATAACACTGTCTGGTCATGTCCTACCTCTAATATCAAAATAAACATCCCATCCACCTATCTGAAGAGAAGAAATATCCCTCTACTACCTTTGAGGATATCGAAAACTTAGGAACGTAACACTAAAATTGGCGAAGTTTGGCTTCCAGTGCGTGAAGGTGAGCTGGTGAGCTTGTCTTACTATAGCTTCTCTTATAACAATACAAGGTGAGTGAATATTCTAATCGACTCGGATGTTATACATAGGCTAGGACCCTAGGAGTAGGTAGGTAGGTAGGTACTCTCATTCTCTCTGGACTGGTAGTGATGATTGGTATGGGGCTATGGTATGCTAAGCTAAGATAGGCCTCTATTTCACCCTCTTACTCCTTGCGTATCTGCATAATATATACACACTTGTAGAAGTGGATGCATTTTTCTGGTTTGGTAATTTGGTTGCTCTCTGAATTTGTAGGTTTGCTGACAGGGAGAAAGAAACCAGGTGAGGAGGCACTCCAACCAATGAACTCCCTCTCATTGCCTTCATTGCTCCAACTATAGGGTGAATCCTTTGAGACAAAATCGGGAATCGAACCCAGGATATTTCTCGTGATAGCAAGTTAAAGATCTTTCCTTGTTATTAGTTTATTATATTTTAGCTTTTTTATGTATTGACTAGATTGCTTGTGAAAGGCTCAAGACTGCTGCTGATCACAATACTTCTTTGTTACAGAACACAATGGCTGAAAATCTAGATAGACTGCGATGTCCCTTCTGTTTGGAGGAGGTTCAGTACCTTGAGAAACCGAAACAGTTAAAATGTAACCATATAATCTGTCTATCCTGTCTGGAGGGACATGTCAAGGTCGATTCATCCGGCAAGAATTCCTTTAGATGTTCAATTTGCAGGTAGGCACAATCGTTAGTAGCTAGATCATCAAGCAGCACAGTGACATGTCAACTAATGTAAGAAATTTCCCATGTCATGTCCTCACAGTAGACGAAAAAGCTACGCACAACCTCGAAAAGTCCATTTCCTCACACACGGAGATGATTTGTATGGTTTGTCACTTTGCTTGTGTTGGCCAATCAGTTACTCTTGCAATAAAAACAGCCAAAATCACAATCTTATCACTCACTCATTGACCGATGACCCATTGAGCGATTTGGAAATTAACTTGTCTAATTGAAAGAGCAAGTGGGTGATAATCTTCAACGATGTTATGATAATTTGCTTTAGTAAAACATCACTCATTCTAGTTGTGGAATACTTTTGTGATTTAACATGACCTCATCTGTATAAGTCATCTTTATAATCTATATAACTGTAATGCTTTAATTGTAGTGAGGATTACAAGGTAGACACATTGGATTCCTTGCCTAATGCACAGAAAGCAGATGTATCTCCAGACGGGGAGCCTGATGCTAAGCGTGTCAAACTCAATAACCCCGAAATAAACGGGTACGGATAAATCCTAATCCATGCATGCATTAGCCTGTCCTTTTGTCCTCACTCGACCCACACTCTCAAAGGGAGTGATAATGACATTCATATGAACCATAACGCTGTTTTTGTACAAGGCATTTGTGCTTGAGCCATCGAAAAATTGTATGCGTGCCACTGACCAGTTACTGAGTCAGCTCGCAACTGCATAGCCAATAAAGTTGACTACAACCATCATGTTTTTTACTGAATTAATTGAATAATGGGTGAGAAATATATTTTCAGCACTGAGGCTGCACATTCTGTGGACCAATCAGAGCACAGATGTGTGGCCTGCACACAGGAAGTAGTCTTGTCTGTCTGTTACTGTATCAGCTGTGATAAAAAACTCTGCTCTCATCATGAACAGGTTTGTGTCTGAATAAGGCTTTCAAGAAAATTCACACAGTAGGAAATTTGGATTGTAGGGAGTAAAAAGTTTGTTGGTGGAATTAATCTCCAATGCTCAAAATTCACTGCTTGGTAATAATACACTTCCTTTTTTATTTTAGCTCCCAAGCTAGCTAAATCAAGTCAACTGTAACCATCTGAACTAAAAACATGCAGTTGTTGCATTGATGAGATTTGCCTTCTCATTGATGTTTAGAAGACAACTCTAATGTGAAAAGATAAATGCTGATTGTGAATAATATAGCTTGTTTTTAAAAGCAGGTAAAAGGTGATAGATAATGAGCATTATAACTCAATATTTTATGGGTAAATGTCCCTGGCCTGTGTGTTTGAAATGTGCAAGTGTAGGACCACTCTAAAGTTTTCCGCTATTTTCAGTCGCATAATGAAATATTTAATGGCGGGGATAAGCACAAGATTATATCGATGCAGAAGTTCTCTGAGAAACCCGACTTATATGTTAAGCCTCTCTGTAAGGAACACAATGAGATTCTAGCTGTTTGCTGTAAGAACTGCTACGCTATCAAGTGTCCAAGTTGCCCAACAGAGAATGATTGCCAAGGTAAGTGGGTATTACTAGGCCAGAAGCAGCTATAGCATAAGTTGTTATGGCACGGACAATATTTGTTGGCGGGATACTGATCACGTTTTATACTTCATTGGTGTATGTTCTGTAAAATTCACCGGGTGTACCCAGTTGTAATGGTCATATTTAGAAATTAAAAGGTGTTTTGTTTTGGCATCATATGTGTGGGGAAATAACTCCTAATTCTGTGTTATCTCACCAATCTAATCATCAGGGAATTCCAGGTTGAAATTGCATTGTGGGATTTTGTTGACATGGCAATTAATTCACCAAGTAAACTTGGAGAGAAGGCTGCTTGTATCAGACCAGCACAAATTGAAAAATTTCAATTGAATTATGTCAAACTTCTTATGGGACTAGTATCAAAGATTATAAATACTTGATGGCAGGATACTTGATGCTAGTATGATATTGTATGGTCTTAAGACCGCTGTCTTGGGGCAATTACAAACAACATTTCTGACGTTTCAATTGCCTCTTATGTCACTTTTTGGCTGGATATCTTTTGCATAACACATGAGCAAAGAGTTCAATGAGTGCCTCACTTTTCAGAAAGAAACCAAACTGTCAGAGTATGAAAAACTTAGATATGCCAGCTTCGCATACTTTCCTAACATGCTAATGACATGATATGGGGATATGCGGTAGCGCTGTCTCTCATCAACCATCTCATGCAATGATAAAACATATACAATGTAGAACCCAGTACTATAGTCTTGACTTGTGCCAACTGCATCAAACTCTTGACTTCCCACTGATCACATATCGATAGTGTGAATATTTGGGATATGCAGTAGTGCTGCGGCTGACCTCTTCAACTGGGTACACACTTTTTTCCTACATCAAATTTGTCTCACGCTATCATGTTTTGAGCAGTCTTATGTCTAGGCTGCTTTTTGTCTTGTTCTCGTTGAGATGTAGTGCTGTTGCTGACCACCTTTTAAAATGATGTGATATAATATCTTGTTAAAATCATACATATAGTCGTGTTTCCTGCTGACCATATTAATCACTTGACATTTCACTTACCTAGCCGATTGTGAAGAAAATTGCAGGGATGCTGCCGCTGACATGATTGCTACAACCGGGTACACTCTCAGTTTTGGATTCAGCACGTTGTTCTACCCTAGATATACCCTTGTTTTAAACTCGTAACATTTCACTTATTATTAGCGATTTTGAGAAAAATTGCAATATGCTGCCGCGCTGCCGATCTTCTGCTGACATGATTGCTACGACTGGGTACACTAGACCAAGTTTGGTCCATTTGCCGGCATTCCGAGCTGTGGCTCCCGATCCACTGGTCACGCCGCGGCGTGACCAGTGGATTGGGAGCAACAGGCATGAAGGCAATTGGATAAAACTTGTTCTAGGTTACACCCTAATTCTTTATATTCAGCATGTTGTTATACCCCTGAAACACCTTATATTCAAACTCTTAATATTTCGCTCATTAAAAGCAATTTTTAGAAGAAATGAGGATATGCTGCCGCGCTGCCGCTGACATGATCGCTACAACTGCGTACAACCTTAAGTTTGGATTCACCACGTTGTTCCACCCTAGAAACACCTTTTTTTTTAATTCTTAACATTTCACTTATTATATGCAATTGTGAGAAATATTGCAGATATGCTGACGCAGGACAGCATCATACTAACCTCATAAAGATCTGACATTATACTTACTGAAAATTTTAACTTTGTCCTAATCTAACACGAGCAGACTTCTGCAAGTTTACTTGGTCAATAAATTGGCAAGTCAACAAAATTCCCACAATGCAGTTTCAACCTGGAATTCCCCGAAGATTAGATTAGTAAGATTACACCGAATAGGAGTTATGTCCCCACACATATAATGCAAAAACAAAACACCTTTTAATTTCTAAATATGACCACTACAACTGGGTACAACCGGTGAATTTTACAGAAGAAACATCAATGAAGTATAATATGCGATCAGTTTCCTGCCATCAAAAATTGTCTGTGCCATTATTTTATAGAGCAGTTAGAGCTAGGCTGCTTCTGGGCTATACCGTCTTTTGTCTCGTAAAAATCTCAGGACAGTCTGGATATCAATTAATAAAGGTTAAAAGCATTTGAAACTAAGAAATTATGCAAAAGTCTATGTAGATACTAGTTACAACTACTCCTCTAAGGTTAATCATTTGAAATTCCGATATTTTGCCATACTCCTAACAGGGAGAATGCTGCTGCTCCTACTAGGCACTAGTTCTGAAGTAAGCTCAAACTAGCTAACAATAAATCATCAAGAGTATATTATATGAAATTCTGATATTGTGCCCTACTTTTTGTAGATACTAGATCGATGACTTTTCTTGTGCCAGCTAACATTAAAGTGACAGTCCTACTAGGCCATGTTTGGTATGGTTTGAAAGATCTCAGGCTGAAAAGTCATTGGGGCATATGAAATAAAACAGCCTGTGATCCTAGTTGCAGTAAAACTGCTGCAAAGTCTGAAAATTGAGATCATAGTGGATCATAGTGATTAATTGCCTCCCCCTGACCACTATGATCCACTATGATCTTTGCTAAAATATTTAAAAAAAATTAAAATGCTATTTTCCACAATTTTAATTTTTTTATTATTTTTATTTGCCCTATGAACCCACAATATTTGATTTACTGGGTTTATATATCCACTTTTCTAATAGGACTGTCACTTTAAGTCAACCTGAAACTAGCTAAAGTAAAATCTAGCCAACAATTATACCTCTAGGGTTCATCATTTGAAATTCTGATATTGTGCCCTACTTTTGTAGATACTAACTCTGAGGGAAATACTCATGTTTTCAAAACGCTCAAGGACACTGAGACACAAATAAAATCAAAGTTCTCTGAGGCTATAAAAGAACTTTCAACGAAAGTAGCTGAGCTCTGTGTCGAGGAAAAACGAGCCTGGCTCAAACTGGACGATATAGAGGAAGATTGTAGGGCACTGACCATTCAAGTCGAGAAAAAGGCTGAAGAGCTGGTGAGTGATTATTATCATCATACAAAATTTATAGCTAGCCAATGTTAAGTCCCCTCAAACTAGCTAAACTATACTGTAGCTAACATTTACTCCTCTGTTTCTATCCAGTCCTCCTGAGTTTTAATAGAACGGTTTAGCGAGCCAAGTGGTCTATGTCTAACCATCTATGGTTTGTCTGAATGATTGCCTGATTCTTGTTGTTGCATGACATTGGTTATAACACCAATGGAAATCCTCGCCGAAAACCTTCAGAGTTCACCACCTCAACCCAATATATTCATTTTCTAATAATTTAATAGTTGATTTCCACACTGATCACATGGTGTACTATCTCTTATCCATAGAGAGTGAATTAGTTTTAATCTTCATAGAATTGATCTACTCATTTAGCTTGAGTACCATAACTAGAAATTTGGAGTAGTGGCCCAAAGTCTATTTCCAGAATTTGGGACGAGCACTCAGACCAAATCGCCTCTAACAATCACAGATAAAATTCACGTTTATTTATAGTATTGATACCCTGTGATACTGTGTGAGAAACCTTTATGTTGAGTTTGATTTGTTTCCGGTATCATCAGTATGGGTCGACGGATTGTATATACTAATGTGGCACAGGAGTATTTGAGGTCAGATGCCCTTCTTGACACCACCGCGATTGAAAGACCCATGCCCTATCCATTGCCGCACGGCTGCTCTAACAATCACAGATACATATATGTAATCTTGTTGTCAGTGTGAAGCATTTCAGTGAAAAAGACAAAATTAAACCCTAGTTGTCCATCCAATGACATACCTTGGTATGAATGTGCTCTGTTCAGATTGGTTTGTGCTTTCAAGTGTCAGCAGAACGGCAGAATCCTTACCATACTTGAATACACCCGCCTATTAGGTGAAATAATGATTTAATTATGTGTGTGTATTTAGTTCCGGCAGAACAATGCAATTCTTTATTTTCCGAACCGAGATTTTCATCAAGCTTGTGGTGTGTATAAAAATTTGATTAAAAATTTGTATAAAAATTTGTGGTGTGTATAAAAATTTGATTACGAGTTTGAGAACATGGACTAGGAAAATTTTCTTACAAATTTTCAGACTGCGCTTGTCAAATCTCTGGAGCTGAACTTTAAGGAGAGGATAGCACGCTTTGAGCAGACTGCAAAGGCCAAGGCTGAGATAGACATGGAGAAATTAAGAGGCACTAGAGAAGAACTTGAAACAAAGATGGCCTCATGTGAGAAGTTCTTGAGAGACAGCCATGTTACAAAGATAGTCGAGAACAATAGCTCTATGTTGGAAAGTCTGAGTTGTGTGTCAAAATTAACTGTCGATTTCCCGCCGATTAAATTTCTACAAGGTATGTCATCAGTACCCTTTACACCACATGACACCATATACTCCATGTAACGACCATTATCTGAATTTTTGACGACAACAAAAATATATTAGACATCCCTAACTTATCTTCGATCAATATCAATGCCACTTTTGTAAGAAGTAACACTCAATTTTCATTTGCTATTCAGCTGTTGGCATGTTAGGATATTTTTAGAGATTAATTACTTAGCAATGAAAGATCTAGCCAGATGTTACCCTAGTTATTTGCTTTCATAATGTATGATCTGTTTTGATTTTCCAGATGATGTTGAGAAATTTGATAATTTGAATCATGCTCTGAGTGTAGATGGAGTTCAGTTCATATCGGTGGTAGATCTCGATACAGACTGGTACGCGCAAAGCATCGCCATGACCAGTGATGGTAGAATAATATGCTGTTGTGAAGAAGGAATTCTGCTACAGACAGACGATATGAAAGGATGGGCTGAAGTTTATAGGTCCAATGATGGTTATATCATTGTGGGAATATCTTTGTATGGTGTTGACCTGTACATCATTGAGACAAAAAGGAAGGTATCAATTCCAGATCATGTCGTCGTTTGCTTTCGAAACTTTCTAGAAGCTGCTTCAGATGGCAAACTAGACAAAAAGGAGATATTTCAATTTCAGTATGCTGTTCTGCCCACCCAGTATAGCCCACCAGGTTTTTCTGTCTCAGCTGATGTTTGTTTGGTGACTTTTGCCAACAATGTTCTTTGTTATAATATGGAAACCGGTGTTAAAACTTTAACCACAGAAAATGATAGCAGACAATGCGCCCACCCACATATAATGTCACCAGACAGTTATTGGATTGCTCAAGAAGAAATGGATCTTGTTCATCTGGCCGGTGAAAGTCTGGATGAAAATAACGTAATAGAAAGTGAGGATATCGATGGAATATGTCGGTGGAAGGACGGTATGCTGATCCTTTCCGATGCTCGAGGGACCAAACTGACCAAACTGAAGCTATGGGGGTCATCAGGTACTAGATACATCAAAGCTATAGTTGCGCCTCCCGTATTTGGTTTCATATTGAAGGTCTCAGTCTAATTAAGAGCACCATAGCAACCTTTTGAATAGCCTATAGGGGAGGCAGGGATACTCTCCCTCCCCTAGAATGCGCAACACAGTGGCCTAAAAATACTATCATTGAATATATCATGTCAGAATCAGCTCATTTGGGTCTAAAATTTGCTATTTATATAATTTAAACGCATTTGAGGCTGAGAGTTAACCCCAGACTCCACAGGAGGCTTACAATATCCAACCTTGGTACACTTCACAGCCTCAAAGTTTGTTCACCTCCCCTAAGATTTTTCCTAAACTATGGGCCTGTAAGTTGAAGGATGTGTATGTAACATTGTGCTATTGAAATGTTGTTACCGTGTTATATTCTATGTTTTAGGTAAACATTTGGCCAGTTTCTCACATGAGATGCTAGATTATTGTAGCGATGAAGGTGGTATTTGCTCAAACCAGGATAATTTTGCTGTTTTCGGTGCCAAAAGGAAATCAGTCTTGCGGTTCAAACTTGTATACGGGAAGGACAGCATATTGGAAACGCAGTAATGGCATTACTCTGAAGGTGCGTTCATTATCAATATTATTATTTAGCTGCTCCGCGTCATCATGAGAGCTATTTTTAGGTCAGCCAGGAATCTTGTTTATGACACCAACACAGGCATTCCAGCGTATTTTAGGAGTGATAATCTTTGTGCCACTCATGATGTATGGTAATTAAGTAAGATTGTCATCTGGTATTTTTGTTTTTAGGATTCAGCTTCTGACTGATAAAGATTGAGGAATAATCATGCGATGTAGAAGGAAAACATTTTGTACATGTAACTGCCACAGCCGTTAGTGCAACATCGCTCAATTTTTATTCTCCAATAGATATAAATCAAAAATTATTATCTTCATACACAGGTTTTCTTGCCAGCAATCGCCCAGTCTCATAGACAGGTTTTTGTCATTTTTTTAATGTGAAAGTAATATATATTTTCTTATATCTCATCATCCATGGCTGCAACAGTTGCTCTCAGTCCACTGTGATGCCCCATTATAAGGTTTCCTTCCATGTACTACTCACGTCTATTTATAGTCCCGATACCCTGTGTTAACGTGTGAGAAACCATAGTGTTGCTCGGTTATTCTGTCTCGGTATCAGTACAGGTCTGGATCCTGATGGGGCACAGGAGCATTTGAGGTTTGGATGCTCTTCCTGACACCACCGTGTCACGCTGGCACAAATAACTTATATTATATATCATTATATGGAGCGCATAATACAAGTAAGATAAATCAAGACATCAATTTGGCTTATATGTACGCAATCCATGAGTCGATTATAGACTACAGAAATCGCTGGAATAGCAATCTTGATCTTAAGTTTTTGGTTTTGATGTAAAGTCTGTTCCATCATTGGCCACGGGTAGTCAATATCGTTTCGCACATTGGTGTGTAGCACAGACAGAGTGTTGAGATGGACTTGAATTGTCTCCAAATCGCTCATTTCATGGCGTGTATGAGTTTCGATGCGATTGGAAAACACAGCTGCAGTTTCATCTCCTACTTTTCACGGTTTCATTAGTGTGTTGTGGAAACCAGCATGGTCCTGCACGTGTTAGTAGTAGGCTTATCGCAAAGGCCTTTGAATGAAGGCTAGTTGTAGTGGTGTTACTTCTGTTTTGTTAAACATATGCACACTCTCATCATTCCAAGCTTTCCTGCCCCATTCCCCAACCAATCATGAGCCCAGAATCGGATTTGACTAAGGAGTTCGGGATATATGTGTCCGGTGATTTGACGACTTGCCTGTATATTGGAGTTGTCTTTTCCGAGAAAACGAGAAGGGCAATTACAATGTTATATACTCCGGGATTCGATTGGCTGCCTAGAGGGAAAACCCATTGTGTCTTATACCCAAAATTGTAGGTATAAGACACGGTGAGTATATTCCCCAAGAGAGCCAATCAAACAACTAATATATTTTGGTTCTTGATCACTTTGAAGAGACAACTCCAATGTAGAGTACTGTTAAAGTAATGTCATGTTCAGGCCAGGGAGATACATATGCTAGGAAAATGGCCTAATGAATACCATCTACCATGAATAGGTGATTGTTTAAGCGCTAAACAGTTATGACAATGTGTAGCAGACAAAATATAACAGAGAACAACGATAAAAATTGTAAAATTGAACTATATTTTACTATAAAATAATATTTCCAAAAAAAACTTTTTTGGCTATGCGCCTATAATCATTCCCTGGCAGTAAAAGGCTGAAATGCAGATGGTAACTTTGATATATAAAAAGGATATGAATAGAGTTACATCAGATCGTTAGATTCAGCGTCAGCATAGTCGATGCTATAAAATAGGTAATAGAGGTAGGGGCATAGATTTCACTTTTTCATCCCTGTACTTTACTCATCTAGGGAAAGTTATGTAGTCATTGGAAGCGCATATTTAACCAGTCCAGCACCACAGATATTCTGTTGGTTCCTAATGTCTGACGGTTGGCGCTGGAATGCCTGGAAATGCAGCGCTCCATACTTGACATAAGTGCTGGTCTCATAAACAAGATTCTGTGCTGACCAAACCATAGCTCTCATGATGATGCGGAGCTACTAAATGATGTGAGTAATAATGAAGACACCTTCAGAGTGATGCCATTACTCCGTTTCCAACATGCTGTGTTTCCCAAATACAAGTTTGAACCGCAAGACTGATTCGTGTTCAGCACCGAAGACAGCAAAGTTATCCTGGTTTGAGCAAATACCACCTTCATCGTCGCTACAATAATCTAGCATCTCATGTGAGAAACTGGCCAAATGTTTACCTAAAACAAAGAATTTAACAAGGTAAAAAGCGTTGACACCATTAAATGTAACATTCATCCAAGCTCATGCCTTTCATCAAAGCTTGCTAACATGATTTAACACATTAAAACAGCAACATGTGGCGCCATCATCGCAAACAACTACCTTACATTACAAAATGGAAATAGCTCTCAGCAAAATGGGAGAATTAGCAAGCCTGTTTGAAACGTTTATATTAGGTCAGATGACAGTTAGTAAGTCAGTCTTATAAGAGATGTTCTGAAAAGAGTTCAAAACTTTTAAGCCTGTGCGACCTTGAACAATGACCTTGAACTGGCAATTGGATTGAATTTACTATATCTAGTACCTGAAGACCCCAGTATCCTCAGTGTAGCTGGTCCCCTAAAAGGTTTGGAAAGAACCAACATACCGTCCTTCCATCGACATATTCCGTCTATGTACTTATTTTTTGTTGCTCTATCCACTTGCAGACTTTCACCAGCCAGATTAACAAGATACCTTCCGTTTTGAGAGATCCAATAATTGCCTGTGGACATAATATTTGGGTCGGCACAGCGCCTGACACCATTGTCTTTGGTGAATGTTTTGTTACCAGTTTCCATATTATAACAAGCGACACTGTCGCCAAAAGTCACTAGACAAATTTCAGCAGAGACTGCAATGTCAGGATGTCGATACATAGGGGCAAAACAAGCATACTCGAATTGAAATATCATATTTTTGTTAAGTCTGCCCTTTGAAACAGCTTCTAGAAAGTTTTGAACGCACAAAACAACATGAGCTGATTTTGATGTATCTTCATTTGTCTCAATGATGTAAAGATCGTCGCCGTACAAAGATATTCCTGTTATCATAATATTCTTCTCGGTGCTATATACTTTAATCCAGCCTTTCATATCAGGCGTCTGGAGCAGAAGTCCGTTATGACAACAGCATATGATTATGCCATCGCTGGTCATAGCAAGGCTATGTGCATACCAGTCGTTATCGAGGTCTATCACAGATTCTGATATGAACTGAACCCCATCTACACTCAGAGCATAATTCAAATTCTCAAATTTCTCGACATCATCTGAAAAGTGAAAACAGATTATACATCATGAATGTACAAGATTGAGGTCACATCTGGCTAGAATCTTTATGGCTTTGCGATAAGTTCTCTAACATACTCATCACATGGTGAACTGAGACCAGCAACTCAATAGCAAATTAAGTGCTACTTCTGAGAAAAGTAGAATAGATATACATGTACCTAGATCGAACTTGAGCTAGATCCAATAACTGACACAGAATTATATACTGATGTAATTTATCAACCAATAGCCACACTACTTTTTTTTTATCACCAATCCAACAATTCATATCATCAGTTAGGGATGGCTTATCACTTCATTTATATTGATGTCACTTTGGTTTTTGTTATTTGGTCCACTCAAAAATCATATAATGTAGGTGGTGTAGTGAAATGTAGCGTAAAGGGTAACGATGACCTACCTTTAAGATATTCCATCTTTGGGAAACCGACAGCATATTCTCTATAATACCTCAAACTACTCAACATGGAGCTACTGTTCTCGACTATCTTTGTAACATGGCTGTCTCTCAAGAACTTCTCACATGAGGCCATCTTTGTTTCAAGTTCTTCTCTGGTGCCTCTTAATTTCTCCATGTCTATCTCAGCCTTGGCCTTTGCAGTCCGTTCAAAGCGTGCTATCCTCTCCTTAAAGTTCAGCTCCAGGGATTTGACAAGTGCAGTCTGAAAATATGTTTAAACATCTTTACTAGCCAATGCTCTCAAACTCCCTTTCATATTTTCATACAGACCACAAACTTGATAAAATTCTCGGTTCGGAAAATAAAGAATCCAGTAATTCTACCAAAGCTATATTCACAAAAACATATTTCTCTCCAAAACTTTGTTTTCACAAATAATGAAAATAAAATTAAACCATGATATCTTGGTTTTGCTGACACAACTGAATTCAACCTATATCGATCAGAGGTATAGAGCCAATAGAACATGACGTGATCAGTTTGGAAATAGCTAGCAATAAATTTTGCATGATGGTACTATTCACTCACCAGCTCTTGAGCCTTTTTCTCAACTTGAATGGTCATCGCTCTACAATCTTCTTCTATATCGTCCAGTTTTAGCCAGGCTTGCTTTTCCTCGACACAGAGCTCAGCTACTTCTGTCGACAGTTGTTTTATGGCGTCAGAGAACTTGGATTTTATTTGTGTCTCAGTGTCCTTGAGCGTTTTGAAAACGTGAGTATTTCCGTCAGAGCTAGTGTCTATGAAGAGTACGGACAAATTTCAAAGTTTCAAATTATGAACCTAAGAGGAATAATTGTTAGCTAGAGTTGACTTCAGCTAGTTTGAGGTTGCTTCAGAACTAGTTCCTATGAGCATGGCAACATATTAGAGTTTAGTTTACGTAATGTTAGCTAGCGCTGAAATTCAACCGAACTACAAAGAGTTTGGCATGATATCTGAATTTCAAATTCTTTTGACCTCTATTTATTGATATCGAGATAGTCCCGAGATTTTTATGTCACAAAAGATGGTCATACCCACTTACCTTGGCAATCGTTCTCTGTAGGGCAACTGGGACACTTGATAGTATAGCAGTTCTTACAGCACATAGCAAGGAATTCATTGTGTTCCTTACAGAGAGGCTTCACATATAAGTCGGGTTTCTCACAGAACTTCTGTATCGATATAATCTTGTGCTTATCGCCGCCATCAAATATTCCATTATGCCACTGAAAATAGAGGAAAACTTAAGAGTGAACCAGTCCTGCTCTAACCGAATTCAATCAGACACGCCAGTAACAAACTGAATTGATCTAAAATTCACCAATTTGCTAGCAACTCAAATCATGGATAGGTTCAATTGTCTTCACAAGCAGCACTGTTTATTGAATGGTCAACAATCATTGTTTTATATCTCATTTTGGTAACGAGTAATATCAGTAATATGCTTAAGTAATACTTGAGAGTTGTCCTCTCAACATCACTGAGGGGACAACTCTGCACACTTTGACCCCATCCTTTATTGATGTACTGATGATGACTATAGCCCTGGAGGTATATATCTATCACAGTTAGCTAGTAAGAGAGCCTTAATGTGTGCAGCCTAGCCATAAATTATATAATAACTCTATGAGCTTAGCTAACACCATAAACCTTTCCTTTTATTTTGGGATGAGAAATGGCCCTATTGGTGCCGCAGGGATGGTGACCTTATAGAACCATTGAGGGTGTTTCTTACTCACTGTTAGCCAATTTGCTTGGAGTAGACTTAAGTCTTCTAGTATAATGAACTTTTATGCTGCAGTTGGCATTTTCAGCCCATGCTGAATGAGCGAAGCAATTAAAGCCGCACTATCACTCCCCTCAAATCCTCTTTCATTCTCTTGGTAATCCCAAATCTTCGGAACGGAATCTATGCATTTCCATTAAACAGTGAATGACAGTTGGAAAGCATTTGAGGGAACGATCAGCCAACAGATTAACTTCTTTTCTTGAAAGCTTATTTCAGACACAAACCCGTTCATGATGTGAGCAGAGTTTTTTATCGCAGTTGATACAGTAACAGACAGACAAGACCACTTCCTGTTTACAAGCTGTACATCTGTGTTCTGATTGGTCAACAGCATCTGCAGGTTCAGCGCTGAAAATATGTTTGACACACTATAATCAGAAACATTATGGACATTTTGAAGCCATTGTGATGGCATAGTCAGATTAGAGCGATTATCTTATTTCAATTAATTCTGTACAAAAAATGATGGTCATGACTAGGCAGTGTAGGCTTTTATTTCATTGGCTAGGCAGATAAGAGCTAACACATTGGCAAGTAAATGGCAGGCAATCAATTTCCTGATGGTTCTAGCATAAATTCTCTGTACAATAGCAACCCTATGGTTCATATGAATTTCACTATCTCTTCTTTTAAGAATGTGCGTTAGGTAAGGACAAAAAGACAGGCTTATGCATGCAAGGATTATGATGTATCCGTACCTGTTTATAACGAGGTTGTTGAGTTTGACACGTTTAGCATAAGGCTTCCCGTCTGGAGATACATCTGATATCTGTGCGTCAGGCAGGGAATCCAACGTGTCTACCTCATGTTCCTTGCTGAAATAAAAAATTACATAAACTTCATTAGTTGAATATTGACAATCATAATTTTAGGACTGCTAAGTTGGCATATTGAAAAGTGAATAGAAGCACTGGTCAACACAATGCAATTATATTTAAAAGTAAGCAATCAGTTGGCTGAATCGAAGGATTGCTCTATTCAATTCACCATAACAAAGAAATATGAAAGAGATTAGTTAAGCTACAAAGATGTGCAATCAAGTATCCAATAAATTTCACAAGAGTTTATAAAGATGAGAACAAGTAGTGTTCAATAGTGCAGTACAATTCCCTCAGAGCAACCGCTATGGTCAACACAAGCAGAAAACAAGAGGCGAGCAAAATAAATTGTCTCCCTCTCCGTGTGAGCAAAGAAAGAGAATTTTCATAGCTTTCTTGCCTGCTGTAATGAAATAAATTGAGGAGTTTCCCTTTCTGTTCACATTACAGAATCATAACAAACAGATTTTCCCTACGCTACTTGATAATCTAGCTACTAATGGTGTGTGTTTACCTGCAGATTGGGCATATAAAGGAACGTTTGCCAGATGGATCGACCTTGTCATGTCCTTTCAGACAGGGTAGACAGGTTATATGGTTACATTTTAGCTGTTTCGGTCTCTCAAGGTACTGAACCTCCTCCAGACAGAAGGGACATCATAGTCTATCAAGATGTTCGGCCATCGTGTCCTGCAACTAAGAAGTATTCAGAATTTGCTAGACATCTTAGAAGTCTTTAAATCTTTCTATATATAGAGGGCCTACATTTAATATTACGCATTGTTGTACATTACATGCATGCTTTTCGACCAATTTAAGGGGATATATAGTGCCCGTTCATTAGCTAGCCTAATCTCGAAGGACCCCTTTTGTCATTGGGGTCTTTGAGGTAAGGTTGTCTTGTCTTTGAGAAGGGGCTACTTACTTACTTGTAGGTTGATCGCTTCTTCTGGTTGAAGGTTCCAGCGATGTGCCAATCTCATATGTCAGTATATGTTCCGGGTCATCAACTGTTTCGGGTCTTCACCATATGCTGGAACCTTAACCTGCCACTGGTGGACCTACAAGTAGTGAGCAATCACAAGACAAATTATTCCATAGCTTAGCAGTGGATACAAAGAAGCTCTTTTTATGGACATCGGTATTACAGTGATGTATTAGGTACTGCTATTCGTGCCTTCTGGTACTGCTCTGATGAGGATGAGGCTGGATGTAATCAGTCATGTTGACAGCTACCTCGTTGAAATGGATGGCACGAAACAAACCAAGACGTCTCCAGCTTCTTCTGCTGTCTAGAGTCTGCCAGGTCAGCTGGTCGATGAGCTGCGTTGTGCTAGTTCTGTGATCAGTTCTAGGAATGTTGAAGACTGTTCTTGCGGCTCGCCTCTGGACAGCCTCCAGTTTAGTTGCCTGAGTTTGTGTGAGACTGCCGTCCCAGACTGTAGATGAATATTCTAGGATAGGTCTCACCAGGGTTGCATAGGCTTTGTCACGTAGTTGTGGTAGGGTGGGAGGGATAGTTCGCTGGATGTAACCCAATCTACTAGAGGCTTTGTTTGAGATGTAGGTGGTATTTTCATTCCATCTCAGAGAACTCTCTAGTTTCACTCCCAGGTACTTCACACTATTTGTTTTCGGAAAACTGATGTTATTTAGCTTGCACTCATGTTGGGCCCCTTTAGTCCGTTTGCGAGAAAACTTGATATACTCGCATTTCAATGGGTTAAACTCCATCTTCCATTTAGTCTCCCAGGTCTGAAGAGCTGCGAGATCATCCTGCAGCTCGAATTAACCTGGGTTCAGGTCTCAGGGACCCATAGAACTCAAGCCTTCTATAAAGGTAAGGTTAGAATACACTATCCAACACTAACAGACATCAATGGTAAGTTCTATCAGTAATGAATAACGAGAAAATCTGTCCTGAGTGCTGACTATGGGTGTCAATCAGTACCCCTGAACTCTGAAGAGCAGTATGTGCCTGCAGTAGTGTGTATATTAATATAGATGAATTAAGTCTACCTGTAAATGTTGCTCCAGTCCCTGCTATACAATTACATCCTAGCGAGAAGCAATCTCTACTATGCTATGTATGGGCATATACCACCACTAAAACTAAGTGAGTATAAGTAAGGAGTACTATTGAATTGTCAATAACCTGTATTGACAGTAACAGTACAAGCTTACCAATATAAAGTTTATAAAGGCTAGCAAAGGGGAGGTCAACAAGTTATTTTTAATTTGCTTTAATTATAAACTTTAAGAAAACCTCAATAAAAAAATTTCTTTTTTTTTTTTAGGTGGATTTGTTATTTCAATTTTAGAGGTAGGAACTGTCCACACAGTGTTATATATCGATTCTCATCATGATTCGACTTGTTACTAACTATCACATTGTGGGTATAATGCACAACGGGTTTCCCCAAGAGAGCCAATCAAATCCCGTATGGTTGGCCACAATTCATTCTTGTTTGCTCATAGAAGACAACTCCATTATGAGCATGGATATGAATTTATGGATCAGTGGTAAAATACATAGCATGGCTATTTGAAGATATATGCCATGCCTCCCTTATGTGATCAGTAAAAACCTTGTGTCAGGGTCGTAATAGAGCTTAAAATCTGGGAGCTTTTAGGTTATGCATTGATTGACGTCCCAATAACAACCTTCAAAAACTTAGGCAAGCTGCTTGACAATTTTTTATAAGGGTCAGCTATTTATGATTCTGAACTTGTGGACCAATCAAAGATGAGAAATACGGTGCAGCAACCATACATAAATAGCCATATGCTTGATCAGTGTTGATATGTTCCCCTCATCCATATAATACATAACAGTGATTATGAGTTCTAGCAAAATAAATTCAAGTCATATTTAGATACAATAATATGGTTTTATTCTAAGTAAACAACTGATTGCATTGTACTATCTAGCTTTTTAATATGTTATACACATAGACAAAACACACAGTGTTGTGTGTTTTTTCTATGGTTATTCCTAACCACTGGTTGTCATAGAAACTGATGCATCAAAAATAACAGACAAATAAATTAGCAAGGCGTACACAGTATGTACAAAAAATTACCTAACATATGAAGTATATGCATGTTATAGAAGATTTCAAGTTAAGTCATTATATTAAGATTAGATGATGCTATTCTAGCCTGTGAGATCCCTTAGCCCTCTTGCAAGCTGTCAGCAGTTAAAAGTAACAGATTTTTCTGAAATGCAGCTTTAAAAAAGACCAGTTTGTTAGAGAAGACATTGAATATTGTTCCATAACACAATTTTTCTAGAGATTTCAGAGAGATTAGATCCAGGATTGGCTAGTATTTAGTTTTGACCTGATCTGATCTGGAATTCCACGATGAAATGGCGTTGTGGGAATGCTGTCATCATTATCACCACTCTTGAAAGAAGCCCTTATCCGATCGCTCATCTGCTACTCTCTTGTTAAAGGAGACAGATTTGAGTGGTCCATGATGTATTGAACCCCCATATCTAAAATAGAACAATAAAATACTTATTTTATACGTACTGGGTTGAGACGACAGTTTATTTTGGGTTTTTTTGTGATTTTGCTCAGCAACAATGAGATAACTCCCGTTATCTTTTATCATTATCAGACATCTAATCTAAATAATAATACTTCAACCTAGGGTACCTCAGTGATAAAAACAAACGCATGTATGCAAGCCCTGGGTTTAAGCCAAACCGGGATCATTGAGTTTACTACCTGATTTGGGTGTCAATACTGATTGGTCCATAGACTCAATAATATTGCTAGAATTTATGATATTATTGAGTCTACGCTGACCAACATTTCTGAGATTTCTGGATTTATCCCCTCACAACATTCTAGAGCCGTCAACGTATGGACGTTATCTCCAGTTGAGATTTTACCTTGAAAGGGAACTGAGTATGCTCCTAGCCTGAGATCTTTCTCTATTTTTGTTATTTGTGTTGAGGCGGTATTCAGCTATCGATGGCTCATTTTGTGATGACTCTGACTCTTGTTGTGACAATCCTGCCTCAGTCATCGTAAGTAAGTCTGCTAATTCTTTGGCTGGAAACACAAAGATATAAAAAGGAAGTTAGATTAGTCATTGTGTGCTACTGTCTATCCAATAATAATGATGACTACTGTAGCCTCAGGTCTAGGAATTCAAGCAATCTAGACCATAAGGCTGGGTTTTATATCTAGACTGGAAACACAAAGATATTTTCTACGTGGATCGGGCAAGGACAAAAAATCAGGCTTATGCAATGTAGACTATGATGTAACTGTTCTCGTTTGTTACGGGGCTATAATTGTGATTGGCGCGCTTCGCATCATGCGCCCCGTATAAGATAATTTGATATCTGAACATCAGGCAAGGAGTCTAGCATGTCTATCTCAAAGATATTTTCTACGCATTGCGGGCTTGCATCAAATCTTTATCATTTGAAAATATTTGTTTACATAATGTGCCCAAAGAAATAGTGAAAATAGACTATACAGATGAAAATATTTGATACTAAACTTTTAATTCAAACGAGTTTGTTATGGTGTGTACTTTGAGTTGATTTGATATTGTTTATCTAATGCTGAAGGGAAAGCTGTTGGGCCATGATGTTATAACTTCCAAATAGCTTTTTGCCAGGATCGTTCGTTTCGATGAATAAAATTATTTTAATTTTGGGTTGTCCTCTCATGGATAGAGGGTTGGTATGAAACTAGCCTGTGTTGACCAGCTTGCCACCGACAAAGCTTGTCAAGACAGGCTAGTTTGAAACATTTAAAATAAAAGTTATTAACATCCTCAATAGATATTATGACTCACCTTGCTGTTGTCTGCTTAGATGAGGACGCTCAGTGGTTGATTTGATAACAGTGTCTATACTGCATTCAGGACTCAGTAAACATTTTAACACCTCCTCGTCTGTGAGAGCCGCTAAGCCTTGAGATTGTGCACCATCTAAAATAGACAATGAAACATGTTCAGTCACATTCATAGGATATATTCTACCGTTGAGAGCTAGCAGTGTTCACTTGATATTGCAAACTTAGCAATTCAGTTCACTGGGGTAGCATTTAGAAACCATGGTATGGTGAATTGGCATGCTTTTTTTTACTGGAAAGCGATTGGTACCCCAGAAGTCACAAATTTATGTCCCATTGAGGGATTATTCTTGATTAATTGTTTCAGCGAATCCAGCCCCAAGTACCCTTGGGTGTAAAGACTTCCTCATTTATTATCTATGTTGCATAATGGCAATATAGTGACACTAAATTAGTAAACTTTTATTCGCTTGTCCTTAACTTGACATGACCAACTAATCGTTATTTCTCCTCGACATGTTTAAGGGGGGGGGGGGGTGGGTTATCAAAAGTGCGATCTATGTAATTCGGCCTATAAGCTGTATCTCAGCTTATTGTGTAAATCATGTAAAGCAATATGATTTTATCTTAGTTTTTTTTACTAATGGAAAGATTTTTTCCTGTTATATTAGAAGATGAATTCCGTCATATAAGCATTCATTTTACAAATCAATTGTTCTGAGCAGTTTTAGAGCCGAGCTACCTTATATGATACTGTAAAAGAAAGGTCTTATCGTCAAAACAGATGCAGATTTAAGACAATGACTTTTGGAGTGAAAACGAACATCTCCTTACTATCTGTTCAATTTTGAGGTGTCATCATATTAACCTGATGAAGTTGGTAAGTTAATTGAAAAGACAGTCTGCACAATGCCAGGGTATAGAGATTTATGTCCTGAGCGCAAACAAAGTACCAGATAAAATAGAACTGGAGGGCGGAGACCAATTAATTTTTTGTGTAACCAGGAACTTTCTTTGTCTAAACAAGTGTCTAGGCCTAGATATTTAAGTACAAATCAACCCTGCACAAAGTCTGTCACTTCTTTCCACATGTGGTTATCAGTTCTTTTCCATTATAATGGAAGTCAGTTTCTCCAATATTAGCCAAGGGCCGTAGTGGTAGGGGAGGCAATAACACTCGAGGATGTGAAGTAACACCAGGTTAGATATTGTAAGCTGATCCCAAGTCCCCAGACTCAGTCTCCAAAGTTTTTTAACATGGCATGGACATTGATTATTCAATTAGAGCATTTTTAGGCCGCTTCATTCAGCATTCTAGGGGGTGTCTAGGCCATGTATTTATATTTAAGTATGACTCAACCTGCACAAAGTCCAACACTTTTTCCCACATCATGGTTATCAGTTCTTTCCCATTATTAGAAGTAAGTTTCTCCAATATTAGCTATTTGTATTAGTTTTTATATTAATATCTGCTGTGGGATGAGGTGTCTTATCTCCTGTCAATATGAGGTTATTACGGCTTGTGTTTGTATAGAATGCCATATTAGAAAATCAGAAGTTAAAATTACACATTGTCTGCTGCGATGATGAGATTGGTTGAGGGGCGGATAGATTGGCAAAGAGCTTGTCCAGGGAGCTTTCTTCGGAATCCTGCAACTTTCATTAAAAATTTGCGGATTAATTTTGAGATTTAATTATCTGGGGGTGAATTTATGACACAATAGTAGCCATATTTTACCACTCTCAAATATATATTGGTGCCTGCCAAATACGGAGAGTTTATAATTTGATAGAAGATTATGAGGTGTAAGATACTCCCAAGCACACCCCTGAAGGGACAGACTCTATCTAGGTGCGGTCATCCAAAGGATGTCTCTATCTAATTTTATTTGGTTTTTGACGTCTACTTGGTAGAAGATCCTGAGCTAATTGACCTGGACGGAGTTTACGTTTTAGTCTGCTAGAATAATGTGCTCAATCAATCTTGTGCAATCCCTGTCATGTCATCAATGACAGGGAAATGGGCTGACAACAATTTGACTTGATTTATTCTTGGCTAATTTGCAGATTTGAAATGTAATTAAAAATTGCAACTTTACACTGATAATAGTATTTTAGTTTTATTACACGTCATTACAACATAAAACTCCCATTTTATAAAGGCATTGAACTTTTCATCAAGTCAGATATAAGTATTTTTCATCAGATGTTTGAAGTTTCATGTCCTTAATTGGCGCAGTTGTCTATGAATAACCAAACAACATGCATATAGGCCAAACGACCTTCCAGAGTTAGAGTTAGTCAATATTGATTGAGGTCGCATAATTTAGAGTTCCAGGAATTTTCCTTTCTCAAGGGTAGAAGCTCCTGCCAATTTTTTTCTTCTTTTGTCATCAGATAGATTTCAAAAACATGAATCCCTTGTGTAAAGTGCTCAAACTCTGCCTGGATCGCTGGTAGTACCATTTCATTAGCCTTCCTTGGGAAGGGAAAGTGGTTGAAGCGATACTACCAGCAACCTCACCACAGTATGAGCAGCCAAACTCAAAATTCTATCTCACAATAAGCTCACTGAGACAATCAACACGGGCCAACCCATCTAGGAAATCGGGTAAACTAAGCACCCAAAAAGCTTTGTTTTTGGGAGGTGACAATATTGACCTTCCCTCTGATTAAAACAGCTTAGCGGGTGCTCAAGCTACATGCATTGTTGAACTCTGAACAGCTGTAATCGGCTAAGACAATCAGTCAGCAGATTTCTCATTGTCACATGTTGGACTTGGACACACGTACACATACGTCACAGGCCTGATTGCGCTTACCCAATGCTGTGTAGGTAGAGAGGGTGGGACACCACCACCACCCACCCTGGTGTAGGCTTGATTGATGTGGCCCAATACCATGACAACACGCAGAATCAAACTTTGGACTAGAACAATCAAAAGGATTATAGTTTAAGATGTTTACACAGACCTGTTAAGTTGTGGGTGAGGTCAATATTAGAGCAGCTGTATTTGGGATGGCAGAGTGACTGACACACACAGGCAGCGGGGGCGTATCTGATAAACCTTTGACCCTGCCTATTGTTAGCGACACAATCATTGTTGCAAACGAATTTGAGGTTTTTACGTTTATGAAAATCACACCATTCTAATTTTCATACAAAAGGTTGTATAAATTTTAAAATTTTCTGCCCTGTATATTTGAGAGTTAGATTTATCGATTGTCAACAACAATCATTGTTGAAAACGAATTTGAGGTTTTGATATGCGTTGCAGAAGTGACCATCCCAATTTGCAAACCAAAAGTTTTATGCCTGGCATATTTCAGAGTTTCCCCTCTGAGTCTATTGCGTCACACTCAACAGCATTTTCTGTAGTCTGTCGCTGTTTGATTTGGGTCAGAGAGCGAATGGTTTGTGGATGTTATGTAATCAATCGTGTCACGCTTGTCAAAGGTCAATTTTATCCTGTCATCATTTTTCATTTTATTTTCCTTACCAACAATTTTTCACGTACATTTTAAGAGGAAAAAATCCTAACTTAAATTGATTTCCATTCTATCAGTGAAAAAGTCTATGGCAGATGAGCTCTCAGCCTAATGTGACAAATTTTTTTTTAATAACCCCAACTGCCCAAACTTCATTTAACTCACTTTCATTGAGTTAAAGGGCAGACAACATCTTTTTTTAAGATAGATAGATCTAGCTGTCAGGTAAAATAAAATTGTTAATTCTCCATTCAATTCAATTTAATTCTGCTATCAATTCTGCTCTAGCTCTGATTACGTTTCAGAAAACAGCCTACCACTATTTCTGTTCACAACAAGACAAATCCATGCGCCAAGATAATTTTTGATAGAAAGAACCACATGCGTCAGTTTTTCATAAATGTGCAATTTACCGTCGATGTATGGGTATTGTATTGTATTGTCAGATAACGGGTATTGCTATTTGGTACTGGGTATAAAGCAGCAAAGAAAACCTATCTGTATTTGAACTTGATACCTCTAACTAGATGAGGTCAACGGCGCTTTCAAGACCCCTCCCCTCTCTGGTAACTAAAAATCACTCACCTCTATAGGAATGTGGACGAGCTGACACTGACATTGTGTGGCATAGTAATATCAATCCTATCAATATTGGTTTGAGATATTTGTTCATAGTGTTCGGCAATGACAAATATAGCGTTCTTCTGTTAACTTTCTTCTTATTGGATGGATCCGTGCAGTGACAGACTACGTAACCTTCTGAAAACTCAGCGGACATCTTTGCTTTTGTTGTAATTCTGCTGTGTGATTTGTGAGCAGTTCCTGTAGTGAATAACAGTTCTGAACTAATCTTGAGGTCTTTTATACTCAAGCAATACAACAAATGAGAAGTCTATACTTGTTGCAGCTGTTAATTCATTTGGCAGCTCTACATATTAGGTAATCAATTAAAACAAGCATCAAATTTACACCTTCATTAAATATTTTGTCAGCATTAAGCATGAACAAAAACAAAAATCAAGGTTTTTGGTGGCTTCCACTATAGCTTGCCAAATATGTTCAAGCTGTTAAATACCTTGATCTGCAGACTCTCCAGTAAATTTGGACAATGTTTACCAAAAGCACCAGGTGTAAATGAACATAACATAAGGAGGCTGCCAGAAAACTGAAGCTTACCCAACACAAGTTCAACTTCCAGTTGACATTATCTAGCTGTTAAATACCTAGACATCCAATAAAATTGAGTAATATTTACCCAAAACACCAGGTGTAAACGAACAAAACATCTGTAAAACATGATCTTATTTGCTTCCCTGCACTGATGACCTATGATATTATTTATTATTATTATAATGAGGTTGCCAAAAAACTGAAGCTTACCCGAGTTTAACTCCAGTTGACAGTTAATCGGTTCCTTATTTTGTTGTTGAGTTGAATTGAGTTGTCAAGTTGTCGATTATTATGACAGCTCTTGAGTGTGTAAGTAATAACACCTTGATCGTAGGATGACCTCTCTAGATATAATTGCGTTGATTCCTGTCATCACGCCTTATATACCTGCAAGCACTACTCAAAACAAAGACACGTCTATCTGATTATAGTTTTATGTCCTTTTGTGGCCTGAGTTCTTGCACAGAATAAACATGATTTTTACAGGGTGATGAGTGTGGCACCCCTCCTCTCTTATCATAGCTTATACGCCGTTGGTTTTAAATATTTATATTCAATCAATTTTTATCTTGTGTGAATTGGACGATAGAATCTACAATATTATGACTGTTTGACAGGTTAGAGGTGTGAAAAAGCGGTTTTAATTTTCTTAAAATTGAAATCTACTCCAGGAAATCACTCGATGAATTATATATGGTTTTATCGGCTGCCACTGCTCCAAGATAAGATTGTTACGATGAACGGATGTTTTTGTTGTTAGGCAAGGAAAGCATCAGACTTCCTGGTGAAAATGAATATGTATACCTGACTAAAATTGAACATCAAAATAAAGCGTTTTTCACGTGGTAAATCTGGAAAATAAAATCGAACCATCGATACCTTTATATCTCCCAAATGGTAGCAATATATTGAGCGGGAGAAGCTAGTCATGCTATTGAAACTATCGAAACACAGCCTTTACATCTATTTCATTTTTTATATTACACAGAGGCTAGAAATCAATCAAATCAATCGATCAATCAATAGACCCATCATCAATTTTCATACAGCTAACAAAAAAATGCATCAAAGAGTTTTGTTACAGGCCAGGTGCAGCTTTAAACGAGAGATAAAACTTATGAGGTGTTCAAAAATAGTTATGGACAGTTAGTTCTTGTTTCATATCTGCTGTGGATTCCGACAAAGCTCACCCTAGGTGTTTCAAAGTGTTGCATTGTCCCACAACATGTATTAACACTCAATCGCTCCACCCAGATAGAGGCCTATTTTGGTAGGAATGTTGGTAAATCGTACCAGCTATGAAAAGGCCAACCAAAACCTACATCGGAAAATATTTCAATTGAGAAACCGAAACTTGCAGTCAAACAGGAGTTGATTATATTAAAAGCGTAGGCATACATGATGGCCGTGGAGAAGGGCATGGACCTTGTTAGGACACTGGTGTATGTATATTATGCCTGAAAAATTGCTCAATATTTTGATGTAAAAATATGAGATGTCATCATTGGATGTTCAAAGTGTTGCATTGTAACTTTTGCTTTGGCATTTTACAGTCAATGCTTCCACGTAAATGAATAAAACCCTACTCCACCCAGATGAGGCTTCATATCCGGCCTTTATTTTGATAAGAAGGTTAACAATAAAAATGGTGTTATGTCTATGGCCTTCCTCATCCAACCAATCAAAATGGGTTTGGGCAGGGATCAAGATACCAACTTTGCAATAAAACCGCTAGCTGTTATATGCTGTGATATTTATTTTAATGACATCACAAGGGCAAGGTACATGAACAGTTTGCGTCTAGAGTATTATTATAATCTTAGCCGGTGTACTGATTGTGATTAAAATTAAGAAGACTACGTAGTGCAGCAGGGCATGGCCCCAAATGATAAACAAACTCTTAGGTACCACAAATTTCCTTGCTGGGCATACACCCCCAGCCCCTTCCATGATCTCGCAAAGAAGGCTATCTGAGAACTTTTTCCCAGTAAACAACAACCGCTATCAAGTATTCCTTCGTTTATGCTGATAGTGTAATGAGTTTTCTTTGTTTTGTAAGTGACAATTGACGTTAAAGCTCAAAACAATCTATGCCTTTCAATAGGTTAGTGTATTATAAGGCAAAATACTAATTACCTAGCTTGCTATCCATAGATTACACAACAGCATTTTAATTCTGATGTCACATATTACAGGATACTAGCACAGAGTAAGGATATATCCTTACTCTGTGATACTAGCTTGTGTTTCTATGGTGTATTGTCACACTGGTAGTCAAAATCAACCGCAATCACCTGCTTTGGACAAAAACTAAGGTGTACCGCTACCGGGTGGTGAGTTTAAGCCCCCCAAACTCTTACCCTCCCCCCATTCCCGCACGCCCAACAATCAGGTGTTGACCGTGTTCATCCATAAAGTAGATCAAATGATTTTAAAATTCAATTCCTAGAGCAAGAAACAGCAGGAAGAAGCTACAAGCTAGACACCCAAGAGTACTGTGGGGGGTACTGCGGGGGCCCCGCAACAATGAAGCATAAAAGCTTTCCAACGGGATGTGAATGTGGATCTTGGGAGTTCCGGTCTCCCGCACCCCGCTTACCGACTATGTAGCCTCTGGTTCATAAACTTTTTATCTTTATCTTTATCACCACCAACATAATCAGTAAACAGGGGCACAACTCCTTATGGATTTCATCAATAACACTGTCAAATACAAAATGTAATGGAAATCCTATTTTCTCCTTCAAAAAGCGGATTACAAAGCGAATATTACAAAGGTCTCGGGAAGGAAATGGAAATCTGTGAAGTCATCTCACAACAGAATCACCTGTACTGATGAATCAAATGTTAAGATTTTCTGAGCATTAACATTTCCTTTGCTTTCAATCAAGGAACTCCCTCTCAGTCAGGAGTTTATTGTTTCAAACGCTAATGTTTCAAATTAATTTTTCAAATTGATTTTATAAATACGCATAAATACGTTAATGTCTTCTTATTGCTTCTTTTATTTTTTTGTTGTTTTCACATGGTCTTATTTGCTTCATGCATTGATTGGTGGTTAATACAGTTCATAATATAATATATAATATAATGCTTTTGATCTATTTAACACAGGCCTGGCGACAAAATGAATGCAAGGAAAAATATGCATAGCAGCAATAATCTGTAATTTAGGAGGATCGTACTAAAGATCCTTGATCGTACATTCATTACAATCGGGCAATCCACAACGCAATTTTTAGGGATATCATGATCATTCCTATTCCTCAAAATTGCATTGTGGGATGCCTAATAGTTGCACATGTAAATTACATTTTATGTGATTGAATAATCAGGACAGGATATGACAGGCATTGAAGGTTGATATTCCATTGAGGGGTCGTTGAGGGGCCGTTGAGGGGCCGTCGGACGGTGGGCAAGAGTCGGGGGGGGGGGGGGGCTCAGACTGCTGAGTGGATAATGTTCACAGAGACCTAGTAAAAATATACAAGCAAGAGAGGTTCCTGATCTAGATCTTGCTCAACAACAGGAAACAGGCAGTATACAATTTCAGGTTGCTGATTCCATTACATGTGGACACCTATACAATTTCATGTAACAGGAACTCTTGACTATGTGTAAAATATTTCACAAAGCAAAAAACAACAGAGGTAACTAAACTTTAAATGACAAGTAGCATTAAGCCGCACAGACAAAAACTGTTATTTTAACCAGCTGATTCGCTAACATGAAGGAGAGAAATATGTGATGCAACCATTAGTTTGCTAACGTATTTAGCACTGGCAGGTAAAGAAAAGGACCCAACAAAGTAATTTGGTGAATAATTCAAGTTTTGTTGACAAAATAAATGTTGCAAGTCATTAAATATTTCCCTGTTTGGTGAAATTCAAACATTCCATATACTGCTGCGTAATAGTTTTTTCTTTTGTAATGCAGAGCAACGACTCATGCCCTTTGCTCAAGCCTCAAGCCAATGACTAAACGAAGCCCACTAATTGGCTTAATTTTGAGAAAGGGTGTTGAAAGCTGAGCAGTGTTCATAGAAAAATAAAGGACAAGTTCTAAACAAAATCAGCCTAGCTTAGGCGTTGCGGGCGTTTCGAAACTTCGCAGGGCGTCTAAGGGTTCCCATAGGGTTTTTGCATCAAATTTAATTGTGCTGATGATTGGAATGAGTCAATCGTCAGAGAAAATGATAGCTTTGCTAATTGAGTTCTTTATTATCCAAATGTAGGAGGATGTTGACTAGTAGTTGTAATACGAAGCTTGATGCCCATAAACACCCATGGCTACGAGCCTACGACATTTAGCTTCTAATTTTTCCCAATCCAAAAATGAAACATCGCAGCAATGTTGAGTCAATGTGCGTTATGCCATTCAATTGTGTATCACTTTGGGGGTTAGGTGATGGGGAGAGGGTTTTGGCAGGGCAGTTTGGGAAAGCAGAGGGAGGTTTGTGGATGAGGAGGGTGGTTTGGAGATAGTCATTAGGGGATGGTTGTTGGTTGGCTTACTGCTGAGCCAAGAAGGTGATATGGAGCTAATCTTCACTTATATTATTCTTATAATTCCCATCGAAAAGTCAGCAAGAGTTTTTGTTTGCTGATACATAAATAGCTCACTATTACCAATGTACTAAGGCGCCACAGTATATTTTCAGTAACACAGTAGGCTTGCTTGTTTGATCTCCTTCAGAAAACAAACAACTCCAGGTTATATGCTGTACAATGCACAATATATATTTGAAGGGGCGGTAGCAGGGACGCCGAGTGTCCCTTTAAAAAAATCCAAAGCTAAAAAAACAGACAAACTGGTAATTAAAAATAAACCTCAGTTTGAACAAGGACATGATATCAATTTGTAACGCATCAACTTGACTTACTATTAATTTTAGGGCTGCGCAGGATTTTCAATTCATGACATCCATTCTGATGATAAATCAACATACACACTTCAACAGCGATTGGTTGATTTCCAACATCGAGATATTTTTTATGCTTGAGTGCAATAGTTATTTGGATGAACTGAAAATCAATTTTATGGTTTGTTATGCTGCCATATAAAAAAAAAGATCATTTTATAGATGCTGCCCAGCCCTACTGCATGCCCGACAAGTATTCATGTAATCGTTTTGTTTGTATGATGCCTAGGTTATGATATCATACACATACACCCACATGTAACATAATACTTTAATTCCGGTCACTGCCCGTTTGATCAGACCGACTCTGTAAAAGATTGGTGAAGATGGACCAGTTGTGAGCCCTAATCTGACAATCTTAGGATAGTTCTATAAAACTTGGCACAGGATAAAAAATTTCAATGAAATTTAAAATTCCCAATACCGTTCTGTTGCCCCTTGTACTCCTTGGTTGATCTTAAGTGGATGTAGTAAGTGGTTACCTAATAAATTTTGGGTTTATGGAAAATTATGTAAGCCTTTTACAGTAGCTTGGCTTTTGCAAGCTCGTGGTCATTTTAGTAGAGTTGTGGTTACCTAAATATTTTAGCAGTCTTAACAGTCCCTGGAGTTTTGTACAGATTATCGGTTTATAAGTATTCGGTTTCTGAGTAAAAAATAGTGTTCAATAATAAGGTGTAGAAATTTTTGATTTCCAATGGCTAATGGTTTTCTGATTGACTTGTGTGGTTGATCATTGTCTTAGATTTTTTAACAAAGACAAAAGCTATCGCCCGAGGTGGGGCTCGAACCCACGACCCTGGGATTAAGAGTCCCATGCTCTACCGACTGAGCTAAAGTTGGGGCATAAGGTACTTGCAGGGGGGGGCAAAAGAGGGGAGAAGAAAAAGGGAAGAAGAAAAAGGGAAAAGAGAAGAAAGAAGGAAAGAGAAAAGAAAAAAATGAGGGAAACAAATGTAAGTCAGGTTTTATATAATTATTATATATTTTTTATTTAACATGGTAAGATAAGATAACCCTGAATCTGAATTCAAGATTGAGACAAAATGTTCTCGAGACAATATGAATACATGTATCAGGCACATATCAACTTCACAAAACATAAATAAGTGTGCACTATGAAACAGAAGAGCCAGAAATAAAAAATACAGTATTTCTGAGTTTTAAACGTTACTCCATGCCATGGAGTTCTGAGAGAGAATAAATCTCTGAAAAATTGACAAAGGCTGCACCACCAATATGTTTGGATGCAAGTGAATTTCAATAACTTATCAAAAAATATTCCAATATCTTGGATGAGTTTGCCAAGAAATAAAAATGTCTTTAGAAAATAAAGAATTGATGAGAGGCTCAGTCACAATATAGTAATATTTAAAGGCCTTGAGAGGCTTTCCACACCTCAAACGGTACACCAAAAGATGGACAATACCAATGGCCTTTCTTTGGCTGCAAGTGACCATGACTTTTTCTCTTGGGTTTGTTGCAGAGCTTACATTCATATGGTTGTTTGCGTACGTTGTGTCTTCTATCTGGCTGGGCCTTGTCTAAGGCCAGGGTCCTATAATGCGCTGATCTAGAAATCTCTGGCCGTTCCCGCCAATATTCTGCCTGCCCAGCTGATTCGGCCACAAATGTCAGTTGAATAGGGTTTCCAGGTACTATTGGCTGCCTGGCTGCCTTCGCTGCCAACAGTGGCTCAGTTGCTATCCGGCGCTTAGTTGGTAGAGGTTTGGCAGATGCAAGCAGAGCTCTATCCTGACTTTTCTGCCGATTATTGTACCTGGAAAAAAGAGGACAAGATAGTAGAGATAGTATTACTCGCAGTCATTGCCAAGTGAACTGATATTCAAGTGAAATGTGTTTTCTTAATTGTACGCGCGTAGTACGTTTGCCACTGAAACTGATGAGCTCAAAATAGCAATGTGGGATGTTAAGAGTAACCCACAGTGCATTATTATGGATTTCCCAAGTTACTCAGTCAACGATAGTATTTTATAACTGGGTATATTTCCTATATAGTTAGAGGAGAATGTTGTTAATACAACGCATGTACCAGCAGTTGCCTATCGGACCAGGATATTTCGCATACACAACATGACAATTTATATAAATGGGTCTATATCTAGGATTTTCACGTTCTGAGTACAGGAAGACACCTACACACATGTTGCTATTGCACATTTATGTATCTTGGGTCAATACTTTAGGCCATTTTAAATACTTACCAGTCACGAATGGTATGCTGGTTGAGTGGTGGTAGTAGGATGCTGCAACCGATTAGCTCAGGCTGCTCCAGAATAGCATCCCTGATGGATGTATATCTCATTAATATGGCATCAAATCGAGGCTGGTAGAGGCCCCGGCTGGTCCTAGGGCTGAGTATGGCATTACAGAGTCTTACTATCACTCCCTCTACTAGTCTACTGCAGCTTGGCTTCTGAGCGACGATGCCAGTCCCAAGATACAATCTGTCAAATACAATGAAAATAATGTTATGAGACGACCAACACAAATTACAAGTTAAGATGTAACAAAGCGATTTTCTGATTTATAATATCAACAAATTGCTTGGTTACCAACTATTAAGGCATGAACAAAATACGAATGTGGAATGTCTATGCACCCCAAAATAACATCGTACTATAGGAACCTGATGCATTCAAAGCTATGTTTTTGGCCAAGTGTTTATGTTATGTTTATCTGTATGATAGATTACATCATGAGTACCTATAAATTCGCTTCAGGATGTCATGCATTCGATATTTACTTACTTCTTGGTGCTATCTAGTCCTGGTGTTACAGTGGACTTTCGGCTTGACCGGGACTTTGTTGTCAGCAGTGAAGATGCAGGTGTCTTAAACTGTAACTTCTTGTCTGCAGCATTAAGATGGCTGGCTAAGATAGTCAGTCGCTCAATCTCCATCAAGGACAATGGGACATCTGCAGATACCAAAGCATCCGCGAGAGCGCAAACAGCTTCATAACCTGGTATCCCACTCTGATCTGACACAATCTGCAAAAAATAAGAATGACATTCATCAAGTTACCGCTTTGAATTCTCATGGTAAATCTACTAGAAAAGTGGATGTCTAAATGAAATTGGAATTTCAAGTACTACTGGAAATACAAGTTACCATGTTAAGATCTTTCTGACACTTCTGTAGTAATATAACATATATAAAATTAATCTACGAAACAGGTGCTAAGGTTTAGCCAACCAGAGTGTGCAAATGTAAAATTGTTTCTTTTTCTGCAAGGTAGAATATAAATACTATTAGAAGCCAACATGTTTAACTTACAGTGGTAGCTGAGACAAATGAGTGAGACAGCATCGGTCCTCCAGCTCCTAGCTCCACTGACGTTCGGGGACGTGTAACCGCCCCAGACAGCATCAGTTCTCCAGCTCCAAGCTCCACCGACGTTCTGGGGCATGTGACTGCCCCAGACAGCATCGGTCCTCCAGCTCCTAGCTCCACCGACGTTCTGGGGCATGTGACTGCCCCAGACAGCATCGGTCCTCCAGCTCCTAGCTCCACTGACGTTCGGGGACGTGTAACCGCCCCAGACAGCATCAGTTCTCCAGCTCCAAGCTCCACCGACGTTCTGGGGCATGTGACTGCCCCAGACAGCATCGGTCCTCCAGCTCCTAGCTCCACCGACGTTCTGGGGCATGTGACTGCCCCAGACAGCATCGGTCCTCCAGCTCCTAGCTCCACTGACGTTCGGGGACGTGTAACCGCCCCAGACAGCATCAGTCCTCCAGCTCCTAGCTCCACCGACGTTCTGGGGCATGTGACTGCCCCAGACAGCATCGGTCCTCCAGCTCCTAGCTCCACTGACGTTCGGGGACGTGTAACCGCCCCAGACAGCATCAGTCCTCCAGCTCCTAGCTCCACCGACGTTCTGGGGCATGTGACTGCCCCAGACAGCATCGGTCCTCCAGCTCCTAGCTCCACCGACGTTCTGGGGCATGTGACTGCCCCAGACAGCATCGGTCCTCCAGCTCCTAGCTCCACTGACGTTCGGGGACGTGTAACCGCCCCAGACAGCATCAGTTCTCCAGCTCCAAGCTCCACCGACGTTCTGGGGCATGTGACTGCCCCAGACAGCATCGGTCCTCCAGCTCCTAGCTCCACCGACGTTCTGGGGCATGTGACTGCCCCAGACAGCATCGGTCCTCCAGCTCCTAGCTCCACTGACGTTCGGGGACGTGTAACCGCCCCAGACAGCATCAGTCCTCCAGCTCCTAGCTCCACCGACGTTCTGGGGCATGTGACTGCCCCAGACAGCATCGGTCCTCCAGCTCCTAGCTCCACTGACGTTCGGGGACGTGTAACCGCCCCAGACAGCATCAGTTCTCCAGCTCCAAGCTCCACCGACGTTCTGGGGCATGTGACTGCCCCAGACAGCATCGGTCCTCCAGCTCCTAGCTCCACCGACGTTCTGGGGCATGTGACTGCCCCAGACAGCATCGGCCTTCCAGCTCCTAGCTCCGCTCCTCCAGCTCCTAGCTGCTCCACACTGGTGAGAGTTTCAGGTTCCAAAAGCACATGCAGAGTGTCATAGTTGTCCATAACTATCTCATCTTCGAAACCCTCATCTTCATCACCATAGAGCTTCTCATCATCAGGTCTTAGGTCCCTGTTGTTGAGGGCAGATACTCCAGTCTGGGAGAGGAGGTACTCCATACCAATAGGTTCGCCTGAAACGCAAGAATGGAATGTTGATGAAAATATACCATGATAGTTTTTCATTCAAAAATACCCAAGAGAAGAATATTATGTCAGCTAGAGTTCAGTTCAGCTATTTTGTGGGTTACTTGAGGCCAGTTAAAACTAAATTTGGGCTCTAGGGCAGTGTGATGATAATCTCAAGCTTGTTTTTTTAATCGAATGTCTGAAAGAATCAGGTTTTGGGTATCGTTCTTCAGTTCTCTGTGTATTTAAAAAAAGTGAATTTCACTTGAGATGGGAAGGTACTATTTCGTATATACTATTATGGAAATTCTCATCGCAATCACTATAAAGAACAACTAGACCATAGGTCTGGTCAAGATATTATTTTATGTAATTTTCTCACCTGTGTATAGTGCAGGAAGAGGTGATGTTGGAGTCACACTCCGTCCGAACACTGAAGCACTGCAGGAGGAGACAAAGTACCTGAGCTTGATGTCGTAGCTCCTGAAGTTGAGTCCTTGTGCCTGCTGGTAACGGTTTTCGTTCCACCTGTGAAGCCCGTCAAGCAAATACATTTGCATATGAGTGGCACTTGCAGCAGTACCTAAAACAGTAAACATATGATTTAAAGTGTCTTCCCATTCTCAAAACACTCTCAAGACTTGGCTGGGCAACCTCTTGTTTGGAAAAGGCAGCATTTCACGCAGGCTCAAACAAAAGGCCACAATATATCTTTCAGGCATTAATTAGGGTTGCTAGGTATAACTTTTTGTTGTTGTAAATTTCCAATGTGTCAATAAAAACCGTGGTAAGTATTAAGAATCATCAGCTCAACTAGGCAGCAAAAGACTAACTGTTAGGTCGCACCGACAAAAAGGCTGCAGGTTGCCTACTGCGACTGAGTGCAATGTTGAAAAGCTGAGCCTCTCCTCCACTTCAGTGTTTATTTACCTGGAATAAACCTGTTAAGGTGAAGGTGGAATGATTCCAGTGAAGAAGAGCCACGAGCTGTACGATAGGTCGGCAGTCGAACCCCTCCTTTCATCAGGCTCCCTGTGATGGTATACATTTGTACATCAGGTGGATCCATCAGGCAGCCAACGTGCTGTTTCTGGTTGGCCCAGACTTTCCGTGCAGCCTCCCTATCAATTAACGGCACACCCAACGAGTCAGTCATTTCTGTCATCTCATTCAAAAGCATATCTAAAAACAAATATAAAAATTACATTGACCATCACAGATTCAAATCATTATTAGCTAGAGTCTTGTTTAGTCAGGAAGGGTCACTTAATGTTAGCTAGTAGAGATTATAACAAGCTTTGGCATATGTAGCTGATTCAGTTGCATAAAGAGAGCTAAGGTTCAGTTTTCAAAGAAATTTCGGGCAAGGATTGAGTTGAAGAGGTGTTACTTACCGATGTTTTTGGTGATAACATCCTTTGGTAGAGTCCTTCTTCGGCAGTGGAGTTGAAGCTCTTTCTTAGTAATCCTGTGCCGAACCTGCGGATAGAAACATTACAAACACAGTTACAAGAAAGGAAACATGATTATACATCAGGAAGGATGAACTGTCATGCAGACTCTCTGCGATGAGAGCTATGTTAGCAATACCTAACATTTGAAGTGTAATTTTTATATACAATTTTATTCCATATATCGTTTTATATCCACATAAATTTACATTACATCCAAACAGAGCTTTTTGAGAGAGTACCCACATGAATATTGTTTATCTCTTCATGAGACAGTACAAAACATACACCCAAACTCCTAGTCAGACGGTAACTGTTTAATTTGCAGTTAGAGTACTTACTCTGATCATACCTTACTGATCATGTACAATTACCAAATTCTGACGGTAATCAGACAGCTCAATTCATACCAAAACCATTGATTGATAGCGGGCTACAGTGACCGCCAGGATGATAAAATATTTACCACGTGATCAGAGTTGAGCTGGTCCCCAGTCGCACCTCGCTTAGCTTTTACCAACAAAGCAACATCACCTTCATCCCACTCGAAGATTGAACTAGATATACGTCCAATAAACTCTGCATACAGTGGATGAGATTCGGTGGTACAGCAGTATCGGAACCTCTGAATATAGTGGAAGGAATCTAGACGGATAGGAGTAGTCCAGGGCAGGAAATGAGTAGCCAACTGAGTCAGGTTGTCCGTGTGACGGCAGCAACCGCGGTCTACATAAATTACAAAAGGCTGGTCCACACCTGCAGATTGAAACCTGTAATAAATAATCATATTATAATATTGCAAGACATGCATCGGTTGCCGTAACTGTGCTGACATTCAGCGCTCTATAGACTAGCGTAGGGTCAACTGAGTGATTGTGCCAAGGAAATGAAGTAAACATTCGCCTGACACTATGCTTTCTACCAACGATATCTTCAGGTGTGTTACTCAAATAATTACAGTCCTCACCTTTTGACTACACCAGATATGAGCTTTTCAAGGCCTTGTCCCTCAGAGACTGTGAAAACAGAATTCAGCACTTGACCGAATTCATTGCCGATGTTGGTGCACCAGTTAGCTGTGCCTTTTGCTTCTCCTGCCAGTTTCCGAGTAATCTAAAATAACCATAAAAGATCATGTTATCAACCTACTAAGTGTGAATTTTTCGAGCACATTAAGAGGAAAGAGCATGCAATGACAAACAGTGGTTTTAAAATGACAACTTTAAATGTAATAAATTGGTTTGCGTTTACTTAATTTTTACAAGACTTAAATCCTGCTTTGGGCACTATTATGTAAGGTACAGAATTCTTGTGAGTAGGAAACACCACAGCCAAGAACCAGAGAGTGCACTGGCAACATAAATGACACAACAAACTATATACAGCGCTTGAGTTTCTAGTTCAGGAGCAAATCAATTTACACTGGTCGTTGGGAGTTTTTTTTAGATTTCAATGAGGTTCACCATCTGTTGACTTGTAATTAATTTCACTTTTCTGAATGAGTGCAAATTTTTTTACATTTACTAGGAGTACTCCTCTAGGGTAAGCTAGTTATAAAAGAAAATAAAACGGAAATTAGGGTGACAGTGTACTCACAATGGTTGTTAGTAGATGTTAGTAATAAAGCATAAAACTAAGTTGAGATATATATATATATATATATATAATGAATTTAAACCAATGTTCAGCAAACCCATGACATATAGTTGCTCAATGAAATCAAAAGCTAGGTAAGGCAGGTTACAGATCATAGCATACAGTGCATACATTGAGTCGTGTGCTCTGACCCCAAACCAAAGATTTGGGGTCAGAGCACACTGACATTGACTAGCAGACGGAGCACAAGCTACTACAGCCATCAGTGATTAAAGCAGCGATCAGCGCATGCATCATTAGGACACATGCATTGTACAATACAATGATCAATATCTTACACTTTGATAGAAGTAGATTTCTGAGCTGTGAAAGAACATCAAACTTTGAAACATAGTCATATGCATCATGTTCACTAATCAGTAATATAAATGTACATGTTCATATATGGTTATATAATTCCAAACATCCAATGCAGAAGAGAACGTGGGAAAAGACAGAACTCAATATTGACAATCACCTTTTTTGTTGAGTCCAGTTTCAAAAACTGTCCAAACACAGAGGTCACACTGGCCTTGATCTCTCCCACGCGGGCACCGATGTCTAAAGCATAAACATCCTGAAACCAACGGTACAGCGGCGGCGGCTTCATCACAGGTGGTTCAGCAAACTGACTTCCATCATGAGATCTGCATGATAAATTAATGGTCATGATAAGCCTGTACAATATTCATACATGTGAGAGTTGGTCTGTATTGGCTCATTTGATAAGCCAAGCCGGTATCAGCATGGGGGAACACTGACAATTACCGTTTCAACAAACCTTCGAATTTTATCTTTGGTATGACAACTGTGAAGACAATTTATCAAGACTGCCAACTGTATGCAGCTTTGTCACTACACATGCGCCAATCATTTTAAATGGAAATTCGCAAACATAGCATGATGTATTTCTTACCGACCAAAGGGAGAACTCTGATAAGTCTGGCAATCTGCAATATAAAGGCTGACTTTTCTCATCCAAGCTTCTGTATATAGTTCGATGAGCGAGTTTCTCAGAAGACTTGGAGAGTTCCCCAACGTTCTACTCCTGAGAAAAGTGATCACCCTCCTGTCACAGGCATTGTGTACGGTAAGTAGGACGGGAAACTGCTGCCGCCGGCCCTCATCCAACTGACTGAGGATCTCCTCCGACCATCCAACAAAAGTTAGAGTCTTGCTCCCTCGATGATTCTTCTGGCGGCGACATTCTGTGAAACATGAGAGTTTACAAATTATCAAGGGTTATCAACTACAGGCGAGTTTTGAGGTTACCCCACCAACTCCAAATAGTCACACTTAACTTCATTTAAATGTTGTCTTCATCACCCAAATTATCTACCATGCCAAGTTAAATATTTGCTCACTAAAACCATCCAGTATCCTTACCTCCCCGAGATCAGATACTCAGTAAGAAATGCATGCTTTATTTTGCAAATTTTCCCTTGTTGATATTATAGTAACACATGTCATCCTTTATGGAAAATGTGATAAAGTTATTCATGGTGATGCCTTACCGAGATATTCTGATGCCATAAGATAATAGCCGTCAATGTCCACCACCTTCCTGATTACTCTGTGCACACCCCGACGTGTCAAGGCGTTGTAACACTCCGGACACCGAAGGTCGATGCCCCACAACCTCTGTGGCATCCAACACAGCATCTTATGCCGGAAGTACTGGCCAACCTAAGAAAAATAATTTAAAAACTTGTAAAAAAACATGTAAAATCTCGGTGGTCATGTAAATACGATGACAGTGTCGGATGTGTTATCATTGAGAAAGGTCGGTGATGATGAAGTTGATGATTTTTAATATTATTTCTTGCATCTGACCCAATAATTGTGATGGCATGCACAGACAGTAACTTTTTGAGGGTTTAGTCCTACTCCCTATCAAATTACCAAGTTAAATACTAGCATGCAGCTGTCACAATTTCGTAATCAATAATACCTTTGGTGGCGTAAGTCCAGAAGGTCTGTACTCTGGTGGATGGTACCACAGTTTAAGATTCGACACTGTTTGTCCTCTGCCATGGCTAAACATGGTGGATGCCAACCACTGTCCCTCTTCTTCTGAAAGCTGCTGCTTCCATTTATATGGAAGGCGGTCTAGAGCAGAACTTGTAGTTTGGGATATCTGAAATAATACAAACATTGGTGGAGGTCTAGATGAAGTGGTGAAATTTGAGTAAACAAAAAAGGGTATTTCAATAAACAACCACCATTTATTGACTAAAGCAAGTACAACAGACTTGTGTGAGCAGAACCCACTTTGCAGGGTCGAAAACGATAGTTCCTCACGACCCCATGATAGTGCCATTGCAGCATGCGTGACTTCAACATGAACATAAACCTATCGCATAAATAATTAATGGACGATTTTTTCTTTTTTCTCATACCAACATAACAGATATACTGAAAAGTTTTGATTTTGGAGTTCAACTAGGTTCACATAATTCCTGTAATGCAGATAATTATGCACTTACAGTACTTTGCTGAGGTGTTGTACTTGGCTGAGGTGTAGTACTTGGCTGAGGTGTAGTACTTGGCTGAGGTGTAGTACGTGGCTGAGGTGTAGTACGTGGCTGAGGTGTAGTACTTGGCTGAGGTGTAGTACGTGGCTGAGGTGTAGTACTTGGCTGAGGTGTAGTACTTGGCTGAGGTGTAGTACTTGGCTGAGGTGTAGTACTTGGCTGAGGTGTAGTACTTGGCTGAGGTGTAGTACTTGGCTGAGGTGTAGTACGTGGCTGAGGTGTAGTACTTGGCTGAGGTGTAGTACTTGGCTGAGGTGTAGTACTTGGCTGAGGTGTAGTACTTGGCTGAGGTGTAGTACGTGGCTGAGGTGTAGTACTTGGCTGAGGTGGACATTCTGATGGTGTATCATCCTACAAATATAACATACTTATAGATCGACCTTTTAAAAATACAATTCCCAACAAATATTACAACTCCTACAAGCTGATGTATGTATCATGGGTACTATGTTACTGTGACATGCCCTTGATTATTAATGGATACTTACAAAACCTTAGCATGAAACCTGCCAGAAAAAGAACTTGCACTGTTGATGAAAGGTGTGACAACTCACTTGTGGAACATGTTCTTCAAAGGATGTATTGAACTCATCTGCCAAATCCTCCGCAGACAATTCATTATCAAGAGACAATATAGGTACGTCCACTGGCTGTGTGGCAGTCTGTGGTGTCTTTAATGAAAAACGTAGTAAAGCTGTACATTCAATCTAATCACTAATAAACTACCTTTTAATATATAACTACATACATAATACGCCATGTAGTACTTGCCTCAAACGGCTTACTCGTCGCAGCTTACTATTACTCTCACTCATTACTTTCTATAGACTGAACAAGCCAAATAAATATGCTGTAAATCATAAGGTCATCATCCCTAAACAGGCCGCCTTTTACTCCTATATGACAGAGCTACATTGTGGTGCAAGACATAGCTAGAATCATGAATGCAAATTGTAATCTTTAAGTGTGACCACATCATAAACGGAGATAAGATATTAGCATAATATGAAAAGCAAGCCTGCACTGCTATCAAAGAATCTCATGGATCTAAGGATTACCTCCCAGGAGGGGACAATTCAAAAAGTTTCAATTCAAATATTTGAGTTCTATTTAATGATGAGGTAATGATATCGCTCTTCAATAATGTAACTTCTTTTTGGATGACACACACAGATGATAAATATGTGGTTAAAATATATTTGACAGGATATGTACTTCAAAACCACTCACCTTTTTCATAGTTTCTTTAGAGTGACTGTTTAGAGATGATACAGGTTTATCAGCAACTTGGTCTATCAAACGTTCCTCAGGGTACCGGTCCAGATATACAGGTATGGGAACGGGTACTGCAGCTTGCTGTGCGACAGTCTGTGGTGTCTTAAATGAAAAAGAGTTAGCCAAATGTGAACAACCATGTATTGTACATTCTAACTCAATATATATTATATACTTTATCTGAGTCAAGTGTAAGCAGGATATTGTACGAGCAAGATTTCAATCATTCACCCTCCTTACTTTAAATAGACTCTTACCTCAGCTAGTCATGAGTTAGCGCCAGTTAATGACAAGACTCTATCTTACATTTAATCCTCTAGGGTAAATATTTGGAGTTATACTACAGTATAATGCAAGAGTGGCAGATTATAACTGATAATAGTTGCCATGGATATGCTGGATGACATGAGAGATATGGGAAATTTGCAGTTTTCCAATTACTATGACTAATACACTCACCTTCTTCGGTGTGTTCTTTGAGTGATAAGAACATCTACATTTAACTTTTTGACCAGTCAGAGTCAACTGTCCTCCATCTCTCCCATGACGTGGACACGATTTTATTTTCTGCAGTTTTTTGTCAACAGGTCCACCTTTAGGAGGGTGCTGCCCTACACCAAATGTAAATTTCCCAGCAGCATACTGCCTCAAACGCTGCTCCCAGACATGTTTGGGAAGACTTGTCTTCGGCATGTTTCTGAAACAAAAAATAGGACAATTATGAATAAAACAAAGAGCTACTAGCTAGATTAATTGGTTAGTAGGATAGTAGATTTTTATGTCATCTACTACTCTGCTGCTACAGCTGGTTGCTTTTGTATTACTCCTACTCCTTCTTGCTACCTTACTAACCCTACCTACTACCAAACTTCCAGACGACCAGACCTGCAGTGTCTGTCACTTTGAGTGACTGAATAAATAAACTCAAATGACAAGGTCGGATTGATTGTCTGTCCACAAACTAATAATATATAAAATTGGGGCATAAGGTATGTGTATATATATGTATATATATATATATAAACACAACATTAACCAGCCTATCTTAACTCAAATCAGAAGAAAAGAAATCCTCGGCTCTTTTAACCATACCATTAGCATTACTACTAATTACTAAACATCATTCTCTACTAGTACTACTGTCTCAAAAATGCATGCTTGTCACAGGGCAGGTACGTTAAAAGCCAGGTAATGACGTTATCATATCATGCGTGTAATTCTGTGGCCTAACTATGGCACTAACTGTCTGTTTCCTTTCATGAATTAATGGCAGCCTTTTCATTCATTCATTCATTCATCATGGCAGCTCAATAAATCTTAATGTTCAGTGTGATGCTCAATATAATCAGTTTCCCTTGTGCATAGAATTGCATGTAAATTGTCCGAGCAGGCATCTTTGAAATAAATTAGCAGGCCAATATCAATAAATACATACCTATAGTATGAAGAAAATACAGCTGTGAGAGAGAGAGAAAAAAAATCAGCCTTCTTCTTCTTCCTTTCAGCTTGCTTTGAGCTGTTTTCCCTCCGAAATGAAAACGAGGCATTGAAATCCTATTGGCTGACAATTCAAAATCTGGACTTTTTACCCAATCATAACCTCTTAGTAGCTAAATCTGGACTATCGCAATGCTTATTGGCTGTTGTAAATAATCTGGACAAAATCTGGACATCTGACCAATCAGAAGCCTCGGTTAGAAGTCCAGATTTAAGAGACTGACACGTGGAGTTTTCAGAGGGAGTTGTCAGATCGTGTGATTTATGTCTTGGAAGCATTATTATTGGTTGTTAGAGTTGGAAATAGCAGGTGGTCTAACCACATAATGACTGGAGAGATATATATTGAGCCATATCATGATTTACATAGCTTCCTGATGGTGTGTTTCCGGGTAACCAGGGAAACAACTAAATGATATCTTGCCGCTGGCATAATTGGTTTGGATGGATATCTTGTAATACAATTAGATATAGGAATCTTGCAAACAAAACATGTGGCTGAGTGGCAAGGCTAATTATAGATGGTTTGGATATGAAAAGGAGCATCAGATTAGGTCTCAGCTCCGTACCTTACATTCACCATTATCTTACCATCTCAAAAATTCATGGATCTTTAAAGAGAGAGCTTCAAACCTAATAGTGTATTTTATTCTAAAACCTTTCATGGTGACTGTAACAAAGAAAATCAGGAAGTGATGGTAAACGGAAAACCTCAGCAGTTTTATAAAAATACAGTAAAGAATTGGAAAAGGAAAAACATATCCGTCTCATATAAATATATTATAGCTCATAGCAAAGACTTTGATAGCTTTGTATAAATATACACTCTGATAAATTATTACCTATTGGAAAACAAAATAAATTAGTTTCTCATAATTCATTTACCGGTACATGGTTCACGAGTAAGTTTAATTTGAATAAACTCAGTACACCATAATAGCCTAAGACTAGATACAGTATAAAGCTAGCATACGTGTTACAAATCTGTTCCCGAGCACAATTTTACTATATTAAAGGAACTCCTGCTATCCAAGTATTTTGCCATTAACGTGTAATATAGAACAACCTAAATGAAGAGATAGGGATAGTGATTTATGGAAAAAGAAGAGAAATCAAAAATCTGTCTGAGACAAGATTTAACAATCATGTTTTTAAGTAGCCTTATCACAGCAATCCCATTTTTGTTGTTTTGTTTCCACTAAAAACGACAAAAATGGGGTCGCTGTGAGAGTCTAGACATAGGCAGACTAGCATGTAAATATTTGTTCAAGCAATGTAATAGAAGCAATATAAGTGTGTTATAAATAAGAAAAAAATCCAATAATATGACTGCAAAAAAGTGCCAATATAAAGCACAGAAGAAATGAGTTATTAACTCTTTATAATTGGGTATCTATAACTTTGCCTCAATCTAGTAGATAAACATGAAAAAATAGACCCCTTGGAAACAGTTATAGTATACGAAAAAAGCGACTGATGGACTAGGCAGCTCATATCACAGTTAGAAGCGCACTGATCGCATGCTATACCATTACATATATATCTCTGATCGATAGAGAGTCAATTAATTCCTTAGCATGAGGACCATCACAAGGAATTTGGTTTGACGACCCGAGGCGAATTTTGTTAATTAGGGGGGCGTTCATGTTAGGTACTCATACTAAATTGACTTTGACGATCAGAGATACACATGATAATAGTGTAGTCCCGATGTCAGTGTGCAGAGTAGTAGACCACATCTCGTGTCCGTGTACTGTTGCGGACTCAACTTCTTCACCTACAAATAACACAAATCAGGTCATAATCACAAAGGCGAAATTAATAGTAATAACTCCTAAGAGAGCAATAACTGATTTAAAAGTAAAATTTAAATATAACGGTAAAAGGCGGTTATGAATATGGTTCTTATCTATCGAAATAGGATGTCAGTTTATTGAGCGTCATTGTCCTGCTGAAAAGGTAATTAGTCTGATTTCCTGAATTAAATTAACTACGTAAATAGCTAACAATGTTACGGATCCAATGTATGGATGGTTGTGAAAGTGGGTCATTTACCTGACATCACTTTCAGGACCTTCTTTAGGTTGTGTGGGAGGGAGGCTAGTAGGGGGCAAAGGGTGGAGGTGGAGTACTAACACCATCCGCTTTGATATGCAATCCTTCCCGCTGAAGATTGCTCCCGAACAACTGACATTACTATTATTGTAAACTTTATAGCGCCAGCATGAAAACTATTCTGCGCATACATATAGCTTGTAACTCTGCTTACTTGTTAACCCTCTTTCATCATTCCCTTAAACTTCTTTTTTCTCTCTTACTTCCCTTTAATTAACCCCTCCCTTTACCTTTAAGTAATCCCTCCGCTTACCTTTAAATTTTCCCTCTCAATCATCAATCTGTATAGCCCAGCATGTGACTGTCTTATCAGCGCTACTCGTTATAAAGGAGGGAAGAAGAGGGTGCCATCTACACTGGATTACTTTATCCATGTGCTCGGCTACCTGAACTGTCTTCAGAGGCTGTGTTATATCACCTGAAATAAGGTAAAGAATGTATATATATAAATATATACAGGATGGTGGATGGCAAGATGGCAATTGGTTAGCGAGCTTTCTATTCACTGCCAGGCGATTGGTGCCGCAGGAGTTGTGCGTTTGGGGTCCACTGGGGGAGCTTTCAAGGTTGATTGTTCCAGCCTCCAGCACCCTCGGATGTATACCTTTCTCTCTCTCTCTCTACATATGAGTGACAACTCATTAGAATAATAGCAAGAAAAAAATTAAGAGGTCTTTAAAGTGAGAGGATTGGTATGAAATTTCTCCAATCATCAAGCTTTACGTTGAAGAGGAACGTTTGTCGGCGGTAATAATTATAGAAGTGTCGCGACGACAATCATTAAAAATTGCGATATAACTATCAGCGTTGATTTTAATTACATGTGGTTGAATGTAGGTAGATTTTTATACACGAGTTCTATTTCTAAATCAATAACGATAAGATACACTTTTTATGGGACGGTACAGTGTTCCTTTTTATCATTCAACTCTAAAATACTTCTCAGTCTTGGTGAAATTGGTATATTTCCTCGTTGCTGCGATTGGAACTGCTCCCTTCCTGGTAAAAAGTAATGAGTTTTGATTTCGAAATTCCCTTGGCTCTACTTTCCTACCCGTATGGTGCCAAATAGGCACGCTCACTGCACTAACACACAATGCACATATTGGGGATATATTTTGCCCACTGGAAAGATAAGCTGATGAATTGGCGGTGGTAGGCTGAGCTCTTGTTGTGAACAGTATGGAAATAGGGCAAAAAACAGGGAAATCCCATGTTTAATATTCAAGGAAAACAGAACGACCCCTTGTTGAATATAAGGGGAAAACAGAGCAATCTCATGCTTGAATATTAGACTGACTAGAGCATACCTTGCATGTCCATCAGTTTGACAGTTGTATCATAAGATCCTGATAAGAAGTATGTAGCGTCTGAGTTAAATCTCGCTGATCTTACTTCGTCTGTGTGTGGCCTCCACGCCTGTAAGCAAGAATAAACTTTTTTACTTGAAATTTTATCTGACTGATCAATATCCTGGTGATAAAATAGGAATCATGTGAATGAAAAGCTTTATGAGTTTAGCAAAATACTTTATTGTCAAAAGAAAGAGAGTTGGCAATATGAAACCACAAGTTCAAATCATATTGAAGAAGATGTTTCGGGTCTCTTATGTGAAATTATCCCCTCATGAGAAATAAGGGGACAACTCCCAAGGTATATATTTGGAAAATTGAACACTAAATTCAATTTATTGCACTAAATAACACATAATAATAATGGTGTGAAGGCTGTGATGCTGGTTTGGAATTCAAATAGGAAAGATTTCGAGTCTTATCAAACCCCAATAACCTCCATAAATCTAAGAGCCTAACAATACTCAGTAAGTGTAATATATATGCTGAAGTTACCAATATGTATTCTAGTCCAATCAACACCAGGTAAACATGACCTATAAAACCACTGACCTGCAGTAAACGACCTTGGCGGAGGTCATATAGTGTACAGTGAGAGTTATCGTGTCCTGAGGCTAATACTCTTGGAGCTGGATCTAGGCTTACGCTGGCAAATGCGCTGTCCGCTGTAAAGTTTAGATTACAGGTTATGTCAGTAGCAATAGAGTAAAGGACAAATTGAGTATATATCAAAGTCTCCAGCGATGATTCATGGGATATGGTTTATAGTGAGGATGCAACAGTTCAATTTAAGCAATATTTCTTATAGTTGTGTCCAAGCCAAAGCCAAGTTAAGTTTTTGAGGAAAGGGCGCTGATTCAGCTATATAGCTAGAACATTCAGAACAGTTCATATAATCTGCACAAGGCACTAGCTTATTCTGATTGAGGCTTGTTAGCACAGTTTAACCTCATCAAACTGAGGAACCAAATGGTGGGGACCACTAACCACCCTTTAATAAAAGGGTAAAATTATTCAGTTCTATTACAGGTTGGCTATGCCTACCTATTCCTGTACCCTTCTAAGTTCTAATCCTTAACTATACTGCCAGGTTCAACTAGGTTTTTAACATGTGGGTGGGGCCTAACTAACTCCTTTAATGTTTGCAGGCGGGGCTTACCTATACCACCAGAAGACTGGAATGTCTGTACGGGGACGCTCATCCTGGTGTCCCACATTAGAGCCCTCTTATCCTGTCCTCCTGAGATAAACTTCAGGCTATCTCTGTGAGCGTACAGAGATAGAACATGACCAGAGTGACCTTTATACCTCCGAACTACGGCGCCTGAAATCAGAGAAGTAACTCTAAGTTATCTGACAGAGTCTTTTACACAAAATGCAAATCAAGTTTTCGGCAATACCAGTATTCTGCTTTTTGAATATGGCGATTATTTTCTGTGCAATAGATTACCTACAGTTTACAAGGGGATGAGATTGAAGCCACCACAGATTTAGCTTCCCGGCAGTCAAAGTCATAAAGATCATTATCACATGTGCATCTCGATGTATCAGTTGTTGTACCCTAGGTATTTTCATGTGTCCACAACTTTATTAGAGCATATGTACATGTTGAGAGTATGAGTTGGATTGACTAAGCGAATTATTTATTGTGGTAACTTACCTGAGGCGATATCAGTGAGACAGACAGTACAATCTCCAGCTCCAGCACTAAGCAGCTGGTCCACAGACAGGAATGTAACATCTCTCACAGTACCGTCATGTAACGTCAGACTCTTCTCAGACCCTATGTAAACAAAATATGAGTAGTGACGTGCTATAGCATATCACTATTAATCCATTTTTTCTCTCCTTCTCTTCTGGTAGGGCACCTGCGCCTATGAGGGAGCAACTCAAAATTAAGGTAAATTGGATCAGTCTTTTTCCAGCGTTATAATTGGACATAACGCTCACTTCATAAAAACAAGGCAAATTCTAAAATGTATGTGTTCTCAGATAATTAATCTAAATAATACCCTAGCAGAGTGGAGTGCTCACATCAGGAAAAGTTCGCCTTTTTGCTAATGGGTTTGGAATAGTTCATGTTTATGGCTAGCGAACATTGACTCAAGTTCCTTTCATATTAACTCTCACCTGAGCGCATAATTAATCACCACCAAACTAGGTCAATTAACTTATATTTGCATCAAGTTCCAATCCGACATGATCATACTTGAGAAGTGGCTAAACAAAAATGAGATGTACCATAAAGGTGTGTTACGATATTAGCCTTAGCCTTAGGGTAAATATGGATAGCTGCTGGTGTTGTTCAAGCTCAATATATGTTTATGCGAAAGACAGAAAAAGCCCCTTTTCTTACCGAACACATTTTGGTCACCGAGCCACTGTACACATTTGACAGAGTGATCGTTACTACCAGTGGCTATCACTGAGCCTAGGGTGTTCCAGGCTACGCAGTATATCGACCCCGCGTGGTGCTTCACTTTCTTAGCAAGAACCTGAGGCTTTTTAGTAGCTTGCTGATATGAGGTCGTGACCTTTGACATATCAGGGTACTGGCACACTCTCAAAATCTATCAAACACAGAGAAACTCTACTGAAAAAGGGAGACAATCTAGAATCTAAATTCATTTTTTGTATGCACTTATATATCCTGCCAGTACTCATTAAAGCAAGGAGACGATGATAAATCGGTAGTGAAATTTGAAAGATCATGGGGAATTATTAGCAAAGATGAGTCAAGGTATGAACAAGAGATGTAAGTCGGCTTCCCTTTTAGCAAGCAAGTGATGAATCGTTAATGCTGCCGCAGTTGAGAGGCAGGTCAGCTTTCTTATGAACATGATACTTCTATTTCAAAGGTTAGGTCATACAGAAAAAAATGGGTTAAACAGGCTTAAAGTGATTGTGACAGAATCAGGTTTTTGGTATCGAGTTTTCAGTCATATTCTGAGTACCACTGTAATTTCAAAAACACTTAGACTGGGATGAGAAGGCACAGGCTGTTTTTGAAATTACAGTGATATTATAAATTTGAATGACTCTAGACTGCTACCAATAACCTGATTCTGTCACAATCACTTAAGGTCAGCTGTCCCATGAAAATGATATTTCAATTAGAGAAATAAAAGTTGGGTAAACCAAGAAGGAAGTAACTGTACACACCTTAGTATTGCTGCCGACAGCGTAACATTCTCCGCTGGGATGGAAGGCGACAGCTCTAACAGGTCCCTGCTCCTCCAGAGTTTCCACTGCTAAAAACTGTTTTATACTCGATAAGTCGTCTCCCCCGCTGAACCCGACACCAGCCGCCGAGGACTGGTCGAGGTTCACCTCATGTGTGATGTCATCTGATGACAGATCGGGAGGATGCTTTGGTGGGTTTGATGAGGCTATCGGTGGTGGAAAGTCAACTAAATAAGAGAATTGGATAAAATATGATATTATAAATATTATAACATAATTTTGAAATAACTTACCTTGATGAATATTCATAATGCATCTATGTTGCCTGAAGTTTGCAACAAAATTGACCAATAGGAATTAGAGTATTATCCTTTTTCAAGTCAAGCTTAAATATTTTTGTTACAGATCACAAGATAACAAGTCTAGCAAGGTTCTCCTTTTAACTGTTGATTACAGCTTGAATATATTGGGTCTAAATTTTTCATCCAACATCACAAAAAAAAAAAATTTCAGTCATCTACAGCGATTCAGTACTTTTTGGAGACTAGGATGGAAGTCTATTTATTTCTAGTACTAGCCATACAAGCACATTATATCTGCTAAAAAAGACAGCTATAGACTATAAGCACAATCTACAGCAGCACGCTACCTGATTGGTCGAGATCCAGTTTAGGTATCGCAGTAGAGTTCTGAACAGACATCGGTTGCCCTACAAAAAAATGTTTCAACTTATAGTTACAACATTGAGACACCAGTAGTTTAAATGTTCAGAATTTACCCATGTCGTTGGTAGTGGCATTCCATTATAACTGCCCTCCAACCAGCATTGACAAAGATCAAACACTTAAACTATTACACTACTGCCATACGCAGAAACCAAAATTGGCATGTTTTATCTCAACTTGCAATAAGATCCCCGTTCCCCTGTCTGCTAATTAGCGGCCTTGTACCTTCACAACCTATGTGATCACGCATATAGTTCACGAATTTCACCTTTTTAATAAAACATAATAGTCTTTGATATACAATAATGTAAAGGTCACTCTGCCGCATATCACAACTCAAATTTTGTTGAAGATGTCCCCCTCACTTGTGATGCAGCTTTTTTCCCCCTATCGTGTTCTTACGTAGTTGCCTCCCTTACCTGGCATATCGTTTTGTTGGAGTTGTCTCCACTGCTCATCTCTCTGTTCCATCATTCTCATTTCTTCTTCAATTCTTTTCTTCTGCTCTTGGAACTGAGCATACAAGTCTTGAGACGCGCTTACTCTACCCGCAGCTGTGGAACAATAGGAATGATTTTATACCGAATCAAATTTTCATTCATTAACCATAAGCTGTAGGAAGCAAGCCGATGCAGGTATATACATGGTGTAAACATGGTATATACATGGTTCATACATGGTACATACATGGTATATACATGGTATATACATGGTATATATATGTTATATACATGTTATATACATATGTTTGTATACTCTGGCGCCATTTGAAGTGTATACTATATACTATAAGGCTTACAATCACAGTTTTCAACAGCATATATTGGCAGAATTAATACTATCAAAAAGATTGCTTTGCGAAACTATGTTTTTATAATCCAGTTACCAATAAGATTGTGATCTCGTGTATCGTACAAAGGGGATATAAACGAGGTTTTTTGATCCAAATCCTCTTAATTAGGCACACATGCTAGTATCAGCAGGGAATTTTCTAACAGAAACGTTTGGAGTTATAATTGAAAGACACCCCACGTCACTACTTTGACCAAGACTCCGTGCTTTGACATACCAGTACTCTGTCTGACTGGTAGTGGCTGAATATTGTTTTGGTTCTGACTTCGAGACATGGAAACATCATGCTGCAATAGATCAGGTCTTTGCTGGCTCGCAGAAGGAACATCTTGTTGATGCTGTTGTTGATGTTGGCTGTTGTTTGATTGGATGGAATGATGAACATTGACAGCTGATTGGCTAGTGACTTGATTGTGAGTCCCTGATTGGCTGTGATCATACTGTGATGCTATTGGTTGGTTACTTCTGTCATGTGACGCTACTGGCTGAGTATTTGCATTGTGTGTGGTGATAGGTGGATTGTTTATATTAGGTATTCGAGGTTGTTGGGAGACTAAATCTGCATTATGACTAGGCTGTTCTGTTGGCATCGACCTTTCTGTGGGGTTTGGCACCCTCGGAGCAATTGAATGACTTGGAGAAATATCCTGCAAATAAAAAAACAACATCATCATATTTAAGTAATCATTACGAGAAATACTATATCGCAAATCATATTGCTGACAACTACCATCATGATTTTGTTCTAACACTTTCGCATCTACTTGAGACTTACAGCAAGCGAGCAACCAGAGTCAATGCAGCGAATTAACTGCAGAAATATTCAGCTTGAAATGTTGTAGTCAGACATTTGTTTTTTTTATGTCAAACAGGGGAAGTGATTCTCAATTCAGGGAGTGACATCAATTATTAGAATGCAGTATTATTTAATTCTCACTGAGCTATACATGATTTAATGAGCACAAATTTCAATGGACTTGCACAGCGGTAGTTTACAAGACTTACAGTAGCAGGAGGTGGGGATATTAATTCTCTATTAGATAGTTGTTTCTTATTCTCAGTGTTGTGAGCGGTGGTAGAGGAGGTGGAATCTTTGACTAGAGGACTGCTCTGTCTGAGTCGAGGAGAGGATGGCCCGGAGGTGCCGGACGTGTTAAACAACCTCTCCATAGACTGGTTCATTGGGTTAGATCTTCTATCAGCCCTGTAAAGACAATCAAACAATGTCTTCAAGAGTTGAGGCAAACCCTACGAGCGAGTGTGTCGGCCTTCTTGTAATTATACTAGGAAATTTATAACTGATATTCGAGTTGTCCCCTCCTTGAACCATCTGTCTATAAATGGGACAACTCCAAGTTGTGAGCAATTTTTTCATTACAATAATATAGTTTGTTTTCTATCAAGTGCCGTGCACATGATTTCAAAGGAGAAGACTGAGACTCTCATTTATTGCTGATTTGAATACTCTGAGCTATTCAAGTATAGGATTTTGCAAATATCTGGCGGGATCCTAGGTAATTTCTCCTAAAAACTGATATTTATATTAGTTGTCACATTATTTTGATAGGGCGCACATCCATATCATCCATACAGCTCTGGCACAAAAACTATACAATCTGATATAAACACACTGAGCACCACCTACTGGAAGCCTACGACATATAAATACCTGAATGAATTTGTAAGGAGGAATTTAGATGAAGGAGAAGCAGCATAAGATCTGGATAAGTGAGGAGATCCTGACTGACGTCTTCCTCTAGGCTCTGATATGCTGCCATGTAACGCCTGTGTATAGAACAAAAAACAACAATGAGGACTTACATTCATAATATAATACTGAAAAACTGATTAGTGGGGAAGTGATATAATATAATATAATAAATATAATATAGTAATTATAGTTGCAAAATTAAGAATATGTGGTTATCTGAAATTGAGAGATCACATACATCCTTCACCTCCTTTGTTTTAATGCTTTATTGGCATAATTTTCATTCTCAAAGAATGTTTTACAATATTGAGTAATACATGGGAGTCAACATGTTCAACACTCAGTCATTGACAGAAATCATAGGTTTCAATCCTCGTGCTCCTTTTGTCAAAACTTTGCCCAAGATCATCATCAGAACATTTTCCCTGCTTACAGAGATCCTTCCCGCTTAAGGGCGCTTTATCAATGGAATGGTGAGTTACTCCCAATTGAGTCTAATTTGTGCAAACTTGACACACCCTTACATTTTGTGACTGATAGAGATGACTGCTCAGCCCGTCGTACATAGCCATCATACTCTGACTTATAATCTGAGAGGATCTCGTCCTCGCTGGTATAGATGTGTGAGGGAACTGTTTGGGTCTGATCGGAGTGGATAAGAGCTGCTCGCTCCATACAGCCTCCAGTGATGGCTTCTCTAACCTACAAAGGAAAGAAAAACACTGGATAAACTGAAGCATCCTCCTTAAAACTAAGAAAGCCTCCGTTGAAATATCAATTACCAGTCAGTATGATGATAAAAATATTAACAGAAACCCAATAATATCCTCTCCAAATTTTAGACAGGGATCAATTAGATCAACTGGAGAAATACAACAATTATCCTGAGCTTTCATCATTTTCAATGTAGCATGCTGCCAAATATAGCTATGCGTGCCATAATTTGAAGCGTATGAAGCGTTTGTTGGTCAGGCAATTGTTCTTACTTAGATAATCTGACAAGATTTTAACGATAAACTTTTAATCAATTTTATTTATGTTATCAGCTACAGGCTTAATTATTTTAATAAAACTTTTGATTTTAATATTAATATTATTATCATTATTATTAAATGCTATAAGAAATACTCACTCGTTGACTTTTAGTTTGAGAGCCTTCTTCTCAAAAGGACAGGCGAAAGTGCCCGCAGGTACCTTCTGTAACCAGGATACAAGGCTAAGATCTGCATCTGAACAAGGTGTGCCGGCCAGTGGGTGGTTGACTGTAACGCTATCATCAGCTTTACAGGCTCGAGCTGTACATAACTCTACACACATCTCGTACAGTAAACCTATCAAAGTAGAGAGTAATATCGATAATAATAAGAATAATATCAATCTTATTTGCTGATCGAGTCATAGATGACACATGAGACCGTGCATTAAAAGATATAGTAATGCATTAGGTGAATCTCTTAAAAATATTGTTAACAAGGATGACAGTTCTATTGAAGGATTGATGATCTTCAATAAGAAAAGGTTGGCTGGGTGATCCTCATATGACAAAACTCAAGCCACAAAGCGAAAACATAAGAGTACATTAAGTTCATCAAGATGTAAAATACGTCATTGCCATACGCCAATCTACAGTCAAAGGTAGGTTTACAATGTTTGTGCCAGTTGAATTTACACTTCTGTTTCATGAGTAGAATTTGGATCAGTGATCCAAGTCTTCTGCATGTTTATGACACTCCTTGACAGCTTACCAGTGAAAAAGGAGGAGCTTAAAATTCATTACAAATCGACTGATGATATACAAAAACACCACATTATGGGTTACCTTTGGTTAGTAGATTGACTAGCCGATCATTCTTAGAAGAGGAATGAGAGGGAGCTCTCTTCTCTAAACCAACAAACTTCTTAACCAGAGGATAGAGCTACAAAAAAAACCCATTGAATAATGTAAATCTAAGTACTGGAGCAGCTGATGATGGTTTCTTTGAGATTTGTCATGGGTGGCCAACTGAAGCGCCTTTTAGCACAAAACATGAGAAAATATATGTTGCAGTCACAATTCAATGACAATCGCAAGAACCCGCTATGTGACTTGAGCTTCTATTTCTCACTAAATGAGATCATCGACGTAACAACTAAAATATTAGGGCTTGATTAGAACTAGTATGATCCAATTGGCCTGGATTTGGAGATGGTCCTCCTCATACCACAACGGTGTCTCATCAGTAGAATGAGAGCGATGGAAATTACAGGCGAATTAAATTCTACAAACCTGATTGAAACAGCTTATTCTGGCACTGGATGGATTCCAGTTTTTGTATGCTTTATCCGCCGTTATAGAAGGTAGAGTTAACAGGAAACAGAGGTTGTCATATTCTTTCCTATCAGTACAGAGCACCTCCAGTTCTGTTAGACAGGATATGACCTCATCTAGAGTAAACTCATGATTCTAAAATAATAGGGATCAATTTTAAATTGTGAAGAAATAAACCGTAACTGTAATAAAAAGTGATTTTCTTGCACCCAACTCATGATAATATATTGCAAATACATATTTCACTAATATATGGCAAAAATTAGATCCCAATATGCATGTCCAGGTGCTGGGTATAACATTTCTTTTAGATGATTGTGATTACCAAGAGCTGAATGTTATAACGCTTTCAGTTGTGATAATCATTCTCAATTTTTTATGAATGATTTTATAATAAATTATCACTGGGTATATAAAATCAGTAATGAAAAAACAATGATTCAGAATTATTGATCTTGAGTGTTTTATTATTATGCATCTAATTATCGAATGATGGTGTTATGATTATTTTGCCCAGACACATTGGAGTTATTTTTTTAATATCAGGGAGAACATAACTTCAATGTTTATCAAAACCGTTATTAATTTGTAGATTGACAGAGGTTATTTTCGATGATTTATTCCTCCATGTATATCCAGATTACTTCCGGTTCATATTCATATGTGTTTTGCTGTTCTAGCAATTGACAATTAGGAGTGAGGAAATGGAATTTATATGCAAATCACTAAGGCGATCATATCGAATTTATGCAAACTCTGCTGTTAATAGAAAGTGGTTAGCGTGAGGAGTATGTTTGAAACAAGCAGCAGCCCTCGCTTTTGATGGATGCCAACATATCATACATAAACTACCAACCGATGACCAATAATGCAAGCTGAGCTAAAAAGTGGACTTGCTACATCTGCTCATTTGCATCATCGTGAATTCTGCTCATCAGCCTATTAGAGCACATATTATTGGTCTATTTGATTAACTTTGAAATGTCAATGGCTACTCATTCGCGGCGTTTATCATTAGAGCGTAAGGGTGAGCCCCAAACACATTGAATTAGAACTTTTAAGAAGGAACCCTTATTTCAGATCATATCAGATTCATAACTGCAGCTGAGACTATACTGTGATATGAGTAGTTCAAATAGGAAATGGATTGAGGGTGGCTGCATCGAGATCTTGTGGCCATGACGCAGCTTCTCTAAAGAGTGACCCTATGCTAAATATCATACTCAAATACAAGGCTATAGCCTAAAATTCCAACCTCCATTCATTGGTGTTCAGTTAATTGTTAGCAAGTAAGTCATATCATAGGCCCGCCCAACCCCAAAATCACAGAACCACTGCAGTTCGCAGAAATCCAGTGGTCATAGCCTTTTTTCTCTCTTTTCTGCTTTCACATACACTGTGATCTGGGGGTTTGGGCAAGCCCATTACATGCCCTATCAGCTAACACAAGCAAATCCAACTGGCCAGAAACTGAGGCTAATGCTTTGGCATATTAAAGTTAGCTTAGGTTTCTAGTTTAGAGAGGCTTGCTTTGAGGGTCACAAGAAATACACCCTCGATTCTCACCTGTAGAGGCCCTGGATCATGTTTTATACAGAGTAACTCCAGGTATTTATGTTTATAGATGAGATATTGACATTTCTTTTTATCATATCCGTCCACTTGCTCTAGAGGCTGTAGGAACTCAAGGGTATCGTCCCAATGTCCATCTAGTATGAGCTGTCTCAGGAATAAACCATCATCTGAGAATACACCTGGGAATAACAGAAAATGGAATATTAATACATCTGGGAAAGACATAAAACAGAGTAAAATAATAATAAATGTAATATGACCTAACAGACAAATCTGTCTTTGATTGTATTGAAACGCAATTCATATTGGAGGCAACACGACATATCATACAAGAAACAGGGTTGTCCTTTTGAAAAAGATGAAAATCATGCATAGGATCAACCAAGGAAACACTCTATGTGAAAAATTGGTGATTAGATAACAGGCCATCTGCTTACACTAATTCTATTTACTGTTTAGCTAGTTTTGGGGTGACTTAATGTTAGCTAGTTAACATTGTTCCCTATTTCAAGCTTGTGGCAAAAGACGAACTTTTCTTACTTCTGTGAGGTTTATCCATAGACAAAACACATGGGTATATCAATATTTACTTAATGCTTGATCAACTTGGGACGTTTTCCTCACTGCAGACAAAACAGTTAGTCATGTACTTTGATGGTCATATGAATTCTCAATATTGATATGTACTGATATAGCTGGTGTATCCCATGGGAAAATGACTTTACAGATAAAAGCAAGGCGATAAGATCTTATGCATTCCCTGTGAATAATAGATGATCACTTTCCGCAAATTTGACCAAGAAAGCTTTTCGTCAACGATCTCACTTGTTTCATTATGTGCCAAAAATTACTAGGTTAGGCCCTACTACTGAAAGGCTTGTCAATATGAGAAAAAAAAAATCAGCCATTATTATATCAATTTCTAGCCCTGAATTGGGACATGTCTATGAAATGTTTGGGACAAATAGACAAGGTTAAGAGAATGATGTACGAGGAATTAGGTTGTATAATAGCAATGATTTAGTCAGAAATCAGAATTATTGCCAGTATTTGGCGAGAACCATAGCGTGATGCATCACAATACAGCATAAGAAGTAGATACACCCGAGGGTGCAGGGGGCCAGACGACTCAATTGAATCACTATCCTAACGGGACTTGAACCAACAAATCCTACAGCCCAGTGAGTAGCTGACAGTGAATAGCTGACAGAGAAACACAAGCATGATAACCCATCTTGGGATTCCCAATAATTGACCAAACATAAATGATTGACCCATTGACATGGATTGACCTCTCAGTTAATGTTTTTGTCGCAATGCTACTGACACAGATAGGTCCAGAACTTATGTTCACGGCAACCGGTCTGGTACCTTCTGATGTACCGAATCATAACTGTGAAGGTGTGCTATTCGCTATGGGTAAAGCATTGATATGAATTTATGGATCAGAGGTAAAAAAACATAGCTCAGGATCTAAATAAAGTTATTTATCTGGCAGCTTTCACGTTATGCATCGATTGATGTCCCTGTAAGAAACTTCAAAAACTCAGGGAAGCTGCTTGATGGTAGTTTACAAGGGTCAGCTTTATTAGATTCTGAACTTGTGGACCAATCAAAGATGAGAAATTCAGTCCAGCAATCATACATAAATAGCCCATACGCTTGTTCAGGGTCTGATATGTGCCCCACATCCATATAATATATATCAGTGGAGGTACCGAATCATTACTGGGTTGGTGTACTAAATAAAGGGTAAAGAGATGGCTTTGAACACTCAATAATCAAGCTTACTCATTAACCAGACAAGATTTACTCTAGACGAGAAATCCAATAATTTGTTCCGATAAATTATTGACTAAAATAAGCACCAGTGGCAAACACAGAATATATTGAATAAATATACAGCCAACCATAGTATTGTGTACATCTCAAGTACACACTGCACATACTGCGACATAATCTATCAGTCTGCAACATGGTACTAAGTCCATATGTGAGGTTGAACGTAACGATAAACAGCCAAGCAGACCTGATAGCCATTTTGGTATATAAGCCACTATAATTGTCCCTTGAATAATCACCCTGGTACAAAGGGGAGAAGTGAGGGTCAAACGGCCTAAACATAGTAAATATAGTTTATGGATGGGAGGGGGAGGGGAGGCCGCAGGTTTGATGGTTATCTAACCAGGGCAGTAGAGCAATTTGATCAGCCCTAATTATGAGACTATTAAAATGAGTTGATCACATTAGTGTATTTGACATACAATTTGATTGTTGAAACAGTGATCTTTCTTCCTGCTATTTTTTCCAAGTTACAATCTATTTGCTGTGCTTTACCAAGACTAGCACTTTGCAATATCATTTTATTCCATAACTGACTCAATATCACAAGGCAGCAGAAACCTACACATTAATAACAGTGTGCTATTCCAGTACGCAGCATGCTAATCATCTTATCAATAGAGTAGAATTGATTGGTATAGCTATAAATGCAAGCAAGTGCTATATGTACAATAAATATTGAAGCTCTCCCAGAGCCAAATATTAATATTATGTGGTGTATGCTCAGATATCTGTGGGTGTATGCCATATCTAATGATTACATGCTGCCAATAGCATAATGCTGCCAATAGCATAACCTAAATGACTCATCTATAGTCAGCAGACAGTATTGATGAGAGCTTTGTGTTCTGTATAAATAAGGTGTATGTATGTGGGAATAATTGATTCATATTATTATGTAGCTTCCCATCGACTATAGCCAACATGCCAATACTTGTTAACTGTGATCTTCTTCAACAAATGGTTGGTGATGACTAATTATGAGCCTTCGTACTAGACTGTAGACTGCTCAAATATGTCCAATGATGAGCAACAACAAGATATTAAAAACACCCGCTTTGCCCTGCTCAAGATAAATTCCGCAAATGTTATCCAACAAATTTCATAGTATTAATCCAAGAGTCTTGAAAGCCTTGAATTAACATATTATAGATCTACTATCTGAACTTAAAAGAAAAATTTCCCTCATTGCGCTACAAATGCCACGCAAATGAGTTAGGTGGATAGTCAACCAAAGGGATAAATCCGCTGTTACTCTAACAGACTCTAATATACCGACACCCCTCTAGAACAATACAACTAAACATAATACTGACTTAACTACTCTTAATTCGTTTATCTTGGCTCCAAAGCATATAAAGCTGAGAGATTAGGCAGCTATTTTGTATAAGCTATTAGTAAGTGTTAGCCAGTGTAATCTTGTTATCTATACAAGCAGTAGGTGCTCTGGAATGCTGATGCTGCCAAAGAATCATTGAGGCAGCCTGCTAGAGAGTTATTAAGTATTAATGTTGATAAATGTACATAATACGTACATTCAGAGACTTGTATGTGTGTAACCTATTACCAAGGGTGTACAATTTACTGGCAGGTAAAACAACATGGACTAAGTTAAAAAGCTGTCTAAAATTTCATGTTTTCAAATTGACATGGGTTGCCTAGTTTTTAAAACATTCCCACTTCGCTTTTGAAATATATAATATATTGGGAGCCTGTAGCAGTACAGGGGTTGCTCTGGTTATATCTCTCATATAAAAGAAATATGTGTCCAAGAAGGGCATGAGAAGGGGGCATTACAACCAAGATAAAAAAATGATTTTCAATGAAATGCATTTTGTCAGTGAAGAAACATGTAATCCTATAGCCTACGACAATGCTGACAAACACAATGTACAATGATTCAGTAACTTTTGCAGCTGCCTTGTCTATTGTCCTACAATGAGTCAGGCAGCATTTTATGTAAATCTATCTCCTGCAAGCTGCATTTTTTATTAATTAATTATCTAAGCTATATATTGATTGGTCATGACTAGCCTATATATTCTATGTGAGTTTAGCTACAGTACAAAGTCATTTTCTGTACAATACAGTATAATATTGTTTTACATCTCCAGTATTTTGCTCTTAGAGACAAATATCATGTTATTTTTTATGCTTGCTTATCTACCCACAGCTGAGTGTCTAGTTGATCACAAACACATAATATGGTTGTGGTCATTTCAATAATGTAAATCTGAATTGTGCACTCCCGGGTGTTGTAGTTTTTATGATGGATAGAGATGCTATGAAATACACCCGCCCCAATTCAAAAACAAAAATATTAGTAGCATGCTGTCATCTGTGATACTGGGAATAACATGATGCTTATTCCTGAATATTAAACATCCCAGTTCATAAGAGTCTGATAGGCCTATACATTCACATTTACTAAATTACAATTGCATTGGGGCATACAAAAAAACATTGTCAGACAGTTCGGCTGATAACAACATCGAATTTCAGGCACTTTTTCTAACTGTGGAGCATGAAATTCCCCTGTGAACAAGAACTCTGAATGTTTCAGCACTGACTATAGCTAGATGTGTTGGCTTCGATAGTTGGGTTACCAGTCCAACCAATCACATTGGCTCTGACCATTGAGCTACCGTTGACCACACTTTCTTCGAGACTATTAACATGTGTATCTCTGATCATTCAGCCAATTTAGAAAGAGTACCTAAAATGTTTCCACTCCTAATTAGTAGACAAGAACTCGGGTCATTGCACCAGAACTTCTGATGGTACACATGCTAAGTATATCCTTCAGTCTCTATCGATCAGAGATATACGGGCAATAATATATCAGGTCATCAGTGTGCCCCTTGACCCTTGACCCCATACTACAAAACAGTGAGGGTACTCACCATTGATTATGCCGGACTCCCTTTCTAAGCACATGAGTGAAATATCCAAATGCCTGTTAGCTAGGAACTCTTCCACCATCTTGATGATGTCACGGTCGGCGATATCTATCGACATGGACGTCGTCATGATTGCTGTTTTTAGAAGTCCTTTTTAGTGCATTAGTCAACCTGGAAACATTGTGCGAAACAGTCAATGTAAATTAAACAACTAATCAGACATCAACCCTCACCGCCAACCAACCGGCATGAACCTCATTGAACCCTGGCATGAGCAAAAGATTACGCTTTGAAGCACGAAGAGAGTCCTGTGTGGCTCAAACCCATAGAACAATCTAAAATTGAGCAGAGTCATTGTACAGAAAGGAAAGAGTAAATCATTTATGCTATTACTCTTGTGTTTGTACCGACTACGTTTGTAGTAGCCCTGCGGAGAGTCTGCCTTCTCTCTAAAGCCTACAGGATGAACAACAACACAGTTTTGTCTCAACCAGTTCAAATAAAATCATAAATAAAATATCTATACCACAAGACCCTGTGGTCACACATGCTGTTTGCCTGTGTGAGAGTTGAATTAGTTACTTATATACTCTCCTATTATATTGCTACAATTTTCAGCCTATCATAAAGGATGACCCTGATATTCCTTGTCCTAAGGCAAACCTAGTGATGTAAAATTTGCTTGGGTCTACACACTTGAGTCACTGCACCTGCATGTGCACAATTCAGTGTTTAAATAATGTAGAATTTGTTGTTGCAGTTGTAATACACATGTACGAGACAAACAGTTGATCCTTAATACAGATACTGAGGTAGGCCTCATGGGCAAATACCATTGCCAAGATACTAGAAGTGTGTCTTGACAAATATGTAATTGTTTGAACTAACAATCAATCAATGATTTTTATGACAAGTTAGTCCAACCCTGATATCTCATGGCTACTAAAACAATAGTACAATAGTCCACTGGCAGCAAGGAGTTAGAGACTCTTTTTCTCTAACTCCTTGGGTCAGTGTTAGCTACAACATGGAGAATTCTCCGTCTACAGAACAGCAAGGACTTACAAGGAGTAACTCACTGTAAACTCACTCCACTGAATGATTTGAACGTTTTATACACACAATGGAGTGAGTGAATGAGTGCTAAAAGCAATACAAGCAACAATGGTCACATATATTAAGTAACCCAGCTCCTACTGAACTATGCTAATTCAGTACATGCAATGACAAAAGCCATGCCATATCTTTTTTCAGAGTCAACTCACTCACTGGTTCTCAAGTGATTCAATAATTTGGTTGGTGGTAAAAACTAAAGCAGTGAAAGTGATCACTCATTTGTGAAATTCGTTTTGAGGGTCTTGCACTCCAAAATCAATGTTCTTTGAAACATCCCTCTATGGGATTGCTATTGCTTGACAGTGATCCTCACCTGCAAAAATTACTGCCCTTGTGTTTGCAGTGTAAGGCAGGTGCTCGAATTTCTCACTACTGATTGAATGAAATTTTGTATCTGACCAGTACCTACCGTAAATGGGTACTGAGTGGTAGTTATTCATAAATGCTGGACAGTAGACATAAGCCCCCTAATATTTGTTGGTTCTTATGGCTATAGTCGCAATTTCTATAGGGAACATAACTCCGCAAAATGCTACATCATCCAAAAACTCCTGAGCTTCTTAGTTACCTCTCTTAGTGAGAATGAGGAAGGCAATCTAAACCAAATCCCCGCATTCCAGTCGGATAGAAAAGTAATCCTGACTGGTTTTCAGTTCGGAAAATTTGTTCCATCAAGAACACAAAAATTGGGACAAAGACCCATAGCAGTCTCATTCATCGCAGAAACGCTCTCAAATTGTTGCAGTTCCGTATTGTAATTTCCCCCTCTTGTCACTCTTTGATCCCATCCCCCACCTGACCATACTGGAGCCATAGGCTCAAACGATTAAAACTTTATCCGCAATCTTTATTAATTCCTATTTATTAGTAAATCATGAATATCATCTTATTGTGAGAAAATGCCAATATGTGTGAACATTTTTACATAAAATAATCATTATTGATAGATAAAGATATAAAAAAATAGTGTACAAAACTATTATCATGTGAAAATCCGAATATACACTGGACTCATTCATATACACAGAACTGTAAAAGAACCATTATGATAACCACTATATTCAATATTTTATGCACATTTATGGAAAGGAGTTGGTAAGCAAATGCGTTGTCCTGATTGGTTCATTTGTCACCAATCAGAGCCAACACATTGGCTAGGTAAAGAAATGCACTCCTGAATGAGTAAAATACCATAATATTTCTAAGCATTAATAATATTCTGAAAAAACAAGAGTTCTTAAAAAATTCAAAAACATCTATTTTACGAGACTGAATCTTATTCCTAAATACCGCTGGTGGGACAGTTATGCATCAAGTGAATTATGTAAAGCAGTAGAAGAAGGGTAGCCAATGTGTTGGCTCTGATTGGCTGTCAGCCAGCCAACACATTGGCTTGAAGAGGGGCACAACATAAAATATAATTGCATAGGTGAGGTAATCACCAGAGTCAAATCGAAATTCCCATGATGAATTATTTAGGTACTTCAATTTCACTCAAATCAATCGTATACTATAGAGACTTAAATTTCAAGTTATAATGGTTATAAAAGTATATTATTTGAGGGATATTTGAATGTCTTACTTACACACTGCACTATACTGAGCTCTACAGAATTGGATTGTATACGGACATGGCATAGGAAAAAAACGTGAAGGATAGAATCAAGGAGTAATTCCTTGATAGAATAGAAATAAAACGTTGAAAGAAATTTTCCTGAAAATAAATCCACATGATTGAAACTGTATATATATCTTGTCGTTGGATGGATAGTAAACAAATATACCCACACCTATCTATTAGCTCAGCTCAAAGTGGTACTGCAAATAGCTGATTCGCATCTGTTTCAGTTTCTGGCAGCTTCAGAATGGTTATTTATGGTTTTCTAGATACAAGATGCATCACACCCTCAGCCTGTCGCCCGAGGACTGAGTGCATCTTAGAACCACCTATAGGGCCGAGCCAATCTCCTCATTTAGACTACTATGTAATATATACACAATACCCTTCGTTGGATTGTCTAGCACTCGACAGAGTGCGTCACTTTACCACTGGATAGATAATCAGATCCATTAGAATTATACACTGAGTCAGCATTAGACTCTACGCTGACGCTGGGCCCAGTTAATTGTTGGTACTGCTGCCGGCTACCGAAAGGCTGTTGATTAGTGTTTGGGTAAGTACTATTTTCTGCAGATTGCAGTTGTTGACCATTTTGTGCTGCAGGTAAATACTGTGTGTTCTCGGATGAAGGAGGTATGAAAATAGAACATGCCAATGAGTCTTCCCCTGTTTCAGATGGAGCCACAGAAGGAGCCACTGACAGATAAGTATTACACTCCTGGTCTCTGGCCACTTTCTCTCGCGACTCTGTATCTGCGGGTGATTCTAAAATCAAAGTGTTACAAAATTAAAATTCATAAAATTTATTAAATCAAAGTGTTACAAAATCAGAATTTATAAATGAATGTAGTTTGAGCGCTCAGACTGTGGCGGGATGGATGGTAGTGGCATTTCATTATCAAGTGGTTGATCATGAAATGCTCCTACCAGCTATCTCGCCACAGTTTGAGCGCTTAAACTCAAAGAAATGTAAAGCACAAGCTCAATGCATCACTGCGTCTATTAGCCCATTTTTGTTGATCACTGGATACTTTGATTTCCCCTCTACCTGTTGGTTAGGGTGGCATGACCGGGTTTTGAACTTATACCCTTACATCCATCGCCAGCTGCTCACTTTTCAAGAAGAGCGTGGGGAACTTGTTACTGATTAAAGGGTGGTATAATCATACAAATATGACAAATTTACACTACGGTATATTATAATTATGGTAAAAAGGAGAGGATTCCAAATTATTTATTAATCTGATGTCTTTTTAGACCATTATTATGATATTGGCCAATTCAAGTATTCTCATTTCTCATGAAAGGTATTCACTTCAAATATATTAGCTGAGGTGAAACATTATATTTTTTGCTTTCAAGTTGGGTCTTGTTTTTGGAATGCCAAATTTTCTTCTAGCAAAAAAGTATGTTCAGTTGTTCAGATTGATAGTGAAAGGCTGATGGTCTTCTATCCAACAGCCAATGACAGCTCACAAATTGGCTTAATATGTTGGGGATATCTTACCTGCTGTCCAATACATGTGGGCTTGACCTTGACCTGGTTTATTCTCATAACTGTCAGCTGTCGGAGGATGACTTCGACTGAAAATAACCGACAAGTAATAATACAATAATGATACATTCTGCAAAATTGAATTACTCTTTGAGCACATGTATTACTAGTATTTCAGTTATTCATATACCTCTGTACACTAGCCAATGTGTTGGTTCTGGTCGGATCCAAACAGAACCAACACACATTGACTACCAATATTCCCTCTGTTAATTGATTGATTTGTATTTTTACATACGATATCATGGCAAGATGAAGAAATGTATGTATTTATGACAGCTCTTGGTGTAACTCAGTTGTACATAAAATTGTTGTTGTAAAATTTCAAAAAACTGCACTGGCAATGAAAATTTCTACTAAACTCATAGACACAATAAACTTGCTGGAGTTAAGAGATTAACATGCCACCACATTACACATTACACATTACACATTATCATTACACATCATTACACATTACACATTATCATTACACATTACACATTATCATTACACTCATTAGGCTCATTGTTACAATTGGTTAGGACATGACATAGTTGTCGATGAATGACAGCTATTTGGCTAGTACCACTTGACTTGTAGATGGGCCTTTCCTTCCTCAATATATCAATATTCATTTTATTATTACTTTTATAATCTCTATTATTGCCATTACAACAAAACTTACAATTAAAGTAACTTCGATAATTTTTATCATCACTATTATTATAATTTCCATGATATTAATAATTATTATAATTGTTTTTATTTTTTCTATTAAGGTCATGCCTCGGCAAAATTTTTTTGGGGTTTCTAAATCCACATGATCAAAGCAGTCTAAACCCATAATTTGACGACGTTACGCCATGACGTAACGTCATAGGGCGACACTGGATTTCAGCAATATGTCAAAACCTATTGTCACTATTGTCCATATAAAAAGACATTGCAAGTTCCTGGAGTGAAAAAAACAGTTAATACATAAATACTACCCTTATATCATGCAGCCATAACAGCAATAACGTTCAATGTTTGATTTGACTTGAAAAAAACCGCATTCAAATTCACATACTGATAGCTAAACCATCAGTGTTGACAGTGCTATAAAGAAAGTGAGCTGTGTCGATTGTTGTCCAAGGTGGACAAATCTGATCACCCTAGTGCCCTCACTAACCCAGTGCTGACCAGTATTGATGAAAAAAAAGTGCCAATTGGCAGAATTGAATTATCTTACGTCTAATCTAGTCAAAATATTGACTTAAAAGGCACTTTGACCTCACGAAACGAGACGTATAAATATGTGAAAACCGTACTGAGGCCGCAGTATTATTTCTGATAGGGGCATCCTCCAAAGCCTTGCTGAGGGCACTAGGGCATTGATTTTGATAAAAATACGAAAAAAATTCATTTTGCCCAGCTAACTTCAAATAAAATATATGTTAAGTGAACAATTGCATGGGAATTACCTACAAACATATCCTTCTTGTATATTCCCAAAATATTGAATCAACATCTCTACTCGAATTGAAATAAATGCCTCATGAATACAAAGGAAGATTAAACTATTCATGATATTTTTGCCTGCAATATTTCTGCACCAGATTTGGCGTAGTAATATAACTCTCTGTAATCCAGCCATTTTAGTTTACTTAACAATAAATCACTTGCTGGCTTGTTAATTCCTGTCTGTTATTATAAGACTTTCCTTCTCTAGTATATCAAATTCATGTCAATGCTTGTTACTACAATTAACTATCACAAGTCAAATTTACTGGGACTAATTTGCGCTGCCAATCCTGGTTTGATACAAATAAATGGTTGTGAGGCATCTGAGCCAGATGCTCCCAGTTATTGGCAGCTCCTATTCTTTTGCATGCAATTAAAAACATAAGAAACTATAATAAAGATAATTGAGGGTTTGGAAATTGCTCAACAAGGAATAGCTACAATTAAAATGAAAAATAAAGGAAATCCGACCAGTAGTTCTCAAGTTAGTGTCCGAGGCGAGGCATGACCGTAACTGTACCTGGGTGGTAGTTGAGCATTGAGTAGAGGGTTTCCCGGATCAGAACCAGGAGTATCCGGTGTCTCTAAGGAATTCTCTCTCAGATAGTACATCTCTTGGGAAGTCGGATCTGTTATTGTGGTTAATCGTCCATCAACTGAAAGACAAGTTATACAATAGAAAATATATTATGTGAATATAATAGTTGATATAAACAATAGAGACTTTGATTTATTTTCAGTGCAATCTAAAGTAGCCAATTTACTGGCTCTGATCGGCCAATCAGCCAAACAGAGCCTATGCATTGCGTTAAATCTTTAGCTTCCACTGGATCACCAGACAAAACTACACCAAACAACCAAGTCTGATAGCCTAATCAATTCCTTCCACATGAGAAAAGGGTTGTAACACTGTGATATATATATAGTCAAATTGGGGGAGGAGATAAAATGTCAAAATCTAACAGAATATATAATATATATAAATCTGTTTCATTTTCGATTAGCTGTATCTACTTAGAGGTTTATTTGAGGTTGATATGAGGTCGATATGAGGTCGATATGAGGTCGATATGAGGTTTATAAGAGGTTTATTTGAGGTTAATACAAGGTATATTTGAGGAATACTTGAGGCTATACATATTTTTTTTAACTTATGCTCACAGTAGGCAGATCCCACTGTCATGTGTTAAACTAGTAGCCCTTAATGACTGAAAATTTGACACCCAGAATACGATAAATAGATTAAATAACTCACAATCCGGTTGTATCGGAGGCGTGGTCGTGGCTACAGTTACATAGGTAGCCATAGATTGTGTTTCTGAAATGATAAAATTAAGTGTCCATCTTTAATCAATCTGCGCCATTATATGCCCATTATTGCACCGGAGCAACTAAATTGAAAGCGATTATGTAAGACCATGAAGTAGCCTTATATTCGGCTCAAACCAAATAATAATAATCTTTCAATATTTCTCTTTTACGTACAGCCACAATGAGCACATAAGCAATATATAAATCCAATCAAATTGTTTGTTTCTGATAAGTGATATACAAATACTTTAGAACTATGTTATAAAATTGGGACCAACTAGTTGCCAAGTTTCACCAGGAAGAGAGTGTACGACAGTTTTTGTGATTGGTCGATGCAAAACCTAAACTAAAACAACAAATACAACTTACCTCCTCCTAACCCAGAATCCAAATTTTGCTCTGCCACAGCTAACCCAGAGATGGATTGCTCCAAATCAGTTTTCTACAACACCAAAATTGAGATGGTTGGCAATGACAACAAAAACAGAATGTCTTAAAATGTGGTCACGGTTAAGTGACACAACACTTACTGTGAAAAACAGACGACAGACATCAAATTCAAAGTGTTATGCTTAGTTTGGATGATAATGTGGCTCTTGATATATTTTGAATTAAAAGGGATGGGATAATAAACAAAGGTGTGGGACTTGAAGTGGAATGTAAGAATAACAAATATACAGTAGTACTACATTGAACAGTACTTTTGCAGTAGACTAGTTGTTATAAGTCTGATGAATACTTGTTGTGACAACAACTGAGAGAAAAACCTTAGCAGTGGACGCTCTGTAGTGGTCTGCCATATTCGACCCGCCAATGAGTATTTGGATATAAAATTTAACAAGCCAATGTGTAGCTTCGTAACAAACTTCACCAGCCAATGGGCAGCAGGGTTACACAATTAACCAGCCAATGGGGAAAGTGTGGCGGATGGGTTTGTGCAAGTGCAAAGAGTTATATACACATATTCATGATTAACACGTGATAATAAATAGTCTAGTAGTTTATCACACAGCATTGAGTCAAATTTACCAATGATTCACCATGAAGATATTGATAACGGTGACCAGCCACTCTGGTGCAGCAGAACCACTGTCATTGACCAGAAAAAGAGAGGAGTTTTTATGTGCTTAAATCAAACAACAAAGCAAGGCTTTTTCAGATCTTTGACAGGGTGAAAACAATCGTACATTATCCCCAGGCTAACAATGAATATACATTAAGATATTATGAAAAGGTGTCATTCGATATAACACAAAAACCTGACGATAGCAAGGCATCAAAATCAAGCAAACCTGCTATGCGATTAGGATGTGATTGATCATGGCATAACACTACCACAACCAGGGCAGGGTTTGAGCACCTAAGCTGTATGACAAGCAATTGGAAAATTCCTAAATCTAATCAAACCAGTGAATTTTTTTAAAGTCAGGGGAGATAATTCCAAATTTGCAAATCTGAGACGATTTTTTAAAAAAGGACTGACCTCTGATGATTTGATAAATTCCTTCCATGCAGGACAGCAGATAGTATCCTCACGACATCCACTAGATCGAGGTGATAAAACCTTCTGCATCTGTGATAAAAAAAAACTTTTAACAATGATTCATCTTCTTTCTTACTGTTCACAATATGCAATGAACTCACTCAAACTGATGATATTCTTCACAATCTAATAGTAAGAAATAAGCTAGCGTATGCCTGAGCTTATTCGATGGCGGAAAGAGATCCAGTGATCCAGTGATCCAGAGCATGTAATTTAAAGACCACCTTTTGGGTACTCTACCAAGTGTGCCTTATTGACAGGTGATGTGAGAACAATATATTCATAAACATTTCAATACTTATATCGACTTCAGAATGTATAGTTCGCAGATTTCTAAGATTGTAACTCACCATATTCTGAAATTCTTTAGGAAGGGAGAACACAGCAGCTTGTCTCTTACCGCTGCAGATAGATAACTTATCGCATTGTAGTCTATCCAAGTGTTCAAATGTTGCCTGAATAACAAGTAAACAAAGAGGCTTGAGATATTGTCTTGACAAGCTCTAGCAATACACCGCAAGTCATTAAATCAGTTATTTATATAGACAGTTTTCTGAGCTCCAATTTGAACCCCTCAGGTTTGACAATGATGCCGATGCTGAATCATGACACTTTTGTATACTATTATAAGCGTTTTTCAAGATAACCCTCTTTCCAGTTCCTTTTCCCTATGCAGCATGGGTTAAAAGTACCAAATTGGAGGGAGGACAACTCTAAATAGAGGCTCAAATTAGAGCTCAGAAAACTGTCTATTTATGAGCCTAAGATAACAGATATGATTCACGTTCTCCTGAGTTTTGATCACAATGATTTACGCATCCGCAAGTAATAGTAGCATGTCGGTGGGGTTAGATTCTGAACCTGAGTAATCTAGAGTTTGTAATTCAATTTTGAGACTGAGTGTATAACGAGCAACCCTGGCGGAGCATCCAGAAAGACTCAAATGGCAATCTGAATTCCAATCGGATAGCAATGAAAATTTAAATAAAATATCAATCCAAATTCGAAGCGATAGATGATCCAAATTTGAATCCAATTCCAAAGAAGAAATTACACAGCCCTTACCAGCATCACCATGTGGTTATCGGTTGATTGAGGTGTCTGCAGTAGGTCTAATATCCTACTGATTGGCATGTCCTTTTGTTCCAGGGAAGTTTTGGTTTGATGCTGCTGGATCATGGACACGCTGTCTGTACGATAATGTGCGTTATACACGTTCATCAGGTGTTCTGAGCTCAATACAATCACACACTCACGGTCCCGAGTAGAAGTCCTGCATTCAAGAGAAACAAACTGGTCAACATGATCAACCAATTATCAATCAGCCAGTCGATCAATCAATCGGTCAATAAATCAATCGGTCAATCAATCAATCAATCGAAGGACCGATCAATCAATCGGTATTTTGCAGCAGTCTTTCAATAAGAAGTGTATTACTCTTTGAGCCATGCACTCGTAATTGCCTCACTCAGAACCCTAGGTCTTCAGGCATTTTAATTAGTATAACTCAATACCGAATTGCTAACTCATTTAGTGAGCGATTTCAGAGTGATGGGCCTACCTGCAGCCTTAGATTGTCAATCACAATTAAAGTACCATAATGACAGAAACGCGGCAATATTCTAACATCAGATCAATCAGTCTGAAAAAACAATGTCTCAATCATTCAGCCAATACATTCAACTGTTCAATTTAATTGATTCAATTTATTCAAATTTCTTATTTATTCCAAATTATTCAATATGATTTAATTGATTTGATTCAATTTAATTAATTAATGCACAATTAGCCAACACGTTTACCTGTTAGATTCTCCGTTATAAAACTGAACTTCACAGTTGAAATAGTTCTCCATTATGTCTTTCATTTTGTGAGCCATTTTTGTATATGCTGGGCTCTGTTTGAACGCAATGCAGACAGGAATTTGTGGATCAATATTTATGAACAACGCGGTTCCACCTCCAATTGTCACATAATCCAACTCCCTCACGTCATCTCCTCCTAAAATAATTGGAAATATTATCACTTAACAATATAGCAGGATCATCATACAAAATTAGTCACAGTGAAAAACAATTTTTGTCGTATCTTCATATAACCACAAGAAGGAAAATATTATGAATACTTCCAACCATAAACACATAAATACTTTTTATTTATACTTACAATTTTTATAATTACATTTTTTTTATTTGATAAATCTCAATTTTATGATTTTCAAATAATTCATTCTTATGTCAATTTATCGCTATTTTATCATTTGTGATACTTGGAATTTATATGGTAACGGCTCAATCAATATGTTGCTATTTAAAATTTGATGGTTTCCTGTGCAAGAAGCATGTTGATACATATGAGTTTATTTTACGGGCGTGTAATGCCAAGACATTATTTGAGCCAAGATATTGGAGATATTGGACAGAAACAATTTCATGACAGTGCTTTTTTTATCAACTGGTACCATTGTGAAGCTGTCCGATAAATAAATGCCAAATGTTTAAGGCTGGGAGACATTGTTTTCTTGGAGTAAGCTATCTTCGCATCTTACCTGGTTGTTCGCGGTCCAATTCTTGGTGCGAAAGTACTACAGCTGGTTTGTTACCTCGTTTACACAAATCCTTAACAGTCCAGCCTCGACGTTTCATGCAACCGATGAGTAAAAAGACTAGTATGAGGATGACGATAACACCGAGGATTGGAAGGACTATTGCCATCACGAGGGCGCCAGTAGTCAGAGGCCCGGCTAAAGAAGAGGAAACATGGTTCTCTACTACATATAGATTTTTTTGCTTGCACTTTAATTTTCTGTCAGTACTTGTTAAGGAAACGGACAGTGTTCACAATTGGTAAGATAAAAAGCGAAATAAAATAAGAGACAGCACATATATGTTATGTGCACAGGTAATAAGCGAGAAAATATCTACATCTAGATATATTTATATGATTATATATATATATATATACAAATATACATATCCAGAAAGATATACCTGGGTAAAGTATTACTGCTGAGCATGAAATCAGATATAAACAAAACAACAGAATAATGAGAATTCCACGATGTAATTGTTCTGAAAATCCTATATATCCTTCATGGAAGTCAAGGTTTAAGTTGCATTGTGGGAATGAATATGATTCCCGGCTTCATCAGTTCTTCATTTCAAGCTGGACCGTACAGCATTACCAACTCGTGCTATATTCACATTTCTTTGTCATTTTTTTAGCTGGTCTTATCATTAAAACAATTGATCATAGGTTTTAAGGTTTCAATTCACTGGTAACCATTTGAGTAGTACTCTCAGTGAACTGCCATTGGCTCTTTTCCACTTCAAAGCCAATCAGATTGACTGATTCTGCAAGGCAACTGTGACCAGACTTACCATCGGTTGTTGATACACCAACAGGTCCAGGTGGGTTAGTTGAAGCTACACAAATACAAACAGAAGCGGAACGTGAGTTTGTTAAAGTGAGGTGATTGGTTAGAACAGACATCACAACAACAACTCAATATTGTATCTGATTGTTTGCTCATCTTATATAGATGAACAATATAAGGTACAAACCTAGAGTATAAAATGTTAGCTATAGTTCAGCTAGTTAACATTATGTCACCCAAACAACAGGCTGATATTGCTAACTAACTCTATTATTTACACCTCTCGGTCCACTCTTATATAAGATACAAATTCAGACAGTGTTACATTACAACAGCAATGTAAACGATGAGGCCATATTATCAACATTCCCACAATGCAATTTTATTCTGGACTTCCCAGTTAAAATTAGGTCAATGATAACTTAAATGATAAATGAATTATCTCCCCCGGAATTCCGAAAAACAGCACTGTAGGAATGTTGGTATTGTTATTGTTATTGTCTTACACTGAAAGCCGTTGAAACAAGCAGCCATATGTGCTGCTGTTAAGGGAGCATAAATCGACTTATTATTCCAGCCCCCCTACCAACTCTATTGATGAACATCTCAATCCAGCTCTTCCAGCCATCAATACAATATGCACTGAGGACTGGAAGAGATGCTCATCAACACCCAGGGGTGGCTTCATGCTGTGGGGCCGGCAATGAGGAGGTTGTACTAGAGAAGGCCTCCTTGACTTTGACTCATGGTTTCTAGCTGAAGACCTGTGTGTTGTACAGTGGTATGTGCACTACTGTATATTGTATCAATTAGAGAGCATTTATACGTTCCTCACCTTGCAGCTTGAACTCTACTGGTTCTGACTTGCTGACAGTGAATAGTACACATGTTCCGTTGTAGTTGTATTTGTATTTGTTACCACTGCCAGGACACATTGTAGTTTTAAATTGTAGGATGGGCTTCACCTGTAAAAAGAAATCTGGCTTTTGATTTCGCAGCCGTCTCCTTGTATTTAAATACATGACTTTCATAGGGGTAGAGCAAAAAAGAGAAAAAATGTAAATTTATGAATTAACAATTCAGCTTTCCCTAGAACTGAACAAAGTGTTCACCGATAATGGTATACCGTCATAAAATCCTGACAATTATGGATATGTCTTCACAATGACTGATAAATGCAGCGTGAAATGTAAGTGCAAAAACCAATTTCTTTGAAAACACTTTGTTCTACTCATCATCATCATCATGGCTTAAAAGTGAGATATTATCCTACTTACTATGTAGACTGTACCATCCTCTATTATGTTTTTATTAGTCATACAACTTTAAGTTGTATGACTTTTGTTTTAGTTGAGTTTATTATTCAAATCGTTTTTCTATATCTACGTCGCTGTATGTGAGGTAAACAATTTATTCTTAATTTACTTTGATAATAATTTTTATAGAAAACCTCAATATAATAAATAAATAAATACTATAGTGAGATGTTTTCAATGCTACTATACCTCAAGATGAAGTTGATCTCCCTCTTTGAATGTGCCCAGTAGATTTTGCGTGAATTCCAGAGTTTTTACTGAGTACTCATCAGTTACTTCCGCTACTTCTGGTGTATACTAAAACATAATATGATTGTTAAAATGAGATACTATATATATATTATATTATCATTATTACTATGAGCTTTATTTTACACTGAACAATGCAATAAGCAAAAAACACCATGTTTTGAAAACAGCAACGAATAACTCATAGAAAACGATATGTGGATGGTTTCCCTGAATTAATATGATATGGTATCTGTGATAACTACATATTTGAAATTGGAATGCTTTCTTGGTAATTGGACAGTCGTGTGATGGCAACTATATTGAATACGAAACATCAGAAAAACCATGGACAGTCTCACATTACTTTAAAACATTTGCTCGAATTCAATCTTCTTTTCGTGAACTGCAAATTAGTCTTGCATCAGCCTCAATTTATTTATTAATATCTCATTACTCCCTAGCCTGTCTTACCAAGATTTGTTGTAGTAACACCCCATCATGCTCAGTAATACTTACACTGTCAATCTCTATTTCTCTATCTTGATTCTTGACTATAATTGAATATCTCTCAATATAGAGTTTAGCAGGAGCCAATGAGAACTTCACCTCTATTTGGCTGACCTCTGACCCATCGATTAATAGAGTTGTCTTCTCCATGGGAAGATAATCCTCACCTGCATTGCACAAAATATACACATAAATGTTCACCCAGTGAGTTCTGTTTGTTCGACACAATAAACGAGTCAGTTGAGTCGAACAATGAGTGAGTTTGATACTCAGACCACATTCTAATTCAGTCAGGCGCATATAAGAACAGAGACAAGTGCTAGAAATCTTTTTGAAGTATTCATTTACGATGACAAAGGATAAATTTATTAAACTGTTTTAAATTTGTTTAGGTGCAATGGTTTCGATCTTTTTAAACCTATTGTGTGGTTTTTATTAGAGGTAACTAGCGTCTTGTTTGATGGAACCCAAATGTAAAGGAAATGTTGGCATCTGTTTGTTCTAACAGGACAACCAAATCGCTTGTAACTGTTTAGAAGGGACTGCCCTAACTCTAATGTCAAACTATCCGATTAGTACCTGTGGTTTTAGTTCTTTAAATGAATCAACAAAAGAATCAGACAAAAAGTTAGTTGGGTCAGCCAATAAGTTACGGGAGTCCCTGAGCGGCTGATTTCGGCAATGAAAATAGTCAGTATTTCTAATCTAATCTAAAAGCTATAGCTGTGCCTCACCATATTTGGTATCATATTGAAGGTCCCGGTCTAATTAAGGGGACCATTATAACCTTTTGAATAGCCTAAGGACACAGTTGAAACCATTAGCTTTACTTAGAGGAATTTTTTCTAAACCACCAAGGTTGTCCCTCTTTATCTTTTTATGTTATAGTTGATAAAGAGTGGACAACCTTAGTGGTTGAGAAAAGTTGAGAAAAATTGAGAAAAAAATTCATTTTAGTTCAGCTTATAGTTTCAACTAGTCCACAGGCTGTTCAAAAGGTTGCCATGGTGCTCTTAATTAGACTGAGACCTTCATAATGGTAACAAATATGGGGAGGTGCAACTGAAGCTATCTAAACTAAAAACTGTATAAAAAACCACATTCTTCCCGCGTGCGTTCTTCACCTGAGACATCACAGTGAGACGCCCCATAGAGGTTGTTGTTTGCTTTTACACACGGTGGAAACCAACATCCTGACTCAGGTTTATAATTTTTATAAATGACCTTGACCTAAAATACAAAAGAAGTAATTAATCATCTGATAAAAACTGACCTTGGAGCTCGATTATCTGACTGTTATACGTGTTATCATCGTCTGCCCAGATACATCCACCTTCCAAGCAACCTGCCCGGCTTCCTACCTTTTGGAATGGTGTTATCTGGAATATTTATAAATATGTTATACTGTATTCAATACTTTCATATTATTACGCCAGAGTGTCTGTAAGTGGCATAATATGATAAGTAAATCACTCAGCTTTTCTCTCTGAAGAAATAATATGCAACTTAAGGAAAACTTTTTGTGTATGTGATAGTTGTGGCCCATTTTGTATAACATTAATAGAACAGCCAATTGGCTTTTACAGCCTATATGATTATATCGCAATTGAACAGAAATAGCTTGGAAATTGCACAACTATTTAGACATGTGACCTTTTATATCCCTTCTATAAGTCGGCATGGTGTAGCGATGAGTGATGTCGTAGAAAAATGTACTAGCCAAGTCACAAACATTTATATCACCGATAGCTGTTACCTATTTTTACATTTTGGTTATATATAAATCTTCGCCTGAAAGAATTTCCCCATCAGATGAAAATTCTGAGAATAAGAATTATGTTCCAGCAATACAAAATCAAATGACCAAAAATAATGTGATTTATCTCGTCCGATCTAGATTCCATTACAAACCAGACCTAGAGGTTCTTTTACGACTTACCCTGGCCTGATAGCTTCCAGGCATTATATCATTAAAAGTCTGTGTCCACACAACACCTTCACCCTGTACGACCTGAAAAAACCCAATAACTATCGATGAGCATCAATGAAAAAATTTATTTGAATGATCCCCTGTATATGGCTCAACTAAAACATAAAAATATCCTGAAAAGAATAGCATATAAGGTTATCATTGATCTTTTTCTCAATTTATTTTTCATTTATCATTTCTTATATCACTTTTGTCAGCTATCAAAACGGATAACTTGGAGAAGGGAATGTTTTGAACGGGTATTTTACAGCAGTTCCAATAGTTGATCGATTTAAGATCAAATTTAGTAGCAACTCTTATGACGTTCATCTTCTCATGTCAGATGAAAGATTGGCAGTTCCTGTGAATTTTTACACCACCGCAGGGCTGAAGTTCCATCAAATTGGACACAGACAGAAGTGCATCAATCACAAATGTGAGACATGACATGAAACCATAGACCAATGTGAAGCTCTGATGTCCTAAGGGTATTGTTTATGCTGGCATATCAGTGTCAGCATTAATTGAATCAAACCTCTGCTTGTGAATTGTTGCAAAATGAAAGTCAACCAAAACAACATATTGGTTTCATTATAATCGAAACAGTTAAGTGAAAACAGAGTAACAAGCCCTAAGCAACGAATATGACAAAAAAGCTTCTTTTGCAGCTGGCCCCTGATTATTTTATTTTCCCATAAAATAAGCCAGGTTCCTGGTGTTTATTCTTCGTCTCATACAAATGAGAGAATTGCATATACCAGACAATTATCTCACAATGTAGCGAGCTTTTGAACACATGTGAACATACTGGATTTACTGACAAGAACAATTTCTAAAACTCAATTCCTCGGTATATTGCCAAGCCCTATCTATACCCTTGCCCATTGCAAAACCAGCCACTCTACATATCGAAGAGGCAGAGGGGGTTGATTTTACTGCAGGTGGGGTGTGCAAACACAGAGTGGACCTCTATCATAGTAGTCCTGTTCCGCAAGGACCTGACTGGGATGGATAGCATGCCAATTCCAAATCAAGATTTTCTGCCAGCACGGAGAATTGAGCTTGGACCTCAGTGATCACAAGACTGCAACCTAACCACATACCACTCCTGAATGCCCACCTTTAGTGCCAAAACTCACCTTGCTTATTTGAATTAATTCCACATCCGAACCATTCACATGGGTTGCAGGATCGAAAGCTCCATATTTGGTGAGGGTCAGGTCATAACTGGTGTGATTGTATCTGAAAATTAAACGGATAGATGATGCATCAGTGAAGGGTCAGTGAAGAATAAGTGAGAGATCAGTGAAGGATAAGTGAAATATCAGTGAGGGATCAGTGTGATATCAGTTAGATATCAGTGAGACATCAGTGATAGTTCAGTGATAGTTCAGTGAGATATATGAGAGCGTTAGGTCATATATCAGTTCAGATCTGACATGAATTAATCGCATGAAGAGGAGGTTTACTGACAGTGCATATCAGGGAGACTACACATAGTGGATATATTCAACTAATGTCAAAAAATGTTGAGGTTTTGAAAAAAAATACTGACCCAACATATCAATCCATCAAGGAGAGGGAGTATATCAAGACTTAACATTTTTAAGTGAAGACAAATTCTGGGTCAATGTGATTGATTGCTAGGGAGTCCAGTAGTGACATTTCATAAGCGAAATACATGTACTGATCAATAACTGTGATAAGATTTTTGGGCAAACCGAAAAATGATGTGATATGCTGATGAAAGATTTTTTATGAATGTTCAAATCCTATCCTAAAGAATATTCAGGTGACGTTAGTTACAAAAGTGCGACTGACGGACTATCTCACATCAAATTTGAGAACCTGACACTTATCCTCATTGTATAAATAAGATGTAGCAATGTTTGGACAGTTGTTTACAATGAAAGGAGTTCTTAGGAACCCAAACATTCCAACTTCCTAGCTGTATTATCATCTTTCAGCTTCATAACAAAACAAAACAAATTCCTTATTATCAATGTGTGTGGACGCCAGGATGATCAGATAACACATTACATTACATCACAAAGAACAATATTTCATTCTGTGGTAAATTTTCAATGACATTTGCAATACCTCAAATGAAAGACTAACAAAGTATTCATGTCCTGAGAGGGAAGTAGTGATGGTAATGTCTCGGGCTTGTGGGACCTGTCTCCTCAAGACACTGTCTCGACTTGTCGAGACAGACGTTGCGACTTTTTCATTAGAGACAATGCCGTGATGATTACCCAATGGGCCATATGTACAGTCAACACCTAACTATACTATACTATATGATGTATTTTTGTGACCATTGATCTTCCAAAATGATAATGTTTGTTCAGAAGACCAGACGGATGAAATATTAAAATTAATAAAGTCATTTCTGTATCATACTCAATTTCCAGATGCAAAAGGGGCAGTATTACAATTTTATCGGCATCAATATGTCTCGGTCTCGTCTCGAATTTTATTGCTGTCTCGTCCTGTCTCGCAAAAATCTGACAATTTGCCGTCACTAGAGGGTAGTAGTGTGGGACAATCTTGATGGATTGTCCGATAACCCGGTTCCATCAGGTGTATATATAATATTAAGAACATACCTTGTGTCACCATAAAAAGCTCTAGCAAATCGTACAGTGACTGAGTAAGGCTTGATGATTTCGACTGATATGGTCGTGTTGAGCGTTGGGCTTTCTGTGGTTGTAGTTGGCACAGTGGTAGCAGGTGGATTAGGTGTGTACACGCCCGTTGTCCCTAAAATATAGATACCATAGGATAAGCCTTTGGATATAGACTGTCACTGCAGCATAGAAAGATATTTCCGATGGCTCATGGTTAGTTGAAAGCTATAAAGATTCTTGTTATTGCTATTTCTGAAAAAAATCCATCCTAATTGCTGGGCAAAAACCCACCAAGTGTAAAAATAGGCCGAGCTTGTTTATTTAAAATATTTCAAACTAAATAAAAAATGAGCAGTTTTGGACTATTTAGGCTTTATGGGACATCAAAGTCAGTGGATCCATTGTTGGCTTAAAGAACATGAAACAAATTATGTTGTGTAAGAAGTTGCCCTTAATGTAGGGGGCGATGATCGAATGATACCCGATAAATTGAAAATCTTTGCGTACGCAGGTCACACGTCATTTTGGTCTGGCGACCAGGGAAAGTAGAATAAAAAGAAAAAGTTCGATTTGGCAGTTATTTGCTAATAAGATATTATCATATCATTCTGTCAGCTCATTTACTTTCATTTCATAAAAATTTGTTAAAATCATAGCAACTGAGTTCATTTCAAAAAGCAGAAAAGACTTACCTGCGTGTAACAGCATAAATATCACAACTAAACTCTTTTGGATAGTTCCGCATGTACCCATTTTGGTTGAATTTTCATGTTAGTCTTGCTACTCGGTGAAGTATATTATTTCCAGTGATTCTTTGACCTCTTCAACTTAAGTTTTGTCATTCTGACACATTAGCAAACAAAAGTAGCAACAACGATCACTGATCCCTGAATTTGAAATGTTTGTAATCCAATTTGACATGTAGCATATGATTGACAATTTTTTTCCTGGTGGCATATATGCCCAAATAACTGCTGGGGTTAGGATGATTTAGCACAATGAGGCTGGGTTTTAATGTCAAAACATCACTGACATATTGATGAGATTATAGCATACTGAGATGATTTTTTGTGATCCGGTGTATGCAAATGGATTCTAATTTTAAATAGTTACTGTTGTATTTCTGAAAATAACCTTGCGCTACCAGGAAGATAAATGAATTTTGAGGTATCTAAATGAGATTACATGACAAATATCCCAGTACTTAAACTAATGACATTGACTCCTTACCATCAGAAAAGATGTAAACTAGTAGTAGTGTGGGAACCTAAATGGGAGTGATTTAATGTTAGCTACAGTTTATAGTAGCTAGCTTTGGGCTTCGAGCTAGCGGCAAATTTTAGCTAGCTAAGGCTGGAGACCAGGTAGAGTGAAGGAGTGGGTATCCTCAAACCTAACAGCTTTACACACTCACTCCTCAACAATCGCCAGAGCTGTGTACCTAAGAGCAGCACAGAAAAGTACACCAATAGCTTTGACGTAAAATATGCTATCTAGTTTTTGTGTCACACTACATTTTTGAATTTTTTCCTTTTATTCATTTAAAACTACGCCATTAAAACCCCATGGTTTCTTTATGAGTTGCAATAAATTCCTATGTTAAGGAAGGCTTTAAAGGGTCAGTACTATTAGAAAAGTGGATATATTAGCCCAGTAAATCAAATATTGTGAGCTCATAGGGCAAATAAATTTAATAAAAAAATAAAAATTGTGGAAAATAGCAAATAATTTTTTTTCAATTATTTTAGCAAGGATCATAGTAGTCAGGGGGAGGCAATAAATCAATGTGATCCACTAAGATCCAAATTTTGAGACTTTGCAGCAGTTTTACTGCAATTAGGTTCACAGGCTGTTTTATTTCATATGCCCTAATGACTTTGCAGCCTGAGATCTTTAAAACCATACCAAACACGGCCTAGTAGGGCTGTCACTTCAAAGTATCAACAGCGGCCAGTGAATACTCAGATTAAAGTATAGCCATGTTCGTAGTGAAGCTTAAAATCATCAGCAGTGTTTCTCCAGCTTTTCAGCTTCATATTTATGCACGGCTGTTGGGACATCCCAGTTCCTATCACACAGTGATTGCATGACATGGTAACTCCAAATAATTTAAACTATAAAGTAGAGCAGAAGCCTTAGAACCCAATGGAGTCTTTCACTTAGATAAGCGATGCTTTAGTAAATAAATTCACTATCACATCGCTCAATATTATCACTCTTTTGGTCTTTCAACTAGAGAAAATGGCTCCAAAATCGCTCACTCAGAATGTACATAGTTCCATCATTGAATGAGTCATGTATGAGCGACACCCATGCAGGTCTCACTCACTCTCTGAGTGAGCGATCAGAATGTGATTTTTTGCTGTTCCTAATTGAAAGACTCCCCAGGCTAACAGTGACCACGAATCATTAGAAAATTGAGAAAGCCTTCACTCACCAGTGCTTTATGTAGAGAAGAAAAGTTTGGTAGGTACTGCCAGGTCGTAGAGTGGTGCTTTCAAATCGATCAGTGATCGATTGAACTGTATACATTCTGAGTGGGCGATTTGAGAGCGATTTTGTCTAATTGAAAGACCAAGTGAGTGATAAATTTAAGCAATGTGATAATTGAAAGACCCCCCTGGCTAACAGTGACCCTGATGCTTTTGAAAATTGAGAAAGCCTTCACTCACCAGTGTCATATGTAGAGAAGAAAAGTTTGGTAGGTACTGGCAGGTCGTAGAGTGGGAGAGGGTAGGCTGTCAACTCTAGATTGTATGTATTGGCTTTTAGATATCCAGATTCATAACCGAATATAGTTTTCTCTGCGTCTGACTGTGTTATACTCAGATCCGTTGTGTTAACCATTATGAACCGGCAAAGCTTTCGACCCTGTCAACCGAAGCAAAAGTGTGCATTATACATGTAAAGAAACAGTCAATGTGAACACTAGTGCGATTTGTTGTAACCATAATCATATAAAAAAGTATCTATATGTTTATGGTTGTAACTTTCTATATATTCTAGGAAAACTAATAAGCAATCTAACTACGTAGGAATATATTTCGGAGTTATGTATCTGTTGTATGGGATGAAAATTCCTAGATCTAAATACTCTAGTTCATAAGCAATGCTGCCATAAAGGTAATATCATATATCAAAAGAAGTCACATGAAAAAGATGCTATGATTCAAACAAATGTTCCCAGTTCATCGCTTTAGTTGGCCTTCTTTCCAACAGTATAAGGACACATTAAGCTTGAATAAGCGTCAGCAGTTGGGGGGGAGAGGGGGGGGGTACACATGCATTCAAGATGCGCATTAACATTAACATACATTCACATAGTTTAGTGAGTGACCGATTGTGATTAAAACAATTAAGGAGTTGTTTTCTCTTGACTGGAGGAGGTGGAAGAAACTCAAACAGAAGAGGATTGATTCTGTGACATCATAATGTTTTGACTGAATTTGTCAACATTATAGAGAAGCTTAGTCTAAAACATCAAACCATATTAAGAGCAAATTTTATGGAGAGAAACAAATGATCAATGTCTGAAGAGTAGTTTTTTGCCAAACTGGCTTAGAAAACTAATGTGCCAGCTCTGATTGGTTGACAGGTAATTAATCAGCCAATCAAAATCCAACACATTGAGTCTGAGTATGAAGTTAATCATGTAACACAAAAGAGTAAATTTCAAATAAATTCAAATATATGATTTAGGAGGGTGGAAATACCCCATCCTTGTATACAGAAGGGAATTCACACCGAAATCTGTCGCTTATAGTGAAGTGGAAGTTGTAGGTATCCAATAAAACAAAAACGGTGGATATTGGAAAAATAGTTAATAAAAATAAATTAGATTAATTTATTTTTTGAGTAAAAATTTGATTTTTAAGATCCAACTTAGTATTTCTGGGCAGACCTGATCAGTCCATTAATTAATTTTCCTGCTTTGTGTCAACTATTCACATCATTTGATAGATTTAGTATTCCACAAACCGGGCTCTCCACCAGCAACAAACCAAAAAACTAACGAAATAGCAAAGGAGGGTGATTGCTAGCATCAAAGTTAATAACATGATACCTCATGCAAAATCAAAATTTCAGTCAGGCTCATATTAGGTTATACCTTACAGGATAAAAAACCTTTATTAAGACGCAAGTGGATTGGAATCCTTGTAGAAATCTCAAGGGAAAACATTATTCTTTTGAGACAAATATTATTTATAGAGAGGAGACAGCACTTGCAATCCTGTAAGGTATGTAATGCTCACTCAACCTTTCAAAAGACAGCTTCCTTTGAGCCAGGCACAAGATTTACTTGATATGGGAAGCTGTCTTTCATGTTGAGTAAGATGGGAAAACCTGTATGAGCCTGAGTTTTTTACCGTTTAAGAGATTTATACTTACATCCTCTCTTCCCTAGCCAACCATAATATCAAGTTAAAGACTCTTGGAGATAGACAATGTTACTAAACAGGACATGTGACACTCACCAACGTAAATGACACTGCTATGCACACAAGAATATCTAATTGTGGACCGGCTGAGGATACTATCTTATACAAAGATTTTAGGCATTTAGTGAGCTTGAGTGGTTAGGGAAAGTTCATTACCTCTGACACCTTGTTGATGACCATACGGAAGCCCTGAGTCTGCTGCAGCGCTATCGAAGGAGGAAAAAGAGTACATACATTTCATCGCTGGCAAGAAATAGCAATAGACCAGATTTATTTACAGAATTAATATCGATTACCGGATCATATTGGTTTCATAACATCTGTGAGATCAAAGCTGCAGTAGTGACTCAAGTCATAGAATAAACAACAATGAGACACGCTCTTCAAGTTACAAGTGGGACAACTGCTGAATAGACTTTCCTTACCCAGATAGTTGGGCGATCTCCATGTGATTCTTACTTTATTTAACCTCGGAAAATCGTCAAGTATTAGAAGTTCTATTTTAAGATCTGAGACCCTCTGTCCTGGACCACTGTCGTTCACCCTCGGTATACTATCAGCCAATGTATCGCAATCCCCTATAAATGGTAGATAATAATAATAATAATAAAAATAAGGTGTATGTTAAGGTCTGGCTGAATACACCATATTTTCCATAGGATCGGAGAACGTGTAGATAGGCTGTGTGTAGCCACAGCTTTAGCCTTTGTTCCATGATAATGGTATGGTAGAGTATGGATGATTTCGAATGCAACAGCCACCTTGCATTACGGGGATGATAGCTGTTTAACATGTCACGTTTAGTACGCTGATAGTGTTTTGGTAGTCTGAGCCCCCCCCCCCCAGATTACTGCCCCCCCTATCTGACGCCCCCTCCCGGCGGTTATGTTGTGGTCTTGTTGTATAGCAGTGATGGGATGGTTCAGTGATGAGGTATACTGGTATTGTGGAGGTGTGTGGGGGAGGGGAGGGTAGATGAGTCAAGAGTTGGCAAAAGACGGATTAAGTGGTATATTATGCCGAGAAGATGATGCAAGAACCAACAGGGAGATAACGGTTGCAATATTTCTTTGTGTCTACTAAATTCATAAAAAACTGATAAGATATTGTTACGCTAAAACATAACTACTTAGGCCTACATTGTCAAGGAGACAGGCACTGATTGGGATACTTTAATTGGACAAAAATTACTGGGTTGGTTTGAGAAAGTGATTTTACTGATTTAACTGCAGGATGTCTGGCATTTGTTTGTGGGTGAGTGAGAAAAAATGCCCTAATCAGTAGTGTTATAAACATGGTTTCCTTGTTAGAGTCAGGATGAAGTAGGTGGGACCAACATGATAGAAACTACTATCTCAACAAGGAGTTAGATTGTGCTCCTTGTTTTCAATCCTTGATTGAGCTTAATGTTAATGAATCGAGACTGATCACCTGGGGCCATAGACTTAATATACTATAGCATATTAACTCTATGCCTAGGGCCCACATAACACACTTGCAAACAAGGAATTGTCTTATTGTAAACTCTAAATGAATCGGCACCTCTGCTATAACGATTGCCTTCTCACTGTCATAAATAGTCTTTTCAACAGAGCAACAGGTCAATCTTCTTATCAAACATTTCATTGTTTACATTGTAGCTTAGTCAAGACAGCTGATTGGATGTCAATTTGCTCTAAACTGTCCAACGAGAAGTAAGAAAACACTGCCAGTAGTATGGCCATAGAGTATAACCTAGTCTACGCACTGTGCAGGATTTGCTTGGATTTTTCCTCTCATTACTTCTACATTAATCTTACTTCATATAGCCTAGGGTCCAATAATACACATTGTATGACCTTTTGTCAATGTCATGAATGACCGCCCTTATTCAAAATGAAAGAAATTCTGGCTGACATTTTCTTCACTACTTGGCAGTGAATATCTCTGCTCATGAGTATTTCCCAAACATGAGGCTACTTTTCCCAGAGTCTGACTGGAATACTCTCATACCTGGAGCAATATAGTAGGTGGCATGAATAGAAATCAATAGATATTGCAGTTTTAGTGCTCCCCTTGATTAACTTATAACACTCAAGAGCAGACAACTCCAGCGAAATCCTGCATTGTTCTCAGACTTTTTCCCCTCCGGGGGGCCGTCGGACAGGGGGCAAAGTCTGGGGGCTCAGACTAAGTATAACCAGGCACTACAGATAATCCATGGTCTCTGGTATAACCATCAGCATGACAGCAACAACAGCAAAAAATCACTAGGAATTTACTACTTATTGTTAATACATCCAACAGATCAGAGTTGGGTACCCTGGTACTAAATTGGCTAAGTGCCCAAAGCTATTTAACACAGTCTGAACAATGAATACGTTCCTCTTTCAACATAAATCACAAAAAAATCCTCAGGCCATCTATAATTATTCATGTCATGATATTTCTCACAACAACTTTTCGACTAAAGTGGATGCGTAAGTGACAAAAAAGAATGAAGCTATTCACGCATTTGACGCCAGTAAGCATTCACAAACAAACGCAAACACACTGTGATTGCAAAACTCACTGAATTTGCCAGCTATAAAGTATTTACATAAAGTTCGCCCATTCATCCTTTTAGTGAACAGGATGCATAATAGTTATGCAATTATAAAAAAAGTCTGCCCATGTGTAGCAAAAAACAGAATTTTGTCCTTCTAGAAATAACTTATGGATCTCTATTTTTAGTGAGTATATGCACCTGCTTGTAAACATGTAGAAGGGGAAAGAGTGACAGTGGGAAGGCAAAATAACTAAGCATGAAGATTTTTTTTAATGAAGCGTTATGATAGGATGGTGTGACAAAGATACTAGTCTGAGCACCCCCCCCCCCCCCCAGAATATTGTCCCTGCCTGATGCCCCCCCCAAGTCCGGAGAAGATCCATGATATTTGTGCGATTCTCTCTAGAATGTTTGATCCAATTTGCCACACTTCGAGTTGTTCTTGTCTTACTAGTAGAAGGGGAGCAACTCTGATTGCAGGCAAATTGAATCAAACATGATCTAGCCAGAACCAAAACAGTTAAATGCATGGCACATCCCTGATTGCAAGACTTCATACCCATCAGTAAATATCTGTCATCCAAATGGGCGTAGGTTGCAAGCTACATACAGGCGCGTCATATCGATGTCACTTAAATTATTATACTACATTCCAACTGCAAGCTTATTCCCCTTCTAGCTAATCTATTATATCCTGATAATTTCCTGAGGGTGAGTGAGCTTTTACTATTTCAGAAATTGGTCAGCTTGTAAATACAGGTGGGGCAAAGATTATAAATACTGGGTGGGGTATGTGGATTTGCAGTTGGTAAATAGAGATAACAAATCTCCAAACCCATATGGAGCGCTTGTATCCCACAAAATACATAATCACCAAGCATGATGAAGTTTTACTTCCTTGTAGACAAGTTATCTTATCCCAGGTTAATTCTATGCTCACTTCGGAAAACACTTTAATCTCGGGATGGTTTATGATTCGTTGCGCTCTGAATAATAGGCCTTGGAAAGAAAATTAATCTTAATTTGATCCACACAAGCAGCATAATCATCTGTGTTTGATCAGGATTGAGTTACTATGTGTTACATGGTTCAGATAACAGTTATAGATTGCGCCCATCTAAAACATTTTTAATTTCAGGATAAAGGCTGGTCTCAGTACGCTTGAGGAGTAGTGTTCTCAGCAGGAAAAGTTTGCCACCCTGCATATGCTTGAAATAGATAACTTAACTCATAATTGCTCCCCGTCCTCAGCTAGCTAAAAGTCCCCCTCCTCCTAAACTATACAGACCACAAACTACCCAAGGTTATTGTCAATTCAGTCTATCTATGAAGTTAACATAAGCAAATTTCTCGAAACTTCTAGCAAGTGCTTTGCAAAATCAAGTCGGAAGGCAATATGAGATTACCAAAGTCAAACCAAAGCACGTGACGATAAAATTTATCAGTTAATAGACCTCTCAAGCTGTATTAAAAGTTGTAAAAACGAATATTTCAAAATATTTTAATGCAAAACTTATCGCTTCTTTAAGTAATGAAGTTATATAGGTAAAGTCATATTTTTATTACTATGCCATGAATGTGCCCTCTTCATATTAACGGACAAGTTAACTACCACTCTGCATAGAAGCACACCGTTTTCTCTACAGAACAGATCTTGCAATAGCTCACCAATTTTGTTCCTTAATTTGGACAACCATGAACACCAATCAATCACTTGGAAACAGTAAAAGTTGCAATGAAATACTGGAATGAGTATCTCATAACTCATTAACGTTGCCTAAACACTTTTACACTTAACACTATTACAACTGGCATTTTTCGATCACCATCACCCTGTCAATACATTGAGACTTAAAAGAGGATAGAGAACCTACAGAATAAGCTGAGTTAGGAATTTTCCTGGTCCGTAACGACAGATTGCCAAAATATTACAGCAACACTATTTTGATGAGGAAGTAAAATCTGAATGAGAAGGTCATTTGGGTGCACTTTCTCAGAGAGCTTCATAAATAGCCACAAATGTTTCGCAATAACATTTGCAACAAACCAATCCGAATGATTTCAAACATGATGAGAGAATTCCAACTTCTGGCATTTTCAATTAAATGCCATCAAGGATGTGGGAACAAAGTGAATGTCTTTCTAACTTTTTGGTTCCTTATCTGTTCAGCTATTTAGGATTGAGTGAGTATCTCACAACCCTGGATTGGGTTAACCTCGATGATCAAAAGATGGCAACCCTGGAAACCAATAGTCAACTGCAGGGTCATGGGAACCTTGTAACAGCAGCAACAAGTGTCGTTCAGCTTGCTAGATCGGTCTTCCAGAAACCTGTGGTTGGAGAAATCTCTTTCAAAATGAGTAAACAGCGGTCACTCCTCACAACAGAGGTGTTGACTCACTGGACATGACTAGCCCCTAAGCTGGTCATCCTCAGAGAGCATCCTTGTTTTGGAACACCTTTGTACATCAACTACCAAATAACCCAACCCAGGGGAGTCTTTCAATCAAAAACAGCCAAAATTACAATCTGATCACCCACCTGCTAGAGTCTCGCTCAGAAATCGCTCACTCATTAATGTAACAATATATTCATTCTAAGTGAGCGATCCGGGAACGGACTTGTCAAATTGAAACACCAAGTGAGCGATAGTTTTGAGCGATGTGATAGTGATAATTTGCTTTAGTAAAACATCGCTCTTTCTGATTGAAAGACCGTCCAGAGGCTAGGCTACACAAGTGTCAGGTGTTGGTTATTGTTATGTGACCACCTATGGTGCTGATGCATGCTCTTGTTCCGCAGGGCTATCTCTCTATAGGTCAGATGTTTGGGCTTTGGAGTTTGCCATATTTATTGAGAAAAAGACTAGCTTAAAAAACATCCTGTGGTGATCCAAGGAGTTGTTATAAAAGAGACTGAGCCATTTTTTGTTGCATCTCCTTTCCTCTAACCCCTTGGGTGAGCCAGAGCTTTAGGTTGAGTAATAATCTAAACAAGCTTCACAGGCAATTTTGTTGGCGCCCCCTTTAACCTGGTAATTACACAGTGTATATCAAACTCGATAAATTCAACACCTCCAAATGCACCTTCGATGACACTGCTATTATACAGGACTCAGGCGGTGAGGTGCTGCAAAGATTGCTTCACAATATCAGTTACAATACCAATGACACATTTTCATCCACAACTGGCGCCAAGAATGAAACAGAGTTTAATCGTAGATGACAAATTTGTGAAAATGTCATGCCAATATCTGAGAAGAGTTTAAAAAAGAGAGGATTGCCCTATTTTCCCCCGAAGAAATTGAAGACAGATTTGTGTGCAGGGAGCCCTATATCAAGGCATCAAATTATTTACTTGAGAGAAAAACCGTGTGAAAAGGGTATGCGCCACACAAACATTAATTGAAGACTGAATGCTAACCATTAGGACTGTCCCAAGCCTAGAAATTAATTTGGCATCAAACCTAACACTGATTAAAATGATATTTACAAGGAAGTGACAACTGAACGCATTGCCAAATATTCTAACTGCATTCTCAACTTGGCATCTGCAAAAACACCTTCAGGTTTACTACTTTTCAGCAAGGGATAGTGTGACATTGCAAGTCAGATCCATCGCTATTGTTATCCAGTGTGTCTTTCAATTTGATAGCGCTATGCATTTTAATGCAAATTGTCACTTGGTTCAAAATTATCGCTCACTTTGGTCTTTCAATTAGACAAATAAATTCCCAAATCGCCCACTCAGGATTTATGTAGTTCAATCAATGAGTGATCGATTAGTGAGCAGATCACGATTTTGGGTGAAGATCCCACACTATCAGGTTTCTTCACAACAAATGAAAGAATTCTTGTTAAAAAAACCCTAGTCACAGATTTTTTTCCTCTGCCACAAAGTTTTCAAAAATTGCAATTTTTTATGTGAACGCCTGTTTGCTCATTAGAGTTCGCTACGAAACAAGACGCAAGACTTGGCTTATGGGGAATTCCTATCTATAAGTTGTAAAAGAAGACAATTTGGCAGGAGTGAAATTTCTTCATCTGTTCAATTTATTAATTATGAGGAACTTGGCCGAGTAGGCAAATATTTGATGAGTTAAGTGACCTGTGAAACTCCTGTAAAATTTTCCTGATAAGATTGTATAATGTTAGTTTTAACAGGCCTCATATTTTAGCACATTCTTATCTAACATGCAGCATGGATTTTATCGTTTTTCACCGCCTGATCCAATCATTTTTAATACAACTGTTTTTCTCCTTTTTTCAAAAGTCTAAATTTTTATTGTACGCACACATATATGATGCTAGGCATTCCTATGTGGCAAATTAAATCAATATCAATCAATCAAACCATTATATCACAGAGTAAGGATATATCCTTACTCTGGGTATCGGTTGGATATACAGTTTAAGCTGGTTAATTGAGACTTTATAATTCAGGACTCCTGTCAATTCAGACAAGGAGAGTTGGTCCCTTCAGCCAGATCTCAATGCAAACAAAATACCAATATTTATCTAATCTTCTGTGAAGTTTTGTGACATCAAGCTACAATTATTATCTTTCATGTGTTTTGACCAAAAGACAAGGGGAAAATTTCAATTAGGCTTGTCGAATGAAGGAACTCTGTCACATTTCAGATAAAATTCCGGAGCACTTGTAACATGACAACTTTTTGTTACAAAGCTGACTGCATAAGCTAAAACTAAATAATTAAATATTTATCTTATCTTCTGAGTGACATTAAGTTAAATTTACAATTCATCTTAGTTACAAGTGGTTGAGCAAAGGGCAAGGGGAAATTTTTCATATATGCCTGTCTAACATTCTTGAGCACTTGTAAGATGATATCTACATCCAAAAGTTACGAAAGGATATTTTTGTTTTCACTGTTTTGGGTTATTTTTTGCAAATTGAAGCTCTTGTAAATGTAGTCTACACTAGTACTGTTATAATGTTTTGTAAAGTATGGCTTGGGAATTTCCTTGATATGTTAACATGTATGTAGCCTAACTACATGCATGATGCAGAATGGCAAATATTATGAAACTCAAACTAAGGATTGTGCTTACATAGGGGTATGCATTACTCTCGTCACCCACTTTTTTCTTCTTTTTTTTAAAAGTGGCGTCATGACAAAGCCTGCTATGCATGCTTTGACATCCACATCAGGAAAACAAATGAATAAGTAATATTTTTTTTTAGACAAAAGGTCGCAATAAGGCCACAAAAGATTACTCATTAGCCCGCACTGGCAAAAAGGCCGCAGGTTGCCCACAGCTGGTCTAAAGGTTTTGTTTGCCGCATCGCGCTTCTGACGTGATACGGATACTACTCGGCTCTAGGTATCGTCGATAAAAATAGCAACAGCAACTTTCATAATATAAACAAGTAAAAGTGGATAGAAAAATCCAGATTCCTTTGAAAGATTTACATTGGCCCAACTGCAAGAGGCTATCGACTGATTAAGGCGTGTGGCAGGATAAACCTGAGCAGAGCAACGCTGGCCTCTTTCAACAAAGGCAACAGCAAAAGATAAAGGTTATAAGATATTCAAACAGCGATCCATCGTAGCATTTTGGAGGAGAAATAATTCAAGACCAATACTGCATAGGCAAATTAATTCCTCTACATTTCAATATGCTCTTTTCGGCTATCTTGGCATGCTAAGTGCTAAATTTGATATTTGGGTTCAGTGATAGTTTTGACAGAGCCGCCATTGAGCTTCAAGTTTCTCAGGATGTACTGTAGAATCAAAACTTTTCTCAGCAATGACCGTAAAACATAATATGCCTACATGTAGCAAAATGTTGTCATAGTTTACACACACGGTGAACTAATCAAAATTGCAAAAAAAACCTACATTTGTCTGGGTGTTTTTGCCTGGTTGATGTAGTTAGTCAGTGGCCTATCCTTTTCTGGTAAGGTACACTGCAAACTCAAGACCACATCAAATACGTGGTGGAACAAATTTGTATCTAGAAAATCATTTTCATTGGACACCTGCTCAGTTTGAGTACATTAATATCTGATGCCAACTTTTTGTACGAGAAGGTCTAAATTTTCCGGTCCCAACTTGAATGAATAAAGAAAAGGGTGAATAAAGAACTTGTGTATCCGAGGGTAGTTTCCCATATGAGCTAGGACAAGTGCTTTCTTTATTCACCTCTTTTGTGAATAATTCTCACAGAGACATCAATCTGTTGAAGCATGAACAGACCCTGGTACACCCTGGCAGACCGACAAGAAAGCTTGTTCGTTCAGATGAAACTCTTGAATATTGAACTAAGACAATATTTTTCCTTGTTCAATGATATCGGAGCAATGATGTGGCAGTTACAGAAAACTTCCTGCTAGAACATCTGATATTTTACAGGACTGTCAAGTACCATACATTCAAGTTTTAATAGGTTAAAGTGGATATATAAAATACTATATAAAACATTATATATTATATTTATTTATTCATTAATTTATAAAATCATGTTAAGATTTTGCAGTTTCATTACTTTAATTTTCTGATCTGAAAAGAACTGGAAAAATTCCGACACCAGTTTCCCCTACACGCCCCCAATCTGGTAATACTCATAAACAAAATTAGGGAAATCTCCACTATTTTCAAAGTGATGAGGAATAAATCCTTTGAGATGAATTGCTCGTATTGTTGTTTTAAATATTTTAGGATATATCGCATGAATCAATGTTCTTTGAAATTGTCAATAATAATTGGTGAGACCATAGACTTGATAATAAATTATTTATTATTAAGTCTAAGGGTGAGACGCAGGTGTACCATTTTCCTCCAATAACTTTTTTTTTCTAGGCGCTCACTCGCCCACATGAACATAATGCAGTAAAATTTTCTTCGAATTGAGAATCACGCTGAATACTGTATACTAAGGCTACGCATCAGCATATCAGATGTTTGGCGATATTGGGTGAAACATGAGTGGATATTGTCCAGTATCATGCTCAGAATTTCCTGTTGATACCAGTACACTGTTTGAATCACAGCTTTACCACACAAGGAACTTCCTTGATGATCAGCTGTTTCATGGATTCAGTGATTATTTTTGAAAAACTTACCCAGGCCCGTAGTTCTAGGAGAGGTAGGGCCGCACTGCCTCTCCTAGAATGCTGACTAAAGGACATAAAAATTTCATGATTGAATATTCCAAGTAAGAATCAGCTCATTTGTGACTTTCATTTAGCAATTTATATCATCAAAACGTAACGGAGGCTGGGGCCTCAGGAGGAGCTTACAATACCCAACAAAGATTTTCGCCGCCACTACCATTTTTCATAAACATTGCAATTGATTTCATGTTGGTTGTTATTAGCCAACAGTTGGTAAGATGGTTTAATTTGATCAGAATTTAACGAAATTGATATCATGTTCAATTTCAACATTGATGTCTGAGTCTTTTGATGGTGCCAAGAAATTTTCAGGGATATTGTGATTTAATTTTGGCAGCTAAATCACTACAAGGCACCATAAAGGCTGATTCCCAGCTGTCTACATATGTCAGAATTGTCATATGTGAGGGTTGTCAATCTAATTGTTGCATAATGTTATAAAAAAACTTGGCAGCAAACTTGGTTGTTGACTAGCCTGTGGGCCCCGAATCTGTTTTGTTGGCGTTGAGAGCACTCCTATGAGGAAACAATCTCAGGCACTGAAATTAGTGTTAAACATATAAAAATATTGAAAACCACTGTAGCTAGTCTAGGAATGCAGCATTTAAGTAATTGGTGCGGTGTTGGGATAATTTTTCCGTAATTAAGGACGAAAAAGGATTTTAACTGATTCCGGCCTGGGTTTTTACAAACTGTCAAGGAGATTTATGATTTAGCGTATAATGGATGACATGTGAGTCAAAATACTTGCAATTTGTTGTGACATTTTTACATTTAGTAAACTTTACTTGAATGTAGAAGATTTTGAGATCAGTATTGAGCCTTTGATATTTGGATAGAATCACCAAGATTTAGTTCCTCCTGTACCAGGGGGTTTTGTTCTAAGACTTGAGGGGGGGGGGGCAGTAGTGTGGACCCCTTTGTGATCACCAGTTCTAGAACACTAAAGCTACGAGCACTGTATCTTATAGCTGTAGTACCTTATCACTGGCCACCTACGTAACAAGAACTTCTATCAGGTCATAACCTGGCAGTATGCCAAGAGTTACTAGCAAAGTGATTGTAGCCAACTACCAAACATATAGTTGTCAACAAACCATCAGTTAAAATAATTTTCCCACGCACACACACATAGTAATAAGTATCTTTGCAGTCACTACTGATGATTGGATGTACTTAGCGCTAAGAATTTTGTCATTGCTACTCGTAATTTGTGTGGGCGGGTTAGGGAAGGATTTGAAGGGATAGAGAAATGATGAGAGAGTTGCGATGAAACGGTTTAGGCTTGAATGTGGCCCAAACCTGTGTTATCTACTCACCCGACTGTGTGTACATGGTGCATATAACTGGCTGAAAATAGAAAAAAATGATCATCAATATGGTTGGTAAATCTGTGATTACAGGCACGCAGCCCAAATCATATAAATATGATAGAAAGGCTATCAACATTCAAAATAAGCCTCCATTTATTATTGGTTTTAGAATAAATGATTCAAATTGCAATGTCACCGCTGATGTAAATGTGTCAGGTTTTTTAGACGGATTTCGACTTTCCATTCAATGATGGGTGTTGGTTTTCATGCTCAACAGCCATCATCTCTAACATGACTCGCTATATCTAATTACACAGAAAGTGCAGTCTCATCATGATATTATACCTCGTTACACAAGATAAAATATATAAAATAATATATCCTGACGCTTTGATATTATCATCCACAAAAATAAATGTGTGAGTAATTATTTCAGGCCTGAGATGTTTGATATATGAGGTAAACACATACCATAGAAACATAAAGGGGTTTGATCAAAAGGAGTGGTCAAGTGAGACTTTGCGTTGAACCAAAACAATGTTATTCAAACATGACATGGTTAAGTTTAGTTGGCTTCGCATATATCGGTGATTAGAGTTCACTTTATATAATGCTACCCTTATAGCGGCTGGTCTTCCCAACCCAAGTGGTCTCATCGAGAGGCAATAGTGGCATTCCTCAGGGCACTGACTTACTGTTGGTACACTGGTGAAGTTCTGACATTGTTCATTTTCATAGTCTTGTGCCTCAGCAGTCATCACAGTCAAACTGATCAGTGACGTCGTAAATACTAATACCAATAAAGGTCTGATTATCTGATACAATCCTGTCATCATGCCAGATCACAAAACTACAATATAAAAAAAGTCGAGTAAATTCAAGAACATGGTAAAATATGAGAGGGAATGAAAATCAAAACTTAGGTGTTTTTAGGCTGTATAATTGGTGTGCCTACATGATGTCTCAATTTCAGTTTAGGGCAAAAATAAAAGTTTTATTCTGGATTAAAGTATATTTCAGTCATGAATATTTCCATTTCTTGATGGTACGATATTGCTTAGCGTTTGGTAACACTTTGGATCAAGCAAATCTGTAGAGCCGAGAATCACATGATGGCCAGTCAACCAACAATTTGGAGATGTCAATCTATTTGGCATCATGTACGCCAAGACATGAAGTCAATCAGGTGAAATATAAAAGATCTTGTGTGCTGATGACTTAGTTTGAAGGGGGAGGGGGACCTTGAATAAAATTGACCAAATATCTCATAGCCAAATCTCTGCTCTTCAAGTGTTTGAGTTAGTCAAACTTGTTTCTAAATCAATCATTCAGAAGACATATAGGCCTAGTTGCATCAAGCAGGTAGTGATTAAGATACAAAACTTCAGTCTCAGAGATCTAAGTCATCTGAGCAAGGAACACAAAGAAAAGAAATTTCTCACAGTTCTGAATTCAAAGACTCCCCGAGAGAAGCAAACACCGCTAATTTTATCGTATGTAGTCTATATCAGTATTACAAACCAACTCTATGTTTGTGGGCCTCACATGTGACCTTTGGCAACATGATTTATCGACCTAACTTACTTACTGGAATTGCTGATGGAAATATCCTATAGCATGAATACCAGAACAGAAGTTTATAGGCAAAGGCGTTTATGGTCTAGTTATCCTGTTACGGTTGGTCACAGTATTCGTCTTCACGCCTGGAATGAATAGAGACAAACTTCAAACAGTTTCAAGGGGTCCCAACTGACTCAAGTCCTAAGCAACCAAAGTCCTAAACAACTGCTAAGCTCCCGCCCTCAGTGTCTACTGGTAGTGAGTGACAGAGTCCCTTCTTATGAGTTGTAGATCGTCAACTTGTGACTTTGTTGTGTTCTTGAGTGTATATTTCCCACTATACGCTCTCTGCTCATGGGACAATTACAAACAAGCAGCAGCGTGGCTTTTAACAGCCTGAGATCTTGACAGAGGTCCTATTCAGGTGGATGAATACTGACCAAGTAAGAAGAAGGCAGATGAGCATCTACTACTCTGTGTGGAGATAGGAGGAGTGAACCCAGAGTGTTTGAAAACTGAAGGGATACAACACCTAGAGAGAAGTGACTATACTTAGTAGTATAACCAAGTCCAATGACCAATAGCAATGAATGAATTGTGTTTACAACACATGATGACATGAATTACAATATAGAATCTAGCTCAGTCTCAATGAGGTGTACACTGGAGACTAATCTACATGCAATATCCTCTATGAGTTAGGTGGTAGACTCACTGCTGTGCCTTGTTGTTGTAGGCTCAAGTTTACTGAGCCTGAGCTATCTTCGTTGTCTCAATCCTTTTTTGGCATCATTTCATCAATCAAGTATAAAATCCTTTTGATTGGTCACTTCTGCTTCACAATATTCATCCCATAAATGTTGTAGCACTGCTCCCGTAACTAAACCACAATAGGCCCTCAAACCATGTGTGCTGTCTAGCAGAGTGGCATCAGAAGTAAGTAAGTAAAGATGAATCACGGGCATGTGTGGGCAGGGAGTGGTGTGGGGTAACTAAAGTATAACAACAGATAATCTCCCCCCTTACTGAAATAGCCTGAGTTTAGCTTTTGATAGGGATTTTGGTATCACCTTCATATGAAGTTAAAAAATTATCTATAATTTAGTACGGTCAAGGTCACCAACAAGGAAGTTTTGTTATTATTATCAGCATTCAGAGTTGTCTTCTTACAGTTGAAGAGCACATAACAATGTAAGGATGGGTAAGGTTAGGTAGCCTAGGCGAATGGTTAGGTTACACCAGATAAATTTCTTATAATATATTTATTTATTGACATTTGCTGTAAGCTTTAAACTAACAGTAGTTACTAAAAAGTAGCTTGTCAGCAGCCTGATTTTTGTTTTGGAAGTCAAAACAAAAAAAGGTCGCCGAGATTAAGGTAACCTACACCTAGTCTGAATTCATGTGGTAACTTCACTTCTATGTAAGTATGTCTGACGAGTTAAATTGATTTAATTTTGAACCGTTTGTTCTGTTATTGCATGGAAAGTGTAAATTGTGGGCTCCTCTGCACTAGCTTATGTTTATAAGCCGTTACCCTAATTGCTCGAAAAGCCAGGCTGATGTTGCATTTTTGGGAATTTTGGTGAACATTTTTAACTGTTTGTACTACATGGAACGTATCGTATTTCTTCAATGCTTTGTATAGTTTTCTTTTTTTTGTCTTCACAAAACAAAAAATGCAAACTAGTCACACCTAACACCGACCACAAGTGCTCAACAGCCAGACAATGTATATAACTGCTCCTATTTGTGTCACTAAGCTTTCTTTGCATCAAAAAAGGAAAGATCACAAAGCTCAAGGTAACAGGTGACAAAAAAGAACACTCCATTGTGTTATTTAGACATTTAAAGAATTGGGAACACAGTGGCAAAACAAGCTTTTTACAAGAGTGTATGACTTCAACAGTTTTGCCTGGCCGGAAATAACCAATTTTGGCAGCGGTTTGGTGATGATATTGTGACAAAAATTGTACACAACATGGTTAACTATTCAATGCAGTGAATGCATACACTAAAATGCACCAAATGAATACACTGCTGCGCTACATACTTTCAACAATGGGTTTTTAATTTACAGCTATATTGTGGTTCTCATTTACCTTCTACTGTATCTCTAATTGAGTCCTAGCTCTCTAAGCCAATTTGATGTGTTATTTTTCTGTTTTGTTATTGTCATTAATATATTGTTTTGATTTTTCATTATATTTAAATCATTAAGGTTTCACACTTAGCAATTTGGGTTCTGGTGTAATGAAATATGTCCAAACTCTTGCCCCCCTCCCAACACCCCTTTCAGCAACACACAAGTTACCATGACTTTGAAGTCCAACAAGATTCTATTCGAAACAATAGAAGTCAAATACAATAATTCTCATTTAAAAGATCAAAAGATTGTTATTGGTCATGCCGGTGCTGTTATAAACTATCCTAACATCACAGAGTCTAGTGTAATGTCCGCCTGTCAATATAGTCAAACAAGATATGTGGCTTATATGATGATTTAACATATTATCCCCACCTTGCTACTAAGAAGACAACTCCCAAACACTAAGATGCGAGTTTGTCTAAGTTGGTCGGTACAGTATTCACAGGGGATATATTTTGGCATTTTATGCCTTTTTTCATAGAAATAACAGATGTCTTAGCTAGAGAAAATCCTTTGTCATATCTTAACCTTACGTGGGCCTCTGACTCAGACCAAGGAGTTAGGAGTTCCTTGCTCAGACCCTTTCACTGAGATAAGTAATTTGCTTTCTTAGAAATGAGCGATGGGGTTGTGTTTTTTCAGAATTACCTCTCTTGATCATTTTATTACTTCTCAATATGCGTGATTAACATACGCACAAACTATTTTGTTGAACGTATATTTGCCAATGTTTGTCTTGCAATCAACCATATGTAAATAAATGATTTTCTTATCAGGGTCTCAATGATTGATTGTGTTACCTATTGTGCCAAAAAAGGTATGGATGGATCCATGACTGTTGGGATTTTGGATTTCCAAAAAAATGGTCTACTTTCAGTTTAAGAAATGTTGAGGCAGGGTTTATGGCAAGCCACCCTCTAAAAAAGCTCAATAAGTTTTTGAGTCTATTCAAGCAGTTGAGTGGAAGACAAAATATTGCGCAGGCAGTGTTGGCCTAATTCATTTGTGAACTGCGCATTTATCAGTAAACATACGATATTACTGCTGGAAATAAGGTTGTCGTTAGATTCATTGCCCTCTCTTTCGGTTGGGGCATTATCTGGAACTTCTGGAAAGGTTGGTACATACAGCATACATGGATTAATTTTCAGTTGTTCTTGGCTATAGTTTGTGTAAGAACAAACTTATGAATTCAGGAAAAAGTAGGTCGAGTCTGATCACAATACAAGTAAATGAAGGAATTCAAACTTTCTGTTACCGATTATATAACCATCATATTAGGTGTAGGGATGCCTCCAATGAGGGTGTAAAGGTAGTAAGGTACCCAAAAATCCTCGAAAGCCGTAAACGAGCTACCTGGAGGTGGATTCGAGCTGCAATAAACTGAAATAGCAAATCATGGGCAACGAACCATAGATCGTAGCATGAGTTCATGAGGCAATTTTGGATTCGTAGCATCTTTATTAGAATAAAGAGATAAGGTTGTTGCATTCCTGTTTCATTATAATTGCCTAGGGGGTCTGAAAGAGGCTTTACATTGTGTCCTGACAGTTTAATTCAATTTATTCTCGTAGCTGAGCTGAATCATGTGTGTATCCTGGGGGGTCCCGTGAAGGTTTCACATGAAAACTAATTATTCTTTTGCCAATGATGCTGACTGCTGGGTATTTGTCCAAGTATACCCTTCTGATTAGGCTAATATCAATGTTGTAGAGGGGTCCACCTTCTTGCTATAAACCAATTGAGGAAGGATTATTATGACGCATGGGCAGTACAGCATGGTATAGACCTTGGCTTCAAGATGTAATAATCTTTTCTGTTTTGTGTATTACCACAGAGTTTGACTGTTCTGAATTTGATGTATGCCAGGACGTACTGAAAATACTGAGGTGAGTGTCTGCCAGTACCATGTGAAACGAGTATTATGTTTTCACTGTAATAATTGACATAACTTCGGCAGTAGTCTGAGCCCCCCAGACTTTTGCCCCTCGGCCGACGGCCCCCGCAGGTTGATAACAGTCTGACTAACATTTGAATAATTGTAAATGAACAAAAGTTCATTGTAAACATAGAGGCAGCGATGGCCAAAATAATGTAGTTAATTACGTTACGGAAAGGTGAGATGAAAATCTTGCAGTATAACAAGCAAAATACATTGTGGACAATTTCTAAAGTTGGTTCCAATTTTCATATATGGATGGAGCAAAAACAAATAAAATACCCTAATAACCTTGCAGAGAGGGCTCAATATAAGAAGAGTCCTTTTCTGACCCAATATAAACTTTCAGAGGTCACTGCGACTCAATGCCAAATATTTGGGAGTTTCGAACTGTGAGAATGACTATTAAACTTGATTGCCAAAACACTGTTGATAATGGTTTCAAAAAGCGATATATTATCATGTATGCGTTGTCAGTGTATATACTTTGGTTGCGAGTGAAATAGTTTTAGGACAATTTTTTATATTCCGCAAATATTTGAAGAGTGACTTTATAGAAATCCTACACTCTGGATTTTCCGATGAAATTTCCGCAGATGTTGGATAGCAAGTTTTCCATGACTAAAATCAGACTATACACATCCGTCCAATCAGAGTAATGGAAAATTCCCTGGTTCATTGGGTGAGCGCCAACTATTTTATTGCGATGAGCGTTTTATCTCAGTTGATCGAGTTTATAAATTCTTTTGAATAAATAGGCATAAATAGTTACTTAAATTACTGGGAAGCTGTTGGCAGTGATGTGATGCCATAGAAGTTTCCCAATATGAAATGAGTTCATCTACCAGGCGCAGGCAGTCTAACAATTCACATGGTGGCTGCTATTTATATGTCAAGTTTTTACCTATACCCTGTAGCTGTAGCAGCCTGTCGCAAAGCGAATCCAAGTCGGTTCACCAATTTTACCTGCCTTCAAGTTGACCTTTAAAACAAATAAAGGTGATGCATCAATAACCAAAAAATATCGTCCTGTGGTCTGTGTACCACTGCCCTCAAGCTACATATGAAGGACAGTATGATTGTTTGACTTTTCGTCACAAGTTGATTGTCATCAAAACTAGATATGTCATATTGTCAAAAATAATCTAGTTACATAAATATTAGAGGCAGTTTGTCCATTGCAACATGATGAGGGTTATCTACAAAAGGGATAAAAGCTGTACTGTGAATGATTTGTCTTTGACTTGCAGAGCTATCGAACATAAGATGATGATGTTATGAGCTCAGGAATACCTGCTCTCAAACTGAAAGAACCAACTTTTTAGGTTTTTGCATAACAGTGCAGTGTAGCAGCACTACAAGGGCACACGTACAAACATAAACAGTCATAGAATAGTAGGCCTATAATATAAAATTGCATCAATGTGAGTGAGGCATTATTCAACACCAAAAGTTTGTTCACAAGAGAAGTTCCTCGACCAAAATTCATAAATGGATATGAGGCAAAATCAGAATTTATAGGTCTTATTCTAAATTCCTCATGGGTTCCTGAGTTGAACCTAATAATCTGAGTATCTCAGGCTAAACCTGAGTGGTTGAGAGCACTGATAACAAGTGCCAATCCTTTAACTAGTTAGCCACAATTCCGTAGCATAAATGAGTCAAAATAATGACACTTGCAGGTCACTACATCATTCAGGCTGCATCCAATATTGGCTAGTTTTCATGAGTGTTTCTATACAATTATAATTTATTCTACTCAGTAGAGTAAACTGAATAATATCACACTTTATGATTGTCTGATTAATAAGCTAAGTAAATAGATCAATTTCAGTTCACTTTGTCTGCATTTGGAGTTGCACCACTCTACTGATATGGGGAAGCAACTCAAAACACAGGCAAGCTGAAATAAATTTGTTTGAAATAAATACCAATGTGACGGTGAGGCAAAATATGTCAAAGCACATGTCTGTAAACTATGTCTGGGCTTATTTTGAATTTCCTAAAACCCTAGCATTACCAATCTGTGTTATGTATTGTAGATTTTTGATTGAGTCACATACAGCCCCAAGTTTTTGTTCGGTATATTGTTGGACAGAAGGCGTGACTGAGTCAATTCTCCAAAATGGATGGAGCCGCAGCTGCTCCTCGATCGCCAGGTGATTCACAATGTAGGAGCTTCAACTGTAACCTATATCCTTTTGATTTCTTTCGATACAGTTTAGCAGTCTATTTGTTCTAGTAAGAGTTAATCCTACTAGTTGAGGATAATTATTCTCAATATATTTTATATGATTATAAGTTAGATCAACCAGAGAGTTTCGAAAACCCACTGTAAGGTGATCACGGCTCTCGCTGTGACAAGGTTCATACTCGGCAGCGCATCGGGGGCATGCCAAGATATGTACTGACATTGTAGAGACAGTCCCACATGTGCAAGCTGCTACACAACACAACATCTCCCTGACACACTTGCAAAAGCAGCGCGTAGGGCCTGCAGAGTGTGCACACTCTTCAGCACTAATTCCATGCACTTCTATTTTCTGTAAGTCCAAACTCTCTACATGCAGCCAGTGTTGACAGAAGGCTAGATTGTCCAACCCTGCCAAGCAAGGACAGGAAAGCGTTCAAGTTCTTTTAACAGTCCATGCCAATAGTGGCCACTCAAACAGCTTTTCAACTGCGAGAAGGGAATTTGTAATCCAGGTACAATATTTGTCCCATCTCTACACTTTCTGCAGAAATGCATATTCCTGTTTTTCCTTACATGTCAGGTGTTAGGTTTAGGATTTGATATTTTGGCGCAATAATTGCAGTTCTACTCGTTGGCAGGAAATAGTTTATCAAGGAGTAATATTTTATACCTTGACAATATAATACTAGGTCCTAGGATATCTGCAGTCCACCGCTAACTAACAAAAAAGAGCTCTTCTCGGGATTGACTGACTGAGCGTTCTTGTATTTTTCTGTGCTATGGCACTGGGGCCCTAAGACATGTTATCTACCATCAGGGTCATGAATCGCCAGTTCTGCTTTCCCAAATGGAAATTCTGCACCAGATCCTTGAGTCATGACTCACAGCAGAGCTCAAATCCTTTGTCTGGTTGCCAGGTCCCCGCATACTTGCAGCAGTACGCCAGACATCCTATCGGTTGTCCCACCAGAGATTATCAATGTTGACCTGAAAATATTCCCCATTGAAGATCCACAGAGTTGTATCATTCTTAGGTTAACATTTTCTTACAACAAACACTGTTACTGAATTTTTTTCTCAGGTGACGAGGAATATGACATAGTTCCGATACTGGAAACAGTTTCGGTAAATGAGAACCAAGCATCTGGCAACGCACATTTGTCAAGTCAGGGTTATCAGGAAGCTATCCAACCCCATGAAGATGCCATCAGCTATTTACCGAATGCACTTCGTTTAGACGCCTGGATGCCTGGAGAAGCGACAGGTACGTAGATAAATAAGTTCAGATACTAGTTGTAGGCACACTGTAAGCTTTATCCGACACATGGCACCTGTATCATGATTAAATTATAAAATTTTAGGATATCTTATCAAATAAATAAATAAACCAACCTCAATAATGAACAGGGTCGAAAGGTATTTTTCTTTCTTGAAGAGCATTCTATAAGCAGTCTTTACGTTTCTTAGTTTGACCGCTATCCTTTTCTATAACTAATTGGTGGGTCAGATTCTACTTTACTTGTGAAATGGTGGGACCAATCTTCAGACACTTAGAGCCATTGTTGACCAATGTTTAGAGAAAATCTAAGTATCACTCAAACTGATTCCATCACCAATTCCTTCAAGGTTGTAGTTTTCTGGCGGCATTCGATGAGCTAGAGTAGCTCTATTATGATGTTTAGGAATTGTGTTATATTTCTTTTTATATTTTAGAGGAAACTTTAGATGCTCTCGTGGACAATTTTGGAGCAAACCTAGCTGATCAAGGTATGTTGAAGGTTTTCCACCATGATTATATTAATCCCTTCTTACAATACTGCAATAATTACAGACTGTCCTTAGACCAGGAACCCTGACAGAACGTGCCACTCAAGTTTTCTGCAATATTTTTTGAAAGTAAAATCTGTGCTCACTTGTACTGAGTATGAAATAATAAGTAGATTGATGATGCTCATATACTTAATAATTAACCTAGCCAGGTCACCATAACATCAATAGTTAGGCAATTAATTATGGGGGGGGATGTTGTGACTGGAGAAGTTTGATTGGGTAGTAGCAATGATAATACCATTGATTTCCTGTGCACAATCCATGGTTTTATTTGGATAATTTAGCAGATCACGTTGATCAATTTGATGTTGTTTTTATTTGAAGAAAGAAATTTTTTAGGAGCAAGTTAAGTTCAACCTAAACACAACAAGCCGCTCAATCAATATCATTTGTCAAACTCAAATATGATTGCAATTGATCAATTTATCAATAAACAACCCATTGATTGTGCACTGCAAGTCAATCATAGCATCATTGCAACTAAACAATACAAAGTCATAACATCAGCCACAATTGAAAGCCTCAGTGCCTCAATGATTAAACTCCATAATATAGTCTAAGATGGTGTTAACTGTTAATCAAATCCAAATCAGTCTTTCTGTTAAAATGGTTCAAACCCCTTCAGCGTCTATGAAGTTCATAACAGGTTTTTGGCTATCTATAGCAGACAATGACGCATCCGATAGGATGTCAGCAATCCATGAGAGAGATAGTAACCGTGAGACGTCTGGACTAGGAAATAGCAGAGCTAGTATTGTCGACAGCACAGGTAAGACAAATTCACAAAACACTTTGACATTTTTTCTGTGAAACATGTGAATTTTTATTATAATATGATACTATTTTATTATGATTACACATATTACTGTGAGAGTTAACTCAAAGGAACCTGTGCCTTTGCTGTATCTATGCCAGGAGTTGGTCAGTGGTTAGTGCTGTTGACACGGTGAAATTAATTCACTGCTATATTTTTCCTTTAAAGTAGCATACAACCCTGGCACCACTAGATATAAATCCACTTGCAATTTGCCTTCACAGATAGGCTACATCTCAACAATGAAAATCTTAGGTATAAGCTCTGGTTCTGCACCATAGGGCAGTCAGCAGCCCGTAAACCCCAATGGCTGCAAAAAAAATTAAATTAAATTGGGAAGCTGTGTTTTGTTTATAATCTCATAGAAAAGCGTAATTTTATTTTATTGAAGGCAAAAATATTGTTTCTGTAGATGAATTTTCAATTGACATGACCGTTTATATATTAAGATTAAAACAAACAAAAGATTACTGCTTTAATTCTTGAAGCAAATACTTTTCTACATCAATTTTTTCCAGCAATAACTTTATTTTGAGAGTATTAACACTCGGCCAATCATATTGGGTATGCCTGTTACTGAAACAAAATGGTGGATGAGAGTTTGCAATTAAAATAATTAAAGTTTTCTAATTTGATTTTCTTTTATAACATGCAAATTTAGAAGGAGTACATCATTACGCATCAAACATCAAAATCTAACTTTTGTGGTTGTCTGCTACTTTAATCTATAAATAATGCCACTAACAATCAAAGCTTATATGGAACTTTAAGTTTTGTTATTCTTTTCATTCGAGTAGCTTTATACTTTTGCATCCCAGCTATAGCTTGATTCACTGGTACTTGTTCCAATTGGCACTGGTGAATCAGAAGACTTGCTTCAAATTGTCCACAAAGATTCCAAGGGGATTGATTTAACGCTGCCAATTTATATGCCGTCATTTGATAAACGCAAGATGAAGTGATATTTAGGTTACCAGTCTTGATTTTTCTCAGTACCATATAAAGGAAAGATAATATTGGGTATTCTGTTTCAGGTGATGAGAACATGATCTATGTCCTTACTCTTGAGCGTACACGCTGGAGTGAAGAGATTCTTACCACAGCTTTGTCGCACTCTCATCTGGATGACAGTGATCGAAAGATTGTTTTGGAGGGTAAAAAATTTCATTACATTCATCGGCTCAAAAGATCTGGTAAGCCTAATGATATAACAACCGAAGACAAAAATAATTATCCACCAGGACACCAAACCCATGCTAATGTTCACAATTTAGATCTGTGTCTTGACAGATATGGACAGAAAATTTCAAATGTCAACACATTTATCAAATTAATATTCAACTATGAAAGATGGTGTATCCAGAGGTCTTTGTTGGCTTCAAGCATCCCATACACGCAGTTTGCTGTTATTACAGATCAGAAGAGTACAGTGATGGATGTTGCGATAGAAGATGAAATAACTGTACAAACTTACGAGCGGAATGTGTTAAATAACTACGGTGAGCATTGGTTCCAAAACTCTTGCAAGTACTTTGCTAGAGGTTTTTAGGAAAATTTTGTTCTCTGCTGCCATTTAAATTTATTCAGTATAAGACGAATGCCTTCCAAGAGAGAAAGGAAAGTTAAATGCAAAGCAGAATAAAGGGAACACGAATTTATGGTTTATTAAATTTCCAAGCTCGCAGGGTGCATCACTTGAAGCATTATGATAGACGAGAATACATGTCTTAGCCTAAACAATCACACAAGTGTTTTGCATCCCTGATTAGCTTCTGATCATTAGAATGAAATTTCTTTATCTTTGTAGTCATACTCCATTCCCTTCTTGTGAATTCTAAGAATTTACAGATAAACCTATCTGATGAGCAAGACAAAAATGCGATTTTCATGCTGGTATTTATGCAATTGAGACACTTGCTCATAGGATGTTCGCTCAGCCCAAGTGATTTTGATGGAAGAATAACATTCGACAAAGACAGCAGAGGAGATATATGGTTTCAGATCCATCTCTCTGATGCAGGTGGGTATTTTCAAATCCCAAATTTTAAGTATCCATGCTGCCACTTTTCATTTGATGTCCTGTTCTGCAAATTGATACAGCAACAATTTACTGTTTATTTTAGTGATTTTACAAATTAACTAGTTAGTTGAATTGTGATTTAAGGATAAGGGTAATATTTATTTGTTACTAAGATCAAAGATCTAGCAAACATAATTGGCTGGCAGATTTAAAAATCAAATTGTAGAAATAGAACTGATGAAATGTTGTGTCGTTCTTTTGTTGCCACAGATGAAAATATGTTTATCCCTATCCCTAGTTGCAAACATGCTTGGTGTGAATCCTGATAAAAATCCTCCGCTGTTATAAAAAATGTTCATTAGTCCTCAATGAAAAACAATATCTTCAATTTTATGTAGAATGTGAAATGATCAGAAAATATATAGAGGGAAGCAGTAAACTACCCTGTTTCTGCATCGGTATGCCAGACATAAAGATGAAGTTGAAACTCCTCCCCAATCAACCTTCTAGGGAGGATGATCAGACTGAAGGTAATCATCAATAATAATGCTCAACAATTGTAACAGATGTACAGAGGGTACTCTGCAGAGGTAGTTATACTGCCTGTGGTTTTGATCCATGATGATGGGAAATGAGTCAATAAGAGAATGAAAATGACAGACGTGTCTATGCATGCAGCTTTTTACTCAAATGAGATGACTATTGGTAGTTATATTCCTCAATTACACTTGATGGTAATAGTATCAGATGCAATATTGAATTTTACCATTGCGTTATGATATAAATGTGGGATCTTTTTTGGGCGTATTTGACTTGTTATTAACAAATTTGAAGTTAGATATGACAATCTGAGTCATCATTGCGGAGAGGGTTACACCCTAGATTACAGGTACAGGTATTCATGGTACTCAAGCTGCACCCTATACCCTTGCCCGCCGGGATTCCGGCTACTCTCTTTACCGAAGAGGCAGAACACACAGTGGGCCACCGGTATTTAAGTCCCATTGCGCAAGGACCTGTCTAGGATGAATGGCGAGCCAGTACTAAATTAGAAATGACTGCTGGCGCCTGGACCTCACAGATCACAAGTCTGTACCCTTAACCATCAGACCACTCCTGTCAGGACAGTCAATCATCATTTAACTTTTAGGGAGTTACGGGGATGATAACAGAAGTGCAGATGAGAGATGTGGCCACCCAAGTAACGGAAATGGAAATTTCATCCCTACACAAAGCGGAGAAGGTAGAAACAGCGAGCAAAGTGACCAATGCACTGACTCTGGCAACATTGACGCTGCCCTGGATATGCTTGTACATGATGTGGTGAAGTTGAAGAACCATCGATGTGAGTTTGTGCAAACCTTATATGGTATCTAATGGGTAGTTTACACACTAATCAAAGTCAGAAGCCAACTTGTAAAAGGCGGTTTGGCATGATCAGAAAGGTCAATCTGCCACTTCCTCATCAGGTCACCTTATCAATGCTTTGGGTTGCTATCTTTCAGAGAAGTTGCAACATGGGTAGAAGTTAGCTGAATACAATATCAATTTTACTAGTAATTTCGAATATTCTGATTGCAGTGTTTGATGTTCTCTTACAAAAGCTTATAGAGCAGGAACCACTTAACCAACAGCACATCGAATGTCTCTCCCCTTTCTCATCTGAGTACATAGCACCAATCAATACAAAGCATGTTAGACCATACTGCCTTATATTCTACAATGAACATGACAGGGAAGGCGCACGTGAAGAGGCAAACACCTTGAACGAGGGATTTGCATGTAAGGGGTTTGATGTCCAAATGCAGAATTGGGAACACACAAACCATCTGCTACACAGGATATCAGCTTCTATTGATGCAGTTTCTGATTCATGCTCAATCATGGTCATCAGCATCTTGGCACATGGGCAACATGGAATGGTCCGAGGTGTAGAGAAGTCAGAGATAACATTCAATGATGTTGTAGAGAAAATCAAACAGAAGCTGCCTGTACACATTCCTCTGGTAAGTTCATAAGTTAAATTAGGGTAGAAGGTAAAATATCTGAATATGAACTCAACTGATCTCAGTGTTCTAAACTTTTGTTTGGTGATAATTTATTATTTGCTCACTCATCTCATGGTGTGCTGTTTGTTGTGTAGGTTGTGCTTATTCAAGCATGTCAGCTAGCTGATGCTACAAAGCACCAAGACATAACTATGAAACGCCCACACACACTGCTTCTCATGGCAACTTCACACAATGGCATTGCTGTTAGAGGGAAATACACGGGCGCCATTGCTGAGCAGGTCAAGCTTGCTGACGAAACTACCCATATCATCGACATTCATGAAAAGGCTGCAGCAAGTATCTGCGGAAGAAGCCCTCTCAATCAGATGCCTTCCTTTCACAGTACCCTGTCAAAGAAGATATATTTGGGAAAGCGATTCATTCCCAATAAAGATAGCGGTGACAGCAAGCTAAGTGATGGAATAGGTGACATTTAAGACATTGATCTTGATCACTTTGAAGCTCATAAAATAATATTGTGACCTTGCATCTCAAGCTTAAAAATTGAACACACCCTGAATGTTTGGATAACACATCATTGATAAGAAGCTATAAATCGTTTACATACAGTCTTTGGTGTGAAAAGCTTGCATATTTCATCAAACCTCCACCTTTACCCGGAGTCACTAAAATGATTATGGATTATTGTTAGAAGTTTGTTAAAAACATAAGGTCTGTCTCAGACTGAGAAATACCATAATCAACAATAATATATATTTTTTATTGCAAACTGGATAATGGTTCTATAGCAAAGGCAACACAATTCATTTTTCAGATCAATGTGATTGTGATAGCGGGATAGGCGATGATCTTCCTCCAGAAGTCTCACCACCTGATACATTGCGGGGGGGAAATAAGATGTGCTCTTTGGGGAGCATCCTTGGTAAGTAATTACAATTATTATGAGGAGAGAAACATGAAATTTCCACCCCAGATACTGTTCGGTGTCAGTAATAAGATGATCATCTTATTAAAGTCTGATTTTGGCTGTGATAATTCAGAACCATTTTATATTTCATATTGTGGGCAAGTTGTTGCCTGACGATATTATCCAAAACATGTTAAAAATTGTGCTGTTTTGACCATACCATAGTTCCCCTACTTAGCCCTTGCAATGAATCATTATTAGTCTAAATTGACCTGCTATGTGAAACCCGGCAGCTGCGATTTGATACTCCAAAATTATTATGGGCTCAATGTGATAAACTAACTCTAAATCGTGATTCTTAATTGATTCTATCTTAGGTTATGTGGGGCAACTATCTTGACCTAGAGTCATTCTTGTTCTTAATTTTTTCTGTGTGATTTATTGCTATGATTGTGTTCACTTCTATTTAATTGTTAGGCCTTCAGCATATTGAGATGAGCCTTTGTGAAGAAAAGCGACCCACTCTATCGAAGCCGAAAAAAAGGTTTGTCTCCCATCATTTCTCTAAACATAGCTAAAGATGTGATATCATAATGATATTATTGGTCATGTTTTTCTCATGCAGGGGAAAGATTTTGGATTGATAATCGCAAACATGCCTTGACAAGCTCTGTAGTTTGGTTGTACAGAGCAGAAAATCATGTGTCATATAAGGAGAATGGTGTGCTATAACAATATACCGTGAATGTATTGTAGATCATTGTATGATCGAGAGGCAAAGAGTCTGAGAGAGCTTCAAAAAGCCTTCTGTACTGCTGTGAAAACTGCAGTAAAAAAAAAAGGAGCAGGTAGTCCGTTCAGAGTTCTGAAATACTTAAACAGTATAGACCAACAACATCATGAAGCAACAATACTGCTGCCTATTGAAAAACGAAAAGACTCTGTGCAGTTTGCGTTGGATGGAAGTTGCACTAAGCTATTTATTCTGCTGCTGGCCAAAATCGACGCAAAAGTATATCTGAACAGTAACAAACTGCTGGAAAAGGCCATTTGTGAAGGAAATGAGACAATGGTGAAGGCCGTGTTACTCGCACACGAACGCAACGATGTAGAAGTTTTTCTGTCAACCTTCAATGAAAGAACAAAGCGCCGGTTGTATGATGGCAGTTGGAGCCAAGCTGTGATACAGAAACTATATCCGCACACTTCGAGCTTCTTCATTCCACGCGGACAGGCAAAAGCGAAGATGATGGCCTTAGTCTATTACAACACGTTTGAGATATCAGAAAATAGCAGACATGAAATCCAAAAGATTACTAAGGGTTTAGTAGATTATGGATTCACAGTTCAGAAACCGCTCATTGATTGGACCGTAGAGAGGCTGAAGAAAGAACTACGATGTCAACTGAAAGAGATTGAAGACCAGGCCTCACTAATTCTGATTTGCCTGCATACCGAGGGTGTATTCAGTAAAATAAGTGACACTGAAGGTCACTCAATGGAAACAGATGAACTTTTGGAAGAGCTTGATTGTATCAAAACACCCGTCCCGGTGGTTTGTATCAAGTAGAAGTATATTTAAAACTATTTCAAAACACTGGCTGCAGCAAACTATCCATTTCCCTGAACTGAAGCCATAGATTTAGCATATATCTCTTGTAGTAACTGTTTCGGTAAAGCAACGAGATATCGATGATTCAAAAGTGCTGGTAATGAATTTGAAAGTTTATTCCTGCATTTATCATTCATGTATTCATATTAATTAATGAAGGCCTTTAGATTACAAAATTAACGGAAGTTATTGTGAGAAACAGTGCAATCTAACACTGCAATTAATTAACTGCAAGATTTCACACTCAGATGTTGCTACTCCAAATCTAGTGACGAGACATAGCAGGGAAAACATGTACCATGAATGGAAATTTCTCGTATTTCAGGTAATATTGATCGACTCATATTTGCCTGACACACAGAGAGCAGAATATAAACGCGAAGGGTCACTGCGTCTATCCCGCCTAAACACCCTTGTGGTGACAGCACAAATTGAAGCTGAAAGGGAACGCCGCAGCTTTCTTGCGTACATTGTCGAGCAACTAGAGGGAGCTGATGGGATAACAAGTTTAAACACCATGATACAACTCTGCTCAAAGCGAATGAGCTTTGAGGGTGTAAGAGATAGTGCACGTTGCACTTATCAACTCATGGCACAACCACTGATACTGCCACGTTCAGCCACACTAGATAGGAGACAACTTGTACAAACAGGTAACAGTAAGTGCCATGACTAAGCAGACTTTGCACTATTGATTACTTAATAATACTTATTGAATTTCACCAGATTGGTGTTCTATGCAAGATATACAATCCATAAAAATCCAGTCCAATCATATTTGAAAATTGTTGATAATATGCCCAGGACTGATCAATGGTAAAGTATTACCATGGAATACATTTCCATGTCTTCTTTTGTGTGTCAAGTATAAATAATAAAACTCTTAGCTGCTTTCTCTTGCCAGCAGAGCAATAATCTATTTTGTATTTCTAGGTACTGGTCGAACTAGAAATAATATGTTATCACTTAGCTTTGGACTACGAGATCTGTTCCATGGAAAGATGAGGGATAGATTACTTTCCCAATTTTATAAGCCATAAGTGCAGAGATTGTTGAGATTCTGAAGTTTCCAGCAGCAGGTAGCGGCATATTTTACATGTCTGGCCAAAGCTAAGTTTGGATCACAGACACGGCGAGAAAATTTTGAATCTAAGACTCAAACTCTTTTGAGTTAGTGCTTATGATTCTAATTAATCGGTCTTCAGTTTCATTTCACTTTTGTACCACCTTTTGACATGAATACCTGGAAATATTATCACCATTATAACAATCTATCAACTGAGCTGACCCTCTACTAATACTTATTACAGACCCCAATTCTGAAGGAAATCTTCTATCCTATATATTATGTTTTCAATTTTATTAAACATCATTTGTCTGGATGTTGAATGATCTATCTGATGAGATGACCTTGAAATTTCTTTTCTATGCACTGTGACACTCAAAACAGAGTCTCTGTGCTAGGAACAAAGAATGAAGTATCCGACTCCGTACTCTGTATAATTTCGATTTTGTACATTATCCATTATTATATTCATTTTAATAGCAACAAATCTTATACGGTTCTTTAATAAACTATTTTATGGAATGAAGTCAAAGTTTAATGTCATTGTGATTGGGTAAAAAATTTTAAATACATACAACACAAATCAATGCAGAGCCATAGTCCTACCATAAATGGACACTTACAACTTACGCTAGTGTGGCTGTCAGCGATTTTAGATGTGTGGATATCTTTTTGTGATGGTAGTGCTGACACCCAGGTGGAAAGAAAACTTTACGTGATGATACTGAAACCAAAATAGCTTTGCACAAAGTTTTTTTCTAGTTTTGCTTTCAAAACAGGTTGCCTCTTTGTTTTTGCAGAGTAATTAGTGCGCATAGACTGTAAGATATGTGTTAAATAACATTGGGGCTTGGGAGATCCATGAGCCCACAATTTCCCTGTCCATTTTTGCGATAATTTTCTTCCTGCTGATGACGGGAATTTGACTAAGTGTTATATTTTGCTGTTGAGCTTAATTGACTAATTGTTTTTTCCATTAAGTCATGTATAAGGGCTTAGACATTTGGTTGTTATGTTAACTAGTCATATCCGGAAGATAAATATTTTACTAACATTGCTCAAAGAACTCTATGAGAAAGGTGAGGATGCGTGTTCCAAGGAAATGGATTTGACATAAATGGACATGGTCACAGGAAACTTTGAATCAGTTATCATGTTTCCTTTACTATGAGGATTGTTGTCAGTCCGAATAATGGTCCATACAGAGTTGTTTAAGGCATCCCGTCTCTCACAGGTCAGGGGTCACAGGTCAGGGGTAGGGAGAGCATCGTAAAATGCTGGGTTTGATCCTAACTGATATTTCAAGTTGTGCCCACATTAATGTTGAAAAACAACTCCGACCATCTTAGATCATGCATGTTGGGTTTAAAGTTCAAATAAAGTTTGGTTACAGAGACCTGTATATCATGATCAGAAGGAAGCCGTCGGCAATTATTCATTTATATTTCTAAAGTACAGCCCTCAGTTCTTAAGCAGGAAGACATAGAACAATCCAAAGTCTCAAGTTCAAACATCGTTATTTCAGACAGATTTACTTAATTGATTTTTAACATGAATGGGAGCTGCACACTACAGAAAATTCAATTCAGAAATTTGAAAAAAAGATTCAAATTGAATCATATATTCTTCTTACAAAACATTGCGCATAAAATCATTTAATAATCATTTATTGTTAATTCATGCTATTTCTAACTGTACTTATTATCATTAAAGGGCAACCAGGGTTTCAAACAAGTTCTCATCGATTGATAGCAGATTGCACCTTATGCATTAGCGTAAAAAACCGAATCTAAATCGGATGATTATTCAGTGAGAATTCCTTTTAAATATTTCATCCATCCGGTGCTAAAATTTTTTCAAACTCAATTAATATGGAACGTCACAGAGCAGTTACCTGTTCCTTTTATATTTAGCCTGGGCTCTATCATGATTACAGCAATGTCTTTGAACCTCCCCTAAACTGAAATTTAACTCAGCTAAGAGTGAGCAACTGCTTTTAGTTTTGCATGGCCTAATGCACAAAGCTGATGCTGCTTAGCACATTCTTTACTACCCATTTATGCATCGCTGCGAAACCCTGGTTGCCCTTTAAAATGGATTAGAAATTGGGATTTAATTATTATGGTTGAGCCATCGTTTCATCAAAATAGAACGTAACATCTGTGGGGAAAAAAATTAAGGACATGAATACTCGTGTAAAAATATTGCTTCGACTATTCCGCAGTGGTAATAGCGTCCTTACAATACTTACAGATATCACACCATAGACAAAACACACAATGTGTGTTTTGTCTATGTATCACATAATTAGCATACAATCAATCTAAGAGTGTAAAAAAAACATTTTGATGACAGCCGGAAACTTGAATCTAAATCTGAACGAATCTAAAGTCCCTCTTTAATACAAACAATAGCAATTTCAAAATAAATTTTCAACTCTGTTGCTTGGATCAGGGTGTAAATGAACTACAGCATTCGATGTCTCCTGCAGTGATGGTTATAAAGCCTGTGCCGATCAGGTTTTGCTCATCGTGGCTCACATACTGATAATTAGTAAGATAGTTCAAGTTCGCTGAGGTAATAGCTGTAGTGACTGTGTCCGTGCCTGTTTGAGCTATGTTGTTATCTACACATGTACATCTGCAAATATAATTTGAGAATAGCTTTCTATGTTGAAGTGGCTCAACACCAACAAGGGTCAAAAAACAATTTTACCTCTTAGTAATTTTAGATATAAAAAAGGAGACAAATTCATAATAAATGCAATATCATATTGCAACAATGTGTTTCGAATCTGAGCCATTGCAATGTTAAAGAAAGACATTTTGAGTGCTTTTCTAAACTACGTTTTGTAGCAATCGTATTCCGCAGAAAATAAACAATTGTAAATAAAGCTTGCACTTATTTTTCCTGGTCAAATTCTTTGGATATTTTCATGTAACTCTAAGCTGTCCAGGTACACAATAATTTTGCGGTTGTGATTGTGGTTAATAGCAAACTTACCCATTGGCACAGGTTCCTGCCAAACCACAGTCACATAGGGCAAAAGCATTAGTAGTTGTGATTACGTCAACACTGGCTGCAGCTATAGCCTGTGTTGCATACATCATTCCGGTCTGACCGTTTCTGTTCAACACAAAGTTGGCATCAACCAGCGTGTTGCACTGTATAGTTGTCTGCAATAAATTTAATAAAATAATTGAATAAATAAATAATACAATAAATGAATGAATATAATGAAAAAAATATGATAAATAAAATAAAGTGAATGGATAAAAAATAAAAATAAAATAAATAAATTAAAATGAATATATTGGGTAACAAGTGTTAAATATTCATGAAGATTTTTTCCTGGCTGAAACACAATAATTAGAGTATTTTTGTTTTCAGTTACAGGGTTTTCTCCAAAGCTCTGATAACTTATATATCGCAAAGGTCATGTCAAGTCATGTGCCTACAATGTCTGAATTTGGATTTTCTGTCCTTTGAAATACTGCAATGCGGCTCAGCATTTAATTTGTAACTTATTATTTAATTTTCGCTCTTCTCAGAGTTGGTGTGGGCTAGCAGTTAAATTAAGATGTTCAAGATCTCCTGAACAATGATTTGTCCATAAAATGTTTAATGTGTTAGTCAATGTTATTTAGACAGTTTTATAGTTTTCTTTTTTATTATTTATTATCCATGTTTTAGTGTCTTGATGTTGATGTTGATATTATGTTTATTTTAGTGTTTTAAAGTTTGATTATGTTATTTTTAGCTAGTTAATAGTAGTTTATAGTTATTAAATGTTATTTACAATTCATGCTTCGGCTCATGACATTGTATATTATAAAAGGACAGATTACTCACTCTTTGTTGACATGAACCGCCAGCTGCTTGAATCATAGCTCTTAGTTCAGTATCAGATAGACCATATGATATAGTGGTCAAGGTATTCTCACAGAAGTTAGACTCAGTAGATGATGTGTCAGAGTCAAATATGGCTGACGAAGCAGTTGTACATACAGCTTGGGCGGTGTGCGGACTTCTATCAGCTGTTGCTGTTGCCTGAAAATATAAACCGTTTATAAAGAAGCTGCAGGTAACACTGCTAAAAAAGTTTTGAAGAGTGTGACTTTGTTCTATTGCTACCTATCTTGCATAAAATTGGTGATTGGGATGTGCTCATCCTGTATTTGACCTCAATTTTGGAGTAACGCTTACTTAGATTACAGGATGTTTCTAAAAACTTCGAACACTGGAGCAAAGATGTCCCCAAACCCTCCAGCAGGAGCAGGGTGGGCAGGAAAATGACATTTGCACTAAGGCTGATTTATTATTAAACCACTTAAACACCATTGTGGCAAATCAGCCTCCGTGGCCTAATGGATAAGGCATCTGCCTCCTAAGCAGGGGATTGCGGGTTCGAGTCCCGCCGGAGGTTGTTTTTTTCACTACTTAATTTTCCATCCTTAATTACAACTGCCAGTGCAGCTTTCAAAAGTCATCTCCGGTGTATGAATTAGAGCCAATAAACATTTTCTTACTAGTTGAAGGATACTATCATCACCCTATGTATGTGTTTAGAAAATTATCAGAAAAAAAAAGATTCTTACACTGAAATTCATGCAGCAATGTGTGGCATGTGTTCATTAATAAATTCTTTTCACAAAAACTTTTACATAGGCAATTTCACTCCTTTAACTACCAGTTGCACATTGCATCCTTTGAAGGGACTAGGGAACCATGCATTTAACACCAGAAAAGAAAAGGCTCAATTATAGAAAAAGTTTGTATTGTATCCAGCAACAAAGGTTAAAACCTCAGTATTACATCCCAGGAGCAAAGCACTTCTTATACAGTACAAAATACCAACAATCAGTGCAAGGGTGTACTCAAACAATACAGCTTCTGGTGAACCCAGAAGGTTTTGGTTTGATGCTCATCTAAAGAGTAGCAACTAAATTCAACCCTAATCCCGTGTAACCTTGTACCTAGCCAGTTTGTTGGCTCTGATATGATCGACTGAGCCTATGCCAGGTCATAGAGAGCACCTATGGAGATATAATGAAAGTGAAACTGAATTATTTATCACTCACTATAATATATATAGGTACTTTCAGGAAAGTACCATCTGACCTGGCATTGGCTGTTTCAAACCCACCAGCCAATCAGAGCCAACATATTGGCTAGTTGTACATACCCTGGAGCAGACATCAGTGAGCCCAGATTTGCAGCACTGTACTGTAGCTGGTCCAGGGTTAGCCACTGTTGAGCCGGGTACAGATGGTCCTTGTGGATCGATGGTCACAGTTACACAAGCAGACACGGAGGTAGCAGCAAAGATATTATCTCTTCTAAAGTAGTCTGCACAACTCTCTGGATTCACATCTGGAAAGAGCCAATTTTAAATGATAATTATTAATAATAAATAATGATAAAATTAAATTATAATATAGTCAACAGTATATAATTCTAATAATAATAATAATCAATAATATTAAATAATATTAATGATAAATAATAATTATAAATAATAATCAATAATAATAATTAACATTCATAATAATCAATTACAATATTTTTAATAATAATCAATAATAATAATTAATATAAATAATATTCAATTATGATAATTGTTTATAATCAATAATAATATTAAATATAAATAATAATCAATTATATTAATTATTTATAGTAATAATCAATTGTAATAACTGATGATAATAATAATCAATAATAATGATTAATGCAAATAATAATCAACAATAATGGTTAATATAAATAATCATTAATAATTATAGCTCATTACAATTGTTAATATAAGTGATTATATCAATAAATTATTTTGGAGAACAACAAACTGGTACCTAAAACATAAATTTTCTCCACCTAATAGCACATCTGTTGTGATTTACAGCACACAGGAGACCAGCTAAACTGCACAGTCAGTCTGACAGCCACAGTTGTCAGGGTGATTTAAAGGAAAGCACCGCATCAAAATGCATCACTCAAAAATTTCATTGTTTTGCTATTAAATTAGGTGCCAATCCGAGCAGTGATAGGTGGTGAACTGGTGGGAGCGGAGTTCCCACAAAGAAATATTTAGCGGGAACTCTTAGAACACAGTTCCCACTAAAGTCTGTGCCTAAAACAGTGTGAAAATGCTTCTTATTGACAAGATTTCAATCTTACTATCAATCATACTATTACAGATCTATATTTCTGCATAAGTGTTATGCTCAACAGCATGGATTTGCATAATAACATAGATATTGCAAAGAAATTCCCTGCGGCTGCACTGCGGCCATTTTGGCTGCTGTAGACCCAGAAACTAGAGTTCCCACAAAGAAAGAAAGTCCACTTAGACCACTGGATCCAAGAAGTTTACTTACAGGGACATTTCCAACAATTTGGTAAATATATGTGTTGAGGCAGGTCTTTCTTGTCTCAGCGATGAACTATCAGACCCACAAAACTAACTTACAGACACACGTGACAGTTGGGGTGGTGAATGTACCATCGGCCTGACATGTTACAGCGATGTCTCTGTTGTTTGAGCCTGGTGTTCCGGGTGCTGTCCTGTAGGATACCTGACACTGGAAGGTGAAGCTGTCCCCGATAGGTATATCTCTGCTAGCGTAATTAACTGGACCGAGTGTAGAGGCAATCGTATCCAGCTGTGTGCCTTTACAGACTTTTTCTACAATAGAAAACACGCAATTGTTTCCCAGTCTAAATTTGCAGGTCTTTCTCATGTAAAACAATATACTTTTAAATACTATATACTGAAAATAATTCTTGTGCTCCCTATATCATTACAACTACATTTTCCAAAGTCTTTGATATCATGACACACAAGTTTTGAAGCTTGAATCATGTAGAAAGATGCTTGGCCAGTTTTCAACAGTAACTGGAATTCCCAGGGTACTGGAATTCCCAGAGATATCAGCGGACAATCATACTGAAGCATGAAACTTAACCTTGACCTTATTTGAAAATATTTAGTTGCGTTGTATATTGTCGAACAGCCTGGTTGCTTTCAAGTTGGGAAATGAATATTTCAGTTAAAGCTTTGATTATTTCCCAAAACATTACTAACACTTGGGAAGCACTAAAACCCAGGGTCCTCCTCTCTGATAGTTACAGTTCTAATTGAACAATGAAATAAACAGCTGTGGGATTGTAACTTACGTGTGCAGGTTGGTGGACTTTTGGACCATGTGCCATCAGCCATACACTCCACAGACAAGTCCTCTGATGAGGCCTCGTAGTTAGTGTTACATGTGTATGTAAATTTATCTCCGAACCTTGTGCCAGAAGGAACCACAGTTTTAGTTTGTGTTCCACTGTCAGGAGTTCCACACATGACCTCTGATATGCAAGGAAAATCGAAAGATATAAAAAACTCATGTCCATTTATAGTTGCAATACAGAACTGCCTCGGGTAGAGACTCCTTCCTCAGACATTTGATTTTAATATTACAAGATATTTTTTAGTCCACTAGAAGTCAGACCTAAAAGTATAAACACTCAATCTTGCAGCATACCTAATGTTTGTGACAAAATAAACCAACCAACACACCCTGTGATACCGTGTGAGTAACCTTAATGCTGCTTGTTATTTTTGTTTCTGGTATCAGTAAGGGTATACAGACTAATGTGGCACAGAAGCATTTGAGGTCGGATGCCCTCATGACACCACCGTGACCCACCGGGAATCGAACACAGGACCCTTTGACTGAAAGACACAGCCTTAACGATATATAACAAAAATAATTTCAAGCTTTTTGAGATAATAGTTGCAAATGCGAAACAGTTTATAAAATTTGTAGTAAATTTCAACTTGAAAACATAAATAAAAAGTCTAAAGTGTAGCTGACATCTGTATTGGTACTTGATAACTACAAAACATATTGAAAGCAACCTTTGAACATCTTACCATGGAACTTTTCCCATTAGTACTTACTTTCACAGGTTGGGGTGGGACTAAATGTACCATCACTCAAACAGAAGGCTCGACCAGTCTTATCGGAGTTGTTATTTCCACCAGTGACCCTGTATCCTGTTACACATGTGTACTCGACACTGCCTCCAATCTATGAATTAGAGAATTATTAAATTTTAGATTGGTCATTGCCTATCCAATAATATCGCTACTTTAGCTTCAGGTGTAGCTTCTGGGTTACTTTAGCCTTAGTTTTGCCAGAACACTACTTTTACAACAAGGTTTCAATTAGAAAATTCCGAACCCTAAACCTTTACTCTAAATGCATAATGTTGAATCATAGGTGAGTAATTTGGGAATAAAAATTTGAGCAGGTCTCGCTCATTCAACAATTTTGGTAAAAAACCAGTTGTGTTGAGTAATTGAACATCAACGCTTTAAATTAGTATAAAACTGTCAAACCTTTTTTTTCCACTGCAGCAAACTTTTTTCGGCCTTAAACTCAGTGTATAGGCATTGAATCAATGTATCAATGAGTCTTCTAATGGAACACTCATTAAGCTTGTGATACCAACCGTTAATCGATTTGGACATTTAATGATTCGGACATTATATAAATCATTGGAAAGCTTATCGAACACAGATTCTGAAAATATTGGTTTCAGCATGACGTCATGTCATTGCGATGTGCTATTATGATAAAAGGCAGGATAAGCGTACTTGAGGGGGATTTTATCATAATCTTAAAACATGCTGCAGTAGTAATCAGGAGTACCATACTCAAATCCAAAATTTATGACATCACTTTATTTGCAAATGACTTCCACGGTTACGAGATTTTAGCTCTTACATACATCATATACACCAGATTAAGCAATTACAGGTTAATCAATGCTTGTATCCCTTTGTCTTTTTCCACTCACTGATGATCTCAGTTTAAACAACTTCAATAGGTGATGTGCTGCAATCTCACCTCATAAGCATCACTGACATCTTCTCTCACTATCTTCTCATCTCCACAAGGGGGCGCTTTGAGACATCGAGTCATTGGAGGTGGCGTGACTTCAGCATTACGGTCTGCAACAGTCCATTATTATATATATATATATATATATATATTTATTTACATGAATCAACTCACAATGAAGGAATGCGGAATCTGAACAAGAGCTGTGTTCCATGGGTTCACAAAAATAATCAGAAGCTTGTGCTTAGATATAGCTTCACTCTAAGCAGTCACCATTATTGCATGCTTCACATGTACGAAATTTGGCTTCTTCCTGTCTTATTATCTACATAAAAAGAATATTTTCATGGGAGTGTCACCGATAAATTAATCAATTTTCTGTTTAATTGATCAGTTGATTAGTTGATTTTTACCAAATTCTAAATAATTGCATTTATAAAGGAATTTAAAAAAAAAGAGTCTTTTTGCTTCTAAACATTCAACTTTGAAAGCATGATCGATTAGCTAGTCATGCAAACAAATTTAATTAATTCCGGGACTAATTAAGACAGACATTGCGATGAAATTTTAATCAGAACTGCTTGTTTGAGTTTGAGTGTAAAATATCACCTTACCACAAACTGGAATACTAGTTGTAGACCAAGCTCCATTTGTACATCTTATGGTTGGGGGTGTACCCACCCGTAATGTGTATCCAGTTATACAAGTGTAAGAAGCCTGGGTGCCAGTGCTATCCAGTGTAGATTGCGAATTTGCAACTGTGGGTGGCGCACCGCAACCTGTTGACGGTAATTCTGTTTTGACAATGAGATATGTGTCGTCTGTTTTCTCATTAATAGCTAGTCTTTCAATCAAAATTTGCCGTAATAAGGATCCTTAAGAAGTATTACCATTCAAAATTGAACCAAAAACTAACTTAAGCGCTCAAACTGTGCTGGGATACCTGGTAGTGGCATTTCATTATCAACCACTTCCCCAAAGTGGAGTGTGGTTGATAATGAAGTGCCACTACCAGCTAAACTAACTAAACACCAGTTATTCAGAAAATAATTTACCTTCACAGGTCGGTAGGGGCCAGGATTGTGTGCCGATGTTGCAGGTTATAGTCACACTGGTAGCTCCATTCCTCCCTGCTACTCTATATCCAGGTAAGCAGAGGTAAGTAGCAGAGGTACCACTGAATGACACAATCGGTGGTTGGGCAAAAGGGACGTTTTGCGGTTGAGGGCAGATTTCTACAATAGAAAATTACTATTGACTACGCTATTGTATGAGGTAAATATATTGATTTTAATACATATTATTTGCAACAATTCCACTCTGCAATATATTAATTCAAAATAATACCCAAATACTCTTCTTTATAAAACCGTTATGTTTTATGTTATGATTTTTGTTCACAATTTGTGGTGGGGCCTAATCTGTAGATATGAATTAGGCTTTACCAAATACTGTCCTATCACTAAGGGACCTAAAGATCTCACATCACTAGTTGAACTATTTACCACTCGTGAACAATATTGTTTCTGTAAAAATAGAGCTAGATGAATCATGCCTCAATAACTTATGAAAAAGACAGAAATAACAAACATGACATTCCTTACTCGTTCATACCAATTGCTGCAAAATGATGATGCAGACAAAAATAATTAAAATTCAAATGGCCTTCATAGTTCAGCTAAGTAGGGGTAAGTTAAGGTTTAACAATTTATAATTCTCAAGATAATTGATATTAATAATTTTATGTTAATGTTATTAAATATTAATACTATATATATATATATATAATTATCAATAAATGTCAATAAATAAATATTAATAAAATAATATTGATAAATTAGTATTAATAAATTAAAATTAATGTTGATACATATTAATACTATTAATAAATAAATATTAATCAATAAGTGTCAATAAAGATTAATAAATTAATATCATTAAATTAATATTAATATTGATAAATATAAATACTATCAATAAATAAATATTAATCAATAAATGTCAATAAATGAATATTAATAAATTAATATTAATGAATTAATATCAATGAATATTAATATGTATTTGTTAATAAATAAACCAATAAACGCTAACAATAAAGTTAAAAAAAGCCCAAAGAATGTTCAAATTTGATAGAGCAGACTTACGACGTCGACAACTGGGAGCCACGGTCCACCTTCCGTTGACACATGTGATAGTGTTGGTTCCTTGAAGAACGAACCCTGGCTGACAAGCATACTGAATAGTGTTACCTGAGTCTATTCCTTGTCCATTAGAGACATGGGGTATTGGTGGGCAAGCGGCTGTGTAAAAGATCAATTAGATTCTTTTGTATACATGGGGAAATGGTTAGCCAATGCGTTGGCTCTGATTGGCTGGTGGGAAGGAAAGTTTCTATATATATTATAGTAAGTTATATATAGTTCAGTTTCACTTTTATTACATCTCAATGGGTGCTTTCTGTGACCTGGCATCGGCTATGTTCCCCATCCAACAGCCAATAATATCAGAGCCAACAAATTGGTTAGGGATTGGTGGGAAAGCTCCTGTGGTGGAGATAGATTAGAGTTTGAAGGGTAGAATCAACACCGTCCCCCACTCTGTGTGACATAGACTGTTGGTTGGTAGGAATTTTTTGTAGAATTGGTCTTGAGCTATTTCACCAAGTGTTCTTTAACTGGAAAGACTGTGGATCCCAATCATTAATTAACTTTTTGAACCAATATTGTGCACAGGTTTTTAAATTACACAACCTTGCCCCTCCATGAGTAGCAGGACCACTGTGTTACAGAGAAAGTAAGTGACACCTTCTGGTTGTCTTAGAGATGTTGAATATTGCAGCTCATGGGGCAAAGACTTAGTGAGAGTTAAAAAGAAATCAAAGTTCCATAGACTAGTAGCAGCAAGCTCTTTTTATGATGAAGTATATGCATCCTTTGCTGGCAACATATCATGTTTGTGATAGCTAATAAATCAATAAAACAATTAATCAATACCATCCTCAGGTAGACGGAATTTACTCACTTAGGGGCCTGGCACTAGGGGCTGGCGGTGAAGGGGTTGTCTTATGTCTCCTCGGCCCTGCCCTTACCCTCCTGCCACCTTTTTTCCTCCCAACCTTCATCCTATAAATCAAAGTGAGAATTCAGAATTTACAGCTTCATTTTTCTGGTGGTGGAAGATTCTTTGTTTAGTTACTGGAGAATGGTTGACCTTTTCAACGAGGTATCAGGCTCGTTGTTTATAGTCTCGGAGTTTAGTATACATCGTATATTTGCATTTGCTTATGTATTGGCATTGCAAACCATTCATAACGCTAGAACAACTCCCATCTGGTAGATACAGAGTGCCAGCCTACCGTGTAAACTGCCGTAAATACTGTTTTCGCTCATTATGTGTAAAACTGCTCAATCGAATAGCTTGATTCATTTATTATAAATCTAGTCAATGTTTTATTATAATTTTTAAAACTTTATTTTTATTCACAGAGCACAAGAGAAACATTGATTTTATCATGAGAATTGATACAAATATATACATACACATACACAAATGTTGCAGTTTAATACAAAGCTTGATTATGAAAAGGCAGGTACAAAAGGCCCAGTCAATGTAAAGCGATCAGCCGGTCATACAAAATTGGGATAGGGTTAGCAGCATTCATATTTCGCCTTCCCTTCAGGTATAATAGAAGCAGAAGTGAAGTTTTTCATATGAATATGGAATTTGCTGATGCAGAACCATGCGATACCCCTCCCATACACAGTTTTCCCAAATAATGATTATGAAAAATGAGCTTTTAGGAAAAAAGACAAGATAATTGAGTTGCCTTACCTGAGTCCCTCCACAATCAAGAGCAGTGCAGCGGCTGTAATCAGCAGCATCCTCGCTGTCTTCGTAACCTCCATTCTGCTATGCTTTTAATTGCTAAAATTAGAACAAAAAGAAAGCAATATAGGACATATAAATCAAAACAACACAATAATTCACAAAAGGAGACAACAACAACAAAATCTTGGTCCATGAAACTGATTTGACATCATCGGTATCGTCACTTGACCATATGTACCATGAATGTAAGAGCCCCGAAAAAAGACACAAATTGTTTTTTTTCGAACTAAAATACTTAAGACTTGCAAGGGTCCTCAACAAACGACAACACCCCTCGCTCTTCCTGTAAGACTAAACACTGTCTACTCAATGTAAACGAATTAGAGCTGGAACGATATAGAGCCTTTTCAATTTGATTTTTTAATTTTGTTCTTTCATATCTACACCAACATATTCATACAAAAATACAATCAATACATCAGGAGCAGGATGTGATTATTGTGAAAGTTTTACTTTAAAGATTGCTAGAAAAGATATGTTTAAAGAGAAGTGGATCGCACCAATGTGACATGAAATGAATAAATACATTTTTTGAGGAGCCCAAATAAATGAATTCATCATCCTAATTCCCCAAAGAGAGATTAGTAGCAAAATATTCAGCCAATATTGAGCTCTCCATGAAAAAACAAAATAATGGCCGTACTCATAGCTGTAGCCTGCATTCAGTCATTCAACAAGATTGTTGTTGTATCACAAAACTTTCAAAAACAGTGAACATCAACATTGATTAAATAAAAATAATATATTATTCCGCAGGAAACAATTGAAATGAGAGTAAGCAAAGACATGTCGTCTACCTGGATTAGCAAAAGTTGCCATGACACTGTCATGAAATTGATGGGGGAAAATACCAAAATTAACTTTACTTAAACATCTAAAGATTATCTCAAAAAAAAAATTAAAACTGATATATCATGTTAACAAAAACATCACATACCTGTGATTATCCAGCAGCGCTAGTCTGGAGTATGGAGCCTCATGCCATTTATATACTGCTGCCATAAGGTATGTTAACTCCATACCTACAGGCAGCAATCATATCTTAATCCGTTTGCCCTTGCTTTAGCTATCCCGTGTCGTAAGCGAAATTCTTTCACATATCCTATTAGATGGAATTTCAGGTCATTGCTGAAATCCCCTGCCACTTCTTGATACAGCTTTTTTGAACAGGTAAAAGAGCTTAACAGATGCATTGAGTTATTACTTTATCTGCGCCCACTCTGAGCTTGTACAGTTACGTCCGTTGCAGGGCCGTAGTTATAGCGTAGTGGTAGGGGAGAAAAAAACCGAGGCTAGTCCAAAGCATCCACAGGAGGGGTGCTGTAAGCTACTCCCCATGCAATTTATGCAATATAATTAGCAAACGTAAATCCAAAAGGGGCCGATATTACATTAATATCTCTGTTATAGTATTTTTAGGCCACTGTTGTTATCTTTCTAGGGGAAGCAGTGCCTCTTTGCCTCCCCTAGAAATACGGGCCTTCAAACAATGGATAATTACCGTGAATCACAGGCGATAATCATCACTAAACGCACTGAGCATGAAAAAATATGGTTATGAAACAGAAAAACTTTGTTACAAAACACATTTATAATGTGTACACAGTGCATTTTGACAGTTTGTGCTAATGTTCTTTTTGTCACGGACAATTAGCATCAAGGATGAAGGAGCTTATGCCAGACAAGGAAGCACTATGGGTCGGAACAATTTGTACAGCCGTAACAAAATTGATAGATGTGACCTTTGGATCTCTCAAGAGACATAGCTTATCTGTGAAGGATCTACTCAAACCACTCAAAGTTATCTCTTTGATTCTGAAATTTGCTGGTATGATAAGTGGTGTAACTTCTTTTCTAGCTACACTGGACAAGCTTGAAACTGAGCATGAGCTATAGTTCATTTGCCAACTTTTTTTCCAAGTGTGAAATATGTGATACAAATCAAGTAATTGGGCAAATATGCAAAAGAAGAAAGGTGAAGAAGCCAAGGATTTCCAAGCGACTTCTGAATCTGTTTCTGTGTTCTCTACATATCATTTACATTTGTATACTACCAGAAGTAGATTTGCTTATTGCAAATTAACTGGCGTAGTTATATAACATCACAGACCTAAAACGCTTTACTTTGCTTAGTCTGCCCAGAATAATTGCTAAGGCTTATAATTATTGGAGTTTCTTTAAAAAACCCATATTTCATCATATTATTTATATCTAAATTATCAAATAGAGTAACTAGCAAGAGCAATTGTTTGTTTGTCATTGAGACACCGAAGATTCAGGTTAAAGAGTAAATCCCCATTATTTTGTTGAGTTGGTCATTTTTATAGTCCGTTAATTACTCCACCATGTTACAAAAGAATACATAAATTTTCCACGGACCAGAATTATATTGGACTTCGATTGAATAATGATGTTTCCAAATTATGTTCTTTTAGATGAAAATAAATATACAAGGAGCATGCCAACTGATCAAAAACGATATTCATTATCTGAATATCGGATTTCAATATACAGACCAGATATTTTTACTGATTACCCTATGAGATAAGATGACCCTATAACCAATCCACTTCTGTACCTAGGAGCTTAGTGAAATTTAATTTGCTTGTCCGTTGTCATGACGTCTAGTTTTCAACCTATTAAAACCTATCATAACCAATTGCATTTAGTTTAAACTTTTTTACATAATAGCACTCCGTGTAACACTTGCCAAAATTTTAAAAGTTATAGTTTTTTTATTTATTATCATGTTTTTATTGAGGTTTTCATATGTATAAGTATGTCATAAACAAAGGAAAATAACAATTTTTTGACCTCATAAACAAAACAAAAAAGAAAGAAACATATTTATAGATATGGACAGAAATGATAATCAGTTGGGAGAAAAATTTTTACTGTATGTGATTGATTGATATATATTATTACGCTTTACTAAATAAAATGAATCGGTTTAAAAATCTTGTTTTACCATATTTGGTCCGATATTTTGGTTTAATTATTCTACGTCCTGACCGCAAGACTCTATTGTGCATTTTGCAGGACATGATTAGTTTAAGGATGAAAAATGAGGTGTTCTTGCCCAGAGTGGCATTATTGACAAACCTATCAAAAGTTGCCCTCCTCCTGTCACCCAGAGTGGAAAGATTCAGACCAGTTGAGATAGAAAATGAGTTGGTACCAAGAATTATTCTGATGGCTCTGTTTTGACAAAGTTCTAACAAGTTAGAGTTGTAATCAGAAGTATTTAATAACAGAGAAGAACAATACTCCAAGATGGGACGAACATACGATTTATAAGCTTGAAGCAGATGTGAAGGATTGACAAATTTTCGAATTTTAGAGAGACAGTCGAATTTTAGAGAGACAGTTCGAATTTTAGAGTTATCCTATAATAAATCAAAAACAATAAATCACACATTTTAAGAGCTTTGGTGGCTAGGGCTTTCAGGGTCCCCCAGACCAACCCAGCAAGCAAGGTGATGAAACACCATTTATAGAGCCCAGCCAACTTGTCATGAGTAGGAATCAGGTGGCATTGCAATTCAAGAAAGTGTGAAGTTATAGTTTTTTTTATAGGTTTACTGTATCTGGAACATACATTGTGCAATTAATTTTATCACTTGACAACTCAGAATTTTAAATGAGTTGTTTTGCTGTTGATCAATCGTCTGATCCAGAAGGAAAAAATGGTATCTTGTAAAACCGAAACGAATTAGAGTCAGGACCACTTCAGATTTATCAGAGCTAACAAACATATATTGTGCTTGCCAAAAGTCAAACCCAATTTGAATTTCATTAGGGTCAAAAGCGCCATGTAATATTTTATTTCCCATGACATCATAATCCAGATTTTGCTACCTTGGCAACCAGTTTCTCTCATATTGTATGTCTGCAAATGGAGCATTGATGATGAAGCTGGTTTTATAACAAATTTATTTTAGGGTCAAAAGTGCCATGTTATATTATATTTCCCATGACATCATAATCCAGATTTTGCAACCTTGGCAACCAGTTTCTCTCATCTTGTATGTCTGCAAATGGAGCATTGATGATGTAGCTGGTTTTATAACAAATTCATTTTAGGGTCAAAAGCGCCATGTTATATTATATTTCCCATGACATCATAAAGCGGATTCAAACACACAAGGCCCAATATCTCTGTTTGATGAAACTGTCAGAGAGTACTTACTAGCACTTTACCAGTGTGTACAAAATAATGTTCTGAGCTGCACCGTTATGGATAATCCACATTTTGCAACCCGGGCAACCAGTTTGTCTCAGATTGTATGTCTGCAAATGGAGCATTGACAATGAAGCTGGTTTTATAACAAAGAAACTCCTACCTGAAGTGACTCACAATTCAAAGGCATTAGCTTCAGACTAGATTAATCGGATGGTTGCTACACTAGTCCCCTACTACATGACCATACCTCTGCACTATTTTTAGAGTTTTCAATTTATTTCCGAATTAAAATTTTTACTGAGCGCGGGAAATCTAGATAAATCTATTTATCATGTATTTTTAATCAATTCTCACCGATGTTTTAATTCATTGCAAGAATATGGTTCGCTTACCAAATTATAAACATTAATGAATATCCTTAAGTTTGTTAGGAAGAGACTTTCTCAACTGTAATGGGGTTGTGTCAGGAGTTGTCCTTTTTTATAGGGGGCACTGAACAGATGAGACCATAAATTGGCATTTTTTTATATAAGCTATCATTGTAGCAGATCACACTTTTTGGTCTGGCAGCCAGGGAAGTTGAGATAAAAACAAAATGAGGGTATTTTCATTGGCGGATTATGCTGACCCACGTTATGACACAAAAATTGACTTCGAATATAATTTGATATTTATTATATTATATAATATAATAAATATATCATTAAAATAAAGAGAAATAATAATATTCCAGCTTTGAATTTTGAATATTATATAAATCCAACCTGAAAATATTGATTGCAGAAAAAAAATTCAGAATAACATATATATATATTTATGTTATTGTAATACAAAACAATTCTATATTTAATACAATAACTAAATATATATATAGAAATTTTTTGCAAAACAAATTTAGCTGTATATTTCATGACACCCTCTTTCCCGATACGGAATTTCATTGTGATTGATCAAGTTTTTTTATAATTTAATGTATTATCATTTAATTTTAATTGTATTAAAAGTTAAGATTTTCCGATACTTTTTCAGATTTTTGGATTTCCGAATAAAAACATCAATTGTAGTTAGCATAAACCGATGAGTATCTACAGCAAAAGTTCTCATCTGCTTCCTTTATGGCTTTTATAAAACTTTGCAAAAGTATGGTCTCATCTGTAAATAATCAAGGGAGATCACTCCGAAAAACACAACCCCATTCAAGGGACTCTTAAAGCTCCATCTTATCAATAGTTTTGCTACAGCGATATATTATCATGTTTATTAGTGGTGGGAGCACTGCTATCCTAAATGATTCCCAATCTTTATCATTATTATCGCTCTAAACACGAAATCAAAGTCTTTCATTTTTCAACCCCTTAGAGTTTTTTCGTAATTCTGCTTAAAAATAAAAATTTCTATGCTCTTAACAAACAAAAAATTGTGCAGTAGTACAAAAGTACAAAATTACAACTTGGGTCTATATATTTGTCCCCCTGGTCATCATGCTTCAACCACATATAAAACAACTGTTCATTAAAAATCCAAAGTTCATATTATTGTGAAATAAGGGTACATTTCTTACTAATCAAGCATATTTTTTTGCAGGTCTTTTTCTATATTTGTTGGTTAGGAGTTGGCAATTTAGTTTAATTATTAGACAAATGCCCTGCAGAACAAAAACATGCATTCAAAAAAGGTGAGAGCTTGGAAAAGAGATTATCGTGGCCGACACCAGCTAATGAGGGATGTTACTCAAGTCAACACAGCCCATCAACTACACAAGAAAAGCTATTAGGATTAAATCTGCAGAACAAAAACATGCGTTCAAAAAAGGTTTATGAGAGCTTGGAAAAGAGATTATCGTGGCCGACACCAGCTAATGAGGGATGTAACTCAAGTCAACACAGCCCATCAACTACACAAAAAAAGCTATTAGGATTAAATCTGATCCTTGTGTCCTGGTCATGTGCCAGGAAGGATATACCCCATAAACCAAATTTTTCCAGTGATATTCAAATACAAATTTACATAGACATATGCATAAATACAGTTTGCACCCATATCTCTGGGTGTTGACAGTCTGTTATAATACAAGTTTATCTAGTAGATATGCAATAATAGAATCAAAACCATAAGACCTCAACGGAACCTAACAAACCCTAATGTTATTTGCCGATGCAAATCCTTGGGGATCTTGAGTCCTATATATTACACCCCTTATTAGTGACACAAGGATCTCGCTAGGCTTCCGTGCTTAAGAGCTAAATAACCAACCTGGTGTTTACAAACTCAGCAATTTTTGCCTTCCCTACCATTTTTTGCCTATACTACGCCCCTGTCAAACCAGCTTTCCCTTACGGTCACATCACTCATCGATAATGGCCAATCCCAAAGATATAATATTGTTAAATCTATAGGTCAAAGAAAGTTTAATGTGGAATCAAAATACTTGTTGATCCACTATCCTAAAGCCAGAGAAAAAGAATAAGGGCGAATTGATATAGACACTATGGTCTCTACTCAGAGTAACAATCAGTCAAACATAATATATTCTTGTTACACAACAGTTAATTGTATGATATACCAGCTCTTCGGTTCAGAGGTAACTGCTTGGTTGTTAACTTACCTGATTTGCTCTTAAATATTATGCTATATATTTGGACAACATTGAAATAAAACAGTAAGCCAACAACATGTCCACAACATGTCCACAACATGTCCACAACATGTCCACAACATGTCCACAACATGTCCACAAGATGTCCACAACATGTCCACAACATGTCCACAACATGTCCACGATATGTCCACAACCTTTCCGATATGTCCACAACCTTCCCGATATGTCCACAACCTTTCCGATATGTGTTTAATCAATCTCCACATTGCGAATTTTTCACAAATCAATTACTAATGCATGCGCTTGCTTCTGCGAGAGAAACTATGGTACGAAGCATGTCCCACAAACACCTCTAGCAAGGAGATATAACATGATATCTGATTAGGAGTAAAGAGCTTGAATTGGTTCTCTGCAATTTCCTAAGATACCACATGTTTTTTGCAGATGATCGTATCTATCTAATAAGGGAGCGGCCGTGGTATAATGGATAGGGCATGGGTTTTTCAATCGAGAGGTCCCATGTCCGATTCACGGCGGTTCACAGTGGTGTCAGGATAAGCATCCGACCTCAAATGCTCCTGTGCCACTTTGGTATACAGTCCTTAGACCCGTATCGATGATACCGGAAATAATTAAACCAGAAAAACATCAATGTTTCTCACACGGATCACAGGGTAGATTTAGATTAGATTAGATTTTATTGATACATTCGTTATCAATGATGATAGTGTGGAATGTGTACAATGCGTAAAAAAAAAATACTAAGAGTGGTGATTGTTGAAATATGTCATAAAAAAAGGAAAAAACGATTTGGCACGCTTTTGTGTTCTACATTTCTTAGGTCTAAAAATGGTATTATTGCAAGAGGAAACCCTACTAAAATTTCTTGGTATTCGATTATAAAGTGGATGGGTCGGATCATCAGCTATTCGTGAAAAATGGCAGTATAAATGAACGCGAGTTTTTGTATCTATCTAATATAAATTCCAAGCCACAACCCCTTACCCCATACACTTAACATTTAGATAAATGAAAAATGCAACAAAGACCGTGCTTTGATGCAGGTGTAATTATATTAAACAAGCTAGTAATTAGGAAGTGTGGCAACAGACTCGGGTGTCGCTCGCCACCCAGATGCCCCGCTGTTTGACAAGGAAGCTGCGCAATACTGTTTATTATAGTGCTCTCATTTTTTACTCAACGTTATTCAGTTTTTTTTTCATCATTTTATATTTTGCTCCTACGTATTTTACTGCTAACTCAATTTTCTTAGTAGGATTCACTCCAGTATATCACACTGCTGAGTTTCAGAGGAACACAAAATAAATACATACAAATACATACACACAATGTAATAATTCTTTTACTTTAGATGAAGGCTGGTTGGTTCATCTTGTGTTGCCTTATAGGTGGATGTATTCCACGCTGGATACCCATATACAGAGGAACCTTGTCTTATGTATCTGAAGGATGTCGGAGGTCATATTACGTCAAAAGGACAATAAGGTTAAAAAAAGGTAACTGACTCAGGAAATCATGCACACAGGAAATCATTGGAAGCAAATATCCGACCCGACAAACAAACTTGTGTGCATGGTCTGCTCTGTTGTCTTGTGTTTGCTAGGGGGAGGGAGAAGGTAGTGGTGGATACAGGAGGGGGAGTAGGTTGAGGTAGATCTTGGTTAAACACCGATTACCTCAAACCCTTGAAGGATAATTGGAAATAGCATCACATCGTATTCAAAACACATAAAAAGGCTACTGAACGATTGAATTTTCCTCGGAGATGTAACCTGTGCATGAAAGTCAATTTCAATATAAGGCACTAGAAAACACCAGAATTAAACCCCCCCTCCACCTCAAAGATATACCCTAGATTCACCACCGGCAGTGGTTATATAAGTTTTTATTGTAGTCAGGTCACCCATGTTTTGTGACCTTTTCCCAAAGGAAACAAAACGGATTTGGACATCCTGTGTTAAAGTATAAATACTGAGCTCTTCGAATAAAATAACACAAATCTTAGGACTCCAGTCAGACTAGAGAACCTCCAACAGTATGAAGTTTCTGTTAGCAGCGATTGTCTTATTCGTCTCCATTGGATACAGCGTTCAGCGTAAGTATCATAATGACTTGAATAACTTAACTGACTCTGTTAATAAATATTTTATGACTTAAAACCTTCAACATGCATGTCTTCCGTGTAACTGTAAGGGACTGGCTATTAAAATGTGCCCACATGCCAATCAGAATTCATCACCAGGGCTAGTCACTGAGAGGTTTTCAGCTCCACCCAAGTTGTATCATGCAGTTGTTTGCCTGACAATCACTGATCATACCTCAAAACTGAGACCAATTTTGTGCCAAATGACAGACCATGAAATTTCTAGAAACAGTTTTTTTAAAAATTAAAAACTCTACTAGGTTGATGTCATTTCTTATGTTTTTTTTTCATATTTCGAATATGATTTCAACTCTGCGCCAGTCGTGATTTTATCATTGCTTTGCAAAGACGTTCCTTACAATCTTGACCAACATTATTCTTTGAAATTAAAGCATTTTAAAGTGGATGTAGCTTGTTACATTTGTTCCTCCCTTATTTAGAATGTGATGTAGCCTCAGCTCCAGTGGTTGAAAATGCCATCCCGACCACAACGTCCACAGATAACAACAAGAGACTGTCAATAAAATGCAAGCAAGACTTCATAGCATCCCCACCAGGAGCCCCATTGAATCAACCGGACAAGTTCAAGGTTCGATGCATTGGGCTGAACACTTACGAACCCTCAACTACAAGATGTATCTGTGAGTATCTAGACTGAGTTTAGTCCGTTTGCCTGCATATGGAGTTGCTCCCCTCCAAAAACAGGATCAAACTTTTACTAGAGAGTATCCTGGTTATAGAAAACTGCTCATAACAACTCAATTGCTCCATTATTGATATATTGTTTTCTCTTTTTGAAAATTTGAATTTCGGATCTTATATTTTAGCATTCAAATTATTTGTTGATCAAAAATAATCTTATTGCATTCACACGCAATAGATCAAAATAAATAATTGTGAATAAAGATAAACCAGTTATCATCACAATAAAAGACTGCACTGAATATACGTAATGTATTGTGCCCATAAAACCTACATACTTTCAACAATTATGTAAAAAATCATATTAATTAATATATATATATTTAAACAATATGTAAATACCAAAAAAATATACATAAATAGGAATAAATATAAAAAAAACCACATAAATCCAAATCGATATAAATAAATGAAACTTAAAAAATGTCACAAATATGTTTTAGACAAATACCCTGCAAGCTGTGCAGATTTCTTTCGAAGAGAGGGAGATTGGAATTCAAGGGCGGATGGAGATTGTACAGATGTTACTATCGCTCCTCTAGCAGAGAACACTACAAGCCCAGCTACTGTAACATGCTGCAAGCTAAGCGCCACTGAGCTGAAGACTGAAGTAAGTGCAAGGCTTTATCTTGAATTATTTTCTTAAAATTAGAATTCTTTTTTGAATTAGTTTTATATTGATCTTATTGTTATTGCGAAATAGGATAAGCAGCAACTTAGGCTAGTCATGTAATTACCCATTGTTATAACTATTTTGTTGATCTTCACAGATTGGCTAACATCAAAATTGAAGAATATGCTCGAGTCCTGAATTAATGGCGGCTACGAAATGAAATTATGTTACTCGCTCAAAGTACAGTTATGTTCTATTTTGTGTTCAAAACTATAATGTGTGAAGGATAAGTTAGTATCAGCACTGGCTTTTCAATAGTCGAATTAAGGCCAAAATATTATAACCAGATGATTTTTATCATCGGTGGAGCTTGGTGCCATTCGTGATTGCTTAACTCATATTGCAGTCATGTTTAATCAATGTTAAATTTAATTTTGTTACACAATTATAAAAAAAACTGTGACTTTTTTTCTGCAGATGATGCCAGCAGCAGGTACTGATTATTCCGCCCCTGGCCCCCTGTCTTGTAGTGGCTCGACTACACCTATCATGCCTGAGACTATATTTGATACAGCCCGTAGTGCTGTCTGTGGTGATGAAGTCAATGTAACTTACCCGCTGATGGAAGACGATATCAAAGCAATGGTTACTGCCAGCAGTGGAGAGTGCAAACAAGTGGTAAGGGTATAGATAATGGAACATTATAGGATATTAAATAATATTATTATATCATTAAATGTATTACAGTATTGTAGGAAGCATTAAAACAATTTTGATCCAGTTTGCCTGCATACTAGTAATTTGCCTTCGGCAGCGTCATCGGTGGAGGGGGGAGCAACTCTAAATGCAGGCAAATGGTCCAAACATGGTCTACTAGAGATGTATGAAAGAAATAAAACAAGTAATATTGATCATGAGATATGGAATAAATATTGCTAGCAAACATTGATTCAACCTCAATACTTTATATACCCCATCATTTTACTATCTTTCATAATACTAGTACTAGCTAATGGCTAATATGTGTCACAATTCTTGCAGGTGACAATTGACTGCACCACTGCTGCCAAAGGCTTATCCCTGGCTTTGCAGACAGCCGCAGCACCAAGTGGTTTCCTTTATGGATCTGGTCAGTTTGATACAAGAAACATCGACATTGGACTGAATCATTATACCTACGCTAACAAGCACTGTGACTGCGCCAGTAATGGAGCTCTAGTAGAGAATACTGACGACTGTGAAGGAGGGTGAGAATATTGTATATGCGTATACTTGCGTATAAATGCAATATATACATATTGTCAAACGGTCAGGTTATGGCTTATCGATATGTTGCATTATCAATTTGTCGTAAGGGTCAAATAAAGGTAGTGTCGTGTTTGCAAATTGCCAATTTGTTTTTGTGAGGTTCATTCGAATCATAGACATTCCGCCTTAAGATGGTTAATATACCTTATTTAATTCAGTTTGCCTACATTCAGTTCAGAGCTCGTCCTTCACTGCCAAGCCGCGGCTTATCAAGGGGGGGGGGGGAGTACCTGCAATGCAGGCAAAATGGGTCATGCTTGATGTAGGTGGGTAAACTGGGCATCAGTTCTTAATATTGGCTAGCACTAACTTTTTTAACCAATGCAGACGAGGAAATCCTGCACAGTTAATTCTTTTAATCAAATAATATGTGGCTTTACTTAAATTATCATCACTATCATTATTATCACTCATAATTAAGTTGACTGAGCTTGTACATAGCTAAACTCTTTGCAATATTTTCAGATGCATGTGTACTAAGGATTCGCCAAGTCTATCCTCAGCTCGTACGGATACAATCACTAAATACCTGACAGCCAGCCATGTACCCTTTGTTACCGGATATGTGCTGACACAACATGGCGGAGTCAGCACTATTGGGTCAACTGCCTCATTCACCGTGTCTGTAGGGGGCATAGAATGTGTAGATCCATTCACACCATGATCACATATTTGACCTGATGAAGTTGATAAAAATTCTTAATTCATTATTGTTTCTATCAATTTTAAAGTCCAATCTTGATCTAAGAAGCTATTGATAATCTAATCTGTTTATAGGTTATACAACTAGCTTTGACACACGGCTACTTTTTTTGTTTTGGGGACCCCTAAAAGAAAAAAAGTAGCGCGATATGGTAAGTATTAGGCAGTATTTTCAGATTTTAAATTAACCGGTGGATTCCAAAATAGTACATACGATGGATTAGAAGCATTTGAAGGTATGATAACGCAATAAAGAAAACATGATGTTGTTTGACAACTATGCTGGTGTTTTTGTTCATGAAATCCTATCCTCTGTAGTGAGATCTGTTTACTGGTAACCCTATGGGTTTTTTTTTATTTCACCGGAAATTCTAGCTACGCATTTCTTTTCTCTTTTAGGAAGTAGTGTTTATTTTTAATATAGTTCATTTAGTTCAAATTTCGTTTTCTCAGCGTCAATACTGTTTTAGTGATGGTAAATGTTGGTGTATGACGCTGGTATAAGTATTGGCAGAATGAAAGACAAATACACAAGAAGAATGTTTTTGGTTTGTTCTTTTTCCTTCATATTTTCCAACACTGATTTTCACCTACATTTCATAGAAATAAATAATTTAAAAATCGGTTTAACAAGCCATATGAAATTAAGTTGTATTTCCAAACAAATTGTATGGACAATCACATTGATCAATCACCTATCTGTCTGTAATTGCCTCCCCCAGTGCATTTATGCGATTTAAGAGAGTGCAACTACAAACAAATGCAGTACATTCACTTTTCCTTTGAACTCTTGTTAGCCAGCTCGCTTAAATAAAATCTTTTGTTTAAAAAAAATATCTTTAGTATGGTTGAGGTAAGCTTATTAAGGGCAGCGACCAAATCACATGGCTTCATTATTTGGCTGTTTTAAGGTGCACTGATGACGTGATCTACCATTGAATGTATATCTCTGACCGATAGAGAGTGGATAATTGTGATGACCCGAGGTCCATTTCATCAATAAGGGGCAGGAACATGTTAGGTACTCAAAAAATTGACTCTAACGATCAGAGATACACATGTTGATAGCATATTCTTGATGTAAATATTGATATTGATGTTGATAGTGTAGTTAGTCTTGATGTCCGTGTGGTTTAGGGTGCACCGAGTGCTCTCTCACAGGCAAAGTATTTGTGTTTCTTATCACATGGAGTGTCGTCCATTTTAAAATACCAGAACTGCAGACATCTCCCTCTTCCACTAGCCTCGTATCTATGCCAGGCGAAGAAAGCTATCTTCTCCTACATTGAAATGTAACAAAAGAAGGATAAATCAAAGTACCATATGGTTTAGCCATGTGATGTATTCATAGGAAGGGCCTGGAGCCCATGGCCCTATCACTTTTTCATGAGGTCAATTTTGAACAAACTCTTAAAATTGCCATTAGTGTTATGACAACACATTGACTCTTTTTCTGTTTGTCAATAACATGAACTCACAGAGGGCCCCTTGTGTTATAAGGCTAAACTTTAGCTAATCTTTTGGCTCTGATGTGATTGGCTGTTGGGTAGGCCAATCAGAGCCAAGACACTGGCTACATATTGTTCTAAAAGTTATTGTAGAAGAATCAGTTATCGTTCTCGAGCTCTTTGGTCTCAGCAAATAGCCTGCCATCACAGCTTTGGGTGAAAGTCAGTTGAAACTTGGCCACAGGCTGTTTATGATCCTAAAGTAGTGTTCTAAATAGACTGAGAACTTTAAAATGACACCAAAAACACAATCACTTTGGACTGAAAGGGTTTTTTCAAGTCTACCACTGTCGCTCTTCATCGAATTTATTTCTCTCTAACCACAATGAGAAAACTTTGGGTCTGTGGCAGTCGTTAAAACCGTGAACTGAATTTATTTGTCATGCGAACTAGGAAATTTGAGTGACTAGTATCCTTGAGTGACTAGTGTTTAGTAACTAGTTCAATAGTAACCTTGAATTGTAGAAATTTTTTGTAACATTTATCACTAGATGAGGAATCAAGCGCAACCTCAATTGCTGAAATAATATCAAACTGTCAATTAAATTTACCACAGCGAATTTACCTCAAGGATTATCATCGTAACTTGTACTCACTTTAAGTCTTCCGTCCCAGACCCAAACATTGTTGTAATCCAATCGAGCACCAATCCACACATGTTTGGCCTTCCTCCATGCTGTAAAAAATATATTGTTTGGGTGTCAAGTAAAGCTTGCCAGGCTTCATCGATAGGTGTGACATATAAGTAAAGCTGAGTGAATCATTGAGATGGGTTTGATAGACGATCCTCCTTTCTGGGCCAATCACAGACATGACATGGTTCGTTGTGGTTAGGAAACTGCACTCCCTAAGTTTCATGTATACAAAGTCAATTTATCGAAACCACAAACTCTAACTAAATTGATCTGTCTATTTTTCAGCCTATTACTATCATTGACATTAAATTAATTGATCAAAGCTTTGCTTCAGTTTTAATTTCGTCAAAAAGTGAATATTTTAGAATAGTGTAGATGAAGGCTTCTGAATCAGATTTCTAGGCGCAAAAGCCCATAGACGTACAAAAACATCATTTCATCTGAGGTTAATCTTTAGCATATCCATACAATTTGTGCATAAATATTTTTAGTAATTTTATCATTCTTAAGAAATTTGTTTTTTTAAATATACTTTATCATATTCACGAACCAATGTGGAACGAAAAATGAGGTCGTGTGAAAAAAAGAGGTATGAATTAGATAAATTTTTCAAACAGCAGTTTATCATCGAGTGCTGTACGACCAACTTTCTGAGACAGCTGAAGTAAATCAGGCATCAATGTTTGTTGAGGGGTTAGGGGAGCAGAGAGAGCAACACACACCTTTATTAACAGTCCTTAGTTGAGTGTACCAGTCGAAGTCCTCCTTAGTTGGAAAAATGGCGAGCGTCTCACCATTCGCCTCACAGTGAGATTTGGCAGCTTGCCAACCTAAGGATCCCGCATGAAGTTGCACACAGGTGCCAGCTACTGGATTTAAGATATAGTTGTCAGGACATTCCACAACTTCATTGAAACCTTCTTCATTTTCCTCCTCTGCTTCTGCCCCTGCCTCTTCCCCATCAATCATTACATTATTCACTTGTAAAATAAGAGGCAAACTTAATCAAAAGACATTTGATTACAGATTAATATAATATTAATGACAATAGAAACTAATTATTGAAAACTATATTCATTTACATAAATCATCATGAATAATAAAACAGGTTAATTAACACAAAAAAAAAGAAAGCGTATGTAACTTTAAGATGGAAAAGAGATATCACATATTAAACATATCTTAACTCACGTATCATGTTATCTCTAATCTCCTCTTCCTCTCCCTCTTTCTCTTCCTCTTTCTCTGCTTCCTCGTCGTCAATCATCAAATTATTAACTTGTAAAAAAAGAGGCAAACTTAATCGGAAGACATTTATTACAGAGTTATATAATAAAAAAAACTGATGACAATAACGACATTTTATTTAAGACTATAATAATTTAGATAAATCTTAATGAATATTAAATACGGTAAATTTCAATAAAAGAAAGTTAAATGCAACTTGAAGATGGAAAAGGGAAGATAACACCTCAACATATCCAAACTCACGAATCATATTATCTACAATCTCGTCTTCCTCTCCCTCTTTCTCCTCCTCTTTCTCTGCTTCTTCATCGTCAATCATCAAATTATTAACTTGTAAAATAGGAGGAAAATTTAATTTAATCACAGAGTAATATAATAATAAATATTGATGACAATAATAGAAAGTCATTTAAAACATTATTAATTTCCATAAATATTACAAAAAATAAAAAAAGTAAGTTTTTACAAAAAGAAGGTTAAATGCGATTGAAAAATGTAACAGGGAAAAAGATGTCTCGAACATATCCAAACTCACCAATCATGTTATCCATAACCTCTTCTTCCTCCTCCTCTTTCTCTGCCTCGTCCTCATCAAACATCATATCATTCACTTGTAAATTAAGAGGTAATTTCAATCACAAAAACCAAATAGTAACAGTGTAAGCTGGCTGGTGAATTCAGAATTTATAATTCATAATTCCTGTTAATTCAGACAAGGAAAATTGGTCCCTTCAGCCAGATCTAAATGCATTCTAATGCCACTTAATTCAGATTCTGCTTAAGAAGGACAAATTTTGTGGTCCTCAGAGGTTTGAATTAAGTGTACTGCACTGTACATGTGAAAGGCCTTGAACCAAATAGCGACATAGAAGGAAACAGCATCAAAAACAGAAGATAAATATGAACGAAAATGTTCAAACATTGAAAACAGTCAATCATAGAAGGTATGAAATGGGGTTATGTTTTTCGGAGTGATCTCCCTTGATTATTTACAGATGAGACCATACTTTTGCAAAGTTTTATATAAGCTATAAAGACCTTTTTTGTAAAAACTCATTGGTTTCAGCTAAATACAATTGATCAATTTATTCGGTAATTTAAAATTTTGACCTATATGCTCAAATTAAAAAGTATCCAGAAATCTTAATTTTCAATACAATTAAAATTAAATAATATAATATTAAAATATAAAATCCTGATCAATCACAATGAAATTCAGCTTTAGGAAAGAAGGTTTCTTGAATTATGCAGCTAAATGATTTTCCTATATAATTCCATATATATGTTAAGTTATTTGATTAAATATAGAATTGTTTTCTATTACAATAGCATTAAATATATATATGTTATTCGAAATTTTTTTCTCTGCAATCAATATTTTTAGGTTGAATTTATATAACAGGCGAAATTCAAAGCTGGAATATTATTATTTCTTTTTATTTTAATGATATATTTATCATATTATATAATATAATAAATCTCAATTTAAATTAATTTTTGTCCCATAAAGGGGGTCAGTATAATCTGCCTATGCAATTCCGCTCATTTTGTTTCTATCTTAATTTCCCTAGTAGCCAGACTAAAAAATGTGATCTGCTCCAATGATAGCTCATATAAAAAAGTGAAAATTTATGGTCTCATCTGTTCAGCGCCCCCTATAATAAGAGACAACTCCTGACACAACCCCATTGGTGAGGAAAATGGAAAAATACTATGATAAAAATCTAAATCTGAAATATTATGACTTTTCTGATGTGAAATAAACCTAACTTATCCCTATCAAAATAACACAAAATAATAGTTATCAAAATACAAAAAAAGAAAGTCAAATGCATTGCAGCTGCAAATATCGATTATTTCCTCCAAACACAAACTTTTATGATTCCCCCCTTTTGCCTTAATTTCATCGGCATGTTATGGAAAGCATCTGTTCAGGATGATATTCCCTGCCGAAAGAATTTTGTATATATGTATCATATATTCTCACCCACATCACTGAATACACTTTCTTCGACAGCAGGAATAAGGGATATACAGCTGACTCCGTCATCGGCCAGCATATAACCTTGGTCACAGTCACAGATAAAAGAGCCAACCTGATTAATACACACCTGGTCACATCTATCCTGCCAACACTCATTAACATCTGTGAAAAATGTAGAGCAGACATGTTTTCAGGAAGTTACAGTATGTAATGAACATAGAAATTTATCAGGCCTTGACAGGCTTGGTTGGAGAAGTACTGTATTAACAGCACCTGATCACATCTACCCTGCCAACACTCATTTACATTTGTGAAAAAGACAGAGATGGAAACTTTCAGGAACTAACAGAATGTAATGGACATAGAAATATCAGGCCTTGATGGGCTTAGTAGAAGAAATACTGCAGTAATAGGGATGTAGGCAGAGAATATTATTCTGTAAAATTAATTCATATTTGAAAGATATACAACAACAAAATTCATTTGATATGTATCCATAATATGAATAAGCAATAACGTGCAATTTTTTATCAAGTTATATGATAAAAAATATTACCATAATACCTCACCTAAAGGCGCGTGCCTTTTAGGTGAAGGCGCCTGTAAGAGAGGAGCATATAGGCGCGGCTATCATTTGAAGCATTTCTATATTTGAGTTGGACCAAAACCGTGTTGTATAAGTGAGGCTGAATAGCACAGTGGTTGGAGCGTCTGCCTTGTAAAGTGAAGTTGTGAGTTCTAATCCCATAGAAGTTGGTTTTTTTCAAAGGGCTGCCTTATAGCTGTGGGGTGCCTTATAAATGGAGCAATTTTATTTTATCCGAGGGAGGTGCTTCATTTATAAGACCGGTGTCTTATAATTGAGGTATTACGGTATAAGGTAATAAAAAGCTACAACATACCTGCATACCTTTAGCTTCCTTTTTTAAACATATTATGGTATTTAGTCAGTCTCACCTGAACAGGCAGCTGGCTTTCTCGACCCGGGACGTCCGCAGCAAACTAACCCTTCAACGCAATCACCTTTGCTGCATATAGACCTAAAAGACAAGTTTAAGCAATAAACAATTGATAAAAGCTTTTTCATCAAAACTGGCCGGGTAGGAGTACGCTCAGACAGCGCAACTGAACCCGACTCCACCCGGATATAGGGTAAAAAAGAAAGAATTAAAAAGAAAAATAAATAAAAAGAAAATAAATAAAAAAATAAAATATCAATATTATAAAAGATTTATGCTAGCCTGAATTATCCGTTGACTAATAGAGAGTTATGCTAGCCTGAATTATCCATTGATTAATAGAGAGTTATGCTAACCTGAATTCTCCCAGGGGAACATGTCTGCTGGGTCTGGTTGACTCAGCATCCATCCTCTCACAGGACATGTCTTCGGTAACCTTTCCAACTGTGAGGCCAGTAAACATCAACATCAGATACCACAACCTCAACAACATCTGTCACAACAAAAACACAAAACAAATATACTACATTATGTTTAATAAATAACATCTGAAACAAGAAATTTACATACAAAATATATTACCTTATGTGTAATCAATTGTACAAAGTCAATGAAATACGCAAATACCAACAAAATATTAAATATATTATTCAAAGAATAGATTGAATATGGATGCTAAATGCAACAACGCCAACAACATCTGTAACAATCAAAATAAATTTAATACTAGAGTAAAGAACAAAATACAATATGTAACATAGCTATGTTAACTATGTAAATTTTTGAGACAGAGACAAAGCCAAGGGTTGAAATTCATTCCTTACATGTAAGACTTAGTTTTATGGATAAGTAAAACCTCAAATAAATGACTACCAATGCACATCAATACAAGCTCTTACCTTTCTTCGTCGCGGTTGCTTCGCTTTCCAATTTCATTTCCCTATGACAGGCAGGCCGTATTGTGACTAATATTAATAATATTGACTGACAGCTAGTAAGGAATTATGATGACAGGTGAGGATAGTGCAGGTGGATGAAGTGCGGCAGCAGGTGGTACTGACATGGGCGTATCATGACGGCAAAAGCATCATCATAATTATAACAGAGCAGCGCATTGGCAGGGGCGTATCTGGGGGTTAACCCGCCCAAAAATTACTCCAGAAATATTATGTTATATACATGGAACTTAAATTTACCTCACCTCCAGATCTTCAAATCAAGATAACTGGAGAGTTAAAAAAAGTTCAAAACTTACGATTATTATTGAATGGGTGATAAAATTTTGGGCACACTGCGTACGAACTGAAAAGTTTGAGTGTTCCATATATTAAATCTGTCAACTGGTAGGCCTGGTAGGTTAACTCACTCCCACTCGGTTTCAGCATTTAGCCACCCATCTCCCCATGCCTTAAAATGCTTTATACGCTCATGTATGATGATGGTCATGCAGGTGGTGTGACAATAAACTATGAAGCACACAAGAAGTATCATTGATAGGCATTTCTTAAGCACAATAATAGTACTCTAGTTTTAATTTGACATCCCTTTCAAACCACACATTCACATGTGGTTCTTTCTGGAAAGGCCACAAGTTGAGGATTGCAGGTCAATCTTTCCATCAAATATTACTTTGATTCAGTTAAAGTAATTAATTCTTCCCTGTAGCTAATCTGAGTGCCTGAACAGCTGCAAATTCGAGTTAGTGGCATTACATTATTGAACACCTAATAAAGAAGCGAGCGGTTGATTTAGGATGTAATACTACTTCTTTAGGCCGCCATAAGAAGTGGCCAAATGACAAGGGTACTTAGACATCCTCTAAAGCCAATGCAGACTTTTATTCCAAAAATTCAAGCTTACTCGATTCATCAAAAGTTTCCATGCGAAGGAAAAGCTGCTAACTGGACAGGATTTGCAACCGCATCACTAGGCTTATTAACAAAATAGGACATCCTGCATTTCTAACATCTGTGCAGGTTTGTTATTGTAACCAAAAAGGTGCTGAGGTCATTCCATTGACAAACACTAAAATCTGTGCTTTCTGCAATCTGCTTGCAAAGGGTCATTATCATAATGCGCAAAGGTTTACTTTGCAAAAAATAATAGAGAAAGTGTTCAGTTTCTAGAAGTTTATTTTTGGAAAAATAACCTTCAACAATAATAACAGCAGTTGGTCAAATCGAAGACCAGAAGTAAATATCATGATGATTATGATGACAGCTAGACATAGCGGGTAAAATGTTGAGCAAATAAAACCATGGCTAAGAAATGTTAGCTTTCTATTACAGCGTCAGAACATGTATGTTTGAAAAAAAACCCACAAACTTATCTCTTCCCAGAAAAATATGGATGTTTCATTTTGGTCCTGCATTTGGGACCATGTTGGCTATGCTCGCCCCAAATCTCTAATTATAACAATCTCTCTGATGATCCTGTAGGATGAGACTCTGGATCTTTATGTATGACTAGAAAAAAATCCTTCATACTTAATCCTACACCTGGCCTAATTTTGAGTTTAATGTCACAGTAAAAAGCCTGTTGGAGATTTCGTCAGAAATGTAAGCCGTTGAAAATTCCACATCTTTAACACTTTGACAGATGGAGAGAGAGACTGTGATGTTGTTAATTTATCACCATAATAGAACTATTCGAAAATCTTCCCACAATGCAACTGGAATAATTCCATAATTACACAGCCAATGATTAAAAGCAAATTGACTCAATGTAATCGGGATTCCCATTATAAAATGTTGCATCATGGGATACATCACTGTCCTATTATTTACAAAATTATTAACAGATAAGTTAACTCTGTGCGGGTTCATAGATCCCGTGCTGATATTTGGGTCCTCTTCTGGGTATTTTATCTGAATCGTAGTTCTTATGTGAGGCTCCTTTGTCTCCCCTTGTTCGGAATGAGTCAATATGTGGTTTAGCCTAAAATATCAAAGACAAACAAGATTAATATTGAATTAGTAAGGCTAGCTGTGACATAGAGAAAAAGTCAATTTTTGGGATAGTTTAATTATATTATTACTATTATTAATAGTATTTTTATATATTATCATTATTAGAACTGATCAGACCATCGCTACATGATAGGGATGTTATCAGTTTGAGTTTTCATGAGTTAATAAAAACATTATGACTAGTTGAATGTCATAGAACAGGGGGTCTTAAGCGTCAATCCGGTGCCTCACTCTTTAAAAATGATAAGTTATCGAGTTTAACCAATACACAACGATCCTAGTATATATAGCAAATGCAGCAACAATTCTGTTCTAAAAAAGTTTCCTGTGATTTACTTACGTTCTTTGAGAATTTGGGCATAGTCCACAGAGGTTGAGGTTCTACTGGGTCCTGGTGCATTCTTAGCACCATAGTCCTGTTAACAGCAAAGTTACCATTCTTAAACTCAGCGTTAGTCTGATATTGCTTCTTCCTCCCTCTCTCCAGCTGTGCACTTCTGTCAGCGATCCATCGGTCCTGGTACTTGTGTTCTAACAACTCGTAGATTGGTGTTGATGGTCTACAGACAAAAGACAAAGAAAATTAGCTGCTACACTATATTGATTTGATTCAGAAAAAAACAGAATCAATTGATCCATTGTTTTGTTATTGATTTGTACCATAGCCTTTAGGTACATGATGTCTCAGGTAGACTAAAGCAGGCTAGGGACAACTGCAATAAATATGTTTTCTTTCCTGCATGCTTCAGGATATACTTGCATTATTAGGATGTTGTTACAAAGCTCAACAGATATGCACTGGGATCTTTTGGATCATAGAGTATGAAACAATTGTCTTTCAGGAGGCTAGAATCTTTCTTCAAAACTTATTTGTGACCTTTCTAATCTGTGCCAGTTTATTGCAGTCCAATATGACTATATTCATAACGATTGCCATGGCCTAAAAACCTGTTACAGAAAGTCGAAATGTATCGCTGATGTCATGTGACATAACAATGACAATTGATGATATCTGTGAAGTCTCACCTTGTGGGAACACCAAATACTGTTGTAGGTGGAATTCTTTTCCTCTGTCTGTTTTCTTGTCTTTGTTTTTCTCGTTTAGCATCTTCGGTGAGCCGCCTAATATCGTGTGTGGCACGGTAACTAGAAAGGTAAAAAACTCAAATATCAACATTGAGCTTAATTAATACACTTGAATTATACAAATCTGAAGGCTTGGATGATAAAACCTGGAATCGGGATGATAGTTTGGTAAGTTTTAAGTAATGCTGGAAAGAATAATAATGTTTAGACAAGATTGGTCCGCCTATAATATTGGAGTAGCAGAGCCAAAGGCTAGAAAGTGTTGAAGACAGACACACATTTTGGTTGGCATGTGTATTTGGAAACAAAGCTTGTTGCTCAGTTTGATTGTTAATTTGTCGAATTCAGTTCTTACCCATAATTTTCTGGAGCAGACACAAGACCTGCTGATAAAGCTGCTTTATTGAGAGCCATGAAATCTCTCTCTGTGTCCAGCTTCTGCCCATCCTGGAGGCCTGGGAGATTCACTCCCCAACTAGAAAAGGCTACAACAGAGGAACATAAGGCTATAATGGAGGAAAACAAAGCTACAGCGGAGGAAGATAGAAATTGGATAAGCCCTATTTCATACCTAATCCATCTAGCTATGTTGGATCTAAAAATGATGGAAACTCAGAAATTGAATTTCTACTTTGACTCAATAATAATCATAATATTGCCAAAAAAACTCTGTATTTGCTATTCGTTTTAAAATGGAAATTTGTATGCAGGCAAAATTTTCATGCAGCAATTAATTTCTGCCTGGGTTGAAACTTGCTTAAAAATTTGCAGACCAGCTGCTGCTGAGCACTAGGAGTGAGCGCAATCACTTTGCAGCCTTAGGTTCACAAAACAAGCGAGCAAAAGATTGAGCGCAGTACAATTGCTACAATCATCTAGTTTCAAATATATATCAAGCGGTAAAATCTGAGGCTAATCCAACTGGGACAGATAAAATCAATACTAATCAAGAATGCAAATATATCTGATGTCATTATTAGGTGGTGAATTGATATATTAGCATTGTTTGGCACAGGTTTGCTTTGACAACCGATGTGTTGTAGAACAATGACAATCAGCACCTCAAAGGATGGATGAATTCCTTCGAGTCATATATTTTATAATATTTTTTTGCAGAAATTGGGGCCAAACCTTTGTTTATTTTCTTATTTCAATTTCATCAGAAAATCAGAAGTCATGAGGGACAGTAAAAATGTTGTTGCAGGTTTAATTGATAAGCTCGGGTGACAGCAGTCAATCATAATGTAGTTTTAATTATCCATTTTGCCTGCTTTTAGATTTATTTGTAGAGGGGACGAGGCGAAATGAATCAAACTTTGTCAAGTTAATTCAGCTGGAGTATATCATTCTTATACTCAAAACAAATAGGGTTCACACAAGCAGAAAGGCAACTAGTTACCAAGAAATTGGGACTCTTCATGTCTTATTCAAAAGAAAATTACCCAATCATTCTAAACATGTATTTTCAAGCACATAAAATGCTACCAGTATATTTTAACTATTGCCTATTTGCATGCCTGTATCTAACATAGCACTAAATCTGCTGTTCTTGTGTGGAAATGTCAGTTCCCATTCCAATCTACTAACAAAACATTCTGAAATGTCAGATTAAGCTGTTTTTAATTCATATTGATTATAAACCTCAATACATAAATAAATCTCCACACCAAAATGTAAACTCTGGACATATTGTGATTAATGCTCGAAGTTCACTTTTCCGAGATAAATCCATTTCAAGAGTACACGTTTGTCTCTAACTGAATAATTTCAAGTGGGAAAATAGAACATATTTTTTTCAATCAAAACATGGCAGAATTAAACCATGTAACATCATATTGACATCGTTCCCCCTCTTGAATTCAAATAAATACTGTGCTATGATAGTAAGACTCACCATCTGCCACACCATTTTTACTGCCTATCTGTTTGGCTCCATACACGAAATCACCTGGTGGTAGGCTTCTACCGCGTCTGAGTGGCTCACCAAGTCTGGGCTGCAAGAATGCAAGAAAGATAGCTATAAAACCATAACCTTATCAGTTACCGCAGTAAATATACAATATATATATATGCAGGGTAGATTCAGCGCTTCAACTCTGCCTTGGTCGCTGCTGGTGGCATGCCAATATCAACTCCACTCGATGATGGAATGTCACTAATAGCATTCCAAGCAAAGCGGAATTATTTCCACTACATATAGGACAGCCATATACATTTTATTGCTGCCACTGCCCATCATAGCCTACTATGACTTGCCAAAGTGTTAGCTCTGTTTGGTTGGGTTTGGTTTCACTCCACCCAACCAATCAGAGCCAGTACATTAGCTACCTGTGGCGTGCAGTGCGTCAGTCGATTGTAGTTACTGTGAAAGTTCGCTGACATTTATAATTTGCAATGTAGACACTGAGTTAAGTACTGGTTCAGAAAATAGGTATTTCCTTGCTGAGCCAAGATGATTTGACCCCCTGCTGTGTAGGATATAAGGGTAAGTGTAAAGTATGAGGTTAAACATGTCTTGCTTATGTCAGTTACCATTAAAGTGAAGCTCTCCCATTAATTGGTTATCTTCTAACAATCAGACAAGGTAGCTGTAAATACATGAATCAAGTAGTGTAATGTAATCAATAAACTAAACCTGGTTTAGTTCATTGATGTAATGCACACAGAAGTTTCACATACATACCCTTGCATGAATTTCATTGATCAGCATAGTCTCTCTTTTATCCCCAAGAACTCCAGTAGCTCTGTAATTGAATGATCCTGCTGCAGGTATGGCTGCCATGATTGATTTCTGATGATATCTGTCTACTTAATAAGTGATGTCTGTTCTTCTTTGCTCTTCAGTTAACTGACAAGATTGGGATTTTGCAGTCAATAATAAGCAACTGTCTGATCCCTGAAGTCCTTTGTTTATGTTGCCAAGGGCACCCTTGTAACTAAGGAAGTCATTGACAATGTACACATGTAGCACTCATTCTATAACTGATTTTTAATTCATCTTACTAATTTTTTATTCAAATTTATTTCGATAAAACTTAAATATTGCTCGAAACTTGAAATTATTAACATCATTTGAATGACATAGGTAAATATTTTTTGGAGATTCATTTATCATTCAGGATTGAGAAGGAAATGAAAGGTATGGTATTTATTTGGGAAACTAGTCTGTTAGTTAGTACTACTAGGAAAAACTCACTCATCACTGATATTTCACTTTTTTTGACACCTTTAGCGCTATACATTTATCATTCTAATAATCAGCAAAAAGAGAGTTTAAGGTAAGGTATCAAGCAGATAATGATAATGGTTTGTTAAACATTATGATTATAACCAAGGAGGAGTATGCCCTAGTTAGTAGTCCTCACAGGCCTGCTCTGGGCTGTGAGGTGTTGTATTTGATGCAAGGCAAATCCATTGTTTGCATAAGGCCACGTGATCGATCACGTGGTCTTATGATTGTTTGAGTCAAATTGTCGAGTTGACGACCACTGGGGCACCCAACCACTGGACTTGCACCAAATACAACCGTCTATCTACATCCTTAGTAATAGTTACCTCGGAGTCGTTATCTATAGTGAGTCACCCTTTGCATAATTTCTCTGTAGTGAAGATGATACTACAGTTTTCTTTATCTTCTGTGCGGTGATTATTATTGCAGCAAGTTAAGGGGCTGTTGGCCAATCAATTGTAGAATGTGGTAGTTTGTGCAAGCCTATATGGTTGGGTACCCAAGTATGCCTTGACCACTGGGGCAATCCATGAGTGTACTGCAGAGTGCCAACATTTCTACTCCTCTTACTACTACTATTTCTACTGTACTACTTCCCCTCTAAGTTATACTCTTGCACCAAGGAGTTAGAGGGATATGTGTTTACTGCCACAATTATGCAATTGAAATTATTCATCTTGTTTAGCCATAGGTAATTTTGTTTTTCATTCAGTCGGTAGTTAGGTCATATATAGTATCATGATATTGGTCACGTGACCACCCTCCTTCCCTCTAACTCCTTGCTTGCACACACATCAGTTAACACTGATCAGCGCATGTTTCATCTTGGAAAGCTCTTTAAGTTTATGATCTAACAAATCTTACACACTACAGATAATGGACTGGTCAACTGTAGACTTAGGACCATTAGTTATCACTTAATTGGTATCAAGTTCTTTTTGCCTTTTGATCCTAAAGTTAACATTAAATCTTATGTAGAAGGCCTGGGCACCATCGGACACTCTGGTCAGGCCCTATCTATTCCTCATAGAGCTTAGTGAGATTTAAATATTTGTTACTGATAGATAGCATAAATCTTAGCCATACTTAGTAATTTTGATCTGTAGTTAATCTTTTAAGCTTTCAGTCTTTTCAAAATAATGGGGCAGTATAAATATGACTTATGCTTTATCATGAGAATTACTTTAATGATGGACTTATATCTTGATGACAATTAGAACATGACTCAAATTCGAAACTATTTAGATCAGTGGAGCTGAGTGTCACTGCCTATAGCTTATTAGAGCCTGTCACAGATAATGGTAGCTGGCTGAGCAGCCTCACATTCTGGGACTTTCTCATTACAGACCCACCCAAATCCTCTATTTTTTGTGACCAAAAATTTTAATGTGAATATGAGAATCATAACTAAAAATGCGTTAAATTAGTAAGTTGTGTAGAATATTGTTAGAGAGGACATATATTGGTAACCTTGCTCATTGCAATAGAAGAATACGGACTGTTCTCTAATGATGAGAAAGGTCTATCATTTGAAAGTAATCATTATGAAAATATTACCACAGCACATACTGTTTTGAAAAAGATTTAAAGTGTGGAAACCTGTCACATAAATCGCTGTCAAGATGATTGAACTATTGAAGATACAAATATTTTGAATCTTTCCACTCTTGGTGACAGGAGGAGGGCAACTTTTGATAGGTTTGTCAATAATGCCACTCTAGGCAAGAACACCTCATTTTTCATCCTTCAACTAATCAAGTCCTGCAAAATGCACAATTGAGTCTTGCGGTCAGGACGTAGAATAATTACACCAAAATATAGGACCAATTATGGTAAAACGAGATTTTTTAACCAATTCATTTCATTTAGTAAAGCGTAATATATATCAATCAATCACATACAGTAAAAATTGTTCTCCCAACTGATTATCATTTCGGTCCATATCTATGAATATATTTTTCTTTCTCTTCTTTTTTTGTTTTGTTTATGAGGTCAAAAAGTTGTTATTTTCCTTTGTTTATAACATACTTATACATATGAAAACCTCAATAAAAAAATGATAATAATAATAATAAATACATTGACTGTCTTTCTATCATTATAGATGAGGATCCCTCATTTTAATCATGAACAGATTGTGGTGGAGCAACAGGATCAACAATTTGTGGAGCAGCAAGATCTACGGAATATACGAGAGGAAATCTCAGATCTGAATAACGCTGACGATTACTCAGTAGTCTCCATAGTCTGGAAGAGATCAAAGCGAAGCTCTCTCTCCCTATTCCGTCTGATAGCTGGGTCTATAAATGAACAATTCTATGAAGAAACAGCTGTTGAAGTTATCAGCAGCCATATTGTTTTCAACGACCTTCTTCGCGAATACGTTGAGGAACACTATGAGAAATCACTTGTAAGTTTGGAAGCTGATGAGAAAAGAGCGTTGTTGAGGAAAAATGCAAAATTCATCGTCACCACAACCTTGCCATCTTTTGAGCGTCTCACATCGATGGACAATGACAGTGGTTGTGACAGCGACAGTTGTGACAGTAGCGACAGTGACGATGATATGCTCTATTTCACCTGCCAGTTGGAGCACTTTCCGACACCACATGTGGAATTTGATACGAATATCGGAGAAGACGCGTACTTCTACAGGAATGGGGATCTGAATCTGATTGTCAGAAAACCTGAGAGCTAATCATGCAATTCAGCTCTTCCTATATTTTATTGTTGCTTATTTTGTAGGTAAGTTTATTGCATTTTTGTCTTTCCTTTCCTTTCCATTAATTTCATTGTAAACAGATAGTGTAATAATGGTAGTTGACATCTTGTTTTTGTGTGTCAATATTTTGCCCCTAATATGCTCTGTCTTTGAATGCTGGTAATGGTTACCATAAATATGACAAAATTACAATATTACAAAATTCCCGGAGTCATCGCAATAGCCCCGTTCTGCACACACATAGGCAGCCTCTATGAGACTCTGTAAAATGCAAAACTGTCATGAGGTAATGATGAGCTACCAGCTGCAATGCAGACGGCTTGTTATTTGAACCATATTTAGCCTACATAGATCCATTACATTTGACAGCTGAATCCTATATAGCTTTTTCATTATGTTTCAGATCATTTTTAAACTACTCTATACATTTCCTGGAATTAACTTTAAACCAAACCGACTAGCAGCCCACACAATAGGGAGCAATATAAATAATCAAACTGTACAGGCGAAGCTAAGACATAGACTAATGGTAGGTAGATATTGTTTCCGAATATGCAGTCATTAATTTTTCTGATCTTCCTACAAATGTGTGAAGTGTATCCCTATTATCGAAAGTTTGAGAAAATCTTTGAGTATTTTCCTCAATACAATCAGGTATACACAACTCCAAAACCTCTAGCTGAGATCTGGGTATCAATAATATTGATATGTATTCAGATAATAATTTATACTGTATTGGTTACTGCAGCAATCGGCAAACAATATTACTCCATAGCTGATAATTGTTTGTTTATTTACTATTGATTTATTATAAAAAGAGAAGATAGAAGAATAGAGCATTTTCGTCATCAAACAATTGAGGACAATGCATGATCATCTTTTTATTGATCTGATTCCAAAAACACTTGAATTCTTGTGTTTGTAGGTATCAATGTGTTTAGGAGCAAGTATTTGGTCATACCACTCTGTATTAAGGTAGGTAGTCTTCTTCTAATTTTTGCTTTGAAATTATTTGATTTTTCTATCATTCTTGAATTCTCCTCAAATTAAGAGAAAGTGTCACTGGTGCTTCTCTGGCAAGCAATTCTATTTGTTTATGGTTGGGTTAACTAGGTCAAGTTTTCCCCGATTTTCTGCATTCCAGTTGCTGCCATCCACTGGTCACACAGGAGGCATATACCTGCGGTGTGAACAGTGGATGGCAGCAACTTGAATGCAGGCAATTGGATCTAGGTGTTAAATAGTCAATCCACAGCTGTCAATGGTAATTTTTCTAACATAGTCATTTTGGTGGAGTTGACAAAAATCATGAAAATAGATTCGCCTAGTTGTTTGAGTTTGACAGTGATCACCAGTAGTTGGTTCCCTGGACATTGCCTTTGAGTGGGTTGAATCAGCCTCTTGATGTTACCACTCTGAACTTACAATTACGCCTCTAGCTTAAAAACTAACAATAAACGTAGCAAAGTAGGCTTTAAAAACCTGTCATCCAAATTGAAATGTTTTCTATGACAATTACAGTGAGACTGATTGACTGTAGAGCTCATTGTACACTGTATACAGAGACATGGGAACAGGAGCGAGTAAAGATGAGGATATCAATGAGGGACAGGAAGTGGGCACAGACGACATTGATAACTACGACGCTCTCTACACCGATCAACAGGATGAGAAATTAGGTATGTTCTTAGTCGAAGTGCTCAGCCTTGAAGTCAGTCTGCTGACTACTGGGATCAATTGATGCCCCAGGTGTGCTCCAACCTGCCTGCAAACTGAGAGCAACTTAGCGCCAAATATGGCGGCCGCACCCTTAGGCACCTTTATTTCGCAGTCTTCGGACAGAGACAGAACTTGAGTTTTTAACCAACATTTAACCCAGATTGTGTATGTGGTACTGATTCACCCTAGATGGGTAAAGTATTGGTAGTTGAAAAAGTTTGTCTTTAAGCACCGGGTTGAAAACATTTACTGTTACATTTGTTATTTTAGAGTTGTGCTAAAAACATTTCCAAAAAGCTACAAACTCTAGCTAGGATGCACTTCTCTATGGTGCCTAAATATAAATAAAGGTTAATATTATAAAGTCGACAGCAGATAACTGTTTCTTCTCACAGTGGTAGTTACCCCTCTTCCAATTATTTGTGGGGATCTCTAATAATAGGTTGCGTTCATGTCAAGGGAGAAAATGGGCTGGTTATTGGAGTCAGGAGGGCGCTGGGGTAGAAACTTAAATACGTACTCCAAGGGGTGACTCACCACCATTATATAGATGCTAATCCCCGATTCCAATTCATACACTGCTTGATGGGACAATATACCTTCTGAGTAAACCATTTGCAAACCTTGCTAGCGCTATATGTTCTGGCACACAATCCCAGTAGGGGCCCTGGTGATGGAGATAAAAATGGCGAGTTTGTCAAGAAAACTGTCATCGTGTCATCATATTACTTTTTTCACTGGTTTGATGGAACTACTAGAACAATGATTAAGAATAGTGTAGGGAATTGAATTGTGCAGGCTATTGAATTGATCATGAATAAGAATACAGACCAATATCTTAAATGTTGTTGAATGTAGAACCACCATTTGACTTTTTAACTGCCAACCAAGGCAAAGTGTTTGCGTATCAACTTTCATTCAATTTATACAAGCAAAACTCATTTAGTCAATTTGTAGTTGTGCTCTCTTGTACAAGGTGTGGGTAACTCCAAATTACGAAACTCTTGGATCATTCATGACATCCCAAACTTTCTCCTTACAGCATGAATAAGTTGAGTGCATGGAATTTGCACATTTTAGCTGTTACTAATGAGAACAAGCTGTGTTCCTAGATTCTTTGATTTGCAAATTGTTTAATTTTTTTTTTTTATCGCGATTTCTGTTATTAATGTCAATGATGCTAGATGTCGACACCTAATAACAAGGATTTAAACCCATCTTAATCACAACCTTCTCAACGAATGAGATGTATATTCTGCCGTATTGAAGAAATGCTGGATGCCTTCCCGACCCTGAAGAACTCAGTGTTGATGAATCGATGATTGAAAGGCCTTATACTATATTATATACATTATGGTTGTGATAAATGATGTACTAGGTCACTGTTTGTACTCAATAAAACTCTATTTTACAGTTGATGTACCTCTGGATGCGTTCCCAAGCCTGAAGAACTCATTGTTCTGGCAACAGAATAACTTAGTTGAGCCGACCTTTGACCCTGAGACTAGTAAGCTGCTGCCGAAGCCTCATGTAGTGGATGAGAAATCTATCACTGAGCTGAAGGAGCGGGCTCTCAAGATAGAGGTATGTGGCGATAATATGTCAAAGCTATAGTTGCCCCTCCCCATAATTGGTATCATATTGAAGGTCTCAGTCTAATAGCACCGTGGTAACCTTTCCTTTACTTTAGATTTACTAAAATGAAAATTTTCTCTCAATTTTTCTTAACCACTAAGGTTGTCCCTCTTGATTTGTTTCCGTGTTATAGGGAAATGAAGAGGGGACAACCTTAGTGGTTGAGAAAAGATGAAAAAAATTTACATTTTAGTAAAGCTAATGGTTTCAGCTGTGTCTATAGGCTATTCAAAAGGTTACCATGGTGCTCTTAAGTAGACAGAGACATTAAATATGACACCAATTATGGAGAGGCGCAACTATAGCTTTAAAAGTATTTTACAGTATATACAGTTTACCAGTATTTGAAAATATTTATCATTATATGATTACTGAGTTGAAGGAAAGCGGCCAAATAGATAGATAGAGGTATTTGATGATGACCAGTATAGAACAATAGTATTTCATAGTGTTTTACATTATTCTAAATTATTGCATAGAATCTGATACTATTAAATAGTATGAGATGCAATTTCATAGTAATTTACAGTCGCTTGTATTGTTTGGAAGTATCTTATACTATGCAATAGTGCATGACATATTTGACTAGTATTAGCAGTAGTTGGTAGTATTTGAGGTTACAGGGTATTTGGTGGTAATCAATAATATATGAGGTGCTTCATAGCACTAGTCAGAATAATAATGTCAGTGAATCCTAAAGCAGTTAGCAACATTTATCGGACTGGCTTATTATGCCCCCCTACATTACGCTATTCCTATTTGGGTTATTGTGACAGTTCAAGGTATGGACTGAAGTAAGTCTTGTTTGTCATTGTCAGCATTGTAAGGTTTGTGTGGTGTGATTCGTGTGGTCTCACTGCATCTTTTTGGCCCAAAGGTCCAACCAGTCCTATTATTTTGTCGAGTTGACCGCAGTGCTGATCACAAATTCACCTACTGTCACCACTGTGCAGGACAATCAATTCAGAGCAAAGGTGACCATTTTGTAATATGAAAATAAAATACAAGTTGATCTCCCTATGTTTACTCGTGTTTGCATTTAATAACTATGATACAACAAACAGGTATGATAAAACACCATTTATTAAGCATAAAGCATCAAACTGAGAGCAGTCCAGATCGGATCCTGATAACTACTAAAGAAAAACTAGGCGTGTACTAAATCATTCGCCATGTAAATACTATAACTATAAGTAGCCTATATGTAATAAATAATCAAATCTCACCTTTAAAGCGGGGGTACGGGTCAGATTCACTTTCTCCCGTCCCTATCCAGGTTGAAAGATCACCCAATTCCGATTATGTACATGTGCTCCAATTTGGCGCCAAATACATCATAAACAATGCCCTATCAATCAATAATGACTGGTTTACATTTAGCGATTTTTCTCAGTAATTATTTAGTATTTTTGAAAATCATTATAGCTACACATTCCTCAACTATATTTGACTCCGCTGATGTAGTTTTGAAACCTAATTTTTTTTTTAGAAGAAAATTAGATGTAAAAAAGTGTAGTAATACAATAATTTTCAGTTCAGTTTATAGTCACAATAGTTTATAGTTTATAGTCACAATGAGTGTGAAAGCAGGTCCACTGCATGAAATTGATTTTCTAATGAATTATAAATCAATATATCATTAATCATCATGCTTTACGCTATTAAATATGGCTCAATGTAGCCTGTCTTGACAAGACATGCTATGCTTCGTTGTAATTACCTTGATCTCATAAGTTTTTAGGATTTAATTTTGAGCATAGCAAATTGGTAAAAGTAAGTCTCATAAAAAAATGTTGGTCCATATTATTACTCCCCGCACAAGTAAATCCCTGTAGATAGACTACCAAGTGTCTACAATTAATGCTGGATCTGAAGTACACTCCATCTTTAACAATCCAAAAGATTGATGAGTAAATCGATAAAAACAGTGTTGCAGGCAAGTGCTCTTCCTGCATGCCTGGCTTCACAGAGACACATTACTCCGGCACATGCAAGGTTAGATATTTCTTTGCAAAGAGTCAAAAGAATATACTTAGGACATATCTAGTACTTTTAAGTTACGTAGTAGAATCAGTGGTGTACAGTGAACAAAATACAAATCATGTGATCCAGCCGTGAAATTGACCACTTTCGCCATGAGGTGATGGCAGCATGCTGCCATTGCTGCAATGTAGCAGATATATTTCCAATTCACACACATTTAATGGCAGCTCTTTAGCTCCTGATCAATTTCTTGGACTCAGGTGACCATTTTAAACCTTAGTTATCCAAGTGAAGGTCAATCCTAACATGACTGAATGTGGTTGGTTGCATTGGAATTGGCGACCGAGAAATGGAATAAGTTGGTACAAAGTAGAAATTGATCATGTCACTATCGAGTGCTAGTTATTCAATTGATTTAATTTGCTCACAAAAAGTCAAAACAATCTGGATAAAAAATTATGTACTCGATATGCACAGTAAGCTATGCCCATTGTGAGTGGTGCTAATAAAACTATAAATTACTGACTATTGATTATTTCAATCAATTACAAGTTATGTTTTGTTCAAACTTGAGTATAGGCTATTTTGGACATTTCGCTTTGAAGTAAAAATGGTTTTGTTGCTGACTAAAAGGAACACTTTGCTGCTCACCAACCGAAGGTGTTATTCTGAAATCATCATGGTGCAATTTGGATTTACTGGAGATTTTTGTCATAGCTACTTTCGTTCTTCGAAAGAGCCCTAGAGGATGTTGAACAACTGTCAAAGGTTTGTTACAAGCTGTATATCCATCAAATCGACTCCTACGTCTTATAATGAAGATAATCGGCATACCAGGCTTTTAGCCAGCAAGATGTTTTTGATCTGTTGAGGTCGAGTTGTCTTCCATCTGTGTGTATACAATATACTGTATGATCAATTGCTCATAGCATCATCATTCACTCGTTCTGCAGATGAACTCAGATTTTCTTTCTGCAGATATTCACTCATTTTGCAGATAAACTCTGACTATGGCTGATGATCTTGTGTATTTCTTCTCGGATTTGACCCTTCCTGTGCTCCATGCTCTAGGTGCAGGAGCAGGTGAGGCGGTTAGACATTCGTGTGAAGTGATCAGCATCCTACTTCTAACTGCTGTGCTGAGTGTGGGAGATTGCGCTACAAATATGTGGGAGTTCATTCAGTTTGACCCAACAATGGTGCATGACCCGACAGAGGAATTCCATGCTTGCGACTTCCCAAAGAATGGGCCCAAAAACCGAGGCGTCGGTCGAAACCTTGATAGATATATGGCAGTATAGTCTTGTTCTCACTGCGTTTACCGCCATCTTGAAAGTTTGCCTGACTTTCTACACCATCAACGTTGTCAGAAAAAGGATACATGTGGTCAGAGTCGAAAATGATGCTGACGAAAACAGACGGACTCTTGCGGAAAGCCAAAAGATTATTATCATTTGGGACCTGTTCAACAGCTTTTGGGAGTTTGTTTTTGATATCCTTGGGATCAGTATTGTCAAAGTGACGCTTGCATTCATTTCTCCAGCTGCTCTTGCAAACCTGATGACACGATCAAGCCAAACATCAGGAACGGTCACACTTTTAGTCACAATTGTTGAATACCTTATCATGATTTACAGAACCTATGCCTGCAGTTGTTCCAATGAATCCGGATGCTGCCAAAATACAGGTCCAGTTGTGTTTAACATGCTCATGCTTTTCTTTCATTCCATTGGATTAGGAGCAGCAATGTTCTCAGCCTGCATGTCATTTGCCGCTGTCATCCACATGGATTTTGTTACAAACATGACTGTGTTAGGTGTGCTGTCTGGTGTCTTATTTTTGTTATCATATATTTCTATGGGATTTTATCGATGCTGCTGTAGTAGCTCTTAGCCATTTATTGCTATAAAAGTGCCTTCCTTTTCTCTGAGGCATTGCACACTATCTGAATGCATGCATTGTTTAACGCTAATAAATGAAGGCAGCGTTTGTATCGCACAGGGTCAATTTTTTATCATTGTACCTGCGGTACATTTTCCTGAAATCTCAGGGACATATTATTGATAACAGGCTTGTGCGAGTATTGCCATTGCTTTAAAAACCAGATAATTTTGCATTCAGAAGTATGCACCAATATGTTTAACCAGAAAATTTGGCATTCTTGGCATCTCGACAAATCTCCTTAGGGTCTGAACGAGTCATAATTCTCTAGAGTGGAATTTTATTATGATTTCTGAAAGAATGATTTGACATCTATTATTGGTTGGGCGGTTATCCACTACTCGGTCTGAAAATGTCTCGTGAGGAAAATCTACTAACTGAAACTGTTTATGAGTAGATTTCGTTTTGGTCATCACCAATTCTTACTGAAATGGCTCTGGAATAACTCAAAAGTAAAAATATTGATCTGAAGACAAAAACCAGGTAGAAGCAATAACAAAATGGTTTCTTGGGCTTCCATATCACAGACTGTGAACCAGCATTCAGTCTCACATTATTACTTAAAAGCCTTAGTTTGAGGCTGCTCTTTTGTATCACATCTTATCCTCCATATGTTATTCTATCATGTGAGCGATTTTCAGCTTTAGAATCAAAATATTGAGAAAGTTATGGCCTCTCAAATTTCCAAAATGACGGCAATTTATCGGCAGTAAGAATCAGCGGGCAATCCCTATGGTACGTCACAACCATCATCCTTATTACGATACACTAATAAATATGTTGATGATCAAAATGTTCAGATGTGTAACGGTCTCGAACCCAGGTCCAAATGGCTTTGCAGGCAACGCCGCTAATACTGAGCTATATTGTCTACAGGCTCTCCTAGTTGGTCCAGGTTTAGCGTCGTTGCTTATAGGTATGTGGACCCGGGTTCGATTCCCACCTAGGTCCAAATTTTGATCATCATCTTATCTGTGTGATTATTAGTGCATTACCTCATAATAAGTATGACCATAGACAAAACACATGTCTATGGTTGTACCCCAGGGGGAACATCCGCTTATTCCCAATGCCGATTGAAGGCAATCACCCTGTTGAGAGGCCATAACTTCCTCAATATTTGGATTCTAAAGCTGAAAATCGCTCACATGATAGAAAAAAATACGGAGAATAAGATGTGATACAAAAGCGCAGTCTCAAACTAAGTCTTTAAGTCTAGGGTCGTAACGCATGCATCTCTCAATTCAGCGTTGTATAATTTTAATGTTCTCTGATGCATAATATGTGTATTCATACTGATAGTTACGAGTTTTACCCCGCACGTTGCTACATAATGACTTCTCTTGATCACCTCATTCCTTGACCTGATATCCGTTGTTGGAGGACTCCATTGGGTAGGTTTAGGAAATCCAGATGACTGTAACTTTTCATGACCTGCACCTGTCCTAATTGATCTCATATTGATTAGAATAGAAGTAATTATTATAGAACAATGTATTTAGTAAAGTTCCCCCATACAAAGTGCTGCAATGAATAGAAAAGCCACATTGTTTTGTTGCAAGGCACCGGAGAAACAGAGGAAATGGAACAACAGTGTTATTCTCTAAAAATGTCTTTAGACCTTTGCCAAAAAAATTGGACTGGCTATATTGGTTTTTGGAAAATCCCTGCTCTGGATAACCCAACACGTGTTCCATTTTTTGTTATAAACTGTGGTGTTATATTATATAAATGAGAATGGTGGGATTGAAATGTTTATTTCAGTTCCAGCTGCCTTCACCTCCACATCTAAGCTTCCTAAGGAGGTAAGTTGATTGTTTATTGGATATTGTTAGGCTTGTTGGCAGCTATACTCTAAAGATGTATGACCACAGAAATTTAAATTTAAATCTCTGAATCTATATTATTACTGACTTTTAATTTTATTTAATTGATCAATATCATCTAGCCTTTTATGTAACACTGCATAGGCTAATGATCTTTGACTTGAAGTTAAATTCCCTTTGTATCATATACACAAAAATGCCAAAAGTTGTTGAGCGACTATATTTTTGTGAGGTATCTTGTTCTGAAAAAAATTTCTATAACTTTATAACCTATAACTTTAAAACTTTCATTGCTTTATTTCTAGTATTGAACCAGAAAAAAACCTAAAGAAAAAATATCGTCAGCTACAGTAACAACTCCGTATCACATAAATAAAAAGAAACCAGGAATACAGCAAGGTACGTTATATTTCTGTTCTAAAGTATCGTATTTTTCTTTGACAACACTGTCATGAATTCATGTTGAATGACTTGTCTTGACACTTGCAACGCTGGAATATATGTTTAAGTTTTTCAATGTATTGTCTTTTATTATCAATAACGAGCGCATTACTAAATATTTTCTTTGTTTCTCCTGTATGACAGAATTCTGCGATCGAAGCTATGGCTGAGCTCATGTCAGTGTTTTCCGATGTGACCCTGCCTGCTTTGAAAACCCTCACAGGAGTCACAGAAGAAGTTGCTGGATGCTGCCCCAGGCTACAGGGCTTAGCTTGGATCATATTCCTCCATGTGATCCACGCATTGTTCTGCATTGCTGACTCTTGCACAAATGCATGGGAATTTACTCAATTTGAATTAAATTCCTACTTCAATGACAGTGAGCTTGCAGAGAGGGAATTTTTAACAAAGTTGTTAGTCCACTGGGGTGGTTATGTCTTTTGTTTTTCAATCATTCCTGGTGTAAGTAGAGCTGCTTTGACCTGTGTAATGGCTCGCTTCCTGCATAAACAGTCAAAGAAAGTAGGAGTTATGACCCAAACAGACACGGACAAGCAATCCGTAATCACTGATTCTAAAACCATGTTATACTGGATGATAGGCAACAGCATTGCAGAGTTTATTTTTGAGATTTTGGGGATGAGCACAGCAAAGCTAGTAATAGCTTTTAAATCCGAGTTAGCTTTGCAAGCACTTATGACCACCCCAAGCAAGATATCGGGAGGTTTTACTCTGATATTAGCTATTATTGATTATATACTGTTGGGTAGAAGGAGCTATATTTCTTACCAACAAGGATCTGGATGTTGCAGAGGGATGGAGTATGGAATAGGTTTTACAGCTCTTTTTCTGTTCCAATCTGTTGGTTTAGGCACATCCATGTACTCATTTGCCATTTCTATGGGCTTTGTGAATGTTTACACATATGACTCAAAGGACTTCTATATAAATATTTTGATTGTCGGAGGCCTCTCCTTAGGAGCTTGTTTCGTAACAGCTATTTTTATGGGCCTTTACAGTTGTTTGTGCCGAGCTAGATAAATTTTATATCTGATTTTATTTATTTATTGTATTTGAACATTTTTATTCAACTTTTTTACTGTCTGATCGCTCTGAAATCTGTGGTAATACATTTATTGATAAAATATAAAGCAGTGATACTATCAATAAAGCCAGCCTACTGTCGGATAAATAGCCTTATATTGCACTGCAATGTTATAATAAAATAAAGATTGCCTTGTGGCATATTAATGGTATTTGTTTCTTCTGACATAATTAAGATTTCAGCAAAGCATTATAGGGGTTGTCATCCTCAAATTCCCTTAAAACTGTGGATCACTTTGGTAGGAAGCAGGGCGTGTCCTTCCCACAAATTATCCAGCCAATTTTGTCATAATGTTCAACTTTTGCTATAAAAAATATTCCATTGCCATGATTGAATACAATCAATAGGACATGGAATGTTAATGTAACATTTCTCTGGAACTTTCCTGCACTGCTTGAATATAGGAAGAAATGAAACTGCATTATGTGTGCCATTGTTGTTGTGTGCTCAATGTGTATTCTTGCGTACTATGACCCTTTTGCCAACAAGAATTTAGGGAAAGCAGTGGGAATACGATGCACACTGATCACGTGATATACTGTTGCATGTATTCTCTGAGCAATAGAGAGTGAATTAATTCAAGTAGTAGTAGTATTATCTTAACGAATTTGGTGTGATGACCCGTGTTCAATTTCATTAATTAGGGGTGGGTACATTTTAGGAACTGCTACTATATTTACTCTAACGATCAGAGATACACATGATAATAGTGTAGTCTCGATTTCTGTGGTAATGCAATATGCACTCAGGAGACAGTACCACACAGCTAGTCGATTTTCCTCATTTTTTAATTCAGGTAGAGGATGTGCTGCTCACTTCCTCTGTGGATACACTGGTAGATCATCTCTCTCAGAACTGTGACACAGACGCAGACCGAGTTCTTATGTTCTATCGATGGATGAGGGAGGTCGAGACTAACACCCCGTCTGCTAACGAAGACCATGCTGCTTACTACTTTGCGAGGAGCCCCAAACAACCAATAGCTTTACTGGAGCTGTTTCAGAAACTCTGCGGGTGAGTTACAATGAATGAGGTAGATGCTGCCAGTAAGAGCCTTATTTAAATGGAATTAAATTTATTCGCAGGGCTATCAGCTACAAATATTCTAAGGTGCATTGCTTTCAATATTCTGTATACATATATGTTCATATACGCTTAAAATATAAATTCTCGAGACATATATACCTGAAATTTGGGAGCTTAGATAATTAGGATACAGAATAAGGGTTGTAGCAATTTGAGCTATTCGGACATAACAACAATACATAATAATGAAAAATAGGAAATGCAGTGTAATTACTGTTGTCAATAGGAAGTTGTTTGGCTGTTGAGTTCGTCATACAAATTTAATAATATCCGTCATGTTATGATGTGTGGGCAATACTGGAATTGGTGAAAATGCGTATCGAAAAAATCCTCATAAATATGACTATCATCAGGACCCAAGCATCTCAAACAGACCAGTGAAATGAGCAAATTTCTATGCCCAATAAAGTCATCCTGGAAAATCCAGGCTCAAATTTTTAACAAAGAAATATTATTGACACTTCCTCTTACTGCAAACTCCCATCATGTCAACATAAGAATATTTGTGCCTTCTGTGCCAATACACTATATCGATTTTCACTTTTTGTATCAATTAGAACTAGGTTGATGTGAAAATTTACTAATTGTTTCAGTATAATAGGTGAGATATCTGTATTTGTAGAGTTTGTAACATACAATGTGAGATAATCAGGGGGTTCGCCAAAGGAGCTACATTCGCCAAGTCACTAGGTATGTGTCCACTGGACCTCGTATTTAGTTCTTAGATCTGTCCACATTTTTATCAGCAAAGCTAATGCATGATTCAGCTTCCAAATATTGAACACCCTCACATGTTTGAACTGTACCAGAACTTTGTGCATTGTATAAAGGGCTATGATTAACAATTTCACTCACAACAGGGAGTTCTGACCCGAACTCCCTGCTAACTTACTTTCTAACATTTGATGTTGGTAGTTGTGTCCCTATTGACATAAGGCAGATAACTCCCATTATTCCCCTAATCCCTTTATATTCACTCTTGAAGTTGCTTGCTGCGAAACTAAACTTTCATTCAAATGTGAACTCTCATAACAAAGTAACATACTTGAAAGCTGTTTTGGACCCAAGCTTAGCCAACCAGCTGTGATGCTGAATATTGTATTCTGCTATCCATCGTTCATTTGCAGCAGCAGTGTTTACGTTAGTTATCTTAAAATGCGTTAAAAAGTTCAAATTAATGAATGAGTTATGGAGTCGATCGATCCTAACCATTTCATTTCTCTGTGTTTAGGTTAGTGCATGCAAATGTCTCAATGAATCAGTTCTGGAATCGATCCATCCCTAACCAAAACATTGCACTATTTCTTACCAATAGGTGAGCCAAACTTCAAACTCAAAGAGCCGAATCATCACTGGTTAGCTGTGGCCATCAAGGATTTCTGGTACCTTATCGATCTCACCTGGTGCGTCCAACAGAAGACAGATTTCTACTTCCTGTGTGAGCCGGCTGTGTTTATATATAATCATCTCCCCCTGCAGGAGGAGTGGCAGCTTCTGTTCAGGCCTGTCACTAGAGAGGAGTTCATCGACTTTGCGTAAGTAATAAATGCTATATCAATATTTGGAATAGCACATATTACCCTAGAGAAGTTTATATTATTAGATTAAGTTTTGGGGGGGGGGGGAGGGGTGGTGTAGCTAACATTTATAGCTAGCCAAGTTTGTAGCGTATATAAAATGATATGGAGGAGAATATGGCAGCTAATACCAAACTTAGCTACTTGAGGCATGTGTGAAATTTCTTCTTCTTCTCTTTGTCAATAACAATGTCTATTTGTCCGTACCTCTAAACATGGGCCCTATTTTTTTTGTTGGTAACCCTCCAGCGAGACTAGTCAGGCTACAGATATATTAAGCCAATTTCCCAATCTTGTTTCATCATAGATATTGAATAACAATTCAATTAATAATGTAACCGATGATATTAATAATCATTTAAACCGGCCAAACTCAACCAGTGTTTCTTTTCTCACACAGATTTCTACACAAATCCTTCTATTACCATGAGCTTGAGCTGATGAGTCATCAGAATGCTACCATCAAATCACTCACTGGTAAGATTCATACTCAACTTTACTGGTCTGGTCCATAGACCTGACATGAGTATACCTAGATAGGACACCATGTTCTGTAAAAAAAAACAGCAAATTGATGGAATGTTTCATTCGAATTATTGTGAAGCATTAGTGATTTGATCAAGGCAAGTTTTCGGCTCTATTGCTACTTTCAAAATTACAACCCGACTAAAATTAATCGACTTATTCGCAAAAAAACCTGGTCTGCGGACTACAAATCAATGATATTACTGTGCTGCTACACAAGTGCCTACTAATTCTCTATATATAGTTTTGTGTCTAGGTTGATATTTATTAAGTCTCGGGTCTGGTGCCATCTCGCTCGTTAAAACCTGTGCAGGACTAGGCAAACAAAACATGAGTACGTGTGAATCATAGATATGATAATAATATTAACAATTAAAAATTAAATTTGAAGGATCAAACTCAGTATAGATTGCCTCATCTGGAGTTGTCCCTCCACTGTTGATAGCTGAAAGAAGAAAACCCGTTACAAACCGATTGGGATTATCTGCAAAATTTCTGTTCAAAGTTATATCCCATTGATTACAGTGCAATTATTACAGAACTACTTTGTAATGTACTGGTACATTTTAGTATACATATTGTATTATGTTGGTCAAATAATAGTACCTTATAGTATACATGTATTACTATTATAGTTATAATATAATAATCTCCTCTCACAGGTGAAGAGGTCATCAGGATAGATTACAAGGATGAGAGAATCTGGAGTTTCAGATTTACTTGTGAGAAAGGAGGTACAATAGTCAACATCCTCGCTGGAGTCCCTCTTGAGAAATGTGTTATGGTCGAGGTAATGTATGGTAATATAGTAACGAACCAATATGGCAAAAACCAAATTTTGGGAAATACTTGTTGGATCTTCCCCTGTGTTTAGTGTAAAAGATCACAATGATTTAGCAGTATTGTGTTTTGGCCTCATTGTTCTGGTATCCCAAATAAGCCACTTGGTTCCCAAATGATAAATTAAAGTGATTTTCCGCCATCACTTGTTGTTATATTTTATTTACATGTGAGCCGTGGGATATTACAAGAATTCAGTTTAACCAACCTTTATTTTGTAGCACTATTAATGTGTTGTGTATGTACTATTGCGACATAGTAAGTTGTGTATATTTTGTAGGCGTTTGAAGGTAAAGCCTGGTATAATGATTGTATATTTTGTAGGCGTTTGAAGGTAAAGCCTGGTTCAATGATTGTATATTTTGTAGGCCTTTAAAGGTAAAGGCTGGTTCAATGATTTTATTCTTATAGACGTTTGAAGGTAAAGCCTGGTTCAATGATTGTAATATTTTGTAGGCGTTTGAAGGTAAAGCCCGGTTCAATGTGCGGATGCCGTCAGCTGATAAGTTCAGACTGGATATATTCTGTCAGGATCCTGAGTACATGTCGTCTCCTCCGTCACTTATCTGCTCATATATCATACAGGTCTGTTATATCAAATATACAAGGCCATCCCCACAATGCAATAACATTCCCAGAAAGCGATGTCCTCCCCACAATGCAATGTACTCCCCACAATGCAATGTTATTACCACAATGCAATACGATTACCACAATGACTCACAAACCTAGATACTCCAAGGAGTTCTGTTAACTCACAGGCTAGTCATATATTATGTTGTTATTCTTTCAACAGAATTCAAGTTTGCAATGAGGTCTTTCAAATTCGTAAAGTTGTTGGATATTCTATTGATAACCTATTGTTAGCTTATCCGTCTAATTGAGCCAAGACACCAATACAGATGGTACTACGAAGTTCAAGACATTCATTGCATTTAATATTTAGATTCTCCCACGTGCCAGCTTAACCCATCATGTTTGTAACTCTTGATTTCTAGCATTTTTCCGGATGATGCTGACTTTAGTTTATCATTTGTTTTCTCTCTGTTGTAGGCTATGAAAGGACTGACTAATTTCGTGAACTTTCCGTCACTTGAGGCGAAACTTTGGGGACCGACTGCAGAGTCACTGAATACAGGACTTGTGGCTAAAAGTCACAAGAGAGGCAGGTGAGTGTTTTATTTACTACCCCAGGGTATTTCAACAGTGGAATACAAATAAATCTGTAAATCTGTAAATCTGTAGTGATAGCCAAGTTGTGGTGTAGACAGACTTGCAAAATCCATCATGAGACATTTCAAAACTGGCTGGTATGGAGTTAACGGCTTAGTTGTGGAACAGTTGGCAAAGAAAAGAATTTCCGAACAAATCACAAATTCTTCTTATTGCCTTTTTGAGATTAAAATATATAACTTGTTTTTATATTATTAGCTTAAGATAGGTGTTTGATTTGTTTGCTAAAAGTTCAGAACGTCGCTGTTGTGACCTGCAGACACCTATCAATAAATCTTCCCACGTTCTCAATGCTGCTCTGCCTTACAGTTCCATTATTTGGAGTTGCTTACTCATCCAAGTGAATATGCTTACTCTGTTATATTTGGCCGTTTTTTCTCACCCAGGATATTTGTGGAGGAGTCTGCTCAGATCACATTTGATAGTAAGAAGGAGCAGTTCTTAGTTTGTCACCTCGATACTGAGCAAGAGACGGACTTTGATCTGGAGCAGTGTGTTATAGACTCCTACAGTAGTGAGGAGAAAGGTAAACAATTCTATACTAATATTAATACTAGCACTAATAAAATCAAGTTTGATCAATTTTGCCAGCGTTTGACCTGCCCCCCCCCCCTTCCTCTACTGACACGCTTTTTGGCTTTTGACGTGTCATTAGAGGGGGGGGGGGTTTAGCTAGTTTGAGGGCGAGTTTATGTGAGCTAGCATCATAATTCACTTGCTAAGGTAACAGTTTACTATCATGATCTAGGAGTTAAGTTAAGTCAAGCATGGCCAAAGTTGCGAAATCTTTATTTTCAATCATATAAACTCCATCATTATTCATTCAAATGTTTTGATTACTAATTCACTCCATCAGTCTAAATTTGAATGGATATTACACAGGTATCTGTGAACATGTAACTTTATATCAGCATGATTTACTAAAGTCACTCAGGCATGTTCTTAGTCAAGCTGTGGCAGCTGAGACAAACTCTTGCATGTTATTGGCCTCGATTCTCCGGAAATTCCAAAAAATTTTCATTGTTGCCATGAAATTTGTATTCTTGAACTTTCAAATTCGACAATGATTATTTGAAGGTTAATGGAAAACCTTTGTATTGTTATTGTTTATTTTTACAGAGGTATCAGTCAACATCTTACTCCCACAGACCGGCCTATATAAGCTGATGATATATCTGGAGCCTGAGGCTGGCTCGGAGGAGAAGATCTACGTCGTGTCGTACTTACTCGAGTGTATCAAACCTTTCTCTCAGAGGCTCGCATTCCAGAACTATGGCGATAAACTCGGGCTACAGAGCATGAGAAAGAGTAAGTGGAGCATAGACTGAGGTTCTATACTGGTTTGATAATGGTAGCTGTGGGGGTTGGGGGCAACTGCTTACATGGTTATAAGCAGCTTTGGGATATACTGTTGCATGTATATATCTGAGAGTAATAATAATCGATGTCTTCTGAATTACAAGTAAAAAGATAGCAGAGGGGCTTCATGTGGATACAAGAACTTAAAAAAAATTGTGACAAATGAAATTGTCTTCTGTTAACCATTGAAAAGTTAACTCATATGTATACCCTATAATTTTTTTACTGTCACCTGTGTTTTATCAACATTGAGCCGCTGCAGGCTATTCAAAGGTGTGCGACAATGGTGAGATGTTTTTTTCACATTTGTGTGCCACAACAATTGAGGATTTGGTATTGACTAATAAAATAAAACTGGTCACCTCTTGAGTGAATTCCCAAGAAAGTCAATCCAATTACAACAACTGTCCACTTGGTATTCCAGAAAATGGCATCATGGGAGATGAATTAATATGACCTTTTTCATCCCCATTATGGGGATGTAACAAAAATGTTGTTTCTTTTAATGTTCCTCAACCTCTGTGGCTGCTGATCAGGGCGCACCGTTTTTAGGCAGGGAGGTTTATGGTGAAAGCCTTAACACGTTTTATATGATGCTGACTACATAGTAATCTGCGATTGCTAAAAGGTTAAAAGCTCTTTTATTCGCTGGCGCAGGTCCACTCTCTCACAAGTCGAAGGCTGCTCTGGCCTCAAATCATAAAACAAGGCAGACTAAGTGCCTGCACAATCTAGGTTAATTCAAAGTTGTTACATAATATGTCTGTTGCGCTGTAAATCCACACAAGAATCAAACATGCAAAGTCAACATTATTAACTTAGCTCAAGTAACACTCAAGTAATCTGCAATCAATATATGGGGCATTAGGTGAGGTGTTTATCTCAATTACTGGTCAGCAACCAAAATCATCACACCCATTGCAGTATTACAGGAGGCTTTTTTCTCCCCATTGTAGTATTACAGGAGGCTTTTTTCTCCCCATTGTAGTATTACAGGAGGCTTTTTTCTCCCTTTGTAGTATTTCAGGAAGCTATCCGTACTAAGTCACTTTTTCTCCCTATTGTAGTATTACAGGAGGCTATCCGTACTAAGTCCTTACCTAAGCTAAGAGCAGCTGTGGCTCTGATGAAGACTAACAAGATGAGCGATAAGTTACCTCAGGAGGCAGCGCTGTCTGAGGATATGCTCGCTGAGATGGAGAAAATAGATGATATGAAGGTAATACTAACATCATCGCTGCAATGTGATATATTGACACTTAAGTCTCATTCATTGCAAAGCCTAAGAAAGCACACTGCACGGACAACAAATCGACGCTATGAGTAAATGTACCTCAGCTAGTATGATGGTCAGACCGTGACCCTAGTATGCCATGTGGGACCACACCTCTTCTTAATTTGGGATGCATTGGCGATGGCAGTATGAGGCAGTCGGTTAGACTACTTGTTATTCACTGCCGGACCTCCAATGTCAATGTAGTCAAAAGTTCCAGCACCCTGGACTTTAGAGTGTATTTTCTTTCTCTCACAAATTTTTAATTTAAGAATTCCCCCATCTGGTCTGTAAACCAGGGACCTATTATTTATTTCTGTTTTTGTTGTAGTATTTTCATAATTTTCATCTGGCCTGCTTGAGTAATGTTGGGGCGCATTGTTAGGCTGTATCATTATATTTTAGTATGTATTATGGTGTCTGTCAAACTGAGGTGTATCCAGTATCAAATGTTTTTTGACTGTAGCAAGCCATAGAGCAGACAGACAGAGGGACTATGAGTGAGATGAGGAATTACAGTAAACCCCCTCAGGCCGTACATGATGTACTGAGTGCTACTCTTCTACTACTCGGAGATCATGAGGACGCTACTAAGGTTGGTCGCTGTAGTAATGCTAGATTTTGTTTTCTCACTAAAAATGCTAACATCATCTTTGCCCTTCAGTGCAAATGCGGACAGCACTCCGGATGGGTCACTCAGTCGGCAAAATATTTAATAGGGCTGGATGTGTTTGAACATTGAAAAACTTTCTATCAAATATAAACCTTTTTAGAGTATTTTTCATTGAGAATTTCAATAAAATGTTTGAATTTATTGCCATTAACATTACACACCCTTTTCACTTTATAAAAGCTCTCACCTTTGCTATCTAAAATTTTTGTTAGCTAACTTAAAGCTAATGGTTAGTCCTCTAGGGTAGAGCCATCCCAAGAAGTTAGTGCATAGCAGCACACAGCTTGCAGATTGACCCAATTGACCTATTTATGCTTTTAGAAGCTAACTTCTTCCCAATTTGGGAGGGGGGGACTTTTCAGTTTGGGATCTCAGGCACATTTGGATTAATCCCAACGCTACAGTGCAAAGATAACCAACTTGAATTGATCGGTTCACATGCGCAAAGTGGCTTGGCAGGCATGTGTTACCTTATTGTACTCCCATAACCAGTTTGTTCTATCTGTTATAGCTGTGGACTGATGTACAGGCTCGCTGTGGTAATGTCGGGAAACACAATATGAGCAGACGAATCCGAATGTTTAATATTCTCTTTGTACATCACGAGATCGCGAAGAGGTCGATGGAGATACTGGATAGACACGACGTCAATGTGTTACAGACTATTAGCCCGGGAGCTGCTTTGTTCTATTCATGGGTAAGTGTGAGGGACGGGGGTAACCAGCACCCTCTCTAGACAGTGTGTAGCCTTAGTGCTATGATTACAGTGAGGAGGATAGGGGTTTTTCTACTACTCTCACAATGCATGTATTTATGAATAACTCGTAGTGATCATACCTCAAAATTTAATAAAACAGATAAAATAGTAGTAGAAGTTATGATGAGGGTTTATTAGTTCCACATAATAAACAGACCAAATATTCGGCTCTGGAAAGAACGGCTAAACAATGTTATAGTGATCATTATTTTGAATTTGCACTGCGAGATCGGAGGTTGGAAACTTCACCGTTTCGCCCCTAAATCACAAACTCACAAAGCAAATTAGTCCATATATATATATTATATATTATATCGTATATGTTTTATCTAATAAATTACTCAATTTAACATTTTTGATATTAATTTTCAGTCTTTGACAGTAAATAATATATAATGAACATATTATTTAATATATTATGTATTTTCAGTCTTTGTCAGTGAATATGGAGGTTATGAACCGAACGGACCACAAACTGAAGTTTGGACCGGCATCAGTCAAGAGGCAGAAGGAGCTATTTGGTATGATAGCGAGGGGGGAGTGGCCTAATATAGACGCCGGGGCAGTTCCAGAAATATCCGCATGAGAACATCAACACTCCACATACAAACATGCCGCCAGCAACAGTGTGTTCGACTTATACTGTAATATCCAATATCTGCATGAGAATATAATACACACCATCCTGACGCCAACCATCCCGCACCTACAGAAATGTCAGCATGAGAACATTAACACGCCATTTACAATCAGACCACCAGCAATTGTGTCTGACTTATACTGTACTATCTAATATCCCATGAGAATATCATCACATGACTCTTTTAACTCACTTCAAAGGCACCTGTGCAATAACTGGGGTCATCAAACCCATTCATCATAGCTGTATGAGACAATACTGTGCCCCAAGTATAACGTCTGTTTTTAGCATGTTTAATAATACTTCACTGAACATTTTTATTACCATCTACCAATATGACCTACCTTATTGACATAACACCAGCAACCTGTCTGACTTACTATAAACTCTTGTGAATGAGTTTGAAAGCACCTGTGCAATACTGGTGTCAAACAAATCGTACATGTAATTAATCATATTTTGATGACCACAACATGAGCGCCATATAAATCCATGCAGACATTAAAGTTTGAGAAAAAAAGCGTGATAACGTGATAGCGTGATGTCTTGTATTTGTATGTTTAATAATGTTTGCCTGAAAATCTTTGTGTCCACCATGTCTGACTTTTATAACGCTGCACTAAATTGTGTTAAGGACACCAGCAATCGGGCAATCAATCATAGACATTTTTAATGTTTTAATTTTTAATGCTCGCTTAGCCCAGAGTTAGTTTATGAAGGAAATACAATTTTTTGCCTCACAGATCAGTCAGTATACTAGTTTAAATGTGGACTGTTATGCATTTGTCAATAAATATACGTCCTTACCTTAAGGTATAGTAAAGCCTAAAAAAATGTTGTCCGATTTAGCTGATTGTGACACATATGGAAGACCATCTAGTTAGGAGTATTTCTTGTGGTGATCTGGGACGTAACGTCTCATGACGTCCCGTCATCAGCGCATGAAAATCACATATTTTTGCTGGAAAAGCGGCTTTCAGACAGCTGTAGCTTGAAGCTGGAATTAATTTTCTTTTCGATTTTTGAATAAGGGTTTATAAAGAAGGTGAGGTTAAATTATTTATCGTCATATTCCTTTAATTTCGCACTTGAGGGATTTTTTTTGCACAATGAAGCAATGCATAATTCACAGCCAACCCTTAAAATAATTTGGGATGGGAATCGCAGACGTCGGGGGTTGCCTATGGCTGTGATCGCCATTCCGAATGCTTTTAAGGGCTGACGTCAAGACCAAAGCATATGATCACAATTATGAGCGGTTGTGGTTTTTGGTTGTCAGCTCTAGTCAAGTAGTCACCTGTCATTGATCATTGTGATAGCGCTGAAATGCCATGAATATAGGACCATTGTCATTGCCAATTTAAGCCGGTCTCAGGTATCTCAAAAACCTAAAAGATAACAGCTAATCATACTGATGCTCTGGCTTTGAGTAGTAATTAATAGAGTTTTTAATCAAAAATTGCGGTGACAGAATGTGGACAGAGAGTATTTTGCCATCTGTTTTCGGTCAAATAACCCTCAATCCTTTCGCATTCTCCGACCCGCTAGCAAAGAAAAGACTGTAGTCTGAGCCCCCCAGACTTTTGCCCCTCGCCCGACGGCCCCCCGGCGAGACTAGACTGTGATGCGAAAGACCTGAGTTTAATTACTTTTCATGGCAGATCTTTTTGAAATGTGTCAGTCCAATTAGCAAGTTCATTCGCATCATTGAAACAATTAGCTTTCATTTGAATCGAGGGCGTACAACAGCATTCATTTTTTAACAGTTTAACATAGTGATTGCTATGTAAGCTTTCATACTGCGAATTTCAAGCTTGTAACTACTGATTGCCGGCACTGATCTAGACGCTTGAGAAAAGAATATTCAGTCCTGATTTCATATGCTTCAGCCAATGTGGTTGGTCGGTTGGTTTGATATGCAAAAAATCAGCCAGTGCGAGGAAAGAAAATATATCTGTGACCACCTAACGCAGATTAATAAAAGAAATAATTGTGTATAACTTAATCTTGATGATGGATAGGCAAGGATTGGGTGTATTATAAAGATTAGGGAATATGTCTATCCCTTTGTGTCATATGTTATGAAGACGCCGAAACATCATTAGCCGCCACAAATCCCTGATGTACTAGTTGATGATACGTCATGCTATCAACAACCCAAGGCATTTTAAAAATCTTCGCTAATTCCTAGTATGTTTTTTGCCATCATCTAAACTGTGTGAATAAATCAATTTATGACTGCACCATTGATTAAGTGAGGGATTTTTTTATCGTTTGCATCATCTAATACTAGGGATTACAATTTAGGTGGTACATATCCGTGAATGGCCTTTCCTAGGTTGATGTAACTTGCCTCTACACAAGTCCTACAGTGTTGCTTTTCGTTCCATCTTACCACACAAATACATTATTTTTTGTATGTGTAACAGTTCTTTGTTAAGCAACCTAAGCTTATCAGTACCCATTAAGCACTGTTGCTACACAATCATATTCGTCATACATTCTTATGATGTAATTTTGGTAGAATCCAAGTTAGGCTTATATTGGTAGAATGGAAGTATATATTTGGCTGCATTTATAGTCTTGGCATAACATCCTCTCTTCAATCACAGAGTGGTGAAGGTTACAGTCAACTGCTTTGAAATGTTTGGAAAGTGTTTCTCTACGCTCTTCTGCGGATGGACTTTTCTTCTTTTTGCCACAGGACAACAGTATAAAAAGATACCATGTGACAACTTTCAAAACTCAGCACCCGGTCCGGTGAGTTTTATATCCGTGTACGATTATCTATCTATCTATCATTTACTCAAAATTTTGTTGTCAAGAAGAGGTTTCTGTGGTAAAAATATCTTCACTCATCTGCTATCAGCTTGTAGGCAAATTTTACCTCAAACGATAGATTATTTGCAAACTACAATTGATCCAGATCAATCCCCTTAGCGTCTCCGCTTTGTAAGGCTGTAAACCACACATAAACTGTTGATTCAAATCACTGCAGCAAGTGATGGATTTGTATTAAATTGTTGTTTCATATCTATGGGTTTTTTTATATGCTGATTAACCACTTACCCTTAGAGTAGAATTGTGTGCTCTAAAAGAACCAGGAAATCAAATCTGAACACTGGATTAGGATCACTTTTGTAGTTACGTGTCGATCATGACACGAAGTCCCAATTAGTTATGTATCCTAGAGAATTAAAGGAGTGCAAATCTACTAATTTTGTAGAAGAAAAATATGAAAACAACATATTAAGGTTTTGATAAAAAGCAAGAGCGAATAACACCAATCATCACATCTTCTGCATGCATGCTTCTTTGACACCTCTTTCTACTTTTCTCATTATTTTTCAGGCTGTCCACTGTGAATTGAACACAGCCAAAAATAGTTGTAAGTATTGTGTTCACTATATTTGTACCTAGTGGCTAAATTAAGAAACATAAGAGACATTTTATATATAAGTTTTCTTCATCATCCAATTAGTTTGCCAGCAAGCAAAGCATCTAAAAAATTATTCAGAAGACAGTGATTATACTCTCAAACAAAATGTTTTCTTTTATTCCTTGCAGCGGAATGTCCTGCACTAATATTTGATATAGCACCGGTTCCAGAGAATGAAGCCCCGGACAGTCGGGTAACCAACCTGACAGTGGAACTGAAGAGCCCAGCGACTTCGGATGGAAGTATTGTTATCACATGGAAAACATTCTCTTCTCTTGACGGTTGGATTTACTGAATACTTCGGTCTACAGAAATTAATTTATACCTTTATCGTTCTGATTTGTCAAAATAAATATAATTAAAAATGCTTACAAAACTGTTTTGATTTTGCCGAAGCAGTTTATTTTCGACCATCTTAGCCGTATCCCAAATTTCATATTGAGTTCATTAGGCCTTTCCATATAGCCAATGTGTTGTCTCTGATTGGCTGGCGGCTTGTCTTTCCACCGAGCCAATCATATCAGAGCCCACACACTGGCTACTTGCCCAGTAGTGTGTCCGTTCAATTTTTATAATTTCGATGCTTTTTGTTTACAGAACTGGGACGCACTAAAGGGTACTTGCTACAAATCTTGAAGAAGAGACAGGTTAGTGAAAAGTTGAAAACATTTTCTGACGAAGGTAATCCTTCAACTACACAAATGACTGAATCTCAACATGGTCATCTCAGTATAAAGCCAGATTCAACAAATGCATCAGATTTGTATGATTTTAGGTCTTTCGACAAGTTACAACACATTTCAGCAGTCTTTAAAATACTGCTGCTGCTCAGGGAAATATGTGGCTTTTTGAATTCTGTCTAGCTGTTATATGCAGCTTCCATCTCAGCATTTTCAATATACAGGCAAATTCTTTGCAGTAACTTATTGCCAAAATATGGGAATGAAATTAATGGCCAAGTGACGATATCATTGATCTCATACCCTGATTGCTACAATAAAATTGTGCAACCTTACCTTCAACTTTTAGGTGAAGGTAAGGTGAAAGCTCTTTGAGCTATACAAAATTCAATTGTCACACTAAATGGTAACTGTAGTTTAAGAGTTTATTTGACACGTACATTATGTATTGTTGCAATCATCCTTCCTTCGTTTGTAGCGCTTTGTGTATCAGACGACCTATGAAAAGCATGAACAGAAGCTTTGTCGTTTTCTGAGTGTCCGCCCCGCAGACGGAGCCAGATTGAGTGTATCTAATACCGATAAAATTTCGTTTGGTTATAAGCACCCTGCATCCCAGCTGGAAGATGGCGAATATTTAGCAGTTGTCACCGCATACCCTCGAACTCTTTATGACGTAGATATCCCGTCGTATGCCCTATTTAAATTATGCAAGGGTGAGTTAGTGTTTTTGTGTTACATATCTGACAGGCACAAGATGCTGTACAGACTCTTTGGACTTAGGTAGTCACAAATGATATCCACTGTTGATTTGTTTGTTTGTTGTGAATATTATAGCTGAAATTTAATTGAAATTATGGACCATTCACTTCACAACAAAATAGTGAATAGATAAAAGAACGTTTCGCGTTCTGAAGTGAGAAAACATTTTTTTCTCACAGTTTGCAATATCATAATTGTTAAATCAATCCTCAAGCGAAAAACAATGGCTCATGATTATGTCAACCTAAATATTAAAGACTGATTTAATCAATTTGATATTCTTTTAACAGGTTGCGATGACATCATCACATATCCGGACATAGCTCCAGTATTTTCCTGTGGCCTTAATGACCCGTTAGACAAGGATGTATATGCTGAGGCATTACAACCAAACACTATCACTGTGAGATTTGACCTAGGTTACAGATGCACACCTCAACACAATTACGCAATAGTTGGCGCACTGTTACATAAAAAAGATGAGTTTCCGGACTATATAGACGAAGTTCGAACCAACGTCGTAAGTTTTTCTGAAAATTAATGTAATAACAACTATAAAGTTTATCTATCGCCTATAAGACATTGATAAGATGTTGATAAGACGTGGATAAGATGTTGATAAGATGTTGATAAGATGTCGATAAGATGTTGATAAGATGTTGATAAGATGTTGATAAGATGTTGATAAGATGTTGATCAGATGTTGATAAGATGTTGATAAGATGTTGATCAGATGTTGATAAGATGTTGATAAGATTTTGATAAGATTTTGATAAGATTTAGTTAAGATCTTGCTGAACTACAGATAAGATAACTCCCTCAACATCGAAGACTAGGACTTTGGAAGCTGGAAATTATTTAAACTCTCTTCTCATATCAATCCCTTGACCTCTTTGATTTGAGGATAGTGTGGTACATAGGCTTTTTTCCTTTCGCTTTCTTGTTGTTGATTAAAGTTGCTGTTGTTTAAACTGCCGTTGATGATTAAGTTGTTGTCAACCTTCGTTTCAGACTGATTTCTACTCAAGAGAATATGATGAAAGAAAGATGAAAGAGATCACTTTTAAAAACGTTGAACCAGGAAACTACGTTGTTCAGGTAACTGATTATTCTTTCCAGATCGCGATGGCGAATAAACAATTTTCAAAAGGGCCTAGAACGTTTGAAGTTTAGGTCATCTCATTCTGAAAGTTGGTGGTATTTTTTTCTTTCTATACATTAGGTCTTATTTGAATTCCCTATTTAACGATCCCACTTAAGTGCAGGTGGCTCGTATTGGATAGCACCCTACACCCTTGCCAATGTTACTGTCTAATTTTTATTGAATATGCAGAGGGGGATCTTTTACTTGGCATGCAGGCCCACAGTAGACCTCCTGCATGTCAAATCAGAAATGACAGCCGGCGCCGGGATTAGAACCTGGATCATAAGATCCCAAGTCTTTACCCTTAACTGTCTGACCACTCCTGACTCTTATAGTATAGTATATCTAAATCAAGCTGATGTTTATAAAACATAAAAAGCTCTAGTGCCACTGCAGTACATTGACTACTGAGGTTTGGTTGGCCCTCAGGTGTGATCTGACCTGCCTACATACAGACACTAATCCATCACAGAATTTGTAGCTTTGGTCTTCAGGCAACTAATATTTTGGTGTCCATGTTACGGTATGTGGTGTGTGATTGGACCGGTCACCAAATCTTAATCATTATTCTTTTTTAAATCTTACAACTTTCTTTGCTTGCAGGTGAGGCCATGTCTATCTTGTAATCCTCGTCCTGAAAATGCACCTACACTCGATAACTACAGACGTTACAGCAATGATGTAATTGTAAAAGGTTTGCTTTCTTAGTTTTCTACCTAAATTGTTGGCTCAGTCATTTAAATACATATTACATATATACATCACAGGCCCGGAGTTGAAGGGGAGGCAGGGACGCTTTGCCTCCCTAAGAATGCTCAACAGAGTGGCCTTAAAATGCTATAATTGAATATTCCTTCCCTACTATGTTTCCTAAACTACGCTCCTGCCATGTGTGTTTTCCTATGACTGTGTTGAGTTATGAACCATGACTTATGATGGCTATTTGAGCCCCCTACCCCCTTCCCAGCACTCCTGCCAGGATAGTAAAGATGTATGAATTTCCAAAACAGCCCAGAGTGTCATGAAGTAACACCCCATACACTTCAATGCAGATATTCAATTAATTAGCGCTCTATGGCTCTATGTCCTTTCTTTCCAAAAGTGAAACATTTGTTTTATTGCACTATTGCACTATTGTACTATTGCATTATTGTACTATTGCACTAATAAGAATCTATATAAGTGATTCTCTATACTCTTCGTTCAATGTTTGACATTCATCCTCGTTCTAGATAAATCACAAGTGATCACTGCTGAAAATACTAAGAGTAGTGTGGACCGTTACAGAAGGAACGATACTCTATCATTTACAAGATTATGAGCTAGGACTTACACTGCAGTTACAGGCCCGTAGTTCTAGGGGAGGCAGGGAGGCACTGCCTCCCCTTCCCGTAGAAAGCTAAATAAAATTGCCTAAAACAATATAATTGAATAATCGATGTCAGAAAAATGCTCCACGGCGATTGCAATTACTTATTATATGCCTTGTGGGAGGAGCTTACAGCACACTTCCTGGTGATGCTTCGGTCTCATTTCGGACTTTTGCCTCTGCAGTATATTATTGGAGATTATAATATGATGATATTCTATATATTATCTATCTGATCTGTGCTGATCTAGTTCGAGAAATCCATTTATATTCTGGAGCATAATGTATCAGACCAAAGGACTGCATTTTAATCTATTTAGTATCACTAGCCGTTGTTGCGATCAATATAATGTATACTATATATATATTTAGTTTTTATAATTTAATATTTATATATATCAAAAAATAATAATTAAAATTATTATTAATTTTTTATATATGTATATCTATAAATATTCAATAATAACAAATAAATATATATTAATATAAAAAAATTAAATATACACAATTTTATTTTTTACCTCATTTATAAAATATTATGCCATTTTTTAGCCTTTATTTGATGCATGTTTTTTCCATATACAGCGGATAAAATATATGTTTCTCAATACATATTTTTGTGTCATGTGTTTGAGGCACCAAACTTTGCAGGAGTAAAAACATATGAAGCAAAATTGAACAAACAAGTTTCACAACATTTTTAGTTATTCTTGCCTATCCAATGATGTGCAAAGGATAGCCTACAATGTTTGTGAGGGTGAGCTGCAAACCCAATATCCCCATACCTTCATTATTTGGAAATCCAATCTAAATAGAAAATTGGCTTTGCAAAATGAAGAAAATAAATTATCCATGTCAAGCCGAAAAGATAGTGGATTCAACGGATGCTACCTCCACTTGCGCTTCCCAACTTCTCCACTAATTACAATTTGGAACCTTTTTGCAGAGTTATTAAAGGGCAACCAGGGTTTCAAACAACTTCTCATTGTTTAATAGCAGATTGCACCTTCTGCATTGGGAAAAAGACAAAATGTAATTCGGATGATAATTCAGCCAGAATTCTTGTGAAACAGTTCATCCTTCAGGTAGTCAAACTCAGCTAAAATAGAATACCACAGAGCAGTTTCCTGTTCCTGTTATTATTTAGACTGTGCTCTATCATCATAACAGCAATGTCTTGGAACCTCCCCTAAACTGAAGTGTTACCCAGCTTAGAGTCAGCCATTACTTTGAGTTTTGCACCGCGTCATGCACAAAGCTGATGCTGCCTAGCACATTCTATACTACCCATCTACGCATTGTTGAGAAACGGTGGTTGCCCTTTAAAGGGCAACCAAGTTTCAAACAACTTCTCATTGATGGCCATTGATTAATAGCAGATTGCACCTTCTGCATGGGGAAAAAGACAAAACATAATTAGGATGATTATTCAGCCAGAATTCTTGTGATACATTTCTTCCATCAGGTACTCAAACTCAGCTAAAAGAGAGAATACCACAGAGCAGTTTCCTGTTCCTGTTATTATTTAGCCTGTGCTCTATAATTATTACAGCAAAGTCTTGGGACCTCCCCTAAACTCAAGTGTTACCCAGCTTAGAGTCAGCAACTACTTTGAGTTTTGCATCGCGTAATGCACAACGCTGATGCTGCCAGCACATTATTTGCTACCCATTAATGCATTGCTGCTGCACATTATTGTTTTTCTTTAAAAGGCAACCAAGGTTTCGCAGCAATGCATTGATGGGTAGTAAATAATGTGCGTTCCATTCATATATGTATATTTTAGCCCTAACCAATGATAATAATATAATGTCTTTCAGTCCAGCTTTGACCATTCACAGCTTATCAGTTTTATCTTATGGAGTTCTCAATGAATACCAATGTAACTAGCAAAATCATCTGAATGAATATGTGCCGTTCTGAATCTAGAAAAAAAGATCAACAATAACAAGATGAGAAAATAAAAGTTGAACTACAAATCGGCAAAAATTGAATTTTTCTTTTGGAGAAAATTTTAACAGTGTTACTGCAACAGGCTTAAAATCAGCACCCCTGTCACTGAAGTTTTCCGCCTTTCAATTGGATAGGGTGACTGTTCTTGAAATTGAGCAGGTAGTAGTGCTATGTTGTTTTATTGCTCAAAAGATTGGCTTTTTAGTAAAATCACATTAACATGGAGAGCTGTTTGGTGGTCAGTGCCCATGCTGGTTTAAACAAATAGTCTGGTGAAGAGAGCCTTGTGCGGAAAGAATACAATTTCATTCGGAGATATGAAAAGCCCTGGGGGATATTTATCAGAGTTTTTTGTCAGATTGAACTGAAGATAGGATGGTTGTAGCACGTTATCAATAACTTTATTGTTGTAATAGAGAAATCTCAAAAACATTACATTAGATGGTGAGGGCGTTGCCCTCACCACTGTGATGATCATCAACCTTGTCTCTGCACAGTAGGCACAGAATACTGGCTCTTTTCCTGATGTGCATATCTGTTACAAATTTTTAGACCATACGTAACCTGCGAGAAGTGTAAGAAGAAAAGCTGGTATTGGTGGTAACATGTTACAAAGCCTTGTTCCTTGCCCCACTCCCTGACCATATCCTCTAGGGCCCAGTGTAGGGGTTGGGGTGGCTGCTCGTAATACCATAGTTGTTACTAACTTTGTCACTGTATCATTGGTACAGAGTACAGACTCAGTTTTTAAAACCAAGTTACATCCATGTTAACCTTGTCAAATCCAAACAGCAATTAACACCACTGATCTAAAATGGAAAGACCCGGTATATTATTCGATGAAACCAGAAAATATAAACTTCCTCTCCCACTACCACGTCAGTACCGTTAAACAGCTTATTAAGGCCATACTCCAATTTTGTTGTAATTGAGGAGACGAAAAAACCAACGCAAACACAGGCTTTCGCCATTGTAGAATCTGTCTGCAGTATATGTCTTATTAGTTAGACAGCAAGCCATCGTGAGTAACCAACAATTCATTAGTCTTCTCTGATTCTTATTTTAAGACTGGCAGGCACACAAACATCCTAGTTACCGAAATATTAACCATTATGAAATGGAGCAATGCAGCGGATGTATAAATCACTGCGTTTCCCAGCACCAAAGTGATTTATTGACAAAAAATTATTAAATCCTTATTCATCTCCTAAGCCAATATATATTCTGATGTACAAACAATCTAATAGAGCTGTGATATAGCAAACAAACCGGATCATTGAAGGTAAAAAATAGCATGTTGCTAAAATTAATTGCATCACAGTAACCAAAAGTACGCAATGAAGCCTTAACATCTTAATCCCTGTTAATAGTTTACCTCATGTTATATGTCGTCATGCAATCAGTTGGGAATGAGAGGCAAGTTTATTGCTGCTTTTCAAACTGTGTTGGTTAGGAGGGCATTTTTCATTGTCAGTACATATCTTTTCTAGCCCGTATGCCTTCCTGGGTCTCACCGGTAAACTATTTAGACTGTAAACTGGGAAGAGAAGATAATTGAATGATGTTCTAAGATGGTTGAAGGGCTTCCATGAAATTGACTCCGACAGTTTACCAATTAACTGCCTCCCCTAGAAAGCTGAATAAAGTGATCTAAAACCACTATAATTGAATAATCCATGGCAGACTCAGCTCCTTTGAGATTTCCATTTACCAACCGAACTTAATTCACCAAAACTGCTTTGGAGGAGCTCCCAGCACCCCTCCTAGTGATGCTTTTGACATGCCTCAGATTTTTGCCTCCTCTACAAGTTTCCTAACTACGGCTTCGATGATATAACTGATTTCAAGGTGTAGAAACTCAGGGTCTAGAGTAGGTTATCCCTCCTGCTACAGATAAACACTAAAATATATTTGACTAGGCTACCTTTGACCAACTGTTTTGTGATAGTTTCTGATGTAATAAATAAATAATAATAATAATAATAAAACTAATAATACTAATAACTGTCCTAGTACAGCAAGGACTAGGCTAACTGTTTTACTGTTAGCAGAACATCGAAGGAGAGATTGCATACTGTAGCAACTTCTAGACCCTGGGTTTTCGCACTTTGAAAATGGTTAAAGCATTCAATAATGTCCTGGTGCGAGTAAATTCGATTTTTTGTTGATTGCTATGAGATTACATTGAGATGAGCAGTGGTTGATTCTTGCTTTCCTAAACACTTAAACTCTTCATTGTTTTTGATAATTGATTAATCGCTGACTCATGATGTTGGTACGACATGCCCCAGCACATCATCACACTGTTACATTTTGTTTATTCTAACCATTCAAATTATTATTTTTTTTGTAATTTTAACATAGTAATAGCCAATTGTGTAGTAGATTGCTTATGTCATTGTATACAGTATATCCTGTTGTGATGTATACATGTTATCCTGTTGTGACGTGACATCATAATTATCGTAATATGCATTTGTGGTGCAACATTTGTAAAAATTTGGTATAAATATTCAGCTGCAATTGTAGTTTCAGCATTCTGTACTCACAAGGTACAAAACTCGAATTCTAAATCCTCAAGTGGTTAAACTTATCTACTGTGAGATGTTTGGACAGTCTTTCACTACACTGTTCTGTGCACTGATCTCGGCTTTGTTTGTTTCGGCAATAGCACAACTGAGACAACCATGTGACAACTTTAATACTCCGCGGTCTGGACCGGTGAGTGTTTAACAAAATCCCTGCTGCTTAGCTGGTCAGTAATATATATATAAGTAATATGTAATTAATAATATATATAATAATATATATATAAGTAATTTTATTTAAGGTTTTTGATTGAACATTTTTATTCAATAAGTTCACCAACGGCTTGGTCCGCATGATTGGGGCCCATTTACGGCAATGTCTACACCTAATTGCTATCAGCATTTAGACAAATAAATAAATGTCCTGCCCTCTTGTAGGCTACAATTGGGTAAGCTCCAAGCTACAAGCCTTGAGTATTTCTGCTCTAAATCTCCATAAAACACATGTATATCATAGGCAGACCACAGATATAATAAATATAATTTATGTGAGGTGGCTATAATCTAAAGTGAGATTTGTAACTGCGGTGTTTTTCAAATCCAATAATACCCGTTGTTTTGCTCCTTGTATTGCACAATTACTCTCCAGGCTGGTATGTTATGTAACTCAGTAGTGGTCACTACTCTCTAGTATACTTAATCTTAACATAATCCTTAAACGCTTGAGATTACATATCTTGGTGAGTTATTTGACTGATGTTTGACACATTGTGATTGATAGGGTGATTAGACACTCTCTGGATGAACGCAATCAATCACTATGATGCCATTATTGATTGATTAATTGAAAAATTATCTCTTTGCTAATCTTAACGCAGACAAATCATGTGTGTATACCTGTATACCCTATTCTAGTGTTACCCTGGCTGCTATATAATGTGTTGACACTGAATTGCTATTGGGTGGGAAGGGGACAACATTTATCAGCCCTGTTGGACATCCACGGAAGCACCTATGTAATGGTCCCTGGTATTGGCTGTCTCCCCTTCACCAACAGCCAATCAGAGCAATCAACACACTGGTTGTCTGATTGTGATAAACATCTTTGCAATCACCTGTCTCAAATAAGATATGCAATGATTAGAACATGCAACTTGAGTATTTGCAAACACTATTCTTACTAACAACCAAGGTCAAGTTTATTAAACACTATGGCTCTATGCCTCGAATGAGTGGTCCGCTCTGTTTTTGAATTATGAATGCTAACAATTTCCATGATGGAAAAACATAAAAAAAACATCTGCCGCGGCCGGGACTCGATCTCGGGTCTCCCGCGACAATAACCTTTGAAGGCATTGTGTGCAAGCATGCTAACAATTTGTCAAAAGGTATATGTTTTCGCATCAAAAATGTCGTTCGGTACAAGCGGAAATGGATTTAAATTCCCATGGATCGATAACTCCCGAAATCCTCCCGAAATCGCAACCTGGGAACATAGCGATTAAAAGGTTGGGAACGCCCCAAGTACGATCAATTTTCTATTATTTTTCTCATAAAGGATTGTATTATGAAAATGTTGCTTCGTGTCTGATGAGTTGACTCCTATTAAAACCTTTTATTTTCAATGAGACTACTACCGTCTAATTCTATGGTTCTATTTCAGGCTGTCCATTGTGAATTATACAGAGACGAAAGTAGCAGTAAGTAATTTTTGGGTTGTTATGCTCAATGCATCTTTGGCAAAGCAGTTACTGTGAGATACAAACTAGATTTTGTAGTCAATAGCTAATCCTAATTCAGTATAATGATGATGACTACTATAGCGCAGCTCACTTTATTCAAATCTCTTGGGACCACAACAATTTTTCCTCATAAAGCAGAGTCTGAATTCAATGACATGCATTGAGATCTGGCTGAAGGGACCAATCTCTTTGTCTGAATAAACAGGAGTTCTGAATTTAAAGTCTGAATCTGAATTAACCAGCTTACACCGTATTTGATAAATTGTCTATTCTTCACAGCCTTTTGTCCTACACAAGTTGATGATATAGCCCCAGTTCCTGAGAATGAAGCTCCGGACAGTAGGGTAACCAACCTGAAGGTGGAATTAAAGAACTCAGTTGGAGGAAATAAAAACCTTGTTGTAACATGGAAAACTTTCTCTTCTCTTGCAGGTTCGTTTGTTTTATTGTTCAAAGTCTGCTGCAGCGGTTCTCCGATATCATTGAGAATTCACTGATTCAAATTTTGAAAAATAAATTTTGACTTTGGAATCTGAATTTGAGTTTGAATATGTTGTAGGCAAATAAACTGATTCAATCATAACGACCTCTTACCATTTAGTTATCACTACTACCTTACAAAATGATAATGAGGCTTCTAAGATCACATTTGCTGAAACTCACATAAAATAATTTTCTTCGCAATCCTTTAATTGTTTTTAATAGCCTTTCACAACACATCAGGTCTTCAAACAATTTGAAGGCATTCAGTAAACACACATTCATCTATTTTATGTCTAAGAGATAATAATTTCTATGTGTTCAGCCGAATGGTCTATGGCCAACTTCTATTTTTCTGTTTCAGTTTTTAATTGTTTCGCTTGCTCTGACACATTCGGAAGAAAGTAATTTTAATGATGATGATGATGTCAATAATAAATGTTAAAAAACTGATATATATATTATATATACTATTGTCTTTCGTTTTACAGAACTGGGACGTACTAAAGGTTTCTCACTACAGATATTGAAGAAGAGACGGGTGAGCAAACAGTTTGAAATATTTTCTGTTGCTAGTAGAATAGAGTGTTGTTAAATTTGAAGTGCATAATTGCACCAAAATTGCCCAATCTTTGTCCTGCAAAAAATCTCATCGGCAAGTCTTGCCAGAACTCTAGCCTCCTGATATACCTTCAGAGATATAATTTTCACCATTGTGCTAATTTCTTTATTGTTTATTTTCAATTGGGCTGAGATGATGATTAAATCTTAAACACTCTGCAATCATATCTGATCCCTATTCCTGAATTTGTAAGGTCATCGCGCAATAATAACAAGACTGTGAGAGCGAAACGCTGAGTTAACGTTTTAATATAATACATGCAAACATTGCAACATATCTAAGTTTTTGGTCTGGCAGCCAGTGAGATCAGATTAAAAACGGCAAGTGAATCACTGGCATCCCAAAATTGACATTAAATCAATTGAATGTTAATTATAATATAGTGTATAATAGAATTAATGAGAAATGATGAATTATCAAATGTTCAATTATGAAATTTTCTTCTTACGGATAACCTTCAGTTCCAGGCAGATGATACGGGTGGACATGAATGGATATAAAGTATAACCAAGTTTTAATTATACTGTAATGGTCATAGGTCTCAGTGCCTTTATATGTACCGTAATACCTCACCTATAAAGCTCATGCCTTATAAGTGAAGGCGCCTATAAGAGAGGAGCATATAGGCCCGGCTATCATTTGAGGCATTCTTATATCAAGGCTGAATAGCTCAGTGTGTAGAGCAGCTGCTTTGTAATCATGGAGGAAACAGATGTTTCGGGATTGAATTCCGTCAATATCAGTTTTTTTTTTCAAAGGGGTGCCTTATAGCTGTGGGGTGCTTTATAACTGGAGCATTTTAATTTTTTTCCGAGGGAGGTGCCTTATAAGTGAGGTATTAAGGTTGTTTTATATTTGTAGGAGGTACCAACGAATATTCTTTGTCGTTTTCTGAGTATACGTCCTGCAGGCGGAGCTAGATTGAGTGTATCTAATCGTGGAAAAACCACATTTGGTTATAAACATCCTGCCTCCCAGCTGGAAGATGGCGAATACTTAGCAGTTGTCACCCCTTACCCTAAGCCCCTCTTTGATATAGATATACCAACCAGCGTTATATTCAATGTATGCAAGGGTGAGTTTGTGTTTTTATTACATTGTTGATTACATTACAGCTTAGAATGATGGGTCCAGATCACACCTTTTGCTCCTAGGTCACAGCTAGTCACAAATAAACTCAAATTTTGGTTAATTTCTGACAATACTACAATTAAAATCGATAAATAGTTTTGACATCAATAACCATTTCTGTAAAATAATTGGAATTTTGGCCACTCACTTCATTAGGAAATTATTTATATTTGACAGATTGTGCTGATAGTATTACGTACCCAGACAAGACAGCTGTGTTCTCTTGTAATGAAGAGAAGCCGTTATTTGAAGCAGTATATGCTGAGGCACTACTACCCAACACAATCACCATTAGATTCGACCTGGGTAACCGATGCACCACTGAACCCCACAAAGTATTCCTCATGGGTTTAGTTACAGGTGATTCGTCTCTCAGGCCCATCAGGAGAATCGAGACCAACGTGGTAAGTGTTAAATCATGGCAACTGATAATGTATTAGCGATAGCCTTCCCACGTTGAGGACCTAGTCTTATGGATGCTGAACAAATTAGGGCATATCCACTCATAGTTAGGGATATCTTCTGCTGCATTCTCAAGTTATCAAGTAAAATGGATTTAACTAACAAGAATTTCGGGAATTTCTGATGTCTTTAGTAACTTATCACTATGTTTCTAAATGTCAATGTGGCAACGATTTGAGGCCCAATCGATACATGGGATAAGTAGTTAGGTTAACTTTCGCATGTTTTGATACATATTTTTTTGATTTGAACACATGTACCGCAATAAATGTACAAGGTGGCGTAGATGATTGGATAGCGTCCTTGCACACAATGACTCAATAGAGATTGTTGTGGGAAGCCCGGGCTCAAGTGCTCTTTTCATTGATAATCTGGCAATTATGGCAATTGTTAGCATTCATCATAGATATGCTAGTGGACCACTCATTCGAAGCATGGAACAGGGCCATAGTTCTAGGGGAGGCAGAGAGGCACTGCCTCCCCTAGAAAGCTGAATACAGTGGCCTACACTATAATTGAATAATCTACGCCAGAATCAGTCCCTCTGGGACTTCTATTTGCTTATTATATGCCTCAAATTTCTCGGGGAGGAGGTTACTGGCGATGCCTCGGACCTGCCTCAGACTTTTGCCTCCCCTACCATTTTGACTAAACTACGGCCCTGTGGAACCAGAGTGAATGTAAGTTAACAGACCATCTTGAACATTTTTGTTTTAGACTGAAACCTTAGGTGGCTTCTATGATGAGAGGAAGATGAGAAAATTCACTTTTGAGAACGTTGAGCCTGGAGAATACTATGTAGTGGTAACTGATTCATTCTTTCTTCTGACATATATAAACTCACAACATGCCCTTGAACAAAAAGAGTTTGACTAACCTTATTCTGCAAATTGGCAATACGTTGCTTGCAAATGTGTTAGCAACGTGTTAGCAATGTGTTGGCAATGTGTTGACTATGCATGGCTGGTGGATGAGAGAGAGCCAATGCCAGGTCTCATGGATCTCTCCTGAAAATATCTATTGACATGATATAAAGAATGAAGTTAACTAGTTTCCCTTTCACTATATCTCAATATGTGCCTTCGATGACCTGGCATGGCTCCAATCAGATCAGGACCCGCACTAAAGTTGACCAAAACCGCCGATTTCTCCCACATCATATCCCCAGTGCCTGTAATTATTGCGTTTTTAATCTGACCACAAAAATTATGTGGGAAAAATTGGCCGTTTTGGTCAACTGTACCCACACGTTGTCTACTATGCTTGCGCTTACCTCACCAGCTTTAACTGAAACTATGTTCTGAGAAAGCTCAAAGTGATGATAGTTAAAGACAAGGAAATGCAACAAAGATAGCGTCACTGTCTTTCTGAAAATATTGCAGAGTCCCACAGTTTACCCCCTTCATAAATTTTAATATGGAAATTAGGCAATATGAATGTTGTCTCAAAAAAAAACGTTTTAGCTAACAATGAGATGTAGTCTATAATTACAGTTTACCATTGAATAATTATGTTTCACAACCCAAATGTACAGCTGAATATTATGTAGAGGAATCCATTGACCCAACAATATGGCTTTTGAGCAAAAACCAGTGCATTTTAATCCCATTTGCATAGTTCCAAGATAGTGGATCATTAGAAATATCTTAAATTTATTAAAAGCTCATACCATGTTCATTGCTTCTGGCTACTGACATGAAAAACATAGAAAATCACCCTAGTTAGGCTAGATTAGCCAGTGTCTCGTTGATGGAAGTGCTTCTTATATCTGCGAACTTCTCAGAAGCCCAAGTGGTAACCTATTTTTCTTCAAACTCTATAGTGTATTAAGATTTGGTATTTTCACCTGCAACCATTAAAAATGGACTTTTCAGCCTATGTATGACCTGTCTTAGCAGTTAAAAACTTGGAAATCTAAGCTTCATATGAATAGTCAGGTATTGACCAAGATTGGTGACATCCTATTTGTTGTTGGAGAGGAGTTACTATTTTATAGGAGGGGATAACTCTCTGCCAGTGAGACAACATTAATTTGTAAATATAGGCTGTTGCATCTCCATGTCTTCAACTCCATGGTCAAATCCAATCCGATTTCCATGAAAGTAACAAGCCAGGAAACAAACATGATGCGTATAATACTTCTCAAATGTTTAGTTTCTCATAATACAAATATCTATTGCATATTAATAATGCAAATGCAAATTGCAATATTGCAATATTGCAATTGTAATGCATAATGCATATTATTATGTATTTCATTATGCTTGGTAGATGCAGCGAGGAGTTGTCGAACTTGATATTCTGGCTGGTCAATTTGTGACTGTAAAAGGTAAACATTCTTAGTTTACTTGTTAGCTCCGCCTCCCCTAGAAAGCTAAATAAAATAGCCTTAAAACACCACAATTGAATAATCCATGTTGAATTAGCTCTTCTAGGATTATAATTTGCTCATCCTGGTGCTACTTCGGACTCACCTAAAGCTTTTGCCTCCCCTACCATTTTTCTTAACTATGGCCCTGACATATCATGTTGTAACAAAACAGTAAATCAGTGTTAGTTCATAATGTCAAAGTTGTGATAGAAACATGACTCTCAATGCTGACTCTGCTTTTCCACCATGATTATGATATAATTAGGGCACCCATTAGTTTTCTCACTTTTTATTGCTATCTCAGCTAGCTGGTATCCTGAGACAAACTTGAGCAGAATGATGATATAATTGGCCTGTAAGATATCATGTATGCCTCTTATCAACAGTTCCAGTTATTAAAATCTATCAAATATATTAAATATATTCCTTTATATATAATTATTATAAATAGTCTAAAATAATGATATATATATATACATTTTACATATATTTCTTTCCATAGGGAATGTGTTAGAATTGTTCCGTACTCAAATTTCTATGACTTGTGGCTCTTTCCTCACTGTTCCATGGTCTTTTTTAGTCTAAGATAAAAGTTATTCATTCTATAATCTTTATTCTATGTTCTATATTCTATATTAATTATTCCATATTCGTAACTCTATGTCCTATATTACATTATTTATATTCAATTTTCTAGGGGAATCAGATGTGATCACTGTTGCAAATACGAAGAGTAAAATAGACCGTCCAAGACGGCTAGACCGAGAATATCTCAGCTACACAAAATATTGATTGATGATTTATACAGCAGTCTGTTGTATCATTGCCTCTTACTCCAAACGGGATACAGCATAAACAGGATGTGCACAGTCAACACTGTGCCTACATAGAGTGATAGTAAATAACATAAGGAGTTGTCTGATTGTTAAGACAACTCCAAAATACAACACATATATTAATAGATGCCTTCAATAGATCAGAATATGGAAATTATCTTTAGTTTTGACAAACAGTGTGTTTTATGTCCTCTGATAAGATATATCAGAGGACATAAAACCCAAGATGATGCTGTATAACTCTTTATTTCATCTAATATAAGTATATGTGTATGTATATGTATATGTGCATGTGTATGTATACATATATTTATATATATACATGTATATATATATAAATATATGTATATGTTTATGTGTATGTATATATGTATCTGTATGTATATTTATGTAAGGATCACATAATGATATAACACTGCGACTCATAGCCTGAAACTAGTTGACACAAATTCCCAATAATTGGGGTGTTGTCAAACTATTTATTTATAAACATATCTAAATCAAATTAGTACACAACATGTTGCCCAAGTGGTTTTTGCTGTTCTTGTTATTAGCTGCTGCTCAACAATATGCTTCTCAATATCCAATAAATCTTTATGTGCCTTCGAAAAACTAAATTTGATCAAACAAAGAGCTTTAGAAAAATATTTTCATTATCTACATTCAAAGGTTTTGCTATATTATCCCAGATTAAGTAGAAGCAGCAGAACTCAGATAATACATAAATTTCAAGAGTTTGGCTGCCAGAGTAGCGTGGGATATCCCCTTTTACCTGGTTTTGTAATTCAATTAATATAAATTTAGTGAATGTTTTTTTATGTGAAAAGAATAGATGTGTGAGAAAAAGGTAAACTGTCACAAAATAAAGTAGAGTAAAATTTACCACTTTTCAAAGCTCATTTTAAGTTTAGATTTCTCAGACTTGCTCAAGACCTGCCCCCGATAGTTCCTGGCAGTTATTTGCTGTACCAATTTCACTGTGTGTACATTTCTGCTTCAAAAAATTACCCCTTGTGCCAATCATGAGGTTTGTTGCAAACTTTATCAAAACTAATCATTGTACGTCCAAAGCTGCTCCCCTGTCTGCAAGTTTCAATACCTAACATGAACAGACAACTCCACAAAGCAATAAACCAAAACCCATCAGCCAATCAAAAGAAAATCGAAACCCAAGCACATTGGTCTATTCAGATGAGTTAGTTTTTAGCTTCTCCGTTATCTGTAAACTTTCTAGGTAACCTTTTTAAACCAAAAATATATAATATATATTACCTATCTGATCTGTGTCCGATCAAGAAATCCAATTTTATTTTTAAGTGTGATGTATCAGACAAAAGGACGGCATCTTAATCTATTTTATATCACTAGTCATTGTTGCAATCAATATATATATATGTATGAATAAAAAATAAAAATTCAAATGATTGAAATGTTATGTACTGCGGGTTTGCTAGAAAATCCTACCTGAGCTTTCCTCTCAGCAACCTTTTGTCTGTTATATTTTGTACAGCAATTTCAAAATGTTGTTAATAGCAAATGGAAAGGAATTAGTTCTCCTTAGGTGATCTCTCACTGATTCCTGTTGCTATCGTTGCTGTTCATTCATTGCTCGATGAAATATATCGATATAACTGCTCACTCGGGCTGTCAAAAATACTAATCTTTTGACTCGTATTTATATGACAACTTACTCGAGCAGACAAAACGCAGCTCCTCCTGATGCATAAAACCTAATGCTGCTTCAGCTTGCAGCCTCTGTTAAGTGCTAAGACATATGTTAAGTACATAGTCCAAATCACCACTCGGGACGTTTCAAAACAAGAGATTTTTATTCTTGCTGTTTAGCGAGAGACAGAAGATAAGGCTGGACCTAAAGATGGGCGCGAGGTGCCCTAAATCCTCAAACTGATGTGATACATTCAGAAAACCTGAATGCATCCTAGCGGTGAGGCCATAGGAGACCTCCTGAACTGGCACTTATCGGCCATTGGTAGTGACACTTTGATCGTTTAATTCTCAGAGGTATAACTTATCATAGTTTGATTTTTGGCATAACGACTCACTTCAATCATTAGTTATTTTAAACCAAAAGAAATGATGTCCTGTGTATCTAACAGCATTTTTGGCATCTCTTTTTCCTTAAAATGACAAAACAACATATAATTAGATTTTTGATGAGCACTTAACCTTCAGCTCGGCAGCGTGCAAAAAGTGACCTCCATGTCTCTACTTTATTAGGTAAAAAACTAAAGACTTAATTATAAACCTAGAAAGGACCCTCTATGGAGCATTAGCATTGAAGCACTGAGGTATTTAATTATGGTCGACGTAACAACATTGGATGGGGTAGTATCGTTGGTGTTGTCATTGACTTGCAGTTCATTACCAGGTTTTTTGTTGATGACATGATCAATTGTAATCGGATTTCGAGTTAGCAAACAGTGTTTTTGAAAAATAAATATCATCAAGTTGATAACAAGAGGCTGCTGATTATGGAGCAATTTTCAAACTCAAATCTGATCAAATTTTGAAAAAACATGATTGTGAACAGTAAATCAATTATTGCATCGTTGCTTCTACACCATTCAATGTCGTTAGTTGCCCGAAATCAGTGCATCACTTCAGCTGTATATGGTGTCCTGTCTAAATTTATTATTAAGTCTATTGATTTAACAAAGTAAACCAAACCCAAGGAAATTTGAAAATATAAAATAAAATCTTGATAAAGTCAAAAGTCTAATAAAGATTATTTCTCTGTTTATAGTGCAAATGATTCAGCTAACATCAATTACCTCTGTTAGGCTATATTTCATATTTATGTTGTGATTTCTATTCGAACAGTTTTTTCCACAAAAGTTATTCTGTTCATACATCCATTCCATTTTCAATGACGTGATTTATGGCGCAATCAGTCTATATGTTGATTAAAATTTTGGTTTGAGTCACAAGGGTACATGAGAGCTTAGCTGCCATATGTAACGCTATGCTGCTTTCAATTTGCAGGAAATGCAGAACAAACCTTGGGCATCAACAATGGCATTCGAACACTTTCGTATTAGGGAGCAGGCGCTCTAACCAACTATGCTACCTCCCACTGATTCCCTTATATCTAAATAACTGTTTTTGCCATTTTGCCAGCCCCAATAAATAATTTTTACCTGTTTTCCATAACAATTACATTTCTTGGCTCAATTATATTAATGTGGCAGGGATGAATTGAAATTTGGATCTCAGTACAATATATCTTTGACCAGCTATAATTTGATTCTCCTGTATCATGGCAGTCAAACATCCTAGTTACCTAAAATACTAATTGTTATGAACCCGAACATTGCAGGGGATGTATTAATCACTGTGTTACCCAGCACCAATGTGAATAATTGACAAAAAGTTATTTAATTCTTATTCATCTCCTAAGCCAATATTATGTTTTGATGTGCAAAAAATCGATAAGAGCTGATTTACAACAAACAATCATTGATTATTGAAAGTAAAAAATAGCATGTTGCCAAAATTATCCCATCACAGTAACCAAAAGTATGCAATGAAGCTTAAACATCTCATTCCCCCATTAATAGTTTACATCATGTTATATGCACTCGATTGGGATGCAAGTTTATTGCTGATTTTCAAACTCGTCCATTAGGAGGGAATATTGTTTGTGACTGGAAAACTGATGAATGAGGTTCAAAAAAGGCAGAGGGCCTTCAATGAAATTGACTCCTACAGTTTACCAATTACTCATCAACATTTGCATGTTTCCAAGGTGGTAATGTTACCAACATACTCATAAATATTCTTTAGTTAAGAGGTCTGACCTTACCCCTGCTATTATCAGAGTATAGACAGACTAGTTCGACTGGCAACTGTAATAAAAAGAAACCACATCCAACAATCTTTGCAGAAACTTCTTTCATTTAGCCGCTAATGTTAAAATTAATTATTTCACTTCCAGTTTTACCCTATTAAATGTCACAGCTTTACTACCAAAGAATGAGGTCTACCACGGAACAGCACACTGACAAGGAGACTACATTATTATCATATGTATCACTGATCGTTAGAGTCAACTTAGTATCAGTACCTCACATGTACTTATCCCTAATTAATCAAAATTGACCTCTGAAAGTTGGTGGTATTTTTTTCTTTCTATACATTAGGTCTTATTTGACTTCCCCCTTTAAGTGCAGGTGGCTCGTGTTGGATAGCACCCTATACCCTTGCCCATGTTACTGTCTACTTTTTATTGAATATGCAGTAGGGGATCTTTTACTTGGCATGCAAGCACACAGTAGACCTCCTGCATTTATTGTCTGGATCCAAACAGACCTGGCCAGGATTAATGACTATTGACTTGCCAGTGTCAAATCAGAAATGACAGCCAGCGCCGGTATTAGAACCTGGATCATAAGATCCCAAGTCTTTACCCTTAACTGTCTGACCACTCCTGACTCCTTATAGTAAAGTATATCTAAATCAAGCTTATGTTTATAAAACATAAATAGCTCTAGTGCCACTGCAGTACATTGACTACTGGGGTTTGGTTGGCCCTCAGGTGTGATCCGACCTGCCTACATACAGACACTAATCCATCACAGTATTTGTAGCCTTCGTCTTCAGGCAACTAATATTTTGGCGTCAATGTTTCGGTATGTGGTGTGTGATTGGACCGGTCACCAAATTTTAATCATTATTCTTTTTTAAATTTTACAATTTTCTTTGCTTGCAGGTGAGACCATGTCTATCTTGTAATCCTCGTCCTGAAAATGCACCTGAACTCAATAACTACAGACGTTACAGCAATGATGTAACTGTAAAACTAAAAGGTTTGCTTTCTTAGTTTTCTACCTAAATTGTTGGCTCAGTCATTTAAATACATATTACATATATACATCACAGGCCCGGGGTTGAAGGGGAGACAGGGCCGCTTTGCCTCCCAGAGTTTTTTAAGAACTGTTGCAACAGACAACGAGCCAATGTTAGCCCTAGCTACGGCTCCATCAGCGCGCTACTGTAATATCAAATGTAGGATAGAGCTACGGAGACAATGCTTTAGAGCACAATGTGTGAAATTTTTAAACTCCGTTTAGTTCAAAAGATAATATCTTATAATCTGCAGACTTTTATATCACTAGTAACTTTTTAGCTCTACAAAACCAATATTTCTTAACCATAATGGCAGAGACAGAATAAAGTATATATATATAGAATGCTCAGCAGAGTGGCCTTAAAATGCTATAATTGAATATTCCTTCCCTACTATGTTTCCTAAACTACGCTCCTGCCATGTGTGTCTTCCTATGCCTATGTTAAGTTATTAGCCATGACTTATGATGGCTTTTTGAGCCCCCTAGCCCCTTCCCAGCACTCCTGCCAGGATAGTAAATATGTATGAATTTCCAAAGCAGCCCAGATTGTAATGTAGTAACACCTCATTCACTTCAATGCAGATATTCAATTAATTAGCGCTCTATGGCTCTATGTCCTTTCTTTCCAAAAGTAAAACATTTGTTTTATTGCACTATTGCACTATTGCACTAATAAGAATCTATATAAATGATTCTCTATACTCTTCGTTCAATGTTTGACACTCATCTTCGTTCTAGATAAATCACAAGTGATCACTGCTGAAAATACTAGGAGTAGCGTGGACCGTTACAGAAGGAACGATACTCTATCATTCACGAGATTATGAGCTGGGACTTAAATTGCAGTTACAGGCCCGTAGTTCTAGGGGAGGCAGGGAGGCACTGCCTCTCCTTCCCCTAGAAAGCTAAATAAAACTGCCTAAAACAATATAATTGAATAATCGCTGTCAGAAAAATGCTCCACCGCGATTTCCATTACTTATTATATAACTTTAGGGAGGAGCTTACAGCACACTTCCTGATGATGCTCCGGTCTCATTTTGGACTTTTGCCTCCTCTGTATTGTATCTAAACTACAACTCTGCAGTATAATATTGGAGATCATTTTAATAATCATAATATTATGATGACTTGTCTTACCAAATTTTAGATATCACTATATCAGCACTATTATATTCTATATTATCTATCTGATATGTGTTGATCTGGTTCGAGAAATCCATTTATATTCTGGAGCATAATTATCAGACCAAATACAATGCATTTTGTGTCATGTTAAAGTTATACATGCACCTTTGAGGCACCAAACTTTGCAGGGGTAAAAACATATGAAGCAAAATTGAACAAACAAGTTTCACGACATTTTTAGTTATTCTTGCCTATCAAATGATGTGCAAAGGATAGCCTACAATGTTTGTGAGGGTGAGCTGCAAACCCAATATCCACATACCTTCATTATTTGGAAATCCAATCTAAATAGAAAATTGGCTTTGCAAAATGAAGAAAATAAATTATCCATGTCAAGCCAAAAAGATAGTGGATTCAAGGGATGCTGTTTAATAAGGTACCTCCACTTGCGCTACCCAACTTGTGCACTAATTACCATTTGGAACCTTTTTGCAGAGTTATTAAAGGGCAACCAGGGTTTTAAACAACTTCTCATTGTTTAATAGCAGATTGCACCTTCTGCATTGGGAAAAAGACAAAATATAACTCGGATGATAATTCAGCCAGAATTCTTGTGAAACAGTTCATCCATCAGGTAGTCAAACTCAGCTAAAATAGAATACCACAGAGCAGTTTCCTGTTCCTGTTATTATTTAGCCTGTGCTTTATCATCATAACAGCAATGTCTTGGAACCTCCCCTAAACTGAAGTGTTACCCAGCTTAGAGTCAGCAATTACTTTGAGTTTTGCGCTGCGTCATGCAGAAAGCTGATGCTGCCTAGCACATTCTATACTACCCATCTATGCATTGCTGCGAAACGGTGGTCTGCACATTATTGTTTTCCTTTAAAAGGCATGCATGGGTAGTAAATAATGTGCGTTCCATTCATATATGTATATTTCAGCCCTAACCAATGATAATAATATAATGTCTATCAATCCGGCTTTGACCATTCACCGCTTGTCAGTTTTATCTTATGAAGTGCTCAATGAATATCAATGTAACTAGCAAAATCATCTGAATGAATATTCGCCGTTCTGAATCTAGAAAAAAACATCAACAATAACAAGATGAGAAAATAGAAGTTGAATTGAATTTTTCTTTTGGAGAAAATTTTAACAGTGTTACTGCAACAGGATTAAAATCAGCACCCCTGTCACTGAAGTTTTCCGCCTTTCAATTGGATAGGGTGACTGTTCTTGAAATTGTGCAGGTAGTAGTGCTATGTTGTTTTATTGCTCAAAAGATTGGCTTTTTAGTAAAATCACATTAACATGGAGAGCTGTTTGGTGGTCAGTGCCCATGCTGGTTTAAACAAATAGTCTGGTGAATAGGGCCTTGTTCGGAAAGAATACAATTTCATTCGGAGATATGGAAAACCCAGAGTTTTTTGTCAGAGTGAACTGATGATAGGATGGTTGTAGCACGTTATCAATAAATTTATTGTTGTAATAGAGAAATCTCAAAAACATAACATTAGATGGTGAGGGCATTGCCCTCACCACTGTGATGATCATCAACCTTGTAGGCACAGAATACTGGCTCTTTTCCTGATGTGCCATATCTGTTACGAATTTTTAGACCATACATAACCTGCGAGAAGTGTAAGAAGAAAAGCTGGTCTTGGTGGTAACATGTTACAAAGCCTCGTTTCTTGCCCCACTCCCTCACCATATCCTCTAGGGCTCAGTGTAGGGGTTGGGGTGGCTGCTCATAATACCATAGTTGTAACTAACTTTGTCACTGTATCATTGGTACAGAGTACAGACTCAGTTTACCTCCCTAAGAATGCTCAACAGAGTGGCCTTAAAATGCTATTATTGAATATCCCTTCCCTACTATGTTTCCTAAACTATGGACCTGCCCTGTGTGTTTTCCTCTTCCCGTGTTGAGCTATGAACCAGGGCTTATGATGGCTACTTGAGCCCCCTACCCCCTTTCCAGCACTCCTGCCAGGTTAGTAAATATGTATGAATTTCCAAAGCAGCCCAGAGTGTCATGTAGTAACACCTCATTCACTTCAATGCAGATATTCAATTAATTAGCGCTCTATGGCTCTATGTCCTTTCTTTCCAAAAGTGAAACATTTGTTTTATTGCACTATTGCACTATTGTACTATTGCATTATTGTACTATTGCACTAATAAGAATCTATATAAGTGATTCTCTATACTCTTCGTTCAATGTTTGACACTCATCTTCGCTTTAGATAAATCACAAGTGATCACTGCTGAAAATACTAGGAGTAGTGTGGACCGTTACAGAAGGAACGGTACTCTATCATTCACGAGATTATGAGCTGGGACTTACATTGCAGTTACAGGCCCATAGTTCTAGGGGAGGCAGGGAGGCACTACCTCCCTTTCCCCTAGAAAGCTAAATAAAATTGCATAAAACAATATAATTGAATAATCGATGTCAGAAAAATGCTCCACCGCGATTGCCATTACTTATTATCTGCTTTTGGAGAGGAGCTTACAGCGCACTTCCTGGTGATGCTCCAGTGATGCTTCCAGTATCTAAACTACAACTGTGCAGTATATTATTAGAGATTATAATATTATGATGACTTGTCTTACCAAATTTTAGATATTACTATATCAGCACAATTATATTCTATATATTATCTATCTGATATGTGCTGTTCTAGTTCGAGAAATCCATTTATATTCTGGAGCATAATTTATCAGACCAAAGGACTGCATTTTAATCTATTTAGTATCACTAGCCGTTGTTGCGATCAATATAATGTATACTATATATATATATATATATTTAGTTTTTATAATTTAATATTTATATATATGAAAAAATAATAATTAAAATTATTATTGATTTTTATATATGTATATCTATAAATATTCAATAATAACAAATAAATATATATTAATATAAAAAACTTAAATATACACAATTTTAATTTTTACCTCATTTATAAAATATTATGCCATTTTTTAGCCTTTATTTGATGTATGTTTTTCCCATAAACAGCGGATAAAATGTATGTTTCTCAATACATATTTTTGTGTTATGTTAAAGTTATACATGCACCTTTGAGGCACCAAATTTTGCAGGGGTAAAGACATATGAAGCAAAATTGAACAAACAAGTTTCACAACATTTTTAGTTATTCTTGCCTATCCAATGATGTGCAAAGGACAGCCTACAATGTTTGTGAGGGTGAGCTGCAAACCCAATATCCCCATACCTTCATTATTTGGAAATCCAATCTAAATAGGAAATTGGCTTTGCAAAATGAAGAAAATAAATTATCTATGTCAAGTGGAATAGATAATGGATTCAAGGGATGCTGTTTAATAAGCAACCTCCACTTGCGCTACCCAACTTGTGCACTAATTATCATTTGGAACCTTTTGCAGAGTTATTAATCACTAGGTGGTCTGCACATATTGTTTTTCTTTAAATGGCAACCAAGGTTTCGCAGCAATGCATTGATGGGTAGTAAATAATGTGCTAGGAAGCATCCGCTTTGTGCATTACGCGATGCGAAACTCAAAGTAGTTGCTGACTCTAAGCTGGGTACCACTTCAGTTAAGGGGAGGTTCCAAGACATTGCTGTAATGATGATAGAGCACAGGCTAAAGAATGACAGGAACAGGAAACTGAGCTGTGGTATTCTATTTTAGCTGTGTTTGAGTACCTGATGGATGAAATGTTTCAAAAGAATTCTGGCTGAATAATCATTCGAATTAGATATTGTCTTTTTCCCTATGCAGAAGGTGCAATCAGCTATTAATCACCAAGAAGTTGTTTGAAACCCTGGTTGCCCTTTAGCTAGTCCTGGCGTTCCATTCAATATGTATATTTTAGCCCTAACCAATGATAATAATATAATGTCTATCAGTCCAGCTTTGACCCAATGAAGTTCATTGTTTGACCATACACCGCTTGTCAGTTTTATCTTATGGAGTGCTCAATGAATATCAATGTAACTAGCAAAATCATCTGCATGAATATGTGCCATTCTGAATCTAGAAAAAAACATCAACAATAACAAGATGAGAAAATAAAACAAAATCGGCGAAAATTGAATATTTCTTTTGTAGAAAATTTTAACAGTGTTACTGCAACAGGGTTCAAATCAGCACCCCTGTCACTGAAGTTTTCCGCCTTTCAATTGGATTGTTCTTGAAATTGAGCAGGTAGTAGTGCTATGTTGTTTTATTGCTCAAAAGATTGGGTTTTTAGTAAAATCACATTAACATACACAGAATACAATTTCATTCGGAGATATGAAAAACCCTGGGGGATATTTAGCAGAGTTTTTTGTCAGAGTGAACTGAGGATAGGATGGTTGTAGCACGTTATCAATAACTTTATTGTTGTAATAGAAAAATCTCAAAAACATAACATTAGATGGTGAGGGCGTTGCCCTCACCACTGTGATGATCATCAACCTTGTCTCTGCACCGTAGGCACAGAATACTGGCTCTTTTCCTGATGTGCCATATCTGTTACGAATTTTTAGACCATACATAACCTGCGATAAGTGTAAGAAGAAAAGCTGGTCTTGATGGTAACATGTTACAAAGCCTTGTTCCTTGCCCCACTCCCTGACCATATCCTCTAGGGCTCAGTGGAGGGGTTAGGGTGGCTGCTCGTAATACCATAGTTGTAACTAACTTTGTCACTGTATCATTGGTACAGAGTACAGACTCAGTTTTTAAAACCAAGTTACATCCATGTTAACCTTGTCAAATCCAAACAGCAATTAACACCACTGATGTAAAATGGAAAGACCTGGTACATTATTCGATGAAACTAGAAAATATAATCTCCCTCTCCCACTACCACGTCAGTACCGTCAAACAGCTTATTAAGGCCATACTCCAATTTTGTTGTAATTGAGGAGACAGCAAAACCAACGCAAACACAGGCTTTCGCCATTGTAAAATCTGTCTGCAGTATAAATATCTTATTAGTTACACAGCGAGCCATCGTGAGTAACCAACAATTCATTAGTCTTCATTGATTCTTATTTTAAGACTGGCAGGCACGCAAACATCCTAGTTACCGAAATATTAACCATTATGAAATGGAGCAATGCAGCGGATGTATAAATCACTGCGTTTCCCAGCACCAAAGTGATTTATTGACAAAAAATTATTAAATCCTTATTCATCTCCTAAGCCAATATATATTCTGATGTACAGACAATCTAATAGAGCTGTAATGTAGCAAACAAACCGGATCATTGAAGGTAAAAAAATAGCATGTTGCTAAAATTAATCGCATCACAGTAACCAAAAGTACGCAATGAAGCCTTAACATCTTAATCCCTGTTAATAGTTTACCTCATGTTATATGTCGTCATGCAATCAGTTGGGAATGAGATGCAAGTTTATTGCTGCTGTTCAAACTGTGTCGGTTAGGAGGGCATTTTTCATTGTCAGTACATATCTTTTCTAGCCCGCATGCCTTCCTGGGTCTCACCGGTAGACTATTTAGACTGTAAACTGAGAAGAGAAGATAATTGAATGATGTTCTAAGATGGTTGAAGGGCTTCCATGAAATTGACTCCTACAGTTTACTAATTAACTGCCTCCCCTAGAAAGCTGAATAAAGTTTTCTAAAACCACTATAATTGAATAATCCATGGCAGACTCAGCTCCTTTGAGATTTCCATTTACTAACCTAACTTAATTAACCAAAACTGCTCTGGAGGAGCTCCCAGCACCCCTCCTAGTGATGCTTTTGACATGCCTCAGATTTTTGCCTCCTCTACAAGTTTCTTAACTACGGCTTCGATGATATAACTGATTTCAAGGTGTAAAAACTCAGGGTCTAGAGTAGGTTATCCCTCCTGTTACAGATAAACACTAAAATATATTTGACTAGGCTACCTTTGACCAACTGTTTTGTGATAGTTTCTGATGTAATAAATAAATTATAATAATAATAAAAATGATAATAATAATACTAATTACTGTCCTAGTACAGCAAGGACTAGGCTAACTGTTTTACTGTTAGCAGAACATCGAAGGAGAGATTGCATACTGTAGAACCTTCTAGACCCTTGGTTTTCGCACTTTGAAAATGGTTAAAGCATTCAATAATGTCCTGGTGCGAGTCAATTTGGTTTTTTTGTTGATTGCTATGAGATTACATTGAGATGAGCAGTGGTTGATTCTTGCTTTCCTAAACACTTAAACTCTTCATTGTTTTTGATAATTGATTAATCGCTGACTCATGATGTTGGTACGACATGCCCAAGCACATCATCACACTGTTATATTTTGTTTATTCTAACCATTCAAATTATTATTTTTTTTGTAATTTTAACATAGTAATAGCCAATTGTGTAGTAGATTGTTTATGTCATTGCATACAGTGTATCCTGCTGTGTACAGTATATCCTGTTGTGACGTGACGTCATAATTAGCGTAATATGCATTTGTGGTGCAACATTTGTAAAAATTTGGTATAAATATTCAGCTGCCATTGTAGTGTCTGCATTCTGTACTCACAAGGTACAAAACTCAAATTCTAAATCCTCAAGTGGTTAAACTTATCTACTGTGAGATGTTTGGACAGTCTTTCACTACACTGTTCTGCGCACTGATCTCGGCTTTGTTTGTTTCGGCAACAGCACAACTGAGACAACCATGTGACAACTTTAATACTCCGCGGTCTGGACCGTTGAGTGTTTTACTAATTCCCTGCTGCTTATCTGGTCAGTAAGGTATTTGAATGAATAATATTAATAATACTAACTTTATTGAACTGATCAGCGCATGGAAGCAAACAAGATCATGTTTTTCCACTGGTAAATTAACAATGGCTAAGAGACAAGGTAGCTAATGTTTATATTTAATAAATTCACTCACGGCTTGGTCCGCATGATTGGGGTCCATTAGTGACAATCTCTACACCTAATTGCTATCAGCATGTAGACAAATAAATGAATGTCCTGCCCTCTTGTAGGCTACAATTGGGTAAGCTCCAAGCTACAAGCCTTGAGTATTTCTGCTCTCAATATTTATAAACCACATGTATATCATAGGTAGACCACAGATATAATGAATATAATTTATGTGAAGTGGCTATAATCTAAAGTGAGATTTGTTACTGTGGTGTTTTTAAAATCCAATAATACCTGTTGTTTCCTCCTTGTATTGCACAATTACTCTCCAGGTTAGTATGTTATGTAACTCTGTAGTGGTCACTACTCTCTAGAATACTTAATCTTAACACAATCCTTAAACGTTTGAGATTACATATTTTGGCAGTTATTTGACTGATGTTTGACACATTGTGATTAATAGGGTGATTAGACACTCTCTGGATGAACGCAATCAATCACTATGATGTCATTGATGACTGATTTATTGAAAAATTATACCATGTGTTGACACTGAATTGCTATCGGGTGGAAAGGGGACAACAAATATCAGCTCTGTTGGTACCTTCTAGGAAGCACCTATGTAATGGTACCTGGTATAAGCTGTCTCCCCTTCACCAACAGCAAATCAGAGCAATCAACACACTGGTTGTCTGATTGTGATAAACATCTTTGCAATCACCTGCCTCAAATAAGAAATGCAATGATTAGAACATCTATCCTGAGTATTTGCAAACACAATTCTTACTAACAACCAAGGTCAAGCTTCATAATCACTATGGCTCTATGCCTCGAATGAGTGGTCCACTCTGATTTTGAATTATGAATCCTAAATTAGTATAATGATGATGACTACTATAGCGCAGCTCACTTTATTCAAATCTCTTGGGACCACAACAACTTTTCCTTATAAAGCAGAGTCTGAATTCAGTGACATGCATTGAGATCTGGCTGGAGGGATCAATCTCCTTGTCTGAATAAACAGGAGTTCTGAATTTAAAGTCTGAATTTGAATTAACCAGCTTACACCGTATTTGATAAATTCTCTATTCCTCATAGCCTATTGTCCTACACAAGTTGATGATATAGCCCCAGTTCCTGAGAATGAAGCTCCGGACAGTCGGGTAACCAACCTGAAGGTGGAATTAAAGAACTCAGTGGGAGGAAATAAAAACCTTGTTGTAACATGGAAAACTTTCTCTTCTCTTGCAGGTTCGTTTGTTTTTATTGTTCAAAGTCTGCTGCAGCGGTTCTCCGATATCATTGAGAATTCACTGATTCAAATTTTGAAAAATAAATTTTGACTTTGGAATCTGAATTTGAGTTTGAATATGTTGTAGGCAAAATAAACTGATTCAATCATAACGACCTCTTACCATTTAGTTATCACTACTTCCTTACAAAATGATAATGAGGCTTCTAAGATCAGATTAGCTGAAACTCACATGAAATAATTTTCTTCGCAATCCTTTAATTGTTTTTAATAGCCTTTCACAACACATCAGGTCTTCAAACAATTTGAAGGCATTCAGTAAACACACATTCATCTATTTTATGTCTAAGAGATAATAATTTCTATGTGTTCAGCCGAATGGTCTATGGCCAACTTCTATTTTTCTGTTTCAGTTTTTAATTGTTTCGCTTGCTCTGACACATTCGGAAGAAAGTACTTTTAATGATGATGATGATGTCAATAATAAATGTTAAAAAACTGATATATATATTATATATACTATTGTCTTTCGTTTTACAGAACTGGGACGTACTAAAGGTTTCTCACTACAGATATTGAAGAAGAGACGGGTGAGCAAAGAGTTTGAAATATTTTCTGTTGCTAGTAGAATAGAGTGTTGTTAAATTTTAAGTGCATAATTGCACCATAATTGCCCAATTTTTGTCCTGCAAGTAATTTTTGGGTTGTTATGCTCAATACATCTTTGGCAATGCAGTTACTGTGAGATACAAACTAGATTTTGTAGTCAGTAAGCAAATCCTAAATCAGTATAATGATGGTGACTACTATAGCGCAGCTCACTTTATTCAAATCTCTTGGGACCACAACAATTTTTCCTTATAAAGCAGAGTCTGAATTCAATGACATGCATTGAGATCTGGCTGAAGGGACCAATCTCCTTGTCTGAATAAACAGGAGTTCTGAATTTAAAGTCTGAATTTGAATTAACCAGCTTACACCGTATTTGATAAATTGTGTATTCTTCACATCCTATTGTCCTACACAAGTTGATGATATAGCCCCAGTTCCTGAGAATGAAGCTCCGGACAGTCGGGTAACCAACCTGAAGGTGGAATTAAAGAACTCAGTGGGAGGAAATAAAAACCTTGTTGTAACATGGAAAACTTTCTCTTCTCTTGCAGGTTCGTTTATTTTATTGTTCAAAGTCTGCTGCAGCGGTTCTCCGATATCATTGAGAATTCACTGATTCAAATTTTGAAAAATAAATTTTGAATTCGAAATCTGAATTTGAGTTTGAATATGTTGTAGGCAAAATAAACTGATTCAATCATAACGACCTCTTACCATTTAGTTATCACTACTACCTTACTAAATGATAATGAGGCTTCTAAGATCACATTTGCTGAAACTCACATAAAATAATTTTCTTCGCAATCCTTTAATTGTTTTTAATAGCCTTTCACAACACATCAGGTCTTCAAACAATTTGAAGGCATTCAGTAAACACACATTCATCTATTTTATGTCTAAGAGATAATAATTTCTATGTGTTCAGCCGAATGGTCTATGGCCAACTTCTATTTTTCTGTTTCAGTTTTTAATTGTTTCGCTTGCTCTGACACATTCGGAAGAAAGTAATTTTAATGATGATGATGATGTCAATAATAAATGTTAAAAAACTGATATATATATTATATATACTATTGTCTTTCGTTTTACAGAATTGGGACGTACTAAAGGTTTCTCACTACAGATATTGAAGAAGAGACGGGTGAGCAAAGAGTTTGAAATATTTTCTGTTGCTAGTAGAATAGAGTGTTGTTAAATTTTAAGTGCATAATTGCACCAAAATTGCCCAATTTTTGTCCTGCAAAAAATCTCATCGGCAAGTCTTGCCAGAACTCTAGCCTCCTGATATACCTTCAGAGATATAATTTTCACCATTGTGCTAATTTCTTTATTGTTTATTTTCAATTGGGCTAAGATGATGATTAAATCTTAAACACTCTGCAATCATATCTGATCCCTATTCCTGAATTTGTAAGGTCATTGCTCAATAATAACAAGACTGTGAGAGCGAAACGCTGAGTTAACGTTTTAATATAATACATGCAAACATTGCAACATATCTAAGTTTTTGGTCTGGCAGCCAGTGATATCAGATTAAAAATGGCAAGTGAATCACTGGAATCCCAAAATTGACATTTAATCAATTCAATGGTAATTATAATATAGTGTATAATAAAATTAATGAGAAATGATAAATTATCAAAGGTTCAATTATGAAATTTTCTTCTTACGGATAACCTTCAGTTCCAGGCAGATGATACGGGTGGACATGAATGGATATAAAGTATAACCAAGTTTTAATTATACTTTAATGGTCATAGGTTTCACATGCCTTTATATGTACCGTAATACCTCACCTATAAAGCGCATGCCTTATAAGTGAAGGCGCCTATAAGAGAGGAGCATATAGGCCCGGCTATCATTTGAGGCATTCTTATATCAAGGCTGAATAGCTCAGTGTGTAGAGCAGCTGCTTTGTAATCATGGAGGAAACAGATGTTGCGGGATTGAATTCCGTCAATATCAGTTTTTTTTTTCAAAGGGGTGCCTTATAGCTGTGGGGTGCTTTATAACTGGAGCATTTTAATTTTTTTCCGAGGGAGGTGCCTTATAAGTGAGGTATTAAGGTAGTTTTATATTTGTAGGAGGTACCAACGAATATTCTTTGTCGTTTTCTGAGTATACGTCCTGCAGGCGGAGCTAGATTGAGTGTATCTAATCGTGGAAAAACTACATTTGGTTATAAACATCCTGCCTCCCAGCTGGAAGATGGCGAATACTTAGCAGTTGTCACCCCTTACCCTAAGCCCCTCTTTGATATAGATATACCAACCAGCGTTATATTCAATGTATGCAAGGGTGAGTTTGTGTTTTTATTACATTGTTGATTACATTACAGCTTAGAATGATGGGTCCAGATCACACCTTTTGCTCCTAGGTCACAGCTAGTCACAAATAAACTCAAATTTTGGTTAATTTCTGACAATACTACAATTAAAATCGATAAATAGTTTTGACATCAATAACCATTTCTGTAAAATAATTGGAATTTTGGCCACTCACTTCATTAGGAAATTATTTATATTTGACAGATTGTGCTGATAGTATTACGTACCCAGACAAGACAGCTGTGTTCTCTTGTAATGAAGAGAAGCCGTTATTTGAAGCAGTATATGCTGAGGCACTACTACCCAACACAATCACCATTAGATTCGACCTGGGTAACCGATGCACCACTGAACCCCACAAAGTATTCCTCATGGGTTTAGTTACAGGTGATTCGTCTCTCAGGCCCATCAGGAGAATCGAGACCAACGTGGTAAGTGTTAAATCATGGCAACTGATAATGTATTAGCGATAGCCTTCCCACGTTGAGGACCTAGTCTTATGGATGCTGAACAAATTAGGGCATATCCACTCATAGTTAGGGATATCTTCTGCTGCATTCTCAAGTTATCAAGTAAAATGGATTTAACTAACAAGAATTTCGGGAATTTCTGATGTCTTTAGTAACTTATCACTATGTTTCTAAATGTCAATGTGGCAACGATTTGAGGCCCAATCGATACATGGGATAAGTAGTTAGGTTAACTTTCGCATGTTTTGATACATATTTTTTTGATTTGAACACATGTACCGCAATAAATGTACAAGGTGGCGTAGATGATTGGATAGCGTCCTTGCACACAATGACTCAATAGAGATTGTTGTGGGAAGCCCGGGCTCAAGTGCTCTTTTCATTGATAATCTGGCAATTATGGCAATTGTTAGCATTCATCATAGATATGCTAGTGGACCACTCATTCGAAGCATGGAACAGGGCCATAGTTCTAGGGGAGGCAGAGAGGCACTGCCTCCCCTAGAAAGCTGAATACAGTGGCCTACACTATAATTGAATAATCTACACCAGAATCAGTCCCTCTGGGACTTCTATTTGCTTATTATATGCCTCAAATTTCTCGGGGAGGAGGTTACTGGTGATGCCTCGGACTCGCCTCGGACCTGCCTCCCCTACCATTTTGACTAAACTACGGCCCTGTGGAACCAGAGTGAATGTAAGTTAACAGACCATCTTGAACATTTTTGTTTTAGACTGAAACCTTAGGTGGCTTCTATGATGAGAGGAAGATGAGAAAATTCACTTTTGAGAACGTTGAGCCTGGAGAATACTATGTAGTGGTAACTGATTCATTCTTTCTTCTGACATATATAAACTCACAACATGCCCTTGAACAAAAAGAGTTTGACTAACCTTATTCTGCAAATTGGCAATTCGTTGCTTGCAAATGTGTTAGCAACGTGTTAGCAATGTGTTGGCAATGTGTTGACTATGCATGGCTGGTGGATGAGAGAGAGCCAATGCCAGGTCTCATGGATCTCTCCTGAAAATATCTATTGACATGATATAAAGAATGAAGTTAACTAGTTTCCCTTTCACTATATCTCAATATGTGCCTTCGATGACCTGGCATGGCTCCAATCAGATCAGGACCCGCACTAAAGTTGACCAAAACCGCCAATTTCTCCCACATCATATCCCCAGTGCCTGTAATTATTGCGTTTTTAATCTGACCACAAAAATTATGTGGGAAAAATTGGCCGTTTTGGTCAACTGTACCCACACGTTGGCTACTATGCTTGCGCTTACCTCACCAGCTTTAACTGAAACTATGTTCTGAGAACGCTCAAAGTGATGATAGTTAAAGACAAGGAAATGCAACAAAGATAGCGTCACTGTCTTTCTGAAAATATTGCAGAGTCCCACAGTTTACCCCCTTCATAAATTTTAATATGGAAATTAGGCAATATGAATGTTGTCTCATAAAAAACGTTTTAGCTAACAATGAGATGTAGTTTATAATTACAGTTTACCATTGAATAATTATGTTTCACAACCCAAATGTACAGCTGAATATTATGTATCGGAATCCATTGACCCAACAATATGGCTTTTGAGCAAAAACCAGTGCATTTTAATCCCATTTGCATAGTTCCAAGATAGTGGATCATTAGAAATATCTTAAATTTATTAAAAGCTCATACCATGTTCATTGCTTCTGGCTACTGACATGAAAACATAGAAAATCACCCTAGTTAGGCTATTTTTCTTCAAACTCTATAGTGTATTAAGATTTGGTATTTCCACCTGCAACCATTAAAAATGGACTTTTCAGCCTATGTATGACCTGTCTTAGCAGTTAAAAACTTGGAAATCTAAGCTTCATATGAATAGTCAGGTATTGACCAAGATTGGTGACATCCTATTTGTTGTTGGAGAGGAGTTACTATTTTATAGGAGGGGATAACTCTCTGCCAGTGAGACAACATTAATTTGTAAATATAGGCTGTTGCATCTCCATGTCTTCAACTCCATGGTCAAATCCAATCAGATTTCCATGAAAGTAACAAGCCAGGAAACAAACATGATGCGTATAATACATCTCAAATGTTTAGTTTCTCATAATACAAATATCTATTGCATATTAATAATGCAAATGCAAATTGCAATATTGCAATTGCAATGCATAATGCATATTATTATGTATTTTATTATGCTTGGTAGATGCAGCGAGGAGTTGTCGAACTTGATATTATGGCTGGTCAATTTGTGACTGTAAAAGGTAAACATTCTTAGTTTACTTGTTAGCTCCGCCTCCCCTAGAAAACTAAATAAAATAGCCTTAGAACACCACAATTGAATAATCCATGTTGAATTAGCTCTTCTAGGATTATAATTTGCTCATCCTGGTGCTACTTCGGACTCACCTAAAGCTTTTGCCTCCCCTACCATTTTTCTTAACTATGGCCCTGACATATCATGTTGTAACAAAAAAGTAAATCAGTGTTAGTTCATAATGTCAAAGTTGTGATAGAAACATGACTCTCAATGCTGACTCTGCTTTTCAACCATGATTATTATATAATTAGGCCACCCGTTAGTTATCTCAGCTAGCTGGTATCCTGAGACAAACTTGAGCAGAATGATGATATAATTGGCCTGTAAGATATCATGTATGCCTCTTATCAACAGTTCCAGTTATTAAAATCTATCAAATATATTAAATATATTCCTTTATATATAATTATTATAACTAGTCTAAAATAATGATATATATATATATATATACATTTTACATATATTTCTTTTCATAGGGAATGTGTTAGAATTGTTTCGTACTCAAATTTCTATGACTTGTGGCTCTTTCCTCACTGTTCCATGGTCTTTTTTAGTCTAAGATAAAAGTTATTCATTCTATAATCTTTATTCTATGTTCTATATTCTATATTAATTATTCTATATTCTTAATTCTATGTCCTATATTACATTATTTATATTCAATTTTCTAGGGGAATCAGACGTGATCACTGTTGCAAATAAGAAGAGTAAAATAGACCGTCCAAGACGGCTAGACCGAGAATATCTCAGCTACACAAAATATTGATTGATGATTTATACAGCAGTGCTGTTGTATCATTGCCTCTTACTCCAAACGGGATACAGCATAAACATGATGTGCACAGTCAACACTGCGCCTACATAGAGTGATAGTAAATAACATAAGGAGTTGTCTGCTTGTTAAGACAACTCAAAAATACAACACATATATTAATAGATGCCTTCAATAGATCAGAATATGGAAATTATCTTTAGTTTTCACAAACAGTGTGTTTTATGTCCTCTGATAAGCTATATCAGAGGACATAAAACCCAAGATGATGCTGTATAACTCTTTATTCCATCTAATATAAGTATATGTGTATGTATATGTATATGTGCATGTGTTTGTATACATATATTTATATATATACATGAATTTATATATATATATATATATATATGTATATGTGTATGTATATATGTATCTGTATGTATATTTATGTAAGGATCACATAATGATATAACGCTGCGACTCATAGCCTGAAACTAGTTGACACAAATTCCCAATAATTGGGGTGTTGTCAAACTATTTATTTATAAACATATATAAATCAATAAATAATTTTTACCTGTTTTCCATAACAATTACATTTCTTGGCTCAATTATATTAATGTGGCATGGATGAATTGAAATTTGGATCTCAGTACAATATATCTCTGACCAGCTATAATTTGATTCTCCTGTATGATGGCAGTCAAACATCCTAGTTTCCAAAAATACTAATTGTTATGAACCGGAACATTGCAGGGGATGTATTAATCACTGTGTTACCCAGCACCAATGTGGATAATTGACAAAAAGTTATTTAATTCTTATTCATCTCCTAAGCCAATATTATGTTCCGATGTGCAAACAATCGATAAGAGCTGATTTACAACAAACAATCCGGATCATTAAAAGTAAAAAATAGCATGTTGCCAAAATTATCCCATCACAGTAACCAAAAGTATGCAATGAGGCTTAAACATATCATTCCCCCATTAATAGTTTACATCATGTTATATGCACTCGATTGGGATGCAAGTTTATTGCTGATTTTCAAACTCGTCCATTAGGAGGGAATATTGTTTGTGACTGGAAAACTGATGAATGAGGTTCGAAAAAGGCTGAGGGCCTTCAATGAAATTGACTCCTACAGTTTACCAATTACTCATCAACATTTGCATGTTTCCAAGGTGGTAATATTACCAACATACTCATAAATATTCTTTATTTAAGAGATCTGACCTTACCCCTGCTATTATCAGAGTATAGACAGACCAGTTCGACTGGCAACTGTAATAAAAAGAAACCACATCCAACAATTTTTGCAGAAACTTCTTTTATTTAGCCGCTAATGTTAAAATTAATTATGTCACTACCAGTTTTACCCTATTAAATGTCACGGCTCTACCACCAAAGAATGAGGTCTACCACGGAACAGGACACTGACAACGAGACTACATTATTACCATATGTATCACTGATCGTTAGAGTCAACTTAGTATCAGTGCCTCACATGTACTTATCCCTAATTAATCAAAATTGACCTCTGAAAGTTGGTGGTATTTTTTTCTTTCTATACATTAGGTCTTATTTGACTTCCCTATTTAACGATCCCACTTAAGTGCAGGTGGCTCGTGTTGGATAGCACCCTATACCCTTGCCCATGTTACTGTCTACTTTTTATTGAATATGCAGAGGGGGATATTTTACTTGGCATGCAAGCACACAGTAGACCTCCTGCATTTATTGTCTGGATCCAAACAGACCTGGCCAGGATTAATGACTTGCCAGTGTCAAATCAGAAATGACAGCCAGCGCCGGCATTAGAACCTGGATCATAAGATCCCAAGTCTTTACCCTTAACTGTGTGACCACTCCTGACTCCTTATAGTATAGTATATCTCAATCAAGCTGATGTTTATAAAACATAGATAGCTCTAATGCAACTGCAGTACATTGACTACTGGGGTTTGGTTGGCCCTCAGGTGTGATCTGACCTGCCTACATACAGACACTAATCCATCACAGAATTTGTAGCCTTGGTCTTCAGGCAACTAATATTTTGGCGTCCACGTTTCGGTTTGTGGTGTGTGATTGGACCTGTCACCAAATTTGAGTCATTATTCTTTTTTAAATCTTACAATTTTCTTTGCTTGCAGGTGAGGCCATGTCTATCTTGTAATCCACGTCCTGAAAATGCACCTACACTCAATAACTACAGACGTTACAGCAATGATGTAATTGTAAAAGGTTTGCTTTCTTAGTTTTCTACCTAAATTGTTGGCTCAGTCATTTAAATACATATTACATAATTATACATCACAGGCCAGGAGATGAAGGGGAGGCAGGGGCGCTTTGCCACCCCTAAGAATGCTCAACAGAGTGGCCTTAAAATGCTATAATTGAATATTCCTTCCCTACTATGTTTCCTAATCTACTGTCCTACCCTGTGTGTTTTCCTATGCCTGTGTTGAGTGATGAACCATGACTTATGATGGTATTTGAGCCCCCTACCCCCTTCCCAGCACTCCTGCCAGGTTAGTTAAGATGTATGAATTTCCTAAGCAGCCCAGAGTGTCATGTAGTAACACCTTTTTCACTTCAATGCAGATTTTCAATTAAGTAGCGCTCTATGGCTCTATGTCCTTTCTTTCCAAAATTGGAACATTTCTTTTATTGCACTATTGCACTATTGCACTATTGTACTATTGCATTATTGTACTATTGCAGTAATAAGAATCTATATAAGTGATTCTCTATACTCTTCGTTCAATGTTTGACACTCATCTTCGTTCTAGATAAATCACAAGTGATCACTGCTGAAAATACTAGGAGTAGAGTGGACCGTTACAGAAGGAACGATCATCTTTCATTTACAAGATTATGAGCTGGGACTTACATTGCAGTTACAGTTTGGCCCGTAGTTCTAGGGGAGGCAGGGAGGCACTGCCTCCCCTTCACCTAGAAAGCTAAATAAAATTGCCTAAAACAATATAATTGAATAATCGCTGTCAGAAAAATGCTCAACCGCGATTTCCATTACTTATTATATACCTTTAGGGAGGAGCTTACAGCACAGTTCCTGGTGATGCTCCGGTCTCATTTCGGACTTTTGCCTCCTCTGTATTGTATCTAAACTACAACTCTGCAGTATATTATTGGAGATCATTTTAATAATCATAATATTATGATGACTTGTCTTACCAAATTTTAGATATCACTATATCAGCACTATTATATTCTCTATTATCTATCTGATATGTGTTGATCTGGTTCGAGAAATCCATTTATATTCTGGAGCATAATTTATCAGACCAAAGGACTGCATTTTAATCTATTTAGTATCACTAGCCGTTGTTGCGATCAATATAATGTATACTATGTATATATATATATATATATTTAGTTTTTATAATTTAATATTTATATATATGAAAAAATAATAATTAAAATTATTATTAATTATTTATATATGTATATCTATAAATATTCAATAATAATAAATAAATATATTAATATAAAAAAATTAAATATACACAATTTTATTTTTTACCTCATTTATAAAATATTATGCCATTTTTTAGCCTTTATTTGATGTATGTTTTTTCCCATACACAGCGGATAAAATATATGTTTCTCAATACATATTTTTGTGTCATGTTAAAGTTATGAATGCACTTATGAGGCACCAAACTTTGCAGGGTAAAAACATATGAAGAAAAAATGAACAAACAAGTTTCACAACATTTTGAGTTATTCTTGCCTATCCAATGATGTGCGAAGGATAGCCTACAATGTTTGTGAGGGCGAGCTGCAAACCCAATATCCCCATACCTTCATTATTTGGAAATCCAATCTAAATAAAATTGGCAAATTCCAAAATGAAGAAAATAAATTATCCATGTCAAGCCGAAAAGATTAATGGATTCAAGGGATGCTGTTTAATAAGCTACCTCCTCTTGCGCTACCCAACTTGTGCACTAATTACCATTTGGAACCTTTTTGCAGAGTTATTAAAGGGCAACCAGGGTTTTAAACAACTTCTCATTGTTTAATAGCAGATTGCACCTTCTGCATTGGGAAAAAGACAAAATATAACTCGGATGATAATTCAGCCAGAATTCTTGTGAAACAGTTCATCCTTCAGGTAGTCAAACTCAGCTAAAATAGAATACCACAGAGCAGTTTCCTGTTCCTGTTATTATTTAGACTGTGCTCTATCATCATAACAGCAATGTCTTGGAACCTCCCCTAAACTGAAGTGTTACCCAGCTTAGAGTCAGCAATTACTTTGAGTTTTTCACCACGTCATGCACAAAGCTGATGCTGCCTAGCACATTCTATACTACCCATCTACGCATTGTTGAGAAACGGTGGTTGCCCCTTAATCACTAAGTGGTCTGCACATTATTGTTTTTCTTTAATTGGCAACCAAGGTTTTGCAGCAATGCATTGATGGGTAGTAAATAATGTGCGTTCCATTCATATATGTATATTTTAGCCCTAACCAATGAAAATAATATAATGCCTTTCAGTCCAGCTTTGACCATTCACAGTTTATCAGTTTTATCTTATGGAGTGCTCAATGAATACCAATGTAACTAGCAAAATCATGTGTCATTCTGAATCTAGAAAAAAACATCAACAATAACAAGATGAGAAAATGAAAGTTGAACTACAAAATCGGCAAAAATTGAATTTTTCTTTTGGAGAAAATTTTAACAGTGTTACTGCAACAGGCTTAAAATCAGCACCCCTGTCACTGAAGTTTTCCGCCTTTCAATTGGATAAGGTGACTGTTCTTGAAATTGAGCAGGTAGTAGTGCTATGTTGTTTTATTGCTCAGAAGATTGGCTTTTTAGTAAAATCACATTAATATGGAGAGCTCTTTGGTGGTCAGTGCCCATGTTGGTTTAAACAAATAGTCTGGTGAAGAGAGCCTTGTCACTGTATCATTGGTACAGAGTACAGACTCAGTTTTTAAAACCAAGTTACATCCATGTTAACCTTGTCAAATCCAAACAGCAATTAACACCACTGATCTAAAATGGAAAGACCTGGTACATTATTCGATGGCACTAGAAAATATAAACTCCCTCTCCCACTACCACGTCAGTACTGTCAAACAGCTTATTAAGGCCATACTCCAATTATGTTGTAATTGAGGAGACGGCAAAACCAACGCAAACACAGGCTTTCGCCATTGTAGAATCTGTCTGCAGTATAAATGTCTTATTAGTTACACAGCGAGCCATCGTGTGTAACCAACAATTCATTAGTCTTCATTGATTCTTATTTTAAGACTGGCAGGCACGCAAACATCCTAGTTACCGAAATATTAACCATTATGAAATGGAGCAATGCAGCGGATGTATAAATCACTGCGTTTCCCAGCACCAAAGTGATTTATTGACAAAAAATTATTAAATCCTTATTCATCTCCTAAGCCAATATATATTCTGATGTACAAACAATCTAATAGAGCTGTGATATAGCAAACAAACCGGATCATTGAAGGTAAAAAATAGCATGTTGCTAAAATTAATCGCATCACAGTAACCGAAAGTACGCAATGAAGCCTTAACATCTTAATCCCTGTTAATAGTTTACCTCATTTTATATGTCGTCATGCAATCAGTTGGGAATGAGATGCCAGTTTATTGCTGCTTTTCAAACTGTGTCGGTTAGGAGGGCATTTTTCATTGTCAGTACATATCTTTTCTAGCCCGTATGCCTTCCTGGGTCTCACCGGTAAACTATTTAGACTGTAAACTGAGAAGAGAAGATAATTAAATAATGTTCTAAGATGGTTGAAGGGCTTCCATGAAATTGACTCCTACAGTTTACCAATTAACTGCCTCCCCAGCTCCTTGGAAATTTCCATTTACTAACCTAACTTAATTAACCAAAACTGCTCTGGAGGAGCTCCCAGCACCCCTCCTAGTGATGCTTTTGACATGCCTCAGATTTTTGCCTCCTCTACAAGTTTCCTTACTACGGCCTCGATGATATAACTGATTTCAAGGTGTAAAAACTAAGGGTCTAGAGTAGGTTATCCCTCCTGTTACAGATAAACACTAAAATATCTTTGACTAGGCTACCTTTGACCGACTGTTTTGTGATAGTTTCTGTTGTAATAAATAAAAAATAATAATAATAATAATGATAATAATAATAATACTAATAACTGTCCTAGTCAAGCAAGGACTAGGCTAACTGTTTTACTGTTAGCAGAACATCGAAGGAGAGATTGCTTACTGTAGAACCTTCTAGACCCTGGGTTTTTGCACTTTAAAATGGTTACAGCATTCAATAATGTCCTGGTGCGAGTAAATTTGGTTTTTTTGTTGATGATTTGCTATGAGATTACATTGAGATGAGCAGTGGTTGATTCTGGCTTTCCTAAACACTTAAACTCTTCATTGTTTTTGATAATTGATTAATCGCTGACTCATGATGTTGGTACTACATGCCCCAGCACATCATCACACTGTTACATTTTGTTTATTCTAACCATTCCATCTAATCGTGGAAAAACTTCATTTGGTTATAAGCATCCTGCCTCCCAGCTGGAAGATGGCGAATACTTAGCAGTTGTCACCCCTTACCCCAAGCCCCTCTTTGATATAGATATACCAACCAGCGTTATATTCAATGTATGCAAAGGTGAGTTGGTGTTTTTATTAGGTATCATTATAACATTGCATCTCAAGATAATGAGCATAACAGTCCTTTTGCTCTTAGGTGTATTTGCTGTCAATACTATAATTGAAAGCGATAAAGAGTTATGACATCAATAATAATTTCTGTGCAATAGTTGAAATTTAAGCGACTCACTTCACTTTGAAGCAATCTAACTTTAACCATTCTCCCTGCTTTAACCTAGAGAAAACATGTCTGTGGTTAAAAGTTAATCCGTACTCAAATTTTTCACTTTGTCTAATGACAGAATAAGATATTATTATAACTAAAATTAACATCCGTACTGAAATAGCATAATGCAATCAGATACCCAAAAAATGACTCATAACCATGTTTAGGTGCTAATGTGTACAAGAGGCCAAGTCAGCGTAAAGCGATCACCCCAGCCATATCAAATTCAAATAGGGTGAGCACCATTCAAGCTCCTCCTGCTTTTTTGGAAATAAGAGGAGCAGTAGTGAATTATGTTTAATGGGAATTGGATGTGCTGAAGCGGAATTGTGTGATACGCATGCCCAATGAATCTTCATTTTTCAAAATACATCAAAATCGCCCAGTTTCAATGATTTCAAATCATCAACTTTAAATTATTCGGGCTTATTATGATCAATTTTGATGCTTATGATTTGTGGTTTAGAGGATGCCTAAACATCGTTGTAAAGATTGAGATTGAACGTTGTATTAAAATCTTATAATCCCAAGTGTGATGATCCAACATAACAATTGCTATACCATATGCTGCTATTCAACTTTATTAATGGGTGTCTGCATAACACAATTTCTTGTATAACACACTTGACCAGTTGAGTAAAATATCTACAAATAAACCCAAATGCTACTGGACTGCCTCTCATTACACTGATCAGCCAATGGTCTTGCCTGTCACCGAATAATGATAAATCCCCGTGTCCCCCTCTCATTAGCCCGGATCTTTAATGTAAGCATATTGAAAGAAACTTCATCTGTTTGCATTGTCATCTTTGCATTAACATTATGCATTACACATTATGCATTGACATCTTTGTGACTTTATTTTTTTCTTCTCATTTTTGTTTTGGTATTCTGATACTCATTCTCAATGAATGAGTATTATCCAAAAATAAAGTATATATATTATATACATTATATTATATATAATATATATATATGTATATTTGACAGATTGCGCTGATAGTATTACGTATCCAGACAAGACAGCTGTGCTCTCTTGTAATAAACAGAAGCCATTACTTGTGGACTTATATGCTGAGGCCCTACTACCTAACACCATCACCGTTAGATTCGACCTGGGTAACCGTTGTACCCCTGAACCCTTCAAAGTATTCACCACATATTTGCTTCGAGGAGGAAGACCCATCAGGACAATCGAAACCAACGTGGTAAGTGTTGAATTATGAATGACCCAATAGACATTGTAGCGGGAGGCCTTGACTCCAATCCTCTTTCATGTTTTTTCATCATGGCAATCGTTAGCATTCATCATTCAATATGGGAGTGGACCACTCCCTCTAAGCATGGAACCAGATAGCCTGTCTTAACAAGCTTTGTTCGGTGGAAGGGGTGGGGGAATTAGCCCCCCCCCCCACCGAACAAAGCTTGTGCAGATGGCCTAGGAACCAGTGTGAATGTAAGTTAACAGACCATCTTGTACATTTTCTTGTTTTAGGCTGAATACTTAGGGGGTTACTACGATGAGAGAAAGATGAGAAAATTCACTTTTGAGAACGTTGAGCCTGGACAATACTATGTTGCGGTAACTGATTTGTTCTTTCTTCTGATATATATGAATGAAGTACTCATAACATGCTCTTGGACATTAAATGTCTGACTAACCTCACTCTGAAATTGGACAATATGTTGCTTGCAAATGTGTTAGCAACGTTTTAGCAACGTTTTAGCAATGGGTTGGCTGTGTTAGCAACGTGTTGGAGATATGTTTCTAGCAATACGTTGACTATTCATGGCTGATGGATGAGAGAGAGCCAATGCCAGGTCTTAAGGTTCTCACCTGAATATATATATTTGCATGATATAGAGAATGAAGTAAACCAGTTTTCTTTTCACTATATCTCAATATGTGTCTTCTATTACCTGCCATGGCTCCGATCAAATTGTCTACTATGCTTCCCTTAACCTCACCAGCTTTAACTGAAACTAAATTCTGAGAACGCTCAAAGTGATGTTAGTTTCACCATTGGTACACCTTAGTGTATTTTATTTGTGGTTAAATCCAATCAGAATTTCATGAAAGGAACAAACAAGGAAACAAACATGATGCATATAATTCTTCTTAAATGTGTAGTATCTCATAATGCAAATATTCCATATTAATAATGCAAATGCAAATTGCAATTGCACAATTACAACTGCAATGCATAATGCAAATTAATATGTATTTCATTTTGCTTGGTAGGTGCAGCGAGGGGTAGCCAGCCTTGTAATCGCAGATGGTCAACGAGTGACTGTAAAAGGTAAAAACTCTTAGTTTACTTGTGAGCTCAGACCTATCGCCCATCCTAAACTACTGCTGCCACTCAGGCAGATTTGTGCTCCAAGATAGCTCGCTGAGACTTCAATGATGACCATCAGTTTGTGCAAATTATTTTCCCATTAGGTGACAATGCTAAGTTTGCACCCTCATATTATTAGTTTTGAGTCATACAGAATTCAATAAGCACACATTTTCCCGTGTGGCAGAAGTGGTTTAACGCTCCCTCCCCCTCCTGTGTCAGACTGGTCAGAAGTTTATCACTATTGCTCTTGTGATTGGCCAGCTGTGATGAAGTTTCCCATCAATTATATTGATGCACACATTCAGGATAGTTTCAAAATATGGCTGGCAAATTTTTAATAGATGGTGTCCTGTTCTTTTCTTTCTGCTGCTTCAAGAAAATAAACTTTTAGCTGATTAACTCACTTCTTTCTTCTGCTGTTTTTTAAATGAGGAGATTACGTTGAGCAATACATACAGGCCCGTAGTTCTAGGGGAGGCATGGAGGCATTGCCTCCCCTTGAAAGCTAAATAAAGTGGCCACAATTGAATAAGCCATGTTTGAATCAGCTATTCTAGGATTTCAGTTTGCTCATTATATGCCTTAAACTTCTTAGGGAGAAACTAACAGCACCTCTCCTGGTGATGCTTCCGACTCACCTAAAGAGCTTGCCTCCCCAACCATTTCACTATGGCCCTGTTTTGTCATGTGGTCACAAAATGATGGATCGGTGTCTTTGGCATAGCACAAATGTTGAAGTCGTAATACATGACTCTGCTTTTCCGCCATGATTATGAACTAATTAAGCCATTCATTAGTTGTCCCCCTCAGCTAGCTGATATCCTGAAACAAACTTGAGTAGAGTGATGCAATATAGGCGTGTTAGATATCATGTATCCCTCTGTCAACAGTTCCAGTTATTAAAATCTATCAAATACATTAACTGTCTTCCCATGGGGAATGTAATAAAATAGTTCCGGACTCATATTTCTATGACTTGCGGCTCTTTCTTCACTGCTCCATGGTCTTTAGTCTATAGTCTATATATATATTCTATAATCTTTGTTCTTTATTCTATATTATTTATTATATGTCCTATATTTTATTATCTTCATTCTATTTTCTAGGGGAATCAGACGTGATCACTGTTGCAAATACGCAGAGTAAAATAGATCGTAGACGACACCTGCTAGACCGAGAATATCTCAGATTTACAAAATATTGATTGATGATTCATACAGCTCATACAGTACATTAGTAGATGCCTTCCAATAATCAACTGCTGATCTATCCCCTAATTATGAACGCCACTCGAGAATATGAAAATTATCTTTTCACAAACAGTGTGTTTTATTTCCTCTGATTAAATGTATCAGAGGACATAAAACCCAAGATGATGCTGTGTAACACTTTGCTTACTATAATATATGGATATGTATATGTATACTTATACATATATGTATATGTATATGTATATGTATATGTATATGTATATGGATGTGTATATGTATATTTCTATGTATACATGCATGTATATATATGTAAGGGTCATATAATGATATAACGCTGCGACTCATAGCCTGAAACTAGTTGACACGAATTCCCAATAATTGGGGTGCTGCCAAACTATATATTTATTAGCATATCTTAAAGCTATCAGTACTTAATGCCCATGTAGTTTTTGTTGTTGTTGCTATAAACTGCAGCTCAATAATATGTTTCTCATTATCTTATCTTATCTCAAAATTTATGAAGTTACAAAAACCTTCTGAATAAATATTGATAAAAAAAGAGCTTTAAAAATATTTGAACATCTTTATTCAAAGGATTTGCAATATTAGCCCATATCCTCAAAATTACATTCTAAGACATCAAATCAATAATATGTCAAAAGTCAAAAATGAGTTACTGAGATGATTAAAGGATCATTTCTTTCATTGTCACAAAGATTAAGATCAATTTTGTAAGGACTTGTAAACTTAGTGTAACATATAAATCAGAAGGCCTCACCAAGGATGAGACAACTGTATGCTAAGTAAATTGAAGCAAACAAAAATACATAAATTTACAGGGTGTGTTTTTGTTGAATTATATTGAGCGATAATATTGACAGTCCTGATACGACAGGAGTTGATGCAGCTCAGTATCAAAGCTGCAGTACATGCAAGTGAGACTGTGGTAATTGTAAGACTGAATGATATAAAATTGTGTATTATTATAGCTGTTTTGTAAAGTTACGTTAAGTTAAAGTTAAGTGCAAAATTGAGACGTGTGATAATTCTAACTCTATGTGTGTCGGTTGCATTAATTTCAGTGGAGTGTAATATCTGTGCGTGTATTAAATTTCGTCAGGAGATTAATTGATATCGCCCATAAATCGCATCATTTCTTGTTGGATCAGTGTATCGATATTATTGAGTATAGAGACCCTTTTGCGGCTTGAATAATCATAGAATTTAGAGTGAAGGCTTAAAGAGCACCATCCTCAGACACATAGAACCCTAAACATACATTGAAGCCACTTGCTCATCAAAGAGTAGACTCGGAGCAATCTGACTCCTTGTTGTGTACACTGCCCAATCCGTCTCTCACACTGATATGACTGCTCAAAAGAAAAAGAAAAATAGACTTATTTGAAAACGGCCAAAAGAAGCAGAAACACAATACATACTGCAACACATGAACCACACACCAAATGGAAGACATTGAAAATTGACCAAAAGCCATATTGGCCTATGAGGAAAATGATGCGCTCCCGAAGTGGACCACAAACAAAATTTGGCCATTAGCAAAACGGACCACTTTATAAAGCAACAATAGCAAAGAAGCTCAGTGGTTTCAGTCTCATGATTTTGACTGACCGCAAGGTTCTAGGTTCTATCCATTTATATTAGGTTCAATAGCCGGAATTATTGCTAACTAAGCTGGTGATACAAAGGAAATGCATGTATCTAAAACAGAAAAAAACAGTAATGACGAAAACGATACGAGGCTTCCTTTTGGTAGTTGAAACCAACCACCAGTTATTCAATAAAGAAAAAAGTATGTCTAATAGGCTGTTGCCATAAATCATCGGTTTCCAAGGAGGACTATTAACCAAAATTCAATTTTAATTTTTAACCTGTAAATCGCTGAGCACCGGCAGTCTTGGACATCAGATATTTATTGAAAAAAATGCAGTTAACCTAGTCTCACCAGCACCTTCAGGCAAAGGCGGTTTGAAAAAATAACTGCACTAAAAACTAAACACCCTGTGTGAACCAACAGCATATTTGGACAAAAGGTAACTAAGACGCCATTTGCTGTGTAACATCGTAAGTTATATATTTTAAACATGAGCACAGTCTTACATGGACTCCTTGGATCCCATGGTTACAAGTTACGATTGGGATATGGATTGGGATTGGCCTTACTGAGGTGGGTCTGTGTTTGGAACAGTTTTGTTCGTTGCTGTTTTGTTCTTTGTTTGAAATAGTCTGATATGTCTTAAGCTCTGGCTGCACATGCCGTACTGTCCATAGGATTGGGAAACTTTTAGTAAGGCTACGGATTGGGCAAGGTGCTACACACACCTATTAATAGCTAGGCCTATTCCTTTCAATTAAAATACAATTTGGGTCTGCTTTGCCTTCCTATTGTTCAACTTGAATGAATTAAACCATCACTATTTAGTAATTTAATTAAGCCCCGCCTCTTTCACAAATAACAAAGGAATAGCTGGCCGTACTACGGCTACGGCTACGGCTAGAACCAACAAGTTGGTTAGCGCATCTGAGGCATCTAGCAGAGCTAACCTAGCTATCCTATGCATCTGGCAGAGCTAAATATGCCCCAATCCTGTGGAAAATATGGCGTGTGTAGCCGCAACTTAAGTCTTGTAAAATAAGTGCGCCTCAAGAATAATAGTCTTGCGTGCAGTAATCAATCATTGCGGTATGTTAAGGTGAGGTGTTGTTGAGAAGGTTTGGGTACATAATGTGATGGCGAGTGAATGACATTGTTGTGGTGATGAATGCATGGAGAAGCAAGTACAAATTGAGCTACCAGCGGGGAGAGACAGACTCATAGAGAGAGTTTGGCGGAATCACCACGCAGCGTTATACTGAAAGAAGGAAGGTGCTTTCGTCCCTATATTGTGAACTCACATAATGTGATATATAATATAATAACAGATAAATTGTTTTAAACAATAAATAAAAAATTAAATCTATACAAACTCAGTGAAGTTTATTTAACTTGGGGTATTAAACTACTGCTGACACAGCTGGGCTTTGTCCAGCAGTGCCACGAGTCAAAGAATTGAATAGAGAGTTGTGGCATCAAAACATCTAGCTAGTAGCTTTGAATGGAGTTATTTGAGCTCTCAAAATGTAAGGAGTATTTTCCTCCCCAGCCATCCACCATTAGTGACGACATATGTTGAGGTTGACCAGTCAGGTTTGATCTCAGCTAGATTTTAAAGGCATCTGATTGGTCAACCTCAACATATGTCATCACTAATGGTGGATGGCTGGGGAAGAAAATACTCCTTACTTTTTGAGTGCTCATATAACTCCATTCAAAGCTACTGGCTAGATGTTTTGATGCAACAACTCTCTATTAAAATTTTTGACTGGTGGTACTGCTGGACAAAACCCAGCTGTGTCAGCAGTGGTTTAAGAACAAGGTAGCGTTTCTGCCCCTGCACATCAGTTAGAACCCTAATAAAATATCCAGATCTTAATTGAAATGAACGGAGTAATGGCCTCACAGATTTTGTGGAAGAAACTCCGGTAATTAAAGCATAGTAATGTGTCATGCTACATGTATGTATGTCATGCTATGTATATATTTATGTGTACAGATGAACTAGGATTCTTTTTTTTGGGAGTTGGAGAAATCTGCGATATCATCATTATTTAGTATTTTTACCATTTATTGCAGTTGTGTTAAAAGAATATCGGCGCAAAGAAGAAGAGCAGATTGGGCTCCAAATTAAGGTTTCCCACCTTGATCTAGCGGAGTTCTTAACAGAAATTTGCAGCGATTTATCTGGAGTTGTGCCTAAGAACTATAAGTCTGGAGGGCACACATACTATTACTTCTAAGTGGCCGACGAAGCAGAGTGAGTAAATCTGTTTATGCTTGATGATGCTGATTGTTATAATAATTGTCTGATTTATTTGAGTTGAAAGCCTTTAAAGTAATACAATTCTGGTGGTTCTTGTTGAAATTTCTGAGCTTAACACCTACAAGTGCTTATTCACAAAGCTATAAGCTTGATGTTTTACTTGCTATACATGTAGTAGTTATTGTCTTACATTTTAAGGTTTGAACCTTGGGGTACTCCTGTGTTGATGTCACGGTACTGAGATACAGCATTATTTACAATAACATATTGTTTACGGTTTTTGAGGTAATTTTCGATGAGAGATGTGGCACGGGTTTATGGTTATGGTTTGGGTTTTTGTTATACTGCATCCCCTCCTCCATTGATATACAATGACAAAACTTCAGAACGATTGAAGCAAGCAAATGACAATATTATATGAATATCCTATCACATACAGGATACAGTCTCGAACTATTACAGACACTGTTGATCACATGACTGCTGCCATTTCACCTCTTAATATAATCAAGAGAAACAATTACATACAAATCTCAACCTTAATGACATTCGTCGACACTAATATCATCAAAGTGAAACTGCCTGCCAAAACTGCATCATCTATACACCATTAGCGCATCAATATGTATATGCAGCAGCTAGAACAAAAGTCAGAAGCATCCGAACCATCGTGCAAGTCAGAAGCATCAGAACCGTTGTTGAATACAGTAGAATCAGAAACGTTGTACAAGATAGTTGGATCAGTTGGATCGCTGGACAGAGGAGAAGCATCCAGGCCATCATCCAATACAGTGGTAATTTAGCTGTTAACATATGTGGTAAATCTAAGAGTCAACCAGAGTGACATACCAAAATCGATAGTCAGAGTCTTGTAAGACCTCCGGGAGAACAATATCATACAAACTGCTACGCAGCTGAGTAACGTTTTGTGAATGATTAATAAGTCGTAGACCCACACAGATATCGAACAAGAAAGAGAAGTTCAGGCCAGATTGATTTGAACGAAATTTTCAAATCATTTATATATATATATGCATTTTATCTCATATCATTTTAATATATAATTTGAAATGTGATAATTTTAATTCTACGTGTGTCGAGAGCATCAATTTCAGTGGAGTAGATTAATCACTGTGCGTGTATTAAATTTGGTCAGGATATGAATTGATATCACGCATAAGACGCATCAAATCTTGTCGGATCATTGTATCGATATCATTAGTATAGAGATCCTTTTGTGGCTTGAATAATTATATAATTTAGTGTGAAGGCTTGAATTGCACCAACCAAAGGCACATCGAACATAAATAAGAGCCCACTCGCTCAAGAAAAAGAGAACTCGGAGCAATCCAATTACACATCGTTGTGTACACGGCCCAATCTGTTTCTAAAACTAGAGATGAAAAAAATATTCAGAAAGGTAATCATTTCTTATTGGAAAACAATCAACAGTGAGTAATCTGGTGACAAAACTCATCATTGGTGTCAAGGTCAAGGTCAAGGTCAAACCACAGATAATGATGAAATTGGTATATTATAGATTCATCTTCCTCTGAAAACACCAGGTCTGCAAACAATTTAAAGTCATTCTGACATAACCATGTTCATTGTTAGTCATTATCTTCCATATTTCTTCTTTATTTATTTATTCCATATTTATTCATTTTTGTTTTATATTGGCACACTCGAAAGAACATCATTTTAATGACGAAGATTGCTTGTCAATAAACAATTAAAAAAAAAGGAATCAAACTATATGACTCTGAAGCCCAAGTTATGACTGCTCAAAAAAAAAGAAATATAAGAAGAGCACAACAGATTTGAAAAGGGCCAAGAGAGGCAGATGAACAATGAATAACATTCTAAAATAGGCCACACACCAAATTTGGCTATGAGAAAAATGAACGACTTCTGTCAGGGTGACAATTTTTAGATTCATTATCAAACAGGATGAATACCAGACAGAATTACTGCACTGAAGGAATGGCAGAAAACCGACAATAACAACCTTCCGCGGTGATAGCTCAACCAGAGAAAATGTTTTCATCACAATCTCTGAGGGTAGTCGCTACCATGATAAAATCATATACAGGGATCTTAGTATTACTAGAATTTTTCGAGAGATCTAAACCAACGCTTCCAACCACATACAAATAACTATGCTTGATCCATGGAAAAGAAGCTAGGGTGGTGAAAGTTGCTGACGTGTTTGAATGTGGCAAAAATGAGATGACAGAGTCAGTATTCATTAAGCCTTGGATCATTAATTTGACACACAACATCATTTTCCTTCAAACCTCATTTTGAACACAAGGTGATGGTACAATTTATAATCCATAAGTCCATAAATCCATATCCATATCCATATCTAAATCCATAAATCCATAAATCCATAATCTTATAAATATTAATGATTTTACATTATAGCTAAATTTAAAGGTGTTGGGATTTTATTGTGAAACTAACGTTGAGTTTAAAAGTACACAGAATTATTAACAGCCTATCAGTAGATGGGATTTTATTTAGATAAAAACAACACTTAATGGTGTTTTATTACAACTGTAAATTAACCCTGGTTTGCGGAGATTTCTATTTTAGCATCAGCTTAGTATTACATCCCTGCCTTCTGCCATATATATATATGATGACCTGAACGCCAGAGTGATGAATAAGAATAGAAATAATATCGAATCCAGTACAGCACAAAACTTCCACCATCACTCCTAGTAAAAGAAGAAAGAGAATACAACTACAAGTTACCATCAACCTCAGTAATACTTGCACCAGCTGCACCTGAGTGTACAACACTATATCATCAAAGTGAAACCACCTACCAAAAGACTGTGTCACATGTACATCAGTGGCACAACAATACGATAGACGGGAGTTAGCATTAAGACAGGAGAGCATCAGGATCGTTGTCCTATTCAGCAGTGTCTTAGATTGTAAAGTGGAATAATTTATTGTATCATATAATATATTATATTGTTGTATAATTCGGAGTAATATCAGCTTATCTGTGCTATCAGTGTTTAAATCAACACTCATCTGACATTCTATATAACCAAGGATACGAGTGCAGAGACGGTCAGGTCAGAATATTTAGAACACCTTTTAATATTTTTGACCTTATATAAATATTTTATATGTGTATTTTGTCTCCATTGAATTAAATGGTCAGGGTAATTAAATAAATAATCTTATGCTTAACAAATTAATTTTATGCCTGTCTGGTTGACACAAATAATTGGTAATCACAGCCACTTGACTCTGTAGTAGTCACAATTGTATATTCAAGGGCTATCCAAAACCTCACGCACTTGTAGACGGCCTTGTTGGCACTGTTGTCGCATATTCGACCCACTTGGGGCCGAATACCCGAGCAGAACAGACACCACTATTTTATTCATTTGGCTCATGTTTATTTTGTATGGAGTTAACTTCTTCTGGTTGAGGAAGAAGGCAACTCCATACAAAAAGTGTTTTGTTTACCTAATCAAATTTATCCACAACATTGTTCTTTAGAATTTTGTTACAAGCAGATGTTAGTTCAATTTACTAATGACTCATAGTTGAGATGCCTTTCGACATTAAAATAAGACTTTTTTTTTTTGATTAAATGGTGGAAATAAGTTTAAACAGTCATTGTAAAAAATAAACCATGCTCTATCATACCGTCAAAGTTTCCTGTGCAAAAGGTCAGAATAGGTCAACTCCAAAACAGTAAGTCGTAGTATGCTCCAAAATGGTAATACGCTCCAAAATAATAGTAATACGCTCCAAAATAATAGTAATATCAAAATATTGCAGAGTGATATGCTGCTGAGGGCTCTCCAAAAAGAACTGACCTGCCTTGATGTTCCCCCGGATTTTATATGCACAGGGGTTCACCACGGCGGGTGCGCATGGCCAAAAAACCGGAGATTGCATTTGCCCATCCTCTTGACAAAAGCGGAGATTTGATTTAGATTTTTTTTCTGATAAAAAGGTTTCAATTATCTATATCATTTAAATGTTTGCGTTTGGACCCTCCAAAAAGACGGACGTTGGGCTTTAATTTATGTCTAATAAAAAGGTTTTAATTATATATATTATTCAAATGTCAGCGTTTAATCCCCTCCAAAAAGGCGGAGTTTGGGCTTTAATTTATGTCTAATAAAAAGGTTTTAATTATATATATTATTCAAATGTCAGCGTTTAATCCCCTCCAAAAAGGCGAAGGTTGGGCTTTAATTTATGTCTAATAAAAAGGTTTTAATTATATATATTATTCAAATGTCAGCGTTTAATCCCCTCCAAAAAGGCGGAGGTTGGACTTTAATTATATACATTATTTTGAAGTGGTTGACGTCGTCTGGTATCACCTGGCTCCATTCTCTTTATCTGAAATCTCCTGAGCTGTGAGAACTTGAGATCTCACACTGTCATGTACCAGATCATCAACAGATATTAAAATCTGCAATATATATAACTTGTGATGATTTAAATGGACTGTGTATTATAATAACCTTGAATTAAATTTAAGTTCAAACTTGTGACGACGTCTAGCGCATTAAGCTCATGTGGAGTAGATAAACAGTGCATGTATTACATTTTGTCAGGAGATTAATTGATATCGTTCATTGATGACCATCAGAATATAAAGGAACAGTGTATTGTCTGTCAGCCTATCGTAGATCAGTGTATCGTTTATCAGTGTATCTTTGAGACCCTTCTGTGGGTTATATAATGATTTCATAATTCAGGCGAAGGCTTTCAGTGCTAAACTAAATAGAACCCAAAACTGAATAGAAAAGCCCACTCGCTCATCAGAGTAGACTCGGAGCAAGCTAACTACACCTTGTTGTGTACACGGCCCAGTCCCTTTCTCACATTTCCCAAACGAAGTTGGAGCAAAGAAGCCCGGTGGTTTCAGTCTCACAGTAATGACTGACAGCAAAGTTATAAGTACTATCCATATACATTGGTTCAACACCAGAACTTATCACTAACCAAGGTGGTGAAATGCACAAATCTAAATCAGGGACAAACAGGAACCTCAAAAAACATACAGGGCTACACTATGGTACCACCAGTTATTGAAAGGCAGTTACCATATATCATCAGTTTCGGAGGAAGAAAGTAAAAAAAAAAATTGTTTTAACCTGTAAACCACTGAGATCTAGCAGTCTTGGACAGCAGATGTTCAAAACAAAACTGCAATGTGATTTACAAAGAAATGCAGTGAGCCCATAGATCTGCTATTAACAGCAGATTCAGGCAAAGGTGGATTGAAAAAGAAACTGCAGTAAAGGCTTAACGCACAGTATGAACCAACAGCTAATTTGGACAAAAGGATCGGTTCAGATGCAGTTTGCTGTGTAACATCTACATTATATATTCTCAACACCTGGGCAGTCTTGCATGGACTCCTCGATTATATTTGTAAAAAGAACTACAACAAACACAAATTGGGTCACCTTGAAAATCGCAACTTAGTGATGGGTATGAGCCAATAGGTAAGATTAATGGCCATGTATTTTTACAGGGGTTGAGTATGGTAGAACCCGAAGCATCGAAGGCCACAATAAATGGAGTTAAAAAATGGGATTACTCGTCAAAGATGTTATTCTAGATTGTTTAACCAAGTTACTATAGAATTGCTTGTTTTTGTGTTTTTTGTTCGGATGGTACTACAGTATACAATTAGCTTGTTTTGTCTAGTGATTATTGAATGATATGTTTTTGTTTAATATTATGATATCATATTAAATGGTGTGGTTTTGTATCTGCTGGTTCTCCAATGGTACAATGTACAGTTATGCCATTGTTAAGGATTAAATTAAGAACAGATCATAGGCGTTGGGAGTGGGAAGCTTAGACATGCAAAATGGTTACAGAGTATGATTGGGATATGATGTGGCCTTACTGAGGTCGGTCATTGTTTGAAACAGTCTGGTTCTTTGTTTTCTTATTCTTTGTTTGAAATAGTCTGATATGCCTTTGTCTTGTAAAATGAGGGCGTCACATGAATGTAGTTTTAAGCGTAGTAACCAGTTATGGTATTTTAAGGTGAGGGTGTATGTTTGGTACAAAATGTGATGATGATGTGGTGTTTGTGGGGAGAGACAGACTCAGAGAGAGTGAGAGAGTTTGGCAAAATCACCACGCAGCGTTATACTGAAAGAAAGAAGGTGTGCTCGACTCGATATTAAGAACTCATATAATGTAATATATATTATAATAACAAATTAAACTCTTTTAAACAATGAATAAACAATTTAAATTTATACAAACTCAGTGAAGTTTATTATACTTGACATATTTAGGACAAGGTAGGGCTATCTGCCCCACCAGTGCGCGTCAGTTTGAACCCTATCTTTGGTGGCCAATATAGGGCTGATTGGGCTGTTGGGGGAGTCATTTTAATAACAGTTTTTTAGCTAGAGTGTGCTTGGAATGTAATAAGGATAACTATTATCATCATAAGTACTTTTGTTATTACTAGTATTATTATTTATTAGTTATGTTTATTAGTGCTGTGTACTGAAACATAATTTAATAATTATCAATTAAAAGAAAATATATTAAATCATTGAATTCAAAGAGAATATCAGTCCAACATAGCCAGGGCCAAAACATTATCGAAAGCACCAAGAAAAGCCAAAGAGGCTGAGAACAGACTGACATTGAGACAAAATAGGAGAGTAAGCCATAACGATATAGGAGGTATGGGAGTCATCTGCCAGTCATTAATAATAGACTGACAGACTATTCTGCTACCATAGAATTTATTGAACTACCAAATTAGTGGCAAGCTGTATCAGTAGTATATACGATGCACTTGGAACCCCTTTAAGCAGGCTTTTTTGCCGTTTTCGGCTGAAATCGCCTTTTTTACGGCTAAAAATCACCCGTAGTCAGGCAAATTGCCTGACATTGCCTGAAATATTGTCTGCAGGATGAGTGAACAACATAATCTTCCTTCAAACCTAAATGAACGTAATGACTAAACATTATTTGGGACTTGAGCTAACACATGAATCCATATATGACAAAGTCATTATAAATATGGTGAGAATCTGAGATCTGAGATTCAGAAACGGCAAGGGATATCTCGATTTGAGGATCGCGAGAATTTTGCGTAAAACTATAGTTGATCATACCCATTCAAACCCTCTCCCCAATGATTTAGGTGATTGGTGATTGGATATTATTTAACTTTAAATTATCTTTTTGTTTTTTAAACTCTTATCATTGAGAAAAATAATCTTACTAATAGTTTATTGTAACCGTTTCGAGGTCATTCGTAATGTTTAATTGTGACCTTTGTGTCAAAAAATTCACGAGAAAAGCTTCATTAAAACTTCATAAAAACTCTGTTCATTTTGGAAAGAAACGTAAGTGCAACACGTGCAATAAACTTTATTCTTCCAAATCTTATATGAAAAAAACATGAAAAAAACCCACCAAACAATCAGCCCTATACCAACTGTCAGTAATCCAACACCATTACCACTCCCTGTCAATCAATCAAACCAACGTAATACCTCACAATCGTATTTCAGTGAATCAGTAGATGCCATTGTTCGCGAGCATTTCAGCAGTATAAAGCGTTACAAAACATTGCTCAAGGTCTAATATATTTAATATTGATATTTTGATCGGTTCCCTTAACAAAGAAGATTTCCTGAAAATATTTCACCAGCATAGAGGTGTTTTTAAAGTCAATGCTAGTGCAGGATTCATAATAAGACATAAAGTGACAGGTGATTTTTAAAATACTTTCACTCTTCGTCCGGAAGTAAAGATACTATTTTACCTTATCCCGTAACGGTTACAAGCAAACAAGAGTTGGAAAAATTTTCAGATTTAATTTTATTTATTGATATTGCTGATTTATTAAAAACCCGTGTTCCTTCAAGTGCCTGGCAGATATATTTAGCCATAAAACAGGCGATTTTAGCCAAAAACAGGCAAAAAAGCCTGCTTAAAGGGGTTCCAAGTGCATCGTATATACTACCTGTATCAATCTATAGGAGGATGGGTAGTAGGTGATGGAACCCAAACAGAGGGCTCCAGCTAATTGAGGTGTCTGCCTTTGCAGCGAGGCTTACAACCGCTATTGCCTTAATACTAGGCACGGCAGAAGGTTTCAGGCCAGGCAAGCCAATTAGGTGTTTAAAATAAGATGGGTAATGAGGCAACTGCGGTTGAAGGTTCCAACCTGAGCTGTGTGTAATCAAATCACTTTCTCTGCAATCTTTCAATTGTATTCAATAGCCTTCCACTACAGATCAGGTCTGCAAACGTTTTGAAGGTATTTCGACAACATGCATTTATGTATTTCATGTCTTAGACATAACCATTTTCATTATTAGGCTTTATCTTCCATATTTCTTCATTTATTTGTTTTTGTTTTGTTTTGTTTTGTTTTGGCACACTCAAAAGAACATTAAGATTGCTTGGCAATAAAAACTTTTTTGAAAATGTGTAGGCGACTTGAGGAGTTGGAGAATGAACAAAGAGACTGAAAATAACATTATAATCTAATACAATTAATGTTTTACCTATTACGTATGTGGTTGTAATTCGATGAATGCTTATTATTATTCCCACTTTATTTTTTATAGATTAATGATTATTATACATATTTATGATAGCAATAAAACGGAACTATGGTCATTAAAAATCCGAATCTGTGATGGGTTGAGGTTTTGTTATGTAGCTCTGGAATCATTGGAAAATTCAATGACTCAAACAAAAGAAAAGGGGAACGGGAATTTTTTTAGTGCTGAGGAATGTGGAAGATAAATTTCAAATTAATCTCATAATTTTAGAATCTCATATTTATGGCGAGTCGGGAAACACAGACTCCATTGGAAGGTTTAGGAAACACAATCAAAGGAATATTGAGAAAAGTGCTCAAATCTAAACTTAAAGCAATCAATAGGGAGCAGGTAGCGCAAATCAAAGCCAATTTTACCACATATCCCAGCGAACAAGGGAAAGGCGAATCAGGCAACAATATTGTTACCTTGTCAGATTAAGATAGTGCTAAGGGAGGAGATTTATCAATGTATCAGTATATTCAGAATATCTGATTCTAACCATTTTACACTTGTAGCACCATAATTACTTAGCTTTCTTTTATCCATACACTGTTACACACCCAGTCATATGCAGCAAGGCAATTATGTGCTAGTGTCAATTTAGCCACCGAAGTGGGCACTCTAGTGTGTACGTCACCATCACACCACTGATTTTATGAGATACAATATCTTACATCAGTACAGCAGACGCTGACTTTGTTACTATGTCAGCAGATCATACTCAACATTCTATTTAACCGTACTGTTTTCTATTCTACCAAACGGATAACATCTACAATAGTTGTAAGTGCAGCTAGAATATTTGTTTGATATGATTATTTTGCTCTAGTAGTTTTTTGTCATCTTCAATACTTGAGGACAGATTGACAGCACGTCAGCAGTAAATTCACCTTTACCAATTATTGTTGCTTTTCAATTAACGCAATGTGTTTGATAATATGATACTTGAATTGATCATTTAGAACACTGAGATTCACTTTGTATTTCTGTGTAAATTTATTGCGCTTACAAATAAGCATGTATTTAGGATTTGTAACCATTTCTTTCAGATAAAGATCTACATCTATACGTTAATCATTAGACCAGATCTTAACTATTTATCCTACCTACTGTATGTTAACGGAGGGTCAGTATTTTTGTAAGTGTAATAATAATAATCATGTAACATCATTCTTTGCATTCAAATGTTTCATTCAATATGAATCGCATCGAATAGCAAGCAACACCTAACGTTATTGACAGCATAATAATTAATAATATCAAATTGTATTTCGCTGAGGCTGATTTTTCATACATATAGCACCTTTGCTTTGTATCATCACCACACTATGCCAGTTTTATTATTTACTTTGAATTTTATTATTCAGGGTACCAGCTCGTGACATTACACAAATAAACGTCTGTGTGGCTAAAACTCTCCTGATATATTAACATACCGGTACAATCAAGAGTATCAAATCCTGAGAGCTTTACGCAACCCCCATCAAAGCCTAATCCCATATCAAGCAGTACACTTTTTATCAGTGGGATTTTAAACGTCAATATGGGTAGTATCAAAACCACCATTCAGAGATTATCCTTGTTAGAAAACCTTGAGAACAATATCATCTAGACTGCCACGCAGCTGAATAACCTTTTGTGAATGTGGAATAAATAAAGAGCTTCGGATCCATCATAAAACGCCATCAGAAATTGAACAATAATCACTTTCGAGAGACAAAGAGAAGCTCAGGTCAGATTGATTAGAACGAAACTTTTATTTCAAATCATTTATATATACACAATTTATCTCATGTAATTTTAATGGTCAGGGTAATTAGATAAATAATCTTTTGCTCAATGAATTAATTTTATTCTTGTCTTGTTGACACAAATTACACAAATTAGAATTGACTCTACAGTAGTCAAGATAGTGCAGTCAATTACATGTGAGTGTGTGGCTTGTTGGCGCTTTATGTATCATCAGAGCTGAAATATTGAATAAGTTTCATAGATCAAAAAGCTACAGCTCAGTCTTTCAAAGGGAAATTTTATTGAATTGTATTGTACTGGTTATACTGATACGACAGAAATTGCAGCAGCACGGCATCAAAGCTGCAGTACATACAAAATGAGACATAATGATCATTTTAAATCAACTGAATGATATAAAATTGCATATTATTATAGGAGCTTTGGACTAAAGCTAAGTGAAAAATTGAGCTGTGTGATAATTCTAATTCTAATTCCAGGTGTGTCCAGTGCATTAATTTCAGTGGAGTACATTAATCTGCGTGTGTATATTAAATTTTGTCAGGAGATCAATTGATATTGCTCATAAATCCCATCATTTCTTGTCAGATCAATGTATCGGTATTATTGAGTATAGAGACCCTCTTGTAGCTTGATTAATCATAGATTTTAGAGTGATGGCTTAAAGTGCACCATCCTGAGGCACATTAAACCCTAAACATAAATAAAAGCCCACTCGCTTATCAAAGAGAAGACTTGGAGCAATCCAACTACACCTTTTTATGTATGCTCCCAAATTGATTTATCACACTGATATTAGTACTTCTCCAAAAAAAAGGAAAAATAGAAGAGCATAACAGATTTAAAAAGGGCCAAAAGAAGCAGAAACACAATAAATACCCCAACACATGAACCACACACCAAATGGAAGACATTGAAAATGGACCACACGCCAAATTTGCCCATGGGGGATATTTTCCGCTTAGCAAAATGGACCACTTCAAAAGCAACAATAGCAAAGAATCTCAGTGGTTTCAGTATCAGGATTATGACTGACCACAAGGTTCTAGGTTCTATCCATTTATATTAGATTCGATATCCGGATTTATCGCTAAATAACCTGGTGAAGCAAAATAAACGCATGGATCTCAAACAGTGATGAACAGAGACCTTGAGAACAGATACTGCAAAATCAATCATGGTATGTTAGGGTGAGGTTTGGGCATTGTTGAGAAGGTTTGAGAAGTAATTATATTTATGAGTACATTAGATGATGGCAAGTATCTGACGTGGTTGTGGTGATGAGGGCAGCGAGAGTTTGGCAGAATCACCACGCAGCGTTATACTGAAAGAAGGAAGGGTCGTTCGACTCAATATTGTGAATTCATATGATGTAATATATAGTATAATAACAGATAAACTCTTTCAACCAATAAATCAATAATTTAATCGATACAAAGTCAAGAAGTTCATTTAACTTGGAATATTTAGGACAAGGTAGGGCGGTCTGCCCCAACTGTTGCACATCCGTTAGAAACCTATAGTAGTGCATACGTAGTATTGCAGTTTAAATGTGATTCAAGCTGATCAAGATATCAAACCATCAGTGTGTAACCGTAGAGCATAGATTCATACCATCAGTATATATATTACCTGAGTAATAAGCTGGCAGCGTAAGTTGAATTGCATATTATATGTGACAAGCCTAACCATAGTTGATCTCAGTTGGAAGGTTATATACATGTGTGTTTTGGCAAGCATCCCATTGGTAAAAGGTATGGTCGAGACATGATGTGGACTTGCTGGTGTTGGTTATTGTCTGGAAGGGTCTGCTGATAAAGTTATGTTTCAGTCTAATAAAAATGTGGGCGCCTCAAGAATGTGGTTTTAGGCGCAGTATACAATAATGATATGCTTAGGTTTTACTTGTGATTATAATTATTATGATTGTTTTGTATAAAATATGATAGCGATTGAATGATGTGGTTTTGGTTATGGGTTACGACATGATGCTGGTGGGGAGTATTGAGTATTGTCACATTAATTTGAATATAAGCCACCACCATAATTGAGCCACCAGCAGGGAGAGGGGCAGAGAGTGTTTTGGCGCAATCAAAACTTTGCTGGTGTTGGTAAACTGACTCTCTTTGGTAAATCTATACACGAAGATCCGTTTGGCAGTACGTATTGAAATATAATAATATGTTATATATATTATAATAACTTTTAAACAAATCTACACAAGCTCGGTGAGGTTTATTTAACTTGAGTTAGTTAGGATAGCGGAGGGCTTCTGCCCCAACATAAGTTAGAACCCTATAGATCCAGCATGTTAGGTTGTCAAATGTCAGCAGTTATAAGTTGTTAAGAAACACAACCAGTCGAATTATTCTGCAGACCCGACCTTAACCTCGAAATTACCTCAAACTGACAGCAACTAGTACACAAAATGCTACCTATGAACTTGATATGACCTTCAAACGACAGGACTCAGACAAACTGAAATAGGAGAAAAACAACTTAAGATTTTTTTTTCGGATATGATCGCTTTTACATGCTAAATTAAAATATAAATTAGATGATGATAATTGATTAAAATGTAAGCTCAATTTCAACTATATCATTGACAAATGTTTGATGATGAAATGCACTTAACTGCGTAACAGTGAATATACTATCCGAGGCTGTGCACATCCACACCATCCATGATCTGCTTGCTTGACTGCGCGGTTGACATATCGGTCTTGTCAGAGCTGAAATATTAAATAAAGCATTGAATAAAATATTAAATGAAATATTTAGAAAAATATTAAAAAACATTAGATAAAATATTAGATAGAATATTGAATAAAATATCAAATAAATTGCATTATGTAAGTTTGATTGACTCACTAATCAACAATGTGTGGGTCTTGTAGATAGAAGACACTGTGTGGTAATCATAAGCAGATGGTAAGATACCATTAATAAGCGTGATATGAGTGAAACAGCGTAGCACATAATCAAGCAGTGTTTTCAGGTCGCAATCAAGGTTAGGTTCAGGTCAGCGTTATTAAAAATGCCACAAATGCTCACTTTTTTAGATTTTATCCATATCAATCTAGGAGTAAATTAAATGCCAGACATTGTCTAAGAAAAGTTTCCAATTCAAATGCAGTTGCTTTGCATCTGAATAAGGAGTGTTGTACCTCGCCGTTGGGAGAGAGCCAACTCTTTTCTCAACAAGTCAAAAGCAGAACTTGACAAGCTTTGACAAACTTGACAAGCTGTGTTCATTCCAATTGCAATACTGCTGGTATCCTAAACACTGAAGAATAACTTTTGTGTGAACACCCAGCAACGATGAAAAAACCACCTGTTCACTTTACAAGCTCACTGTGAACTACCTTAATGGGAGTACTATACAACAAATGCTGGTATCTTTTAATCACCAGAACGAGAACAAGAACATTCTATAAACACTTATGATCACTGCAACAACCGATTGATTGTTTCTAGAATATGATACTAATACACATGAAGAATAATGGCCAGATCCTATGGAGCACGGAGATTCCAAATCTTGTATCCATTAGAAAAAAAAACAGAAAGTGATACATCATGGTGTAAATAACTATTGTATTACGTCAGTGCATATTATTCTGTAGGCAACAACACATTTTTGTCAAAAGGAGAGATCAAAACTAATTTTTTTTGTTGATGCGATGAAAAACAACCATTGAGATAGCAGTGCACAAACTCTGCGCACAATGCTGGTAGTGGCATTTCATCATCAATCACAGGGTGGGATGGGTTGTGGTCTCTAATAAAATGCCACTCACTACCAGCATTCTGAGCATAGTCTGGAGCAGAAATGGGGGCCATTCAATTTGGAATGAGCAATGCTTTACTAAAGCAAGTTATCACTATCACATCGCTTAAATGTATCGCCCACTTGCTCATTAAATTAGACCAGTTTTGTTGCTCGCCCTGAATCTAGAAAGTTTTATCATTGAGCCAATGGTCTCCCGGGTCTGCAGTCAGACTAGAGCAAGCTCAGACTGTACTGATATCGGGACAAAAAACCAAGTAACACAATGGTTTCTCACTCGGTATCACAGGGTATCTTGCTATAAATGGACGTGAGTTTTTTATCCAAGATCAGAAGTATGTAAAGCATTCATTCACTTTGTATCAATGGCCGCCGTACAACACAATGCACAACAAACTTTCTATAGTACAGCTTGATATTGATATGTACCCATGACTGCTTGTCTCTACACGTACCGGTGGGAGGGGGAGGGGTAGATGGGGCAAGAGTCTGAGGGCTCAGACTACATGTACTATAGAGGAGTAAATGCTATGTAAAGTATTTTTGAGCCAGTTAGGTGACTCAATGTTAGTAAGCACCAATTTTTGGCTAGCTGAGGTCTATATAAAGTAATGAGTGAGTAAATTTTAGCTATCTTTAAAATTAGCTATTTCAAGGATGTGCAAAATGGCACGAATGCTTCACAGGGTAGTGTCTGGTTCTGACAGCTCTGGGTCAAGAACCCTCTATTTAACAAAAACTGTGTATGAGGATCTGTTTTGTCCTAGGTCTTAGCTTCACGGTTGAGTAATAGAACACTTGTGGCAGACAATTGTAGAGATGTGGCAAACTTTGATGACAAATAAGCCATCCATCGGAACCGTTGCTTGGTAGCATTGCTTTCGCAATTGCACATTGTTGTTTTGCTTACCGCAAAGGTCCTGTTGATAAGGGGACTGTCTGAATCTGCATCTTTCGTAGTATAGCTTCATGTAGGATCCATAGGTCTCATGAACTGACTCTGATTACCTGTCTGTATTACCTCGATATGGGAATATTGTTCAACCTGTAACAAAATACAAACAAATTGTCAAAATCAGAAGATCTAATCCTTCAAGACCTTCCGAGTAGCTTTTAGTCAAGAGTTTGAATCAGATAAACTCAAATAATCTCATAGATACTCATCAGAAGAAAAATTTGAGGATGTAATTGTGCATACTGATAAAAGCACAGCACAAGGTAGATAAACAAGCAATAACAGAAATAAAATGCAGCAGATACATTTGAATCGGCTACATCTGCAAAATACCAGATACACTGATATATATCATATTGATTAGAGAACACATCTGACCCTGACCAAGCATATGGTTATTAATGTATGGTACATATTAAGTTTGACTGGTCCACAGTGTCAGCAACTTACAGCTGGTTGCTTGTAAAGCATTAGCAAATGACCTTTTGAAGGGTGTTGTCGGGGCATCAATCAATGCATACCTAGCTAGCGTATAAGCTGCCAGGTTCAAGCTAAATCCAGTTGCTGACACAAATTTTTAAACTCAAGGAATATCTCCACAAATAGTCACTATGATTAGGCCTACCACCAATCCAAGTAATGTGTGTGTGTGTGTATATATATATATATATATATATATATTCTTTTATTGGCATAAATCTCATTTGTTTCAATGTTTTTTTCAGAATAAGCCAAGAAAAATATCAATAAAACTTAAAAATAAATCAAATCAAATAAAAAACTCAAATAAAGTATCAAAGGATACGCTAAACAATACAAAGCAAAATAAGAGATGATCAGAGACAAAAACTTACTCAACCTCCACAACCGAGAAGTGGAAACCCAACCATCATCGTGAAGCTCGCACTGACAGACAAACACGATATGATAGAACAAAACTTGGTGAAGATGGCGGAGTGCTACAGTGATATCCAGAATTTACATTCAAGCATAAGCTCCGCCTCTACGCTGTTAAAACAAGACATAGCTTCACCGGAATGACAAACTACAAAAAAAACTTCTAGGAATGACAGCCCTAGCCTAAGTGCTGGCTCTGATGAGATTCGCTTGTTATCAACCAACAGCCAATCTGATTGGCTTGTTCCCAACCAACAGCCAATCGGATCTGTACCAGCATGTTGGCTGAACAGCCCAAGCATAAAAAATTAGGCACATAGAGAAAATTTCATGTTTCAGCCAACATGATAAGCTGATGACATGGGCGCAGACCCGAAGTTCTAGGGCAGGCAGGGAGGCACTGACTCCCCTAGAAAGCTAAATACAGTGGCATAAAGCACGATGATTGAATAATCCATGTCAGAATCAGCTCTTCTGGGATTTCCATTTCATAATTATTTTCTTCAAATTGCTTGGGGAGAAGCTTACAGCACCCTTCCTGGTGAAGCTTTGGACTCGCCTCAGAATTTTGCCTCCCCTTCCATTTTTTAACTACTGCCCTGGGGTGTGCCTTGGAAAGTATTAATGTGCTGAAATTTGTGACATTATCAGTGCACCTGTAAAAAATTATGAACTTCATTTAACACTGATCAATGCGAGAAGCAAATAATTATATGAGAAATCAACAACAAAAAAAGAAGCAATAAGCAGGCATTGATGTATTTAGGTATTTATGTGTTTAGGTGTATCTATAATAATCGCTTTTTCCGCAAAGAGCAGAGTTGAATTTGGGTTTGGGGTTTTGTGATGATGCCTCTAATAGATTGTTCCTGAATTTAGGTGATGGTGATGCGGATGGATAAGGAGAAAGAGGTAGCTCTGAGCACCTGGCTATGCTTGAACTGCAACACACCCAGTGAATCCTGCTGAAGTCTACTGAGTACTGCGATCTGTGCCACAGGTGTGCTCTGACCCATAAACTGAGTGCAACTTGTGGCCTAACGAGGCAGCAGTGCCCTTGAGGCATCTATATTTCTCAGTCTTTGAACTGCGATAGATCATTGTTTATTTTAAATAACTCAATCTGACGACAGTGATCTACCACAAGAACTTGCGATACAGATACAAGCTTGTATATGTGGTCCGGATAACGTCTTCCAGGTTTGTTGGATTGAACAAGTGTTCATGTAATGGCGCTGGACAAACCTTAACCATGAAGGGAATGGTGTCGTGCGGAGGGATGGGTGTCAGGTGAGACGGGGCATCAGGCAGGAGGGGGTTACAGCATTGGGTTACCACATCTTTAATCAAGCTGACTATTGAAGCTAATCTTGAGAGATAAACTGTCCTGCCAGGGAGGGGAGGGGACAAAGATGAACAGATTGCTCAATGAATTAATAATAACCAATCTGTTCGACTGATCTGATCTAGCCTTATTGTAGATGGTATGTTTTGGCAAGGGTCAGGTGAAGAATGATCGTTATAGATGCAAGTTACACACACACCCAATAACGGCGAGTATATTGAGGTAGGGGGTTTCACCTTTCAAGAAGACAACTTTTTTTTTCATGCAGATATAGTTCCGTCAGACAGTGAGTGACTTGGCAACATGATCTCTGGCGGCTCTTGTTCCCTGGCATGCAGTTTTTTATTAATGAATCCTCAGGATTAACAGCAAGCAACGGCGAGTAAGTCAGCTACATTTCAGCGCTGTGAAACAAAGGATTCAAAACATTATGTGACACTCAGTTAACAGCTCAGAAACTATAAATGTGCAAAATTATCAACCCTGTCAGATTCATGCTGGTACCACTAGATCTGTCAGTACCAAAAATGGGCACTTGAGATATGTAGTTATATTCAGCCAGCCGCAGAAGTCAGAGGGTACAGATAGAGATGGAAACAAATGCACCCAGTAACCTCCATGGTATTTTGTAGTCACAAGCATACACAACGAGCAGAGAGACGCAGAAGTAATCCATCAAAGATGTAGCGAAGATAACCGCAGCATGCTAATCCGGTCAGAAAATAGGAATTCAAGTGACGCAGTAATTTGGTTTTCCAAAACGTCATAGTACCAAGTACCAAGTAATCTCCAGGGTGACACAGAAGTAATTAACCAGGAAGTAACAACAACAAAGTCAGCCCAAAAATAGAACAACAAATTCCAGAGGGTAGACTGAGGAACAGCAGCAATATACCACGTGACGTGACCACAGAACGGTTTCATATAACAAAGCCACAAGAGACACTAATCCTAGTACCAAGTACTAATTAATCTTCAGGAATTTGGTTTTCCAAAACGTCATAGCACCAAGTACCAAGTAATCTTCAGGGTGACACGGAAGTAATTAATCTTGGAGTAACAACAACAAAGTCAGCCCAAAAATAGAACAATAGATTCCAGAAAGTAGACTGAGGAACAGCAGTCATATACCACGTGACGTGACCACAGAACGGTTTCATATAACAAAGCCACAAGAGACACTAATCCACTAATCCGCTGACAGCTAATCAAACGACAACAAGCAGAGTCAACACAAAAATCGGCACCTATATAAAGGCCGAAATTTTAAACAGTAAATTAGTACAGTTTAATTCTTTGAGCAGCACAGTCAACTTTTTACATAGCTAGTAAAAGACATTATATTTTGATTTAATAAATACTAGTTTTAAATCAAAGATCTTTGTTGGAACGCTAACACTAAAGTGGAGTCTAAGGACCAATATATACTGTGAGTATCATTTGAATTACATTATCATTTTTTTTATAAGTATCAAGACAATAAACAATAACTTTAGTGAATATACTGTTGTAATTGATTTCTATGCATATAGTAATTGGCAAAGTAATTAGGGACAGTTCGTCAGGTACTCAGACGTTAGGTCATATTCACTAAGAGTTTATAAGGCAATTTTGCAATCAACTAAAGTAAGTCGTTGTTAATTGTTACTATAAAAACACTCTGAAACAGGATTCAAAATTAACTTTAGGAGGTTTAATCATTGTGACCCACCATAAACGCATGTAATTCGCGTAGGTGCTCTTATCAAGTCGGAAATCATTGTGACCCACCATAAACGCCTGTAATTCGCGTAGGTGCTCATATCAAAGTCAGAAATCATTGTGACCCACCATAAACGCATGTAATTCGCGTAGGTGCTCATATCAAAGTCGGAAATCATTGTGACCCACCATAAACGCAGGTATTCCACGTAGGTGCCCATATCAAGTCGGAAATCATTTTAGAAGTATCATTGGGAACTATTGTTAAAGCAGAACAGAATTAATTAGTATTCATATTTTCTTGGGGGTTAAATAGATTAAGTTTAGGAATAATAGTTTAGGATTAGATTCTTGTGTTTTAAAGAAGTAGGACGCTACCGATTTAAGATAAGATACCTCTATTCTGTGAAACATTAATATAGAAATTGAATATCAATTTTAGAGTGACCACAGACTGATACCTCTTTCCTTCACTAGAAATTGGGTTGGAGTCTTTAGCTAATTTAACTTGGCTAAGAGGCCTGTGATACTGATACACCGTCTTGATTACCTGATTGGGCTTCCAGGCACTATACAGAGATCAAGTAGGTGCTCATAATTAAAATCAGTCACCTAAGTTGAATAACAAAAATATCAAATGTACCTGAACACATTCATAAATAGTGATTGTGTCATATTAACATCTAAGGATTATATTGTCTTTGTGGTGTAAGAGCATTGTCTCGAAACTCATCAAGAGTTTTACTGTTAGAACAAGACAGGGGTCTTAGCAGGTTATCGGCAGGAACCTTTCTTAAACAACTTGAAGGCAACTTCTAGTGAAGCTAAGAAGAGGTCAGGCTCAATAACAACCCTGTAGTAAATTGCTTTGTGGAGTAGTGGGAACCAGCTGTTCGTCACTATAAACTAATAAGTTAAATACCTCGTACTCACCAGAGTGCTAGCATTACCAATTGGAACCACGTTTTAATAGATTTGAGCGATCTTGTCTTTCTTCAGTGCATGAAAGAGGAGGTAACTCCAAATTAGAACTACAAATAAATTACACAATAAAGTGACATTTTGAAGTGTCCGGAGTGCAAGATTTAAAACCATAACTACAAACATAGTTAGAACCAATTTATAAGTAGGACGGTTATAGAACAACTATACATACTAATAGTACACGGCATATATCAATTTTCCGTTCCTCACAGCATATACTCTCTTAAAGTATATGCACAGTGAATTTAAAAGCAGGACAACAATTTTCCGTTCCTCACAGATCAAACACAATGACACATCTGGTCGTGGTTGGACACAAACATATAAGAATACTATTGGCCAACAATCTTGCTGAATCTTACCGTAGCGTCAGTGTATTCAAATCCAAGTTGGTATTCCAGCAATTGGTATTTGTGAAATTATTTCCAATATCCAGAAGTTGTCATAACCCAATTCTTGTTTTTGCCAGTTAGTAATTTGTTGTGCTGGGCCAGAAGTCTAGTATTGTGTTAATGAGGAACACCTGTTTAGACACACGAAAAAAACAAACCAATCTTTTGTCGATTTCATTGACTTGTTTATGCCCGCTGAGCCATTCAAGTTGATTTGTTTTGCAGTTATATTCCCTTGTTGTTGTCTCCCTCGTCACACAATATCACACATTATATTGCTGAAAGGTAGTAGCAAGTATAATTATTCCATTCATGTCATTACGAGGTCCGAAAGAATGGGCAGGGCAACGCTTAGTATATAGGATGATTGGAAGCAAATCTAGAATTAGCCTAAGCTAAGCTGTATATTGACCTAGTTTGGTTCAATTGTCTGCATTCGGCGTTGCCCCCTCCCCCCCTTTCAATACAGCATGACCTGTGGAAGGGGAGCAACTGGAAAACTGGCAAACTGGATAAAACTGGATCTGGGCTGTATATGAATATCAAATATAACACACAGATCTGGTCTCTATTTATACCATAGTTATAGACATAGACATAGACATAGACATTGACATAGACATAGACATGTGTTTTGTCTATGATTTATATTAAAGTTTTAGGCCGCTGGTTTTCCCTAGCGTTCTGGGCTGTCGCTGACACATAGCTTCTCGGCTTCTCGCTTCTCGGCCTATTGGCTAAGATCAAAGTGTCATGGCTAATGGCTGATTAGTGCCTGTTTCAGTTTCTGGCAGCTTGCTGCACACTCACGATTAGGAGGTCCACCATGGCCTCACCTCTAGGGTGCATTCTAGCTTGCTAGGATGTATCACACTCTCAGTATGAGGACTCCGGGCAACCTACGTCCCTCTTTAGGGGCAGCCCACCCTCTGTTTTGTCATAAACAGGGTTTTCCCTAGCTGGTTTTCCCTAGCCGCATTTTTCTTGATTTCTAGTTTTGGTAGGGAGATGGGAATGGCAAACCAGCCATCTCATCATTTATTTTGGTTAAGCCAATACCAGACGTAGATCAAATTTGATCCAAATTCCCTCCATCTGGAAACTGTTCTATTAACTGGTAAGCCAGGGGGAGCAACTCCAAATTCATCCAACACATATAGAAATGGATCTCAGATGGTCATACCGAAATTTACGCTCAGGGGGATGGGTACCATTTCACAGCTCCATTATTTTGCTATATAACCCTCTGACAGTTACAACCCACAAGGTCATTTGAAAAAAAAATTGTATAAGTACCTTTTTTGCAAAAATTTGTTTTCGACTATGGGTGCTAATAGAAATTCTAGAATAATATTATAGAGTTCAATACACTGATCAAAATCACATGTATGTAGGTCAGTTATAAGCCGCAACAAATCATCAAATATTCTTACACTTGAATTGTGAAAGACCTTTAACCGATGTAACGCAAGAGGGGCAAATAATTTACCATTTGGTCGCTTGTTTGGCAACAAAAGTTTGAGGTGAGGTGCTCCAGACCCGTAGTTCTAAGGGTGGCAGGGAGGCACTGCCTCCCCTAGAAGGCTAAATACAGTGGCCTAAATACACTATAATTGAATAATCCATGGTTGAATAAGCTTCCTGGGATTTCTGTTTGCTTATTATTTCTTAGGAAGGGGCTTACTGGTGGTGCTTCTGACTCCCCTGGGACTTTTGCCTCTCCTACCATGTTTTCTTTGCCACGGCCCTGTATCAACTAACACATCTGAAGGCCTTTTCAGTAAAATACACTGTATTCAGTTCTCAGGGAATTTTCACTCAAAACAATACGCCTGCGTTACCTTTGTCTTAATTGAAACGCCCCACATAAGCCTCAGGTTGCTGGTAGTAGTATTTCATTACCACCCACATGATAATGAAATGCTACTACCAGCGGTCCCATCACAGTTTGTGTGCTTAAAACAAAACCGTGGTAAAAATGTTGTTGATTATGAAATACCAGCAACCAAGCCGGAGCTTGAGTGCATCGCCCAATTATGTGTAAAAGCTGATGGTAAGCATCATTTAACACTGTGTAAATCAAATAAATACATCAACAGAATAAGATAGCTTCATAAACATGAAATTGCTTTATGTTTATTGGTGACTTGATCGCTCAAAGGCCTCTGAAATTCGGGCAGGATTAATAACAGGATTCAAGACGAAAGATTTGGAGGTAGGCTATGAGCCAAGGCACAAAAATGTTGCTAGTTTTTAACTGTCTCAGCCATTGCTCGTCTTTTGAATTCTTAGAAGGTACTCAACTAATTCTGACCTGCTGAATTCAAATCCGTTGTGTTAGGATGTTTTCGTTTCCCACTTCTATGAGAAATTTAACTTTGAAATTTAAATGGTAATTAAAAAAAGGGAAAGTGATAAAAAAAATGATGCAATGATTTTAAAACATCCAAATTATGAAATAGCATGTCATAATTAGTGGATCTACAAGTTTACATGGGTCTGCTATCATAAATGTGGGCAACAACGGTTGCAATACCCCCTTATATCACCTGTATATAACTATCATTGAAAGGACCCTACTTTTTCAATTTTAAAGTTGCCTTGAAAACTTCGAATGTTTGTATCGATCTGATTTTTTCATGGTGGTTTTGTATTGACTCCATCAATGACAAAAAAATTTTTTTTTCTGCATTACGCACCTTTTTGATGATACTACAAGGAGTTAATTTTTGCTATACGCTATATGAACGATTTTTATTATACTATAAAGGAAACCTAAAAATACGCACTATTAGAAAAAAAAACACACTCAGAGCATTGAACACTGGTGCTATGCGATGGGAGGGTCAATACAAAATCACCATAAAAAAATCAGATCAGTACGAACATTCGAAGCCTGTTTGTTAGGCAGAAGCAAAATTGAAAAAGGGGTTTCACTTTAATGATAGTTATACACAAGTGATATGAGGGGTATTGCAATGGTTGTTGGCCGCATTTCGGCTATTTATGATAGGAAACCCATGTAAAGTTGTAGATCCACTAATTATAACATGCTCTTTCAGATTTTGGATGTTTTGAAACCTTATCATCATTTTTTGATCACTTTCCCTTTTACCGGGAGTGTTTTTGGCAATATGCGGCCTATGGTGCAATATTTTTCCCATCCTAACTCTCAGATTTGGATTCTACTGTATCACTTTACCGTAAGAGCTATTTATTTTGCCAAAGAATGACAATGGCTACCAAACTGCAAGATAAATTGCCTTGGCCTAAGGTTTTAAATAAAACTAACCGCTTGCAAAATACGTTAACAATATAAAAAAATAAGAATCCATCTTACAAGATTTATTGTCATCATCATGAAGTGTCTGGATGATAATTTGCTGGCTTATTTACCACCATTAATCATTTAAATTGAGGCCGAAACATGATTCAAAGCATGAGCAATAATTATGTGAGCTAGGATATGACAAACGAATGTTTAACCCTGGAAAAGATTAAGGGATAAGGGATGTTAATGAATCACAAGTACTCTGCGTAGGAGACATAAATCATGTTATACTGAGGGGGCCTCGATGACAGAGAAATGAGAACGGGAAAAGACTAAGGGATCAGGGAAATCCTTCAATCAATGATACATGAATTGTTCACGCTGTAGACAGATATCATAATATATTATCTAGGCGGCTTTATGACAGACAAATATTTAACTATATTGGAAATGATTAGGATTAAGGGAAGTCAGTTTGATTCATGAATCGTCTGCATATTAGGGGTATATCATCGCAGAATAAGGATATATCCTTCCTCATGTAAGACTAAGACGGCCTTCCTCGATGACAGACAAATGCTGACAGACAAAGGTGTAACAGGAAAATACTAGTTGATAAGGAAACTCCGTTAATCAATGATACATGAATGCATTGTTTACATGGGAGACAGATATCATAATATGATATCTAGGCGGCTTTATGACAGACAAATATTTAACTATATAGAAAATTATTAGGGTTATCATCACATAGCTGCGATATCATGTAATACTCATGTGGCCATGATGGCAGTGAAATGCGTCACCGGAAAAGAACGATGGATCAGGGAATTCCTTCAATCAATGATGCTCACTTTGTTTACATAATGGATAGATATCATATCATTTAGACGGCCTTATGACAGAAAAATGTGTAACTAGCAAAATATTAAGGGTTAGGGACCATCAGTTTAATCAATTAATCATGAATTGTTTAGGCAGTTGACAGATATCAAGTCGCACACTGATCACATGATTTACTATTGCATATATAGCTCTGATCGATAGATTGTGAACTAATCCACTTAGCATGAGTACCACCACGAGGAGTTTGGTGTGGCGGGTATACATGTAAGGTACTCGTACTAAATTGACTCTAACAATCAGAGAAACACATAATAATAGTGTAGTCTCGATGTCAGATATCAAGTCGTACATGGCAGCTTGATGCCATGATAGCTTGATGCCATATCAGCGTGATGTCGCATCAGCGATGACACATATTGCTGCGTTTGTTCATTAGCTTACGTAATCATTACATTCATACATGTAGGATTATGATTCTTTTTTGCTTCTGACCACGCGATGATGTAATATGATACTTTATGGCATTTTTTCCTTGTGACCACGGGATTTCCATACCAATGATGTAATCTTTTTTTTTGTAGTTGTATCATAGTAAAGGCCCTTTGTTCCAACAATGATAATGGCCCATAGTTATATGGTGTAACACTTTTGCCGTGAGGTATATAGTGAGCTTCTTTTCTTGACTCCATCAGTCTTCACTCAATCAACCCAGCCTACAACTCAAGCTTCTGTATTTTCTACATCAGTTCCAAAGATCCAAAGCAGATTTTCCTGGAGATGTTTGGAAAGACTCCCATATCATTGCTTTGTGGACTGACAGTACTAGCTTTGGTGGCAGCACAAAACTTACAACACAAACCATGTGATAGCTTTCATAGCTCGCTGTCAGTACCGGTAAGTGTTATATTTTCCTATAATGAGCTAAGTTCAAAGTGTCTCTGCCGAAGAAAGAGTAGTGCCTGTTTTCCGTTTATTGGCAGCTCGCTACCAATCACAGTTCTGGAGGACCTCTATTGCCTCATCTCTAGGATCCAGCTCTCAAATCAATCAGATTTCAATGAATGGACCCAGAGGTCTTCAAACTAGATTGAAATTAATTGTTGTCACATTACTTAGACACCAGCGTGTAACAAATTAGCTCATAATTTACATACCTGGTATCATGTGACCTGATCATGTCTATTCAACAGTGTATATTTATGCAAGGGAAAGCAACTACAGGGAATAATATTTCAAAGGTTATGATTGTTTACAATTTCACAGCTATTGTTGTTTCTGTTTCAGCTGGTCCAGTGTGAGATATACACCAACAGTGGTAAGTTATCCCCCCTGGTGGCTAGATTTTTTTTAATACTTTTATTTGGCATCATATTCATTTGTCAGAAAAAAAAACATTTCGTTATGTGCCAAAAGAAGAAAAGAAAAAAGATGCAGTTTGTAAATGTATGTGACTTGATTGGCAGCTGTTCGCTTCCTAGGCGGTAGCGCAGTATAGCCGATAGCCAAAGAAGACAGGTTGTTTGGGCGTAACGGTGGCTGGACTGCTTCATCTTTCACCAGTTCAGTTTTTAAAATCATCAGCTTTTGAATAGCAATCAATGGCGCTAAAGTTGTACTAAAATCATTTCTTAAACCAAGATTATTATTATTATTATTATTCTTAGTTTTTTTATTATCTGTTTGTTATAGCTGCTTGTCCGATACTGGCTGGCAGTGTAGCCAAGGTTCCTGCCAGAAAAGCCCCTGACAGTTGGGTGTCTGAGCTCAAAGTTGAAGTTAAGCCTCTAGAAGCATATCCTAGATACAAACACGCTGTTGTCACATGGAAATCTCCTTCTGGAAATGGTTCGTAAAATAATATCAGACGAAATAATCTCATAGACCGCTCCAGAGATTGCTTCTAAACTTGCGACGATCTCTATTTTTTACGATCCTCTTTAACTTCAACCCACTCTTTTCTTGGATGGTTAGATTACTATCAGTGGCACTGAACACTCAAGAGCTCAGTAACTTTGCTGGAATGTGTAGAAACCACAATTAGAACAGAATTCATTTTTATTATCATGATGGCCACAGATCCATAACTGTGAGAATTCATTATGAGTTGACAATTTTGCTGTGATGGCGGAGCCAACTATCAGACTGGGTATACCAGTATTCCTTTTCATCTTATACATCAATAAGATTTGGCAAGCACATAAATTAACTTGAGCAAGAAGCCTAGATATCAACATCCTTATTAACCATTACAATCTTTGTTTTCGATTACAGCACTGAGGCTGACCAAAGGATACAGGCTAAAAATAATGAATACACAAGGGGTAAGAAGAATTAAGACTTGACTTGTTGTTAATGATGTTTTGTGGATTTCTCAATTGTCACATGTTCCCTAGCCAGTGTGATGGTTCTGGTTTGATTTTGGTTTTGGTGAGAGAGCCCATCACCCAATCAGATCAGAGCGAACATATTGGCAAGATGTTCCTGTTGTTTTAGCCTACCTTAACCTGTCTCCTTTTTAAGTCTACCTACTGGCCATTGTCATACTGGGGAGTACAGTTAAGTGTTGAATTTTTGAGCAACATAGAAAAATCATACACAATTTTTATTTCTTTGAAGCCTTATGAGCTCAATCAGAAGCTTTGCCGATTCATTGAGCTTACCCCCGTGGGCGGGGCTAGATTTAGCTCAGGTTTTGATGAGACCCTATTTGGCTATGAGTCAGGCTACTTGAGTAGCGGTACCTATGCTGCAGTGGTTACACCCTATCCTGAGGCTACAGGATCAGAGTATCGACCAATCACAACCCTTCACTTCAGTATATGCGATGGTGAGTGTTTGAAGTTATGTTTATAGTTTGCAAGCATGATCTCTACACCATTACATTGGGAAGGGGTAGGAGGGAATCGCAAAAAGTTCACTTCACACTTTCCATAACCAATTCATTTCAATTTTTTCTTCATGGGAAGTGCTCAAAAATTTTTGTTGTTCTGCAACGAAGCGAAATTAGCTGACCGGTGAACAAGGCGATGGCAAATCGTTGGGATTAACCTTATCAAGTCATTTTAAAAGAGGACCGGATCAAAGGCATGGGAGTTGCTTATATATAAAAGGATGAATCAGTTGTACTTGTGAATCTGAGAAGGCAGATTTCCAAAAGTAATATAATTCATTCATCTAGGCAAAATTGTGTTCAAAGTCGTCTCGACCTCAAATCTGAGCAGATAACTCCAATTTTTGTTATCCAAATATATTCTAAAAATCTAAGGTTGAAGGGACGGACATTTTTATACCTGATAAACAACAATTTTGGTTTGAATTATAATTGTTACAGAGAAAACAAATATGTTAAATAGTATAATTAGTTTTTGTAACCAGGGGTATCTAGGACTAGCCTGAACTGAATTTATAATCTCCATATTAGACAAAATAATTGTGTTTTGTTTTTGACATTTAAGTCAAACCACATTATTAATCTAAAGTTTGTTTTCTGATTTGAAGGATGCGCTGGCAGTCAGACATTTCAAAGCCAATATATCTTGTCACCTTCCACAACTGTCTCACCATCGAGGCATTCCTGTCCACAAGGGCAAGAATTAGACAGAACAATAAGCCTCGATTCATCCTCACCCAACACTGTCACTGTGAGGTTTGACGTTGCGCACAGATGTGACACCAGATACAACCACACAAGATATGAAGTCTCCATGTTTTATGGTCAGTTCTCTGCAGCAAAGCACAACGATAATACAGACGTTGAAAGGGTCATCTTCAGAGCTGTAAGATTTACATATTACCCTGAACCAGATTAGTTGAGTTGAGTTAAGGGATAACTAAATATTAGCTAGCGCCGATTTAAGTAAGAGAATAAGAATCGTTTACAAAATGATAGGTCTCCATTTTTTATGATCGGTTTCTTGTGGCCAAGCACAGAGATAAACCAATGTTGGAAATGTCATATTAAGAGGGGTTAGAGTAACATATTACTCTGAACCATAGTAGCTTCAGTTGAGTTAGCTAGTTTCGGGATAGCTATCTGTTAGCGAGCTTTAATTTTAGCTAGCTAAGAGAGTGAGGTGAAAGCTTTTCTCTAAAATAATGAGGTTGAGAATTATTAGTCATACAATGAGTTATTAGCAGCCCTAGTATACGTTGGTACCACTGTGGATGATACCACTGTGGATGATACCACCCCAACTTAAGCTGAGATAAATCCGGTCGGATAAATTTTAGGTACCTAGCCTATATTGAAATTATTGGTTGAAAATATGCATGCCAAATTGTTGGATTTTGAAACAATTGGTATGTAGTAGTAAATAGATATGTATAATCTTTTTCAGCCTGAATATGGTGCAAACACACGACGGGTGGTTACTTTTGAGGATGTTATGCCAGGAAACTACAAAATACATGTAAGTCTTTGGAAGAGGGTGACGATGTCATTTATCACCATGCCTTTCAGATTTTTCACTGAAAAGGGAAATCAACAGTGGATGTCCTCAAGGTAGTGTCATATCTCCTTTTCTGTGGAACATCGTTGTAAATGTACTTTTGGTCTTACTCAACTCAACAGGTATCTGGGCTCAAGGCTATTGCAGATGACATAGTTATTTGCACAACTGGCAAGGAAATATGTACTGTATCATGCAAAATTCTCTGTCAAAAATCCAAAATTGGTGCGTATATGTAGGATTGACAATCAACCCAAACAAAGCTGAACTGCTTTTATTGACAAACAAGAAAAAATACTCGCTGCAGCAACAACTTAGTATGTTCAAGACGTCTATACCAAGAAGACAAAAGGTGAAGTACCTTGGCGTAAACATTGACAAACTAAACTGGAAGTCTCATGTCAAAAGCAAATTAAACAAAGGTACAGGCCTTCTTCTACAATGCAAGCGCATAACTGGAATAAAATGGGGTGTTCATCCCAAATCCTTAAGTTGGATTTACAATGCAATCATTAAACTAAACTTTCTTCATGACGTTATTGTATGGTGGAAGTTTTTCTCATCAGAAAGTAATCAAAAATACATCTCTCGACTCCACCGACTGGCAGCATTAGCATTTTCAAACTCGTTTAAGACAACTCCTACTGCAGCCCTTGATTATTTGCTAGATCTCACCCCTCTTCATATTATAATTCAATCACATGCTATGAGAACATGTAACAGGCTTATGGCAAGCAATCAGCGGGACTCAAATCATAAATATGGTCACAACACAATTTTTAGCTGACTAACTACCATCTGCTCACCAGCATTGATGCCTTCCGACTCTATCCCCCGCACTCTGGTGTTTAGTATGACTCATGTGAAATTTGAGGTACCAGACCGTGAGCGGTGAATAGAACGGGATGTTAAAACTGACTACGACATCAATGTTTATACAGATGGTTCAGAAAAGATCTCGGCATTGGATCAGGTGTATATATTACTAGTAATCATAATCCTACTTTTGTACTAGATATAGAAGAGTTTCAATGCCTTGGAAACACAATAAGAGTATTCCAAGCTGAAATTACTGATGTCTCAAATGCTCTCACAACTGTTCAATTTTTAGAAGGTCTGAATATTGCCATCTATATTGATAGCCAGGCTGCAATGCATGCGCTTAATTCACACATACACACATCCAAAATAGTCTTAGAATGCCGAAACAAACTGAAATTACTTGGACATAGAAATAATATCAAGGTCATTTGGGTACAAGGACACATTGGCATCTATGGAAATGAACAAGCGGACTTACTTGCAAATGCTGGTTCTGCCCGTGACTTTTATGGTCCAGAACCAGAACTCCCTGTAACCCATTCAGTCATAAAGCAGGGAATCAAAGAGTGGGTGTTGGATTCAAAATGGGATAACAGTGTAACTGAATTCATGAGTTTTTATATTTTTAGATACAGACATATCACCTGACAGGTAGAATTACAGGCTGTCCCATGGGAGGGTGTGAGTGGGAAAAAACAGATGAAGGGGATAGCCGAATCAGTCAAAATTTCACAGTAAAAGGTAAGTCTTCATATTGCTTCTCAGCCTATTGGGGATCTCCAAAGTGTCACTGTGTGAGTGGGAGAATACAAATGACACAGATGACAGAGATGACAGAGATAACCGCATCACTCAGTATTTCACAATAGAAAGTAAAGTAGCCTTCTCAGCGGTCCCATTTTTGTTGTCTTTTTGGAAAAAAAAAGCAAATATGGGGTCGCTGTGATAAGGCTAATGTAAGTCTTCATGTTGATTCTAAGCCTATTGGCAAAAATCATCAACATGTCACTGCCGATAGCTGATGATCGTCCCTTTATGCTGCATAGCTTAGAAGGTCATATTTCATGACCTTACTAAATATGGATATGTAAGAGATAAGGCAATTACTGTAAGAGGACATTGTGCTGTTAGTCCGTTTTGTCACAAATGTTTCAACATGTCTGATGGTGTTGGCCCTGAAATAGTGACTCTTGAAATTATGATACTTGTTTGGAAATATGTTATCATTGAACTGATTGAATCATAAACCATTCTGTTTGACCTTCAGGGTAAACATTGGATGAACTAACCGATACAGGCAGGATACATGGAACTAGGAAGTATGGGTGACAGACTCATGTGTCGCTCGCTACCCAGATGACTCGCTGTAGGACAGAGAAGCTACGCAATACTTTTAATTTAAATACTCTAATTACTAACATAATATTTAGTAACCATGTTTAATCGTTTTATATTTTACTCCTGTGTATTTCACTGCTAAATTTTTTTTCCTAGTGGTATTTACTCCAGTATATCACACTGTTTATTTTAGGAGGAACAGAAGTACATACAAAATAAAAAATTTTGAATCTCAGAGCTAGAATATGTATATATTATAAGTTGTCTTCCCCTTGACGAATCAATGTTAGATTGAGTCTGTCGTATAATCTGTAGACATGTTACATGAAGCATCCCTCTCAAGCGCACACATACACATATTATTCACATCCGAGCACAGATTTCTATACAGCGCGACAACAAACTCTTAAATTGACAAAAATAACATATTACTGACACGAGATACCCACAATGCAACTCTCTAATTTTGAATCATTATGATATTATATTTTAAGATGAGAAATGAGGATATAATTCAGTACATTGCGATGTTTCATTATTTCAGATTATTTTAGCGGCCACTGCCATTTTAAAAAGCTCAATGACCAGCCAATTACTGTTATAGTTAAAACTAAATTTCAATACTTTCTATCCAGTCACACAAATATTAATTATTGGTACGAGATGTCACATCTTGGTTCGCTTTAGAAAACTGCATCTGTTGCCTTGGACTGTGGAGTCGCTGTCTCTTTTAAGGTCCACAGTCTAAGGGTGATGAGCTGCTATCACATACATGCTTCAGTTCAACTCTCAACTCCTCGGCAAATACGTGGAAGGATGAATCATAACCTGTTTGTCCATCAGCGAGTGCGACCCCTTGACAGGCTCCAACTTTGTACTGTATGGTGTGTTGTCCACGTGATAGTCCATGGCAAATTCCGCTCACTGAAATAGGGGTATTACATGGTAAGTGACAAAGTTTGGTGGTAAAACAAAATGCATCACATCGAATCTGTCAATAATGAATGGGCAAGGCACCAAGTATTTTACCAGGAATCAAGTGGATCTCCTTATTCGGAATACTTTGTGTTGAAATTAAAAACAGTCTCTATACTTTGAGCGGAAATACGAAGAGCCGAGCTTGTAGGCTATGTGATATCCCATGGAAAATGCCGCTCACTGAAATTGTGATATGACTTTGTGACAGAGTGACAAAGTTAAGCGGAGCATCAAGACTTATTTCAGAAAATAATCAGTATAACCTGCACCAAGCATGCCCTGTGTCTAGTAAATCTCCTTATTTGGAATCTTTTTGTATATCAAATGAGCTAATGAGCAAATGAGCTAAAATACAAAGAGGCAGCCAAGGTTGTTGTCCAGATGATAATGATCTCCAATCAGGGGTTTATCAGTGACATTCACATTCAAGACTATGCTATGATCCAGAAGAGCGCTCCTTATCAATTTATTGGTATGGCTCTTATCTGGAGTAATCATATTAAATGAAATATTGCGATAATAATCTAAAAACCAGCTGATCAACTCCATCTCACCTTGCATTGGCATATGGGCATTTGTAGCAGGGTGGAAATGAACTACACCTTCAATAGAACCAGGATCACTACACTCCGCATCATCAATTTCAAAATGCCTGCAAACATCAGTCTAACATAATATACATTGAATCTGAATTAGATTCTTCTCATGGAACGGAAATGTGCATGTAAACAACCTACTGTTAAAAAACTCAACACAGGACTCATCTGGCATGTATTGGATTGGCTATCCCTACTAGCTAGTGATGGCAAATTGACAGATTTCAGCGACAGGACAAGAATGAGACAGCAACAACATTCGAAACGAGACTAATACAAGAATGAGGCCTAGATTGATGCCGATAAAACTTAAATCTGGCACTTTTTTGTGTTTTTAGGTTTCTTTGTCTAAAAAAACTATAAACCGGTGACAAATACTGCGACAATAACAGTGTTTATAATGAAAAAGTATCGATATGTGTCAAGAGTGTGTGTCTCGGCGAGAAGATACAATGCCTCGTGGAGACAAGTCTCACAAGACCGGGATAGAGATTTTGCCATCACTACTACTAGCATGAATAATATAGCCTAAGAAATTGACTTGTTTACAAAATCGCAAAGATTAATATAATGCCTTCAATGTTGATGATTTGGGCCTTTCCAAAATGCTACAAGGGATCGGCTATTTTTGCAAGCAAATTGTTGGCGAAAGAAAGCTAATGTTGCTTTTCCAGAATAAGAATTCAATGATCCAGGCTAACCGACCCAAACCTTAATAATCAAATTTACTGCTTTTTTAATGGCCTGTATGTCAGCAGTGCGAGCACTTTAACATTCAATAATTGTTGTGTATTTAATTCCAATACTCTCTTTTCATAGATGTATGTTTACATACTGTAAACATTTTCACAGGGTGCATGATTATGTTAAAAAGAATCCCCCTTGTGTAAGGTAAAAGCAACAGAAAAAATAAATCAATAAAATCAATAAAATCAATAAATGATGGTAACTCAACCGACTATTAGCTACAACTACTACTACTACTACTACTACTACTACTACTACTACTACTACTACTACTACTACTACTACTACTACTACTAGCTGAGGTTCGTATAGTATCGGTTGGCCTTGCTTGACAGCTTTTGGTCTCTCAATATCAATGTCAGAAAGCAGAGTAAATTTTAAAATTTTCTCTGTACTAGGAATCAATTTAGTTCTTTTATTCATTTATTTATTTATTATCTGAGGTTTTCTAAAACTTAATAATTAAAGCAAATTAAAAATAACTTGTTGACCTACCTTAACCTTTTAACTTACCTTAACCTTGACCTTTAAACTTACCACCTTGTACATACACCGATACATTTATGTCTATGGTCCCCACTTGATGTGAGTCTTAGTGCTGTATCTTCATACTCCTTAGTGAAATCTACTGTAAGGATCGTTGCGTCATCATCGTCATTGTTCAGACTGTGCCAGCTCCAGTATTGTAAATTCCCTATAAAGCTCCTGTATAGCCGCCCATTGTTACTGAGTACTGTCAAGAGGGAGAGAATATATGGGAGGGATTTTTTTGTTTTGGTTTCTTTGCACATCAGGGAGAGGGAGATCATCTTCGGATGATGGTTGTTGCAATAAACATGTATATATATATATATATTGGACCTCTGTGGGACATACCAAGTTTGTGAATTGCATAAAATAGCTTACTGAAATGATCAAGCAAGGTTTAATAGACTATTGAATCACAAATTTGGTTTGTCCTAATTACAGAGTGAATTAAATACGCTATCATTGCAATATTTAACATAAATTTTTTTTTTCATTCAATTATTTCCAGTCCTGCTTCAGCTAGGCACACCAACTTTTGACCAAATCTTCCCAGCCACTTACTCTTGAGGGGACTTTTTTTAATTATGGACAAACAATGGAAAACTTCTCTTAAAACTAATTTTTGATTTCTCCTGATTTCAGGGCTGCTCCAATACTTCTTATTCTGCTCACACTGTGCAAGTCATTCAAATTCATCAAACGATGCTTATATACTTCTGGACATTAACAACAAACAACAAATTGTGAATAAGTCAAAATTATATTTCATTTCAAAATGCAATGCTTAAGGGAAAAAATATCTATTGCAATGCTCAGCCCTAATGTAGGGGAAAAATCTCACTTAATTCACTGTGTATTAGAGTCCTTCCCTTCAAATATTCGTTATGATTCAGACCAAAGGGGAATCAGTATGTCCACTCAAATAGGTAAATAGGTAAAATAGGTATATATGTTAATAGCCAAATCATGTAACAGGTGAGAAAGGGTTGCTGGTCATTGAGAGTAATATTGGAATGTGATCATGAAAGTATGAGGTTCTTGGCATCATTCTAGAATTCTTAGTATGATACAGAAGACTACTCCATATTCATACTGGGCCAAAGGCTGTTTAAAGTCCTTCAGTGAAAATCTTTATTGGACTTATAACTGGTGAATGAAATCAAAAACCCGATTCTTTCCCAACTAATCTGCCCTACTTATAAAAAACCAGCAGAAGTTTTTTTAAGCACATGTAAATCCAACTATGATGCTCACCAGACAAATACCAGCCTAAGTTGTCTGCATTGTGCAAAGTTTCATTGTTATTGTACAGCAGGAACTGATGACACGTAACAGACATTCTTGGTTTCAAAGAACTTACACTGGTATTCGCAAAAGTACCTGTATGGGTTTGAGCGATGTACTGCTCTAACCTGAATCAACAAATGTGTTTGGCCGGACTTCCTCGATGGTGATGCGTGAAGGTACGTAAGAATTCCCTGTCATAAGTCTAGAATGGATGGCTGGAGAGAAGTGATCACTACAGGCACCCATGTAGATCTCTATACTGTAAGTACCCGAGGTCAGCGAATCCTGGCAAATACCTTCCACTACAAATTATTTTAAGTAAATTAAAACCTTGAGAAAAACATTTCACAAATTAATATGAAAGATCGTCAACAGCATATATGTGAATAATTCTCTTTGCCTCAAGGTATCCTTGGTCACCCTGTACCGAGGACTACCCTGATGGGCATATAGCTTGAACTTCACAGAAATAGTGATTCTTGTGATGAAACATTGGCATAACTATGGTTTTGAATTTCTAACCTCCATCCACTATGATCAACAGGATAATTAATAACATATTTGTAGGGTATTACCACTCCCTATGTTGAGGTTCAACGAACAGAAAGTGTTATCAAACAATAATACAATTATACAATAATACAATTATTGTTGTTTTATCTCCTGTAGCAGACAGGATGCTATCAGATTATGCAATCAACTTTTTTTCTACTCACATATTCTAGTCTTCATGTGATTCTCCCAGTACGTTGTGCTACTAGCTTGTATTATGTAATCTACATTTGGACTGCACTCTGTGCCATTTATCGCTATATACCTAAAAACAAAGAGGGAAAAATCGCTCATTAAAAGGTCCCGAAGTAATTGGTCGGATATGTTTTTTTTTCTAGGTTGAAAGTTTATGGTCAAAGGTAATACTGGAAAACAGTCACAAAAATGGCTGAGTGAAACCTTCAACACTGCATTTATTAATTTCTTGAATGTGCGTCTTTAAGTTTTTTGCAATACAAAATGTTTCATTGATAAATGGATGAGTTGGGTGCTGGAGGGGAGTCAATGAGGCTTTCAAAATAGGAGAGGTCGTCACAACATGTCTTTTGATTTATCATGATATATAATGCGTAATCTGCAGGTACCTCATAAATGGCAAATTTCCATTTTGGAAAATTTAGGCCTGACATTAAGAATTTTGATCTTCTGTCATTTACAGGGTTATGAGAATTTTATTGCCCATTTTGGTCTCTACAAATGACATCTGACTCTTGAATCTTAGACATGACAGTTCAGGAACTTCTCAAATTTTGAATACTGGTGTACGCACATGACAACTTCCTCAGTGCCTAACCTGGTAGTAGTAGTCACATTGTTCAAAGCGATAGTACTGCCTCTCCACATTTGGTATCATAAGGTCTTAGGCTTATCAAGAACACCGTGACAACCTTTGAACTAGCCTATCCATACAGTTTGAATCGTGCATTGTTCCAATTTCAGCGCATAGCCTTCTGAGGTTGTGAAAAATCTTTGAAAAATATGTTCATTGGCATGGGATTCTAAGCATGTAATCACCTAACCAAATTTCACAAAAATAAAAACGTTACTATTGCTTTAATAATCACATGGGGTATAATGTAATCTGCACTCACCATCTTCCACAATATGACGTAGCGTCAGACAGAACATGAATTCCGGTATATCCTTTGTATTTAATCCTCAGCTTTGTATCATCTGCTAACTTCTCATATGCGATTGACTGGAAGAGAATGACACAGGTAGTATACCAAACTTATCACATGGTCAAAAGAACAGTCTACATGTATGATGTATCATCTTGAAGCACATAAAAATAAGCTTCCTGTTCTTCTGATGCCACATTACTGTATTAGCTGTCCTGCAAACGTCACCACTAATAATAATATACATTCCATGTTTATTCTGGAGAAGAATAAGTCCTTAGGACTTGTACCCAGAAAACAGAAAAATTGATAAAAATATATATATGACATGTAACTAAAAATCAAGAACAATGACAGGTAAAAGTACACACAGACATTAATTAGCAGTAAAACATTACACAAGTCAATACGCAATAGCTAGGAAATGAAAAGTTAGAACAATGCAGCAGTAGGCTAAAAAAAATGATAAGAACTGACTCATTAATTTAGAAGTTTGAGGACGTGGCACCGAGTGGCATTTTTGAATGAAGCAAGGGATTGACTGAGCTCAACATGATTGGGTAATTCGTTAAACTTCTGAGCACCGAAATTAGCCAAAGCAAATCTAAAATTTTCCTTGGATAGTCTAAACCCAGAACTTTTAGCAAGCCGAGTTTCACTATACTGGGTCAAGGATTGATAGGTGGATGGGAAAGTGGTATATATAAAGCTTAAATTCATTTGACTGAATGAAGTTTTCTGCATGGGTGTGTAAAATAGACTCCCCCAACTCACCTAAGTGCCACTCACATTATTGAACCACTTTTTTATACTTTTCAAGTGGATTCAAACTCATATAAAAAACAATGGGCTGTATAAATTTTGAGTTATCTGCTCTCAATTTGCTAAAATAATTCATTTGGCTTTTTACCTGCCAGCTTTTTTTTGGGACTATGATCAACAATGGAGATATTCAGAAATGCAGAAATTCTCAACTACATAGGAAAAGCAAACGGTAATATTATACCAAATCCCATGTGAGAGAAAATTACAACGAATAAGTGAATATGTGAATAGTAGAATAACCATACTCTTCGATTCCACAAGCTCAGAAATTCCTAGCCGAATAGTGAATAACCGAATAATCTTATCCATCATCTCAATAAGCTCAGAAATTCCCAGCCGAATAGTGAATAACCGAATAATCTTATTCATCATCTCAATAAGCTCAGAAATTCCCAGCCGAATAGTGAATGACCGAATAATCTTATTCATCATCTCAATAAGCTCAGAAATTCCCAGCCATATAGTGAATAACCGAATAAACTTATTCATCATCTCTATAAGCTCAGAAATTCCTAACCGAATAGTGAATAACCGAATAATCATATTCATCATCCCTATAAGCTCTGAAATCCCCAGCCGAATAGTGAATAACCGAATAATCTTATTCACATCCCTATAATCTCAGAAATTCCCAGCCGAATAGTGAATAACCGAATAATCTTATTCGTGATCCCTATAAGCTCAGAAATTCCCGGCCGAATAGTGAATAACCGAATAATCTTATCCACCATCTCAATAAGCTCAGAAATTCCCAGCCGAATAGTGAATAACCGAATAATCTTATTCGTCATCTCTATAAGCTCAGAAATTCCTAGCCGAATAGTGAATAACCGAATAATCTTATTCATCATCTCAATAAGCTCAGAAATTCCCAGCCGAATAGTGAATGACCGAATAATCTTATTCATCCTCCCTATAAGCTCAGAAACTTCCGGCCGAATAGTGAATGACCGAATAATCTTATCCACCATCTCAATAAGGTCAGAAATTCCCAGCCGAATAGTGAATAACCGAATAAACTTATTCATCTTCTCTATAAGCTCAGAAATTCCTAGCCGAATAGTGAATAACCGAATAATCTTATCCACCATCTCTATAAGCTCAGAAATTCCTAGCCGAATAGTGAATAACCGAATAATGTAATTCATCATCTCTATATGCTCAGAAATTCCCAGCCGAATAGTGAATGACCGAATAATGTAATTCATCATCCCTATAAGCTCAGAAATTCCTAGCCGAATAGTGAATAACCGAATAATCATATTCATCATCTCTATAAGCTCAGAAATCCCCAGCCGAATAGTGAATAACCGAATAATGTTATTCATCATCCCTATAATCTCAGAAATTCCCAGCCGAATAGCGAATGACCGAATAATCTTATTCGTCATCCCTATAAGCTCAGAAATTCCCGGCCGAATAGTGAATAACCGAATAATCTTATCCACCATCTCAATAAGCTCAGAAATTCTTAGCCGAAGTTAATTGGAACAGCTTGTTCATAATATCTTACTAAGGGATGATAGAACCAAATTATTCAAGTAGGCTAAACCATTGAAGATTTGAGTAAATCTTAACAGTATTACAGTGGTACCAATACAGGAAAATCATTTTTAAATCATTCAATTACCTCGGACTTCGGAGTACAGACAGAGTTCTAGCTTATGGTATTGCTTATGTTTTATTAGACTAGCAGACTAAAGCCATTGGATCAGTGTTGTTAATTATCAGATTACCGTATAGTTCTATAAACGCTGGTATTTCAATAAACTCCTGTTGTTATCATGTTTCAAAAAGCCGAGCACATGATTAACATAACAAAAGGCCTGTCATGAAAGTCAATTTACAGGTACAAACGCCGGGGCGTTTATAGGATTAAACAGTATATGTACAGAATTAAATAATTAAATACTTCAGGCATTTTACCTAGGCCTACTTGCCTATACATTGAAGGCTCTATAATGTTCATCTCGGTAGACAAATATTTTCCATGTTCAATTTCACATACATTATAATTATAATGTATCTTAAAAATATCAGCAGTAAGATATCAGCAGTAAGATCTATCAATTTTTTTGCTACTTTACTGCCAGGACTATAAAATCTTTTGTTCCGGCAAACTGGTCCTGCCCGAGTCCTGGTGCTGGCCGGACGTGGTATACCACTCCCGCTCTCGACACTGTGGCTTGAACTCCCACCCACTCCCGCCTGTCAGGACCAGTCCCGCGTACACCTCTACACCAAGCTAAGTGAAAACTCTAAGACTCTAACCTTCATTTACCGGCTATTTATCTCAGTAGTGTATAATCTTTGTACAAATCACAGCTCTGACTACTCACTAGAAACCTTTTTTCTCCAATGTAACTTTTAGATAAGCAGGACAATTAGTGTTCTATATATACTGGTACGGTTATGATGAAGCTAACTTAACTTTAGTATGCTGGACAGTGTTATAGTGACACGTTAAATCTGCCTGTAACACAAACAAAAAATAATACTTTCCAGGGAAAGCTTCTTCTTAAAAAATCGGTAATATTTTTAAGCTTGAGTTGTCTCCTTTTTTTTAAGAGGAGACAATCCAGACAAGCTTATTTTTTTAAGTGTGAACTGTAACTGCTGTAACAGGGGATTTGATTTGTCAAAATCCCAGCAATAGCCAATCACAGATATCCCTGATGTCTATGATAAAATGAATATTGAGGTTGTTCTGACTTTCAGTGTAGAATGGATTATTTATTTATTTATTTATTTATTTATTTATTTATTTATTATTTATAGATATTGCAAACCAGCAAGAAACAAATTCATGCTGTCTCTCAGTGATTACTAATTCTACTCATACATGGGCATATGTAGATTCAGCTATGTCTCCAATGATGACAGAAGCATGGGATCAGGATGTGCCTGCCCTGATTAGCTAATCTAGCTACTCAGGACCAGCTGCATAGGACTTGAGGAAGCCTAGTGTTGACAAACAACACTAGGCTTACTCAAGTCCTATGATTGACCAGCTGCTACTAAGCTAGTGTAGTAGCAACATAGGTTTTGAGGGAAAGCTGTTGGTGGTTGGTAAGTGGTTGCGGCTATGGGTTGTCACCAAACAAGACAACCCATAGCCAACCATAATAATCACCATGACAAGTTTCGTATCAGTTATATTACCTGATTAGGCTAAGTGCACCTAAAGCCCACTCTTTTATTGATTGATGGGGGTATCAGGAACAGAATGAAAGGAATCATCTCATGCTATTGAAATGAGCACAATGGGCACCTAACCACAACTAAGCAGTGGCAGCTTCTGGTTATTAGGAGATAACAGTAATTAACTACCCTGAAATAAAACAACAACACTTTTTGTATATATCAGAAATATTCTAATCTAAAACAGTAGAGAATCTTTTTGCTACTCATTGGTACTTGAATTTATGAAATCGGTCCACTAACAAGGCATATAGACACTCCTAGGTGATGGAAGCTTATAAAAAACTCGCTGGTTATTTTTGTGAAAAATAATAATAATAATAATCCTTGGAACATAAGACTTCCACGCATCATTTTGTTGCTCATAATATCCCCCAGTCAATTTCCAATTCAAAGAAGTTGTAAAACAAACTCCTGAGAATCTAAATCTTGTCATTCTGAATCTCCAATTCATTACATAACCATAATTAGGTCATGCTGCAATGAGCTGACCACAACTGTTAGGGATTAAATTATTTCTATTGTTCTACTAGGATTGCGCTCCCAGCACTATCCTCAATGCAAATGGACCAGGTAATATAACTGATACCACTTTTGTAATGACCCACAGCGGCTTTCCCTCCGAAGACCTATGTGTAATAGTGTTACAGTGTGCCCAGGGGGAGGGGGTGGGATAACCACAAGGTGTGGGTTCGCCCCCTTGAGCAAGTAGGAGGCTCTGACTGCCCTGAGGAATAGATGTATTTGGCTATTCCCCAGGCCGCCACCAGAGCCTCTTGATTGCTCTAGGGGAGTGTTTTTCGAAGTGTCGCGAAGTAAAATCCTGGATACAGCGGGCAACTTGCTCCCAATATAGATATTTTTTTATAAAGTGGGAGTTTGTTGATATATTTGGCTGGATCCAGTCTGCCTGTGGGATATGAGTAATAGTCTCAACTTTCCATGGGGCTTTGGGAGTGGTACGCACCAGTGAACAGTTGATACTATTATTAGAGGTTAGTCTGCCTGCTGCCATACCCCCCCTCCCATTTGCCCATGGTTTTCAGCTAGTGCACATTAGGTTTGTAAATCATTGATTCAACTAATCAAATCTTTTGGCAGTGATTCAAGTTCAATGCATTCTGACCGGAAATTGAATCTGTACAGCATAATTTTTTTTGTTTTATAAATATTATTCCCTGGGGAAATATAAAGGTAAAGGTCAAGGGCTGTAGAGCTTATTTACAATAATCTAATGGCTGTCCAGTTGTGTAGGTATTGACTTTTATGTCTAGCAACTTACTTTGCAACATCAAAAGTCATCTCACCTCAAAGGCACCAACTAAAAAAAACCTCCACCTAGTTCCAGGATGTGAACTGCTACGCTGGGAGTTTGTGGCATTCCACCATCAAACCAAGGAGTAAAAGGGGGAGGGGCCATGTCTCTAATTTGCATAATCCTATGTTTGCCTCTGATGCTTGGGAGGACACAACTCTTAAAACCGTTTTGATTGGCTGAGAAATTATAATAGCCAATCAGAGCTCTCCAATTTCCGCACTGATAGGAAGGCTGCTTTTGGGCACTTGCTCTTGAGCCCAGAATATGAATATGATAGGTAGAACAGAGTCAATGTACAGCCTACCAACTGTAAAAGATTTTGGGCTTCAAATTGGTACTAGATGCTAATAACTTTGGTACTCATGGACTGAGAAACATGTCCAACCAAATGGGAGAGATGTGGAGAGTCAGGCTCATAAATGACCTCTGTAAGCTCATTAGAAGATGGATGTGAGCTACAATTTGTATCCTACCAAACACAGCATGTCTTACTCTATCAGCATGCAAAGTTTTGTGAACTAACAAGGTCAAGATGGAGATATGTGGTAAACTAGCCAATTTTTGTTTTTTTCAAACAAAATGGCAGAGATTTTACTATCTAATTCTTTGTAATGGGTGTTTTAAGTAGAGTTGGGCCTTTGATAACATCAACTAGGTTGATAAAAACCCTTTAAAACATTAATTTTAACATCAGAGGGTTGCTAGAGCAATATATCACCCATAAACTACAACCAAGTTTCCTGAAAAGAATTCAGCAAGGCGAGGCAAAGATCCAAAACAGGAAGTGCCTTACATTATATAGAATACAAATTAGAGACATGGCTCCTCCCCTCTTTTACTCCTTGATCAAACACCTAACAAAATTTAGTGTTTGTTAGTGGAATGCCACAAAATCCCTTGAACTAACCTCCACCCATAGGATGTCTACAGTCTTATATAGAAGATACTGAGAGTGTGAAATTTTATTATTCTCCACAGAACAGAATAAAAATCATGCTCCATCTTAAAAGACAAATTGTGACATAATTATACCACAGTTATATCATAATTACCAATTTCTAGAAGATCACCACACAGATAATTACTCATTATCTGTACAGGGCATCATCTAAGGTCGCGTCACGGTGCCCCAGGTAAGGATTCTCATCTCCTATCCTGTCCTGCACTCTGTGGTGGTATTTGTAGTGGTACTGTCGCTCTCAAATTTATAATTATTGTTATTGCTCATCCATTCCATACGCATTGCGTAGTGTATAATGATGGTCTCCATATCATAATATATATGGATACCATCACTATACGCTATGCACTGGATTTCACTGAGTTGTGATGTTCTCTTTCATCTCTAAAGCCAGGAGAGATTGAGTTGAATTATCCACAAGATCAACAATTGGAAGAAGAATTTCTCACTTTCTTCGCTTCTGCGAAATTATAGTTTACCACAGCCATTGAAATTAATGACAACAAGACGTTATTTGATTTAGAAAATGCCTGTCTGTTTAATTGAGAGGAAAACTCCGAGTTATTAATAAAAGCGTAACAATGGCTTCTTCACAACTATATATATATATATTACTTTTTTCACCAAAATGAGAGACATGGATTACGACTCAACATGCAGTTTTGGCAATAATCAAGTGTTGGGGTATGTCCCTGGATACCTCTAGCTCATCTTAGCGTCCTTGATCGATAGTTTATGGTTTGGGAAGTATTAGACTTTTCTTTGTAGAGAAGAAAAGCCAGGAAGGAGCGAAGTTTAAGAACTTTTACATTATACCATATACGAGTGGAGGTTGGTGCTTATATTAAGTGGATACAAAGCTTTATCCGACAACTTATTCACAAAGCCTGATTCCGACATTACGACATACGACAAAATATATTGCCTCTTTTATAAGAAAATCGTCAATTCTAAGTTGTCTACTATGCTTCCTTTTTCAGTCTTTAAATGTGATTGTGTTCACTCCCAACCGGTACCTGTTGTACAGACTTACTAGTCAATTACAATGTCATGCAATGCAAAATATTGTGAGATCTTTTCTTGCAGTGTTTTTACCATTATTGCCCACTGTATTCTAGAAGAGTCTGTTGTATCCAGTATACAGGGACAGGAGGGATAACTCCAAAATCCAAACAAATCAAAATTGATGGCTTGTTATAAAACTATTTGGTCTCTTTTACAGAGAAAGTAGATGCACATGGAGGACAAGCAGTTGATGAGGCTAACCCTACAGAACAAGGTACGAAGTTCATTTGAGGACAAGTAGTTGATAACCAAATAACCGCTGCCCATGTATGTATTTTGTGGCGCTCCACTATAAAAAATTCACCCACAGTAAGGGGATGTTTGATAGTGGAGCGCCTCCAATGCCCGACGCAGGCAGCGGGCGGCCCCTCTAATAGGTAGTTGACAATTTCTTTTTATATATGGCTCACTATGCTGTCAGCAGATTGGCAAATATTGGATTCATACGCTCATCCTACTCCTTTCGCAGAGAAAGCTTATCGAAACCCTGAGATATATTAGTGTTCTATTACTAATGATTTTGACTCCATCAAGTTGAGGGTGTCACTAACCCCAAACAAAAGTAGGAAACTAGTCATAAAGTAGGTCACAAAAGGGTATGATTCTTTTCATTGAATAGAGACTTCAGTTGACGGTTTGTCACAGTGTACAACTGACGTGTGTAGGTTTATAGGCAAATCCTTTAAAGCGTTTAATTTAATACAAAATGAGGGCTACAAATAAAAATTGATGGCTTGTTATTTGGTCTCTTTTACAGAAAAAGTAGATGCACATGGAGCACAAGTAGTTGATGAGGCTAACCCTACAGAACAAGGTGCGTAGTTCTTTTGAGGACAAGTAGTTGACAGCCTAGCCTGTCTTGACAAGCCTCTCTGGGGGCGGGGGCGGGTGGGGAGAGGGCTTGTCAACTTCCAAATCCTCTCAAATTGAGAGAGGACAACTCATAAACTTTTTTGTATTAAGTGCTTTTCAAAGAGAAAATGCTAAGTTTAGTTTGACAGCTTCTCTTACTTGTTTTTAATGTAATTTGCTTTTTATTGTTCCGCTTTGCTGACAAAAATAATGCACGATGATTTTCTTATAGCGCATGTCATAAGCATAAAGGTTCCACATGGGCCTACATGTTTTGTGTATCTTTCGAGATGCGTGCACTAGGAAATCTGCAACATTTCGCGAATCACATTTCGCCACCACCCAAAAATTTCAAAAATGAACCCCAAAACCCCAAACCTAAACCACAAACTAAGACACCTCAAAGCCCCCTCCCGAAAAACCAAAAACACTAAGATATAACGCTTTAGAAATGTCTGCATACTGCACTAGGACTTGTTTTATGTGAGATTTTACCTAAAGTTACCTGTCATAATTTTGCAGTACCGGTAGTAGATGGTCATAGCAAAGTTGATGTTAAAAACTTTGCACCTTCTACACACAAAAAAAGAAAAGCTGTCACAAAATCAGGTACTGATAACAGGATCATGTTTAGGGCTTGTCAATACACTCACTCGTAGGGATTCTTGGATATTGATATTTATTTCTTTACATCAACGACCAATAATTCCGAGTTCCTACCTATCTCAGATTAAGCATACCAGAGTAAAGATTGTATATTAGTACTGTATATTTATTTACTTTGATACTAGTAGACGAGTCAAGACTGGACTGTTGTTAAAATAAGAAGTTGTGCGTATGGATAGCACAACCATTTATGGTAATTTTTTGCTGTACCAGACTCATTATTGCAAATGTTAACCATCTCTTTTTTCTCATGTTTCTAGAGCATACAGGACCACCCAGGCGCAGTCAGCGAATCGGAGGATATGGTATGATATGAAATACTACCCTTACTATGCATGATGATGGCAAAATTCCCAACTTTTTGTAGCATCATACAGTTCTTAGTTATTGCATTCTCTATTTCTGAGGCCAGTCTGTCGCTGTAATTTATCTTCATTGTTAATAGGTAAATTCGCGGCCTTGGTATATATATTAGTTAATCAATAAATAATCAATGAAAATGGGATTTCCATTGATTATTTATTGATTATTTAATATAAATACCAAGGCCGCGAATTTACCTATTTGGTCGCTATGCAGACAACACAAGGATTCCGTTATTTCTATTACGTAAGATAACTCAGACTATTGGAACTCCACGATGAAAGGAAATTTGCAGTGATTTAGTTTGATGAACTTTCTCGATACTATATTTTATACTTTTTCATACAATGTTGCAAAGGATACATCATATTTTATATATGTCATATATGTTATGAGTATATAGGAAGTAAAGGGTGATCTGGAACGATCTGAACGAACGATCTGTGAACGACTTACTACATGTCACTTGCGCTAACCAACATGTTTTTGCATGTGTGGATATGTCCGTTATGAAAAGTAATGACTCTTTTATTACAGAAAAAAGATAAAGGCCAAGAGACGTGGAGGGAAAAAGACTGACTGTGACTGAGTGAATAATAATAATAATAATAGCAAACCTATTTCTCATATTATATCACACTAAAAGTTAGTGCCTTTGTAGAAATGTGCAAGCATTTTCATATATAGAATCACAATAAAATATCTATGTTTCAGCGCATCATTGGATTATTTGATTATTCACTATTCGGCTGGGGATTTCTGAGCTTATAGAGATGATGAATAAGATTATTCGGTTATTCACTATTCGGCCGGGAATTTCTGAGCTTATAGGGATGATGAATAAGATTATTCGGTTATTCACTATTCGGCTGGGGATTTCTGAGCTTATAGAGATGATGAATAAGATTATTCAGTTATTCACTATTCGGCTAGGAATTTCTGAGCTTATAGAGACGATGAATAAGATTATTCGGTTATTCACTATTTGGCCGGGAATTTCTGAGCTTATAGAGATGAAAATTACATTATTCGGTTATTCACTATTCGGCTGGGAATTTCTGGGCTTATAGGGATGATGAATTACATTATTCGGTTATTCACTATTCGGCTAGGAATTTCTGAGCTTATAGAGATGATGAATAAGATTATTCGGTTATTCACTATTCGGCTAGGAATTTCTGAGCTTATAGAGACGATGAATAAGATTATTCGGTTATTCACTATTCGGCCGGAAATTTCTGAGCTTATTGAGATGATGAATAAGATTATTCGGTTATTCACTATTCGGCCGGGACTTTCTGAGCTTATAGAGATGATGAATTACATTATTCGGTTATTCACTATTCGGCTAGGAATTTCTGAGCTTATTGAGATGTTGAATAAGATTATTCGGTTTTTCACTATTCGGCTAGGAATTTCTGAGCTTATTGAGATGATGAATAAGATTATTCGGTTATTCACTATTCGGTCGGGATCTTCTGAGCTTATGGGGATGATGAATTACATTATTCGGTTATTCACTATTCGGCTAGGAATTTCTGAGCTTATAGAGATGGTGGATAAGATTGTTCGGTTATTCACTATTCGGCTAGGAATTTCTGAGCTTATAGGGATGATGAATAAGATTATTCGGTTATTCACTATTCGGCTGGGGATTTCTGAGCTTATAGGGATGATGAATAAGATTATTCGGTTATTCACTATTCGGCTGGGGATTTCTGAGCTTATAGGGATGATGAATAAGATTATTCGGTTATTCACTATTCGGCCGGGAATTTCTGAGCTTATTGAGATGACGAATAAGATTATTCGGTTATTCACTATTCGGTCGGGATCTTCTGAGCTTAAAGAGATGGTGGATAAGATTATTCGGTTATTCGCTATTCGGCTAGGAATTTTTGAGCTTATTGAGATGATGAATAAGATTATTCGGTTATTCACTATTCGGCTAGGAATTTCTGAGCTTATTGAGACGATGAATAAGATTATTCGGTTATTCACTATTCGGCTGGGGATTTCTGAGCTTATAGGGATGATGAATAAGATTATTCGGTTATTCACTATTCGGCCGGGAATTTCTGAGCTTATTGAGATGACGAATAAGATGATTCGGTTATTCACTATTCGGTCGGGATCTTCTGAGCTTAAAGAGATGGTGGATAAGATTATTCGGTTATTCGCTATTCGGCTAGGAATTTTTGAGCTTATTGAGATGATGAATAAGATTATTTGGTTATTCACTATTCGGCTAGGAATTTCTGAGCTTATTGAGACGATGAATAAGATTATTCGGTTATTCACTATTCGGCCGGGAATTTCTGAGCTTATTGAGATGGTGAATAAGATTATTCGGTTATTCACTATTCGGTCGGGATCTTCTGAGCTTATAGAGATGGTGGATAGGATTATTCGGTTATTCACTATTCGGCTGGGAACTTCTAAGCTTATTGAGATGGTGGATAAGATTATTCGGTTATTCGCATTTCGGCTAGGAATTTTTGAGCTTATTGAGATGATGAATAAGATTATTCGGTTAATCACTATTCGGCTAGGAATTTCTGAGCTTATTGAGATGGTGGATAAAATTATACGGTTATTCACTATTCGGCTAGGAATTTCTGAGCTTATAGGGATGATGAATAAGATTATTCGGTTATTCACTATTCGGCTAGGAATTTTTGAGCTTATTGAGATGATGAATAAGATTATTCGGTTAATCACTATTCGGCTAGGAATTTCTGAGCTTATTGAGATGGTGGATAAAATTATTCGGTTATTCACTATTCGGCTAGGAATTTCTGAGCTTATAGGGATGATGAATAAGATTATTCGGTTATTCACTATTCGGCTGGGGATTTCTGAGCTTATAGGGATGATGAATAAGATTATTCGGTTATTCACTATTCGGCTGGGGATTTCTGAGCTTATAGGGATGATGAATAAGATTATTCGGTTATTCACTATTCGGCTGGGGATTTCTGAGCTTATAGGGATGATGAATAAGATTATTCGGTTATTCACTATTCGGCTGGGGATTTCTGAGCTTATAGGGATGATGAATAAGATTATTCGGTTATTCACTATTCGGCTAGGAATTTCTGAGCTTATAGAGACGATGAATAAGATTATTCAGTTATTCACTATTCGGCCGGGAATTTCTGAGCTTATTGAGATGATGAATAAGATTATTCGGTTATTCACTATTCGGTCGGGATCTTCTGAGCTTATAGAGATGGTGGATGAGATTATTCGGTTATTCACTATTCGGCTGGGAATTTCTGAGCTTATTGAGATGGTGGATAAGATTATTCGGTTATTCGATATTCGGCTAGGAATTTTTGAGCTTATTGAGATGATGAATAAGATTATTCGGTTATTCACTATTCGGCTAGGAATTTCTGAGCTTATTGAGATGGTGGATAAAATTATTCGGTTATTCACAATTCGGCTAGGAATTTCTGAGCTTATAGGGATGATGAATAAGATTATTCGGTTATTCACTATTCGGCTGGGGATTTCTGAGCTTATAGGGATGATGAATAAGATTATCCGGTTATTCACTATTCGGCTAGGAATTTCTGAGCTTGTGGAATCGAAGAGTATGGTTATTCTACTATTCACATATTCACTTATTCGTTGTAATTTTCTCTCACATGGGATTTGGTATAATATTACCATTTGCCATAGGAAAATAATTTTAATCTTGGCATTGCTTAGTTAATTTTGACCATCAATCATTGTCATCACTCTTATTCAATGGCGAGATTATTCAAGATGGACAAATAATAAATGTTACAAGGGTGAGCAGTACAGATCATGAATCAATTAGAAATTGCCTTCCCCTGGTTAACCCTTAATGGAGTATAGTTAATTTCTCAGGGAGCAGATTGGTATCAATTATTGGGAGTAAACTATTAACAATTTTATAAAACGTCAGCAGATACAAATATTCGAAACGCAAAGTTAAAACAGGGATGTTGTAGGTCTTTCGAGTATTATCTTTAGAACGGTTATAGTCTATAATTTTCAAACATCTATTCTCGATTTAAAAATTTTTTTTTTTACTTAGTCATTTGTTGAAAACAAAAAGGAGAGCTGTATTCCAGATTAGAATGTATAAGTCCAACGTACCAAAGCTTAGCTAATTTAGGTGTCAGTAATTTTCTATTACGTTAAAAGTTGGTGACTATTGGATAAAGTTTTTGTTTAATTTTACTGGTATGAGATTTAAAATTTAATTTGTTATCAAGAATCACACCTAAGTACTTAATTTTGTCCGATTGTTTGAAAATGAGATTGTTAAATTTAGGTTCCGGAGGTATGATGTTACGTGTAATGGAAATGGTCATGATATCCATTTTACCGCTGTTTAGAACAAGGCAATTTTCACTGTACCAACTGGATGCCTGATGGATGCTTTTTTCCATAAGTTTTGTGGAAATGTCTGGGTTTTCCCCACTGGTGACTAGTAGGCAGTCATCACCATAAAGATAACAATTTTTTAGCTCCATCAGATCGTTAATAAACATGATAAACAGCAGGGGTCCAAGTACAGACCCCTGCGGCACACCAGTTATAACTCGACTGCATTCAGATACACAACCATTAACTTTCATGGCCTGCTCTCGAATTGAAAGATAATTTTTAATTAAATTTGACGCATTAGAGTGAAAATTGAAATTCATTAACAGTTTTCTGGCAAGGATCTTATGGTTTACGCAATCAAAGGCTTTACAGATATCAAGAGCAGAAACTGTGACAAATTTTGACTCGTGCTTTGACAGCAGGGAACGAAATTTGGTGACAAGTTGAGTTAATATTTGATTAGTGGATGTACCATTTCTGAATCCAAATTGGCGGGAGGCTATTAGATCATTAATTTCCAGGTAATCTTGAATTTTGTATTTTATAATCTTTTCTAGGACTTTACTCAATATTGGCAATAGCAAAATTGGTCTATAATTATTTGGCAGACTTTTCTTGCCACTTTTGAAAATAGGAATTACTAAGGCCTTTTTCCACACATCTGAAAACTCATTTAAAGCTCAGATTAACAATATGTGTCAATGGATTCAGAATCAAAGGCTCTAGGATTTTATAAATAAAGGCAGGGATCTGATTCAATCCCCCAGTTTTACGTGATTTCAGTGCGTGCAGATATTTAGACATCTCACTTAATGTAATTTCTTGAAAAGCGAATTTCGGAAAACTGGAAGCTTGATCATTATCAAAGCCTGAGGAACTTTTGTTGGACAATAGTTTAGCCTCTTCATTGAGATTTTCACCTATGCCAGAAAAAAAACCTACTCTATAGGAGTTTAGTTTTCGCGGCATTTAGGATTTGCTTTTCGCGTTGTTGCCCAGGTTGCGAAATTTAGCGTATCTTAAATTAAACTCACTCACCATAGTTTCATAAACAATGTACAATTATACAGGAATACACCTCAACTAAGCTTGCAAGCTAGCGTGGTGTAGTGGTCTAAGTGTCTGCCTTGTAAACAAATGGAGATTTATGCCCTGGGTTTGAATCCCAGCTTGGACATTTCTTTTTAATTTTCATTAGTAAGTAAACTAGCGAAATTTAGTACCAGTGAAATTTAGTACCAGGTCCAGATAGCAAAATTAAACTCTAGCTAAATTAAACTCCTATAGGGTATTTAGACATTCAGCGATCACTGGGCTTTCAGAAGTGGTGCAATAATTAATTATGAATTGAGAATGAATGATATACAGTTTCCTGAGCTTGATTTTACGTCTATGTTCGGAGCTGCCCTCTCTCCTGTTAGGTACTCTTTATCTCTTGCAGCGTAGGAAAAAAGAGCTGAAATGGATGTATCTTTGACAGGGCCTAAGATAGGATAAAATCTCATTCAGATTCAACGTTGACATTACATAAAATCTTAGAAGGACTGATTATTTCAAATCATTAGTACCTAACTGGAGAGAGGACAATTTTGAACATAGGCTAAAAAACAAAGCTCAGAAAATTTTCTAATATACGTCAGCTTGACCTTGACCTTGACCTTGAACCCACCTTGACTAGATATGGAGTTTGTGTGAAATCTGCAGACTCATCTATAACTTCATTCCAGGATTCATCATGAAATCCAAAACTGACTGCTGAGGAGCATGGCTTGTAATCTGTGAAAACAGGGGAACAAAATTTTGGAATTGTTTGTTGGTGATTCCCACTGCGGGCATATGAAGGCACAACACTTAAATTAACTATCATTTACCAACAAGCACATATTATCAACATGTTTCTGTTAATTTAAGTATTCACAAGTCAAATGGGGGTTCAGCCATTATTAAATGATTCACTAAATTAAGGTTATGCTACCAGCGTTGACCGATTTGGACATTTTATACATCGCTGGAAAGGTGCCGAGCTACTGATCGTTAATAGCTCATCAAAAATGTTATTGGATGACGTTGTGTCATTTTATGGGAGAAATGAGGCCGAAAAGGCTGTTTATAGCAAAGTGGATGGCTGCGCGAACTTGATTGTTTGAAATTTCAAAAGAGATTATATTTATTCTAAGAGGCATGGTTCATCCTAAATTTTGGTCGAAAATAATATTTGATGAGCCCAAAGTGGCTTTTTACGTCACGTCATATTGCATGTGCTTTTTTAAATTTGATGAGATAATGTGAAATTTAAAGCGCCGATTTGAGACAGTTTGATTAAACAAGGGCCAATTTTTTTGCTTTTTTCCACTGAATCGCTGTTTAAATGACACACACCCCAAATTTCAGCAGTATAAAAAATTTATCAAGATCAGCATAGATCATCAAAGGTAGATACATTTTGCGTCATCTTTCCTTAACGTCAAACATGCTGTCAATAGGACCAACACTAAGGCCAGACAATTTTTTTTGAAAATTCTCACATACGAAGCCGCTTTGATCAAGCATAGTAAAAACAGGAAATTAAAACAGAATATGGCACTACGTATTAGTTTTCTCCAAATTGCGAGCAACAGAATGCCCAAAATAGCCAATTCAAGGGGCTTTTTAAGGTGTTTTTGGGCATTTTGTGTTGCGTAATTCGGGGAAAACTGAGACGTAGTGCCATATTCTGTTGGCATTTCCTGTTTGTACTACGCATAATCAAAGCGGCTTCGTATGTGAGAATATTAAAAAAAAATTGTCTGGCCTTAACGCTGGTCCTTTTGACAGCATGTTTGACGTTATAGAAAAATGACGCAAATTGTATTTACCTTTGATGGTCTATGCTGATCTTGACAAATTTTTCATACTGCTGAAGTTTTGGGTGTGTGTCATTTAAACATCAATCCAGTGAAAAACAGCAAACTATTTGGCTGTTATTTATTTGAACTGCCTCAAATGGCTGCTTAAAATTTCGCATTAAATCATCAAATTCAAAAATCCACAAGCATTATGACGTGAGGTAAAAAGCCACTTGGGGAGCATCAAATATTTGTTTCAACCAAAAATTAGGATGAACTTTGTCTATAAGAATAAATATAACCTACTTTGAAATTTCTAGCGATCAATTTAACTCAGCCATCCACTTTGCAAAAAAACAGCCTTTTCGGCCTCATTTCTCCGATAAAATGACGCAACGTCATCCAATCACGTTTTTGATGAGCTATTAGCGATCAGTAGCTAAGCAGTTTCCGACAGTATATAAAATGTCCAAATCGGTCAACGCTGGTATCATAACCTTAAGCCAACCAAGTAAATTTAACCTTGTCACATTGCTTTAGAAAAAAAATTGAGTTCTGTGTAGTATTTTTTTGTGCAGTATATTGTCGGTAAGACTGCAGGTTTGCTCTTGACAAAAACACTTTTAAATCCTTTCATGAAAGATGAATTTTCTTATAAGGTCTTGAGAGATTACCACGAAGAGTGTCATATTTTATTTCTGAATATTCAGCAATTACAGGGGAGCTAAACCTATTAATTCGTTGAAATTGATAATCATATCCCTATAGAATGATACCAAATACCAGAGGCGAAGTTATAAGCATTATGAGACTTTGAAATATGTCTACCTTGATTGGTGTTAACTTCCATTATGGTCATAGATCGTGCACTATTCCATCCGCTGTAGCCATCACTGGATGACATTGAGTCACAAGCAGATATAACCAAATCAATTCTTACATCACCAGCATCCAAACCATAACATGTCTCGTCAACTAACAAATAAAGTTATATTAGCCATCGTATTGTTACACCATTTTTACACAGTGACTTTTCTATAGCAGGAAAAAAATCAATTTGCATCCAAGCCCCATCACAGCATGGCTTATCAATAATGATCAATTGAAGATAAGGTTACTTTGTGTTCAAGAAGACAACTCATAAAATTTTCCACAGTATTTCAACAGTGTTTCAACAGTGATTCAACAGGGATTGAACAGTGTCACATACTAGATGAGGCGAAATGAAAGTCTCCCGTATTAGCACTGTAATCCTGTGCAGCTAAACTCTCAGGGTTGGTACATCGGTCCTGATTGAATGTAAGGTACCACATGTTACAGCCACCAGCATGATGGCGATGCGCTCTCAGACAGATGCTGATCATTACTCTTATACCACTATCTCCTCTTGATTTCGGGTATGTGACAAACTGGAAATAAAATTGTATAGTTTTAAAGTAATGATGGTACGTCTCCTGTGAAATGGTCAGTAGTTCTGTTTCGTATGTACCCGAGTTTTTAGAAATACTAGATACCCGTTCCATTCCATACCCATTTTACGTACTTGTTCTTTGCCTAGGTATATGGATGACATAACAAAACTTTGAATGATCTATGCTAGCCACAGATGTTTAATGCTAATATATCAAGCAGTTAGGTAGGATTGAGGTCTTCGTTTATGCTATTATGTTGCATTCCATTATAAAAAAAACTTTGAGCACTTCAATCTTTCTCTTGAGTAAATCTTAAATTTGTGTATATTGGCCTTTCGCCATACAATGTTTGCAATTTTCGATGATGTCACATTCATATTTCTTCAACATTGAATTATGGTGTGTCAAAAACAGCAGTCTGTACATGTTGTAATTTGAACTAAATTCTTCTCTTGGAACAGAAATGTTATCATAACCTTATACAGTTAAAATATTCAACACAGGGACTGATTTCATATTGATTTGATTGGTTGTCCCTAATAGCATGAATAATTTAGCCTGGGAAATAGTCTTACTTACAAAATTGATAACAGTAATAAAACGAATTCAGTGTTATAATATGGGCACTTTGTTCGTCTAAAGAAAGCTAATTATGCCATTCCGAAAATGGAGCTCAATGATATTTTACTTCCTTAAAGATTATCTGTATTGGGAGGACCCTGCTAGTATATCTAACCCAATATATGCATTACCCAGCATGTCATTTACATCTATGGGTCCAAGTTCCAAATCTCTGTGACCATCCTGTGAGAAATAATGACCTGAAATGAAAGTGCTGAGTTTATTTGCTAAAAAACTTTTTATTTGGGAATCCTTTCTTCAGGATGACGTAGGGACGGAACTAACATCATCGCAATCACTATAATATGCATGAAACACCTTTATAGTGTCTAGTACCCTTCTCCTTGAGGACATTTCAACTCTATTATAAGAAGATAATGGAGTGTTACAAGACATTAAAAGTATTTCATGGGAAGAAAACTCCAACAGAAAACAACCAAATTTGAGCTTGTTACATAGCAACAGCGGTAATGTTACCTCCGCTGATAATATGTCATCCTGAAGGAGGGATTCCCAAATAAAAAGTTTTCTAACAAATAAAGTCAGCAATCATGTTTCAGGTCATTATTCCTCACAGGATGATCACAGAGATTTGGAACGTAGACCGATAGATGTAAAAAGACATGGGGAATCCATATATTGGGTTGGATATACTACCAGAGCCCTCCCAATACGATCACCTTTAAGTAAGCCTGGGAATCAGGCCAACAATGAGGCCTTCTCTGTATTCTGAATTGTGTTTATATTGATTTTCTACTCTTGTACAAGTATTGCGCATTTATAATGAACCCATGTGCTTGTGTTATGCCTTTGTTTTGATTGGCTGATGAATTTTGGATAGTTGTTGTGTTGAGTTGTCTGCAAGCCATCACTACGAACCAGAGTAGATAAGTTAAAAATGTCGCACTGAATCCCAGTCTATTCCAAAGACAGTATTTAAAACCCACCATCACTGTTCCAGAATCGCTACCATCTTCTGTCCTCGCAGACCAGTAATGCCTGATGTTCATGAATTGGGGTGCGAAGTCACAGTCAATGTTTTCAGTACCTGCAAAACAGTTGATTCACAGAATGGTAGATGAAAATCTGTTCATCATCCATGTCACAAACTCGTCTGACAGCTTTGATATGATTGATATGATCAGATAACAATAATGGAAGTGGAACTGCATTAATTACACTCACTATCATATACATGTAGTATATAATACTATAGTATCATCTGACATGAAATTGTCTCTTTCCCACCTACCACTCAATCAAAGCCAACTCATTTGGTAGTGCTTGGTCAATGAGTAGTAAACCATATACTTACGGACACAAACTGGTGAAGTGAAATCCTCAAACTGACAAATTTGCAGACAAATCTCATTATCTGAGCAATAATTCACTCCGCAATCATCATTCTGCAATAATATGATATATATATACATATATATATATATATAATGATAATAATAGTAAAAATGTCAAAGGTCATATAATGTAAGCCAAAACCTTATTGGTGTTTTGTTATTATAAAGGCTCTTCTCATTGGCCTACTTGTAGTATTCATCTGTTTCCTGCTGCCCCTAGAACTACAGGGCTGCTTTCAGTGATATAACATTAATAATCATTAAATGATGTATCTTACACAGATACATTATATTTTTCTCAAGGACGATAATAAGTAGGAGGGACAACTTTTATTGAAAGCATTGTAAATGCAGCGTCAATGAAAGGTAACTGATCTCTTCCACCGAAAAAGTTCAGTCTTCTCAACTCAGAATGTCATAATCACTGTATTTCCTTGGATCAAACTTTGGGCTCAGTTTGTGCTGAGCTATGTAAAATAGAGCAAGCTGAGCGGTTATTATCAAAGGCTGCAGATTAAGAGACCCAGGTTCAAGTCATATCGATGTAGACGCCTTTGGAGTTTTAGGTTGGCATCACTCCATGCAAATGGATGCATATTCCTAAGGCACGCCTAAAGGTGACAACTAAGGGCGAGCTCATATTTTGTTGAAATGTATACTGAATGAACCAATAATTACTTACAGCTCTTTTCTTTGCCAGGTCCATGAGAGTTCCCTTCGCTGCATTACCTGCTGCACTCTGATATGTAGATCCATTGACACCCTGAATCTCCATACATGTTCCTAAAGAAATAAACCAAAGTCTGAGCAGTGGACTCACTCAAAAATAAATTTCCCTGTGTATTTATTTAAAAATCTTTGAGGCAAAAAGTGGTCTGTGTTTATAGGACATTATATGGAACATGAGTTACAAAATCAATACCTTTATCAGGAAACAATTGTTGACATTAAATTTGAACAAAATTTTGAATTTCCTTGGTGTTTATTAAAATTATCTGTTTACAAAATCTTCAGTACACTTGAAACTGCTAGAATTGTATTAATTGCACTCATTATGAAACTCAAAAATTGATTATCACTTAGGCCTTGAAACCTAAAATAGGAAAATGTGACAAAACAATTTAAAAGTGAAAGATTCAGATAAGCTGCAAGTGTAATCTAAAGTTTAGCAGTTAACACAAAATTCAAAGTAATCACTTATTTGTATTGGATTGAATTGTATTTTTATGAACATACATTATCATGACAGAGATGATAAAAATCGTATGCTGGTTAGGTCAGGTTAGGTCTAATATATAAAATCATACTTATAAAAAGTCATAAAATAGTTGATCAAGCTTGACTGCCGTTTGTTTGTTCGGCAATGTTTAGGTCCGAATATGTATGTGTTAATCTAAATACACGTAATAAACATCGTAAAACAACTATTATTACTCTAAAACTTGAAATCCAACACTGATGATACTTAGATTGCCAAGTTACATCTTCACATTGTGCACTGGGACACGCATGATTCATTTTGTCTGAGTTTTGTGTTTCAAACAGCCTTTTTTTTGCCGTAGCTTGCAGGCAATGCAGGCGATTCTGATCAAATTTAATCTAAGAAGGCACCAACCTTCATCAGTATGATATGACGCGGTGCAAATAGGGAACCGATCACTGCACTTCTGTAAACACTCCACTGCTGTCCGTACATTGCAACTTCCTACAACTTTCTCATCTGTTTCAGAAATGTGGACTCCCTCGTAAAGAACAGCTCTTTTTCCGCAATTGTTTGCCACATCTGAAATAAATACAGTCACATGGTCATATAGGTTTAGCTACTCAACTTCTGAATTATTGCACAAACAACTCCACCAGTTGTGAAACTAGGCATAGCAGTGAATAACATGGGACCTTTACTCTAATATACTGAAAGTAAAGAGCCTCCGTATGATTGCCACCGAAGATGAACCACTACTCCGTCTTCACCAGCTGCCTTCAGGCAGATATCAATCAGTCAAGTTCCGCGTGCAGATCCGTGCCAAATGTTTTAGAGCAGAATGTATCAAATACCTAAATAGTGTCTTCAAAAAGTAATAGTATTTTTTATGGTCTTATCATTTTATTTATTTTTACAGAATCAACAGTTTTAATCATTTTTACAGAGCACTCTACAGAGACAGTTTTATTTCTCAGAGATTGAGACCAAATATAAACATACAAACATACATACATACATACTTGTCATTACAATTGAGTGAGTAACGTTTCATTACCTGTTACTTATTTTGTTTCTTAAAAATTGGCATATTTCAGTTTCCAAATCTAAAAGAAATAGTAATAGTTTTATTCCTCTGAAGTTTGCCATTTCCACATAATATAGCAGCACTTATGCATTTGTTTACCAATAATTTATTAAACTTTGACTTGCACACTGTAAACTCAAAATGCCAATATTTAAGTTATCTCCTTTCAAGTAAATTCATGCATTATGGACCTGATCAGAAACAATGTCTTACCAAATATATGAAAATAAAAAAACAAAGCAAAACGGCGTCAATTGATCTGTTTCAACCTTTCCTGTGAAAGCATTTGGTCTGGCACTGTGGTTTTACCATTTTCACTTACCTAATATACTGTCACCTCCCAAAATAGGCTGGCAAAATGAGCAGAGTGCAAGCAGCAACACCATTCCTGATGTCTTCATGATCACGGTAGCTTAAACTTCAACCTCAGACAGATTTAGCTAATAATGTGTCAGCTTATTGGTGTGTTAGTAAATAAACTGCAATAACCTGTATTGACGTATATCACTGAAGTGTTTTTATCTTTTCATTGATAAGTTTTAAATTCAAAACGAACTCGAACTCGTGCTGTGTTCAGGATAACGACATATTGATTTTAATCTTAGCAATAATCCATGATGACGATATTATTTCTCTGTTTGCTTTGTCTGTTTATGCTGTCATTGAACTTGCATTCAGGATATTGCCATATTATTACTGTCTAAACAATCATAACAATCATTCGTGATGACGTTATTAAAGAATAGCTTCTGCATAAGCAGGAAATAATGAAGCTTTGTATCAATAAATGTGAGTTTATCAGATAATAAACATCCTATTTTGAATGACATGTTATTTATGACGATTATGGTCACGCTTTATTGATCAAATAAATGCCTTGTTTTAACATTACCCAATGATTCTTGTTGAAATGCAGCAAATTTCGTTGAGCTGGCAAATTTGGCAAACCTATTGCTATATGCACAAAGATGCATCATGAGTTCAGCTGCCACCATAGACTTAATAATAAACCTAGACAGGACACTGTATATAGCTGAAGTAAGGCACTTTATTATGGTGACGCGACTTCACTGGAGGGTGTAGGAACAGTGATTTTTACTCATAGCTATCATTGATTTACCGGTCCGTGCTCTGGTTAAATGTTGATAACTCAACTGGCTTCAATCGAAAGTTAAGTTTGAAAATTGCAGTAGATTCAACAGCTTCTGGCAATCATTTTCATAGTCTGTTTAGCTTCGTAGCTCAAATATTATCAAAAGAGCAAGTTATTAAATACCGTGCATAGACTTAAAGCTATAATTTTTTTTACAGTTTCAGTCCCGATTAAATCCTTATATCTCAAAAAAATTTGTTAGAATTTTGAAATTGAACAAATAAATTTAGCAGCTTCTGGTGATCATTCTGATAGTCAGTTTAGCTTTGTAGCTCAAATATTATCAATAAATCATGCTATTGAAAACGGTGCATAGACCCAAAGCTATAATTTTTGTTTGCGATTTCAGCCATGATTTAAAGTTTATTTTCTTATCAATTTCGAGGGGATTTTGAGTTTGTAAATTGCAATAGATTTAGTAGCTTGTGGAGATAATTTTGATGGTCTGCTCCCAGTATAACCAGGGAGTTCAGGAGTTTCTTCCTTGGAATAACTCACAAAGCTTCAAATAAAATTGAAATTCATAGTAGACAATATTCTGTGTAGATAATCTAATGGTCACTCTGTTGGGTCAAAAGTAAAAGCAGACCTCATGAGCAGGCAGCATAATCCTAGTTCTTACCTTACATAAGCAGCCTGATTAAACAAGCAACAGCTAAATCTGGTAATTAGGAAATCATAATACATAAATGCTGACCACGAAACACTTTTGACCTTTTGAAACACAAAGGTTTATTGTGCACTGCTGGAGTCAGCAATATAGCAACAGTTGATAACAGGCATAAAAGTATTTGTGTAAGCATTTCAGCCTACCATCAACAAGGACTTTAAGGCGATGGTTCGAGACTGTAAATTGTGAGCCTGGATTCTTTGTGGATGTCAGCAAAAGTATTAGTCAAGATAATAAACCATATAGTTTGGTACTAAACAGCATGTCCATTCGGAAAGGACTGATAATGAGTGAACACACGCAGAAGGTAGAAGGCTATGTTACCATTGGTCAGGATATGCAGAAAATGGCTGGTGAGTCTCTTGTGCTGTTCCTTATCCCATTGTTAGGAGGCCTGAGGCATCCTATCGGCTACTTCTTAGTTGATAAGATAATAATAATAATAATAATAAAGTTTATTTGTGAAACGCTTCATAAAATTGCAGGGCAAAAATTTCTAAGCGTTATTACATTAAAACCAATAAAATAAAGGTGAAATAAAATGGATAAAATATGTGCATGAGGATAAAATTAAAACATAATTCTGATACTGCTATATAAATCTATAAAATAAAATCTAATTACTTATAGTACAACCTAAATAAATACGTTTTAGTAGCGGACTTAAACCGGTAAGGCTCGGCAACAGCAAGATAGACAGCACTGTACAGAAGCAGCTAATCACTCAATGCCTGACACTGACTGCTGAGAACAGAATCAAAGTTATGAACATCACATGCGACGGAGCTCGGTCCAATGTGCTTAAACTAGAAAAAATTTGGAGCGAAAATCCCCTCAAAGCCATATTTCAAGCATCCGACAATGAACCATGAGGTCTTACCACACTTGATGCTGCTCATATGCTCAAACTTGCTCGTAATGCATTTGGTACGATAAAGAGATTCAAATCTGAAGATGGCGAAGTAGATTTCGGATATGTGGAAAGTCTCAACAAACTTCAGGAGTCGATGGGAGTAAGGCTAGCCAATAAACTCTCCAACCATCATATGAAATGGCAAAACATGAAAATGAAGGCGCGACTGGCAGCACAGCTGCTCTCCACATCAGTCGCAGATGCATTGGAATACTCATCCAAAACTGATGCCAATTTCAGAGATGCTGGTCCGACTATCACATTTATCCGTAATGTAAGAAATTCACTATTATTTTATGATAATATTGACATTGAATAATACGCTGGTGCTGGCCATCAAAATTTAATCGAATTTTTGAACTTATGAAAGCTGTAGATTATTGTATTGTGCCCGAGTTAATAGAGCAGCAGATTTTAAATTTCTTGCAAATGTTATATGGAATAAAATAATGTTTATACACAACCACAATAATATTATGTTACAATACTTATTTTAAATTCAATGTTGTTTTTATAATTTATTTCAGATGGACAGGTTGTTTGATATGCTAAATAGCAGTAGCCCATTCGGAAGAGGATTTAAAAGTCCTCTCAGACGAGCCAATATTGATTACACAGAACAGTCACTAACAAAAATCCTTGACTATCTCCAAACTCTGAAGCTTCTAACTGGCAAACCAATAGCAGAGAGTGCACGCAAGACATTTATTTTAGGGTTTGGTACAGCTGCTACATCGTTTATTTCCCTCTCTAAGTTTATATTTGAGACCTATCCTGATGCAAAGTATATTCGTGGGTATCAACTAGGACAGGACCATATTGAGACATTGTTTTTGAAGATCCATTCCAAGGGAGGGTTCAACAATAACCCTGATGTTTCTGCTTTCAAATATGCACTAAGATCTCTGCTTGTCAAAAGCGACATAACTCCAAGCTGCTCTGCAAACTGTATAGAATTATATTCAACTCAGAGAGAAGGCACCCTCGGCTCGCTGTTATTCATGTCTAAGAAGAAAAGGAAAAGCGATTCTAATGGAGATGATGAGTGGGGGGATGATGAGCCTGATACACAACTAGAGATCACCATCTCAAAGCCGATAGTAGACATCAGATTAAATTGGTAAGATTGTAATTTATCAAACGTAAATTCTGCATTAACTAGATTCTCAAAAATCATTTCTTAGATTAAACTCGCATCACCATCTCCCCTACAATACATCTAGACAGAGAAATTAATTTCACGACATGGACATAACAATATTATTAAGTCTACGGATTTTGCCCTTTTTTAGTAAAACAACAGGAGACCGGTCTGCAGTAATGAGCTATAACATTCTGGAATATTAATTTAATTACGAATTTTATTTTCAGGCGGGTATGTCATCAGATCTCCAAAACTACAGTGTTCTGACTGTTGTGAGTCACTTCTCGCCAGCCCTGATGAGTCCACAGGTGACACCTCAAAAGGTTACGTAACACTCGTATCCTCCAAAGATCGAGGGGGTCTAACAACCAGCTCAAGATGTGTAAGGAAGCTATGTGTAGCGACGGAACAAATTCTAAGAAACAACATTGAAATTGATGGTGTTGATTCCAATATTGTCAGGGTGTGCCGCAGTAAAGTTCTTAGCTATGTTTACTTCGAAAATATGCATAGATCTGTGTCATTTATCATTCATAGTACTGGTCTGATAAAACTTATTGTGCACAGATATTTACTGATCCGCGTTCACGATCAAACAGAAAAAAGTGCTACCCTGAAGAACGACAATGTACGATCCAAACTAAACCGCCTTGTGGTGATCTTCAAGCAGCAGTAGTTATGGAATGATATGTTTGATTTCAAAAATTATAGATCTGTTGAACTCATTTGCTATATCTACACTGTATATTAATAAAAATAAGGCAGGAGTATCTGAAATAAAATGAAAGTACCCCTTTCTAGTCGGCCAATAATTGTGTAATTATTTAGTAGTATAGCGGTTTTCAAGATGTGGGAAAATCAACATCGACTGAAGATTTCCCAACATGGGTCTCAGTGGAAGGGAAAGAAGACATATGCCTGCCTTTACATAACATCATCAACTCGATGCTAGAGACCTCGGAATTTCCCAATATGTGGAAGAGAGCACAAATCCGACCTATCCCTAAAATAGCTTGCCCATCGAAGTACAAGGATTATCGACCTATCTCAATTTTATTCCACTTAGGGAAGCTCTCTGAGGAGGTCATAATAAACAAAATGAGATCGAAGCTTGAAGCCGAAATTGACCCTGCCCAATTTGCATACCAACCAAACATTGGCATTGTAGATGCATTAATAAAACTTCTTGACGACTTCACATCTGAACTCCACAATCCTAACGTGAAGTTTATCCAAAGTGCTGCGATGGACTTTTCAAAGGCGTTCGACCGTTTGCAGCCTGCCATTCTCATTGAAAAGATGGAGAGATACAACTTCAATCTTCGTATCATCTCTCTAATATCAAACTTTCTAGATATGAGAATGCAATGTGTCAGGTATGGAGATCGGCAATCAAGCTATATATGCAGCAGTGTGGGCGCCCCTCAGGGAACCAAGCTGGGCCCCGTGTTATGGCTCATATACTCCAATGATCTTTCTGCTGAAGGGTTCAATCATATTAAATACGCTGATGACACCACCTTCTATACTTCAGTCACCAACTATAACAATACATCAGCAGTGTCACCAGCAGTTATATCCACTCAAAGATGGGCAGCAGATAATAGCATGCAGCTGAACCCAGAAAAGACCGAGGTGATGAACTCTAGTTTGAGCCATAAGCATCATTATAAACAAGATGTTGTGGTTGATGATTTATCTTTTTCTCCAAATTCATTCACAAAATTTTTAGGGGTTTTTATTGATAATAAGTTGTCTTTTAACAAACATGTAGACTCTTTAGTATCAGCTTGTAGCTCAAGATTATTTTTAATGAGGAAACTAAAGACAATTGGACTAAACAGTGATGGCTTAAAAGCTTTTTATTTGAGCAACATACGCTCAAAGCTTAGCTATGCTGCTCCGGCCGGGTATTCCTTGCTAGGCGAACATAACCGCGACAGACTTGAGAAAATACAAAGAACAGCTCTGAAGATAATTTTTCCAGATTTAGAATAAGATCATAGATTATCAGTCTTAGGCATCCCAAAACTCTGTGATTTTCTTTTTGATATCTCTTATTCACATTTTCTGCGTATAGTGAATAATGAATCACATCCTCTTTTTAGTGAACTACTTTTCAACAAGAATTCCAGAACTTCCTCTCGAGCTATACAAATTTTTCGGCCAAAACTCTGCAGGACTGAAAGGCGGAGAAAAGGCTTTTTTAGTTTTTTCATGACCTATCATGACAACGGTCTAGTATATAAATAATTTTTAGTGTGTTGTTTTTACTATGCCATACCATCGCTCGCATTCTCTACCATCTGTCATGATGATTGAATGAATACAAATCAAATCAAAAATCAAATCAAATCAAATTGCTTGCTTGTTCGGTTATACCAAGGAGGAAAGTCCTAAACTCCCTGGTTATACTTGAGCTACAAAGCTGAAGAGACTTTCAAAATGAACCCCACAAGCTGCTCAATCTATTGCAATTTACAAAATCGAAATCCCATCGAAATTGATTAGGAAGTAAACTTCAAATCAGTGTTGAAACTGCAAAAAAATTTATAGATTCAAGTCTATGCACCGTTTTCAAAAGCTTGCTTTTTTGACAATATGTGAGCTACAAAGCTAAACATACGATCAAAATGATCACCAGAAGCTGTTGAAATTTTCAAATTCAAATCCCAACAAATTTGTTTGAGATATAACCATTTAATCAGGACCAAATTATAGCTTTGAGTCTATGCACCGTTTTAATAGCTTGTTTTTTGATAATATTTGAGCTACGAAGCTAAATAGACTATCAAAATGATTGCCAGAAGCTTCTGAATCTATTGAAATTTTCAAACTTAAATTCCAATCGATGCCAATCTGCCAATCGAGTTATCAACATTTAACCAGAGCTGGAACAGGTAAATCAATGATAGCTATGAGTAAAAATCACTGTTTCTACACCCTCCAGTGACGACGCGTCACCATAATTAAGTGCCTCAATGCTAATGCTCCATACAGTGTCCTGTCTAGGTTTATTATTAAGTCTATGGCTGCCACACTTTAACAAAGGGTTCATGCTGAATAGTAGCCGAGCCTTGATGCTGCATCCTCGTTCTTCTTTATGAAAGCTAATGTTGAATCATCATCATCATCGTAAGGTGTATTTCAGAGTTGGTTTGCACTGCAGGTATTAGAATTGGGTCCGAACTTTGCATGCTTTGTTAATACGCTCCCACTCAGCTAGTCACATCAGTTGTACAACCAATAGTCTAAATATTTCATGATATAACCATCGTTTCGTAAGTACTCGGTTAAAAAAAATAATTATAATGTATATTGGTAACAATTCTGCTAGACCCAAATTCCTAGCATTGACGCGGTTCTTAGCCTGCAAAAAGAAGTTTTTCAATGACTCAGTGACTTATATGGTTTCCTCGTTACTTCCCCCTACATTACTGAAATTTGATGCAGAAACTATGTTGGCAAAAAATCCTCTTAGAACCAGATAAACTTTTGATGCAAGCTGACATTCTACATTTATCCTCTATTGAATTGAACTAGGCACAGCAGATAAAGGATTCTTTTGTTTACGAAAGTTGAAACATTGATAAGTGGTGAATCATATAGAGGCCTCACACTCAACACAATACAATGATACAATATTAATTTCACAATGAAGATTTGATGCGAAACTGTTTTCCTGTCTTCTAACATGAGATCAGTTAAAATAATATCAGATCATGAGCATTGAATGCTGACTTATATTGTTGTTCCTAATATGAAGATGGATCCCATAGTTAATTCTGAAAGCAGAATATGAAAAGTACGTAGGTATGATAGAAAACCCAGTAACTTTAGAAAAATCCACATGACAGAAAATATTCGGAATCTAAAACAGGCTTCTAAATTTTACCTCAGTCATTTCATTTCACATGAATGGGGTTAATGTGATCACAATCACAGTACACCCAACATGTTAGTTTTTAATTCCTATAAGATACCTTGTCAAGTCTTATGGGCTTGCCTCTTCTAACTTCAGTATCTTGCCCAGATCATAACCTTACAGCAAATTTACACAGCAAGCAACACTAATAGCACTTACGATAGTAACAAGATCTCACAAATCCCTGTCACAGGGAAACAAATTCAAGCAGCACCCAAGCATTGTATCTCATACCATTTTACATTGTACAGGGGCACACGCAGCAATTCCATTGCGTTATGTTGTGATATTTCAAAACTTCTAGTGTTTCGTCAGATCAGGGAAACACATTTGTTCTCAGCTGTTAGCGCTTAATTACGTAATTTTTACACGTTTGTGTACTGTGTCTTGCCAGCGTTTCAAATAGGCCCAAAGTTGACACACTATCAACCAGTTATCACCCCATGGAACCTTACTAAATGTGATAGATCAACCATAACCATAAACCCTGCTTGGTGATTTCACCTGGATTTGTTATTGTTATTGAAACATCTTGTGCGAACTACTGTTTGTTTACCTAAATAGGTGTCTCCTGTGTCCTTGAAATAGTTTCATTTACATTAAATTTAGAATGGATTAGATGCCTAATCCCTCAAGAAACAATAGAGTGAAGGCTGATTATTATCTATAGGTATTTACACATAAAGGTGTGGGGTGTAATGTAACTTGTATGGTGAGTTCAGTAAATGAGATTATCCTGTTATTGTCAACTCTGAGAAATTTCAATGGCTCCTACAGTGAGTGTTCGCTCCTGTAGACTAGCTATATAGTAAATTGTTTGCAATTATGAACTCAAATTTAATTGTTTGAGTTTGTTATTTCAGACCGTTGTTTCATTGGTCTTAATTTTAAATATGTGTACGGTAAGGTCACGTATTGTAGCCGCATGGTGAATGTCCATGAGTAGTTAAAACTTAGTCTAGCATACCGCAGTTATAATAAGGGCATTGTTTCCAACTTCTATAGGCAGGCGGCTAATGAGTGAACCAAGGAGTAAAAGTTTTTTACTCCTTGAGTGAACATACATACTAACTCGGTTGTAACATGCTAGCATCGACTATATATATATTATTTTTATTAACAATATCAGACCTCAGAAGAGACATATAACATTGGAGAGCTCAATGTATGATAATTTTATGTAGGTGTAACGAGGCAACAACTGCTTGACCTTCAAGGTCAAGCAGTTGTTGCCTCGTTACACCTACATTAAATTATCATCCAATTAGAAACGATCTGACCAATAGTTAACCAATCAGCATTCTTCTTCTCCAACCAGTCGATTCAATGCTTATTATTATGGCAGACAGAAATGTATCATAATGTTTTGTTTTGAAGAAGTAAGTAGGACAGCTGTGGGCTGTGGTCAGGTCTGTGCAGTGTGGTCGGAGGGCATTAGCACGTAACACATAGTGTGCTCATTTCTTGATCATTATATTGCCTGGGCGGCTAGATATTGTGGTTAAATGACAGTGGGCTTGCTTGTGTGATATGGCTAAAATCTGTGTTTTGTTTCCTAAATTAATCCAGGCCTGTTCACCAACAAGCCACGTGGTTACAATACGCGACCTTACGGTATATTGGTGTACCCAAATCAAGGATGAAGAAAGTCAGTGCCTAGTGACGTTGGCAATAGTTATTTGCTCAGATTGAAGGCACTTGGTAATTAAAAACAAGAATATTGTCAATTTAATAAATACATTCATAACGACTATGCATATTTTAGGGGTTTGCCAAAATTTTCACGCTGAAAATTGGTAGGGTCAAGCCACCAAGTCCTTCCAATAAATTTACTACTGACTCTACCCAATGAAGGGAGTTCATTGCTCTAACCCACGTACCAGTTATACCAGCTTGTAGCAAGAGATTCAAAACCATCATAGTCAAAGAGAAGTGGATACTATGGGATACTAAGTTGTTGCAGCTCTAATGCTACCATCCTGAGTGAAATGCTGCCGCTCTAGATTATCATCAAATTGACAAGTTTGGTTCAGGAAATGTATACTTCCTAGTCTTCAGTCCTCTGTCGATAAAGTTCCAACTCAGTGAACATGGTATACGATAGGCCAATTTGAAAATACCATACTGGGCTAAGACCAAAGCTACCAAAACCTTGCAGAATCGAAATCAAATTTAATGGACCAGTAATTGTGTGCATTAGTAATAATATCACTTGATGATTTTTGGGTGTTATTAAAATTACAATTGACGAAAATGCACTACTGCTGCATGAATTTTTCTCCAATACTTTTGCTAAGTAATAGCTCATTATAGCAGGATTGTTTGTGCATTGCAATTCTATTTCACAATCACAATGTTTCCATATGTCGATGTGGCATCGATTTGAGGGTCAAATTGGATACATGGATTTGGCATTGACACTTGATTTTAGTATGGTGTTTCGAATTCAAAACTGCTGGGCTTCAATCAAAAGACACATCAGTTGATACAAACTAGAATACCCACTGTCTTTTTTTTCTATTCTTCTAAATTTCTTGTGGATTTTGTTAAGTAGAACAAAATACTTTCTAAACGAATATTAAATTTGTGGGGTTAAATCTGGTTTAAATATTCATAAAAATAAGGAGATGATAACTCCTGCATCTATTGAACTACAAAATCCATATAAGTCACTGAGGACCATATTCAATAGGAAGGTGCTATATAAAAAAGTTTCTAAAATGTCGTTTAAGCTAATATCTAGTATCTTGTACTGACAAGTCCTGAAAAAAACTTCCCCAACCAGGATCGAACCCAGTTCAAAGTGGTCAGCAGTCCTGATGCCTTGCACTAGGCCACCGAATTTATATGCTTGCAAAAATAAATGCAAAATTTTTAATAATCTTTTATTCTCCTTGTAGAGTACGAGGCTCTCGATTAGGTCTCTTGTAAATTCCTGTGAAGAGAAAATTGTATATTATTATCAAGTAAATATGGTTGTAAAAGTCTGGTGCTTAGTTGTTGTATGAATGTTAGGGTACAATAATTTCTATCTAAGGGACGGGGTGTGGACTTCTCTATTATGAATGAACTTTGAATGACCTTTACCACTAAAGTCACATATAATGCAAATTATGATGCACTTTGAGACATTCAGAGATCTATGGTAAGTACAAAGAGATGCTTTAGCAATGTTATTCGAATATGTTGTGATACTTTTTGGTTACTGTTAGTGCTTCATATTGAAAAAAATAAGATTTAATTAAGGGAAACTCATCTTATGTCTCTGCACAGTGTGTCTTTTTCTTAAGTTTTATCCTGAATTAGCTGGGGCTGGTCGTTAAACATCAATACCTAATATATTCCCAAAAAGTTCCATTATCTTCACCGAGTTAACAAGTGTAAACTTGCCATACCATGGCTCTCATTGATCATGCGAAAGAGTAATAACAGTAAGGAATGGAAAAGCTGGTAAAGATGAGTGATTGGTGGAGGAACCAGATATCAGAGAGCAGACGGGAAACTAAGAGGGCTGGGCAGCTGAAGTAAGAAGGTGATAGTAGATTTACCAGCAGAGAACTAAAAGTAAATATGAGTCTACATAGATCTACATTGACCACTTTATAGATAATTCTTCAGGGCCGTAGTTTAGAAAAAATGCTAGGGGAGGCAAAAGTCTTGGTCGAGTCCAAGGCATCAAAAGTAACCTCCTCCCTGAGCAATTTGAACATATAATAAGGAAGTCACAGAGGAGCTGATTCTGACATGATTTGTTCAATTATAGTGTTTTTAGGCCAATGTATTTAGCTTTCTAGGGGAGGCAGTGCCTCTCTGCCTCCCTGCCTAGAGCTACGGGCCTGTTTTTTACCTGGATCATGCTCTCTAACACGTGAAGAAACTTCGATAGCTTCAAATTATCCTACTAACATCACCTTAATCCAATTATTACTATGTAAGGTTGCCTTTTTCATGCATAGCGCTTCTACACAGATGCGCAATTTGATTCTATGAGGCGAAAAGGAAACAACATTATAACCACGCTTGCACAATCCTTTCAGATCAAGAGTTGGTCGAATATGCAATGCTGGCTTAATATTGTTTGCGGTAATATAAGATCGGACAATCAATAGCATGTCCCGCTTCATTCACTGTGAAATAGCAAAAAATCTAACACAGCTTAGTTTCATCAGTAGTGCTGCAAATCGTTATAAAATACAATTCTTTTCACTTAGACAGGTTGAAAATATTCTAAAATTAAGGCAATTTAATGTGACAAAGCCGATTCCGCTGTGGCTTTGCTATGCTATGTAAAATATTGACGCTTATATGTTCGAAGCTCTTCCAATCAATAACTATGGGTAGCTTTAAAAACCCCTCGGGATCTATCCTCTCACATAAGCTCTTGAAAAAAATTGAACTTAGGATATAACTAAATGTGTTGACAATTATTTCAAAGAACATTACTTAACTGGAATGATGTAAGGGGCCTTTTTGTTTATGAACATATAGACACAAATGATTATGTTTATCTGTTGCATATTTCAAAATTTGTTTCAGCTAAGGCTAAGGCTATTTCGTTGTGGAAAAAACTCTCTCATAATCTGGGTGTGTATCATTTAACATGTAGAACATTTCTGAGGCAACAACTCTGTTTATTTGTGTTGTGTACGTTGCCTTGGGGATCTTTTTTTTTTACACAATTCTATTCATTACTTCACAGTTGAATAGCCCTAATCTCTGTCTCCACAGGATAATGATACATCTATTTAAGAAAAATTATTTTTGGTTGTGTGATGGCAGGTACTGCAATATCCATCCACACAATTATACAATAAGTGGCTTAATCTAACGCAAGAGTTTTGTTTTGATGAGATTGATGAGATATGCATCCTCCTGTTCATGTAGTTTGCAATCACAATCTCAGTATAGGCCAGAAGCAGCTATAGCATAAGTTGTTATGGCGCGGACAATATTTGATGGCAGGATACTGATCACGTTTTATACTTCATTGGTGTGTGTTCTTTAAAATTCACTTGGTGTACCCAGTTGTAGTGGTCATATTTAGAAATTATAAGGTCTTTTGTTTTGGCATTATATGTGTGGGGAAATAACTCCTATTCTGTGTAATCTAACTAATCTAATCATCAGGGAATTCCAGGTTGAAATTGCATTGTGGGATTTTGTTGGCGTGGCAATTAATTCACGAAGTCAACTTCTAGAGAAGTATGCTCGTATCAGACCAGCACAAATTGAAAAATTTCAATTGAATTATGTCAAACTTCTTATGGGACTAGTATGATATTGTATGGTCTTAAGACCACTGTCTTGGGGCAATTGCAAACAACATTTTTGATGTTTCAACTGCCTCTTATGTCATTTTTCGGCTTGATATCTTTTGCATAAAACATGAGCAAAGAGTTCAATGAGTGCCTCACTTTTCAGAAAGAAAACCAACTGTCAAGAGTCTGAAAACTAAGATATGCCAGCTTCGCATACTATCCTAACATGCTAATGTCATAATATGGGGATATGCAGTATCGCTGACTCTCACCATCCACCTCATGCAATGATAAAAGGTATACATCTATAGAACCCAGGACTATAGTCTTGACTTGTGCCAACAGCATCAAACTCTGGACTTCCCACTAATCACATATCGATAGTGTGAATATTTGGGATATGCAGTAGTGCTGCGGCTGACCCCTTCAACTGGGTACACACTATTTTCCTACATCAAATTTGTCTCACGCTATCATGTTTTGAGCAGTCTTACGTCTAGACTGCTTTTTGTCTTGTTCTTGTTGAGATGTAGTGCTGTCGCTGACCACCTTTTAAAATGATGTGATAGAATATCTTGTTAAAATCCTTTTCCTGCTGACCATATTAATCACTTAACATTTCACTTACCTAACCGATCGTGAAGAAAATTTCAGGTATGCTGCCGCGCTGCCGCTGACATGATTGCTACAACCGGGTACACTCTCAGTTTTGGATTCAGCATGTTGTTCTACCCTAGATATACCCTTGTTTAAAACTCGTAACATTTCACTTATTATTAGCGATTTTGAGAAAAATTGCGATATGCTGCCGCGCTGCCGATCATCCGCTGACATGATTGCTACGACTGGGTACACTAAACCAAGTTTGGTCAATTTTCCTGCATTCCGAGTGGCTCCCGATCCGCTGGTCACGCCGCGGCGTGAGCATTGGATCGGGACCAACAAGGCATGCAGGCAATTGGATCAAACTAGACTAGACTTGCTCTAGGTTACACACTTGTTTCTTTATATTCAGCACGTTGTTACACCCTTGTAACACCTTTTATTTAAACTCTCAATTTTTAGCAGAAATGAGGATGCTGCCCCGCAGCTGCTGACATGATCGCTACAACTGGGTACACCCTTAATTTTGGATTTAGGACGTTTTTTCACCCTAGAAACACCTTTTATTGAATTCTTAACATTTCACTTATTATATGCAATTTTGAGAAATATTGCGGATATGCTGCCGCAAGACAGTATCATACTAACCTCATAAAGATCTGACATTATACTTATTGAAAATTTTAAATTTGTCCTGATCTAACACGAGCAGACTTCTGCAAGTTTACTTGGTAAATAAATTAGCAAGTCAACAAAATCCCCACAAAGCAGTTTCAACCTGGAATTCCCTGAAGATTCGATTAGTAATATTACACAGAATAGGAGTTATTTGCCCACACATATAATGCCAAAACAAAACACCTTTTAATTTCTAAATATAACCACTACAACTGGGTACACCCAGTGCATTTTACAGAAGAAACATCAATGAAGTATAATATGCTATCAGTTTCCTGCCATCAAAAATTGTCCGTGCCATTTTTTTATAGAGCAGTTACAGCTAGGCTGCTTCTGGCCTAGTATATAAAGTGCAAGAAAGGAAAACATATCACCAGTTTACTTGTTACAGGACTTTTTGGAGGTTATTGATCATCTCTTCACTCAACAGATTTGACTTTGGTAAGTTGTATTACATCCTGTTGTTCCAAATATGTCCGACTTGCTCGACTGTAGAAAAATTTATTTTTGACAATCAATCATTCACACTCTGTATCGGATTTTACATTGATTATTAATAATCAATTTTATTGCAGTGGGACAAGTCTCACTTTTACCTATGAAGTTGAATAAACATCCTTTGTGATTTCTTTTTGTTAATGCACTACTTATGATGCTATTATGATAATGTAAGGTCAGGTCAGTCAATCAAAGAAACTTAGAGCAGAAAAAATACACGGTCTCAACATAAAGTTATTATCCTGCAGTATCACCCTTTATTGACCCTTTGCCCTATTTATCATTTGACCTAGTATAAAGCTTTTTTTAAAACTCACCTCTCTCATTGTAGTAAGCCGATGTATATGATGGACATTTCTCCCTGCACATCTGCAGACACTCCACTTCTGTTCGAGCATTGTAACTTCTTACTACATTCCTATCTGTACCAGGAATTCTTGATTGTGTGTGTAGTACTGCCCGCTTACCACAATGTTCTGCTATATCTGAGATGATGTTTGTTACAAATCTTGACCATTACCCTTTAGGTTTGAATTCACTTCTCTCTGCTTATGGCAGTGCTTTTGGGTGTGGGATGATTTTATCTGAGAGGATACGTCCCTAACCTGTTTGCCGCTTGGTGAAGCAATAATCTGAATAAATTTGTTAACATGTAATTGGTCTGCTCAGGCGGGTAGCGTGTTTGACAGAATTGTGATAAATCACCGAAAATACCAAAGATTTGTAGACATAATGCTAGTACTATATTTGTTTGTCAATAAATTAGCGAATGAATAAAAACAGAAGATGAAGTGCTTTAAATATTGGGTCTGAAATCTTGGCATTTTTTTAATGATTTCGGTAACAATAACTTTCATCAAGTTTTATTTATTCAATTAATTTTGGCAGTAATTCATGCAGGATGTTTACTTCAAGTCACTTTCCAAACCAGTGAGTTTGATGTCAGAAGCAGGGGGAATGAACATAGTTAAAGATGATGATAACAAATGCAAATACAAATATTATAAAATACAAATACGAATATGTATACAAAGACGAATACAAGTACAATACAAATAAAAGCTTACCTAATGTATTATCATTTGCAAAAACTCTTTGTAGAGGTGGAGCATCAGTAATATTGCTGTAATCAATTTGATTTTCTAAGGCTCATGCCTCCTAGATATCAAGCTGTTGTATGTGACGGTTAAAAAATCATAGTCTTCAACAGCCAACTCTTCCAGAATATGCCAATTATTATAACTCAGTTCATGAATCTCTTAGTTTAATCGGTAAAACAAATTTTTTATTTGAGATATACTGACTTATGCACCTGGAAATTCACATCTATGGTGTGCCTTAGTCTTCTTAAACAATGAATAGGATATGGGATAAAGTAAAGTTATCAGACTAATTTAGTTATGTTGACTCAGTATAATTAATGTTAACAATTCATGTCGATAGTTGAGGGCTTGATTAAGCATTTAAATTAAGAGTCTCCTCTCTTGGTCTTATATGTTTTAAATGAAGTAGGTATTGATCTAATTGCACAAGCTATTCTATAGAGATTATATATTCTGACAATCTTTGATCAATAATTTATTATGATTTGTATTGAAATGACAAGTGTGTGGTGCAATATGGATTAAACCAGTGCCACAATTCAAGACATGAAATTCACAATACTATATAGAACTTTTGATTGTGGTATAAATATATAATGCTAGTAATTTCCTGTTATGTGTCTTTTCTCTTCAAGCCTCATTGATCATCCTTCAAAGGGTGGCTACAAACACATGCGGTCTGACCTAAACCAGCAATGATGACTAAGACATACATTGTGGTACACTTTGTTGGGGAGTTATCCCACTACATTACATGGGCAGCAAAATTACGGTTACTCACAGGTAATTTTTTATAGTGAATTTATATATTTCATGTAGAGAATACCATATGTGTGCTTATAAACATTAAGGGTAATCAAGTGATCCATGATCAAATTGAAAAAAAGCCAATTCTATAAAACAAAGCAGCGAGTATTCCTTAGTATTATTATCTGGGACAGGCACATTGGAGCAGAATTTTGGCATTAATTTAAATTTTCAACAGAAGTCTCCTAACAATTATGCCCAAAAAAAAAGAAAACCCATGAATCAATATCAAATAAACTGTAAACAAGGTGATTCTAGACTTATGTGATGTCACATTATCTGTGTTCAAAAAATCATAAATACAAAGAAATACTTTGTTGGGACCAGCAACCAACCTGAAACTAACTGTAGATTATGTCAAATCTCACTATCATCTAGCATTTTTACTAGATGTCGATTGGTGTGTTTTTCAAATGAATTGGAAAGCATTGGTAACAATCAATATTTTTGCATTCGCTTGAATCCGCTTGATTTTGCACACTTCTTTGGCTTATGAGCAGCTGTCAGGGTGACAAAACAAAAACAAACGGAAATCGTCAAACAATGCGGCAAGATTTCCCCATGGAGTTTTAAATAATTTGTCTCTGGATGGCACATTATGAATATTGAACACATTTTTGTGCGTTTGTGAAGTCAGCAAACAACTAATGTGAGCATATCGAAATTTAAGTGCAAAATCACTACCGTAAAGATATCAAATAAATTATTAATGTAAAACCGTGCAGAAAGTATTAACGATGCCTTTTTGTTTTTATGCAGCAGCAGATTTCAAAGTAATATATATATATCTCATCCCTACATTCCATTGGCATGCATTTTATAGCTGAGAATGGACATGGTGAGATACAGACATGCGTTATGATTCAGATGCATAATACCCAACAGCTTGGTGTCTAGGAGAGATCAGCCTCAGAACAATCATGATTAGAGCGATAATGTCGCTTATATTTACAGTAACCCTGTTTCTGCAAAGCATCTTAGGAGCTGAGAGCATATTAGGTGAGTACATGTAGCAATTATCAGAGTGAAAGAAATGTGTTTGACTTATTTATCAGTGGTGGCCAATTTGGCTTTTTTTCAGCCTTATTGTTCCCTTATGTCTATTACATTGCGCATCAATGTTTATTCAAAAAAAAACCATACAACAACACCAAGCAACAAGCTGCCCTGATAATGACAACGTATCGCTCCCTCCCACAAAGATACCCAGTGCTCCCTTTTCTTTTTGCTTATTTATGAAAAAAGAAGCATATCCTAGTTGATATTGATCTAAGTAGGACTGCGTGTCAAGAAAATTTAGTCATGGTCCCACCAATTGTTTGCATCTCAATTTTGAAAGCACCATAGAAGTGAAATTATTTGTATCATGGGTAAGAAAAGAATTGATTTGAATTTTTTCCTGACTTTAAAATCTATAATTTTCATTTCAGAGGTTGAAGAACGTTGTGGAAAGCGGGCAATACTACACGGACAACTTAAAATTCCTGTTTCAGATGCAAATGTAATAAGGAGTTACAATACTCGAACAGAAATGGAATGCCTACTGCTGTGCAGCGATAATTTTCCATCATGCATATCAGCATATTACAATGATGAAGGTATGTTTCAACAATAAGTATTATCTAAGTACTTGACATTGCAGGTGATACTGTTAATTACTTCAAGTTATGGCGTCATCATCATCAGCATTGCAAAAAAATGTATTATTTTGGTTCATTTAGTTTTTATAGTTCATCAAATTCATTTTCTTCAAAAAGGACTTAGATTCAGACTGAATTCTATTAAGCCCTGAATTTGGTCAAATTTGATGTGGCTTCATTGTGAAGTGCATCAGACCTACATACATGTCTAATACATGTCTGAACAGATGAAAAAGCTCTAAGTGAACAGAACCTTTTGGGAATTGGACAACAGATCTCAATCCATATAAACAAGAAATTGCCAGGTCATCAAGTATGGCTAAATAGGTATGAACACATGATCTATTTACTATGTATTATTTATTACACAAGTGCAAATGTGTTTTCCTTTGCAATTTGTGTAAAGTAAGTTGATGCAAATCAATTGTATATTCAAGTAACTGTAAGATTATGAACGGTTAGCCATATAACATAGATTAAAATTATAATATATCAACAAAAAATTTTTAAATTCAACCATGGCACACAAAGAACAGTGAACAATTTCGTATCAATATATAACATATCAACAATCAATCTTTAAAGCTCCAATCGGGGAGCTTTCAAGGTCCATTGTACCCAGCACCCTCGGGTAGATACCTCTTCTTTCTTTCCATTTTCCTTTCTCTATATTCAATTATCTACTGGTATTGGACGTGATTTCTTACCGCCCTTTAATGAGAATGAAGGCTTGTTTTGTGTTACATAGGTACTTGTATGGAGATATCAGGATTGAATGTATCTACATATCAAAGTGATGACTCTGCAGCAATGGGAACCCTTATGGAGCTGTCTCATATTCTAGATGTAAGTCTAACAATAAAAAGCTGCAGCAATATACAGCTGTGAAGTATATTTGTTCCGTTCAGACATTACTTTAACCGAATGCAGTCTAAAAGTTTGAAAATATATTATAGCTTGTCGTATAGAGCCATTAAATGTTCGTAAAAAGGAAGATTATTTTAGGAGGCAAATCACACCATGCACTGAGAAATATTGAGCTTGCATTAGAATTGAAATCACACAGATAAGGAGAAACAGAGCATTTGAAAAATTTTGTGAGGTCAGCTTTTCCGGAGCATGAAGATTATTCAGTCGGTTAATCTTGTTGATTCGTACCATCATTGTCTTTATTCATATTATACATTGGACATTGCTTTTCATTGACTCTGCATGATTTCCCTATTGGCAGTTTCATTGCGCAATCAGCAGTGTCAGAATTCCACATCCACATCCAGGAAAGTCATATTTCAACAAACAACTTTGGAAATTATCGTAGAATGATAGGCTGTGAATATTGTGAACAAGCCTTAAAATCTAGATTGCATCAGTGCCTAAACCCTAGACTAGGGCACCTAACATATTGTTGGATAGACAAGATCATTCAATGACCGAAATAGCTTTTAATCTATCTATGTACCATCAATAACTGCTTGCTGTCTGTGGTATTTATGAATGACTGTTATGACACGCTGATAATAATTTTGCATTGTAGGATGATGAATGCAGAGACAAAAGCTGTTCAAAAAATGAAGTTTGCCTGAAGAGCTGTCACTCTGAGGATTTCAGGTCTCCTGTCTGTGTCCGTCAGTAGGATAATTCAGATATTTTAGCTTAGCTTTGTGTTCAATTCCCTTGACACATGGCTTTTTGTTTGCCTCTTAGTTAGGAGAGCTCCCAGATGGAAAAAAGCAAATTGACTATCCTTTGTTATTACCCAGCAAACGCAAAATGTTTTTAAAATGTTTTGTACCTCGTGAAAATGTTGTGATCGGGCAATTGCATTCAAGAGCATACTCCCTGATATTGTTGTATGATATCGGGTTGACTGGCTGAAACGCAGCTCATTGGAGATATCATATTATTGTGTTTAAAACATCGCCTCAAAATGTTATTCCCATCACCTCACAAAATTATTTTTTGTAACATTATCAGCAAGTTTTGACATAACGCTCTAACGACAAGCTATCCAAAATGTTCCCATAACTCCAATATAATATCTAGCAATATTGATATCCAATGTCTTTGTTTTAACAATTTTGTGTAACATTATCCACCCGTTGTGACATAACGTTCTAACGAGAAGTTTTCCAAAATGCTATGATAACTCCGATATAATATCCAGAATGATTGATATGCCATGTCCTTGTTGTAACAAGGTGCACCGACTGTTACTGTAACATCTAGTGGAATTGACTATATGGCAATTTGACAAAAATGCTTTCATGACACTTTGTTAATGTTCTGAATGACTTCGTGGAATGACATCACTACAACTTCTTGAAGCTTATCCAGCAATAACATCATGGCAAACCAGGTGTAAAATTGTTCTCTCAAAATCATTTTGTAACCTGATCGAAACAATATCAATGAATAATCATCAGTAATTATATGATTACTGTGTCTCAGAGCTTTGCAAAATTTTATCAATAGATATTACAGATAGTATATTTTATTATCTTTCATTTTATCTGTTTAGAAACATTTATTCTGACTGCAACTTGTGAGTGAATAAGTGGTTTCCACCATTTGAATAGCATATTTTTAGTTGTGGGAGGATTTTAGGATAATGAGGCTTGGGTCAACGTCCGGTTGAGTGTGGTTTACAGGATTGAACAACTTTTTGTGAAAGGTTGATATTCATGCTGCGGCCCATCATGCTGGGCTTTGACGATTGGCTGTATTTTGCTGCAAGGCACGCAGCTGAGTTTAACGAGGTTTTATGTTTGTGTTGCGAGTTCATATCATGTTCACCGTCTACCATATGTCCACAAGCAGTGCGAATAATAACCACCATACCACTTCTAATTTGTTCTGAAAAATTGACATTTCTAACCCTCATTTTATGTTTATGTCACATGGGCTTATGCAAAATTAACATCCGATGATGAATTGGGAGTTGTTCTCTCATGAACCATAATGTCATTGGGACTGCATAACGTTTATCATCTAAGCATAACCCAGGAATTATACACAGATGCTACAATTCAGTACACAAACTGGTTGGACCACATGCCATTGGAATCTTAACTTCATGTAGGAAGATCATGTACAATAATATAAGCTGCTTTAAATTGGAAGATAGGAATCGTACAATATGACTTTTTGTTGACTATGCAGGAATGTGCACAGCAGCGTATCAAGTTTGAGAACTACCGCTATTTCTGTTTCAAGGTTTAAAATCTGATGTCACAAAGACAATCAGCCATACATTTAATAACACAAAATTACACCCCGTACACGTGGGCACAGCAACTGCCCTATATTTAATAAATTGCTTTGCTTGCTTCAACATAAATAACCATACATGACAAGTTGGTAGACCCAGGAATCAGGAGGTCTCCACGGACGAACTCCCGACCCGGAGTACCACTCTGCGTGTCCAGCAGTGAAGGTGTAATTTGGTCCTTGTTGTCATTTATTTTGAGCCAAAACTAGAGCGTTCGTATTATGAAATGCGTATTTTTACCTGATTTTACAAATTATATTGTTGCACTTTATAGGAACGAGGAGAGATAGTATGTTAATAGGCAATTATATATAGGTATATGTACTGTGGGGGTAGGAAAACATAGTTTTTCTTGCAACGAGAAGCTTAAAAAGTCGTCTGGGTGAAGGAAGCTGAAAAAAGGGAGGCAAAAGGGAGATAGGGAGGAGGTGGAAAATACCCCTAAAAACTGGGAGGCTCCCTACCAAAAAGGGAGACTTGTCAGGTATGTAAATAACTGTAGAATAGAAATCCTTGAATTAGGAGAAAAAATATTGTAAACAATTTTATGCACACGCTTAACAAAGAGTTGCTCCCACTTGCATAAAAAAATTACATTTATACATTGTTCGAATTAATTCCTAAGGTTCAAGGATTCCACACCATGCAATAATTGTTCATCACCTGAGGGATGGCTCATTGGGCACTATTGAATTACTTTTAGGGCCTGGTGTTGTCTGAATAAGTGGAAATTATATAAAAAAAAGCGATGCTCGAAGCTTTTCTTGGTCTATTGTGAGGAGAAAACTCTGAGAAGGGCACAATCGGATCGTTAATCCTGATTGACCACTATGGCTAGATTTGACCTGAAGGCAGTTAGGGTAGAAATAGTTTGCAGGCAAACCAACAATAAACAATAGTGATCACTACATCATAGGTGCCCAAACTTGTCCTACCATGGGTCATATTCGCAGTTTAGAAATTGTCGGTGGGCCAAGAGTAGTTATGCTTGGTGATTATTGATAGTCGCTAGGAGGCCCCATAACAAATATTTTGCTTCATAATTTTGAACATTGCATGAGGAAATAATTTTTGGGGCTAGTGAACTGACTAATCCAAATAATCACATGTCCTGGTTGAGGATTTTTCAAAACTGATTCCATTCGGAAAATTAGCAAATAAGCGAATAAGAGGGCGGCTTATAAAAACGGGAGAATCACAACCATTCAGGGGCGTATTGTAATTATTTTTGATGTAGAGAACTAATTGAACAAGTGGGAATTTTTTTGGTGTTCTTTTCTTGCAGACTGATGTTCTCTAGTTCTGTTCTCTATTCAGTTAGGCCAATCCATGTAAGTTTTTTCAGAAAACAGACCATGTTGCATGGTATGAGTTATCAGGACATTTGCGCCCCGCATGAATTATCGCCGTTTGTAGAGTGTCACGATGGCAATTGAGCCACTTAAATTTGCTAGTTGTGGGCCACATTTGGCCCATGGGCCCCAATTTGGACACCCTTGCACTACATAGTCATGGTTTGAAGTTAAAATCTGGTTTTCAGTCTTCCTAAAATTTAAACGAATTATAAAGTACATTTAGTACAAAAATTATCACATTTACATGTTCACTTTGAAATCTCAGCAAACGACAATTCAACTTTGAGACATGCATAATGATTGATAGGGTTTGCTCCTCACACTTACATAGAAATCAATTAATCAAGGGTAAGTCCAACAAAAGAACTTTGCTGGCGAAGTGTTGGAGGATAAATACCATCAATCAATCAAGCAATTTATCAGTTCACAATGTATTACAAGTGCATCCCTAAAACTTCCGCCTCCAATACAATTCGGCAGTCTAGACAACAAATTAGTTATTTTGGTATCACATTTATACGTGGCTGTCTGCGCTGAAGGTAAAAAGCTCACATTTAAAATTCAGAAATACATACTATAGAAATGATTCCTAAGAGTATGATTTACAGGGTGGATTTCTCCCTTTTGATTGTGACCCTGCCATCTTTTACCAAAGCGCCTAAGTAAACCCAGCTGAGGGGTTAGGGGGCGCTGGAAGCCCACCCAACGGGGTTCGGCGCAGAGCCCCGGCCCCAAAGCCTAGAGAGCAGTTTTGGGCCTTTGTATTGCATTGACTGGGTTTTGTAGGAGTGTCTCAGGTGAAAATTCACAAGCAGATTACTAAAAGAATAAAGCAGTCAACCTAAATAGTATGCAACCTACAGCCACGATCGCCATCCCGAACGCCATTAAGGGCTGCCTGTGGGTTGTTTTTTGTTGTAATCTATCTTATCATACAATCAAGGTGCTTGTCAATTAGATCAGGAATAATTCTGCCTGGTATCATACCTAATAACCTAAAGCATGACATAAGTATTCCAAATGACAGCACCTGTATATCAACGATGTGTTTTTTCTGAGGGAGATCAATTAAATTAGCTTGAGCAGACACAGCTGAATTTTATTGTGAAAAAATCTACGGAGCTTAGCTGACTTTGAACAAGAGAAAATCACAGATGAGTATGGGCTAATAAATTCTGTGTTAATTTGGCCTCAGTTCAATCTGTGCTAAATAAGGGACAGTTTGTTGACACCCTCTGATTATTATGATTATAACACTGGGCTAATACAATTCACTGCTAAGCTTCTGATCCCACTGTTGAATAGAGTTGATGATTGACTGTCCATTCATACAGTTATAAAATTGTCAATGTAAATAAACATACATCGTCTAGTATTGTCATTTACATGAAATAGGCCTATATTATGTAACTTTGGGGTGTGGCGGTATACTATAGAACATTCCTGTTGCTCTCTTCCACTGGTCACGCCTGCGGCGTAACCAGTTGATCAGGAGCGACTCGACTCGGAATGCAGGCAAATGGACCAAACTTGGTCTAGTATACTAGGACATGGCCCTTATATTTTAATTAGGAGGTTACATGAGTGAATATAATTAGGCTGAGTATTATGTAACCTCAGGGTCAGATTATCAAACCATTACTGGCTAGGTTTCATCTGGCTGAAAAGTGTGATGGCAGTCATAAGATCAAAGTGATAAACATCATGAAATTCCTTTGCCTTGATAATGATCGATCAATCACATGCAGGTATGGTGTAAGACTACCTGTCATACATGACAAGTTGGCAGACCCAGAAATCAGGAGGTCTCCAAGGACGAACTATAAACCCGGACTACCACTCTGCGTCCAAGAGTGCGGATGCAATTTAGGCCTTGTGTATAATATTTCCAAGCCAAAACTTGACTGCTAATTTTATTAATTGCATAATTTTACCTCATTTTGTGGATGAAATTGTCTTGATTTAACCGACTTGGGAGGAGCAGCCTTAACAACACTGCTAGGTAAGGCTCGAATATTGAATAGCCGCTTACAATACGTAATGTTAATAAGTAAATACATAGGTATGTGTACTGTGATGGTAGGAGAACACAGTGACTCTTGCAAAAGGTAGCTTCAAAAGCTTTCTGAGTGCAGGAAGCTGAAAAAGGGAGGAGAAAGGGAGAAAGGGAGGGGATGGGAATTACCCCTAAAAACTGGGAGCCTCCGTACCAAAAAGGGAGACTTGTCAGGTATGCTACCTGTATGTGAAACACAGAGTAAGGATATATATATCCTTACTCTGTGTCATAATGCTGTTGACTGTAGTAATAATGGTTTCTAAGTTTGCATTTGACATAATCTGGCAACTGTCACTGCGGGAGGTTAATTTTCGACTGTGTTGTCCTTTTTATGAACTCAGGGGCTGTGGAAATAGTGTACAAATCCTCTGTCTGTTTGACAGAATCGTTACGGAATGCACTTTCTATTGAATAAGTCAGAGTCATGCACTTAGGTGCAAGATTTACTAGCTTACAGACTATGAATGATAATATCAAAGATTATAAATACTCTTCATTGTCAATTAGTGGTCAATTATAAAATGTTTTGACCACATATTGTGACAACACAATTCTTGAAACAAACTCTATTTCACGTAACCCTGTGATTTTTTTCAGATGGGTGTATGAAACTGTTGTCTGTGTTCATCATGAATAGAAAGTCGACACATGAAGATGTTGTCTCTTTGTGTACCTTAGTACAACAAGAAGCCCAAACTGAATAATGTGAGATATTATCAATGACTTGATAATATCTCACATTATTCGATTTCTATAGGCTAAGTAATTGGCTCATCCAACATTCCCTAAAACCACAAACTGATTGATTCAGCAGCCACACGTTTCAAAATTATTATGATGTAAACAATTTCAACAGTTCAATAAAAAGACAGATAATAGTGACTGCAAAATAAGCAGTAAGCCCAAAATTGACCAGGGGCCTATGAACAAGGTTTTTAGGCCACATAAATCTGTACGTACAGGGGGGGGGGGGGGTTCTCCTAGTCTTTGCCACATTCTACTACTCAATAATTTATCTTTAACTGTTACCAGTTCCTAGTCTAATTTATGCTCGACAAATCTTCATCCATGCTTTTTATATTGACCCAGGACGATTAAATGAGGCTAGGGTGTCAATTAAAATTTTTAATAGTTTTATACCCTTGTATAATGCTGCATTCCTATTCTGCTGTGATAGAATCAGAGATAAAATATCTATAGTCTCTGATAGAATAAAGATAGTATGGAGTTTTGCACATTTGTTTTCCAAACGATAAAGAAAATCAGAATCAATATAACACATCACATCACATGTAATAATCTGTGGAGTGCCTCATTTATTACTTATTGATTATTTCTGAGCGATGAATGAAATAAAAAAAAACGACCTGAAAGCAAATTATATCAGTGAGTGAAAATAATGACAATAATTCTATACAACATAAAAAATTCCCCAATGTAAAATATTAAAATTGAACTACAAACATTACATTACACGAGATTTGGTCAATTATTTCTGGTTTAGGCTTATTCCAAATCAAAACTTTGATTAAATCAAGTATTTTTAAGTAATGTATCAAACTGGGTGAGTTAGTGTCCTTTCGACAGTTTAATAGTACTTTTCTTAAAAACAGAGTATAATACTATCCAATCTCTTCAGAGCTCATGTACAAGAGTCTGTACAACTACTATGCCATTGAGCACCATTTTAAAACATTTCTTAGCAATGGCTTTGGCAGGTACATCATACAGGGCTGTGGCTCTTTTGTCGACAGCGAATATTCCTATGACTGAAGATTGGCAAGGCTCGGTGAAAAAAATCTTTCTTATCGTAATATTTCCTACAGCGGTACATTTTATGTACATGCCCCTCGCTTGCTTTGTGATATCTTACTTGCAAGGCTTCGATGATATCACCATTGACCGTCATATACACATTATCTGGAGGCTTACACAATACCTTTTGGGATTTGATTGTTTTCCCATCATGCTTTAATGAATCTAACTCACCGAGCCGCCTAACTATTTCAACTAGCGGATTCTTTCTCTGCCGAATTATTCTCTTATACACTTTCATATGATTCTCAAAATCAAAGGCGCTGCACAAGTTAAGATTGCCAAAGAACTTGGCCTGGTCAGCCAGATGGAGCAGAGAGTGCATGTTATACACGAGATGTTGTTCACCATATAATGCCCCTAGTTTTTGTACAAAGTATAGCAGCAGCTGATGAGCATCGTCAGCATACACTTGGACAAGATCAGTATTCAAGAGAATTGTGATTGCTACAGAGAGGCAAAGAAAGTGTGTGTATTTTTCATGACTCAAGAAGTCTTTTAGAACCATTTTTCCGGTGTACAGAAGAAAACTGCGAAATTCTGTGGCTTTGTAGTGGGCAAGGTGACTGAGAGACCTTGGTTTTCGAGCAAATTCTCTCGGTGTATGAGGAGCAAGTTTAGTCAAACATTCACTTACTGCTGTTACCTTTTGTGCTGGCAACCTCCCACGCCCTTTTGCCTCTGCCACCCAAATGTTTAAGAGACGTCTTTGAACACCCAATAAGACCTGATGCATGTAGTCAATAGGGAAGACATTTACCATGTCTAGAGAGGGAATCCTGATAAAGGGCGATAACCCCTTATGGTGTTGTACATTGGTCTGGCTGCGGAAAGTTGCATTAGAGCGTATGTTAAATCCCTCAATTTGTGGGAAAACCAATTTTTTGAAACTGTGCAGGTAGTTACCTTTTATGTTACATTTATCACAGCCATAGTACCCTGAGAACGATTTCACTGCCTTGCACATTGCACGGGCTGGGGCATCACAAACCACTTGCACGAGTGCAACAGAAATAACTTTGTTCTCGAATAGTAAGCCATCTTCTGTCAGAGAGTTTATTTCAGATATTGTGTCATTGAGGAAATTTAGGTCAGAAGGCTTAGCTGAGGTAACACACAGAGCCACTGGAAAGACACCGAATTCTGGTCTGTTCTGGACTTTGCATAGTACAGGCCAAAGTGATGTGGATATTGAACCACTTTTAGATATTGGTACACCATCTATATTCAAAGTAAGTTTGATATCCTGAGTATCTGGGTAGAGTTTGAGGAGTTTTTCCAGACTAGATTGGAGTCCTAGGTAATGATACTGGCCACCAGATAGAAGGGTAACCTTAGTTTCCCTCTGAGTACCTAACAGGGTCCTGGCAGTTTTTGGCAGCGCTGTATGACCTTGATTGTGCAGGATCTTCAGCAGAGCATCAAGTGATGTGTGAGTGCAGCCGTGATGCAGCGCCCATTGCTGTAGGTTATCTGTAAATGGGGCCCTTCTCAGATTCATAGCAAAGGGAAGGCTGTCATCATTTCCGGTTGCACAGTCTAACAGCTCCTTATCGCATATAGATGGCTAAAAACAAAAATAAATGCTGGCAATTATAAGCATGCGGAAATAATGCTGCCGCAGAAATAATTATGCAACATTATTCATGGCAGTGGGACAACTAAGGTAATTCATGGTCTGCTGAGCAACAGGCATAAATGTGTTTTAGCCCTGATACAAATATTCAACAAGCAAACAAACGTGCCTCAGAGCTTAGACTGCAATCCAGGTGGTTGTGAAAATACCAAATACACAGTCTATAGATTTTTTTTAGATTATTTGGTCCTATACCTGCTGCTTTGGCTTCTGTGGGGTTGAATGAAAGCTTTCAAAGCAGTCAACTTCCGGTATTATCTGTAATAGATAATAGCAGTGTAACAATGATAATGTAAATAAAACTCTGGAAAAGGCTGAAATTCTTCAAATCGTGGATCTAATACAATTGACAATTACTGACTGAGAAAAGAGTAGCTATCATGTATGCTACAGATTCTTTCATGATCATAATGTGTCGTAGCTTCCTAAAACACCCTTGCATTACATCAGGCACAACATTATGCAGCATAACCAGCGGATTCTTTCGCCACAATACCAAAACAGCTATTACTAAAGTGGGATAGCCAGCTATGCAAATTGAGCAGCGCAGAGCCTAATGTTTTATTATTTAACTTGAGTCTGGCACAGCTTAATTAATGGTAAGCTTTGGACGTGGTTGCTAGCATTTCTGTTGTTATAATCCATAACCCCCAAAACTAGAACCCTTACCATACAATTCAGGACTCCAGCTATAAGAAATGCTAGCGACCACATCCTAAAGCTTCTCATGAATTAAGCTGTGTCAGACTCAAGATTGGCAGCAAATTTCTCTACTTACTGGCTTTGTGGGCTTTTGCTGGGGTTCTACTGGCATGGCTGTTCCGATATTTGGAAGCTCCTCCTCTTCTCTATTCAAAATGTGGCATCCTGCATCCTAAAACCATGTTGAAATGTGCCACTTGAATTTCTGCTTTTTGAGTTGAGTTCAATATAGGCAATATTTAATGGCTGAGAGGAACATTTTTTTCTGATGAGATCAAAAGAGATGTTTCTGATAATTTCCGTATGTAAGTGCGTATGCATGTGACTTGAGCCATTTGTGTATAACCCACCTGCCTGATTGTCATAGACATGGGAATATGTTATATTGAATTTACATAGATTGACAGCTGGGAGATATCCATAGATGGCTGCAGAGAGCTACACTAACATATTAGTATTTTGGCTTATTAGGTGCCCGCCCCCTCCCCTCTGCGCAATAGGTTACCATGCCATGCTGAAATGTGTTTACAAAACACTCTGTATTGAAAAATAAGCACTTTGTTGCAGACCTAGACTTTTTGCATTAGAGACGTTATGATGAATTTTCCTACCTTGCCAAAACTCTCATCTAGGTTTGTGATTTTCAGGCGCTTGCTGGTGCTCGATCTTTTTTCTGCGATCCATCTAGCTTTTGCTTGTTTTCTTCTCTGCTTCCTGTCCATTGTTCAATGTTGATGTGTGTTTCGTGACACTAGTATAGACCTTATGACATGAATTAGCACTGCAGTGCACTGGTGATTAATTAGGCCTATGCTTACTGCAACTGCTAACTGCAATTATGCTAACTGCATAATACAAGGCACTACACAAATAATCATTGTGTAGACCACAACAAATACCTTATGATATCAGGACCTATGATATTATCTATAAATAGCAAAAAGTATAAATAGCACATATGGATCACATTGACCTAGCTCAATGTCAATCCTCTGGCATCCTGTGACATCATGCATCTAATCCTAGCATAAAACATCTTGCTAAAATTTTACAGTATTTTCCGACTGTTCAGATGTTTTACCCGATTGCGGGCACTTGGTGTCATGGTGTCAGGTAATCACCACACAGTCTTTTTCAGTGATTTGGTTCCTCTTTTTGATGTTTGCCAGATTATAGGCAGTACCTAACTACTTGCATCTCTAAGCATGTCAAAGCATGAATTCCAAGCATTAGCATAATACTAATTAATTAGTACATCTCCAAACAAGCTTTGATCTTTTGAGTGAATAATTTGGCCATTAATTTGGCACTTGTTACCTGGTTATTTTGGAAAGTTTTATATTCAACTTTTAACTGTTTGTAGGGAAATGAGTATATGAGTCATCGATCTGTCTAATATACCCAGTCTCCCTATCTTTTGTGCAAAATGTATATATTAATCAATTAATATTTATTATCTGTGTCTATTGATAATCTCATGCAGTTATAGCAATTCTACCCCATATCATTCCTATGTACACATGGTTGGAGCCACCAAAACTAGTTTGGGCTTCTTGTTGTACTAAGGTACACAAAGAGACAACATCTTCATGTGTCGACTTTCTATTCATGATGAACACAGACAACAGTTTCATACACCCACCTGAAAAAATCGCAGGGTAATGTGAAATAGAGCTTATTTCAAGAATTGTGCTGTCACAACATGTGGTCAAAAAATTTTATAATTGACCACTATTGATAAGCACCCTTGAGACTTGTAAAGCTCAGCCAGCCAAATAATTGTAGCTGGCATCAACCACTTGTGCCATCATAGGATACCTCATTCAATTGAATTCTGATCTGAAAACAACATCAGTCTCTCAAATTAGTACAGCAAAATGGCTCCAAAATCACCATTATATTACATTGTCAGCTTCATTGGAAGAGAGGAAGTTAGCATTGTTAGCAGTAATTGGATCAAAAAGTCAACTTTATTAAAGGCAAAGGACAAGCTAAAACACTCAGTCGTGGTGAGTCATAAATTTTATTAGCAAAACACTTCTTTTTTTAAATTTCCAATATTCAAATATGCAGTTTTATTTTAATGATTTCAAATCTATTTTTTAAGATTTATCAAGTTGGTTCATTTGAAAAGAGTATCATGGTTGAAATGCCCCAAACACTGATTTTTGGTATACATTGGTGTTTAGCAGCGCCGACATTGATTGACAAGACAAAGCCTCGCAAGTGCCTATGCCTGATCTGTAGATATTCCAAACTTTATATTGGATTAAGTGTGACAGCTGCTCTGATTATGTTTTTCCAGAAATGCTATTGGCCACCAGACACCACAAACGGAAAAAGCCTCAGGAAGGAGCATGCATTTCCAGATATTCGCCATTGGAAGTTGTATGACGCGAAGATATTGCAGTTTACAGGTGATGAGACAAAGCTAACATTGTCTACGGCATTGGTTTCAATAATTTATCATGATTGCATCACACTAAAGGAAAGTACTATATTACGCCGATAAATTCTTGTGGGATATCCCATTCACTTGGTATTATCGGCTGTGGAATCTTTTAATCTTCGAGGGTGGAAACCTAACGGAGATTAAAGCTCGAAAAATAATTTTTAAAATGAGAGATTTACGAAAAAAAGCACAGCTGATACATATATCCTCAGTAATAGGATGAAACTCGGAGTTGCAACCTCAGTCAATTCATATGTATTTGAGAGCTGCGCACATAACATGACCACCGCATGCACAATAGAGCCAAACTTAAGTTCAATCAACAAAAGTTTGCAGTATTGAGCAAGATCGCGTTACAAACATATGCCAGCATCCCTCTCACTAAAATGTTACGCATTTTCTTTCCAGAGGAGTACGAAAAGGCCAAGGTGTATGAGACGCAAGCAAGAAAGAAGGATGATATCACTACTGGTTAGTTAAACTTTACATAAAAAGAACATAAATATAACTGATGTCCCCAGCAATGTGGTTACTGTTAGGTTAGAGGTAATGGTTCGGTTTAAAGGCTGTCCTTTCCTATGTCTGAATTAATTACCATCACTGAGCATCAATATTTACACTAAGGATTAAGGTTAAATCCCATCCAAAATTTTCAATTGCTTTTTCTGTGTTGCTGAGACATCGAAATTTTCTATCCTCAACAACCAGTGATCAGAATGGGGTGATTCTAAAAAAAATTTGTCACTCATTCGAAGAAATATTCACATGGCCTGATATTCAAATCAAGTTTCTGCGCTTTCGACCATTGAAAACTCTGGGAACAGCACTGTATATGTATATATTTAGTCCTGTTTGATCTTGATGCTTCACATGTCGCTGTACTGCTACATAAAAATTTGTGCTGCTTAAGATTTCCCTTGTAAAAAGAGTCAAGGATATTTATTCTAGGAATTCTTACAAGTATTTGGGTTGTTGGATGTTGTCAATATAAACTATTGGCAAGGCAATTCATTTCTGGTAAACAAGCCCAGACTGAACTAATTATTTCATACCACAAACAGGTTAACATTGATGTATTGGTTTGTAAAATACTGTGTTTATGTAGATACAGAGGCTGATGAACAAAGCTTGAGGAAACGAACTCTGTCATCTCCCCAGCGAATTCAGAAGGACCCTAGTAAGTGTATGCAACATTCTTTTATTTTCACATTTAATTTAGGGCATGCAGTTGCCGCTGGATGGTTTATGTAGCGAATAGATTTGTTGCACTCAAACCCCTTGCCGGCAATAGGTTAAATATGATCTTTGGTTTGCTATGGTCCTTATAATAAACAATTTTGTGCCCAGTGCAATCATTTGACTAAGAAAATAATTCAGGTTGTAATTTTTTAAAGATGATGGTGATGGAGAAGAGAGCGATGGTGCAAATGATGAAAATAGTACACATGATGGCAGTAGTATGGCTATACCACTTCCGTCATTTGATCTAAAGACCTCTCATGGTGAGTTATAACTCAAGATTGATTCATGAGATAAAATTCATTACCAACCTAAAGACCGATTATAGAAGAATCATGATAGCGGGCCCCACCAGATGCACTTGACTCAGAATTGATTTAATAACCTATAATATTATTCGAGGCAGCCTCTTCCGAATATATATGTTAGATGATTCGATATCTCTGATTTTTGCAACACAATAAAGAAGCCCAATCATCCGGGCGTTGTTGTAGTCGCAGGAAGGGATCATTATTATCAGCCAAGTCTATTTTTGACATTGCCTTGGAGTTGCGATGTCACGGGAAAGGGGTTGACAACTCCGGCCATCTGTGAACAATAATTGAAATACATCTGAAGTGCTAAACATCTATTTCTCTCTTGGTATCTTCAATATCAACTAACATCCTCTGACAGTTAACGTCCACCAAGGGTTCAATATTTAGATGGTTTCTGCCAAAGATGAATATCATAGATCAATTTCGGTTCATTGATAACCCATAGTTACATTAAAAGCAGCCACTTGGTTTTGTTATTAAGTTTAGAGAGAGTGAAAATACGACTTCAGAATAAGTACCTAACAATTTATCGATTGGTAGTAAAAAGATTCTTTGTTTTTAGATGAAGATCTCATTTCAACTCCGAAAGAAAAAAAGCCCAGAATTATGAGTTCAGAACCATCGGCTAGTACGCGTAAGTAACCCTTTCTCCTTTTAGTCTCTGTACAGAAATCAGGCTCATTGCAACAAAGATACAGTGTTTAGTTGTTCCTGAGACCTGAACAGTATTGCTCAAATGAGAGATTAAGATTGGAACAGATAATAGCCAGACAACTTTGGACCTGAACTGAGATCTGCTTCCGTTTCTAACACTTAATTGGAATGCCTCAGAAACATGCATAGGTGGTTCAATATCTCAGTGCACTCTTTAAAACATTTCCGTAAGATGAAATTGGATTGAACCTATAGCAGGACAATTTCAAAAAGAATATAGATAAGCTTAAGATTTTTGAAAAGATCATCTGAAATCCTTTTCACATAATTTGGTCAAATATTTGAATAAATTCCAACCAATAGATTCGCCAAGGTCACTGCAGAGTAATCAATTTTGATGCTGATGATAAATGTGACCAACTTGATCCGAATTGATACGGTTATTTCCGGACTACAATAGCTCAGTCATGTTTAATAGACGGATATTTGTCGTCTGTTCCTATCAAAACTGTGGACCACCTCGCTACCTTTGTTATGAAACTAGATTAAAGCTCATTGGTCACATATTCAGCTCAACAATGGTATACTATAACCACACAACCCTATTAGTAACAAAATACATCAATTTCTTATGAGTTGTCCCCCTCTGTGAAAAATGGTGGACAACTCCTGATTGAGCTGTTGAACCTTGATAAGGAATATTATGATTATTTTAAGTTTTTATTGTAGATGGATATTCACAATCGTGTGTGGAGTTGGGGGAAACCTCAAACCAGAAAATTGAAAGTGAGTTATTTGAATGTTGATAAATAGATTAATACTATGGATGGCAGCGACCATTTCGATCTAAGTCATACATTTTTTATCTGTTTGTCAATTATTAGGCTGGAAAAAACTTCGTGAATAATTGGTTGAATGGATTTTCATATTTCTTCTATAGGGTTGCTGACAAACCTTGATATGAAGGTGAATAAGATATTAAAACATCTTGAGAGAGGAGAGAGTGGCAGTTCCTCTGCAGTCGAGAAGAAAATACTCGACATGTTTGAGAGCCCTCTGGAATCTCCAGAGGAGCTCATGCTTTTCAACGAGCAACTCAAAGAAGATGATACTAAGTATCAGCAGTTTGTAAGTAGACCAGTGGTTAATCAGTATTTTAATTTGTAATATCAAAAATTTTGGGTAGCAAACATGTTGCAAAAATAGGTAGATTTGTAAAAGGGTGACTAGATTTGGCCTGGAGTTCAGGGGTCAAAGGAAGAATTGTTTCTGCAGCACATGACCTACACCTTATATGAATCAAGACTGTGCTCGAATTAGTTTGCTCTTATTAACCATAACGGCAAAGAGAAGGCGAATTACAGAATGTCAACCATATCGGCAGATCGGCTACATGGGGGCCTGGAGGGAAAAAAACAGACTTTTTAACTTTTATGACACATATACAGATATGCCATTATAAAAATGTTGTGTTTTTTTCAGTTTTCATAATATTTATTCTTGCAGCAAAAATTCTGTGAGACAGTCGGTGGAAGGAGCCTCACCGAGGCTGTTTTCACCACTATGAGGAGAGTGGCTCTGAACCATGTTTGGCAGCATTTTACGCTGCACGGCACAAAGACAAAACAGAGCCTTGCAGGCACAAGAGTCTTCAAGGCGATAGGAAGTAAGTAAAGGTTTTGATGACAAAATGCTGCCTTAAGCGTAATTTACACACCTTTGTTGATTCAATGAGTGCTTTCAGAATCATTAGCGGAAGTTACCTGCCCATGAGGTTTTGGAAGACAACTACTTGTGTAAGGCATTTAGTTTGAACCCTCATGTGATGGGCAACTTAGACAATTGTTATTCATTATTTACTCTATAAGTTTTTGAGGGTAGAAGCATATGATATTTATGAGCAGGCAGGGGTAGTGGGTCTCACTGTACTCCAAAAATTTTATGATAAATCTAGACCGGACATTTAATGGAGTATTAGCAGTGATGCATTTATTCTAGGGTGCCATTACACCATTGGGATGTGTAGTAGCATCAATCATGCTTTAAGTTTGTGCTTTTCGAGATCAACTGATATTAATTTTAATCTAAATGATTTCTTTAACAAATAACAACTTGAACGTGATTGTGAAACGCTGTTCAATCTCATGCAATTTTCAAACTCAAAACCAAATTAAAGTTGATCAAGTAGTAAATAAAACCTGGACTGCAGAATGAGAAAACCAATCCAAATGAGAACAACATTGCCAATACACATTTCAAAGGTCAAACCTCAAGTGCCTTATCTTTATATTGTGCTTTGTTTAAGTTTCTATGTTCACTATGTTTTACCCCAGTTTTGTTTTACTGCCTGCCTTCTATTAATTGATATGCTTATCTTTCAAAGGAGCTGTGAGGGCACTGGGATATAAGGACACTGCGGTGATAGAGAAGATGGGGGACCTCTGTAGAGCCGCACCTAATCAGAAGGGCGGCATCAACTTTAGTGTTGGAAAAAAAAATGTAAGTTGAGTGGCAAATGGCCTGTCATGACAACCTTTGTTGGATGGAGAGGGGGCGCCGACAAAGCTTGTCAAGACATACTATCTGGCTCAGTACAATGAATTGCACACAGTCTTTACGATTGGCATTTTTAGGTTAATTGCAGTTCAAGCTCCAGGTAGTCAAGTTTGATTGAAAGACTTAAGATTGTGTGAGGTCTTTCAAGTAAGTCTTAGCCTAGTTTCTCTAAACAAGTTACAAATATGTATGCAGCTTGTTAGAACTAAAGGTAGCGAGCAAATAACAAAGGTCATTGCTAAGCCGATGCTCAATGAGTGATAAATTTTTATTTTAGGAGCCCTACTTTGAGTTTACCATCTGACTCTGTTACCATTCAATCCAACGAATCATATAACTATTTTGAGCTTTGAGCTCAGACCTCTGTACAAGAGCGGACAACTCCTTAAAATACAAAGGAGTGTTGAAAGAAGCATTGTATCGGTGGAGTTGAACCAAATGCATTGTAGGAAAACAACTGTAATAAGAATGTGTTGTTATTCTCTTCTTTTAGAGAATCACAGAGCTTACTCTGAATGGGGACAGCGATGACTGCCAATAAAGAAAAAAAGATAGATATCTAACCTATTTTATTTTTCTCCACCATTAATGTTCATTTTTTTAATTTTGATAAACAAAATTGTTGATTACACATATTATATAATCATCATTGAACATTATTTTGCAATGAATAAAACAACTTGGAACATCACTACACTCTTTGCTAATCAAATGACGAATACGATGATTTGATAGACTTGTGAGGTAAATAGAGCTTTGAAAGTTGTAGTGCTGAAGCAATGGCTGTTGTCTTACTGTCATTGCTGTGCCATGCGAATCGTCAAATCATTTAAATTTGGAAATTTTAATGGAATTCAGCGATGACGAATTGGATTGTCATGATGACGTTACATAAATGGTTTCTCCAAATATCTGGCAAAAACGTGCTTTTAGTAGAATTCGACGATGACGAATTGGATTGTTATAAAGACATTATGTAGATGGTTTCTTCAAATATCGGGCAAAACGCGCTCAGAGAATCGCCACGATACAGGGTTTCAATGATAAAAAATTTATCGTGAAACTGTTATGAAAACATTTTGTAAAACATCGTTCGAAACTATTATCACGGCAATAAAATTGTGTCTACACATTTTGCTATTTTGATGTCGTGGCACGACGTTATCACGAGGACCACTACTGTTATGATAATGTTATCAGAAGGTTTTCATAACATTTTGTGTTTGCTGGGTAGTACTATTACATTAATATTTAACATTTTGAGGCCTGTACAGATTTTCTATTCAATAATCATAAATATATCAATTTAACAGTTAGCCCCATTATCAAAACTAGATCTGTGCTGCTTATCATCTACCATATAAAAGCAAATCAATATTTCGAGAGCCCAATGCCTGTTGCTAGATAATTGTAGAATAGTGAAGATAGGCTGCTCTATTGTCAAATCAAGAAAGGGGGAAATCATCACTTTAAACCCCACATGTGTAAACTATATATTGTCCTTTGTGCACAATATGACCAATAAACAAGTGTAGTTTATTTAAATCTGTTGATTTTCTTCACCTACACAGGCACTGACAATATGGACTGTGACTTCACACCCCAGTTTATGAATATAAGGCACTACTGGTCGGATGATGTATCAGACAACAGTAATTCTGGAAGTGTTATGGTGAGTCTTCAAAAAATTCAGTGGGTCGTATGGATCAAAGGGATCATATTGATCATATTGATCATAAGAAGCTTTTGTGGGTAATTTCTATGTTGTGATGCGTGTTTAGCTTAGTTAATGAGTTTTTGAACAAATCAATAATAACTGTGTCATATCAATAAAAGCTGCTCAAGCTTTCATCCATACTCAAAAGAAATAGTCTTGAAAGGCATGTGCAAATGAAATGTAACAAACATGTAGAGAAGTCAGGGCTGCACACATAACTGGCAAATCTCTTCAGAAACATCATAGATATAATAGATATTTTTCTGGTCTACCGTTGTCCACTCCAAGACACTCCAAGACAAGACCTCGTTCGGTTTTGGGTATCAGTTAGCAGGTAATAACAAGATGGAATTCTACAATTCATTAATAATAAACAAAATTATTTTCAATGTAAAGAGATTTAGAAGCGAGAAATTGAGCCACCAGTATTCACAAATGAAGCTTGATTTATTGATTAAACCATGTTTATATCGCCCTCTCATAAACAAGTTTGTTTTATGCCTTCTCAGGTTTGGTGCAGGTCCATTTTTGAAAAAACTGCTGGGCTTGCACCAACTACAGAACGCCTGTGTTCCGATCAAAGTTCTTAAATCAGTCTCATACTTACTTGACGATGATACATTACAGTTTGTCACTTATCCAAAGATGAGCAGAGACACTGGGGTCAGAGTTGCGATTTCGATTGATGCAAAAGGGCATGTATACCAAACAGGAGGTTGTAACAGGTGGTTTCTCAAATACAATCACCACAGATGTACGAACCCTGAGAGTATAGCTATCCAGGACTACAGTGCCACTGAGAAAAACTTACATTTTCCAGCATCTAGTAAGCTTCATGCTTCTAAACAAAGTTTAGATTTGAGACTGGCTCCAAGTTTCAGCCTTAATCTAGAGTATGAGAATGTTTCCGAACAAGTAAAGCTTGAGTATGCATTAAAGTCTGCGTCTAAAAACGAGTCTCTTAACTCTTGAGTGAGTGAGGAAATTTTCACTCTGTTGTCATACAGAAACATTATCTGTTGCGAGTAAGGGATGCATATACTTTGTCATAAAAAACGCTTGCTATACTAGAGCATGTGACGTAAGTTTTAATAAGAATCTCATTAAGCATGATGCACATTGCATTCAAAAACAGTCTTTGCCCCATGAGCTGGGATACTTGACAATAACATGTCTAAAATGACCTCAATGGCATTGCTCAATAAAATCATGTACAAAGTGATTTTCGTTAGCAAAACAGTACGTAACAATTGATTTGGTTCAACGGTGGTCGATGGTAGATTCAAGGTCCCCCAAATCAAGCCCTAGATTCTTAGCATCGTTAAAAGCTTTTTGTAGTGTTATGCGTAATACATATCGTATAGTAATTAAATCACAGTACATTCACTTCCTAGTTGACGAGGCATGTTATGGATTGGATTCTGGAGATATCAGAATTGATCTAGAGGTATCGAACTGTGAGGGGATGGTAGAAGGTGATGCATTCAGTGGATGGAAATCCGCTCGGTCAATGATCATTATGGAAGTTAAATCTATTCAAGGTATTACTGATAGGTCAAAATTTTGTTTGGATTATATCGCTAGGTCAGTTATTGACTCATTTGACTTTTCATTTTGTTAAGCAAAACTAGTATCATTGGACTATTAGCATGTTTTGTCTGCGGGAGAAAACTATCTTGTTAAGTTTCTCACCCGATGATTTGCTTTGCTCCTGAGACAACACAAACCATCAAATGCTGCCAAGTATTATTTCTTACTTCTTCCTTAACAAAGAAAAAAATTGAAAAGGATATGTTTGCCTCAGTCATAATTCAAGATCAATACTTGACAGTTACCATTTATAGAACACTTTGGCTTTTGTAACTGAAGATCTTATAACTGATATATCTAATTTCAGAGTTGAAACCATGCTCCTCAGCAGTCACTTTTGGCTTCTATGATGGAACTTGGACTGATGTTATAGATGTAGAACAGGATTTCTCTCAATCAGCATATCTCATCAAGGTGAATGTTAAATCTCTTTTTCTAAACATGTACATGCCTCGCAGGACATGTGCCGTGGTTGTTTGTCAATTATGAACAGGTTCATTTGCCAAATCTATGAGAATCTTCATCACAATTAGCTTTGGAATACCAAAAAATACGTACCAGCAGTGATTGTTCATACTTCTGCAACAAGAAATTGATTGAATAATTGATAAAAATAACAATATTATTTGGTTGATTGACTGCATATTGACCATAATAGAAATAAATACACTCGAATTCATGAACAATTATTTTATCTTGACCAGACTTTGTTTAAAACTGCAACTATGTACCCCAACTTTAATACTTTCAGTCAATCACATACAAGAAATTAGCAGACGATACTAAGCTGAGGGTAAGGTACACAGCTTACACCGGAGTTTACATTTTGTCAGAAGATTCTGCAAACTGCGGACGATGGTAAGTGCATCCATCTACAATGTGAAATGAAACACTCCATGTATTTTCCTGTCTCCACAACGTCTGCGTGAATCTACCTTTTATTTGCCTTGTCATATATCGATTGGTACACAGTGTGCTTTTTTAATAAGAATTGGAAATTCTGTTGATGTAAATGGTCTTCAAAGAAACACCCTGAGGAATAATGTATCTGTTTAATTCATTTTTCAGGTATTTAGCTATTAACGGTACAGAATGCAGTCCAAAGGTGGACTACATAATTCGTGTCAGTAGTACAACTTACTGGCTAAATCATATGCGAACAAGAATACGTGAGTGAGAATTATGATTAACTCTGATGTAGTTTAAGGTTTTGATACCAATGTTGACCAAAGTGGACGTTTTATATACCGCTGGAAAGCTTATCGAACAATGATTCTGAATATAGTAGTTTCAGAATGATGTAATGTCATTGCGTCGGTTTTTTTTTATAAAAAGAAGGATAATCGTCTTTGAGGAGAATATTTAATGACGATGCGTTGTAGATACAATGGTTCATATTGGACTTTCAACTGAATAATGTTTACAAGACAACTCTGAAGCACCTATGAGGGGCAATTTCTGGATCCTGTGGTATTGCACACCAGAGAAAATATAATCTTTTAGCAATCGGTCATTAGCTCATTTATATACGTTTACCACTGCCCTACTCAGTGAGAAGACTACATAAAAAGTTGATTCAAAGGACAAGGATCTGAAAATTAGAAAAAGGCAAATGAATCAAGCTATCTAATTGTCTATTCTAACCTCTTTCATACTTAAATGATATTTCAAAATTCAAATGATCTTGCTAAGCAATCATCTAACCTAGTATTGGTGGTAGAATATCTGACCGCAAATAAATTCTGACTTTTTAGTGGAAGGTATATGTCTTGACTCGCTTACGTCCGGTACATACCGTATAGACATCTATATGGGAGCCTGTAGTGATTACTTCTCTCCAGCTCTTACATCCAGACTTTTAACTGGAGACACTTATGTACCGTCACGCATCACTATAGAGGAAGTCCGGCCTAATATGACTGTCGACACAGGTTTAGAAATAATTGCTTCTGTCTTCACTTGACAGAATAACTTTGCGCTATTACCTGAGGGCATTCACAAACTCATGAATATGTCCTCCAAACCTTCAGGACTATGATTTTTTATGATTTAAACAGTTGGTGTGACCTTGCTTAACAACCAAAACAACAATGATCAATTTATCTGGTTGCTTTCAATAGTAATGGTTGAATCTAGTTATCTCTAATCAACTTTGATGTATAAAAATCAGTTGCTATCACAAAAATAAATTAAAAACCTTAATCACAGAAGAATAAGAAGGTTCTATTTCAATCAAAAAATTATGATCATTAAAGGGAGTATTTACCTTTGTTTCCTCTGTTCACAGTACTCAGTAACAATGGTTGGCTATACAGGAGCTTCATAGGGAACTTACAGTACTGGAGTTGGTACAGCCTGAATAATGATGATAATGAGGCAACGATCCTTACAGTAGATTTCACTAAGGAATATGAGGATACAGCGCTGAGACTGAAATCAAGTGGAGTCCACAGAATCAGAACCAGTAACAGAAAGTGTAGTCGTTGGTAATGTAGACAAATTCTGTATCTTGATAAAGGTGTACAGAAAATTTATTATGATTGTCCAATAAGTTTCCCTGTTGTGAATACAGAGGCATTGATAACCATGCGTATGATATATCATGGCAAAAAAAATCAGTATTCACCTTTCCCAGCAACAGTCCTTGAAACGGAAACAGCTTTGATATATGAATTAAAGATAAATAAAGTTTCTCCAAGATATATAATGTAAGATTTTAGATATCTAGGACCAAATTTTAACACGCTTATTATTATTATTTATAACAGGTTTTTTGAAACTGATAATGCTGAGTGCAATAACCCTGGTAGAATAGAAGGTCTGATAGTTTGGGAGGAGCGAACAGATGCTCACATGCCTATGCAAGGTAATTATAGAAAGTAGGTCAAATTACACCCACACAAACAATAACAACTGCCCTTGGGCGGTAGGTACGAAAAACCGAACCACGAACTCACAAGCTACGAACCTTTAAAAAACCAAACCTTCAGTGTGTCTGATAATATAATTACGTCACTGAATTAGATTCTTCTCTTAGAATGGAAATAGTATCATAGCGTTATACGGTTAGGACACTAAACACAGGGACCCATCTGACTGTTATCTGATTGGCTGTCCCTAGTAGCATGAATAATTAGCCTGAGAAATTGTCTTGTTTACAAAATTGCAAACAGTAATTATACCCCTACAGTGTCGATGATTTGGGCATTTCTAGATTGCTACTAGGGACTGGCTATTTTTGCAAGCCCTTTGTTTTGCAAAAGAAAGCTAATGATGCTATTCCAGATATGGAATTCAATGAATTACGTACAATGATGTTCTTTGTATCAAAATGTCAAAAATTTGATGTACATGGTTATCCTCTCTTGCACTTTGGCAAATGGTAGGTGGACAACTCCAATCCCAGCGGAGAGTTTAGGACATAGGAGCAGGGAGGGTGGGGAACAGGGAGGGAAGCAGGGAGTTTGTCCCCGACTGAACAAAGAAGGGGATTTTGTTCTAGAAAAGACATCAGGCTAGATCATGGCTTGAACGATATCCAGATTGAGACAGCGGTTCCGAAGGGTTGGAAACCACTAAGTTCAAACTTAGTGATTATTACCACGGTGGTGCGACTGAACCATGGAAACTTGAGTGATTATGCACAAATTCTCACAGTGATCCTTTTACTTATTAAATGATGCTTGCAAATACTCTGTTTATGTGATCATTGCGCTGTTTGAGTGATAAGGTGATCCAAGCAGATAAAATATTATATGGGCATTCAAATAAAGGTAATGGTTCGGAGAAGAGAAGAGACTGTTGATGGGTTTATACGTGTATTCAATGAACTTATTTGTATATTATGGTGCTGAAATAGCGGCAAAATGAGAGGCAGGCAAAAGGCCTTAGAGAATAATTATGACTCGGGTGGATTAATACTGAAGTGTGAGCATTCATGGCTGTGAATACACTTGTGATGGTATACCATTGGGGACATATAGCAGTTCCAATCCAATCGTAGTGGCAATGTATATTGTCAATGTCAGTAAGCTAACTATCAAGCCATCACTGTTGCACACCAGCTATCACGAGGATTGTGCTGTGTCTTCTGGTTCTGCATAACTAAAAAAAAACAGAAAATATCACATTCAAGTCCAAAGACAAGTGTTTGATATTATATGTCATGTTATTATGAGTTAAAATTTATAACTCACTTTATTGCTCACTTCACTCTACTCCTAGCTTTAGGGCAACATAAGGTAAGCTCCCTGTTTCGTCATTGCCGGTTAATATTATTTGCTTTTTCATGGCTAGAGCTAGATGGTGACTGGTGAAGCTCACACCACATTATCTATCAATCATGCTCGGCTGAGATAAAATGAATAATACACCGAATAATTTTGTCACATACCTGACCCAACTTCTAGCTTAATTACTATGTAGTTGTTTTACACGAGGCCGTTGCAGAAGACTAGGATATTATCATTATCAGTTTAGTCCAGGACACCACAGCTTGAACCTGACTTAGTTACACAGCTATAGTACAGCATGTTAGTCTGACAAACGAACAAAAATACCCATCATTGCACTAAATTATTAGAAGAAAAACAGGCATCTTTTGGTATTCTGTGGTACGAGTCAGAGAAATCAATAGCTGACATTGTAATGAGTAAGGGCCCCGATGGATGTCTACACACACAAGATTTCTTATTAGTTATTGCAATATGCAGTTCATATAAGTATTTGCCTAACCACTTTCATAGAATCATTTCAGAGATGACCAATCCTGATCAAGCTAATATAAATTTCAGAGAGGCAACACTGATCTGATATCTCTTAGAGGAGCACGAAATGATGTATGTAAGACCTAACAGTAATACTCATTATAGTTATAGTAAATAAGCTCAATTTTTTATAGAGGAATAATAATGTATATTAGAGGTCCTACTTTCCCCCTGATGCTTTGAAACCAAAGAACAGCCATGAACTTTCAAAACAATATTTCAAGATAGGCTAACACCCATAGAACATACTTGTTAACTCTGTTGAGATGTGATGATTCAGGAGGTAGCCTGCTGCTCCTGTGACGAGTCAAGGGACTCAAATTTACTAAACTGTGACCATTTCTAATAAGTGAGATGTGTACTCCATTACAGCCTACTCTCATAGCTCCACATACTTCTATTATTTTCAAACTTGCAGGAATATATAGTCAAATTATTCCTTTCTAATGCAAAAGTTCATTTGGATTCATCATGACTAATTTGACATCTAAATGGTGTGCACCAAACTGTGCCATCTTGCTCTCCATAATTTTCCAACAAATGACCTTGAGCTTGTGCACCTAGTTAAGATGCAATGAGCTCTATTGAAAGTTAAAGTTTGATATCTATTATATTATTGGTCACATATCCAAAACATGACATTTCATTGGCCACTGACAATTTAAACTTTGAGCAAACTGAAGCAGGAGAGGATAAACCTGAATTCGGTTTTTCGAGGGTTCGTAGTTAGTGGTTCGGTTTTTCGTACCTATCGGCCCCTTGGAGCACAATAAATGATTTGTGTGGGTATTGTAGTGTATTCAACTTACATGATATATGCTGAGGTGTCCAGTATTGGTACAACTTCTTTGTCTTCTCTCATTCTCTTCCCCTCTCTCAGCCAGCGTGATTATTAATGCCTCTTTCCTTCGCATTCCCGGATGTAGCCCGAGTTCTTATGCAGAACTCTTATCTGTCTTTCCCTATTTACAACCTGCAGTCTATAATGCCTTGCACTACAGGTGAAAAATGCTCGAATATGATATCACATGTTTTACAAGGTTTTTTAGTCTTTAAGACTAAAATTTTACTAAAACCTTGATTCCCCTTTGATATTTTCTTATGATACTTCATCGAGCAATATTTTTGTACTCAACTAACGCATTTGATGTGCATAATTCTTTATTCAATCTCACTATGTTATTGGCGCAAAATGATATTTGAATGTTTAATACACAACATCATCATCATCATCACCATAACCATCACCATCAACACCACCATCACCTCCACCACCACCACCAACACCACCATCATAATCAAAATCATCATCACCATCATCATCATTATCCTTTTTAAGTTTTACTACCACCACCACCACCACCACCACCATCACCATCACCACCACCACCATCATCACCACCACCACCATAATCCTTTTTATATTTTACATTTAGTGAGTGGAGTATGCCATGGTATATCACGGGGAGCACATACAATACAGTACAAGGTTGGGGAGTGTGTATCCTTCCATGAGGGAGATGCACAGACCGGGTATGATTCATCGTTCCACATATTTGCAGAGGAGTTGAGGATGGAACTAAAGCATGTGTGTGATAGCCTCTCATCACCTGTAGACTGTGGACCATAGTTGATGGATTATGTCACATGACAGCTTATCACTGCCTTTAGACTGTGAACCTTAACTGACAGATCCTGAAACTAGTACAACAATTCTCAAACTTACTAACCAGTTTGAACAAAAGACAGACCGAAAGCAGTGATACTGCCAACCTGACTCAGGCTTTGTCTTGAGTTGGCACTCCTATCTATAACAAAACAGTTATTTAGACATAAAATCTCAGCAATTTGTTCGACAAGACAACATCCTTTTTTCTGAATAATTTTTCTTTAAAACGCTTTGTTTCAATTTTACGTTATCTTGAGCAATTTTTGATAACCATCATTATCAGGTGTGGGCTGCATTTTTACTAGGTATTCCAATATTTCTTGTCACTGCAAACATGTTTCTCTCCTTCTTTTTTTCTTAATTTTAGCAATATCTATGGTAGCGCATATTTCGAACCGAAGACCTCGCAATTAGGTAGAAATGACCGAACTGTAGCCAGCTAGCATCATATATTTGGTCACTGTAGTGCAGGGCTCTCAACCACTCGGATTTACCCCGAGTTACTCAGGTTTTGGGGTTCAACTCAGGGGATTTCAGAATAAGAGCAAAAAACTCGGATTTTGCCTTACACTCAGCTAAGATTTTTGTTGGGGAATTCCAATTACACAGTGAGGCCTAGTTCTACAAATTGTAAACAAACATCTGATGCTGTGAAGTGTGATACACACCTAACTAAATTAGTTACTTAGGCTATGATATTCTTGTGTTCTCTAAAATTCTCCTATTCTCTACTCAACCTCTCATTGCATTTTCTTAAGATCTCATTATTTAACAAAGACAAATGTTATGCAGCTAAAATATGGTAACAGCAGAATATTGTCATCAATCAGATTATGTACATACAACCAAGGAGTAACCCTTTTACTCCTTGATAGAACATACATTTATCCATCATGCCAATGAACTAATTGAACTCAATGATCGTGCCATCCATAAAGATTTAGTGTCTGAAACAGAGTTGGACTACAACACAGGTAATGAAAATGTAAAGCTAATTTCATCCAGCACCACACCTTAGTTAGTCCAGACCCAAACCAATGGTGCCAAGAGATCAAGTCAATCACAGGGCCCTGGAGTATTCATAAAATCTAGGTATAAAAGGGGCCTGATGTACTGCCCTGCAATAGGAATACAGCATAGCTCTATCCTCTGGTACTAAGGAAGCTGATATTCATGTGCTATCAGCCATCAGACCTTAGCTCAATCACCAGTGCTGAATGCTGAAATTGTTCTTAGCCAATGGATATATATGACTGTAATTTACCATTATTTGGTGAATGCTACTGGACTGACCAGGTAATAAATCAGACTTGAAAGTCTGAGATTGTGTTTAGCTTTCATAACCTGGCTATTTGTATGTGTTGTCGACTGTTTTTGTATGTTCTTGTGTCTGTCGATGGCGGTGTCTATCAGGCAGTTTACAGCTATATTCTTTTTTGATGATTTGCTGGTAATTTGAGACTTAAAGTGTCATACCTCAAAACCCATTGGAATTCATCTGTTGAGCCCTAAATTACACTCTAGGCTTTTGTGTCGGGGGGCTTACAGCGCCCCCCAAAACCCCCCAGCTGTTAGCCCTTGGGTGCTTTGCACCATCGAGGCACCGCTCCTCGGCAAAGTGTTCCCAAAACTCAGCTTTATAAAACTCCCAGGTTGACAGCCCTGCTGTAGTGTAGGTTAGATCGATGGAGTTTGAATTTGCCTAATAGAGCATAGAGTCCATGCAAAAGAATGTCACAACCCCACAACGGATGTTGACTTCTCAGGCTAAATAAAATCACGGATTCCCACAGTTGGTAATCATAAGTATTTGTGAGATTGAAAAAGTTATCCTTTCTCTCAATTCAAAGAGAAGAAATCCAATAGAAAACGAAAGTTTAGTTGATTGTTTAACCAAGCAGTTATAGGAAATATCCCCTGATCCAACACCTGCTCTCCTATATCTTCATTCCAGGAGCTGAATCCCTTGATATCTCACTCTCTACTGGATGTCGCGAGGGCAAGCCATGGATTGATTAATTATTATATTGTCCTCGAGGGTTGTACCAATGATCACTATTAGTACCAACATGCTTCTCTCCATGGTGTTTGACTCATAAATTCTTGGCTAAATGGTCAATCACCTTGTTATTTTGTCATCAATTCCATCAATTTCTCCAATAACATAAGTAAAATTTTCAAAGTCTTGTGAGATAACCTCACAGCTTTCTCGGATGACTCAGGAGAGTCAATAAAAAAGGAGGGCAGAAGCTGTGAGATCTCAAGTTCTCACAGCTCAGGAGATTCCATATAAAGAAAATAGAGCCAAGAGGATGATAGCAGGTGATACCAGACGGCGCCAACCACTTAAATAATATATATAATTAAAACCTTTTTATCAAACATAAATTAAAGTCCAATCTCCGTCTTTTTGGAGAATTCAAACGCAAGCATTTAAATGATATGTATAATTAAAACCTTTTTATCAGACATAAATCAAAGTCCAATCTCCGTCTTTTTGGAGAGTTCAAACGCAGGCATTTAAATGATATATATAATTAAAACCTTTTTATCAGACATAAATTCAAGTCCAATATCCGTCTTTTTGGAGAGTTCAAACGCAAGCATTTAAATGATATATATAATTAAAACCTTTTTATCAGACATAAATTAAAGTCCAATCTCCGTCTTGTTGGAGAGTTCAAACGCAAACATTTAAATGATATATATAATTAAAACCTTTTTATCAGACAAAAAACCTAAATCAAATCTCCGCTTTTGTCAAGAGGATGGGCAAATGCAACCTCCGGTTTTTTGGCCATGCTCACCCGCCGTGATGAACCCCGGTGCATATAAAAACCGGGGGAACATCAAGGCAGGGCAGTTCTTTTTGGAGAGCCCTCTGCAGCATATTACTCTGCAATATTTTGGTATTACTATAATTTTGGAGCGTATTACTAATTTGGAGCGTACTACGACTTACTGTTTTGGAGTTGACCTATTCTGACCTTTTACACAGGAAACTTTGACGGTATGATAGAGCAAGGTTTATTTTTTACGATGACTGTATGAACTTATTTCCACCATTTAATCAAAATAAAGTCTTATTTTAATGTCGAAAGGCATCTCAACTATGAGTCATTAGTAAATTGAATTAATATCTGCTTGTAACAAAATTCTGAAGAACAATGTTGTGGATAAATTTGATTAGGTAAACAAAACACTATTCGTATGGAGTTGCCTTCTTCCTCAACAGGAAGAAGTTAACTCCATACAAAATAAACATGAGCCAAATGAATAAAATAGTGGTGTCTGTTCTGCTCGAGTATTCGGCCCCAAGTGGGTCGAATATGCGACAGTCTGACGCCTCAGTTATTTAAAGTCAAAAATGCTCAGTTGCAGTTATCTCCTCCTTACTTTTCCAAAAGCTATCTCCTTCCTACAGTTTTTAATTCAGAATAACCACATTTGGTCACCTGGATCGTTAGTCAATCAGCTAACTATTCATTTATCTGTTTCTGCAAAAAACTCCAAATCTGACAAAAAATCTCCAAGTTCGTGTTTTTCTGTTTGGGCAGAACTACACTTCGACATGGTAACTCACAGAGATCTGGTTTTTTTTGGAGCATCAGTTCATCACATTATCTAAATGAGCTTTTGAGGGCATGTTTGAAATATTTTCTTAACATATTTAAAATTGCGATTTACTTTTTCATTACGGTGTTTATTTCATCCATCAGTGCAGTGGCAATGTTGCGCAAGGCAGTGCAAAGAGCCTATATATTTGTAGTTTCTATGCCATTGTGTACAGTTTCAAACAAATTCTAATTGCCTTTTATCAAAGGAGTGGAGCAAATTACAAATGACAATGGAGATGCTATACTGAACTTAAACAAAAGAATATTTCTGTTGGTTGATATAAGTTTTCAGTATAGATCGTGGTGACCCATCAGTCACCCATCAAATTCTATCAGAATGACTATAGACCACAAAATAATTAATATTATTAATATTCCGAAACATGGTTTGGATTTGGCTTTTTCAGTGGATAATGTTCAACGATAGCATTTTCAAACTACACCCAAATGTTTGAGCTTAAATTTTACTCGAATGTCATCCCAATATTTTTATTATTGAAACACACTAATGTAACTATGCTGTATGTGTATAGGATTATGATAACTGTGTGTCTGGAGGGCTCACCCTTAATAACACACATGATAGTCTATGTGAAATATTCTGGTGCATTTTCAGTGAGCTGGTGTCTGTATGTTCGACCTTGGTGTTTCTATCACCAATAAGGAATTGCAGTCCTGAAATAACCATTGACAGCATTCATGTTACGGTTGAATTTGTACATTTCTGTAAAAATCGTGCCCTGGGACTGCATCTATGCTGCAACAAGTTATAATGTTGTTACTTTTGAGGATTCGGTTAGCCAAACAGGTGGGCTGCCTCAATAAACAACAAATCTGAGATGGCCTCCAAACAAAATTGGATGCAATTCTTCACGCAGTGCATTGAAACTATCCAAGTACAATTGAGACCTCTGCTGGATGAAGATATCAGTTAGAGCAATTACGGACATTGTTTTCTCACAGTAAATTTTCTAATCCCTCAAGAAAATCTTATTTGTAAACAACCAGTTGTATTGCAGTCTCTGTGTTTCATTACAGGGAAAGAATTTGTTACTGTTGTGCCTTGTTTATCTTTTCCAAAGGATTTAAAGGCAATGTAATTTTAGAACCAAAACCAAATCAAAACCTGAGGATTACCTTTGTTGCTTCTTATGATATTTATGTATTATAGCATTATTACATCAGATTAAAATTGAAGGTTGAATTAAATCAGATGCATGTCGCAAGCAACATCCTGGAGCATAGGCGGCAAAATTTGTTGCCTTAGTGGCCAGGCCGCAATATCTGCGCCAGGTTGCTCTCTGTTTGCAGGCAGGTCGGAGCACACCTGGGTTCCAACCATAGCCCAGTGCTAGATAATTTTTAATCCTGCTCAGTCCAAATATATTTTCCAACCAGCATTCCAAGCCCGAAACCCCAGTTCTGATACAAAAAATTTAGCCCATATTGTGTGCCCCGTTTTTTTATACCAATTTTATTGCATCTAAAATATCATATCATATTATGTTGAATCAATAGGCTTTAGTGGCTGGCTACTCATATATTTACATTTTTGCAATCGACCATGACATCTTGTCGACATTCAATTATCCAAACTCTCTTTACTCAACAAAAACATGGTCCATGCTTCTAAAAAGTTATACAATGTTGCGATCACTTCACTCTTGGTTAGCCGGGTAAACCTTCTTCCGGGAGTTATTGCACAATAAAGTAGAGGGTGCCCTGGGACTGCATCTATACTGCAACAAGTTATAATGTTGTTACTTTTGAGGATTCGGTTAGCCAAACAGGTGGGCTGCCTCAATAAACAACAAATCTGAGATGGCCTCCAAACAAAATTGGATGCAATTCTTCACGCAGTGCATTGAAACTATCCAAGTACAATTGAGACCTAAGCTGGATGAAGATATCAGTTAGAGCAATTACAGACATTGTTTTCTCACAGTAAATTTTCTAATCCCTCTAGAAAATCTTATTTGTAAACAACCAGTTGTATTGCAGTCTCTGTGTTTCATTACAGGGAAAGAATTTGTTACTGTTGTGCCTTGTTTATCTTTTCCAAATGATTTAAAGGCAATGTAATATTAGAATCTCAAAACCTGAGGATAACCTTTGTGTCTCAAGACTGATTAAAATTGAAGGTTGATTTAAATCAGATGTCTTGTCACAAGCCACATCCCGGAGCATAGGCGGCGAAATTCTTTGCCTTAGTGGCCAGGCCACAATATCTGCACCAGGTTGCTCTCTGTTTGCAGGCAGGTCGGAGCACACCTGGGTGCTAACCAAAGCCCAGTAGATGATGGACCGCAGACACATTTGATATGAGGCCCTTTCGATAAATTTAAGGTTCAATGATTGCACAGACCAAGGGTACATTGTGGCAGCATCATTCAAGGATTGTAATAGTTAATCCTATTGTAAAAACTGCCACAATACTGCCTTCCTAGCTATACCCACCGTATCAATTTAGCTAGGATAGTTAGGTGTAATTTAAGCATAAAACTTCATGTCTAATTGTGGAGTAAGGCTGTACAAAGAGAAATTTTTATGGGAGAGCCTGCATATTCTATTTTTTACTGTAATCAAAAACTTTGAATTCAGTTCATTCTCCAGAACCCTATAATTGTGACAAATAGATGAAAGGAGTTTTTGGCATCAAGCTTCCCATAACTTTCCCCTTGACGCAAAGCTCGCAGGTACCTTGACCAAGGAGTAAAAAACTGTTTCCTTGACTATTGTTAAAAAATTTACTCTGAATCCCTTTACTCTGTGAAGCAGTCTATCCACATGCTTGAAACTAAAATGTTTTACACAGATAGATAGATGGGGTGATAACTCTATACTGCAAATGAGCCACCAAATTTCAACAATAAGAGAAGACAACTTCTTAGCCCAAGATTTGCCCAAATTGACTTTAATGAACTGAGGCACAAAATACATTCGGATAAAGGTCAAATCTCATTCTGAGTTATTATTAGTCTGTGAATTGCTTCTCAGCCTATTGGCTAAGACCAAATTGTCACTGCCAACGGCTGATTAGTGCCAGTTCAGTTTTGGCAGCCCAATGCCCAATTGGCTGTTGTGATAATAGCTTTCATGGTTGCAATAAAAATAGCTTAGGAAATAAATCGAGTCCATTCTATTCTACAAACTACAAGACTTCACATGTGCACTTCCATCTGTGTATTGCTATCGTATAGGTTGCTATAGCAAAATCTAATGATTGAAACATTACATTATCCTCCAGGCAAATAAAACTCATTCTACTACTGGTGAGACAGTAATGCCAACAACCACAAACTTTCCGTTAATCAACTGTAAACTTCACATTGTGGAATTCAATATTTCTGGTGCCTGTGTTTTTTTTATTTTCCTGGCAGGTGAGAACAAATGATATGTATGTGACAACATTCAAATACCTGCTTCAGCTGTGTGTGGTTAAATATCCAGAGTGCGAGAAACAAGTTAGGAGACAATAGCGATATCTTAATTGAGAGGAACCTAAACTTTATGATTTTGGCGGAATTTTGAATAGAATCATCAGATGCAGACTACTATGTCCAAATAGGCAACCTAGATATATTTGGAGACAAAATTGTGTCTCCACTGTTTATCTGACAATGTTGGTCTACCTACTCCCTAATAATGACACAGGGTCAATTTCAATTGAAATGCCTAAAATTTATATTAAGTAACATGTTACAGATACTTCAACTAACTATTAGGATTTGAATGAATGATAGATGATATATAAAAGTGCTAGACATTTTTTTCTGGAGAGACATGTCGAAGAGGTCTAACTCCTAGTCAAGAGGTTGATTCTCTAAATGATAAAGCACATATCCTGGCTAGTAAAAAAAATTAACATGATTTTACAGAATGATGATGCTATTTGACCACTTGAGGCTGACACATCACGATAAAAATTTAGCTGACATGACTGCCTGTCTGATTGAAACAAATTTACTAAATCTTATGTCAATGTTGCTCGCGCAGCTTGGTACCTGATCCAACATGTACCTAGCTCATTTGAATGATGAATTGTTAAACACCTGCGCTGAGAATTCCATTTTTTGCCTTTTCATTATAATTACTTTGATTGAAATGCGAATGTCTGGCTACCATATAATTTTTATTTTCACCAACTATATATACTGGATATCTATTCAACATCAAAAACAGTTTTTTTTTGTTATCATGATCAGCTATTAGTTGTCACCTCAGTTACTGATTGACTTGCCTTGGGCATATATCCCAGGTGTTGGCTGGAAACATCAGCAATAAAACAGATACACTGCCTTCAAGCAATTTGTCAATAGAAACTAGAGGGACAAGGATAATCCAAGTTGGTTAAAAAAAAAGTCCCAAAATGTACATATACATATAAATATATATATGACCAAAGGAAAGAAGACAAAAATATCAATATAAAATTTGAAGTTGCGCTCATCCTGATTCACCACTGGTATGTTCAGGCGGCGTTTTACCACTGGTATGATCAGGCGGCGTTTCAATGTACTCAGCATAACTGGTGTTTGCTCTAGGAAGTTCTTGTCAGCATCCATGATCTGACAGGCCATAAGAAATATTGTGCAGATGTCAGTCTTTCCCTCATCCTCACATATCATCTTTGCCAATGCACCTGTGAATGCATTCCTCAAGGCCACACCTCCATGAACTGTTGCACACAGAACAGCTGTGTGAGCTCTCTGTAGTATTACACCTGTATCCTCGGGAGTAGCTCTCATTGCGTCACACATACGATGAAAGTGATTCGGCTTTGGTTTACCTTGGCATGCTTGTATGATGATTATCTAGAGAAGTATAAAATGACCCAAATGATTATGTAATTTGTAACAGACCTCAAAAACAGATAGAAAAGTTTGATGTCTATCTCTGGGAATAAATACACCATAGGTTGATCGGGGCTGGAACAACCCTTCAAGATAGCTCTCATTGCGAGACTTGAACGCCTTGCATCAGAGAAAATGTTGATGAAGCTTATATTTGCTAGTCGGAGTGGTGCACTTTCACTCCCAAAGCATTATCGATACCACCACTGACATCATTCAAGTTAGGATTATCGGACATGTTTTAGCTGTCTTTATGTGTTATATTTTAATTTCACTTCAGAGAATTTATCCTCTCATTACTAATTTTTGTCTCTTGCAACAAAAAAATCAATAGAGCTGAATTGTATGCTCTAATGTAAGGAATAAGCATGCTGAATCCAAATTTTGCAGCCATTATGAGGATTTGATGATTTGTGACACAGAATAATAGTTGTTATTGCTTAATTTACTACAAAAATAACCTATCCTCAAAGCGACATATATTATGATTCAGAAATTATCAACTGTTGATAGGTCAGACTACCCGAAGCATTGGGGTCAAAAGGAACAAGATTGATGGGCAGGAAGGAAAGAGGAAGGCTTCTATAATTGGCTTCAACAATGCTCCATTCTGTAAGAACGAATATTTTCAGGACATCGGCACATACATATTTGAGTAGCAGAGCCTCTACAAATTTTACATAAAACTCACCAGAGGTACTGTTGCTGGAATTAGTCTCCCCACATATTTCAATATGGCGTTGATTTTTATTCCTGTGCCGTCCTCTCCACATAGCACTCCTTTGCGGCCATGAGCCATTAAACATATGAGCAGCAGGGAGCAGTCGTTTGATGCAGCTTCGACGCTCCCCTGCAGCGTCATCTGCAATTCGGCACGAGTTGACCATACAGTTTTCCTCACAGAAATGTTTTTAGATAGCAAAGCGCTTTCCAGAGTTGCGGCTTCCTCATGTGCCCCTTCCCTATTACAGTCATTGTAAGCAATAATACCATGCATCTTAGAGTGAAGTTGATTCCATGGTATGACATAATGACAAGTGTGAGGGTATAGTAACCGGATGTGCGCTAGAGTTAGGGGCTCTGTTTTGATGATATCTTGAAGCATATCAGGTGGCTCTGAAATACAAACCAAAAGAGATCCAATATTGTTACATAACAACTGCTGCTTTGCAGGCTGAAGGACTGGAAGAAAACCTCAAAAAATTACCCACTGATCATGCAATGTTATTTTTGGTGTGCTAAGATTACACTCTTATACATACAGCATGCACTCACCCTCAAAGTACACTCTCCTATTTTCACGTAATCTTTTGCTGATTGCCGCCTCAACTTTACTGTCAAGACTCTCTGAGCAGCCATAGTGATCATGCTCATAGCCTTTTGAATGTGTAAAGTTTTTCAAGCGGGACATCATCTTGGGGAGTGCTCTATCTGAACCTCCTGAGTCCGAGTCACCAGAATTGTCATTGCTGTCACTGTCGACTGACAAAACATTTCCTACAATATTTAAAGTATCAATATAGTGTTAGGAAGCCACCATCTTAAAAATACCTTTATTCAGAGTGTAAAAATATATCAGAGTTGAACATTTCATATTCAAAACTCTCAAACTTATAACATGTAAAAGTACCAACAACTAATTGTTTCCATCTGGGACAAAAAGGGACCTTCAGGAAAATCCCTTCGAAAGGGTTTAGGCAGAAGGGCTCCCTTCATGTCAATTCAAACATCCCGCAGTATTGGAAACTTGACCAAACTCAAAATAATGGATAATCTCAAACAACTTTTACATGCACACCAGGGATCTCAAGTGGTTCAATAGTTACTTGGAGTTTCAAGCACTATCAAGCTGGATTAAGTAAGGTCTGGAATATGACCCAGCGTGAGGCTCAAGGCAAGCTTGTGGAATATAGCATTGTCACGTGGCTACTTTTTTTGTTTTGGGGGTAGCCTTGTATTTTTGGACATCGTGTGGGAAGTTGTCTTTTATTTTTTGGTTCTGATCTATACGCTTATACCAATGAACTAAACCCCCAGGAAGAACAACTCATATTATAGCTGACCACTGATTGGCCAGTTTCGAAAATTAGCAAAATGATGTGCGTGCATAAATAATGGTCACTTAAAATTAGAGAGTGATCAGTAAAAAATTGAATTTCAATCATAAGGAGTAATTCGTTTATGGTGTAGCATGGTTATGAAGGATAACAGGACACATACCTTCAACTGCCTGTCCAACATTCAATAATTTAGAGCCAGATCACACATTCCTCAGCATATCTTGCTTGTATATGCTGATTTTAATGGGTTTTTCATCATTTTACAATCAAAATGTGAATGTTCAATTTATTTACCTGCAAGCAATGAACTAAAGGGTTTAGTTCATTGCTTATACTAAATACTTTTCACATTATTACTAAATTAATTCTGTGTAATCAATTTGTTTTTATTTGGGCATGTTGTATATGTAACAACGAAATTCCATATTGCTGGAAAATCAACTGTACACTGATCATGAAGATACTGGAACACAATATAAATCTATAGATGAATCTCTCACTCTCATCCTTTTGAAAGGAGTGTTTTGGAAGATTCGTTCTTTTCAACAGCAATCTAGCCTCGACATCCTCATCAGAGCGATCGAAGGCATCATCATCTGCATCCAGCGTTTTCTCCATATACTTCTTTAGATTCTTCAGTTCTTAATTATTAAGAACAAACATAATTAAAAAAAGCGGTAGTGTTACGGCATCGACTTATTATTATCTCTCATATCATTGGAAAGCTCTCAACAACAGCATCGAGAAAAACTAAACTTCGACTCTGTGACATGATGGGATGAAACAGCTTTTGTAGATTCTGAAGATGCCATCTTGTTTCAATAATGATGAAAAGTTTCATGTAGACAGGAAAAGAATTTTCTGGTTTTCATTCCAATGTGACAGCATTTGAAATTTTTCCAGGGCCCTACCCATGGACATTGAAGTGGTAGGGCCAGGCCAGGGGTATTGGGGCCACCTAATAAAAAAATTTAAAGAATACAACAAAATTTAACGCCACTTTTGGCAGAAAATCAACACCCAGTTGATCACAGAAACTTACCCTTGTAAAATCATAGTAATTTTTATTTTATTTTTAATTTTGTAAGACAGTTTTATTAAGTCAAATACTAAACTGAGTTCAGATCCAAGCCATGCTTCTCTGCCCCTCATTGGTATCCAGCGTTTGGTAAATCAGATAAAAATTGAATAGTGACTTCAGGTTGGACTTACCAGTTCGCTTCAGTATAATGTCAACAGTTCGGCTTCCCTGTTTATCTGCAGTTGAATAGTTGATAGAGCTCCTTGCTAATAGAGAGGCGGCTTCCTCATTATCAAATATTGGTTTGAACATCAATTTGATTAGTTTCCACAATTCCAACTCCTCGCAGCCGTATATTTGCCTAGATGGAACCTTTATGATTATTTGAAGCTTGCCTGCAATGTTATTTTTAAACAGCAATTAATAACCGGCACACTGATTGGAGAGGATATTCTTACATTCAAATTTGACTCGCCAAAATGCAAATATTTTTGAGAGAGATTTAGCATGTACCATGAACTTTTAAATTATTAAAAAGTTATGACATTTGAGAGAGGGGCGACGACATGGATGCTTTCGTAAGTCTCACCCTGTTCTTACCCAAATTACCCAGTTAAAGCAAACAGTCAATTCTTGACCATGTGAACGAAGTAGTTCAATCAGCATTCATGCCTCTTATAGTGCAAAATTTTAGCAAATAAGTGTCACTGATGGTCAAAAACATCAAGTCCAGAAGCATCACACTAGAAACATACTATATTCGTTGAGCGTCTGCTTCTTATCATACAGCACAGGGCGCACTTCATCTTTATATTCTGTCAGACTTGACTTCAACTTCTCCACGTCTGTAAGTAAATGATTAAGAATGACATGGCAATACTGGTTGGTAGCGATTCACTGCAGCCTGTTGTGCATACAAAGTTCTGAGCTCATGCAGCATGACCCCATGAGAACTGAAAAAATGTCATTTCACAAAAATCATGATGATCATTATTTTAGCAATCTAAACAATTTTTCATTTTTGAAAGCTTGATTCTTTGCTTACTTGATCCTTCAGAAATTTCTCTCTTTAGCAACTCGGCATCATGTTTAGAATGAATTTATTGTGAACCCTTGTTTTTCAATCTCTTCAAAACAGTATCAAAACATTTCAACAACTCTGGTTTGGCTGAAGACCTAGAGTGGTCCAACCGTTTTTGGCAAAATACTCTTTGCTGTCTGGAGACAACAGCACTACCATGTCCAGGTAAAACCTATAACAATACAGAATTCAAGTTAAATCAAGTTGCCTTTGAATATCAGTTTATCTCTTTATCTCACCGTATTTCGGAACTTGGTAAATAACCCGCGTGCCGTGTTCCTGCGATGATTCACATTCGGCTTTCAGGAATATCTTGTGTCTCAAACTTCGGTTACTAGTGACGTATTGATTTATTAAACGATAGCTTACTCCATCAGCTCTGCTTTCAACAACGATATTCTCAGTAGTATCTAAAAAAGGTATAGGAAAGAAAGTTGCATTTGTTCTATACAAAATCAACGCGGCAGCTAAAATTCCGTAACCTATAAGATGACAGGAAATCCGTGAATGAACAGGTACCTTTGGAATTACAGTATTGGCCAAAACATACTGTGAATTCCATACTTTTAGTTACATGTTTATTGCAGGAATAATATTTTAGAAAAGGGGATATACTCACCGTTAGGTTGAGTTCCAAATGGTGTAGTAAGAATATGATCGCATTTTCTTTTTAGTTGATTGAATATCAATTTGAATGTTTGGGCTTTATTTCAAAGACCTATTTGGCCAATATCTTTTGTGTATGTATAATTCACGGTATTGTTTTGAGCAATATAATATTGTCTTCACCAAAGATGGCCTTCGTCAGACTTGACTAAGACGACTGCCAAAATACATGTTTGTAAGGAGTTGTCTCAGCAACATCAAAGTGTACACAACTTTTAATTTAATAACGATAACAAACATCAACTTGAACTAGCACAGTCATAGTTGTATTAGGAAGTAAGGTAATAAAGTAAACAGCTTCATTAGGATGCGCTTTGATAAAGCTATTTCATGTGATCGCATGTTCTATACTGATCGAATAACTCTTAGATTGTTTTTGAATTCTTGCTTACCATCTGGACCATCAAGCCGTAAGGGTAGAACAGAGACCAGATTATCATCTGGTTGCTCTACGCCACATGTGCTCCCAGAACTTTCTGAATGAATTCCTATGTCAGCCTTAAGACACTCATCGATTCCGTCTGACGAGGAGGAGGACTCAGAATCAAGAGGATCAAAGCCTACAATCACAGTACAGTACAGTACACTATAAGATCATAACCTTAACGAATGTTTGAAGCCAAGATTTCACTTTAGACAACATTGTTTGAAAGAAATGTCTGCTTATTCACTATGGTCCCATGCTTCGAATTTGTGGTTCACTCCAATTTCGAATGGTTAGAATCCAGTGGATTCTAACCATTCCCACGATGGAAAAACATGAAAAACATCTGCCGCGGCCAGGACATTGTGTGCAAGCGCGCTAACCATATAGCCACACCGCCTATTAAGAAGTAGCTAGAATTAACAGGGTATGGATATTCGCGTCCAAAAAGTCATTCGTCACAATCTGAAAGTGACTTTAATGTCATTTTCATGGGGCGATTACTCCCGAAATCCTTACGAAATCGCAACATGGGATCATAGTGATTATTGGTTGTGAGCTAGGCAGAGATGGAGTGAACCAAGAGTGTTTCCTCAGTATAATAAATGAAAATCCCTCAATTTAGGCAGGTATTTCTATTGGGGACATACTTGCCAAGTCTCCCGATTTAGGCGTGACCCTCCAGATTTTTACACCCACCTCCCACTTTTTGTAAATCTCACTATTTCCTCCAGATTTTAGGGAAAACAGTCCAATCGAAATTTTTTGATAGTTATCCAAGCACATGTTGTTGTTGACTAGTTACTGTTAAGGTCCTTGCACACAAAATTGAAAGGAATTATGAAATTAAACAATCCTAACAAATTTACCTGTTCTATTAAAATTCAGCCTATTATTGTAAATGACCAATAGCATCCTCTCATAACTCACAACACTGACTGTCATTGGCCACAATATAAAGTAGCTAGTCAAGTGCATACCTTTAGTTTTCATTTCCTTTCAGATCACACATTTTTTAGTATTAATTTTGTACTGTCTACTCTAGTTAAATTTAAGTGAAGGAAAATAGAAACCTAACAATTCCAAAGGTAGGTCCACTACAATTTAACAAAGCTCGGACCAAAGACTTTGAAACAAATTTAATGTTAGTCAAACAAAAATATAGTACCTTATCTGGATTCTCACTGTCTGTGACTGAGCATTGTCAGATCTTGATGATGCATGGGCACTTGTAGCCTGTCTTGACAGGCAAAGGCCCCAGGGACTTACATGCCTCTACTTTGCCAATGGGGTGTTTGATACTGGACATTGACAATATAAAGGCATGTATGTAAGAGTCCCAGGGGCCCATGGATTGATTGTAATTGTTTAAAGTGTATTTCACCTCAGTTTGATATTTTAGTACTAGTACAAACATGAAATTATTTGGGGTCAAATATACCTTTTTAGCCCTTCCTAGTGGCTGGAAACGCTCTCAGAGCTTCTGCAGACAGGGCTCCGCCCCGTACCCCGTTGGGGGGCTCGCACCGCCCCCCAAACCCCCAGGTGGGTGACTCGGGTGCTTCGCACCCTCAAAGCACCACGTTGTGGTGCAGTATCGCCGTAAAATGGAATCTCCCTATTTTGAATTTAGATTACTTGGCAAGTATGATTGGGGAAACTACTTTACACCCACCATAACATAAGACTTTTAGGAGCAATAAGGAAATGCTTGCTTTGGCAGTGTAATGCCCAATTATTGGTTATTACCATGATTGATGGGTTTTGCAATTGATTATAAATGATCAATTTTTGGTCATATAACAAAATTTAATATGGTAAGTATAATTTATTATAATAATCATGAGTTTATTCATATACAGCTCAATGTCAGCTACAATGGGTACTTGTAGGGGGTTTTCCACTACATAATTACCGGATCTCGCTAGCTCGCTCCCTCGATTGGTACTGGGTCCAAGCACACACACCAGAGCTTACCTGACCAATGAGAACCTACATAGCATAATTGATTAATATTCAGCAAATGTAACAGCAATTACTATTGCACTCACCTCCAACGGCACCCTGAAGTTCCTCAGCCATTAGGTCAGCAACTTGTCATGGTCTCTGACTCAGCACCAATTCCTACAAAAAAATGTGTAAACATTTATGACCGCCAAGCGGCTGTAACTGTGTTGCTCTTCCAATGCACCACAGTCTTCGCAGGAATAAAGGGCAACTTATCGAGACTGGTGTTAACTCTGTCAGAAACGATCACAGCAAGGTCACAATTCCAATGATCAGTAATGTAGTCTCCACTGGACCAATTCCTTTGTAGTAAATGGTTGAGTACGCAACTTTAAAAATCAATCAATCAAGGTGAACTGAATTGCGTAGCCATGAATGTTCTATACCTTTTGGAAGGGGTTTGGTAAAGAGCAATTCCCAACCAAGCTTCACATTAGCCCAATTCCTTCTGTGAAAGCAATAAGTTCTGTTTACTCACACTAAAAGAGGAAGAGGGTGTTCCTTGATGAGATTTAGCCCAGTTCTATAGCCAACAAAGTGATTAGGAAGTAATCACTGAAGAATCACCTGTTATTACTAAGAAGGGACGTGCTTCACTGCCTGATGAAAAGTAAAACATGGCGTCTGAATAATACGTCATATATGGATAAACTTATTTTCCTAAAGCCTCAGGGGAAATAATGCACCGACCCCTTTCAATTGGGAGCGCACTATGAAGTTTTCATGCTACGCTGAGTAATGAAATTTAATCCTTGAACACAAACTGCGTTCTATTTTTCAGGGAAATCCCATTCCGTTATATAAAACAAATATCAGCTTACTTTTACTCAGATATTATTATCAAAGGCTATAGAAAAACCATTTCCATTTGTTTTTGTTCAAATATTGATTTCAAATGTTAGAGTTCGAATCGAATTTGTTTTCATTAATGAATAGTAAATGCTCAATAGCGTAGTGATCATTTCTTTAGAGATTACTTGTGCCATTAATGTAACGCATAAGTGAAAGCCATTTATATAGAGGCTTCATTTTCTAGATTAATCCGAGCATTCGCATGAATAGTGGATTGACTGCCTACAACTACGAAAGGCTGTAACTAGATCAATAATATCACATGATTGTCTGACCTTTATCAGAACACACATTGGCACACACAAAACTTGCTTACGTAAAATGAAACCTTATAAGCCGTATATACTAGCGTAATGAAATATTCACAGGATGAAAAAATCATATTTTTGCACTTGCTGACATCATAGTGAATTAAAGTCACTCAAAAGTCAATGAACAATGTATAAATACTTTTGGATGTTAACTTCAATAACCAACAAATTGGGAACAAGTCTCAATTCGATTTCGTTTCAAAATGTAATTCCAAAGGGAAAAAATATCTATTGCGTTGATCAGTAATCTAGTCTCCACTAGACCAATTCCTTTGTAGTTTGTCTCTTATGTGTGTACCATGTCATTCTGAGATTTTAAGTATGGGTATAAGTATAAAATTTAGTTGTCCTGTTTTAATCAGATATTAAATGATTGAGTACGCAACTTTAAAAATCAATCAATCAAGGTGAACTGAATTGCGTAGCCATGAATGTTCTATACCTTTTGGAAGGGGTTTGGTAAAGAGCAATTCCCAACCAAACTTCACATTAGCCCAATTCCTTCTGTGAAAGCAATAAGTTCTGTTTACTCACACTAAAAGAGGAAGAGGGTGTTCCTTGATGAGATTTAGCCCAGTTCTATAGCCAACAAAGTGATTAGGAAGTAATCACTGAAGAATCACCTGTTATTACTAATAAGGGACGTGCTTCACTGCCTGATGAAAAGTAAAACATGGCGTCTGAATAATACGTCATATATGGATAAACTTATTTTCCTAAAGCCTCAGGGGAAATAATGCACCGACCCCTTTCAATTGGGAGCGCACTATGAAGTTTTCATGCTACGCTGAGTAATGAAATTTAATCCTTGAACACAAACTGCGTTCTATTTTTCAGGGAAATCCCATTCCGTTATTTTAAACAAATATCAGCTTACTTTTACTCAGATATTATTATCAAAGGCTATAGAAAAACCATTTCCATTTGTTTTTGTTCAAATATTGATTTCAAATGTTAGAGTTCGAATCGAATTTGTTTTCATTAATGAATAGTAAATGCTCAATAGCGTAGTGATCGTTTCTTTAGAGATTACTTGTGCCATTAATGTAGCGCATAAGTGAAAGCCATTTATATAGAGGCTTCATTTTCTAGATTAATCCGAGCATTCGCATGAATAGTGGATTGACTGCTTACAACTACGAATGTCTGTAACTAGATCAATAATATCACATGATTGTCTGACCTCTTTCAGAACACACATTGGCACACACAAAACTTGCTTACGTAAAATGAAACCTTATAAGCCGTATTTACTAGCGTAATGGAATATTCACAGGATGAAAAAATCATATTTTTGCACTTGCTGACATCACAGTGAATTAAATGCGCTATCATTGCTAATGGTTAACGTATATAATTTTTTTCTTTCAATTATTTCCCGCCCTGCTTCAGCTAGGCACACCAACTTTTGACCAGATCTTCCCAGCTACTTACTTGAAGGGAATTTTTTTAAAATTATGGACTAACTATGGAAAACATCTCTTAAAACAAATTTTTGATTTCTCCGCCAATACCAAAATCTTATTCTGCTCATACTGTGTAAGTCACTCAAAATTCAATGAGCAATGCTTATATACCTTTGGACGTTAACTTCAATAACCAACAAATTGGGAATAAGTCTCAATTCGATTTCGTTTCAAAATTTAATTCCAAAGGGAAAAAATATCTATTGCATTGATCCGCAGCCCTAATCTGGGGGAAAAATTGCATTTAATACACTGAGATAACAAAAATTATCGCTAGCTTAAATTTGTTGACCTATATCATTTTGTATAAGCTCCCACTTAAATCAGCTATAGCTAAAACTTGTGCTATAGGGACGACTGAGCTAGCTAATATTTACTCTTCTAGGGTATGTGGATGTTGTTGTGTATGTTTGTGCTTTGGGAATCACAGCTCGCATTGTTATGTATCACTGACACCATAATAAATGCTTAGCCCGTAGCCATGTCGTATTGTTTGCTAAGATACTAAAATATTTGCTTTTCATCCTCTTCATTCCAAGCCGCGGCTCTCCGAGTCATTAACTATTGGTATTGTATTGCTGACAATACTGATATTGTTGTATTCAATGATAGCAGGGAGTTTGGGACAACTAAAACTCCCAATTTTCTAAAACCTCTCATATTATGTCGGAGTTGCCTAGTCTCTCAAAAAGGGAAGACAACTCCCATTATTTTAATATTTCGATTCTGAGTTTTAAAAAAAATATAATTGCTCAGCACTAACGAGCCAACCACCTTGATGCATCCACTGCAATCACTTTAGAAAAAGGTTTTTTACCAATAGCACGACTTGAACTTACTTGACACAAAGTTACCCAAGATATTGGTTACAGTCACATCTTGATTGATTGATTACAATCTGAACACATTGATTTACAATGAAAAATGTGTAGTGTTGGCAAACAAATTTGTAATTTAGCTTCTGATTTGAATTGTCATAACTCACAACACCCCTTATAGCAATTTGCTGTGAATCACAAACAGAAATTTGCTAGCAAGAGAAGTTTGGTGGGGGACTGTGTCATTACTTGCTGTTGTATATTGGAGATTGCATTTTCGTTTGGAATTTAGAATTTTAGAATGTTAGTCTAAGTATGACTCATTGGGTGACTCATCGGGTCTTAAAAGGCCATGAGTAGAGGTCTTGTTTTGCTTCAAGGCTTATTTCACCTAGTCAGTGATGGGGCATCCACAAGTAGGCAAGCAGGCCAATCATGATTTCCGTATAGCTGGAGACCAGGTTGGAAAATAAACTTTGACATCCTAGTTCAGTATAGAATGACTTGATCTCATCTGATTTGTAAGCTCCATATATCATCGATATATCAAAAATGGTAAACCACAATTTGCACATTTGCTAATAACTTAACAATAGTTTATTTGCACATACATGTTACAACACCAAGCCAGCCCTTAATGACCGCCTGCAGCCGCTTTTGCCTCCCTGAACCCCATTGGGGCTGTATGTGGTAAAAATAAACAGTTGAAGAAATGTGATAATTCACCCTGACTATTAGAATTAAAATTAAATGAAAAGAAAATATGTATTTATACACAGCCAGCCCTTAAAAGCATTCGGGATGGCAATTGCGGCCGTAGGCGGTCGTTAAGGGGGTGGGTGGCACGCTTTTAAAGGCTGGCTGTGTATTTATAAAGATATGATTAAAATTAATACTGCTGTTCCTAAATATTCGATATTTATTCGATAGATATATGATTCCTATGTTAGCTCTGCGGCTTTTTATTTAATTTCACAAATATTATGGTGCTGACGGTCACAGGTACTGCTGCTCAGCGTGACGGTCCAGACCTAGAAGATATCTTCTTTGTGCGTCCTAAAATGATACTGTCTGCGGGTTCGTACAAAATGATATTTCTATATGCTAATTCTACTTCTAATGCTACACTTCAGTGCCATCAAAATTTCACTCTACTGAATGACGGTCCCGATACTGCTATACGTCTTGACAGTCTAAATGCTACTGACTCAGGCTTTAACTGCTGCATGTACTTATTGATGCGCCAATGATGTACACTTGACGCAGTTTTGGCAGGCTGTTTCACTATGATGATAATAGTGTTGTATTAATATCATTGAAGTTGATGGTAATTTGTACTTTTATTACTTTATTATTAGGTATGTCGATAGTAGTTGTGTGGTGTACGGTGTCCAGTAGTGGTCAGAAACGGTATGAGGTGTGTGATGGGATATTCATACAAAATTTTCATTATTGTTCAATCATTCTAAAGTTCGGGTCATTATACATCCAAAAGGGGAGGGGAGACGCAGTATCAAAACTCAGAACCATTAAGACACAAAACAAATCTCTATTTCATAGTTAGTAAGTGACTTTTATAATAACCTTAAAACCTAATAATAATGATATTAATTTTATTGGACTGATCAGTGCAGAAAATTCAAAAAAATAATTGCAATTAAGATCATGTTTTACAATGGTTAAAAAACAATGACTAAGAGACAAGGTAGAGAGCAATGAAGAAAGCACAAAAACGAATGCTACATTCTTATACACAAAATTAAAAAAATTATGTTAGTCAATCAGGCATTACAAGTAAAAAAAATGAGAAATTAAAAATATGTTTATGAAAAAGACTTTTACTTAGGAGCGATATTCTAATCGTTGGTTGGGCTTCCTTTTGGTGATATCTACCTATAGAGTTATTATGTACTCTATGTATCTACCCGTCGTGACGACAGGCAGGTACGGATGTAGCAGATGGCATACGCACGCACGCTACGCAGCCTCTCGACATATCTAAGGCATGTGATGTCAAGGTTGACACAGAGCTCATTTAGGTTCAAGCGCGAGTCGTTCATCATAATTTTCAAGAGTAGGATGAATGAAGTCATTGATTTACTCATGTTCAGCATCATCCAATTTGTTGCACACCTGCTGGCAGTGAAGCTAGCGGCCGTCTGCAGTTGATCGTCTGAAATAATGATGTTTGCATTTTGAGATGTGGAGCTTGAAGTGATGGCAGCGGCTTTCTTCACTACACCATAGTGTCATTTGCATATTTCATATGCTCTTTTGCTGGGTTTAGGTCATATACGAAAGCATTCCACCTAAGCTGGCCCAGTATAGTTACCTGGGGAACTCGAATGCGGCATGGTTGGTAGTCTGATAGATTGTATTTGGAATTTTACACATTGTCAGCAGAAAAGACTCTGAATTTTTTCACCAGATACTGTTGAAGGTGCAAGGCCAGCGGTTTTCTTACCACTAATTCAGGCTTCATCCGGTCATTTAGATATAACATAAAATATCTCTTTATTTGTAGTGAAAGAGAGTAACCGATGATATTATAGGCAGGCAGGAACACATTTAACAACCCATGCTTGTCAACACAGGCTGTCCCCATAGATGCAGTTGATCCACTTTAAAAATGTTTCATCTCCTTGTTATTCAAAATGAGTTAAAAATCCTGTGTAGGATGCTTTCGATTTGCTGTTAATTGAGATAGAAATTTGATGCAAAAAGTGAAACTCATGAAAGTTTGAATTTGAATTTCTGGCAATGAACACAAAAACGTGCCAAATCTTTTTTCCCATTTTTTATGTCTTATCTGAACAAATGACAATTTTGCCTAGTAGATTTTTTTTATTCTTTACACTGTTAACATTCGTTTTTATCATACAATGATACTGAATGTAAGATAAACTGAAACTGAAACTTGTTATGTCGATTTGCAAAATAAACAAAAATTAAAAAAATGGGGATGGCGTAGGATGTTATTTATGCTGTTAATTGAATTGGTGCCTGTGGCAGCAAATTTTAGAAGTTCATCTGCCATTTTGCAAAGTCTGCAGCATTGGCTGCAAATGGCATGTCAATGGGATGGCGCAGGATGATATTTAAGCTGTAGAGTGAATCGGTGTCCGGAGCAACAAATTACATTTATTTGAGATGTTACTCGGCCATATAAAGTTATGATACCAACGTTGTCCGATTTTGAATTTTTTTATATCGGTTGGAAAGCAAATCAAACACAGATTCTGAAAATTTTGGTTTCAGCATGACGTCATGTCATGGCGCTGTGCTATTTTGATAAAAGGCAGGATAATCGTCTTTGAGGAGGTTTTTAAGGACCATGTGGTGCAGATACTATGGTTCATATCGGACTTTCAACTGCATAATGTTTACAAGGACGAGTTTCGACATCCCAACTCACTATTTGGTTGTCAGGTTGGTTTTTTTTATTTTGGACCCATCTCAGTGTTAAGAGTTTAAATCTGTATTCAAAACTGAAAAAACAATATGGAGAAATGGCTGTCGCTCGGAAATCCACTAAATTTGGCAAAAGATAGTATGGACTGGTATCGCGATAGCCTTGCCACAAGGTTATTCATTCTTGTGGTGGCTTTTGATATTTGGGTGTGGCCTCTTGCCAAGACTAGTATAACGTCATGAGATATTATTACCAACTGATTGTTTGAAGGTGATAGCCATGAGGGTATGTTAAGATACAGGTTTTAAAATCATCAAAGTTATGTTTTAAGATCTGCACTCAGGATCGTTTTAGAACGGGTTTTTTCCGCTCTGTGGTGATGGTTTGATTTTGTAAAAGTTGGTATCAAAGCACCGCACCTTGCTACAAAGCACTTTGAATATTCCACTGCATCAAAAGAGGGAACAAACTTAATCCAGGTTTGTCTTAGACCTGGATTCATTACAACAATCTGGAGTTATCTACTCAACACAACATCAAACCAAAACCCATCAGTCAATCAAACAAAACCAAAACAAGCACACGGGTCTATTCAGAAATTCAGAATAGTGATACATGAGTGGATAACACCACAGAAGCAATATCCAATGCAACCAATTACACAGACAAGGCCTTATTGTTGTTTGCCTGAATCCCTGAGTCTGCTTAACTCATACATGACAAGTTGGTAGACCCAGAGATCAGCAGGTCTCCGCGGACGAACTCTGAATCCGAAGTTGCACATTATGCGAACTAGGAGAGACAGTATGTTAATGAGCAGTTACATATAGGGATATTATATTTGTACTGTAGTAGTAGGAAGACAGAGGAAAAGGGAGATAGGGAGGGGGTAGAGAAAAAAACATTAAAACTGGGAGCCTCTCTACCAAATAGGGAGACTTGTCGGATATGTTAACTTGGAGTCACATCCCCGAGCGAGATTTCACTAGGATTCTGTGCTAACATACCTTGTTTTGTCACCCAACAGTGTGGTTATATATAGCTTTTATCATTAACCAACGTATTCGATGTAGTTATCACAAGGCGATGAGAGTGGAATGTCAATAAGAAGCATTTATTCTCCAAGAACTATTTAATTTTCATCTGCCCAATGAATGCAAATGGAAGTTGTGTCCACTCGATTGTCAAGTTGAAATGTGAAACCATGTCATTGGTCAACCAGAAAGAAATTGCCCAGTCAGCACCTGGCTTTCAGATATGGAAACATTATTCAGCCAATCAAGCTATACATTTCAAAATCAAGCAGAAGTTGCTGAATATTGTGGAGGGAAAAGATCTTGACAAAAATCCTTTGCTGCTAATTGTTTGATGAATTTCCAGGCATCTAGTTGTTGTCTCGTTGATATCTTATATACTAGTAATAGACTAGTAGGTAGGCAGTAAAAAGTGAGTAACAATAATGAATCATTCATGACGATTGTGTCAGTTTCTGGATAGAGGAACAACTCACTCAAGTCAAATAAATTAAATGATTGATTGGACCAAACATGAAATTGAAACAAACAACAAGTCAAGTGGCAAGGGAGGAATGTATTTGGCTCATTATTCGATTGGTAGACACCCTACTACTATATCTACCTTATTTCTTCGGATAAATTACCAAGTAGGCCTACCTGTTACCGTACCCATTTAACTTCCAGTCACGTCAGTGACTACTGAGTAGTGATGGGAGTCCAGTTTTGTACCTACTACTACCAGCCAGTATGTATGATGACTGACTGAAGTGAAAGGACAGGGCATACTTACTTACTTACTTCCCAATTGATCCTAATCGCCGGAATAGCTGGCATAATAAAGGATATAGTAATCAGTCTATTAATGCGTAATCAGTGTTTTGGAGTTTCTGTGGGCGCTGCTCGGTAGTGTGACCCGCGAAAAAGAGAGTTAACATTTAGAAAATAAACAGAACAAAAAGTGCAGCGTCACAGGCTGTCAAAAAGAGTGGCATCTGTAATTGTGGTCCCCATCATATTTCATATCTGATCAAATTTTCAAGCCATCCGTTCAGATGATGGTCTGACGGGCATGAAAATTCCCAGTGATAGCTACATGAACATAAATAATACAGTTCAATTTACAAGTAGGTTAGAGATATTTATAGGCGGTTATGGGGATGGAGGAAATATAACCTTGGTGTCATGGCGTATGCGGTTGAAGTAACTGAAACGCCATGCATTTGTCCTGTGTGTCCAGCTGATGGTCTTACCTCTGGTGTTATGATCTGTAGAAAATCTAATGTAACAGTTGAGGTTCAAATCGAATAATCCGGCTTCAATCTCTCTTAGGAAGAGTATATCTAGATCCTTGCGCCTGTCGGACAAAGAAACAATGCTATGACGGTTCATACTCAATCCTGCCTGATGTGGCGACCAAACTTGACTGGCATACCCTAATATGGGTCTGACAACCGAGTTAAAAGCAACCAGTTTCGTTTTTGTTGGAGCCTCTCTTAGATTCCATTTAATTAATCCTACTGACCTGTTTGCTTTAGCAACTGTTTTTGTAACGTGCGTGTTCCACTTCAAGTCTGAGTCAATATGTACCCCTAGGTATTTGATTGTGCTGGCGTTGGGTATACAACTGTCACCAAGTTTGAGACGTATGGTTGGGCTAGCCTTTCCAAACTGCATATGTGCACATTTACTCAAGTTGAATTAATGTGGCATAACATTAGTTCCACTAAAACCAAAGGTTTGGGTCTGTTGATATCCACCCGAGTCTTTTGTTTGTGGTGTGAAGATGCTATGCATTAGTAGCCATTAGGCCTCAATCAAGACAGCCCTAACTCAAACGTCCCAAGACTGCCTCACAACATCTCAAAATGGTTTACGACGTCTCAGACTGTCCCACAACAGGTCTTATGAGTCTTCACACACCCATTGCTAACAAAACAAATTTTAATTGTTATGGTGATTTCATTATCATTTGATAGCATCAAGATACAACGTTGTTGCCTTAGACTAAGAGCTATCTGGTGATGTGTCAAGAGACTGATTTGAAGGATCGCAATCAATTCAATTCCTTCTTGTAAAATTGTGTGAAAGTGAATGCCGTCACATGTCACACAAATCTTAGCCACTTGTTATGACTTTGTGACGCTCAATAAAAAATATTATTGTTGTAGTGATGGCTGCAGTCACTGACGTAGACTTGAGTCTTCACTTCACATATGATCAGCTGAAGTGTATGAGCAGCTATGAGAGAACGAGAAACGAGAATCTCATCAGAAACCATGAATTTATGAAGTCTATAGGTGAGTTCATGTATAATAAAACTGTGCTGTGTGGACTGGATTGTCTAACGCCGGAAGAGTGGCATTCTCGGACTTTCCGGTCTTTTGGTTAAAATGTTGTTTTAACAAAGCTTGCAGATAGCGTTGCCGTTCCAAAAAATGTGAGCCAACACATTGGCAAGTGTCCCCTCTCAACATTTGTGAAGTTGAGAAGGGACAACACACTTACCATAAGCTGAAATACTCAGAAAGTACCTCAATTGAAAAGAGAAACCTAGTAGAAAGCATTGGTACAGCTTATGATTTTCTCACAACGGCTCATATGACAGCAATTTTCCAGTCTTGTATAGTTCCCATTGTCAATTTTATTTCACACACCACTAATAACAAAAAACTAACAATCCTATGATTTGAGCCTTTGTCAATTTATAGATATTATAGACGGTCCTGTGTGGGGGGAGCCCCAGCCTTTGTCAATATCTGCGCTGCTCCCATAAGAATTAAAAGATTAGCATAGATATTTTGTGCTTAAATAATAATCAAATTTACTCTAGAACAAAATCAAGAGCTGATTCCCCTGATGGTTATTCTTGCATAGATCTAATTTAAGCTTTTGTGTTGATTTTCAGGGTTACCTGTGACGGAGCCATCATTCAAGAATTGCTCAAGCCAAACTGCTAAACCTGGTAATGATCTGTCACAAACAGTAGCTGCTGGTGGTAAGAGGACAATAACACTGGTGAAAACCAAGAATCAGCCGAGTAAAAATGACCTTTCAAGCGTCACTTCGAAGAAAAGACCAGCCAGAGGTACCTATGTTTTACTAACTCTCCTGGTACAGTTTCTGGGGGATGGAGGAGAGGTGCCCTGAATTAAAAAATATTCTGTTAGTTTTTTAACTAGTTAACATCTGTGGATTTTTGATAACCATAATAAATGCTTGTGTCTGATAACTTCTATTTATCGTTACATATCTTTGACTTGACTTGTACTCTATTTTATTGTTTTACACAGTTTTGACTGGTATAAATAAGAAAATATGGACAGTCCAATTATATGTTATCTGCAGTCTAATGCATATAAGACATAACCTTCAACTAATTGTAGAAAGAAAGCAAGTCCAGAGGTTCCAGCCTCCACCAGTCAAACTTCAGATTGAGAAACAGATCGCTCAGCAATCAGTCAGCACTAATAAGGTGAGTGTCTCAGTAAATCATCTCATATAATATACAGAAAAGCGGTCAAATCCACCAGAAGGAAAACAATTTCTATCTGCAAACTGTTTATGAAAATTGTGCCTAAAGACATCAGTAATAACTAATAAGTCCCTTAACTGTAGTATTTCAGCAAGATCCCCACATCCTGTGTCCAACTTTAAATATTTAGAGGTGAGGGATGGAGCGAACGAGTGAAAGAGGCTGGTACTCAATTTATATGCATAATGAAAATGCGCCTTTACAATGTTTCCAGCAAAAATCAACAGGGTTCAATGATAGTTTTGAGGAGTTTGCTAATAAAGTACAGTTTGACGGAACCTTAGCTGATGATGATTACGATCCCAAAGACTTTGAGTGGTCCTCGGATGAGAAAGAATCGGACAAAGAGAACTTTTCTGAAGAAGAAGCTAAACCTGCAAAATCTAGAAAAGGTAAGACAACAAAGTTGTGTAGGTTCCTTCATGGAAGTAAGACTAGCAACCCAATATTTTTACCAAATTTCTCAGCAGGACAAATCTTATGGGATTTTGTTGTTTTGTAAAGACTCATTACTCTCATCTTTATTTCTTGTTACTTACATTGAAAATGACTGAGAAATGCTGACACAAAATCTTTTGAGATAATTCAACCACTGCAAACTAGATTCCACATTATTTGGTATTGCAGTATGAACTCAAATAATTATTTTGTCCTCTAGAAATAGTTGTCTTCTCCCTGACATTAAGAAGATAACTCCGCTCGAAGATGTCAATCTCCAAATGAGAGAACAAAGTAAAGATGTATCAAAAAACACATCATTATATGTCTTAACAAAAATTATTTCATCAATCAATTGTTTTTATTGTTATATGTCTGATTTTCACAAAATAAGAAGTTAGCAAGTTTTACAAGTTTTTTTTATATGCCAGTTAATTTTATTATTGTAGTTGACAGAATATTGCTATCTGTTGCTGTCTTATTTTGTTATCAGGTGTTAAGAAAGCAAAACCCAAACGTTCTCCGGTCAGATTTGCACATAATAATATAAAGATGCTGTTTGATCATAAGAAGATGTTACGTCGTAGGAAATGTGCTGCCTCTGTTCAGAGCTATAAAGAAGATGATGTCGAGACTGACGACTCATTCATATGTAAGTATTGATGTGAAAGTTTTAATTATTGAAGTCATATGACTTCAAATGTCGCATAATATATAATATCGGTTTTACTATATCTATTAAAGTAATGGTAGGTCCGTCTCATTTGGATTATTATAATTGGCTGTCTTATTTGTTCACAAATCCGCTGCCAAAGTGAGTTAGAAACTTTTTTTTGTGTTCGCCCTTAGTTTTTAAGGAATGAACCCTCTTACACGGAAATGAAAATCTAAGATACCTTTACTATTCTGAGTGTATCGTCATATTCCATAGAGTTATGGGTTTATTAATTAATCGGTCATGTTTCACTTGTCCTGGTCAGTGTTAAAATTAATACCCTTGGATATAGAGATGTTTTCATCATTGGCACAATGTCCAAAATTAAGATTGAAGTTCAGAAATGGCCACGGTTTAATTTTACAGCCAGGGAATCCAGCTAGTTTGAGTAAAATATAATTCCTATTCCAACCATTATAGATTGCGAGGAGTGTCAGCTGGAGTTTGTAGATAATTGTCTCATTCATCCTCTAATACCCATGGGTGATACACAGGTATGGATCTAATAATCAGATAATTCACCACATACAATCTAGTATGTCTTCCAAACAAGTGTTTGCCTGTCGACCATAAAGTTGGCAGTTTTGAAAGGGCTTAGGTAATAGCCGTTGTGAGACTGGTTTTTCTTGGGAGGTTGGAGGCTTTCCCATGGTTAATTGATAGGGTTAGTTCGAATACCTCATTGAAATGCTTTGCTAGAGTTTGGATACAACTTAGTGGATTACTACAGCATCTTAGGTCCATTATAAATCCTGTTCTATATATTTTTCAAGGTCACGTTGGGTGTAGAAGACAGAGCCCGTAAAACCCTCCCTACAGGTCTCTCACTGTCTAAATCCAAGATCAAAGATGCGGGAAAAGGAGTTTGGACTGATGTAAAGATTCCTCAGTTTACCAGATTTGGTCCATATGAGGGAGCCAAACAACCTGTCAAAGATATAAAACAGGACCAAGTGTCTGGTTATGGGTGGCTGGTAAGTTCTGTTCAATAAGCCAATTCATAAGACAGCCTAATAATTATTAGTTACCGTCATACTATCAGAGAAAATTACCCTGTAGCTACATAAACCGCCTGGAGCTGTGTGCTGGCATAATTAAACTTTATCATTTCACCACCAAACATAACTACCTTGTACACTTCCAATGATGAAAAAATGTAATTCTGACATGATAATAAAAATCCTGGCTAGATTTCAAATAAAAGTGGTGCTAGCGAAAAGGAAGAACATAATATTAGAATATTTACCTAGTTAAAATTTCCTATTAATGTTTTAAGGTGACAGATAAGACTTACCCATTCTACATCGATGGTCAGGATGAGAAACAGTCTAACTGGTTACGTTATGTAAACTGTGCCCGAACTAAACAAGAACAGAACTGTGAAGCATTTCAGTACAGAGGACATATTTACTACAAGGCTCTCAGAGAGATCGGGATAGGTGGGTGGTATCATGAAATAGTTATGTTATATTCTCATCAGAATGGGACCCTGAAGATGTTTCATTGCAAGTTGATTTTAATGCTGAGATTTTTTCAATTTGAATTGAATGTGCTTCCAAAGGATATGGAAGGATGGTGACTTTCAATATTGATGTGAAGATATACGCCCTAAAATGTATTGGGTGTGCCTGCAAATCACTCATCTTTTTAAACTGGAGTTGTGTTTTGACATAAAAAGTAGACACAACTCTTAATTTTGTTTATTTTTGGTTCTTAGTCTACAACGCTGTTTATTGAGTGCTTTTTAATATGGCTAACATATTCATGAAAGTTTTTAAGTGGTGATAAATGGGGCATTACTGAGAAATTTATTATGCTGTACCTCAAAATGGATTGCATCTTAATTTTAGGACATGAATTGCTTGTTTGGTATGGAGACGATTATGCTGCTGATCTCGGTATTAGCAAAGATAACTTCTCTGCTTCTATTATACCAGGTATGGGTGTATCTGACCTGTCATTTTACACAACCTTCAATATGATAGTGTCTTGAATTTGATTTGCAGTTCAAATGTGCCACCAGCATTCTCCGGGTAGTAACCATTAGAGTTTGGAATAAATTTAACACTTGAGTAGAGTTATTTGGGCGTATTGCTGTCACACTGAACCATTTGAGCCACATGCAGTAACGATGAAAAGCGTGTAAAACAGTAATTTTTGTTAAAAATACTATGACTGCTGATGACATTTACTCTTCTCTTAAAACCCTTACTTTCTTCTTTATTCCCTCGACAGCCAAGCCTAGAGAGTCGATGGTACCAGAAGACACTGTGTTCTATAGCTGTGAGATCTGTAAAGCAAGGTTTGTCAATAAGTCATCTGTGACCAGACATATGAGATGGCACAATCAGAAACCAGGTGAGTACATAATACGAACAAAGTCAAGCGTGAAAGATAGAACATCTCATTTACTAACATATACCATAATCATCTTGCTTGTGAGTCATACAGAATATACCGTCAGATTTTTTCTCAAATTAGATTACCCTGTCGAATAAAACCCTAATTATGCCTTATGTTATATTATAATATTATATTATATCATGCCTTGTATTATGATTTGGAGCATCTCATAGCCATGTGCCTATAGACACTGCAGTCCCTGTGATGAAGCAGTGTAATTCTTGGAGAGAGATAAAGTTAATTTTGATATAATCTCTGTGAAATCCAACGTACTGCTCAAAAGAACTTCCTGTGCACTCACCTGGTAAAAAAGTATTTTCCCAACAGATATTGCGCAACATGTCAATCAAAACACAACATTGTATATATATCTTTCAGAGGATAAGAAGTCACAACCAGTAGAGCCAGCTGATCCACCTCGTCTAATAAAATGTGGGAAATGTGACTTCAGATGTGTCCATCAGAAGGAGCTCGCTAAACACAGCAAGTATCACAGTGAGAAGTACAAGTATACATGTGAGATGTGTGAGGCTAAGTTAACATCAGCTAGGGATCTGCAGAGACACATAAGAACTCACACTGGTGAGAAGCCTTATGCATGTACTCAGTGTGGTGCTAGGTTTGCACTAGCCCAGCATCTAAAGACACACATGAGAACTCATACAGGTGAGAAGCCTTATGCATGTACTCAGTGTGATGCTAGGTTTACAAAGTCTCAGAATCTACAGACACACATTAGAACTCACACCGGTGAGAGGCCCTATGTATGTACTCAGTGTGAGGCTAGGTTTAAAGACAGAGGGAATATGCAGAGACACATGAGAACTCACACTGGTGAGAAGCCTTACGCATGTACTCAGTGTGATGCTAGGTTTACAAAGTCTCAGAATCTACAGAGACACATAAGAACTCATACTGGTGAGAAGCCTTACGCATGTACTCAGTGTGATGCTAGGTTTACTCGAGCTGCCAATCTACAGATACACATGAGGACTCATACTGGTATGAAGCCTTATGTATGTACTCAGTGTGATGCTAGGTTTGCACGAGCTGATCATCTACAGTCACACATGAGAACTCATACTGGTGAGAAGCCTTATGCTTGTACTCAGTGTGATGCTAAGCTCGCTGACTCAAGTCGTCTAAGCAAACACATAGCTAAAACTCACAGAATGCAGTGATGTAGAGCATTTGTAATGTCATCACACGATCTTATATACTACGTGATTGATAGATTTTACGAATGATTCGGAACAACTATTTCTGCGATTAAATTCGTTAAATTACAACCATTTTTAAACCTGTGGAAGGTGAACTTGTTCTTTCAAACTTTTTTATATATTCCACCTTACATTATGCTATTGCTACATAATGATGCTGAATTGTTTTTGTCTTCCCTCTTCATATGTTGTTTGTTTTTCCTTCGTTACATATGTATATATATCCTAAAATCTTAGTTCTATCATTTTCTAAATGTTCGACCATTGTTGATGAAATGTATTGTGTTGTTGTTGTTGTTCTGTTTTATTTTGATGCATTACAATATTTATAATTATTTGATATATATGTTAAATTTAGTAGCAATTAGAAATTGCTTTTTATAGTATCTTGCAATGAATTATATTGGTGTAAGTAATGCCTTACATTACACACATGAACTTCCCTTTCTGAAATCCAGTTTCAAGCTGCTACACCTACAGCCTGTCCTGACAAGCTTTGTTAGGTGGTGGGAGGTTGGGGGGAGACAAAGATTTGTCCCCCCTCAACCAGCTTGTCACGCCTCCAGATTCAGATGAATGTACATCGACATTACAGCCTCTCAGCTAATAGAATTTGATATTGTTATACCTGCTACTGCTTTATTTTCCACATTTGAATCAATCATAGACAAATCACTCGATGTAGAGAAAACAGACATGTTTTTGACTATCATGAGTCGGTGACCCTAGCCAGGCGGTGATACCGATAAATAATGGAACTACTAGAAGCCACCATGAGCACCAACACTCAGATCACTTCTCAGCCTATTGGCTAAGAACCAAGTGTCGCTGCCAATGGGCGATTAGTGCCTGTGTCAGATTTTTCAGTTTCACCTCTATTATGTATCCTAGTTTTCGAGGATGTCACACTCTCAGTACGAGGATTTTTGGCAACTTGCGTCCCTCTTTGGGACCAATATTCAGATTGTGCATGTTGGTCTCCAATATGTGTAGCTGATAGAGCAGAATAACAACAGCAAGACTGATAATACCTGCGAAATGAGACGGAATAGACATTACCGGTTGACAACTTCCCACTCCCCCCCTCCCTCCGCTTACAATACACCATACATGGTACAAAGAGTGATCACTATATTAATAATAATGTAGCACATAATTGTCAACGGACGGACGGTCATTACTTCACCTTTCATGCAGAGCTCACAATTAAATGCGACATGATGAGAATTTTCATTTGGTCGCTCATTCTCCATATTAATACAGCAAATATAGGATAGGAATATTGTTTCTCATTTTTGTTAGACCATTTTGTCTCATTCACTCACGTGAATCGTGGATAATTCCATCTATTCTTATTTCATCATAACCGACTTCTTTTCCAGTCATGTAACCACTTTTGTAGCCTTCTGTGTTACCCATTACATACCCCTCTGCTGTCCAAACATTTTCACAATTTGTCGGGTGGAGCCATAATCCTCCAAACTCAAAGATGCCTGCTGCTTTAGCTAAGGGGAGACTATTAAGTACATTTTCCGGAATGGCTCTAACTGTTGAAAAGATAAGAATCAGTAGCGTAAGGTTTCCCTAAATTCAAGCTAAATTACTTTTATAACAGCGAGAAAAAGGTCAAACTTTCTTATCACTGCAGTTTATGGCAGCAGGTAGCTTCTACAAGCCATCAAGTTACCAGGCATATGAAAGCTGGAACCATCAGTCAAGCCCACCTGTACCCCAAATCGGACTCAAGCCCACATCTCCTGCTTTACCAATCATCTAGGAGTAAAACGCAGGCAGGCTGAACAATTGCACCAACTCCAATTACGCTATTGTCGAAGCCATAACTGTCTCTGTTTGTGGAGAGTTCAGCAGAATATCAGCCTACTACCAGAATAAACAGTCTTACAAAGACCTTATATAATATGATAATAGTGTAGTCTCGATGTCAGTTTGACTTTTTTCCGGACAGATGGTACATACTATCGTCCATAAAGCCTTATATCTCTGATTGTTACAATGAATTTAGTACGAGTACCTAATACATGCCCGCCCCTAATTAGTCAAGTTTAACTCAGGTCGTCAAACCCAACTCATTGTGATGGTACTCATGCTAAGTGAATAAGTTCACTTCTATCGGATCAGAGATACATGCAATAGCATATCACGTGATCAGCGTGTAAACAAGCAAGAATTAGACATTGACCTACCCGCCAAATCACAGCCAACAGTCATACTTCCTGTCTACCTGAAAAGCGAGGTCTCAAGTACGTATTGTACCCTGCTCAACTAAGATACAACCATTGATTCCATGTGAAGCAGCATGGTCTGAAATGGATAACTATAAAAAAAGATCATTGTGTTGTTTTAGTTTTCAGTCAGTGCATGATCGCTTTTCATATTTGAATCACAGCGGACCGGAATCAAAATATTGAACTGCGAGTACATGATTAGGATGAGGGGAAGTATAGTTTTCCCTATGTTTTCCCTATAGTTTTCCCTAAGATGTTGTCAGACATCTCTGAGAAAAACAGTAAAATATCATCACCTGATCAGCATACCCAGAGACAATTATTGTCTGAGATACAGAAATGTTAACAAGTTTTAGAATAAATGACCTCCTATTTCATTTTCCAGCATTAGATAAATACTTCGACCACAGCAGAACTCAATTGCTTGAATGTTGCGATAAACCATTTACCTCGAAACAAAACCAACTATCTAACTCGGAAGTCGTCCTCTCAATAAAGAAAGGAGAGACAACCATTGAATATATTTAATTGCTGGATAAAGTCTTCACATGAATGTTTTTGACAGCTGAATCACTTTATTACCACAGTGAAAACAACATAACACTGTGAGGATGCGGATTTCTGATCATTAGAGTCAATTTAATCTAGGAACCCAAAGCGAGTCTGCCCCTTATGATTAAATCGAACCTCGTGTTGCCACACCGAAGTCGTTCTGCAGGCTAAGTGAATTTATGCTCTTTTGATGAGGGATATCTATACAATAGTAAAGCTTGTGATCAGTCGAACCTGCCCTTACAAGAAGATATCAAATCCGCATCATGACGTGAAGATGAAAAGCCAAGTGACCAAATATGTTTTTAGCTCATTACTGTGAAGAATGACTTTTCATTGAGGCTGATTTGGCTAAGCATATGATGCTGAGAAGCAAATATGTTGGCTAAAAACCTAGTTCTCTGAATTTCAAAGATTTAAATTTATATCTTTGGCCATTCACCATCAATATCCAACTCCTGAACTGATGGCAGACTATCATGGCCATGCAACCAAGATGTTCAAAGATAAACAAGCTTATACAGTTCAGTATTACGACAGTTATTGTATTGTGTCTTGGAACCATAATCACATAAATAAAAATGTATATAAGAGTATTTATATGTTTATGCTTGGAACTAATGGATAACACAAAAGAAATGATGAAACAATTTTATAAAAAAAACCGAGGAGAAACAAATTTTGTGGTTGAAAGTAGAAAAGAAATTCACATGGGGATAATCAATCCATCACAAAAAGGCGCAGCCAAGGCCTGAAAAAATATATATCCTAGTAGTTAGAGCTGGACCAATCAAGAGTAGTGGTGAACCAATACGTGAATTCTGGTGTAAAGAGCAGATACCTTCTGCTCGACGAAAATATAATGATGTAGTATCTTGTTGTCTTGATTTGATATTGAAAATGAGAAAATAAATGGGAGGATAAATATTGTACATAACAGATGGGGAAATCAAGTTTCAACCACAAATATGTTATGTTGCTTCAGGTTGTAAGTATTTGCCGGACTGACTTTTGCAATATCACCAAAATCAGGGGTCCAGCCCTATATGAAGTAAATAAAAAATCATACAAGTGAAGAGGTGATATTATTTTGATGCTACAGAAAAAGAATCGAGCCTGTTTTCAACAGGCCCATAGTAAAACCACCAAAATAATTACCTTGACTAGAGTAGTGTACACACGCATAATGTACTTTTTCCTTGTTGTGCCGCAGCACTAGGTTTGACCTTGACCTTAACGATTGCCTAGATATCTAGATGAGCGAGTACAATAAATATCAGCAGTACGCGACGATTGTCAATCTTTGGCAGTTCAGAGATTTAGCCCGCAGTTCCTTAGCCTCATGAGTCTGAGGCGGGTGCTCGTGCTTGAGTCAATACAGTGGTATAGAAATGTGATTTTAGGAACCTAGTATAAGAGTCTTTCTCCATTAGGCACTGTATACGTGACTGTGCGAGGTTAAAGGTCAGTTTATCTGGTGCGCTCAGGTTCTTCATAGTTTCCAGACGAGTCTTGGAATCAAGGTTAACCTAAAACGAAAGAAAATTAAAATAAAACGAAAGCTAGCCTATTATATTTTGAAACTGCAATCAGATTACACCAACCAATTTTGTCAAAAGCTAGCTGATCAATTATAATCACATACTATAGGAGTTATCTCCTTTTTGTGCAAGAGAAGACAATAAGAGGAAATAAATGAAAAGTGATGATTCAGGACTTATAATCCATTCGATACCTAGTGACATGTATAAGTGATGTCAAAATTGGGTAAAATATTAAAGGAAACCCAAAAATACGGAAATCAAGTTTAGGACTTGCACATTGCTCTGGGAATTGAATAGATTGAGGCTTGTGCAGGATAATTTAGTCTCAACCATCCGATCACTTTGCACCCTTAAAATCGATTACATTGGAAACATAATTCAGCGTTACAGTGTAAGCTGGTTACATCATGCTTTGATGATAACCTATCAGGTCCCCTGAGTAAAGTCTAATTAGATAAAAATAGCAGTCTAAATACCACGCTGTTAATTAATGCAGTTACCTCCAAATTAGTATCATGGGTAAGCCACAGGAAGAAAGCTTCAAAGCTACTACAGATCAAATTTACATGGTAGGTGTCATCGGGACTGTCTTAGTTTCTACTTCGTACACATTTAAATTTTTTTAAGGACAGCCCAGTTTTCCCCGCTGAGTGTGAAAGTTGGGATAAGTGATAGATTCTGCCAAGTCATCAACTTCCAAGTTTTGCTGTTATGTCAGCCCAAGTGTTTATGGTCATAGTTGACCATTCTGCTTGCAGGATAGCCTTGTGACATAGTCTATCTCTGCAGCACAGCAGTGGTGGCGCTGCCTTCCATCAAGAAAGGCAACTCCCAGGGTTCAAGGTTATGAGATATCAAAACCAGTGTTCCATTTAGGCCCAAATAATTCCAAATTATGGGTTTCCATTGTTTTCCCAATTTTGGTACTCAGACTAGGTGAATTAGTTCAAGCCCTATGCTGCAGAGACGAACGTATGCCTCAACAGTTCGCACATGCGCAGACTGTAGTTGGACAGTAGATCAGAGCAAGGAGTTAAAGATAGGTGTTTCTTTATCTCCTTGATCAGAGCATCTTGCAACAAAAAATGTCCGTGTAAGAGTCTCATTCTCTGCGTTAGGATGTCACAGTAAACAGGAAGTGCTTGTTTCTTGTATTGCACATCCTGTTTACTTTGACCTCATAATGCAGAGTTTGAATATTTGACTTCTCTTACCTCTTTAGGTGCGTGTACAGTTACATAATCGGAGTATATTTTCTGAGCTCTCGGAGCAAACTGTCGAGTTTTCAGCTGTTTGTATTCCTCACAAGCTATCCAGAATTCGATATTCTCCTCCGAGTATTCAGAGCAGAGAAAATTCCTAAACAGCATCAACCCATCTGTAACAAAAATAAACATTATAATATAATATATAATAAAAAAATATAATAAAATCTATACCAAATCAAAAAGTGACAACTGGGGCATATTAAACAGAATACTGGGATTTCTTCAAGAATTTCCGTGTATATGTTGGTTGGGTACCAATTTTACCAAAGTACTTTCGTAAATGTGTATATTATTCCAGCATTTTTCCAAACGGATAATTAAATTTGAACGTTGTGTGTGGTTGTGCATGGGGCGTATATATATGACGCTGCTGACTTGTATAATGTAATTACTAAGATGCTGATTCGAGGGGAAGTCAATCATTCACTCTGTGATTACTCTATGGGACAAATTTGCGCTTCACAACCAATATAGATAGCACTTTGAAAAACTCCTACTCAATGATTTGCTTAATAGCATCTGCCTTAACCTACGACATCCGAAATTTGAAGCACGAATTTCATCAACATGCATATAGCAGGGATCTCACACATTGAGGATAATTATTCTGATCAATAATGAAGCATAGTTTTTTTCATGAATTCGACATGAAAACTATGTCTAGACAGCTAATAGGGTTGTAACAATAGTCTGCATTGTGGGATACCAAAATTACTGTCACAATTGTAGAAGATGACAAGAGTAAGTCCAGTGAAAGAATATATTTATGATTGCCACACAACACAGAGTTGTCTCCCCTTTGTAACAGATAATTCTTCAGCTAACACCTCTTGCTTACTTACATTTATCATTGAGTAGGTTGCTGAAGTTGTGTGACCAGCTCTCCACTACATCTATAGAAGGTAGAGGTGTGTTTACTTCTGATGGCCGCCGCTTGAAGAATGACAGGACATTACGCACATTCTTAGCTCTGCAAAGAAAAAGAGCGGAGAAATTAATACCAAATTCACAGAGGCAGAATAAGTGAAGAAAATGTGTTTGTGTTGATTGGGATACTCTTTGTATGGCATAAATTGACTAAAAAATCATTGCTAGACCTTTCCGATCATGCTAGAAAGGAACGTTTTGGCAATTTTAAGCAGATTTTAATGAGCTTTAATAATATCAGTTGCCAGATATATAATTTGTAAACAATTCAAGGACAAAATATTTACTGGCCTTGGATGATGGTTTTAGATTGCAGAATTATTGGAAGGAGTATGACAATAGTGATGATGGATTGGCGAAACTGAAGAGGATGAAAATACCATGTCATAAAACTTGAATCCAGTAAATCATGACAGAGAAAGAAAATTGAGCGGTACAAGTCACTGAAGACAGTCGGGTAGTCGTCTAGTGATGGTAAATCGAATATAGGAATAAATTTACTCTTTAGCCAGCTAATCATTAGCCATATACAAACGCAATAAGATACTTTCATCAATGATCTGTACTCCATTAGGCCAATTTACAGCCGTAAATAAGTGTAAGTTTATCAGGGTGATGGCACTTGTGAATATTGATGACAAAAAAAACTCTGACAAACATTCAATGACGTCAGCATAACATAACAAAATGACACTCACATTATTTTAGCGATCTTTTCCATAATACTACTTCCGAGTAAGCGACGCGAAAAAAATAAAACTCTAAGGATGGCTAAAGTGCGTCTATCCAAATCAACTCCGAAATCAACTCTGTTCACATCCTTATTATCATGAAAGGATTAAAACAAAACTAGGAAGGCCCAACAGCTAAGCATTGGGCCTAGCAACTTTAATCCCCACAGGGGAAAGGGCAATAAACAATAGAAATCCATTATTCGAGCAGATGAAACAAAGCTACTGTATAAGATGATGTAGTTACAGAGAGCATTAGATACAAGTTATTATCATTCTTTTAATGTAAACCCCACAGATCAAAGGCCTGAGGAATGATATTATGAAAGATAATGGGCAGATATAATATACTAATGGGCAGATTAGCAAAGGGATTAGCGGAGAATTTTATCTATTAGGGTCAGGCCAACAAGCCTGCTCGGAGCCAACTCTCTGAAGAACAGAAACTAATTTGGCTAAGAACGCATTTTTTGCCAATTTTCTAAACTATTTAATTTTGCAACAGGAGATCCCTACTCGAAACGACAACAGTATTATCTGGCCCATTGACGTAAAGTAAAACTTAAACACTTCAAACCCCATTTTGAAACTTAGTACAATTTTATATAATTTGCCTTATGTATTGCATAACGTAGGCATTATAGGGTGGGGCAAGAGGAGTCAAGATTGGTATGAGATTGTAAAACAATGCACATAATTAAGATCCTATACACAATCATATCTATTATTATATAGAGCAGTATACAATGGATGTACTCAGCTGCATTTGCAGCACTTGATAAGATAGATGATGATAGAGTTAATGTTCCATTAGCGCACTAATGGGTGTTAGTTAGAATCAGGGGCGTATTTTGATGAACTTTTAAACCCCTAGTATTTTTTAGATAATGCACAGACTAGTTACATGTAAACTTTTCCTCTTGAGTAAGTCACCGGAACACAAAATATCTATGTCTATGCCATTGACCTGAATCCTCATACGCCCCTCGGGAATCGTTCTACTCTGTCTGCCCTTTAATGTATATTCCCTGGGGGAATTATATTTTTAAGTCAGCTAAGTGTTGACTGCTTACTGGGTCACTGTGAAGTGAACATATAAAGTAGTGTAGTGTCATCAAAGTACAAGTAAATGCCAATGGCCTCCAAGATATTCTCTGGAGAATATTCAGGACTAATAAATGCGCTGAACCCCATTTGGAACGCCTGGTGGAAGATGAACCAAAAAAAAGCATGACATTGCATCGCCAGAAATGTTGGTATTTTTGCTCAGCCAAAAATAGAATGAAGGTTGTAAAAAATTGAATTAAAAAACTAAAAATAATTGAGAACATACCCTGCAGCCCGAGCTGGTGAATATTTGTTGACGATATAAGATTGACAAACCATGGTGGTTCTAGGGTACATGTAAATGAAAGGTGTGTTTGATGACTCAGGGTTGAAAAGGTAATGATCCTTGCTAAAAATGCAGATACCATTATCTAACAAACCAAAGAGAAGCCACCTCCATTCAAATTAAAATATCTCCAATCAGAACAGCCCACAGTTACCTATTGTCCAATCATTGTAGAGAAGAAGAACAAATCTGACCAATCACAAAAGACAATATGGAGGACAATAGCCAAACAAAAGATAGGTAATTAGGAAGATATTTCATGACAATTGAGTGTTGAGTGAGAAAGTGAATTGCAGGTGAGGTTACTTGAGTGATGGGGTATTAGCCAGTCAATCCTATAATTATCCTACACTATTGTTGTGAAGGATTAAATGGCATTAAATACACATAGATGAAAAGAATATCTGCTCACACTATGTTTAGAAAGCACTACCCTACCCCCAACTAGGTTACAATCTTCAAGCTTTCAGTGGAGGGAAAAATTGTGTGATTGCCATTCACTGCGCTATGTACCAGGTCTGCACTCAAAGTTATTAATAGCCATGCATTAGCATTATCCAACTCCTCATTATTTTGAAAATTGGTAACATTTAATTTTTAAATAAAACTTGTCATCGTTGCCATTTGGTAAAAATGTAGAGTAAAATTCAAATCTTAAACTCTCAGATGATCAATGGAATGCATATAATTGCACACGACAGCAAATTGTCAGCAGAAGGAAAGGAATAAATTATCACATGAAAGAAAATGTCAATAATATCTAATTCCCGTTTTAATCAAGTCAATGCAAGCAGGCTAAATTTAATTTCTGTCCAAGCACATGGAATGTAGTGTAACCTGAAATAAAATGGCAGGAAAAAGCTACTTAATGTTATTATGTTATCGCAAGCTTGGCAAATACAATCACTGCAAAATCTTTGTCTACAGCACTGATGGGATGACCAACATTTTTTTGTGCAGCAATTACTTTGCAATTTGCATTCTTTGGGTCTTGAGGTTGAAAACACATTAAGAAATTTGTGATCAAACTATGTGGCAACCAATTTAGGGAGTGATAATTGGACAAGCTTTCACCTTTCCACTTGCTGACCCCTCCAATCGCAGTCTATGACCTAATCCCAACTGCTCCGCACAACCCTGGATTGCTTAGATCGTGTTTAGTGATTTATGATCACCATTAAATAACCGATGGCAACAACCTAACAAGTAAAGAGCACCCTGACACCAACCTACATGCGCTGCATGTAAAACATGCCAGGTTATGGAAACACGCCAGGTTACGTGGGTATATTGAGGTACTTTCGATGATCATATACGATGTTTAGTGAAGATAATGACCGAGAAAAACAAGGCAACAACATTGTTGATGAGCCTAGCCTAGCTATATGAGTGAAAGTGTAGAGCTATCTATCTGAGCCTCTTTAGTGCAGCAGGCAAAGAGGGTTAACATTTTCTAAGGATGTTTTCCGGAAGGGCAGCAAAACCGAATCAGATGATCAAAGAAAATATGCACTAAAAGACAAATATTTCACTCAGTTGTTACTAAGACATGACCGACTGTTCTGTTAGCCTTGGGCCCACTGGGCCTAGTTCTCGGACGATCCAAGGAACGATGCATCGCCCCGAGGGGGGAAAGTTTAAAGCATCCCAACAGCTTTGATCACCCATCATGATCCCAAAGGCATATGTTTGATTGGAAAAAGGTATTTAGGGTATCTTTCATCCTAGTTGGTTCAAATACCTCCCATGGTGACAGTTACAAGACTTATGGGAAAAAACACTTCGAGACAAGAAACAGGCATCCATTCACGTCTGAGATACCAGCCACTGCCAGAATGCATCGCCCCTACATCAAAGACCAATAAACGTAAACCAAGACTGGCCCTCTCTTTTTAGCTACGATGAAGCAAGATAATATCTGAAGCCCGCTGGTAACTATTTATCAGACAATCAACAAAACACGATTTTTACCTGTCTGAAGATTCTAGTAGAAAGCTATCATCCACTGCCACAGTTCTGGCTCTCTGATGAGGCCTGATTTTTCTCCTTATGTCATTAAACTCATCCATGACCCTAGACGCTGGTATCATTTCTGATATCTTCCTGCGAGCGGCCATCTTACCGCGACGGCTAGCATGACCATCCTCGCCAATATGTGTCGGGTGTAAAAACAAATCGTCATTGGAGCGAATTGCTGTCGAGTACTCGTCTTTCGGACTAGTTGGTGACTCGAGCAGATCTGGTATCGGAGGCAGACTGCGCAGCTTAGCGTCAACATCCGGTCCAACCAGAGGCGAAGCTACAGGTATCATTTTCATTGTCATTGCGATAAGCATACCCGGTGCGGAGTCCATGCGCCGCCCTCCGCCTTGCTTCTTACTGCTACCCTGCGGTGACAGCATACTTCCTGCTGACTAGTTTTATGTTGTCCAAGGAATGCTATAGATGATTAGTAAGTAATATTGTGGCTGTTTATTCTCAAAGTTTTTTGATATGCCAAGCTTTTCAGGTTTGAGTGGATAGATGCTTTGAAACTCCTATGTGTTTGCGATGTTAACCTGGTCTTTAGTATTCTCTCAGTGCCATTTTCTAACTGCTGTTCAACTTAATATATAAATACGATGCTTCTTGACCTTAAGTTTCCATGGGTACAGTTGTAAATACTAGTCAACAATCTCTCCACTCCAAAACAAAGGATGAATGAATCCCTCGCCTCCACACCCGAGAATGCCGAGCAAACTTTGTCCTTTTTTTGTCTTAAATTCCTCCCACTATAGGCAGCAATGCTAATTGCAAACCAGTGATGATGTAAGGCTGGAAACAAATAGGCAGCAGTTTCGATTACAAAGCAGACTCCTGAATGAACACCTTAGATTTCATAACAGCACGACGTCAGCAAAACTCTTACTCTATCCCGTCAGCGAGACAAACCACAGTTGTTGTAGTGCAGCATCGTCGATATGAGGGAGTAAGACAGTCGATCCGTTAAGAGTTGCAAACAGTCTATTTAATTAACAGCCTGTGTCAGCGATCTATAAAAACGGGTCAGCAGCCGGTACTTCTTCAGCTATTACAGATAATAAAGTTATTCTCTTCTTCCAGCCAGCGCTGCTGTCTTAGAAAAGCCGTGGCACGTTTGACAAGCTATACAATGCCTTGCTGTTGTTAGCAGTGAACTCCCTTTCTGTTCAGCGGTGCTATTTATCTTTATATACATATACAAGAGTTAGTTTAAGCTGCTGATCTCTTCACTTTGATGGAGGAAAAGATGACAGCACGGCAGCCGGACACCGATAGATACGTTAGCTGTATAGGTGGAGACTAATGTAATTACCGTCGGCAACAGTTCCAAACAACTGCAGTACTTTGAAGAATTATCGCGTAGAGCTTTTCGACAGATATAAAAGCTTTAACACACTGCACCGCCCTGTGCCACTATTAAGTCCACATCCAGTTAAATCGATGACAACATACACAAGTCTATTTGGATGATTTGGGAAGATGAGAGGCAGCTAATCCTTTCCGATTAACGGTGCCTAAACCGTACTAAAGTGTACACACACACAAACAGTCGATGCCAATGATTTAATAAGTGCCGTCAATGTCCCGATGTTGTTCACATAGCAGTTAAAAGCTAAACAACTTGTCTGTACTCTTGTCCGCCAGTCGCTGATGGTAATCTTTGCTTGTTGGTGAATTCACAAATGAGATAGCCAGCAAGTTCGGCTGATAACATCTAGCGATAATTACCCAAATAAACCCACTAGGGAATAGAGTACCAGCGATATTTATGGCTCACAACAGTAACTGCATTATAAGCAATGAGTTATATAGTGTGTGGTGTGGAGACAGAATGAAAAATGTTATCATAATAATATTTTCTGCTGAATAAAGTCGTAGTTACTGCATCGATAAACCGATTATATTTCCATTTTCAGCGCTTAGGCTTCCATCAATAATGGTTTATCATCGTAGAAGTTCATTATTTTTATATAGAGCAAGGAAAATATCATAGCGATAGAATTACCGGATTCTAACCTACTGCTATTTTTGTAAAGAAAATAGGAATTATGATTTGGTTTAGGATTACATTTTTAAATTTCAAGAGCATGTAAAGAGCGTCTAAGTATTTTTACAAAGCCAATAACCTATACGTAGATCAATACTCAGAGCAATGTTATTGTCTGACCAAAGAACTGCTTTTGGTCTAACGTACTAAAAGGATCGAACTTAACACTGAAATAAGTGCGGGTTTAAAATTGTTCTTTTCACTGAGGCGCCAATAAAAGCCTTATAGATAGAATAAATCCTCAAAGCCTGCTAGAAGTAAAATTCAGGCAAATTGTGTTTATGATATAATGACTACAATCCTTGGAGGTATATCAAACTAACATAAGAACCCACAAAAGCAGCGATCGCGAGATCACAACAGATAGCGGAGGTTGCCAGACAATAAATTACATTCTAAATATCTAATTCACTGCTTTTCTAGGTTCTTTTAAATATGTCGTTCTAACTGGCAACTTACTATAACATGTGAATGACATAACACCCACTGCACTTTTCCTGAACACAACACACAATGAACACAAAAACCTTCTGCAACTTGCAAAATTCTACCACCACCGAGCCTGAATATTCTGGGAATTCCAGGAAGTTGCATTATGGGATACAGTCTGACATGTGGCTAAAAATTGTAACCCGCATACAAACATGGAGTATCTAACTCCTTGATACAAATGAGGTAAAGTTCAACTAAGGGATGAGATTATTTTTACGATGTCTAATGAAGCAAACTAATTTTATTAATTAACATGAGTAAACTGAGTTTGCTACAAGCGACCTTCATTGAAAGCCAAAATGTACTCCCTAGCTGAAGTTGCCCTCTATACAATATATTAGGATTTCACCAAGGCTTCTCCCTAAAAGCAATATTATTTTTACCAACGGATCAAACTCGACAACCTGCCAACACACGGACCAAACCTATCTAAGAGAAGACAATCGATAGGATGTGAGGCAGAACCTAGATAAAGTCAGGTGGTGAATTTCGAGAGTTGATATGGAACGTAATGCGTTGCGGCTTATGAATAATATGATATATAATAAATATTATTATGATATAATATAACATATTATAATACATTATCATATAATATATCATAATGTAATATATTAAAATATGATATAAGGAGTACGAGGAGAAAACAAAGGAAGCAAGATAAACTAGTATCGCATCAAGATGACAGGCTTTCAGTAATGTAGTTTGTCACACCTTGTCCCATATGGCCATACCTGGTTTGCACCTGTACCTTGTCCATGGTCAAATATTTAAGGCGGATGTCAGGATAATTAAGTTTTAAAATTAGCAGGCTTTTAATGTCAGCATGAATGAGTAGGCATGAATCTGATACAGGGTGGGCACATTACATAATAAGTAGTACGCTAGGGACATATTACATAATCTATATTGACATTCAGGAAACAATTCAGAAAATATTCAGAAAGGATAAACTGATGATTTGGAACATGGTAATTTAGGAATATCCATAGCGTTTAAATGATATGAAACAAATTACAAGATTCCAGGGGAGACAAAGGAAGGATAATAAAGGGTGTACAGAGGATCGTGGGATATCAGTAGGATGCAGTTCACTGGTGGTAGAAGAAATGGAACGGGTTGCTTCATGTGGGTATCAAAATAATATATCACAGTTAATTACAATAAAGTTCGAGACGGAATGACATAGCCTAGGGTCCAAACCAGATGCAATAAAAGCAACGTGCCACCCGAACATTGATCACTCAATAAAAGAGGCAACATTTCTTATAGCCTCAGCTTTCAGCAATGTTAAGGGCTGGCGGCGATTCCCCCCAACAATTTTGTGATTGCTTCTGATTTGGAGAACAAGGCTAATTAAATCCAGGGTGGGTTGTTCATTACCTAAACGTATTACTTATTCCCGTTGTACTGTTAATAGGACAATGATAACGGTTGATTATAAAACACCCACAACTTGTAGTAAAAGGGGTGGGGTTTAAATGCAATCAAAACCAAGACCACAGCACAGGAGCAAAATAATTTGGTCGGAAAAATGACTCATCAAATGAATACAGCTCCCGGATTCTGAATACTGGCATGAAATATCTTCCAAACGTCCCAAAAAGTCATAAACCCTTGCGTTCAACAAGGCCAAACTCACCAACCCAACCAATCATTTAAACTCTAAATGTTTGCTCTATCTGGGCTTGGCTGTCTGTAAGTTGTTCCCTCATCGACTAAAAGGGGACAACTTCCACTTGGAATGTCAAATTAATGTGGCGGTTATAATCCCAAAGTGATGCATTGGGTCTGTTCCACATGCAAGATCATGTTATTTAATCACATGCTACAATGGCAATAAAATAGTGGTACAATTTGTTAGAGCGAACAAGTAAATAAATAAAAATTAAACTCAATTTTGAATAAAATAATCACTTACACTGCGCTGAATTTTCTTTGCCTGCCATCAGCTTTACCAGAATTCTAAAAACAGAAATAATACGAAATAACAATATAATATATATATATATGATATATATTACTACATGAGAAATGAAATGAATTAGTTCATATATAAATGATGTTCATGGACACTGCATTTCACCTTCTCCTAAGTAGTAGAAGCAGGGATATCTCCCTGGTAGAAGCAACAAAACAGTAGAGCGATCATACCATCAAACGCCTGGCCTGGTCTTATCATCAAATAGCCATACCATCAAACGCCTAACCATACCATCATTGATACCATCAAACGACTAACCATACCATCATTACGATCACATGATGGCTTTATCGCTGTTAACGCAGTTAAGTCTTTGAGTTGGAGTGGGAGAAACAGGTTGTTTTACGAGTTGGCCAGTAATCAAATCATGCTTGAGTTTAATTGCAAAGTTCAACGTCTCAACTTGACAAATCAAACACTGTAATTAATGGAACAGCTTTTCTCAGCAACACTCTCTTACTGCTCTGCGAGCTCATAAAGGCGTTTAATTTGTCGCTTAGCAAGTTACAACTCAACCTGTTGTAGGCCAGACCATATGTGTCTTGACAGGTTAACAATGTCTATCATTAACACACAGTGACTGCCTGGGGGCAGCAAGACATATTAATTCTTGGTTTCTAGACACAAAAGACACAAAAGGTAAATTCAAGAACCCAAGCGATGCTATACTACTTGAAGTCTTACATGAAAGGCTCCCACTTTACAGTGAATCTTCACGATAGATAAAGCCACCAAAAAAGAGCAAAGTGAAAAACAAACGCATAGCAGAAAAATAATCACACATTCACAGGCGTACCGTAATAATTCACTTTCAAATCACCAGAATTATACACTCAGATTTAACAAGTAACACAGCACAAAAACAAACTAATTTGCATGTCTGGTGACTTAAAAGTGAGTTACTACGGTATAGGGCTGTTTATACCCACTGACAACCCTCTCATAATCATAGATGTCCATTCCAGATTCCTTTACAGGAGACTGGCCTCGTTTTTTCAGACTAAATGATATGTTTGATACACACGCTGGGCGCTGGGAGTGCTACTGTACACTTTTGAAGTGCAAAGATGAAAGCAGATTAGTTTTGCGTAGTTAGACGAAACGATGAAATTCCCAGATCTTGTAAGTAAAACAACTGGTTATTGAAATCACAAAAACTTCGAGAGTCAATGACATGAAAGGGCATTGACATTTAAAATCTGAATTGAAAAATCATACTCCTCTAAATAATCACCATCCCATGCCTCTGTTCTAAAGATTACATTAGAAGATTGTGGTGGTGGTTTTATAGTTGTCATAGTCAGACACTATAAGAAAGTGGCTAAGAGTTCGGTTGCATTATGACAAGGATAGGGGTGATAAAGAGATGAAGATGTGAAGATTGTAAAGGTGACAGCATGATGAGTTTACCAAATGATTAACTTTCTTAAATTAAAAAACACCCAGTTCATCGCTGCTCTTCATTTTTACAAGCTGAATCAAGAACACAAACACACTCCCTCTTATTACTAAGGCCACCAGAGATAAATCTGATTATATTTTGATGAATTATTACATTAATGTCTTATTTACATTTCTTTTTATTGCATGGTGGGTGGATACATCGATTTGAATAGATGCCACCTCAACAGAGACCAAATAGATGATTTGTGGCTGGTCTGAACCAAGAAGGCACCCTAACTTGTTGGTTGAACTATACTTTATAACGATTTGAGTTTGCTATCCAACTGCTATAAACAAATCTTCAAATTTTGAAGCAGAACTTACTTTTTCCGATCGGAATGACGCCGCAGAGGTAGCAGATGGCCTGCGATCCACTCTAAGATCACTCTGAGCTCTGCGGAGGTCATACATCGACCCGCCCCATATACCATAATCCCCTAAGGAACCATCACAGTCATCGTCAGGCTCTTCATTGTCATTGTGGTCGACTAAACCTGTCTCTCGTTTCCTACTGCGTTTGTTGAGTAAGAAGTGGGGTATCGATAGAAACGCACGAGTTTTCAGCCTGCTCTTCATCATCGCTTACAGGCTAGTAGACCCTCAGATGTAGTTATATTTGATACCCTTTCAATCCTTTGAGCTCGTTCAACAATCTCCAAAACGACAACCCTGATTACGGCGAAGGGAACGCAGATACAAATCCTTCAGTCATCTGTCAGTAGATTGAGTTTCGCAGAAGTAGTTTGGCATTTATAACTCAATTATAAAAGAGTGATAACAGTATCAGCTAACCTATGTTGTTATCTACAGTGAGCTAGTGGCAGATGTGAACAAGTGTCCTCACACTGACACTCCTAATACTCAGAGCAATCACTCATAAAATATCCGACAATCCTTAGCGCAGCCGTTGCAGTGTTGTAAGTGGTGGTAATTATGTGTGACAAATCTATTTTCCTATCCTGATTTCATATGGATTAGAAGCGTTAGAAGCATTAGAAGCAAGAGCGATCCCGTTTCTGTTAATCCAAAGGGTAAAGCTACCGTTACACAGTCTTTATCAGATTACGTACAGTGCACTTTTTTATATAACAGTTGAGGTTGCTGCTGGTTGGTTGGTTTGACGAGTGGTTCCTCCAGTCAGAGAAGAAAGCGATTACAAGTCTCTGGTAATGCCACTAAGTGTTATGGAGATATGTCTTCTCTACGAACGTGTTTTCCAGCAAGATCGAGGCAACTATGTCGTAGTCGAGTTCAGTAGTATAGTGTAGTGATGTAGGCTCTACAGATTTAGTAGCAATTACCGGATGGATGACAGGGATACGGCCTCCCGAGAGACAAAATTAGACACAAGATCTCGTCACAGCTGACTGCCTCAGACTTTAACACTTTAACAGCAGTTAGAGCAGACTATAGTACACGCCTCCTCCCACCTCCCACGCTACAGCTATCCTGAGTCAATGTCAAGTCCTGACCAATTCACACCGATTGACCTCACAAGCCAGGAAGTCTATGTCTTCACCAAGCGATAAACGGCCAATTAGCTCACACCACTGCCGCTAACCAAATACAGATTAAACTGCGATACTCTTTGCCTGCCTAGATATATAAATGATCATTGATAACAAGTTTTTACTATCAGAGAAATACTTTATATTAGTCATTGCTATCAGTAACTATATTTAGGATGATTTAGCCTGCCTGATAACGTAGAAATACTTTCAAGGATTCTTCTACATTATAGTGTCACAATGCTAAGTGTCATTAAACAAACAACATTAGTTATGTTTGCCTGTCTTTATCAATATGCTGCGGTTGGCGCCTTCAAAATATGCCTGTGATTGTGTTAGAATTTCAATCCTACAATGATAGTGTTTCATTGTCATGGGGCTAATTTCAGCGCCTGTTATCTTGAGATAAAGGCAATTGTTTTCAACCAATGATTTAGTCATAAGATGCCTTTGGAGATGATTAATGGAATTTATAGTGCTGCGCCATTTCCAAATATCTTAACAAGTGGAAGGAATAAAATTTAAAACATTTCTAGCTAGGCTTGGTTGATGAAGTTTGTAGCATTTTGTGATGGAAGATATCAGTTGAGCTTGAAATGAAGGATTCCAGATTCAGACAATGATTGAATCTTATGCAACCAACTGCAATGAAATGTTCTAAATTTAACAATGAACCTACAAATTTGAATTTATCAGCGAAATGTCCTAATGCCCCTTTCAATGACTAGCCCAAGAACTTGCATGACTACTTGTTCAGAACTCAATTACTTCAGGCTATATAAAACTTATACCCCAGTGCTAAAAATAAGGCTAAAATAATATAATTTTACCAATGGCTAGTCGGAATATGCTCAGCAAGGAGTTGTCCAACTCAAAACACCCAAGTTATTATCCCACAGTCGAGCAGAGGTTCCTTGATGTGATCAATGTCGCTCTGGTAACATAGTCAGACAAGACTGTAACCAATTATCCAGAGCTGTTTCCTTATCCAAAGTTCGTAACGATGTGCAACGGCACAGAAATATGCAACGCTCAGAAGTGCAATGCTCAGTGCTCCCAGCATCAACACACTGCTTGATAGCGTGAACAAACATGCAGTGTCTTAGAACACCTGTCTTTAGGAAGCCGGTATATATCCTCCAAGTCACAGACTTCTTGTAGATTTGTTTTACAGCACAGAGTCATATCACATTGAATAGGTTGGCGAACCTTATGTAGTGCAGAACATTCACCCCTCTGCTAGTGCTGTTTATCTTTAGACAAATTACTGCAAAAGTATTTGACTTGCAGCGCTATGCAGCAGGAATCATTGTATTACTAATAAACTTATTACGCTGTTCAAATATAGATGCTACAATATGTCTATATTCCAGTTACGAATCCCCAGCCCAGTTGCTATTCCTAGATGTAGCCTGGGTTCACAGGCACAAATCATTAGAATTAGTCGGTCATTCAACTCTTTTTGTTAGTGGTGATCCAAATGCTCATCCACAAGCAATTTTGTTTGCTAAATTGGTTGAAACATCAAATTTTCAGGCCATAATGAGTTCTGTATCTCATCAAAGTCAAGACTTATGATTTGAAACATATAAGTTTGATGCCTAGCAGATTGCAATTCTGTTCCCTCGATTATATTCGCCTCTCAAAGGCAACCTTATTGCCAGTGATAAGATAGAATTTTACCAGTAAAAGAAAATTTAAGATCTTGTCACAGTGCCTCGACCGGTATATAAGGGCCAGTCAATGTAAAGCGATCACCCAGCCATATCAAATTCAAATGGGGTTAGCAGCATTCAAATTCCTCCTGCTTTTTCGGAATTAAGAGGAGAAGCAGTGAATTATTTTTAATGGGAATCAGACAAGCTGATGCGGGATTGTGTGATACACATGCCCAATAAATTTTCATTCCAATAATGGCATTGGAAAGTGGTGAAAATATGACTGATGTCATACGGAATTGCCCAGTTCCGATGATTTCAAATCATCCGCTTCAAAATATATGAGCTCTTATTGGTCAATTTTGACGTTATGATTTATGGTTTTAGAGGTTGCCTAGATACCGTTGTCAAGATTGAAATTGACCGTTGTAATTAAACCCTATAATCCCAAGTGTGATGAGCCAACACAACAATAGCTATATCATAGCCTCTATTCAACTTTATTTATGGGTGTCTGCGAATCACAATTTCTTATATAACACACTTGACCACTTGAGAACGCAACATGGACTGGCTGTTAGAGGCGGAGACCAAGGCCATTCTCCGCCTCTAATTACGTTGATCAGCCAATGGTCTTGCCTGTCACTTCACATGATTAATCCCCGTGCACCCCCTTCGATTCCTACCTGTTTAAGTATAGGAAACTAACTAAATTTTTCGCATAGATAAAGCTTTAATGACAGTAAGGGGAATTCTGGGTGAGTTGGTGGATTATAGTCATATGCTGTGTATATAGAAAGAGAACCTTTAATGAGGAGAGAGGATTGATGACAATAATTTTAAGGAGATTGATATACATGCCCCTCTAAATTCATTATAAGGACAGCAATGAATGGCACACACTCACAGACGCATACAATATGTTGATTCAGTTCACATCAAACTTACATGCACCCCACGTCACATTCACACTTGGTAAATAAAGCCATTCCACATAATAAACCAACATCAAAGAAGATATTATTGGAGTTACCCGCTCCTTTGAAATGAGCAGACGATTATTGACCCCACCCTCTCTCTAAGCTACGATTCCCACACTGTGTTATGAGAGACCTCAAGCACATCCAATGTTCAAATTAGTAAGGACAGAGTACGCCTCAACAAACATTGTCCAAAAACAATAGGCATGCAGTCCACATGATACTAATGATAAGTCATAAGCTAGAAAATACCTGTTCAAATGTCAGCTGGTTCATCTGTTGTTGTAGGAATCTAGCGTGATTAGGTGTTCCTATCGTGTGACTGCTCATCGGACCCGTCGTGTAGCTCTTACTTCTCCTTATCCTGGAGGTCAGAGATTTTTTCTGTGCAGGAGACCTAGAGCTGAGCTTGGCGTCCGACTCCACATGAGGCATGTAGAAGACCGGGACACCCGGAGAGGCCGGTGTACGAAGACTAGTTGGTGTACTTTCAGGTGATGCCTGATCGTCGCCCAGTGCGAATGAGGTTTGCGATCGCTGACCAGGGAGCTCGCATCTTTGAGATTCGAATGTCAGATTTAGTCCGTTGTCAGCCGATATGGAGCGCCTACGTTCCGCGCTGGTGCTACTTGATAGTTGACTAGATGAATTGTTAGTGTTTGAGGTTGTTGTAGTAGGGGTGGTGCACATCTCCTCCCCGTAACCAGATAACGATTGAGAGTTGGAGGTTAGGTCCTCAGAGTATAATTCAGGGTTGGAGTAAGATCTGCGATGTTGACTTCTATTTATAGCAGCTGCCAAATAAGACTTATCTCCCCTGCTCATATTGCATCTCGCTAATTCGGGATCACTGTCTGTAAATTTAGAGCTCAGTGGCAGACTAGAGCCTGATCTTTTACTGTATGATGATGCACTTTTATCCAGGGGTGTAGACGTACAGTCTGAAGGGGTAGAAGGGGTGTCTTCGTGGCTACAAGTACTAATATGCATGCTTGTGTTCGTCAAATCATCGTCCTCCTCTGTAATAGCTGACAAGTCAATAGGAGAAGCGCGCATCATCCCAAAAGCGTTTAGCCTCCTTTCTCCTCCAGCCTCAATATCTTTACTCGGTGATGGTGGACCAACAGTAAATGTTGGTAAACCCGCAGTGAATAAATCCTCATCACTGATTGGTGGACAGTTATTATTGTTGTTGTTGTTATTATTCACAGTAACAGTCATTGCCTGCTTCGCTTCGTGCTTGGTATAATCAGCCAGCTGTAGACAATCGCTGGCAGTCTCGGCACTCGTCCCGCTACTGTTGTTCCTCAGTTGATTTGGAGGGCAAAGGTCATCGGCCACCGCTGTCATGCTGTCAGACAAGCCGTCGGGTGATCGGCCGACAGCAACAGCAGTGCTGCTGATGTAAGGTTTACTAGTGCTGATCTGTGGCGGAGTAGAACCGACTGTAGTTGGTGGTGACGAATCGACAGGGTCACAGCATAGTTCCTCACCATCGGTGCACTCTGAGGATTCACTCACTTGAATACCCTGTACAACAGAAGGGAAGAAATGTGTCAAGCAACGTGATTGGCTATTGAAAGGTATCCCATGATGCAATGTCCTAGAATTCCCAGCAAATCCCATGATGCAACATTCTGGAATTCCCAGCGAGATCAGGTCAATGATAAACCAGTCCCTGAATGTTGGACCTGAATTTGCTAGACATTACAAGCTGAATTTGTATTTAGGGAATACACTGACTATTATCATTGTGTTAAACCTACACATGAACATAAGTAATGAGTAACATTTTTATATTTGTTTATATATCGAAGATAGGATGCCTTTCGAAACACTTTAGTTTCGCTAATTATGTAAAGATACATCTATAGTTTTAAACTTGATAATATACAATCAACTAGAAATACAGTCATTTATCTTCACCACTTCAAGCTACTGCAATTAGGCTTTTAATAAGTGTGACGAAGTATTTTAATTAGGTAGTTAAATTATGATGGTCAACAAGCTGCTATAAAAGTAGCTATCATCTTTAAATGGGTCCAATATTTATAATTGTTTAATTAAGATATGGGGAAAGGGGGTGAGTCATGCTTGGTTCACATTGTCCCAGATGACAATCGGATGCCATCCCAGATGCTTATCCCAGTCACATTATAACATTCATCCCAGATAGCCATCCCAGTCAATGTGAACCAGAAAATGACACAATCCCAGACTGTCTAATGTCTGTTATAAATAATGTGACTGGGATAGCATCTGAGATGGTATCCTAGTTTCATCTGGGACAATGTGAACCGAGCATAAAATTTCAATAATCCAGCTCAGTAAAATCTATGAAATTAAATACATATATATGATATGGTTTGATATTACATCACCATGGCAACAGTGATAAACAATGAAAACAAACTTGTCTCATCTGTTCGTTGCCTATTTATACAGCGACCCTTTTTTCTTGCGGGGGGGGGTTGGCACCCCACAGTGCAGCAGTTACCCTTTCCATATATACAAAAAATCTCAAGCTAGATGACAGACAAAATCAGATCTGAGGCAATTTGATGCAGGTAAATTGTTAGGTTGGGATAACTCCTTGCTGTGAGTAAATATAACAACTTCAATCTCATGACAAACCAGCACATCACTATAATCAGAGAGAGTGCTTAGATGATTCTATGAAATGATGGCTCCCTTAATAAGCCAGGGATTGTACAAAACCCATACCATCTCAAAACTCTTAAGGTCGATACTAGGAGTACTGCAGAGACGACAAGCACACTTAATTAATTAAGAGTAAACCTTGAGATAGGTAACTACTTTAGAATAAATAGTGTACACTGCAGTGGCCAGGCCATTTGCATGTCTGCGCGCAAGCAGTAGAAAAAAAAAACATTTAAACTGAATTAATAATTTAGTTGACTAATCAATTTTACTAATCTAACATGATTAAAACTACCCGAGCAAGCATTAGATTTTCTAGGACGCGAGATAAAACTGGACTATTTAGTTTATCGGAAAGGTTTTTAGGGATAGGAATACTATCCCCGGCCTTAAATTAAGCATGAAACTGCGTCAGCCTTCCATACTATCAAAAACGATCAATAGATCTGAATTTTCTGCAGCCTGGAAAAGGAAAGGTACATGATTATCCACTATGAGGGAAGTAAGATCAGGTCTAACAAAGAGACCTAAACTGAAATAGATTACATAGGTATCTGGATGGTTTCAGCATCCAAGTATTTTACACCAAATATACTAAGTACACTCAAGTTCGCGAGTTGCCAACGGTTGCGCACAGGGAGTTGGTAAACTAAGTACTTTAGGTTGCCAACATTTAGGCGCACAGGGAGATGATCTTATCTCTCTTGGCACATCATTCTGCATATAAAATTAACTCTTGAGAGCGTTGAAACTATTATAAAGTCCAAGAGTTGGCTCTCAAGGTCATCAATACATTCACACCTTCAAATCAATCAATTCAAAACTACGCAACACTTCGTTTTCAGCCCGTCATACATACTCACTCACACGCTACACTTAGCCATACTCATATCATATCATACATTACAATCAATACAAACATACTGGATTCAGATAGAACAATGAGGTCAAAAAATAGTTCAGAGTAGGGATTAGCATACAAATCTATGATGCTTAATACCTTAGGCAAAGTTGTCGTTGAAGAGATCAATGTTAGGACAGGGAGAGGCTATGAGTATGCGCCAGGAAGGATACTGAGAGGGGATTAGAGCGGTGTAATATGTAAACTATACAGTAGATGATGCAGACAGATTAATGGATTTCCCATGTATATGTCCGTATAATCCATATAGACATGATGACTCTGGTGTTTTTACAGCAAACAGGACAGTGCGCTATTTCTAGTGTGTAAATATGCATTTTCTACTCGCTTCAGGACCAAACTTTGGTTACTTGAATTCGGGTATGATACCTTCTTGAGTGCTGCCCTTGTTTATTTCTAGTGTTTGAATAATGTATTTTCAACATGCTCCTGAAATTAAACTTTGCGTCAACGCTTGCATAGAAATCTGTGTCAGTCCACGGGAGACAACTGTAGCCCCCCTCTCTGAGATAACCGCCAACACATATAAATCTAAGGCTATTATTGGAGACAATTGAATGATCTACCAAGTCAATATTTAGGTATTATTAGTTTTAGCTCGAAGAGTATATATACATATATCGGTATATTTATTGTTTGATGGGGTATACACATGCTTATAGGAGGATGTGTATTTTTAGCTGTCGTCCTTGTTTGGGGCCGAGGAGATGAGATATAGATTTCTGCCCAGAGAGACGAAGGCAGTTGTTAGAAAAGAGCTTGAGAAGGCTGAACAATAGAATCAAGTAAATGAGGCGAATGCTAAGAGTGTTGTGTTTTTTAAAGTACAGAGTGTCAGATGTCAGGAGACCATCCTTTATGATGAGGAAGTTGAAAATAGATGACGTGACATCATACTGAATAAAGCTGATGATCTGGAAACTCTAGCTGCAGGAATGCAGTGCACAAATTAATTTTGTAGCTGTACTGACAAAACAACACAGTGCAGTGTGAACAAAAACAAACTAATAATTTTAAAATAGAAGACAGCCAACTATAAAATGACTCAAAGTCGTCAAGTTTTGTTATGCGTATACCACAATGCAACAGTAAACATAAAACCAATGACATCTTCTGAGGCTTGGTTCACATTGTCCCAGATGACACTAGGATGCCATCCCAGATGGTTATCAGTCCGTCACATTATAACATTCATCCCAGATAGCCATCCCAGTCAATGTGAACCAGAGAATGACACAATCCCAGACTGTCTGGGTCCGTCTGGGATAGCATTGGGAAAGTTTGAAGCTTACGAACTTTCCCGATGCTATCCCAGACAGACCCAGACAGTCTGGGATTGTGTCATTTTCTGGTTCACATTGACTGGGATGGTTATCTGGGATGGCTATCTGGGATGAATGTTATAATGTGACTGACTGATAAGCATCTGGGATGGCATCCCAGTGTCATCTGGGACAATGTGAACCAAGCCTTAGTAAGAGTGCTCATGCAGTTGTCAGCGGGAGAATTGTAATAATTCATAAATCTGTTTGACAAAATTGTAGGCCAATTTTCCTCTACCCAATATACCCTACGACCCTAAAATAATATAGAAACCCCTGAACGGAATATGAGAAAGAAAATAAGAAATAGAAACAACACCGAACACCTGTAACTCACGGCTGATGATTCACCGCCCAGTGACGCTGCCGCTGCAAACGCGCTGCTGAGTTTCATAGCTGACATATCGCTCTGTGATCTCTGATAGACTTTTTTCTCCTTTGCACCACCATTATCCGAAAGTTTATCTCCTCCAACGAGTTCGGAGGAGGAAAGTGCTGGCAATGAGTTATTGGCAGTTAATTTGTCAGCAGAGTAGACAACGGCAGGTTCCGACGTTCGTCTATTTCTGGGGTTACCGAAAGTTTTGATTTTGCGGTTTGTCGTGGAGGCAGATATGATTTGTGCTGGCACAGTGTCTAAAAGTTCCGAAAACGAGAACGTGCTTTCTTGCTTTAGAATGTTATTGTTTTCTGATGCGTTGCTATTTAAAGAGCCTGGTGATTTGGAGTTATCTTCCTTGTCTATATAAAAACTTACACTAGTTGCCTGTTGGCTTTCTTCTGATACTGACTCAGGTTGGCTTTGTTCTTCGCTTGCTACAGATGAAGATCTTCTCTCCTTGTGACCAGTAATGTCTCCTGCACTTTTAGATTTGACAGGAGTTTCCTTTTCGTTTATTTCACTTTCATCGAGAAGTGTGGTTTCAGCATCCGGCTGCAGAGGTTCCTCCAAATCAACTTGTGATGCGATAGCCAAGTTTTCTGCTTTATCACCAGACTTATTCTCATGAGTCAAGGGAGTGACCTTGACAGAGTTGTGATTTACATCCTTATGGGAAATATTAATGGTTTCATTGACTTTTGTAGGATCGGTCAACTCATCCCACTGGGTTTCAGGATTGTTTGCTGAGGGTTTGCTGGAAATGTGTCTCTTTAGAGAGTCCAGTAATAACACATTACTATTCGAGTCCGTTATCTTGATATTACTAGCCGATGTGTCTTGCATAGAAGGTTCTTTCTCAAAGACAGACAACTCAGAAGAAGATGTTTGTGATGAGGACCGACTTTGCTCCGGTGCAAAACTCACCTCTGGCCGACTTTGCTCTGGTGCTAAACTCACCTCTGGCTGACTCGTCTCAGGGCCTGAACAAAGTCTGAGTAGAACAGCGTCAGGGGCTGAGCTAGCTCTTTGGTGTTTGGTAGACACAGCTAATCCTTCTTTCCAAACATTACATTTATGATCGCAACCGTCTGGAGACGTTTGGCTTGCTGTTGACAGTCTAGATAGAGACCGATTCGATAAAGGTGAAGTAGAATTAGATTCCGTGTCACCCACTGAGTGCTGACATTTAGAAGAGTTAGTATAAGCGGAGTCACTGGCCCAGCGTCTTCGGCGGTACGAATCATCCGGCACAAAGTTACATAGATCTAGAATTTGCCGAGCATCCGATTTAATTTCCTTTGCCATACTTTCACATGAGTTGACTATCCTTTCAATCTCAGCCAAACTTTTCTCGATACGTTCCATGTATCCGATGGCTGACGTTGCGTTATTGCTGCCGTTGTCGACAGCGTTGTCGACAGCGTTGCGACAGCTCAGCAACTGCTGAACGGAATGCGACTGCTGACTATCCAATAAATTAGCCATGACTGTTCGGAGAGGTGTGAGAGGAATTTTTTATTTATTTATCCCGTTCAATAATCAATGCCTACACTGCTGACGATGTTGACTATATACTATTATTCTCACCATGTACGAATTATCGGTTGTTACATTGCATAATATATAATCGAAGGAGTCCTATTCCGAGAATGACATCAACATGGCGTGCTGGCAATACGGTCAAATGCCTGAATGGCATCTGTCCATTATCATGATAGCTACCGAAAGCTGTTAAACCTCTTCAAATGTGACACCAGCAATATCCGGAAGCTCGTGTTGTAAGCTTTCGCTGCTGCCGATTGTCAATCAGAAACACTAGAGCTCTTTCTGTCCTCACACAATCCTATTAGTACTTTTAATTTTCTGACTTGTTAGTTTTAAAAGCTTCCAATTTTACAAACTCAAACCCATACTTCAAAGAAGCAATCACTCGTATAGTGTTTTATATCGCAGGATGAGGGATTGATTTAGTTTCATATAGATTAATCAATTATTAAACTGTGCTGTCAGCTCCATGTTGCTCGCTCGGATATTCGCACTTGTGTTTGAATAATTAAAGTCTTGATTGTGTTGTTGTTGTGCCCGAAATGAGATGAAATGTCAGTAATGAGTAGATGTCGAGTGTTGTTTATAGAAGTTGATAAACGAGTGATGGGGTATGGTAAGACAATACCTTCCAGTGACTACTTCAATGCCGGGCTCGAGTGGAATAATGAAAAATATTGCCATCTACAATTCTTCAACCTTCTCTATAACACAATGTAGCAATGAGGCTTGCCAATTTTATAGACACTTCTGAGTCAGTGAGCAAGTTTGCTTGTAGCACCTTATGACAGATGTCAAACTGAAGCTGTCAGAACGGAAAATTGCCTGTCACCGGTGTAGACAGGCACTTCACACTATATATAACAAGGTGCTTGTTCTAAACACGCTGCTTTGCTGCCTAAGTGATAATGCCTTCGTGTAGAGCTGCTTACTGTATAGTTATTTTTTATAGCATTGGTCGGTCGGTTGTAAAGAAAAATTTATTGACAGTTTTTGCGTCAGTGTGCTTTATAAAGATGAGGCAACACATCTTGCTCCAGCTGGGCCCTACTTATGGCTATCAAAACCATCACTTGCTGTCTCGTGGGCTGTCTCTCGACCTAGACATAGTCAGTCGTGGGGGGCCTACACACATTGCCCGAGGGACAGTTTAGTTTCCAAGGCTATAAATAGATGACCCTTGATATGGTGCTAGGGGTATCCTTAAAGCTGTTTGATTGGGAAGAAAATTAAGACGTGATTATTGAATTATTACAGTAGATTTGTTAGCGATTAGAAAGAGCAACCTGCTGTAACTAATGTATAAAATAACATTTTGTGCAACATATTGAGACAAATACCATATTTTCGTGACCACAGAAGGATTCGAATAATTCAAAGGATGACATCACACCAGCCAATTACGAGAAAAGTATGTATCAAAAAATTATCACAGGAAGATTAACTGGTAGATTATATAGACCAATTATGATCAGAACAGTTTGAAGTATTTCTACTTGTGAGTTAGGCTGGCTGCCATTTCCAAAGTTAACATTTCGCTCATAGCTTGAAGACATATTGTTACTCAGCATAATTGCAATCAACACTTTAACCAGCAATCAGAAGAATTTAGCTGGCCAATTACTTCAAGACAATGTAAAATCAATATAACATTGGACACCTCGGCACATTTATAATGCATATTCAGCCCTCAAATTCTCAAAGAGCTACCAGCACACAGGAGAGTTTGACATATTGTCAGTATTTCCGACACAATGATATAAATATGTATAATACATTTAATATATAAACTCTATGATATTAAAAGTTTATTGACTTAATCAGCGAGGGCTTGTCCTGCTAAAATGTCCCCAGGGACTATCTGAATTCTCCAATCTAAAGATTACCGCATCAATTAGGGGGCGACTAAGAGAGGTATTGGATATCTTGCTTGTTTAATTATCGCGCAACGGTGGATTGATACAGAAGGAAAACAGTCCCTGGACCTGACTTTAATTAATTCGATGGATTCCAATATGATGGAAGAAACGAGAGCGAGCGGGAGAGAGAATTATATAATCAGGCTCGCAATGATAGGGTTAGATAGATGATGTTTGAATGATCATCAAATTATGGTCGAGAAATAAAGTTTGAGAGAATTGTGTTGGCTTGAAGTTGTCCTCTCTTTATCATTGAGAGGACAATCACTAATATTTTCAAGCCTAATTTTGGAGCTCAGCAGACAGAGATTCACAAGAGACAGGCACAGGCACTCATGACATACATTCCACTAAGCCCACAGACACAGTCATTGAAATCATTTTCCTCTCAAACTTTTCTTCTTCTTATACATTGGGTAAATAATGCCCAACCTATCCACAACCTAGGGTAGTAAACTATATGCAGGAGGATAGCACTGGTATGACATAGTGAAACCAGGGAGGTACAAACTCCTTGGTGAAAATTATGCAAATTACCAAATATACATAAATAAATATATTCAATATAAGCTCTCGCTTATATTAATGTATCTAGAGTAGACGTATTTACCACAATAACAGTGTGACTAAGAATCATACCGCTGTTGTCATAAAAAAAAGACTCACTTCTTTTATTATACATATTTATACACATCTTTACGAACAGGAAACGATAGGCAGGTGTGGGAAACTAATTAAACCACTCATAGCTGTTAATATCCCCTACGCTAACTAGTTATACTATAAACATACACTGATGTAATAATATGATTATCAACATAGCTACAAGGAATAGGCAGCTAAAAATAAGCGTAGGTAGACTTCACAAATTTTCGACATATTAGCCTATACACTAGCAAATCAGTGTTGCATCAGTAACTATCTATATAGAGATTTGAGGTTGGCCTGCATTGATCGTTAGATTCAAGGCTATTAAACTTAGAGTCGATCTACGCACTGCTATAGACAAGACAGACAACCCATCGAATCAAAAGTCAAGATCCTCACTAAAATGTAGAAACAACCCTCAGATCTTCAAGCTTGTTAAAACAACATCAAAGAACGTGCAAACTTATAAGGGCGCACGTGTTCTAACTGCGGTCACGTTAGAATAGCTTCCGAATATTTGAGATCTAAAATTGGAATGCTAACTACAACCTTGCAGAATGAGGCTGACACACATTTCCAAATGATCAGACCTAGTCTGAACCCCCCAGACTCTTGCTCACCGTTCGACGGCCTCCAGACCAGAAGCATTATGATGGTAATTGGCTGGTTGTAGAGAACAATCAAAAGCAAAATTATCGTCATTGCATCTGAGACACAACATGACAATGCAAAACAAAATATAACTGCTCGAAACAATCACAAGCATAAACCTATATATACTCATTATATTTAGTATCTATAGGTTTTTGCTCGTAAGTCACGCGTAGCTTAGAACAAATGTAACTGGAAGCAACTCCGAATTCATGTTTTAAGTCTATTTTGTGAGAGTAAACTTGCGATATATGGGAGTAAACAACATGTCAATAGTCAACCCAGAATAAAATTGCTGCTCAAAACAATCACAAATCTCATGGAGCTTAGAATCCTAAACAAGAAGAGACAGCGAATCAATACAGGACTATATTAAATTTCAATAAGCTAGTCTCCTCGCCTCATTGAGGGGCGACAGCAGCGGCAGCAGCTGGAACCGGTTTGTGTCAGCTTGCAATTAGTAACGAGTGACAGATTCTGGTCAGTGTTATTGACCAGAAATATGCAAATATATGTTACAATTAAAGATGTTGCAGAATTCTGCGAACATTCAAATACTATGATTACAGATGCACAAATCGGAAACCTCTGGATTCGCACCATGTAAGCTGCTATGCAAAGATTACTGTTTCTGATCAAGTGGTTGGCAAACCCAAAGTCCTAATCCAAAGATGAAGACCTCGGTTAAACCGAATACAATTGCCAGGAATTTCGGACAAACAAGAAGCAGGTCCATCGTATTAAGAAAGGAAATAGATCAGATAAAAGTACATCTGCACCTAACTAATAACTTACGATGAATTAGCAGTTAATTATGCAGGAATTGGATGAGTGTTTGTTATGAATACACAAATAATTGTTTCAGTCGGGCAAAAAAGTAGATCATCTATAAAAAAACCCGAAAAAAAGAGGAGGGAACTCCAAAGTACCGATAGATGCGCAAGCAATAATCTTGTTCTCAGCGAAACCAGCACAACAACCATCCTGGCTTACCTTTTCGCCAATATAAATAGCTCTTTGCTAAGGAGTGCGTATTCCGTACACTTAGTATATATTAGTATATAAGGTCTATGGTGTAAGTAATCTTCCGGAGTCGCCACATCAAAATATGCAAAATCTAAGCTTCAAGCAGGAATATCTTCTATCCGTTACATTTCCACAGTTACATTTAATACAAGGTGATCAATAACCTTCCATCCCCTCCAAACCGCAGCAAAGTGTGAACAACATCCGTGTGAAAGAAAACCTCGCTCACAATATAAACACTTCAAACTCGCTGATGATGCTCAAGATCTCTCATGGAAGACATTCAGACAAATCAATTACTGACTGTTGCTGACTGACGTCGCTGATGGCAGCGGCATAGCACCTTGATAATGATTTACAATGGCTCTCCAATCCTGTTATAATTTAAACACGGGTATAAACACCTACCCAATGTTTAGACGCCTCTTGGTGCTTCTTGGATAACATCAGCTTCACATCGAGCGCTGATGAGAACGTTCAACTTCATTTTCCATTTTAGCTAAAGCTGTCACGCTTTGGGCAAACTTGAAGCTAAATATATTTCAACGCTGGGAGCATACAGTTAAGATTGATACAACTTGATATAATAGAATGTCAAAACTAAACTCAACATACTCTTTTCCTTTTGGTATACGCCGTCCAGGTCTTCACAAAATATCTATACCCAGGGAGGAGGTATGCTAGGTTTAGAAGCATTCTCAAGGTTCTTCAGTCAGAACCAAACTGAGAGCATTTTGTATCCAGGAAGGTTCAAAACAAAGGAACCTAACTCTTCGAAACCTGGTTCACAACTTGCAGTGAGATATAATAGTTTGAATAATCTCAGCGCAACTTGATGACGTGTTTTGCAAGGGCGCACCAGGCTTTAGGCAAAACTGGCCAACTATGGGTCAAGATTTGCGGTAGCCTGGGCCAGTTAACAATGGGGAGGGAAACCATTCAATAACAATAAAATGACCTGCAAGAACTTCGCTATGGCCTTATAATTGGCATTTCCTGTTCAGAATGCGTTAATCAGCATTGTATGATCATTTCTAAGATGATCAACTCATTTTGCCTCAATCAATCAGAATAGAACAATTGTATAGGCAAATTTACCAAAATGCCTAGTCACAGAATACAAGACCCACAGATGGAGACTCAAACCAGCATGAAAGGCCACTACAACGTCATACTGTAGCGTTTGCAGTAACATGGTTCAAGAGAAAGGCAAATTGATCAAGTTTCCCAGAATGCAACAGTACTTGAACAGTTAGACAAGCTATAGTAATGGCTACTTGTACCTTATGCTATAGTCAGAGTCCTGAAAAGCCCATTCCAGTCACATCACAACAGAGTATAACAAACGCTATTAGCTAAATGTAACAGCCTCAAGTCATCAAAGAAACACTCCAGTCTCGAAAGCCCTCGATCTGACGCTGACCTTGCTAATCAAGACAGCATATGCTGTCAACAACATCGCACCCCATCAGGCGGGGTGCAAGTGTCTTGGGCTCAGACTACATAGCACCAATAGTAGTAGTGAAGATAGATCTGTGAACCATATATCCACAATGCATTGCCCTGGAATTCCCAGTCAGAGACTGAACAGTATTGAGCATGTTGCCTACACCATTGAATTGTGGGATACAAATTTCCCAAAATGCATGATACTGGATTTCAAACGCAACCTGCCAAACAGAGATGGTCTTGGCAAGACACATTCTATGCTAGTTTGCATTTCCATAAGGCTTTCAATGGACCTAAACCTAGCAGGATGATTTGAAAAATGGTTAAATCCGAACAATTATAATATGGCTGGAAACACTGAGTATCAGTTTGCAATATAATATATATAATATAATATAAAATACAATATATATAATGATATAATATACTAGTCTTACCATACACATTCTAGCTACAAGCATAGGGCTCCTCCAAGCTTTCACAACCTTCATATCAACGCAGCTAACATCTCAGGAAATTATCCATTTGTAAGCAAGAAAGTCACGGACCTCAGAAACGCTAGCTCAAGGAAATGGCTAGATGGCTATCCTAGCAAACTTAACCGGAATATTATTGTCCAAGCAAATGGTAAATGTCGTCCATTGTAATATACAATATAAAGTTAGATTCGATAGGCCAGTGCCATTTAAATGCCAATACAAATCTTTTATCTTTGCAGATATAATTAAAAAGTTCATTTCAATAATCAAACAAACATTTTTGTTTTCAAAAATCAAACGGAACCGTCATTTGAGAAATGGCACAATGGCCTTTAGGCAATAATTATAATATCAGAGACTACGATGATTTATATGCAGCTCAAAGCAAAAAGCCATATAGATCAACTGCTGCATAATCTCAATTGAATGTCAACAACAATTAATGCCTTGGAAAAAAGCCAATACAAGATCTTAGGATGACGACAAAGGCCTTAATGTTGGTACACAAACATTGAGAGGGAGAGGGAAGAGTTCAATTATTGTCCCTCAAAACAATCAAACAAAACCTTCTAAGAGGCAGCATTGTCAATGCACAACTAATGGACAGCAACTAGACCCGGCAGCTTAATCAACTTCACACCTATGACAGAAAATGAGACAGATATCTGTATTGTCTTGTGCAAAGAGGGCGACTGAAGGTGGAATGGTAAGACACCGATTCTATTCAAAGTCCTCAGACATTTTCGATCCAAAGTTTGTTTGATTTAAACATGACAACTTGACTTAAAATTTTAAACGAGGATGACACAAGACCATAGAGACTATAACAGTCTCCTGCGAAAGGAACCGTTGACGTCATCGCAACAAAGATTCAATAAAACTTTCACTAAAGAAGTACAAAAATTAAAAATAACCGCTACTTACTTGTCATTAGAAGGTCCAACATACAATGGTATAAAAAGGCAATGACAAGCGAATATATAGCTGTGTCCATCGCTTCGGTGCCTCAAATTGACCCATAATTATGCGACTACTGTTTGATACAAATTTATCTAAGTTACTAAAGATATAGATACATTACATACCTAAAACTCACTTCGATTTGAGGTCTCTAATTTTCTTATTCAGTGGCTATGATAAATTCTTTAGATTGAATAGCCTGTCATGACAAACTCTGTATAAGGGTGGGGTGACTAGCACCCACCCCAACAGAGTTTCTAATCATAGGCTATGATACCATGTAGTTATTAATACAAGAGCGGACAATTCTTGATGTTGTTATTAGTTTCAATCACAAAGTGTTTACATACAAAATAACATTAATATTTGCATATCTTTTCAGCTTTTGCCTTTTTCACGGTTGACAAATTTGTGTCCACAAAACTCACTTAACTTTTCGATATGCAGTCAACTTTGCGGCAGGCGCTACTACGCACTCAAAGCCAAAAACAGCTGTCGCTGTCGCTCTTTTATTGAAAGGGGCCCTGGGCCTATTCAAGCTCTACAAAACTATGTCAACAGAAAATCATTATTTCTCATTACATTGATAACATAAGCTAATCGATTCACATTTAATATTATCATATATATTACTAAGGACTATATCGGGTTCCAGATTTCAATATTGAATATATACTAGAGCTGACGTCCTTAACTGTTGGTCTTACAAGATCAAAAAAGTGCTCATATAACCGTGGGGCAATGATGATTTGTTCATCCAAATTATTTTCTGAATTGGGTCCAACGCAGCTCAAGTGCAAGACATATGAAGATGAATTGAAGGGTTTTTAAGATGCTTGTTGTGGGCGGTTGAACAACATTACTCGCTCAATAGACCAAATTGAATGGGGCTGGCAAGGCAGAGTATTGTATGACGTAGATATCTATCGGAAAATGGGCAACCATGTATTCACAAAAATAAAAATAGTCTCTATTGATTAGCTCATAGTAATTGACACCTATTCCCTTATAGGACATACAATTTTGCATACTGGACACGATCGCATACAGCTTGGCAAAGTGTGCAAACTCACACAAACTTTTAAATGCCAACCCTCAACTAGGGAGAATGCCTCAACTCAACCCTGGCTGTTTTTTTTATCGGCGATTTTAAATGAAGCATTGGAACTCCATGAACTGAAGTAATTGCTCTTTGTGATCAATCGCCAGAAATGATACATGTTAGTTTTACAGAACAAGTACCCATGAGAACTACTGCAACCTCTGCCAACGCAAAACTAGGCACAGAATCGACACAAAACTAGGCGCAAAATCAACGCAAAACAACGCACAAAATCTATGAACAACTGGGCGCCAAGTCAAAGCGACTGCAAACCATGTATCGAAAAAGCAACCACATACCTCAGATGAATATCCAGGTTTGATGACAATTGAGAGCTATGTAAATATCCATGGTCATACTGTTGATAATTTGAGTGAGTCACTTGATAAAACAGTGAACCATGTCAAACATCTCCAAAGTAAACACGATCAACGGAATTCTAAATCGAGTTATTCCAACTTAATACACTTCAATACCAAAGCCTGGACCAATTTGTCAGCAGAATTACTGGTACCCCTCAAACTTTGATGTGAACAATACTTGGGACCATTAGGCTATATATTGAGTTTGAATCTAATGAAATTACTATTAGGATGACAGATTGGTAGCAATTACGCTAAGCTGCAGAACCAGTAAATTTTCAATATAGCAATCCAATTATACTCCCTGTCTCATCATCAATCCTCATTGCAGAACTAAAATTGATTGGCTGCCAAAACTAATAAACTAAGAAAGCTATAGAACAAAGAAAGAGTGGAAATAGGTAAACTACATCTGATAAGACTTAGCAGAAATTATTACAGCGTAGAACATATTAGTGAGAAGACAACTCAAAATTATTGCTAAACGCCTCAATGAGATCGGCCAGTATGAGCAAAGGCTATGGAACTTACACTGTCATATTCTTCAGAGTTGGGGAGGGGTATGCTACGTCTCCTTTTCCTTGCTGCGTACACAGCTTTAAGTTTCCTATAGCTCATTGTGAATATCCCAGCTTTATTGTTCTGAGCGGAAGCCATTTACTCCATATAGTGAGATCGGGAATTATCTCCCTTGGTTTCAGACTAAACTTGTAGAAGGGTTATATTCCGCTATTTTACTGTGTTTATAATCCACTATTTTTCTATTCTCCCAGAAACAGCACTTTTAAGTCTCAAACAACTACATAAATCCTTGATAGCCGACTCACTCTAGTAAGTCCAATGTGTTGTCTACTTCTCTAAGTTGTGTAAATTACAATAAATATCCACAGAAGCAATTCTCGCTAATCACTCTCCAATGCTGAAGTTACGAAGTTTCTAAAACTTAAGGGTTTTTCAAAATTGTTGCCGATTTAATCTGATCGGTAATCCTTAGCCCGTACAGGAAATCGCTGCCGACTAGGTCTAGACCAGTGATGCTGCCTTGCCTACTCTCACTGATGCTATGATGAAATAAGATTTGATAGCTTACGGAAGGTCAACTCAATGCCTCCTCCGACGTGAACGTAATAAATGATAATTAGAGTAACAACAGCATCGCCTCTATCTGATATATCAGAGTATATTTGTGATGTATAAGAGATGAGGTATGATTCGTTTTGCCCTTATTGTGTTGAGTAGGGAACTTTGGGTGATATGGGAGATTTACGTAGGCACCTATATTTAGAAACCCAAGTACATCAGATCTGCCTAAGCTTATCAAAATTCAACATCTTAGAGTGGGCTCCCAAATTTCTTAACTTTTAGTATCACAAGCTATAGAAGTTTGATCATGTTGTTTTGGATCTTATGCCACATGCACTAGTTTTGGAAGATACATGATCTCACAAAACATCCCATTCAACTTTTTTGCAAACGAAAAGACAATATGACTGAAGACAATGAATAATGCACCTTTTTGCTGAACTATTTCAACTATTTCTCGTTACACAATACGGGTGACAGAAACCTGATACGGAGGAGATAATTGTATCACTTAATCCTGATTGGTTGGTCGGGTTTCACAATCGACCAATCACGGATGGAGTTGACTTCGGAAATTTCCAAAAGGCATGATATGACATTTGAGTGGAATGCTTCTAGCAACAATACTGGATGGTTTATTTACCTCTGACACTAATTTACCAAGTTACATTCTCGATTCACAGTTAGGTGTCTCACTTTTGACTGCAAAATAGGACTACCACTCCATCAAAGGCCCTCAAATTTTTCAGAAAAAATATGGATTTAACAATTCTTCTGCATCTTCACCACAACTTCCCAGCTGCCAGTCAGGCTGCCAATAATCTACCGCTGCCGGTAACGATGGCAGGTCTGGGTGATGATGTAGTGTTAATTGTTTAATTAATCTACAATCCCGACCACACAATAAAGCTAATGATACGAAATAACACACTGTATACTATTAACGCTGCCATAACACTGACGCTACGCCTCACAATGACCTGAACAGGAAATTGAACAAGCCAAGCGCTCATCATCACAAAAAGTCAGCTCAAACTACAGGGGTGGCTATACATGTACAGGGGGTCGTCGACAACCAGGGGCAAAATAGAAACTAAGTATTTAGGAAAATCCAATTGCATCAAGATTATAAGCTTTTACTTGACATTTTGAACTTAAGTGATGAACATATGAAGCCGCATAGGGTAAATAATACACATACCTCAAAAAAGTTAGATTTTCTGTGAAGGAGGAATAAAATTTGCACCCCTAGAGAACAACTAATGCTACATCTAAAGCACTAAAGATAAGTTCACAATCCGAGTACAAACAAAATATTTTACAACTAGAAAACACAAATTCAGGAGCTGATAAAGATTATCGAGTAAATTCATAAGTTTTTTCAGCACCAAACATGCACCGGACACACTGCTGAGCAAATTACCAAACTTCGATTTGAGTTATATAACACTGAAGTCTCGAACCAACTGACCACCTCCATAAAAATCAGTTAAATTTAAACATGAAATAGAACCTTGTAACCAGTTAAAACTGCACCGAAATAACTGCAGAAACAAACAGAAATTATAAAAAATCCATCCATCCAATTACTCAACCTCTTAGTACCTAACCAGACTAAAGGTATGGGTGTATAGTTGGTACACGACTGGAAACGTTTGGCAAAAATTGATACAAACTGAATTCATATTCATACAGTTCCACCAAATCTATTCCATATCATACGTAATGTAAAGTTAAATATAACATTTTGTTTTATAATATAATATCATATCATAGTAAATATTATATCACTTACTATATTATAAAATATACCAACTAACTAGGAATAAATCATAATTGGCAGTGCAATAATGATGAGTTAACATATGAACTTAAGTTGCGAGGACTCTCATCTCTGAAAGGCATAAACCAACACCTTCTAGTAACAAGAAAAGAAAATGGCTTCACAATGAATCACTTGAATGATGCATTCTGGGAAAAACACCATGACAGTTTTCCCAGACCTGGTAACAGTACCTGCCATTTTTCTCAATACTCCTATAGGACACTTGCCCTGTCAACAACCTGAGCCTGATGGTACTCGAAAATAAACGCCTCATTTGGTCATATAACTATAAAGGGTACCCAGCCAGTGCAGTTTGTGAAGGCGCGAAAATCTCGTCTTTAGTTTGTTAGACGTTTTGAAACAACATCTAAATTTGGTAAACCTCACAATACTTCTCCAGTGCAGTTCTCTCTTTTTACCTGCCATGTTTCGGGAAGCTTCTAAAAGGGCCCAGTCAATAGATCTCAGGTATTCGGTAATGCATTTTTGCTCTTGCCCAATTATCCTAAGTAGCCCGAAAATTATAAGCAATTTGGGGTAAAATTAACTTGCAGCTAAAAATAGTATACCCCAACTTTTCTTAGCCTATTAAATTGCATATTTTACATACCGCAGTAGATTAAAGGGGCCGCTAAAATGCCCCATGCATATGAATGGGTCTATCTACTACAGAAAATTACCCACAATTCCATGCATGCACTGCTTTACTATGGTATAAATATTTTAATTGTGATGAGCTTTTACATGAGAAAAACCGATATAGGCATTGTTATTTCCTACTTGTGAGAAATGATGCGATGTTGTAATTTCTTGTAGGAAATATTGAATACCTGAGTGACCTATATTAATCTAAAAGATTGATAAATAATCACCACGAACTACCGGCTGCCAACCAGAAGATAAACAACTAAAATAGACACAATACTGCCTGCTGTCAGAACTTAAGACTGGTCAGTTTACGCCACGCCACGTCATGTTCAACATACCTTATCAAAGATCTTATATGGCATATTCTTTTATATATGCTCTTATATAAACGTGGAGCAATTAGAAAATTTGGCAACTTTGCTTAAAGATGGTCGATTACTTGGAATGAAATTAGACCAGGGAATCATGTTATTCATTGAATGATTGAACTATAAATCAAATTTCAGGGAAACGGCATTAAAAGCCTAGTCTGAAATGAAAAACATTTCCAAATAGACCTCATTGTTAGCACAAACTTGAATTGGGGAATCGCGATTACATCCAGGTAATTTTACCGAAGCCAAAAACGGTGTGATATTGGTTTGCAAGTCTTGAGATTTGTTTGAGAAAAAGCCTTACTCCCCTGACATAGATCAGCAGGCCCTCAAAATGTGGGTGTGGGAAAGAGAGAAAACACGCAAATCTGATTGTTCTAAATTTGGGTTCCAAAGATTGTGAAATCTGCGCTGCCGCAGGAGATGCTGGCTGCATTCGATGTCGCAATGACTTATTATAAGCTGAGCCTGGATTTTAGATTAGTGATAGACAACTGAACTGCATTTGATAGCAGAAATCCACACAGCGCTCAATCAAATACTGATTAGAGTGGCAATAAGCCAGACTGACGATTGCAAAACAAAAACACACAAATGATATTGTCTATTATTTGCTACTTCATGGTAGAATTTCGTTGAGTTTGTTTTTTCTGCTCTGCAGGATATCATCACAGAGTAAGGACTCTGTGATATCATTGCAACTTTTATAATTGATTGAAAAGGGTTCGCTTCATTGGAAACCAAGATTATCTAACTGGGCAGGTACACATTTTACACCTCTTAGCTTACTGACTACCTTTTGTGCCAAATTTAAAATTCCAGGAAATCCTTAGTCAAAACCACCCATGCAAAATAGCACTACCTCCACATACATTAATTGATATCAGGCTGAACTCTTGAAATATAAAGTAAGACATTAGTGCTGCGAAGACAATGAGCTCTCAATGCTGCTGAGACATTATACTAATCATATCAACTCAGATGAACCATTATACTTAACATAAAGTAGCTATGCACTCTTATAGACGCAGCAATGCCAAATATGTGCACACCTAACACAACCGGTGCACTCGCTGTTGTGTCGCAACGTCAGATGTTGCCAACTTCCCAACACAGATACGATTTTTGTGCAACAGTATACTAAGTGCCTTGATGGGTATTTTCAGCCAGATTAGAAGCAAAACTTGCAAATAACTAGAAATTATAATCAAGATCAGAGGGCGTCTGATTGCAGAGTGTGTGATAGTGATTGGTAGATTGAAGTCAACAGAAGACCAATGCTTAAAATCTGGAAAGTTGTGACTGCTGAATAATAGTAGTGAAAGTGAATCAGCATATTTCTGACAAAAAAAAGAGTTGTCCCCTCACAATATCTGGGAATTCCCACCATAACCACAACTGGTATTCCCGCTCGCTTTGTTTTGATAAAATTATGAGATTCGCCCATGATTTCTTTTGTCGGTCCTCTACTTTTCATGAAGTTGTTGTCAAACAGGAATAAATTCAATTTTGATTGAGCTAACTTCAGAGATGGTTACAATGCGGCGGGAAACGACTCTTCAACACTCTCGGATCAAACAGGGGTCTTATTGCAACATCATCATTTCATTAGGGGAATTCGCACCGGAAGTGAATAGAAGTTTTGCATTAGTTTTTGGAGTCTTTATTCCAATCAAGAATATTGAAACCTATCGATTAAAAATATATATTATAAATATAATTGTTTATATTAACAATTGCTTTTTGAAGTGGTGCGAATTCCTCTAAAATGCATGAGGTTTGTAAAGGAAATGACTAGTTTGAGAATGATAGATGCGAGAAAAAAATAATATAGATCTAAAGAAATGAGATATAATTTAATTATATTGTGATTAATTACACATGAAGACTTACTCTAAATTTTAATACGCTACTGTGACAAAGAGGTCTAAACTACAAAAAAAGTTACAATGTGAGATTTTTAGTACAAACATTGAAAGACAACACATACAGACAACAGTTACATCTATAGACTTATGACTAGAGAAACGATACCAAAATATATGACAAATCTACGACATACAGGCTCCCAAAAACAACTCAAACCTTCTAAAAATTAAATGCAAATTTCTGCGAAACAGAAATTTCTGTTTTGCAGAGCTATGCACGTTAAAATATGAGCTCAAGGCTAACCTCTATACAGCGGGTATGCACCACCCCACCCGTAACTGACCTGGTCAGATAGACTGTGATCTGCGGCTCTATTGAGTGACAATCTGTCCCTGAGTAAGCCTTTCCAAACGAGTTTAGTCTCCACGTCCGTACAAATCATAGATAGCTCACAGGACTGGTCCTCCGCTACGAAGTAGTGCAAGGTCAGCTCGCAATCTGGAAACAAAATTTAATGTTATAATCAATTATATAATAACATAATTAAAATATAATCACGATAAATCGATAGCTTTTTATGTCAAAGATTAAGGTTGAGAAAACTGCACTCTGAAAAAAAAATAATGTGGTAGATTACTTTTTTCTTCTTATATCTGCAAGTTGGTAGGATAACAAACTTTTCTAATCATAATTTTTTCCTGACATTGTCACTGAAATTTGGAGATCTCCAGAAGAAGTTATGTGAATTTAAAATGGGAAAGATGGAGCTGAAAATGATCTGAGAACATGTTATCCACCAAAAACAGCAGTTATTTCTTTCAGAAACTTATCGTTTAATTTTGCTCTATCAGTTTAAAATCTAAATTTCAACTTTTATAATAAAAATGGTTACTCACGCTAATCAAAATATTCCTCGAAATCGAGTCAGCAACACAATGAGTGAAACAAGGAAAACGCAGCACCAATAATGCAATGTTTGTACCAGAACAGAACTCACTCACATGTCCCCCGGAGCAAGAATTGCAATTTCCTATACGACAATTTCATAGCAGTGCTTCACCAACTACTGGCATTAAAACCGAAAAGTTACCGAGGGCTAATTCCAGTCTGATCTATTTATACTAGACCAGAGGGCATCAATTATGGATAGAAATTTAAATACCATCCAGACAAAATCACGTCGAATCACAACAACGTAGTAAAATATAATATTGCTTTCATCAAAATACTTAGGTATCATTTATAGGAATAAGGCTCCTTAGGGACAGAATTTAAATGTCAAATTGTAGTTTTGCAGGACACATATGTCCAAACATAGCGCAGGACACAATAATTTGTTACGTGGTAATTTTATTACCAACTTTTATTGATACATATCTGATGTTGTGACTCAAGCCTATCTGGTGGGCGGTCACGTTTTACATTCCAGACGCCCAGGATATTAGCTTTGTGCGCCTCTGGGATGGCAGCCAGCGGAACTCCAATATAATTATGGAATCGAAGACTGAACTGATGAAACAACCACTAGTAGGACTTATGTTAGAATTATTATATGCATACACAAAGTATTTTTTATGCTCTAAGTTATCTTGAATGTTGGTAGATTTAGGGGTTATAGTAGACCTGGGGTGATACAGTAGATTTGGATGATACAGTAAATTTGGGGTGTTACAGTAGATTAGGGTATTTACAGTACTCACCATTAGTATTAGATCCATACTCCACATCTATGACATCACAAAGATTCACAGGATCCATGGCTACGAGCAACCTGTTTTCTCTTCCTCCTTGTTGCCTAGCAACTAGTATGATGTCACTGAATAGATATGCAACCATCTGAAAAACACATAAAAACTAGCAATGAGACATAAGAAAAAGAAATCAGAAAAATTTGCCATCTAACGCAAATATTATATTATAAATAAGGCCCTCAGATAACATATGCAGCAAACTGTTTGGTAAAGGGTGGTATTTTAATGAGTACCCACAATGCATTACTCTAAAATTCTGTTTGGATCGGATCTTGATCTTCTTAACAACTCAGTTGCAGTGAAGGAATGTAGTTAAATTTTACATCCCACATCAAGGCAGCCACCTCGCGCTTTTTGATTCAATTTTTTTTTTTAATCGTATGTGTTGACCACAATGTGATAAGCGGCCCACGAAGCGGGCATGTACCACCACCCCACCCTGGACGTACCTTTTGCCTGATACCTGGTATTTTGACATCGCTCCAGTAAAGTTTATGGCGGTTGTCTTGACATAAATCTATCCTCTACAATAAAAGACATACACTTGGATTAGCAACACATTGATGAGCAAGACGTAACCAAAATCCGTCAGATGGAAGGTTTTCAATCGTAACCCATATCCTGGATACGTAAATGTTGGATAGCGTTAGGTTAGCTGGCACCGACCTTTGCTTGTGAGGTGGGAGATGCAATGAAGTAATAGGGATGAGCAAATGTTAGCTCGTAGCCAGCTTGAGCAAAAAAAGCGAACTTTACCCTGAGAAAACTCTACTCATCACGGGTTTAGAGGATTTGAGAAGAACAGAGTTTGTTGGTATCACATTTTGTGCGAAAATTCAGCCATGTTACAGGGTCAATCCCCCTTTATATATGTATATGTTTATTTAGTGGTTACATCTATCGTCCAATCATCTATGCATCCTAGTCAAAGAACAGCTTTACCTCAAATCGATGCTCTACATATGCAGACCTAATAACTAAAGTACACACAACCACTACAAGGAGGGGCAGTGCAATTAATATATATCTATTGTTTCCTTAATCCATAACTATCGCAATAACCTGGCAATCCTAGAGACCAACATATGCGTCAGAAGGATGCTTAACTTAGCTAGCAGGCAAACATCCATATATACATTGAGGGAGAAATTAAAGTCAACCATCAATGAGCACCTGGTCTTGGGGGGCATTAATCTGAGTTCGAGGCCTACATTATCAACCTGGATATGACTCAATGTGCCAACACCATTTCCAGGTCATAAAGATATTTTTATGTTATGCAAGTGCTGGCAAAGATGGGAGGCTTCACTGTAGCTATAATTTGCATGCTTCGGTTAGGAGGGCTTGCAACAGTAGTCTTAATAATGGGTACACAGAGTCTTTCTCTGCAGAAGGCATTCTCTTGCAGGGAGTCAGCTTTTATTGGAATCCACCCATTGTAAATTTTGCGCACAATTCAATTTCAGCTTTCATATTTTTAAGGTTATTGAACTAGGTTGCCGATAGACTGGTCTCCCATGTTAATTTGCTTAGGTAAGGGGGAGTGCTGCAACACCCTCCCTCCAATGAAACAGTTTGAGAACTCATGCTAGCTATGTTGAAGAAATTACTCACAGGCACATGTGGAGGAAATTCCAATCTATCCCGGATCATCACCATTTCTAGGTCAGGTTTGGCAGCTAGTGATTGGCTGATGGGAGATTCACAGAGTGACCTATTTATTCGTGTGCATGCCTCTATCTTTTCGCAGCACGATTGGAGCTCTGCAAAATAAACATGTGAAGTATTACTTTATAACGGAGGGGGGGGGGGGGAATGCTCATTTTCTAAAATGCTACATTGTCAATGCCTGAGCAGAGTAAAGCAAGTTTGCCTACCAATTTTACAATCTCAATCGTGTTGTGACTGTACAATTGACGAACACATTTGCTATTTACTGATTCAACCATAGACTTGATAACAATTAGTTAGTCTATCTATAGGTTCAGCGCAACTTGTAGGTTTAAGTCCCATCGGGTGGAGGAAAAATGGATGGATAATCCCCGACTCCTGGCATCTTAGACTGTGTCTGTTTCTACAATGGGTTGATTTCACCTAGCATAGATATATTATTACTTTACACGTAAACACATAGAAAATATGTACACAAAAAGCATGTATATGCTATTTACGGATATAAATAAATTAAATTCTGGGAACCAGTTTTCAACATAAGGGCAGTAGATCTTAACATTTAAGAGCGTTGAAATGAGCATGTTAACCTAAAACCATTCAAAACCTAGTTGCTTTTCAATATTTATGAATTATACGTTTATGTAATATGAAATATCATCTCAGCTAACAATCGGCTAAACAGGAAACAGGCGTATTATTAATAGCCTCCCACTATGTAACTCTCCTTTCAATCATAAACATATTAACCTATAATTAACCTGATTCCGATCTTAATCACGAACATAGCCTGAGCGCCTAATCTCATTCTTGTGGGGCGGTATTGGCACCACCCATAAGAAAAACCTTTGGGCACCTGCACTAACATGCCTTGATTGGTTCATATAAGAAGAGGGAATCCCAATTAGTATGAGATGAATTATAACCGGAAAAGCCCAGGAGAGAGGAGGAAACACCTTTTCACAGCTGGCTTAATCCTGTTAGATCAGGCTGGATGGCTGGATGTAAGACAGCGCTCTAGATTTTGTGTGAATGATATTAAATCAACCACCCAACTTTCAAGACTAGATATTCTAATAGTAGAGTAACACAGAAAATGCTTTTGAAGTTTAAGCTTTCCATTTCACCCTTTAAAAACTACTTATCGAAGATATTTATGAAGGCAGTAAAATGTCCAAAAACAATCTTAAGGGGAAGGCTTTCATCTAGTTTAGCCAAGCAGTTGAACCACTAACCACCACTAACTGAGGTCTTTAAAACCATACATGGCCTAAGAGTTAAGAGTTAAATCGGTATAACAAACATATCTAAATCAAAATTCAAATTCAAATTGAGATTGAATGCATTATAACGCACCTGCACATATCCTCTGAGCGAGAGGAAGGTTCTGATCGTGCTTCTCGATGTTCTGCAGTAGTACAGTAAAGGCTGCAGAGATCTTCTGTATGTGATGTAAGGGGTTGTGTAAAAACTCCTCAAGAGACAAAACCTCCTGTTAAACAAAATTAAATTTATTAAAATCAAGATATAATTTATTAAAATCAAAATCAAATACATTTGATATTATCATCATATTGTCATCATATCATAACACAGTGTTACTATTGTGGCGATAGTGTTCGAGGAAGATAACTTTCACCATCCTCCCTGAATTCACAGACCAACTTCGCCTATTTCAATTAATTTTAACTGAGAGGGCAAAATTTGTTTTTCAAGACATCGTTTACTGGCTGTATTTTTTCACATAAATTTATTTAATCTGAACCCGGCGTAATCCAGGTATGACTTGCAAATTGGAATGACACTGAAACTAATTATCCACTATGCAATCAGAATACAATAGGGATACACAAAGCAATAGCGACCTTGGTGATAGCTCTCACTGCAACTCGGATTTTGATTAAATAGTTGAGCCCCAAAACCAAGGGCACTCCGCCAACACAATTGCTGGGATGTGCCAGCACAGTTAATACTGAAACAAACTGAGCATAAACTTGTGCCAATGATAGCTTTCTCTCAAGAATGGAATTGGTAAAAGATATACACACAATCACATGTATGTAAGTGTGTGTAGGTATTTGTTGTACTGTTTGTATAGTAGGAGTAGAATTTCCAGGATATGTGTGCGCTAAACAGACACAAGATGTGGAAACAGCCGTCACTATTAATAAATGCTTCGCTGGCAGATGAGTTTCATACTCGGCAGCTTATAAAGAAACATTATATGGGAGAAGTTTCCAACACCCTGATAATACAATAACCAGAATTAATATTCAGAAAACTTTTAATTTACTTAAATGCCTTTTCAAAGCCTTCCTAAACCATACATAATAAACCTTGTGACTAATTTTCATTTCTTGTTTAATTTAAAATCCAAAGCAAAATTTTCTCCTACAAGATAACCATCAGTCCTAACAGCTTACCTTCATAAGCGGGGTGTGCACATCGCGCTCCGTCTTCAGAACCATCTTAAGATGCTCAGCATCTTTGATTCCATCCAGATACTTTATATAGTTTTGTCTCAGCACCTCAATCTATAACAAATCAAACATTATGTGATGTGAGCTAAACCAGGTCCCAAACTCCCTGGCTAAACAAAAATGCAAATATGAAACTAATTTGGAGTTGTTCACTAATTGAACATGTGGTTCAGAGAGGGAGCAACTCCAAATTGTTGCTCCCTATATTGAGTTTGGTCTAGACAAATTGAAATATCTTCAAGGCAAAGTTGAACCTCCACTCCAGTCTTGAATCATAAGCGCTGTCTTGGCTAGGTCAGGTTCAAGCTCTACAGCCCCTGATGGAACAGAATACCATTCAGTCAAATGCAAACTGACAATGCAATACATCTGGAATATAAATTTTATTTACCCTTGGAGAGTAAATCTCTGGTGCAGTAGCTATCATCTTTTTACCATCAGTAGCCTGCCTCACAACTATCTCTAGTTTAGCTGAGAAGTACTGTGACATTGAAATCAGCTACAAAAGAAAAATTGCATAAAGATTAAAACTGAGCTACAGATGAGAACCTTGTACCTCCCTTATCAAGGTAAGTTGCGATGCTTATAAGAATATGGCTAGAGATTTTTCATGTATTCTTGAAAGTAAGGGACATTGTAATTAACTGCTTTTAACAACCTTCCTCAACATCTTTGTTCATTGTCAAACCATTTGTTTTCATTGAATTAAGTTCTATTCCCTTGATCTTATTTCGGTTGTTTTTTTTGCAAATCAGGGAGATGGTTGATGCAATAAAAATGTATATATAATAGCCAAAATCTCACCATATCCATATTCTGGAACAGTGTAAATGTATCGTCTTCGTCGACTTTTCCGGTGAGCTGTAACTCGTTAGCGTGATATCTATAACTCCTTCTCATCACATCACAAAACTCCATCTCCTCCTCGTACAGATAGCTCACCATATCCAGAGCCTTCTTACACACTCCTCTAACAGGCTGTGTGTGAAATAATATTATATATATAGAATTATCAGTATATTATAATTGATTATTAATTATAATTATAATTATATATGTAATTATATATATAACATATATGTAGGTGAATTGAGGAAGTAGGTATTTTTCATGAGCAGTTAATTCTTCACAGCAAAAAAAAAACTCGATTATGACCAGTTATTTATATGCAGGGAGTTCTTCGTAACTATAACATTTATAAATTCTATGATAGTTATGTGCAGTCACTTCAGGCAATAGATTCCCATCTTTAAAATTAGGCCCAATGATATTATGAAATCATTCAATACCTAACAAATCAAAGCAATGTGGGTTACTCCCCTCCCAAAACCCAAACTAAATCCACTCACCTGTTCACAAATACTGGCGCCATCAGCCTCCCTCTCGCTTCGTCGGCCTATACGCCCCTTCTTCTCTTTGCCTCCCCCTCCAGCTACGCCCCCTGATAGAGCCTGGGTGTGCTGCTTGTGTTTTTTCCTAGCTACTAGACTTCCTGATACTCGAGCGCTGGCTGATCGCTTAGTAGGAGTTACTGAGTTAGAGGCGAGGTCTAGGTTTAGCTTTGATTGTCGGAGTGATCGAGATCGACCGATCGTTGGTCGCCATATCATCATCTTCATTGACTTCTGCTGATGTCTTCAAAAAAAGAAGCCCAAATTCATAATCAGACATGATGTTTTGAATGGCACAAATATACTTCCGTAGATGACGGTGCGTCAAAAAACAACAAACTTCACTCACCAGGCAAGTTATGCAAAGATATAAATTGAGTTTGTCACCAACAAACCTCTTCAGTTTATAAGGAGCACACAATAAATAAAAGACAGTGAATTGGTTGTGATGAGCAATTAGGCTCACCTGAACCTAGATTGCCAAAGTAGGGGAAAGTAATGGCGCTTCACTACAAGTTTCCAACAAAGTAGTTTAGGAACTAATATTATTTGGACGTGACAAATACCTGATTATAGCAGCTACATGCTTCATATCAGCATTACTCAGCTCTTCTCCTTGTACTTCTATAATTCTGTCTCCTACTCTAAGCCCCGCCCTCTCAGCTGACGAATCAACATCGATGTGACATATCCCAACAGGTGTCTGCTCTGACAGGGAGAAACCGAATCCAGAACTACCGCGTGTCACTGTCAACTGTGTGGAAGAAAACATATGTAGTCATTTACAGCACAATGTTAGGGTATGAAGTATACATTATAAGCTGACGGGTGAATAGTTTATTCCCATGATTATTTGCTACACACAATACTTGACTTGTCTTGGAAAAATTGTCCAACCAAGAATAACTAATCATATGTGTTTATCAATTCATTGAAAATAAATCTCGGCAAAATAAAGAGTTGTCCCACCTTTGAACAAGTGGACATAATTCTTTAAGACTTAAGGTAGTACTAGAAGATTATTGCTGTGATAACAAGCACATACCACATAGGGAGTATACTTCTGACCAGCACCAGTAAGTCGCTGCCATGCTGCCTGTGAGTCGGAGCTTGATTGGCTGCTGTCCGGTGACATCATAGCGCTGATAGGCAGCTCACTCTGTCGTCTCACACGACGTATAGAAGCCTGCTTAGAGACGGAGGGCCGAGTTACTACTGGATCCTGAAACGCAACGACTAGCTGTTACTTTGTCATAAAACTTATAAATAATTATACGGAAGGCAGTATAGCAAGTGAGCGATAAAACATTATAAATGTATTCAAATAATGTAATGAAAGTATCATCTATCTATTTTTCTCTTGCTATTCTGCATGACGTATAAATTATTAACCTCAATCATTCAGTCAGAGCAGATTAATTTGATGTATGGTTGTCCGATTTCTTTCATTAGTTCTTAGTAAAGCTCCCCGTCAACATTCTTAACAATTGAGGATAATTTTATAGATTGATTATAATTGTCAGAAATCAGACTTCTGCTACTAACTGACTAAACTTACTTGGTATAGAATTTGTTGGGATCCCCTGTTGGAACTTAGCCTATCCAGTGTGTTATTTATAGAGCTGCTCTCTTGTGTGGAGCTTAGTCTATCTAGAGAGCTAGCCCGACTTGATGAGCAGCTTGAGAGATTCTGTGATGAGGTACTGAGACTAACTGGCTGATCAAATCTTGCCAATTCCTGTAAAACAGACAAGGAAATGCTTGAATTGACTTGACACGCTTCATCAGTTCCTTGATCACAAAGTGTTCTTCTTGCTTCCTATTCAAGAGACCAGTTAGCCCATATGTTTAACTTTTGCGATTAACCATCAACGGCAATCGAGTAGACTTACACAAAGAAAAGAGTGCAAAGACTGCTCAGCAAGGTAAAAACTTATCCGGGAACAATGTTTTCCTTGGTCCTTGCTTCACAATAAAAGGCATAACAAGCAGGAAGAAAAAAGGTTTTCAAGTGTTCATATCAAAGTTATCTCATGACAATGAACAAAAGAACTAAACTTACGCGCACAAGGATATTATTGAATGATAAAACCGATTACCAAGGATAAAAACCCAGTATCTAGAAGGGTCTAGACTCTAGAGTATATTATCTCCCTTATTACAGATTACCACTAAAATATTTTTGACTAGGCTAATTTTGATCAATACTGTTTGATGATAATTTCTGGTGTAAGTATAGCAGTTTGGTAACTGTTCTAGGCAAGCCAGGGCTAGGCTTACTTGGCTTACCACTTTAAATCCTAGTCGCGAGTAAAATTTAGCTCCATAGATTTAAATACAACAGTACCTTGATGTTAGCGTATAAGTTTTCATTACTGCGATGTTTGATTGGTTGAGCGCTGCCCTCCACATGACGAGGTCTCTTATACAGTGACTTTCTCGGCCTCTTGTAGTGTGCGTCAGGAGGTATGGCATCACGACGAGCTGTGGAGCATGGAAAGGGAAAAATATGATTTTAATATGTGACTAAACTGGACATAAACGGTAAAACTATACAGAATCCAGAAGCATACTAACAATGCAAAGGCTTTCCCGTGCGTTAAATATCATAAGATTGTATATTCCAAATATTTTATTTGTTATTTTTTGTCATACCCGTGGCCTAATCAACTATAATAATAATATTTTATTTATGAGATGAGTAGAGTATTTGCAAGAGGAAAGGTTGCCAATTTCTCGCAGGCTTTAAAAAGCTACCATTTAAACGCCCTCTTTACTTTATATACACTACCAGCTCAGCTATAGCAAAAATATAGTGCTAACTAACATTAGGTCATACTCAAGCTAGCTAAACTTAACTCTAGCTAATATCTACTACCTGTATGACGTAGGCTGTGTGTGTTATAATACTGTTGACTGGCACTCATGTTATCACTGGATGAGACTGAGGAACTGCATGTTGTTGTAGGTCCTGTTGTCGGGACAGGTGGCGGTCTGTGACGCGGCGCAGGCTTACGGGAACTCGAGCTACGCCTAACTCTGCAGTTATCTATAGAAAGAGAGTTAATAAAATTATTATATATTATATAAATTATATAAAATTATATATTATAAATTTTAAAATATAAATTATCAATTATAAAAAATAAATTATATAAAAAGTAATTATAAATTAAAATCGATTTCTAAATATTTCTGTTTGCAACCGGAAAGATTGTGTAGCCTGTGGGTGATCTTGTACCGTAAAGGGGAAAAGAAGAGAAACTAATCAAAGCTACACACAGGATGGAAACATAACATCCATGCTTTGCATTAGGGAACTTCATTTGATTTGATAAAAAAAAACCAGTATCGAAACAGTGACTTAGGCAAGCATACTTTGATCATCGGTAAATACGCTTTCAACCTCGTCGTATGGTTGTGCTATGCAATCACAATCGCCACTCGCTTGAACAGGATTAACATGCTTAGTATTCCACAGTATTAAGATATATATATAGATATATTTATCTTCTCCTGCATTGCACGCATCATGTCTGACAGAGTGAACTGAATCAAGCTTCGCACCTTACTGTTCATATTGGTCATGTTAATAGCTACCACGTTAGGAATCTGACCATGTCACAACCAAATCACACCAGACCTAGTGTACAAAAACTAAAGTAGAAGGTAATAGTTAAGTTTGTGGATTATTGCAACATTATTTTCTGTGATATCCATCACCAATCTCACTAATGCATAACTAGAATGAGTCAAATGTTTCATTTGTCAATTGGAAGATCAAACATGGCAGCAATTTATGTTGGAAAACTTATAAAACAGCGGAGATAACATTCATTGTTTCAAACTTGTTTTTGTTATCTAAATGGACCAAAAATGTTTCTGGATCCGTTATTGGGCACGCATTAAGGACCCCGCAATCTTGTTTCATTTCCTTATCAAGTACTTCAGGCTATGTGTGTAAGTAAGCCAAAAGCTCATAACAAAATGAACTGGTATTTAAGCCTTGTTATCTATAAAACTTTATCTAGGCATGAAAATTATAAAGAGAGCATGTTTGCTCACAGTGGTGATACTCGATATATGCCTGTTCGGAGTCATGGCTGTTATGATATTGCAGATGTGATCTAGATCAAATTCTACCGAGTTTGCCTGCATTTGGAGTTGCTCCACCTCTTACTTGATATCAATGTGAGTAGTTAAAAGGACCTCCCCTATCTGACCATTGAGTGTCTCGGGTTGAGACAGTCAGAGCCGTTACAAATCACTACTATATTAGTAGCATTGTAGGTACCTAACACTTCAGGGCAGGTATAGGGACTTTCTTTAATTGAATTATATTGGCTGTTGCAATATCAAAACAGTGACTTAGGTAAGTGTACTTCAATCATAAGTAAGTACTCTTCCACCCTCGTCATATGGTTGTTGTGCTAAAATGTATCTTGAGTCACTATCTTGCACTGGAATTACATGCCTTGTATTACGTTGCAGTATTAGGATATTCCATATTTCATCCTGAAACGCACGCGGCATGATCCTCAGAGCTAACTCAATCAAGCGTCGCATCCAACTGTTCATATTGCTATTTTCAAAGTCAAATTGCGTGTAGCAATTCATCTAAGTATACCAGGTTCCAATTTGTGTTTTGGCCACAGTGAGAATATGTTTGTGGTGACCTAGTGTGAATAACATCATTTTTGCACTTTTACTCAATTCATACATTGCTATCTCTTGTTTTCCATTTGATAGTAAATATAAATTTTGTAATGAAAATATGAGACACCGTAAGCATAGCCATTTCCTTGCCATTATGGCCCAACGCTGTAACAAAGGTGTAATGTTTTAAGCCGATGGCGGAGATAAATAGTAAAAAAAGCAGCACGTCATAATGAAAAATAATGCCTTGTAAGGCCTTTATTGTATTGACAATACATTGATTGTATGATGTAAGGCAATTAAAAAATGTGAATGCACTTTCAGCTCATAAGTACTGAGTGAACTTATAAAATAAGGGACACTTCAATGACTCTTTTCGTGCTTACCACTTGGGAAATCCCTACTCTGGCTTCCTATCAATTTCACACATTATATAAACTTCAATGGCAATTTCATAAGAACAAAACACTAATTACTTGCGCTGCTGAACATTTTTTGCTCCTACAGTAGAAGTAATTGAATTATTAGAGCACTCACTGTAATAAGCAACTAAAGGAAATAAAGAGGCGCGTGGGAAGGGCTGTTGTATACAAAATTTCAGAATCATTTTTCTCAACTAGAATTGTAAGTGCCAACACTTCTGTTCTCCTAACAACTTTCATTTCGAACGAGGTTTATTAAATGAGGCAACTGATGTGTTGTTAGTCCCGCACTGGTATTATTCTACATCTCTGAAAAGAACCACGCACAATTTCAGCTAAAAGGACATTGTTTGACCAAGTAATAAGAAACCATTGGGTTCATACTTAACTTAGAAAAAGACCAAGCTATCTTACTGGGATGGCTGTATTTGACGGAACCATGGACGCTTTGTCGATCCTACGTCAATCGCTGAACGCTCAGGAACGTCTCCTAGGTGTTCTTATTGTCCTCATCAAGGCTATGAGTATGAGAACCCAGCAGAGAGTTCCACCTGATTCGGCCCCAATCCGGGCAACTGGGGAGGGGTCGCCTTGGGATGAGGGGGATGGTGATCGGCGCTGGATAAATATACACAGCAGCCGTGTGATTAAGATTGGACAGGCCCACTGAACCTTCCGGGCCTGCCGTCATTATCTATTCTATCGAATTTAGCGGTTTTGGCGCAAGTGCTCTCGGGTGCTTTTTGTTTGCAACCGGAAAGATTGTGTGGCCTGTGGGTGATCTTGTACCGTAAAGGGGAAGAGAAGAGAAACTAATCAAAGCTACACACAGGATGAAAACATAACATCCATGCTTTGCATTAGGGAACTTCATTTGATTTGATAAAAAAAAACCAGTATCAAAACAGTGACTTAGGCAAGCATACTTTGATCATCGGTAAATACGCTTTCAACCTCGTCGTATGGTTGTGCTATGCAATCACAATCGCCACTCGCTTGAACAGGATTAACATGCTTAGTATTCCGCAGTATTAAGATATATATATAGATATATTTTATCTTCTCCTGCAATGCACGCATCATGTCCGACAGAGTGAACTGAATCAAGCTTCGCACCCAACTGTTCATATTGGTCATGTTTATAGCTACCATGTTAGGAATCTGACCATGTCACAACCAAATCACACCAGACCTAGTGTACAAAAACTAAAGTAGAAGGTAATAGTTAAGTTTGTGGATTATTGCAACATTATTTTCTGTGATATCCATCACCAATCTCACTAATGCATAACTAGAATGAGTCAAATGTTTCATTTGTCAATTGGAAGATCAAATATGGCAGCAATTTATGTTGGAAAACTTATAAAACAGCGGAGATAACATTTATTGTTTCAAACCTGTTTTTGTTATCTCAATGGACCAAAAATGTTTCTGGATCCGTTATTGGGCACGCATTAAGGACCCCCGCAATCTTGTTTCATTTCCTTATCAAGTACCTCAGGCTATGTGTGTAAGTAAGCCAAAAGCTCATAACAAAATGAACTGGTATTTAAGCCTTGTTATCTATAAAACTTTATCTAGGCATGAAAATTATAAAGAGAGCCTGCTTGCTCACAGTGGTGATACTCGATACATGCCTGTTCCGAGTAATGGCTGTAATGATATTGCAGATGTGAACTAGATCAAATTCTACCGAGTTTGCCTGCATTTGGAGTTGCTCCACTTCTTACTTGATATCAATGTGAGTAGTTAAAAGGACCTCCCCCATCTGACCATTGAGTGTCACGGGTTGAGACAGTCAGAGCCGTTACAAATCACTACTATATTAGTAGCATTGTAGGTACCTAACACTTCAGGGCAGGTATAGGGACTTTCTTTAATTGAATTATATTGGCTGTTGCAATATCAAAACAGTGACTTAGGTAAGTGTACTTCAATCATAAGTAAGTACTCTTCCACCCTCGTCATATGGTTGTTGTGCTACAATATATCTTGAGTCACTATCTTGCACTGGAATTACATGCCTTGTATTACGTTGCAGTATTAAGATATACCATATCTCATCCTGAAACGCACGCGGCATGATCTTCAGAGCTAACTCAATCAAGCGTCGCACCCAACTGTTCATATTGCTATGTTCAAAGTCAAATTGCGTGTAGCAATTCATCTATACCAGGTTCCAATTTGTGTTTTGGCCACAGTGAGAATATGTTTGTGGTGACCTAGTGAGAATAACATCATTTTTGCTTGTAAAAAACCGATTGTTTTTTCCATGCCAAAAGCGGAGATAAATACTTAACCGTGTATGTAAGGAGCAAAGGTCAAAGATCAAACTGAAACTGAAAATCATTCATCACTTAGGTTGGCCACAACCCACCCGTCCAATGTATCAGAACAGTATAGTTCTTCGGGCTAAAGTACACAAACAGAGTGCTTTACAGAGATAAGGAAATCAGGAGCGACATGCAAATGCCAAAGGCACGAAAATGCTAAATGCAATCCTTATTACAGTTCAGTTGAGATCAGGGTGTGAACTTTCATACCTATCTCTAGCCTGTCTTAAGCTTCAGAACTTACACTAAAAGCTAGTTTCTTTTTTCTAGACTCTGATAGTATGCTGGAGTGGTATGTTTTTGTAAACTTAGTTTTAAATAATAAAGTTATAATTCATAGTATGGAATATTCTGTACTTCGGTGAGTCAGAGTTAAGTGCATACATCCTGCATCCGGCATCTTGGTACTCCTTGTTTGTGTATAAAAATCCAACTCTCGTAGCAAACTTTATATGTTTGTGACAAAATAAACCAACCAACCAAATATACTATGCATGTCAGTGGACGTTTGATTATATTTGTCCTGCATGTTGGAGTACCATAGCACTAAGAGTTGTAGCCTCTCTTGACAAGCTTTGTCAAGACGGACTACAAGCGATGGTAAGTATGATATGAAAGGAAACAACTACTTGAATGGGGACTGTCATAAACTGAGTGGGTCAACATAGTAGGCCAAGTAACATATTATGGTATACAGTAAATATTCAAGTTGTGTCTTTTTATCCTGAGGTAGGACAATCTCAGCTGAAAACAGTGCAACACCATTTGAACCAAGGAGTTGCGTCCCCTCTGAGCAATTTGGCATTTTGCATTTAGCATTTTCGTGCCTTTAGCATTTGGCATTTAGCATGTCGCTACTGATTTCGATACAGAAAGGATATTTTCAAGATAATGCTAAAATAAGCTCATCATCAAAACAAATCTATTCTAATCTAGTTAATCATTAGAGAGTAAGAATTTAAAATAAACGTATAAATATTTAAATGTTTATGGGCTTTACAGATGGGACACTTCAATTATTGTATTAGTGTAGGTAGTTTTTGATGATTACCTATGATAAGATATAATTTGCTCTGTATTTAACTTAACTTAAAGACTGATTTCCAACAGTTTTCAAATGGCCAACCTTCAGGCGATACCCCATATTGTTGCTATTCCGTGCTAGGAGACATGGGCTATAAGTCATCTTGATTTTTTTTTAGAATGTGTTGTATCAAATTGATTTATGTGGGTTTATAGATAACCAGGAACAAAGCAACTTCATAACGATCAATATCTATAGAACAAAACTAACATCACTTATGCTGCTGAACATTTTTTGCTCCTACAGTTGAAGTAATTGAATTATTAGCGCTCGCCGTAATAAGCAAATAAAGGAAGTAAAAAAAGGCATATGGGAAGGCCTGACGTATACAGAGTAATTCCGATTCATTTTCATAACTAAAAGTGTAAGTGCCAATACTTCTGCTCTCCTAACAACTTTTATTTCGGACGAGATTGAACGAATGAGGCAACTGTTGTGTTGTTGATCCCTCAGAGGTATTATTCTACGTCTCTGAAAAGAACCACGCACAATTTCAGCTAAAAGGACATTGTTTGACCAAGTAATAAGAAACCATTGGGTTCATACTTAACATAGAAAAAGACCAAGCTATCTTACTGGGATGGCTGTATTTGACGGAACCATGGACGCTTTGTCGATCCTACGTCAATCGCTGAACGCTCAGGAACGTCTCCTAGGTGTTCTTATAGACCTGATCAAGGCTATGAGAACCCCACAGAGCGTTCCACCTGATTCGGCCCCAATCCAGGCAACTGGGGAAGGGTCGCCTTGGGATGAGGGGGATGGTGATCGGCGCTGGATAGATACACAGCAGCCGTGTGATTAAGATTGGACAGGCCCACTGAACCTTCCGGGCCTGCCGTCATTATCTAATCTGTCGACTTTAGCGGTTTTGGCGCAGGTGCTCTCGGGTGCTTGGTCGCTGACTCGTCCTATAAGCGTTCATTACCCACACGCGGGGCAATGGAAGTTTATATGACGGGGCAGTAAGATGCAAACTCTAAACCAAAAAAATGGCCAGTCTGACATTTAGAGTCGGGCCTTTCCATATGCCTTTTTTTACTCCCTTTATTTGCTGATTACGGTGAGCGCACATCCGTAGGAACGAAAAATGTTCAGCAGCATAAGTGATAAGTGTTTTGTTCTTTAGATATTGATAGTAATGAAGTTAAAGTAAATCAATATGATACAACTCATTCTAAAAAATCAAGATCACTCATAGCCCATGTCTCCTAGCACGAAATGGCAACAATATGGAGTGTAGCGTGAAGGTTGGGCATTAGAAAAATGTCGGAAATCAGTCTTTTAAGTTAAAGTTATATACAGAGCAAATTATATCCTATCATAGGTAGTCATGTCTGCATGACATATTGTAATTGAAATTAATATAATGGTAGGTAGCCAGTGTTAGATATTCCCTCCCTCTCTATTACAATAATTCAAGTGTTCCTATAAACCCTTACCCTCTTATAATTAGTTAAATTAGAATGGATTAGTTATGATGGGGAACTAATTTTAGCATCACATAGAAAACATCCTCTCTGCATGCATCATGTAAATCAAGTTGTTTGTGTTCTTTAGCCCGAGGAACTATACTGTTCTGATAGATGGGATGGTGGATTGTGGGCACCCTAAGTGATAAATGATTTTCAGTTTGAGTTTTCAGAATGATAAATGAGTTTGACTTTTGCTCCTTCATATGCAGGAATGGAATATCTAGACATGCTGCGTTTAAGTATTTATCTCCGCTTTTGGCATGGAAAAAACAATCGGTTTTTTACAAGGTAGAGCAATAAAGGAAGATTTTGAGATTGTTTAAGTGTTTTATATTCCCATAATGTTTCATCACCACAGTGTTATAATTTTTCCAACACAAACTCCTACCACTTTCTTCTTCCACTAAGATGAGCCATTGTTACAGCATGAACTAAGAATAAAACATTCTACAAACTCAACGATTTCCTGCTACATTTGTTTTTTGTACACTAGGTCTAGTGTGATTTGGTTGTGACTGGGTCAGATTCGTATTATTGTAAATCTTCATGCTATCAAAAGACAACTAGTCATCCACAGATATTATATATTATATTATTATATTATATATTATATATATGAGCAGATGATTCACATTTATAGCTCTGTTAAAAGTATAAAAATAGTTATAGGGTTTTTCATACCTCGACTGAGTGTTGACGTGGCTGTACTAAGCGGTAGTTTTCTCGGCTGTTTGTAATGCTGTTCACTTGTATTCTGATACAACTGGTCGTCGCTAGCTCTCGGCTGAAGGAGGTAAGGATCTACAGGTGATTCAGCTCTGAGATGTTTACTTGTTGCTAGGCACTCTTCTAGAAGGTGATACCAGCCTGTCAAAGAAAGTAAACTGTGTGTCAAAAGCGTATCCAATACTGCAATTTCTTGGAATTCCCAGAGAGATTATGTCAATGATAACATAAAAGTGATTGAAAAGATCTCCCTGTGAAATCCGGGTTCAAGTTGCATTGTGGGAGTATTGGGAGCATCGTTAACATCATTATCGCCTTACGCAATAACATTTTATTTCCAAACCTGTCCACTCAATCAAGTTTAGATAAAAGTTTTAGAGAATTGAGATTTCTAGTTAGAGATGGTATGTCTACAACTGAATATTAATTGCCTTTTGGAATTAAAAGGCTATGTGAAAAAAATAAACAACTTAAACATTTTCTCTAGTTACCATGCAACCATCCCTGATGCAACCAGGGAGGGTGGGATATACCTCTCCCAACCACCCTGATGCAGCAGGATCAGAACACAATTATTATGATCAAATTGGTAGGAGTTATTTGCTTTTTTACCATGAGGGAACAACTTATGGCAAATACAACCAAGAATATTAGGAGAGCGGGCAGATTAGAACCAATGATGCAAGCTGTCCAGTGGATTAAACTGTGAACACTATCACACCTAAAGTTACTGGCGATAGGGGCCGCCTTTACGTTCCCAACAAGTAATATTGACACTCAGGCTAATTCAAAATATGCAATATAAGGTATAGGCCTAATTTATGTTACCACTGAAAGGTTCGGTGAGGCAGTGTTTAAGAGAGAAACTCATCGCTCCAATCAGCTCAGCAGGCCTGCAAAATAAATATCAGATCAGTAATAAATTAAATATCAATAAAAACTGATTGGGGATCACATAATATATTCATTTTGAAAAGCAGATGGTAAAAACGGCAAAAGTTTTTTAGAAATCCAGTCCTATTTGATAAGCGTAGCCTAATCTCAAAGGAAAGGAAATTAATTGATGATGAAATGCTACTACCAGCAATCACGGCTCAGTTTCAGCACTTAAACTAAGCATAGCCTTATGATGGACGGATAGAACCTGATGAAAATATTAATAAGCTAATGTAAGAAAGACTGTGCCAGCTAGGGGCATTCTTCTATCTCTCAAGAACAAATCAACAATTAACTTTGGCACCTAGGTCAAATTATACGGTCAGCTGGGAATCTTGGTGACTGCGAACCCATCGCTACGAATTGAGTTATTAACACCTTTACCAAGTAGGCCTAGGGTGTCACTTTGGGCAATATCCAAAATGAGGAGTAACAACTACTAAATCGTATAGCCTACTGTTCTATGCTTCCAACAGGGAGGGTGGGATACCCTCCTACCCTCCCCGCTTCCAAGCCTAACTTTCTTCCATCCAAATCTTTCGCCAAACCTATAATTTTATTATAATCTTGTTTGCCTATTGTCTATGGCAACACAATTATATAGGTTAGCTGCTATATTCATAGTTTCAATAAAATAATTATTAACAAATCCATGGCTTGATCCTAAGGTTATATAAATATTGAAAATTGACAAGCAGATGTTTCTGAATCATCCTGATGTTTTGCAGCTACAAAATGTCACAAAGACATAATATGTTCTGTTTGCTTTGTAAAAAAATCCATATTGAATGTAGAAGCCAAAAACAAGATTCAAACTGATTGATTTTTTCCTGGCCTTACATGAGCGTCGTATTACATATATTCAGTATCTCTTTCACTTTGCGAACCCTACCACCCAGAAAACATCAAGAGAAATCAGTTATTGGGGACAACAATTTCCAGTAGAACTCATTGCTGAAAACTAATCACCCATGTAGATGGAGTGTGATTTGTGCCCACACATTGGTCGTATTCAGCAATTCAGCAATTCAGGACAGCTTTATCAGATTATACGCCTATTGTACTGAGACCAACAACAACAATAAAAAGCCAAGAGATAAAAGGAGGCCAGCCTATCCCATTCATCCTGTTTACTGTATATTCAAGTGCACTGTTAATAATGATTGGTTTGTTACAACTAATCCTTAACATCAAAGGAAGCCAAAAGGCGCTAGATTTAAACTCATGGTCAATATTGTGCCCAACACCTTGATTGCCCCTATATAATATCATTGAGTGGACAATAAATTCCCACAACTGAAGAGATTTGTTCATTGCAGCAGGGAGTTAATTATCTTTGGACTCCTAGATGAGCATTGTTGTGTAAGAAAATTTTGGTCACCTGAGTGCATTTGATGAATAAAAAGGAAGCACAACTAGCTGTAGAAATTTTGAGGGAGCCTGCAAATTTTTTGGTCTCTTGGGAAAATTCTAATACCCGACAGGTGTTGAATGGGCAAGAAGAATAAGGTACTATGGGCAGAGTTAATGGAATTTGCATTATGTATCATGTCCCAACAAAATCCACCTGTCTTGTAATGTCAAAATATCGCAGCTCAATAAAAGAGGTCTCTGAAAATTCAAGTTAGATATGTGAAGTGTAAGTGTGTAAGACCTTAAGACTAACAAACAAAAGCCCGTGTAAGAGGACTGTGAATCGACATCCCAATTTGGTCCACATTGCATTTTAATCGTAAAAGTGATAATCCTACTTACTTGCGCTCTGGTAGTTTGTTCCATACCGCTACAAACAGTCTGCTCCGTGAGCCCCTCTTACTGATATCCCTGCAAGTGAACAGAAAAAGCATTCCTTATATTATCACTTTGTATGTATTATGGGTGTTTGGAGGACATGCAGTCTTTTGGGGGAAGGAGGGGGGAAGCCTGAGAACTTGTACAAAACTACTTTGATGCCTGTACGGAGGTCAAGCGGTGTCTCAAACTCTAGGCAACTAAAGTCAATCTGCAAAGAATGGGATAGTTCCTACTATTAGGTGGGAAAGGTGTAGAAAATTGCAAGGGAAACAGCGCTTTCTTGGAATATAATTCCACATCTGCCTCTATTCCCTAGGTCAGCCGAAAAAAGCCTTGAACGAATCATAGTTAGCTTTCTACCAACCATTGAGGTTTATATAAAACCACTATGATACCAACGCATTTACGTAGCTCTACATCATCAAAACCAATATTCTAAGGTCGTTCTACATTATCTAGCTTTTGTGGACCAAAACCAATCAGGGGGTCTTACAATTAGAATGAGCGATGCTTTACCAAAGCAAATTATCACTATCACATCGCTCAAAATTGCCACTCACTTGGTCTTTAAATTAGATAAAATCATTCCTAAATCGCTCACTCAGAATGAATATGGTTTATCAATGAGTGAGCGATGTCTGAGCGATCAGATTGCGATTTTGGCTTTTTTTTAATTAAAAGACCCCCCTGGCAATCAATCAACCCAAAACTAAACCGACGAAGCCAGTTTGGCTAAATGCCACATCTGCCCTCACCATCATTCATTGTTCTCTGTATTTACACAGAAGATTTAGATTTGAGACCAATCTCAGCTCCTACTTCAGCAGGTAATAATAAATATAGACATGTGTAATCAGTGTACCTAATCCTGACACTTACGAGTACAGGCAAAGTGTGGTCTATTGTGTAAGGTGTGAGAGAGATTAAACTTTGCTCCTTCATGTCAAAGACTTGAATTAATTAACAGGCAAGTTTTCAAATAAAGTCTTGTGGACGAGGGGCTGAGGGATTGGTCTAATCCTTCATGGCAGTGACATGGGGATGGCTAATTAATTTTTGGGACTAGGGATGAGTTTGGCCGTGGACTCCAAATCCACATAATGGCCAGTATGGTTGCGCAACAACATAAACACACCTGTCAAAATACTGGAACTGACAATATGCACTGAGGACTGGAAGTGATGGAAGAAGATGCTCATCAACACATAGGGGTGGAGTCATGCTACTGGGGCCGGCCATGAGGAGGTTATACTAGAGGAGGCCTCAAAACAGCGCTTGACTCATTGGTGCTAGCCATAAACATATAAATACTATATATTTATATATTTATGGTTCTAGCAGAAGACCTTTGAGTTTTACAGTGGTATGCACACTACTGTATGTTGTATCTTGTTCACAGAAGGCAGTCAATAGGTTTTTGACTAGAAAGTAAGGGGGGATAAATTAGACCATCAGACCCCTTAAATTATGTCAGAATCGGGTCAACCCCAAAATACATTGATAAGTTAGAATATGACTACTTACAGTGTCATGACTTCATTATAGCATGGGTTATTAGAGCACACCACTGTTGATGTTTGTGGGTTTTTAACCACCGCCCCATCAGGTATTGGTATGAGTCCGGCGGTCACAAATGAGTTAGCTAATGGCAGGGAGCTTGTAAGAGTTGAAGCTTTCACAACTAAAACGAAATAAAAACTTTGTGTTAACTGAATGTACAAATTTTGAATCTAGTTTCAACCTCATATCACAATAGTAGTTGAAGATTAGACAAGAGATTTTGTGCAGTCTGTCCAAAACACAATCAAGCTAGATGAACTGACTGAGTAGCAAGGCAACAAGAGAGCGATATCAGCAAGCTAGCAAAGCTAAAACAGGAAAGCTTTAATGCAAATGCTTCATATCTATTTCATCAAACAATTCAAAACTAGGAAACTATAATATCTTTGAGAAAAGTTGTGATGAGGCTCACAAATGCAAAATAACTTTCCCTGGCTAGTCATAGCTCAATAGAGCGTTTCACCCATAAACATATAAATACATATAAATACATATAAATACATATAAAAACATATAAATACATATAAAGTATTTATATGTTTATGGTTTCACCTAACAATAACCCCTTACTTACCATGTATTGATACGCTGGCCTCGTTTACTGCTCTGACTGAAAGCTGAATCTGACCTGCAAAATAGAGACGAGATGCAATTAGGAGACAAGACACAATTAATTCACAAACAAAAACTAGCAACAAACTTATTGTTCAACTTTGTAGTAGATAAACCTTGTTTCTTTGCTCATAAAAAGCTGGGCAGAATTACGAAGCTTAACTACAAGAGAGTTGCATCTCAATGCTCTCTCCACAGTTATCTAGACCTCATACCAACATGATCAAGCTTAATCGAAGAAAAGTTGGCTGTCATTTTCAATGTATCTCGCCGATTCAAAAGACGTAATTTTGCTACGGTATCAACAATCACACAAACCTTTGATCAGCCCAGAATTCTTATAAATCTCAATATAATCCATAGTGGCTTCAGCAACGAAATGTCCCGTATAAATCGGAACTTTTAAATCCACAGCGTGCCAGAACAGAGTATTACGATGATTGTGCTCCAACTATCAAGTTTAATCCATAGGAAAGTGAGAAATGGCCTTTGACTTATAGAGCAAGCACTGAGTCCACGTGTTAAGATTGAATAGATATATTAAGGCCCAAGGCAGCCACTATTATAGTGCCGATCTCCAACCAAGATGTCAAATAAACACCTCCTGCCTTCCAGTCCAATACTCTTACAGCGCTACCTGTCACTGCGTACTTGAACTAACAAACTGTCACAATCTGAAAGTCACCTCAACCCCATACACAGCAGGAGATAATTATAGTCAACAACTAAACACCCAAAATATTATCACACCGAAGTGACACCACAATATTTTGCCAAGTCTGACACCGAAATTACTATCAAGACACAAGACTTCATAGTCTACTGCCAATCATAATAATATCACTACTATAGAAAGATATTAGAGTATTATTATTATCATAGGCTCAATTAGTTATGCAAGACGCTTATAATAAGTTATGGAAGTAATTTGGGTTTTATTAGCAGAGTGACATGTGGGGTTATTATGTATTCAAATCTCCCATCATTGAATATGATTGGTCGATTAACACTTCAGTAGTGAATTAGCAAGTGAAGCCTGTGATTAGAAGCGGATACTTTGGTGCCATCCAACTTCAAATTGCAGGATGAATGAAAGTTGTGATCAATTTGCCAGCTGCAATAAAACTTGACAAGTCAGAATATTGGAATAGTAAATCGCCTAAGGAGTTAATTGCACCAAGGAAATAGATCGCAACCAAGACGAGCTAAACAGCAAAATTATGGCAGCCAATAAAAAAAAGCTACTAAGTAGTAGAGTAAAACCTGACGACCAAATTCAAATCGAGCAAGCGAGAATGGGAATAAACATTCACTGCATGTGACATACAGCAGCTCATAGTGTAGACTTGCAGACCCATCTTATTGTTGTTCAGACATGACCATCAAATCTATCTTTAAATGCGATCTGAGATCTTTAAACTGAAATTTGACCTCAAGTGCTTTCAAAAAGCATTATGTCTGATCAATGCAAATATGTGCACACACATCTGTTCACTACACAAGTGAGACACTAAAAAGTGGCCTGCAAACTGTAAACACATAACAAGACATCTCCGGCCCTGTGAACCTAAAAATCATCAACAAATTAGGTAAGTCACGAAGCGATCAGGTATATTAGCTAGAAAACCTAAAATGAGCAAAACTTGAGGCCATCCAAATCAAATCAAGACTGATGGAACTTTACAACAGGAAAACCACCATTACATGTATCGCCGCTACCACCATCACCAGGACTACCGGCGCCACATAAACGGCACAGTCAGAAACTATCAAGCCAGGTTTTCTATACTGTGACACCTCCTGTGTAATAACATGACCCCATCACCCTCAACAAGGTAAACAATACGACCATTGCAATGTTTATACGCATCAACTCCCCCCTCTCCTGCCAGCACCCCCCCCCCTCCCCCACAACATTTCCTGCCGAGAAATATCTAACAATTCTGAATCTGATTTTTGTAAAAAGTTGAGTCAACAAACCTTTGAGCATGACACAGTTACTATCCCTGGAGTTAGCCGCAGGCATAGCCTGAGGTTCCGGTATCGGTATGGTGTAGAAGGACGATGTGTAGTCCCGGGTACCGAGACAGATACGTTTATGACTAGGCTGATTCGATCCGGCCGATGAAGACATACCAGTGCTGAGTCTATTGGTTAGATCAGGTTTCTATCTTAGGACGAAATGACAGATTAACCCGGTGCTGTTGTTTCGCACTCAAGTTGAGAAAACCTGTCACTGAAAAAGAAACTGTTCTGGTCTTGCCTCAAAAAAGCAAGTTAGGAGCTTGCATGAGTTGAAATATAGAGCTTGTTTGGCTGTCCGTTCATCAAAATACACATTCCAGTTGTAAAATCTTCATATAATTGGGTCATCGCAGTTTTGTGGTTATTGCTAGCACTGCCGCTCTGCCGAAAAGGTTCTGCCCTCTATAATTAATCACTGAAACTGTATAGATAATCCGTTTAAACGATTGCCTTTTAGCGCCTGAACTCATTTGAACTGAAGCTAATATCCAGATAATTACAGAGTCGTGCCCCTGTAACAGGTTCAAAATTATCCACCGGTAGTAGCCTAATTGTCTGTCTCCGAAAGTTGTCTATGGATTTTCAGTCCTATCTTGTCCACTAGTAGCTATGGTGCGTCTCTTCCAAGCTTTGACAGTATCCGTTTTGTCTAGTCTGGTAGCTGGTTGAGAGTAATGATGATTTAAAATTGAAATTGATGCTGATTTCTGTTTACTTTGAAAGCTTCTTCAAGCTCAGATTTTCACACTAAACTATCAAACCTTCACACCTGCTCACTCACTGGACTGGCTGCTGGCTTCCCAAGATTTGACAAGCTAATGATCATTAAAATTAGCTCATTTACACTTTGGGTCCAAGCCTAATCAATAAACATGACAGCTTACAAAGGCTTATTCAATCAACAAACACATTGTATGTGTTGGGCTTTTGTCTTCCAACATGAGCATGCTCTTTGATGTGTCCAAGATCAGTTTGAATTTGGTGCCAAATGCTAAGACTTGCACTAAACCATTCATTGATTGGATTATAGACTACATCTCATTATTGTGTTTGCCTAATTGATGAAAGGCTGCTTTGTCAGGTCTACTGGAATTCCCTGATTTAAAAGCAGCTGTCTTCAACTCACCAATGAACTAAATACATTGGTCTCTCATGAAAACAAACAAAGCGCTTATTGCAGTAGCTCTTCATGCAAACACCAACCAAAGGTGTAAACATAAAATCCCAGCTCTGGATTCACACCTCCTTATCAAATATAGCACAACTTTGTGATAAATCTGTGTGTTTTTGGTGTTTGTGGGTTGCACAATTGTGTGAAAATGACTTCTGGTTAGCTTTATCAGAGCTATTACACAAGAGGCAAATGATTGTGTTTGAAAGCTCCCAAGTTTGACAAGATGATGTATGTTGTTGGGTCCATGTAAACAAAACAGATAAGAAATTGATATGAAGGTTACAAGATTGTAATAGCGGCTGAATGGGATTGGTCTACCGTCCTATGGACTGCCCCCCCAAACTTCATCCAAATTTCTGTCCTAAGGTTCACATTTTGGACAGTAGTAACAAAACATAGTACAAGCTAGTTTGATTATCAACACCCCACATTTTGCCTCCTGCTAAGTCAACAATATCTGAATGAATTAAATTTTGGTTATTCAAGTAGCCACAAAACACAATGGCTACAAACAAACCTTAATGTTTGTGTGAGTAAAACGATTATTCCTCCCACAACAACTAATGCCTATGCACTGCAGACCAACTTGCATCAATAACTATGAACAGCTAATAAATTTCGGAACAAATCTAGCTGTGATGCATCTGTTGGGAAAAACCAAATGTTAAACGATTTGTGAAATACCTGGATTGCATATGGGTTGAATGATGTTACAGCTAGCTAACTATATCCAAAATTATGTTATGATGCTAAACATCAGGTTTTGCAGTTGTGAAGATCGACCATGATTAGGACACGAGAGAATATCAAGACATTATCAAAGCCTGAATTCATTGACTAAATATGCTGTGACAACTGGAGGAACAGCTGAATAGGCCTATAAGAAATATTCTAACATGCATACAAGTCGACAGACAAAGACAAAATGTATTTTATGCTGTTAGAGGCCAAGACTCAATTCCCAAAATCGAATGATCAAGAAACTGACAACTGATTTGTCTAAAGCGATTGAGAAAAACAAATCTAAGCTTACAAGGTTGATATTATTTGACACTTGGAACTTCGATAAAATATCTAAATATTAAGATGCAGAGCGTTTTCCCCAGTGACACAATGGTTCTTCATCATCAATGCATTGCCTATTCAAGTTGTAATAATCGCCTGGGTATTTCTTACTGTAATGATGCAAAGGTAAACTGTAGAAACGCCAAATCTCTTATCATATAACAAGAATCTATATACATACCGACTTGACCTGCCAAAACCTACTACTGAACACAAAACTCAGGATTATATATATACTCAACCATGGTGATGATATGAGCATGGTCGGTGGACTGCAATTACTAAGCAGAGCAGAAAAAGCAGATCATAAGGCAGCAGACAGCAATCATACGCAGGAAGTCAATCACATCCATCCATTACTGAAACAAGAGCTAACTATAAACACTCCAAACCACAGACAGACCACATGGCAGATGTTTTCTCTGATATTTAGCTGTTATTTGAATTTAGCAGTTCTAGTACCTTGGAAAATGTCATATTTCTTCTAATCACAGGCTTATTTCAAGGACCAGATTTACTGACTGTTGATGATGATTAGAGAATTCCTGGCTAAATAACCTGGGAAAAATTATATTGGAACAACTTGAGAATTATTTGTACAATAAAACCATTAAAAGACTGAAGTGTGCCCAAGTTGATTTTATCAGCATGAGTGCTAGGATTTACTACAAAGCCTCTGGTCTTCAAACTACTCCTCACAAAGGGGTATACACTCAGGAACCGTTCATTCTCAACCTATCCGCCTGGCAATAAATGGGCAGGTGTTCCCAAAACGTCAATCTAACAGCAAATTACAGGGGAATCAACAATCCATACACAGGATGAAACAGCAGGGGGTTGCATATTTAGTGGCCGTTGAAATTTGGCATGTTTTTAATGAAACCTGTTTAGCAAATGCCTGAACATAAAGAGAGAAACTTTCCACTACCCAGGATCACTATTATCTTTAATTTGTTGGGCTCTTCAAATGTGAAATATTTTTCAACCTATTTGAACTCAACGGCAAAAATGGGTGTTACGCCCTAAGTTATGTCTACTCCCAAACAACGAAGTAGGATTCCTTTCATGGAAAGCATCAAAATTGCTGTCTAAAGTCTCTCAAATAAGCGTGAATTGAAATTGGAAACAGAATGTTCAACCAAACTAGCGAGTATATCCATGTTGTCAATCAAACTGAATAACGGAAATAATGACTGGCAGTGAAGCTGCATAAACCACTGGATAAGTGAAATATTCTATCTATCTTAATGTCAGAAAATAATTTGACAATGTAGGCCTACTCACCATATGAAGAATGTTGCACTCTTGAAGACATTGTCGGCAGTGTATCTCTCTACCAGTGGAGAAACTTTGGATGATCACATAGTAGGCATCTTTGAGATTAAACTTAGTCCTAATTGAAGCTAACTGTTATCCAGCTTATCAAGACAACCTATTCAATAACAAAAAAAAACATTTTCGTTTGAATCAGCATGGTCAAGATTTTTACGTCAATGCAGAGAATTGATTACAAGCGCGCAAGTTTATAACCAAACAGTGCATCGACCTCAGTCTTTATATTACAAGAAATAGACTGCACGATGTCTCTCTATTCCAAGATGCTCCATTGTGAGAAAACTAAACACACATTGATCCGTCTGTCTGACCAAGTGCTGTTCTGTATTGTATCAAAACATACAAAAACTTATGCAGTTCTGAATGGGCACTAAAAACCGCAACTGGCGACGGGTGTTGTAAGACATGTTGTGGGACATGTCTTACAACCCTCAAGGCCTCTAAAGCATTGGTCTTAAATACAATACAGCATTGTTATGCAGCCTATATCGTTAAAAATCCATTGTTCTTGGGTGCTGTAAGACATGTCCCACAGCTTGTCTTACAACACATGTGTGTTGGATCAGACTAAGTACCCAAACTATGTCTTAACATGCAACATGGGCTGCACGAACAAACCCTCTAACTATGATAATGATGGTTTATCAAGAGAGTAAATGCTCAAAAGACACAATGACCATAGGACTGCCGCAGTTCCTGATTTTGGGCTTGGTGTGCCACCAAGCCCAAAATTAGGAACTGCGGCAGTCCTATGACAATGACAATGAAATATAGTGTCTTTTTTGCTATGAATTGAAAAGTTTGAAGAACTGAAAGTCAATGGAGTGCATGACTTGGAGTGTCACATTCACTGACAACCATGTCCACCGGCCTTCTGAAGTTGGCGTAAGTCCAGTAGTTAAGACCTCGGACCACTAGACTTCTTATTCTACCAACTACAGAAAGCCTGTGGTGACAACAGGAACTCCAAACTCAATACGTGGCATAAGTTATTATAAAATAAACAACATGTTATCATCTACTTGTTGTATCTTGTTATCTGTCTACCTTGTCCTCTCTGTCGGTCTGTGGTAGCCAACAGACTACAGAGTATAACTATCTATGACTTCATAAAGATTATACCAAGGAGTAAAAGACTCCTTGTATATACTACCAATGAGCAACACTCACCTGATCAGTCTCTGAACCTTAGTCTATTCTTACTTACTCTCCTCTGTCTTACCTTCGACAACTAAGTAGGTTACTAGTTAGTACTTACTTGATGATGAGTATTGATTAGTAATTTCTAATTGCTTATTTTGGTGAGGGTTCCAGGTGAAGTAGTTGAGATGGAGAGGTGGCTCTTAGTCTGATTATCTGAGTCAACAGCTTGTTCAGAGACATATAGAGTCAATTGATGTGTGATGACAGAACAGAAGTAGTTATATCCGAAAATAACATTAATTTGACAGTAGAACCAAATAAATTGTCTAACTCTCAACTCTAACTGTTCACATAGCTACTACATAGAAATTGCATGTGTTTTAATTTCCCGGTTTTCCAATGGCCAATCAAATAAATTACTCATTGAAAGCATGTTGCTGATTGGTTATTTTCAGAATACTTTTCAGCAACTTTGGATCATTACAAATCTGACTGTAGACTAAGTTCTTTGCATACAATTAATTAGGAAAGACAACTTCCAAAGAATGCCTGCCTCAACCAGGGAGTTTGGGACCAAGAAAGCAGATGAGACCTTTTGCTGTAAAAACTCCTCGGTTTCTGCTAACTACAATTGGTATTTTTATTCCGTAATCAAAAATTCTGACCTTTATGCTGAAATAAAAAAGTATCGAAAAATAATAATACATTAAATTATATAAACCTGATCAATCACAATGAAATTCAGTGTCAAGAAGGCAGGTGTCATGAAATATACAGCTAAATTTGTTTTGCAAAAGAATTCCATATAAATATTAAGTTATTGTATTAAATATAGAATTGTTTTGTATTACAATACCATAAAATATATGTTTATCTGAATTTTCTTTCTGCAATCAACATTTTCAGGTTGGATTTATATAATATTCAAAATTCAAAGCTGGAATATTATTATTTCTCTTTATTTTAATGATATATTTATTATATTATATAATATAATAAATTTCAAATTATATTCGCCGTCAATCTTTGTCTAATAAAGTGGGTCAGCATATTTCGCCTATGAAATTACCCTCATTTTGTTTCTATCTTTATTTCCCTGGCTGCCAGACCAAAAAGTGTGATCTGCTCCAATGATAGCTTATACAAAAAAGTGCCAATTTATGGTCTCATCTGTTCATCGGCCAGCGCCCCCTATAATTAGGGACAACTCCTGACACAACCCGATTCAAACCACAGATAAGAAGAGATTTATTTGCTTGGCTTTGTGAATCAACAAGCTTGTGTAGGAATCAATGAAAGCCTTTACTTTCTAACAAAGCCTAAAAATAGAACGCAATAAAATTTTCCAAAAAAAGTCCTATGACTCAGCATAGCAGAGAGCAATTATTACTCAGGTCATTTTTACAGGTCGTGAACTGCGCCCCCCTTAAAGGTCGAGGACATGTTGACAGGTCATTATAAACGCCATATCCCTTCTGCTATTTTACCTATTATATGCTCAGTGCCTGACAAAGACTGACGATTGGTATAGAACACTGAGGTATAATATTATTCCATTTCAATGTTATAGAGAATGTCTTCAAAACAGCACAACAGATCGTGAAATTATGTGACTTGAAAACACTGGTAAGTATCTTTGTATAAAGCAATCATCCCTCAAGCGAGAGCACATAATCAATCACATGCTTACAAATGACAAGAGATGTGTTTCTGGAACATAAATCCCCTATTTATTTCTCTTTTTATTTCATATTAGTGTGGTCTTGTTCAAGTTTTGCTATGAATGGTATCACCTATGTAATCTACTCAGGCTGCACTGTTGGTATGATTATCTTAAAACACATCCGTTAGCAGACTAAGCTAATTCAAAGCTGGTAGTGGCATTTCATTGTCAACCACTTTCCCCACCCTACTACCAGCTATCATGACACAGTACTGAACTAAGCTTAGGTTACTTGACTTTGACTTGACTTCAACACATTTTCGTTTCTTCAAACATTGTGTGCGTGAGCACCAGCAATAGTTTATAAATGACCATGATACTGCAAGTCTCCTCCTCAGATAGTTACAGAGTCCTTCTCTTTATGTGCAATACTGTCTTTATGCTAGGATCTCGCAGAGTCACGGTTATAGGCAGTAAACAAGCGTAGGTTACAGGTGTGCCTATGGAAGCCTACTAAACATGCGCCCGTGCTATCCCTTTATTTAGCAAGATATTTGCAATCAACCAAGAAACACATTCTGATTACTTATTCACTCATTGCTATTCATTGACAATGAATGAATAAACACTTTTGAATAAACTTGGAAAATCCCAGTATTTTTATGACTCACCATTAGGAAAACCAAGACGCAGTGGAATGTGTTATGATTATCATTAAACAATTGTTCAAATAATAATTGTCGTTTGATTGGCAAGGCTGCTAAGAGGTGGTGCGTTACACTGCAAAATTGAAAGTCAAATCATTAGTAACCCATTTAGCTTAGCGTTTAGGTCATGCAGTACAGAGCAGGCATTGACAAGATCCAAACAGACTAATTGTGCTTGCATGCATGTAGCAGTCAGGCAATATTTGGAAAGGAGGATTGGTATTTGAGGAGACCAGAATCAATTGACATCAGGGTGAGATTCTAATTGCCAGGAACACATGTTGCATCAAAATATTCAGGAGCGTTCAGTAACTTCATTGTGCTGCCGAATTCTTTGTGCGTGATCTATACTTTATATAATGGTAAAATATATTCTTGTTATATGAACTCAATATTGCACAGCCAGTGTTCTGGAAGGCAATCGCAGCTGTAGGGGTTTGCGAGCGCGATCGCTCTCCGAAACACCATTAAGGGTATGTGGGGTTAAGCTTGTTTAACTAATCAACCGTGAGAAAACCGGAGCCCTCTTTGGCTTTTGGAGCCCTCACTTTTGCATTTGATATATAAAATGAAAGTAGTATAATGTATAAGCTTATCATGTTTTTGCCTACATATCAGATGTAGGTTATCGCTTAATTATCGGAGCCCGATCGAAAGCGGGTGAGACACCTTTCTCTAACTAAACATGTTTGTAGCTCAAATATAAGAGGTTGCTTTCACGAGATCATCTTCGGTTCAAAATCTTACCGTATGATCCAACAAGTTTACGCCTAAGAGTATTTGCGTGAATTTTATTTGTGATTTGTAAGTCTATCAAACCATATACCAATTTTCTCAAAAATGCCAATCACTAAATTGGGATTCAACAACTGACAGGTAGTTATAAAACCCCCAACTACATTTGTGTGATGACTCTGATTTAGGTTCATCAACAACAAGTAGGTGACATCACATGAAACTGATAGTACCTGCGTAATGAGAGAGAAAGGATATCCATCTGTAGTTGATTTTAAATGTTTAAAGTATTCCCCCAAAAGTATTTTACTGTTGGTCAGTACTTTACTGGCGAATTCTAACCAATTAACTGCCTCTTCCTCGAGGAAGAGGGAGTTCATTGTTCTAGCGCTATCAGTGACTTTCACTGGAGAAAGCTTTGAATTCTTTTCACAGGTAAAAACTTGGACAAGTGCTGCAGTACTTACTGAATACTTACTGCCTGACTATGAAATGTTCTGCTGGTATCTTTGAATCTAATTCTAGTTTGATACGAATCGATGGGGGACAATTTCTACATGAGCCATTTCTCAAGTGTTATTATTTTTCTTGTTTGGAGCACTGGCCTCCAACTTTGCTAACTCTCTTTCTCTGCAAGAATTTTAACTGCAATACTCTGCTTTCTTTGAGCCTAATTAGCTGTCAATTTTATCTTCTATCATTATAATAGGATCTTAATTGGGTCATCGCATTGGAGAGACAATTATTCTAGTAATTTTTGACGGACTTGATTCTTTGCCATGGCTGAGGGACAACTTGGAGGTAGGTGCACTTCATTCATTGCAGAAAAAGTCCAGTTCGGATGGGCAATAACCAGGTTTATGAAAAAATCATAGTAGAGGGTTTGTTGGTGCAGCCCATGTTGCAATGTAAGACCCAGTTTAAGTACTTAGTCTGATCCAACACAGGAATGTTACAACTTGTCTTACAGTACTCAAGAACAATAGATTTTTTACAATAAAGGCTGTATAACAATGCTGTATTGTATCTAAGAGGCCTTGGGCGCTGTAAGACCTGTCCTACAACATGTCTTACAACACCCGTCGCCAGCGACGGTTTTTAGTGCCCATTCAGAACTGCATAAATTTTTGTAATGTTGGAAAAAATTTCTAACAAAGTGTCTCCGAAATCCCCTTTTTGATAAGACATGAAGCTCTTACAGCTGCAGGGTACTATGATCTTTGACAAATTTAAATTGGTTTATGAATAATAACTGATCATTATTTGGTAGATTAATGATTTCTTTTCAGGAGGATGGGGGGACAACCTCCACATTTCAAGAAGTAATGGGTTGCCTCATGATTTGAGGGTTATTCTTGATTCCTGTACTATTGCATACATTACATACATATAAGGTTTTTAAGATGATTTACTAATGATTTTAAGGCATTGAGGGCGAAAGTTGATTGTATGAAATTCTCGATGCTGCAAAGTGATCCTAAGACTCATTGTTCCCACTGACAAAGACCAAAAGTTCTATGCCTAGGACTTAGTTCAGATCAATATGAGCTCCGATGAATCACACTCTAAGTTTATAACCAACTTCTGGCTGTAGTATGTTGTTCTCATCGAAATAATGGCATACTTTTAGCACCTAAAACTTGTTTGAAGATAAAAAAGAAGGGGCAACTCCGAAGTATGATTATAAAATTGTCAATTCATTTATTTATCATCACAGTAGGGAGTTCTCTCTCAGACTATCCGTTTCATTTTGATTTGTTTGATTGCTTTACACCAATTCAAATGCTCTGAACTGTTTTCAGTTGACCGCTCTATTACTCATTCAAGCACCCATACTTCAACACACCGTTCCAAATGCTTTCATTACAACTTTAATATAATGTGTGACTCTTTTTTTTTCTACTGTTTCTACAGGTTCATTATCTTTATCACTTGACCGATTACTTGATGGATTTGATTGTGTCCATGAGGATGATCCCAATCAACAACAACCTGTAGAGACAATTTCCCACCATACAGCAAATCTTAATTTGAGAGGTTGGTTTTAAACCTTTGATGTCGTACTACAGAACAATCCTTAGACTGGAATCAGTCAAACAATATAGAGTTATCTACTCAGGTTGGGTGTTAACAGACAACTCCAGGCTACTCAATCCTCAGATCCTCACTTGCGAAACAAACAGTGACCAATGGTGACATGATAGAACCCTAACCTGTCTTGACAACTTTTTTTTTCGGTGTTCTTTGTTCACACCTCCCCTCACCGATCAAAGCTTGCCAAGACAGGCTAGATAAAACCCTCTTAATATCTTGCAAAACCTTGCAAAACTTAGTTGATTGTTATGCGTGGTAATAATAAACCAGTTTGAGGGCTTAGATTCTGTGGGATTTCCTGTCGTTGATAAGATCTTGCAACATACTCTGAAAAAGCTAGATTTACCAAAGAGTCTGATAAGTACTCATGACTAATTTCCTAATCTCAGAGCTACAATTCTTCTTTATAGTTCCAGCAGACTGTGTAGGTGACGGAATCAATCAAGCCGTATTGGGGAGTACTGCAGTTATGGAAAAAGGGATAATTGAAGGTTTGTGACAGCCACCATTCAGCAATCGTATTTTTTTATTTCGGAAACTCTTCAAAAAAAGTGTTTGACCCTTCCATCTTCCCTGTCGCTTATGGCCTGCATGGAGAGCAAAACACTTGATTTAACCACGGCCAGGCGGTTCTGGGATCAAAGAAATACAAATTGTCAAACCGCTAAGCGGTATGTGTATTGAAAAGAAAATATGCCTTTTATGTGGTGTATGCTCCCATAAGCTTTTGCAATCATTTCATACCCTGACATCCACCAGTTTTATTCACCATACCGTACACCACAAGTGTTCTGACATGTAAGCAGGTATATAATAAACAAATCTGATATCTTACACGTGATTTTATTTTGCAGAAGGAAGCAACTTAACATATGTGTTGGGTGCTACCGAGAGGTTACCGCTGAAATACTGCATAAGAGCTGTAAATAAAGCTGTAAGAAATAAAAATCTGGCGGGAAGTGTAAGGAAAGTCACCCTGGAGAAGGATATCCCAAGGTTTATTTACAGGCTCTTGAGATCTGGTGAGTTATTCTACTAATTTCATAATCGGTTTGGTACACAAAAGTCTGCACATTGCGGTGTCTAACATTAGAAATTTAGCATCCATCCTGAATGGGAAACAACAGCGGGGAATTTGTTTTGAAGTCGACATGTGATAGAAAATTAATATTTGGGTAGATATATTGCCATTGGTTTATGGTATGAGGCAAATGTAGACTCACAATTTCAATCACATCATCATCTTAGTTTTTGTCATCCTTGTTAAATACATTTTCAAATTGATCCCTATTTCACCTTGTGAAACTTACTAGGGATATGTCCCGAGTCCCTGGTCCAACTAAATCCTTAAGGCATGAATATCATTTTTGTCTTCTCTTTGTACATGAGTAGACAATCTGCTGGAGCTGAATATTTCAATCCTGATACCAGGGAGGGTGGGAGACCCACCCTCCCTGCTGATACCCTCCTCAAATATTCATGCTTTTATAACTGAGATAAGGGGTTATAGGATAACTCAACTCAACCTGCTACAATCAATAGAACCAGCTTATCTCAAATTAAGGTTTCAAATATCTATCTTGCTCAAGCGGGATACTTTTTGGTTTAAAGCTATCCGTGGGGTACTAGCCACCAGCCTTTGAGGTGACATTACGAGAAGATCATCGTCAAATGAGTTTTCTAGCTGTCCGGGCGAGTATACATGATGTAAACTATACAGCGTAATAAGAAGTGGAATCCAATGCCAATCTTGTTTTCGCCCCTTTTTTGTGAAGTTTTCGATTTTCTTTATTGTTTAGATACCCATAATATGGTAGGGTAAATGTGAATATAGTAATGTATTAGATGAATAAGTATAATATCATTCTTCAATCTGATATACAATAGTAAACTGCATCATAAGGTTGCCTCTAGGGGGCTACCTAGTTTTGGCTTAGTAGTATTATTTGTACCTATGTACTCTATCTGCATGTTAAAAGGGCTCCTTGTGTTATTTGTATCAGCAGTGTAGTCCCGTAATAGTTATAGTTATACCCATCCCTTCCTCTTAATGTCTACCTTGTCAATTTTGGTAATATCTCCGAGTTCTTAAATGAATCCATATGTATTTACTGACATTTTACCAACACAATTGTGCTAATCTATAGCGTGTAAAGCATGCATAGAACCCTATATTGAACAATTTTTTGAAATAGGAGAAAGCTTGTATTTCAGCAGACTAAAATTACCAAGGAGCTCCATCAATGTTGGTGTTGGCTTACTTGTATGCAGACAAATAAATTTATCAGTTTCCTCCACAAACTCAAACGCAATTTTTGGTTGCTGCTTTCAGGTAAAATTGAGGTGCTTCAAAAGTCGATACCAAGCTCCATGAGTTTAAGTGCATATTCACCAGAGGCGTTAACAGAGTATGGTAAGTTGTTATGAACAAGAATGATGTCTAAATGGAATGCCAAACTTCCTAGAGTATCATAGAAAAATGAGTGTAATGTCGATAAAAAAATTGTGTGCATAGATAGAGATATTAATATAATGTTTCTATGGAAATTCGGATCTCAAGCCAGTTTTCCAGGCGGCAGAAAAAAGGAAAAATTAAATTTGCTTTATTAGTGATGGTCATATACAGGTGATATAAGGGATATTTGGAACTGGGCTGATTTCGATTATATATACTGGCAGATAATGAAAAGGATTGTACATCTACCATTTCCGACATCCTCTTTCAAGTAATTTAAGGGTCAAACCATATTTTCATTTTTTTTGTCACTCTCCCTTCGAAGGCAGCGTTTTGGCAATGAGCCGCTCATTGTGGGACTTTATATAAGATACACTATCACCATTGCGATTGGCTTGATAACACTCTATATGAAATAACTGTCAAGATAAAATATCTGGCAAGTTTTCCTAAATGACATTGCATTTCTAGCCACCACCGAACTAAATGTGGTGTTAGGCTTGTTGCATCCTCACATGAGCAGTCGTCACCTTTTTGCACAGTTGTTAACAAGAAGGATTGCGACTTAATTAAAATACCCCCAGAGTAAACTTAAATTCATTATTCTGAAATTTTTTTAGGAATATTATACATTCAGCTTTCAAACTCTCACATATACAACGATCAGATAGTCACCACAAATGAAGAGTACAGCCGGTTTCTAAGTTTACAAACAGATGTCCATCTCCATGATATGGGTATCGCAATAGATGGCTTCAGCACCAAAGCGGAGTTCAAAAGAGGGGATGATGGGAACTGGTGGACTGAAGTACACCTCAGCAGCTATGGTAAATATTTAATTATTCCATATTGATTTATTTTTGTTTTATCTTGGCACACTCAGAAGAACATCATTTTAATGATGAATATTGCTTGTCAATAAACGTTTAAAAAAAACAAAAAGAATCTTATTAGCTGTTTGCTCATCCAAAAAGTCATTTCTTGGATGGCCTCAATCAAGTTTGTCATCTTGAAATCAAAAAATCAAGTGCTAGACTCCAACGACAGGCATAGTGTGATTGGTACAATGAGTATTATCTCCACTTCAGACATTATCATGTCATAAAAATCCCTGCCATAATGCATGTTGGTAAGAGAATAATTTTTTTTCTCGGAGTTCTTTTTTGTGGGCAAAGAAAATTGAGATAAAAACAGTTACTGCTTTCCTACCATTATGCTATCACATTTTGTGTATTATTCCCAATGTACCTTGCTCCTCATGCAGAGAAACAAAGTCTTAACAATTACATTGAAAGTGATACAATGAATGGGGACTTTGATGATGAGATGCCAGGAGTTGTTGTGGAGTACACCCTGAGGATATGTAATGACAACTCCTGCGACATATGCCAGGAAGAGGGTAAGTACTCGATCTAAGTTACAATATGTCATCAACCTCGTCTGGTGTCAGTAGAGGAGTTATAATTGCTCTTCTTCTTTTGAAATAACCACAGTTGGTTGATGTAACCAAAGATCATGAATACTCATTGATGTAACTGGTTTCGCACAAGAATTTTGAAGCCATAACGGAAAAATATCTGCAGTCACACAGCACTGAGATAATAAAGGCGATGGTGTACTTTTATTATTGAATATGTCAACCTGGAGTTTATTTATTTGTATGTTATGGCACGATTGGCCTTATCGAACCCCCTTTTTGCGGTTGTGTATAACACTGCCTGTTCCATATTTTTTGACGGGTAAAATATCTCGCACACTAAACAGATGATGGTGGTGGCAACGTTTTTTTATTCAGAATTGAAAACATCTGTTGGTGATACTTCATGCATGTTTTGTTATGTGCCCCCCATAGAGCTGTAGCTATAAAGTAGCGTGAGAGTTGTGACCGTGGCTTTTTCAAAAACATGAATGGGTACTACTCACAAAAAAAACTCAGGCAACAATGCATTAGATTGAGCTCAATAAGGATTAGGTTTAGGAACCCTTAGATAAACTCGGATTGATTTTACTCGGACTATTATTTTCTCCTCTCAACTTCCCTTTCATAAGTAGGATATTTTTTACTGTATTTCAGGTAACAACCCACCTCAGGAACAGAATCCTGATGATGATAATTTAGATGAAAACCAAGAAAACAATCAGAGGGGCAGTTTGCATTCAGGAGGTGGTAATGGAGGAAGACCTCGTAGTAATATCAGTGGTGGGCAAAATTGTTCTGGCCCACAAGATGGCGATGCATATGTGGATAGCATGATAGAGAAATTGCAGCTCTTGCAATCAGAGACTCGTGAGTATAATTGATCCAGATGAAACAAAACATTATCAGACATGTTGGCGGGAGTAACGTAGTGGGGACTCAACACCAAAATCATCCTCGACCATATGTAAAGAGAAATAGATAGCACAATAGTAAATGCAATATTCTTTTTGGTATATACACTAGGTTTATTTGGCCATCCTATTTAACGACCCCCTTCTGTGCAAGTGGCTTGTGTGGGGTAGATACCCTGTACCCTTCCCGCTGCTGCCAGCTCTTTTTTCGAAGAGGCAGAGAGAGATCTGATGACGTCCGGCGTCAGGAAACAAACCTGGATCATCAACAAAATAACTGTACATAATAGGTGAAACCATTTTCTGTTTACAGTGCGTAGCAGGGTGATGAAGAAATTAGCACAAAGCAGCCAACTACCAGTAAAAGTCCTCCAGAAGCTCCATAATTCCCCGTACGCATCACAGTACATTGTCCCCCTCAATTCTAAAAGACTGATCAGATATGCTTTGATAATGTTCAGTACTATCGGCAGGGATGGAGCGAGTGAAGAGGCTGCGGTGCTCAGACAGGCTTTAACACATACCGGCTTTAAAGTCATCACAAAGGAATGGTCACTTACAACTGAGCTACTCGACAGCATCAAACACTTGCTGAAGGATCTATTGAGTTACTGTTCAATCCTATTCATCAGTATCATGTCGCATGGCAGTCATGGTGTATTGAAGGGAACAGGTGGATCTCAAATTTCAGTCAACCATGTTCTGGAAGTGGCAGCTGACATATTGCCTAACCATCTTCCTATGGTAAGCTTCTGGAAGCTGCTGATTCTTGCATTCTGCATTCAGGTGTTCTTAACCTGGCTTTACCCTTTGAAAATCAGAAAGAAAGCAGTCAATATATAACCAAAACTAACCAATCTAATCTAAGCGTTGTCATTTTAGATATTTCTGATCCAAGCTTGTCAGCAGGCATCGAAGAATCCTTCTACAGAAATCACTCCAGTTGTGTTGAGAAGGCCAAACACTGTCTTACTTATGGCAGCTCTACCAGATGGCGTAGCTGTAAGGGGGGCATACACTGGTGCTTTTTCTGATGTGCTCCAGAATTGTGGCAGAGCAGCAGACATCTGTAGGATCCACACCATGGCAGTTAGCAGGATGAAGCGTTTTGACCCTGTTGAGCAAGTTCCGATTCTGTTCACCACGCTGAACAAACAGCTTTTGTTGACAAACAGAGAGCCAATGAAGATAATTCCCCTGAAGCCTTTCACTGTTACTCTAACTGGAACTGGCAATGCACATGTCAAAAAGCAAGAAGGGAGCGCTAAAATATATGAACACTCTATGACCGGTAAGGAAGTTTTAGCAGGTTTAATCTTCACGGTCGATGAATTGAGCTTAGACGCTGATTATTATTAGTATGGGCAAATTATCTGCCATGATTTCCTTTGATTGTTTATATTCTTGCAGCAAACAATACATTGTTCTCATCCATGCACCTTTCTAAAAATCAATTTGGTGCACATTCATGAATGTATGTATGTTTGTATATGACATTCACTTTATCTGCAGGTAATGATCAAAAGTCATCAGGTGCGCCCTCTGAGTCTACTGGCCCTCTTAAAGAAACAAGAGAGTTGTCTGGGCAGCTCAGCACTCTGAGAAAAGGTATCTCAATCAGCCAAGCAACCATATGCCCTTTTATTTCAAATGCAGCATTAACCCTTTTGATAATCGGGTATTGTACAAGCCTTCTGTAGTTGGTGCAAGTCCAGTGGTAGAGTGCCCCAGTGGTAAAAGCCTTTGACCACTGGGACACTCTACCGCTGGACTTGCACCAACAACAGAAGGCCTGTGGGGTGTTGCATTGTTGACTGAATGTTAACATGCACTCAACCATGTTAGAAACCAGTTGGTCAATTCCAGTATATAGCATAGTGTTGTTGACAATGACAAGCTCAGAGCATGGTTTCTAGGTATCTAGGGCACATTTATTACCTAAATCAAAAATCCAAGGATTCCTATTTTAGCATAAAGCCTTGTTTGCAGGTTTTCTGCCCCGTTTCATATCAACCCTTACAATACAAATATACCAACCAAAAAAGCTTTTACTCTTTTTTAGATGATGAAGATGATCAAATTGTCACAGTTGATCACGACCTGCAAACATCAGATAGTATCCACTCCACTCCTGCAATAGAGTCGTTTGCCTGCAACTCCAAGACTGTGGAGAACGAGTATCAGAGAAAGATTGATGCAGATGAGAAAGGTATGGGACCTTTCCACAAGAATTTTGTGGCTAGTTATCTAGAGGAGTATTTACAGAGAAGGAGACTAATGATATTTGTGAAAGTATGCTTAGAGTTGGTTGATTAGATTATGTTAAGTGCGGACATCAAGTGATTGATATTGTTTTAATCGACTTATAATGGTAGTCTGTTTGAACTAATTTAAGCAATGGTTAGTAACTTTGTCATTTTATTTAGATCGGATAGATGCCATTGTTGAGCTGAGGCTGATGCTGAGAGCTTATAGTTGCTCACGCTCTGCTGACTTCCTGGAGTTGAACAAACTTACCCGTCTCCTGACAATGTTAGAAAGTGAACGGTTGCAGCTTCTGAAATGGTCAAGCAACATGCAAACCCGCCCACTGCTCAATGTCGCCGCTTGCCAAGACCACACAGAAGTTATCAAAACCATCTTAAAGCCACTGACTGAGCACGAAAAAACCAAATTGCTAACCATGAGCAGGTGGACACCCTTGCATGCTGCAGCAGTCAGAGGTTGCAGTCAGTCAATAAAAACAATTCTTCTCCTCTGCTCGCCTGAGTTGAGAACTAAGCTTTTGTCGAAAGAGGATAAACGCGGCAAAACAGCTCTACAAAGAGCAGTTGAAAGAGGACGGGAGGCTTCTCAAAGTGCACTATTGAGCTTTGAAATCGCAAAGGATAGAACAGGGCAGAGAAGAACAAGTGAGTTGAGATTATTAATAAATCGTCTCCTTTTGATAAAGCTTGATCTTGTGTTGTTCCTAAGCCGATTGCAATTTAGAGGCTCATTGAAGATGATGGTCATCACAACTGAATTATTCACATTTCGCAATTTTTGCATTTCACAATTCGAATTCGAGGCAATGTTCTGTTTTTTGTTAGTGTTTCCTGACACAGCCCAACAAAGAACACAGGAGGAGACAAAACCTGACAGCATACTGGTCCCACGGCAAAGGATCTCACTGACTAGCCGTCAAAGCCCTCCGGTAACGGTTTGTGTATTCATTTTCATCTTATCTACCTTGTTTTAAATTGAGCACTCTGACATCATAATGCAGAGAATCGGAGTTACCTTCCCTTATGGGAAGCATCATAAGTAACTGCCGGACTATAACTAGTGATGGCAAATTGTCAGATATTGGCGAGACGGGACGAGACAGCAACAATATTGGAGAAGAGACCGAGACATATATCGATGCCGACAAAATTGAAAACCGCCACTTTATTGGCATCGGCAACGGTTTTTTTGATTTTTTGTTATAAAAAGCCAAAATCCGTGGCAAAAATTGTGTCAAAAATAGTGTCTATGATGAACAAGTCTCGACATTTGTCAAGAGTGTCTGTCTCGACGAGACAGTGTCTCGAGGGGGCAAGTCTCACGAGCCCAAGACCGTGACTTTCTTTGCCATCACTAACTATAACATGCAAATTGATCCTTGGGTAAATAGTAGTCTTTAAGTTATTTACTGCTGTTTTATGATTATTGGTAGTTTGTTATGACTGGGATGAACAAATTTGGCTGCAGCTCCAGATTTATAAGAAAAAAAACCTGGGCGAGATGGTTCATGGTGCGCAGTGGCCAGAAGTGGTGGGATAATACCACAAGGACCTGGTAAGAGTGTTTATATTACTAATATCAAACATCTTGACTAATGTACTCTTTACTGATTTTTGATATAACTCTGTAAAGTGAATCTTTTAAAAACCAACCATCATTTGGATGGCGAGATGGCGCAATCGGTTAGCGCGCTCGCTATTCACTGCCAGGCGATTAGTGCTGCAAGAGTTGTGGGTTCGAATCCCATTGCGGGAGCTTTCAAGGTTGATTGTTCCAGCCCCCAGCCCCCCAAACAACTATGAAGGTCCCAACTAGGACAATCTTAGGAAGCAACAATTATAGTTTTAGGATGTTTTCAAATTTATTTTCTTGTCGGAATATTAAACAATTGAAAATTTTTGAATTTTACAATGTCTATGTTGTGCCATTTAGGGTTGATGATACATGGACCCTATGGCTCTGCTGACAGGTGTTACAAAGATGTCACATCTAGGAATGCGTCTTGTAATCGCCGAAGCTGTTTCCCAACAAGACAACAAAGTAAGCAACAATTTTCAGGGAGAACTAATTTTGCCAGTCTCCCGATGATGACACAATACATCTTTTGAATCAAGTTCGTAGTTGTTGAGTAAAACTCTGTCCATTTTATTAACTATTGTTTTAGTTTATAGCTTTTAGTTTTAATGCTCCTTGTTGTTCACATGTCTGAAGACCAAGCACATAAGTGTTATGAGTTATAACAGAGAGAGCAGTTATAATCTCCTATTGAACTTTACATTTTTTTTAAACTGAGCCATGGTTCAATCTATATCGTTAAAACCAGTTTCTATTGCCATCATCATATCCTTTATATCTTAAATCTAATTTAAATGATCATTTTCCGCAAACAGAAATAAATGAGCCTTAGACAGAAAACTATAACTTCAAGCTTCTATAGGTTATTCTGACTGGAAATTGCCTGAATTCAGGAAACAAATTTGCAATTTTTTTACAATCTCTGTCAATTGCTATCTGAGATTCACGAGTTGCTTCCTTTCCTGGTGAAACCTTTAAAGATTCTCTGACAACGTTTTCTGTGGCGCTGTGGGGTTGCATCTTCTACCTTTTTGGCGGAGGACTCAGAAACTGCAACAGCCATCTGCTTATCAGCTCCAGCAGATCTTCTTGCCTGTGTTGTTGTTGGGTGACGTTTGGTTCATGAGGAGGGGCTGTTCAGTATTTATAGTAACTGTCTCATATCATTGCCCCTGCAGTACACAGTAGTTGACATACTTGTTCCAATTCAATTTAAACTGATTTGAGAAAGTGAATAAATGGGATTTTAGTGGTACACTAAGGCAAAATAATAATATTTTAAGGAAAAGAATGAGATTCCATGGGCCATTTTCGTGAATTATTCGTTCACTCAATTGATTTCTTCCCTAACTGGGAAACTGAGTGATGCAGAACTGAGACACAAATGCTGTCAAGTCGTTATTCCTTTCAAATGTTGTTCACCCAAACAAAAGAACTTACCCATGCTATATTTTCCGGTTACTGACGGTAGCATACCGCACATGCAGGATTAAAAAATGATTAAACAAACCATTATATAGGTATATGGATCGGGTCAAGGATGAGAAAAAACAAATCATCTTGAACAGACAACTTGAAGCCCAATGACTATTTGGACTGTAGCTATGTAGGTGATAGGTCTGCCGAGACCTGCTCTCGTATTGAGAGCAGTCTAATTGCATATTTTGGCTGCAGTGGCCTCCTTCAGATAAACATTCTCAAAATCTGTCCGACTTAACAAGAGATAATATCTATAGGTCTTGTTTAACTTTAATTTAATTTTAACGATTGTTGACAATGTAGCTTTGTTGAGAGAAAAAGCTAAGATATGGTAACCTGTCTTGACAAATCTAGTCTGCGCCCCTTCCCACCAGCTTGTCAAGAGGGGCTACGGGTGTGGCAGCTTGAAGTTGGATTTCTCAAAGAGTAATATTAAGGCATCACACAGATATAATCCATTTCAAAATATTATAACAAGCAATTTCGAAGTACTAGATCCAACATGTATATTAAATAATTATAAATATTGAAATACATAAAAATAAAACAGAACTACAACAACACCAACAACGCAATACATTTCCTCAATAACATTAAACATTTAGAAAATGTTAGCGTAATAAGGTGCAAAATATAACGAAGTTTGAGAGAACAAGGTCACCATTAACAGATTTAAAAATGGATGTTCATGATGATGCTGTGGAGCATTTTCCAAAGATTTCATCGCAGACATACTTGTTCCGAATCACTTGTAAAAACTATCAATCACAGAGTATATAAGATCCATTACAAAAGTTCTACATTACTGCAATCTGTGAGTTTTAGTTATGTGTTTGCGTAAGTTACTTGACACAGAAAACTTCTCATCGCACAGAGTACATGCATAATGCTTCTCACCAGTATGAGTTCTCATGTGTCTCTGTAGATCCGAAGCACTTGCAAACTTAGCCTCACACATCTCAAATGTATACTTGTACTTCTCACTGTGATACTTGCTGTGTTTAGTGAGCTCTTTCTGATAGACACATCTGAAGTCACACATATCACGTTTGATCAGACAAGGTGGATCAGCTGGCTCTAATGGCTGAAGCTTGTTATCCTCTGAACATGTGGAATGAGAAAAAAGACAATGGCTTATCTTTATTGCCACGCTGCACGATGTGTGTTAGGAAATGACGTTTTCCTCTCGTCAGTGCACAGGAAGCTCTTTTGAGGAAAATGTGGGGTCTGTTACAGAGTTGATATCAGTGTGAAAATAAGATATTGTCTCTCCAACAATTACACCGCTCTATGTTTATTGATAGGGACCACGGTGTCTATCTGCATCCATGGTATAGAGCAGCTTCCATCATGATTACATTTTCTCATCATTGGTACTGTCCAAGATAGTTGCGTTTGGTGGTGAAGTGATACAAGGTTAATTATGTAAGCACACGGCTCCGAGCTCTTATTGCAGGTACAGGGTATTTTGAACGGATGATGTGACAGACTTATAATTATAAGCTGCCTTCGTTATGAATTAATTGAAAAACAAAACTTACCAGCCAGCCATAACCAGACACTTGGTCCTGTTTTATATCTGGTTGTTTGGCTCCCTCATACGGACCAAATCTAGTAAACCGGGCAATCTTGATATCAGTCCAAACTCCCTTCCCAGCATCCTTTGTCTTAGATTTAGACAGCGAGGGACCTGTAGGGAGGCTTTTACGCGATCTGTCTTCTGCACCCAATGTGACCTTAAAAATTATATAGAACAATAATTATTTATAACAGACCTTAGATGCTGTAATCAACCCAGTAGTATACCAACTCTAGCAAATAGTTTCAATGAGTTATTTGAACGTTCGCAATCAGTTAACCATAAGAAAGCCTCCAACCTCCCAAAAAATAGTCTCACAACACGGCGATTAGCTATGCGTTCCCAAACTGCAAATTTCATGATCAACAGGCAAACATTTATTTGGCGGAAGACAAACCAGATTGTGTATGGTTGTGGCAATGTTGTGATTATATCCATATCTGAGTATCACCCATGGGTAAGAGAGGATAAATGAGACAATTATCTACAAACTCCAGCTGAAACTCCTCACAATCTACAACAGTTAGGATTGGTATTATATTTGACTCAAACTAGCTGGATTCACATAATTAAAGGCCATTGCAGGTCTCAAGCAACGATTTCTGGCGTTTTTTCAATAACTGGAATTACTGTCATTAAAGTCATGGGACAAATTTAACTTTAAACATGAGTGAAACATTATTGACTGACCCCAGGGGGTAGTTTCAATTAGGGTGAGACTAAATGTTGGGGAGGGGTACAGGATTCAGCTACTCAGAGAAACATGGTAAACCATACCATTTATGTAATTGCTCTACTGGATGAAGCCCGACGACCAAAATATATTCCAGATCAAGACTTACATATAAATGAGTCGTCAGTCTCGACATCATATTCTTTATAACTCTGAACGGAGGCAGCACATTTTCTACGAGGTAACATCTTCTTATGGTCAAACAGCATTTTTATATTATTATGTGCAAATCTGACCAGTGATCGTTTGGGTTTAGCTTCCTTCACAGCTGACAACAATTTATAAGACATCAACAAGTATAGTATATCTATAGTAATAATTGCATGGACTAAAATAATAAAACAATCTTCTTCCATGGAAAACATTCCTATCAAACTTCCTTATTTGTGCAGATCAGAAATAGATCAATGGCTTCATCTATATCAGCGTGTGAACACAGTTGAACAAGAACATCGTCTTCCAATTGGAGTTATCTTCTTAATGTCAAGGAAAAGACAATCATTTCTCTCAAACAAATTAAGATTTGATGTCATGTTCTTACCATTACATATGTGTGGAAATGTTTGCAAATGTTCACAATATCTGAAGCTATTTCTTGTCAGCATTTTTTTCGTCATTTAATGTAAAGAAACATGAGTTCTAGACAAAAGTGTCAATGTTTATCTTTACAACACAACGGCATCCAACAAAATTTGACCTGTTGAGGAATCAGATGGTGCTAGCCCAACTTATAAGACAGTACCTACACAATCTTATCGTCTTACCTTTTCTAGATTTAGCAGGTTTGGCTTCTTCCTCTGAAAGATTCTCTTTGTCCGAATCTTTCTCATCTGAGGACCACTCAAAGTCTTTAAGATTGTAATCATCACCAGCTGAAGTGCCGTCAAACTGCACTTTATTGGCGAACTCCTCAAAACTATCATTGAATCCTGTCCCTTTCTGCTAAAAAAAATGCGATGAAGTTTTAAATTCCATGAAGAAGGTGCTCGCAAATTGATTTGTCCTGTCCATGAGACCATCCCCATCATAAAGGGCTGAAGAATTAAGTCAACACTCAGTGATTCATCTGGTTTACAAAAAAGGAAGTGTGGTCTTTTTTGGAGCATTACACTTAACTGATACACTACAGATGAATTTATACAGATGTTAAGACCAATCCCGGATGGTATGGATTTTACTGTCCTCTTTGAACCTAATCTTTGTAGCAACACGCAACAAAAGGAACCTACTCTGTCTTTTCGATACATAGAGTAGTTTGGTTTTTTGGCGGGCATCAGGTATGGGGTGAGGTATGAGTACTAAAGCTTAAAGTACCTGTACCAAAGAGAGGATAACTCTCTCTGCTTCAGAGATAATGTTACATTGCCAGTGAGTGAGTGTCGTGTATTCTTTGTGCCAGTACCAAGGTAACTTTCCAGTTGATTTACGGTGACACTCACCTTACTAGCACTGACTGATTGCTGAGCGATCTGTTTCTCAAGCTGAAGCTTGACTGGTGGAGGCTGGAACCTCTGGACTTGTTTTCTTTCTACAAATAGTTGAAGGTTACGTCTTATATGTATTAGACTGCAGATCAGCTAATAATGGGCCTGTTCAAATTTTCGTATTCATACCAGTCAAAACCTGTGTAATGACGATGATGAGTGAGCTCTTGCAGTTTATCTAAAATTTGAAAGTCAAACATAGTTTTATTTAATTGTAAGATGAATATAAGATATCAGACACAAGCATTTCATTATTGTAAATTAAGACTCACTAACAATATATTTCCAATTCATGCCCCTCCCCCACCTGTGAATCAGAGACTGTGTCAGGAGGGTCAGTAAAGCCTCACAGGTACCTCTGGCTGGTCTCTTCTTTGGAGTGACTTTTAGCGTGTCATCGTTCGTCGGCTGTTTCTTAGTTTTCACCAGTTTTATTGTCCTCTTACATCCTGCTGTTACGGTTTGTGACTGATCATTACCAGGTTTAGCAGATCGGCTGGAGCTATTCTTGAAGGATGGCTCTGTTACAGGTAACCCTGAAAATCAACTCAAAAGCTTTAATTAGATCTATGCAGGAATAACCATTAGGATATCAGCTCTTAATTTCTGTCAGAATTAATTACATTAGTATTGAGCATGAATGGCACGATGGTAATCTTATCATCTAAGCTTATTTTCCAATTCTTATGGGACCAGCACCCATGATGACAAGGCTCAAACCACAGTTTTATCCCAGGATTGTTAGGTTTTATTTGTTATTAGTGGCGTTTGAAATAAAACAATGGGAAGAATACAAGACTGGAAAAGCTGTCATAGGAGCCGTTGTGGAGGAATCACAAGCTGTATCAATGTCTTCTACTAGGTTTCTTGTTTCAGTTGAAGTAATTTTCTGAATATTTCAGCTAAGGGTAAGTGGGTCGTCAACTTCACAAATGTTGTCAATGTGTTGCCTTTCATTTTAATCAACAGCCAAGCCATTTGCCAACTTTGTTCCCTCACCATGATGAATAACATTCTATTTCAAACAAATAACCATAAGACCGGAAAGTTCAAGAAGGCCACTTCTCCGGATGTAGACAATCCAGTCCACACAACACAGCTTAATCGTACATGGTCTTACCTATAGACTTCATGAATTCATGGTTTCTGATGAGATTCTCGCTTCTGGTTCTCTCACAGCTGCTCATACATTTCAGCTGATCTGATGTGAAGTGGAGACTTGTGGACAGTGGACAATTTCTTTTTGATTGTCCAATGAAATTGTTCACACATTTTGTCTTGACCATTGAGAGGACACAACTTCTATTTGTATTCAGTGAGCAGATGAAAATAAAATAGTTCTCAGAGAATAAATGCTTCTTATTGACATTCAAATACCATATTGCCTTGTGATAACTACATCAGATATGTTGGTTACTGTTAAAAGCTTATATATAACCACACTGTTGGGTGACAAAACCAAATATGTTAGCACACTCTCTTATTGAAATGTAGCCACGGATTGTGGCCTCCAAGTCAAACAGAACCCTAGACAAACCTGGAATATGGTTGGTCCCTCCATAGATGCAGTGGGATATTCAAAGGGCTTTGTATCAAGGTTGGGGTGCTTTGGTACCAGCTTTTACAAAATCACACCGCCAACTCAGAGCGAACAAACCTGTTCTAAGACGATCCTTATTGCAGATCTGACAACATAATTTTAAAATTTGTATTGTTTCATGCATTGATATGAATATTGAATGAATATATATCAATGGTTCCATGCCCTCATTACTATTATCTTCCATCGATCGATTGGAAATCATTTCTCATGACGTTATGCTAATATTGACAAGAGGCCATACTACAATAATCAGAAGAAAGTGGCCACAATAAAGAATAGCCATGTGGCAAGGCTATCGCGATACCAGTCATTTTATGCCAAATTTTAATGGATGTTCAAGAGATAACCATTTCTCCATGTTGTTGTTCAGTTTTAAATACAGACATAATGTATAAATAAAAAAAATCAAACTGACAATCAAATAGCTGGTTATGGGTAGATCAGAGACTGCCTAGACTGCTCCAATCTTTGCCTTACTCTGAGACAGTGAGCAGCGTCAGTCTAGAGACGTTCCACCTCAGTTAGCTTCATCACAGCGGCGCTAAAAAACCGTGATGTCACTGTGATAAGTCAAACATGGACCCTTCTGAGATATACTGATTTTTTTGATATGATGAGTATCATATACCATTAACCTCTACCATTACCAGCAGATATAGTCATATTTTTATTATCACCATGGTTCCGGACTCCGGCACCAAATCTCTGCAGTTGGTACATAATGACGGAAAAAGTAGAGATTAGGAAGGAATTTCAAACAACAATTGTAGTTTGTGGTTTGACTTCATGCCCTTTTGACAAGTGTGTTGGAGTTAGGGCCGTAGCTTAGAAAAAAATATAGGGGAGGCGAAAATCCAAGGCAAGTCGGAAGCATCACCAGTAGAGGTGCTGTATACTCCTCCCAAAGAAACTTAAAGCATATGATTAGCAAATGGAAATCACAGAGGAGCTGATTCTGAAATGGATTATCCAATGTGATTTGAGGCCGCTGTATTTAGCTTTCTAGGGGAGGCGTTGTCCTAGGTGTGTTAGCTGTCTTCCCACAGGCTACTTTTTGTCGAGTGGAGAGGGGACAACTCATATAGCCAAAATTAAATGTGTTTTGCCCAAATGTGGAAATAAAACAGTAGTAGGAAACAATATTAAATTTTGATAGCCGTCTTTGCGTTTATCAACCTTAATTAGCTAGAGGCTTACATTTATCTGAATCTGGAGGTGTGACAAGCTGGTGGAGGGAGGCTAATCTTTATCTCCACCCTTCCACCACATAATAAAGCTTGTCAAGACAGGCTACAGGTATGGTAGCTTGAAGCTGGATTTCGCAAGGAGAAGTTCATTCAAGAACCATTAACGCATTACACAAATATAGCCCATCGCAAATAATATAACAAGCCATTTCTAAGTACGAGATTTAACCTGTATATGAAATTATAGATGTTTAAATGCATCAAAATAAAACAAAACAAAAACAACAACAGAATACATTTCATCAATAACATTATAACATTTAGAAAATGAAGGTACACAGACTTTAGGATATAATGCATACATAAGGAAGGAAAAACAAACAACAAATGTAAAGGGAAGTCAAAAACAATTCATGTTCATAATCTTACAATTGCACCATATAAGGTGCAAAGTATAACAAAGTTTGAGAGAGCAAGGACACCTTTGGACAGATTTAAACATGGATGTCCATGATGATGTTCAAAGAAGTGTTTTCCAGAGATTCGATCGCAGAAATACTCGTTCCGAGTCATTCGTAAAAACTATCAATCATAGAGTATATATGTTCCATTACAAAAGTTCTACATCACTACAGTCTGTGAGTTTTGGTCATGAGTTTTTATGTGTCTTTTAAGATGCTGAACCTGTGTAAACCTAGCATCACATTGAGTACATGCATAAGGTTTCTCACCAGTATGAGTTCTCATGTGGTACTGTAGAGGTTGAGCTGTTGTAAACTTAGCATCACACTGAGTACATGTATAAGGCTTCTCACCAGTATGAGTTCTCATGTGTGTCTGTAGATTATTAGACTTTGTAAACCTAGCATCACACTGAGTACATGCATATGGCTTCTCACCAGTATGAGTTCTCATGTGAGTCTGAAGATGGCCGGCTTGTGCAAAACTAGCATCACACTGAGTACATGCATAAGGCTTCTCACCTGTATGAGTTCTCATGTGGTACTGTAGAGGTTGAGCTAGTGCAAACCTAGCATCACACTGAGTACATGTATAAGGCTTCTCACCAGTATGAGTTCTCATGTGTGTCTGTAGATTATTAGACTTTGTAAACCTAGCATCACACATAGTACATGCATATGGCTTCTCACCAGTGTGAGTTCTCATGTGTGCCTGTAGAGGGCCAGCTTGTGCAAACCTAGCATCACACTGATTGCATGCATAAGGTTTCTCACCAGTATGAGTTCTCATGTGGTACTGTAGAGATTGAGCTAGTGTAAACCTAGCATCACACTGAGTACATGCATAAGGCTTCTCACCAGTATGAGTTCTAATGTGTCTCTGTAGATCCGAAGCACTTGCAAACCTAGCCTCACACATCTCACATGTATACTTGTACTTCTCATTGTGATACTTGCTGTGTTTAGTGAGCTCTTTCTGATAGACACATCTGAAGTCACATTTATCACATTTGATAAGACGAGGTTGATCAGCTGGCTGTACTGGATGAAGGTCTTTATCCTCTGAACATTTGAAAAGATAAATATACAATGGTTGTTTTGATTGACATGTTGTGCAATATGTGGTTAAAAAAGCACATGGTCTCTTTTGAGGAAAATATGGGGTTTGCCAGATAAGATTTCAAAGTGAGTACAAGACTATTTCAATCAAAGGGACTACAGTTTCGAACTTCATTAATGGTAAAGAGCAGCTGTGGTAGATTTTCAATCACAGCTGAAAATTGAAACTAAAATTTCATAAATTCATGTATTATTAGTTGTCTTCCCATGTCATCACTTTAGTAACTTTTCTAATTTTATTTCTTATGTGGTGGATTTTCTACCACAGCTGAACATTCAAAAATAAATTCATGAATCATGAGTTGTCTTCCCCTTTCATCATGTTTATAACTTTTCTAATTTTAATAATAATATGCTTTTAATAACTGGATTTAATTATTACAATCCATCTAAAATATTTCATCAGCCAGTATTATAATAATGCATTTAATAACTGATTTCAACTCTTACACACCCATCTAGAATGTTCCCTGTTTCCTGCTGTTGCATCAGCCAGTATCATATTACATTATGCTTTTATATAACTGAACATCAGAAGAGTCTAGTCAGTTAGTATCCAGTAGCTGAAGTAACAAGACCTTAATATTTTAACTAGTCTACAGATCACCAATAAAGTGCCTTACAACTTAACCAACTGAAGTAAGTTTCTTGAGTTCTGCCTGCTGGCAGACCTCCCTGCGTTGACATAATGTTGCCTTGTTTGTACTCTGTTGTTAGACTGTAGCCTCCCTTGGGTAGTAGGTAGAGGCCAAGTGAAAACCCCCATTGACCTGATTGCCAGTCCAGTTCCAGTTCCCGTTCAGTTCAATCCAGTCCAGTTCCAGTCCAGCCCAGTCAAGTTTTCTCGCAAAGATAGTTGTAAACCCAGAGCCATTCCCTTCCCCCATGTGGTTATTTATTTTATCTATACCCCTTCCCTCCCATTGATTATATTGTCCAACCCTCTTCCCCTGGCCCGTTTGCTTCCTTTTGTCTCGCCCGATGAATAAGTAGTAATAAAAGTTTGTCCATATTCCTTCCCTCCCCAATTTATTTTGCCTGATAAATATGTTAATAGTTTGTCCATATCCCTTCCCTCCCAAATTAATCTTGCCAGATAAATAAGCCTACTATCTTTGTCCACATATCCCCCCCCCCCCCCAAAGCCAGGTCAATTATATTCCCAGCCCAGATAGAGTCGTCGTACTCGTTACCCCCCCTCAGTTAGAGCTGTCGTACTCGGTATATTCCAGGCAGATAGAGTCGGCGTACTCGTTTTAGAGAGTCAGCGTACTCAGTATAAATAGGCAATGGGCGTGGTTGCAGTGGCGGGTATCGCCGCCTTAGGGTAACCCCCTCAAAATCCTCTACACTTACAAGCTGTCTATGGAATTTTCCATGGAAAATTTCAAAATTTAGTATCACATGACCAGTTAGTATTTTGCAGCTGAGGTAACAACACCTAATATTGTAAACTAGTATACACTATACAGATAACCAATAAAGTGCCTTACTGAACTCAACCCACTGAAGTAAGTTCGTGAGTTCTGCCTGCTGACCAGACCTCCCTGCCTTGACATAATGTTGCTTTGTTTGTACTCTGTTGTTAGACTGTAGCCTCACTTGGGGAGTAGGTAGGGGCTAAGTGAAAATCCCCACTGTACCACTGCAACCATTGACCTGATTCCCAGTCCAGTTCCTCCCAGCTATCTTGCAAAGATAGTTGTAACTCAGAGCCATTCCCTCCCTCCCTCCCCCTATTTGATTATTTATTTTATCTATACCCCTTCCCTTCCATTTGTCTCGCCGGACAAAGATTCCCAGTCCAGTTATTCTCCCAGCTATCTTGCAAATAATATAGTTGTAACTAAGAGCCATTCCCTTCCACCCCATTTTTTAATTTATCTATACTATACTATCTTCCCTTCCATTTGTCTCACCGGACAAATAAGGTAATATTCGTCCAAATCCCTTCCCCCCAATTTGTCTTGCAAGATAAAGAGGGTTACTACTTTGTCTATATCCCTCCCCTCCTCTGCCATTTGTCTTGCCAGATAAATAAGGCTACCATCTTTGAACTCGTTACCTTCCCCCTCAGATAGAGTCGGCGTACTTTGGTATATTTACAGGCAGATAGTCGGCGTACTCGATACATTTCCACTTGGACCCCTCCTGTTTATCATGTTTATTAACGATCTGATGGAGCTCAAAAATTGTTATCTATATGCTGATGACTGCCTACTAGTCACCAGTGGGGAAAACCCAGACATTTCCACAAAACTTATGGAAAAAAGCATTCATCAAGCATCCAGTTGGTACAGTGAAAATTGCCTTGTTCTAAACAGCGGTAAAACGGATGTCATGACCATTTCTAATAAACGTAACATCACACCTCCGGAACTAAAATTTAACAATCTCGTTTTCAAACAATCTGACAAAATTAAGTACTTAGGTGTGATTCTTGATAACAATTGAATTTTAAATCTCATACCAGTAAAATTAAACAAAAACTTTATCCAATAGTCACCAACTTTCAACGTAATAGAAAATTCCTGACACCTAAATTAGCTAAGCTTTGGTACATTGGACTTATACGTTCTAATCTGGAATACAGCTCTCCTGTTTTATTTACGACTATGTCAAAAAAGAAATTTCAAAAATTGAGAATAGATGTTTGAAAATTATAGACTATAACAGTTCTAAAGATAATACTCGAAAGACCTACAACATCCCTGTGTTAACGTTGCGTTTCGAATATTTGTATCTGCTGACGTTTTATAAAATTGTTAATAGTTTAGTCCCAATAATTGATACCAATCTGCTCCCCGAGAAATTAACTAGAGAAACTCGGCTTGCTAAAAGTTCTGGGTTTAGACTATCCAAGGAAAATTTTAGATTTGCTTTAGCTAATTTCGGTGCTCAGAAGTTTAACGAATTACCCAATCATGTTAAGCTGAGTCAATCCCTTGCTACATTCGAAAATGCCACTCGGAGCCACGTCCTCAAACTTCTCAATTAATGAGTCAGTTCTTATCATTTCATTTTAGCCTGCTGCTACATTGTTCTAACTTTTCTTTTCCTAGCTATTGTGTATTAACTTGTGTAATGTTTGAGATCTCTGAGATCTAAAGAGATTTGAGATCTAAAGAGAATTACATTTGAGATCTAAAGAGAAGTTCAGTTCATTCAAATCTTTACTTTTCAACCATATATTATCGACTTGACCAACATCATTGATGATATTATTTCCCTTCTGTTTCTCTTTTTTTGTTTTCAAAAAAATTGTTTTCTGGCACTGAGTGCAAAACATTTCGAATGAGATGACTTTGGATGCCATTAAAAAGTATATATATATATATGTTTTACTGCTAATTAATGCCTGCGTGTACTTTGTAATTTTACCTGTCATTGTTCTTGATTTTTAGTTACATGTCTTTTTAATTCTACACCATATTTTTATCAATTTTTCTGTTTTCTTGGTACAAGTCCTAAGGACTTATTCTTCTCCAGAATAAACATGGAATATATATATAGAGTCGGTGTACTCGTTTTAGAGAGTCGGCGTACTCAGCATAAATAGGCAATGTGCGTGGTTGCAGTGGCGGGTATCGCCGCCTTAGGGAAACCCCCTCAAACTCCTCTACACAGCTTCCATCATAAGGTGAGCGATGGTATCAACAGGGTTATCCAATGAGTGAAGAATCTGGTATTTCAAAATTAGACGATTATGATTCATGCTAGTAAAAGAGATGTTCCTATTAATTAATTTGATTTTGGTTATATTTTCTTCCGCTCACCTGGTTTCTCATTGTGCCATCTCATATGTCTCTTTATAGTCCACTTATTAACAAACTTTGCTTTACAGATATCACAGTCATAGAACACAGTGCCCTCCGGTACCATTGACTCTTTAGGTTTGGCTGTTGAGAGAAAAAGAAGTAAGTATGGGCTTTGTTGCCTATACTGCAAATATTGTAGATGTTGTAACGCAAATGGCTTAGTTTGACAGAGTAGCAACCTAAATCATGACACTCAAACTTGATCACTAACTAAGTTTACTACCCGTAGAATATTGGTTGAAAATTTAGTCATTACCATAAGCTACCATAAGCACAAGTTTAGTAAGATCACAGATCAATTACACACAAACCTGGTATAATAGAAGCAGAAAAATTGTCTTTGCTTATACCGAGATCAGCAGCATAATCATCTCCATACCAAACCAATAACTCATGTCCTGCAAAAAGAAATATATAAAAAAAGATAGACTCCTCTCATGAATATAATGGGTATACAAGAGAGCACTCTTTAAACAAGCGTTGTAGACGAAGAACTAAAAAAAGGGAATGAAATTCGAAAATAATAGTTGGTCAGTACACAACTTCAGTTGGAACAAAGAGTAAAAGGAATCAACTCTAACCTCTAACTCCTTGGTTGGAATAAAAAAAAGATTTGCGGGCTAACCCAATCTAATGTTAAGCGTACACCTTCAATTTGGCACAACATCAATATTGAACGTCACCAAACTTTCATATCCTTGAGAAGCACATTTATAGCGAGAACAAAATCCCAATCTTAACAACTTATTACAGTATCTAATGCTGCACCACATCTGTATTATGCGGGATCAGATTTTCGGCTCTATCAAGTACCTGTAAATCTATGAGGAGCATTTTAATACTTAGCACATAAGTATCTGACCTCATGTTCAAAAATTATGCAGAAATGTGTTCAACCAACCTTTCCCAATTTCTCTCAGAGCTTTATAGTAGATCTGTCCTCGGTACTGAAACGCTTCACAGTTTTGTTCTTGTTTAGTTCTGGCACAGTTTACATAACGTAACCAGTTAGACTGTTTCTCGTCTTGACCATCGATGTAGAATGGGTCAGTCTTATCTGTCACCTTAAAACATCAATAGGAAAATTTAAAAAGGTAATCTAGTATGTTGTGAGCCTTCAACATGAATAGGAACATCACCTAGCATCAATTTTATTTTAAATCTAGCCAGGATTGTCATCATCATGTCAGAATTACAATTTTTCGTCATCAGTACCGTCCAAGGTAGTTACATTTGAAATGATTAACATGCTTAATTATGCAAGCACAAGACTCCAAGGTAAATGCAGCTATAGTGTAATTTTAACTGATGCTGGGGTGGCATTAGTGAATTAGTTAATGAGCAGAACTTACCAGCCAGCCGTAACCAGACACTTGGTCCTGTTTTATATCTTTGACAGGTTGTTTGACTCCATCATACGGACCGAATCTGGTAAACTGAGGAATCTTTACATCAGTCCAAACTCCTTTTCCCGCATCCTTGATCTTTGATTTAGACAGTGAGAGACCTGTGGGGAGGGTTTTACCGGCTCTGTCTTCTACACCCAATGTGACCTTTAAAAAATATAAAGAAAAAGAATTTATAAAGGACCTTAGATACTGCAATCAATTCAGTTGTATAACAACTCTTGTGAGAGGAATTTCACTCAATATAGTCAAAGTAATGAAATGATTCAAACTTCCTAAGATGTGCTAACACATCATTGATAATTAAACATCTCCAACACGGCAAAAATCACTCCTGACACGCAAAATGGTCAAGTGGCGAAAGACAAAACTGATTGTGTATGGTGAAATACCTGATCAATTTATCCATACCTGAGTATCAGTCATTGGTTTGAGAGGATGAAGAAGGCAATTATCTACAAACTCCAGCTGACACTCCTCACAATCTATAATAGTATGAATCTGAATTATAATTGACTTAAACTAGTCCAAACTTCGGACGTTATGCCAATATCTGTCTAAAACTGGCAAAAACCAACCACTTGAGTTAGATGACAAATTTTAATCTTAAACGAGAGTGAAACATGATTGATTGAGGCCAAGGAGTGGTTTCAATGAAAATGAGACGAAATTGTTTTCAGCACAAACTTATGCCAATTGAAACCGAGGCAGGATATGGGATCTAGTAATCCAGAGAATCAAAATGAACCATGCCAGGTGTGATTATAATTTCTCTACTAGGCGATTCCCGACAATTCTACATAGGATATAACTTTTAAGGACAATTTCCGTATTCCAGATCAATACTCACATATAAATGAATCATCAGTCTCGACATCGTCTTCTTTATAACTCTGAACAGAAGCAGCACATTTCCTACGAGGTAACATCTTCTTATGGTCAAACAGCATCTTTATATTATTATGTGCAAATCTGACTGGAGAACGTTTGGATCTAGCTTTCTTCACACCTGATAAAAATATAAGACAGCAACAGCTATAATTTTCCATCAACTGCAACAATGGAAATAACTATGATATAAGAAACTAAATAAATAAGTTAGCAAATTTTGCAACTTATTTATTTGTGCAGACCAGAAATAGATCATTAAACACAATTGAACAATGTAGAATGTTCGTTTTTGTCTCAACAGGGAGTTTGACATATTTTAGTGGAGTTATCTTCTTAATCTCAGGGAGAAGACAACTATTTCTAATATTTCTATTATTTTTAAGTTTCTGCTATAATACTAAATGTCTGGAAATATTGTTTGTAGTGGTTGAAGCATCTAGACATATTATGTGTTAACATAACCGGGTCATTCTACATGAAGTGATGGAAAGTAAAGAAGAAAGTGGGTATTTGTAATAATAATAAGGAGTATTAATGTTTTTTAATCCACCACGACAGCATCCCGCAAATTTGTCCAGCTGAGATTTTTAAGTTGTTAGTCTAACCTAAAAGAAGGTAACTACACAAACTTGCCGTCTTACCTTTTCTTGACTTTGCAGGTTTAACCTCTTCCTCAGAGAAATTATCTTTGTCCGACTCTTTCTCATCTGAGGACCACTCAAAGTCTTTAGGGTCGTAATCATCATCAGCTAAGGTGCCGTCAAACTGTACTCTATTAGCAAACTCCTCAAAACTATCATTGAACCCTGTCGATTTTTGCTGCAAACAGTGTAAAAGAGCATTCATAGTCCATTAAAGTTTGAGCCCCAGCCTCTTTCACTCAATCCCTCAGCCCCCCCCCCCCAAATTTAAGCTGGGACACAGTGGATGTGGGGGATTTTTTCGGAATACTAGATCCAAAAGACTAATTACTGATGTTTCAGGTTCGATTTTCATAGACAGTTATCAGACAGAAATTGTTTTCTGTAGATGGATTTGACCGCTATTTTCTTCATTATAATAATATGTTGTTTGTGATTAAGTGTCATTCATCATATGTGCAAGGAGAATTCTATTCTTCCTGATCTGTGTCACCAATAAACAATGAGAAATCTGAGATGATTTACAAAGGCGCTCACCTTAATAGTGCTGACTGGTTGCTGAGCGATCTGTTTCTCAATCTGAAGTTTGACTGGTGGAGGCTGGAACCTCTGGACTTGTTTTCTTTCTACAAATAGTTGAAGGTAGAGTCTTTTATATATTACAGCAAATTGCTTATAATGGGCTTGTCCCAATTTTCTTATATATACTAGTCAAATCTCTCTATGTAATGACAATGGATTAGTGAACACTGGCAGTTTATCTAACATTTAGAAGTCGAAGATGAGTTCTTTTATTGTAACAATAAACATAAGATATCAGACACAAGCATTCATTACGGTAAGCCAAAGCTGCCAGACGATGGACAAGTTGAAAAAAATGAAAATATCTTTAATTCATGCCATCGCTGTCCATCTGTGATTCAGAAACTGTGTCAGAAAGGTTAGTAAAACCTCATAGGTACCTCTGGCTGGTCTTTTCTTTGGAGTACTTTTTCGTGTCTCATCGTTCGTTGGCTTTTTCTTATTTTTCACCAGTTTTATTGTCCTCTTACCACCAGCCGCAGCTGTTTGTGACTGATCATTACCAGGTTGAGGTTTAGCAGATTGGCTTGAGCGATTTTTGAATGATGGCTCTGTCACTGGTAACCCTGTAAAACAGAACATTGCAAGAATCAAATAATAAGCTCTTAGTTTTCTTTCAGAATAAATTTGATTACAATTGAGCACAAATTGCACAACGGTAAGTATAAATTACGAATGCTATCTATCTTTCAACTTGAATGGTATCATTGCCCAACAACAGGGTAATTGCTACGCTAAATCACCTCTGTTACCACCCTAACAATAGCCTGGGATTCAGGCCAACTATGGGGCCTTGTATGTATGATGCACATTAGTTGTGTTGGATACTGTGTTATCTTCTTGTGTATCACTAATGTGCATTTCTGATAAGACCTGTCACCACAAATTTATTATTATACATTGCCTTACCTATTGACTTCATAAATTCATGATTTCTGATGAGATTCTCGTTTCTAGTTCTCTCATAGCTGCTCATACACTTCAGCTGATCTGATGTGAAGTGGAGACTCAAATCTACATCCATATCCGCAGCCATCCTACAAAGGAAAAATTCATACATGAGCGTCAGAAAAGTGATAACTAAGATCTTTGTGACGGTGCTCACAGTCACATCTTTCAGGACAAGAAAAGAATGGGCACATCATCAGACGGCTCTCAGTTTAGTTAGAGCAATGATGGGCCTGCCCTATATATTATTATAATAAAAAAAACTCACGTCAATTTATAGTATCGATACCCTGTGATACTGTGTGAAAAACCATAGGCCTAATGCTACTTGGTTTTTTTTCGGTATCAGTAGGCTAGGGGTCTACGGACTGGATCCTGATGGGGCACAGGAGCATTTGAGCTCGGGTGCTCTTCCTGACACCACCGTGATCCTCCATAATCGAACACGGGACCTCTCGACTGAAATACCCGTCCCATACCTTACCCATGTCATTACACCACGCGTGCCACTCCCTATATATATTATTATTATATATTAGCATTATATTATTAATATAAGCAGAATAAAAATGTATAATATGCAAGTAGCATACTCAAATATTGTAACAGAATGATATAATTGTTCTCTATCGGTAATTTATTGAATGATTGATGCAAAACTGGACAACTAGTATATATGTCCAGTATTGAACACCAAAAACCAAGCCTGCTGTTGCCAATGAGGTGACTGTGACGTGAGAGAAGGAAGGCTGAGCTACTCACTGTGATATATTTTAGGGTAAGTTTAGTTTACTCTAGCCTAGCTAGCTAAAAGTAGCTTACTCCGAGTCAATTATAATAATTATTATGTTGATTGTAGCGTGGACTGTACTGTTGTAGGAGGACAAGTAGTCAATCTGCCTGCTACTACTGCTCTACTGTAACTGAGTTTAGTTAAGTTAAGTGGGTTTAGTAAGCAAGTTTAGTAAGTCAGTATGTTACTCAGTGTGTTTGTTACTAAACTTGCTTCTAAGAACTTGAAGTAGAGAAGAGAAACAGAGCAGAGGAGAGAGTAGATTTCAATAAAATAATTCCTCCCTAGACAACATTACAATGTGTCATAACGATCATTTATTACTGTTTCTACCTTTTCAAAACCTACCTACTGATCTAAAAACTACTATTGGTTAAGATATGACAAGTAGAACAACCATATAACTGTTTATAGCCACAGAATTCATCAAAGGTTTTTTATCCAGATATTATTTTCCCTCCACAATTCTCAGCAACTTCTGCTTTATTTTGAAAGGGAAAGCTTGATTGGCCAAAATATTTCTCAGTATTTCAAAACTGATTGTTGATTGGGCAACCTCTTTAAGGTTGACCAATGAAATAGTTCCCACATTTCAACTTGATCTTCAAGTGGACACAACTTCCCTCAGCATTCATTGAGCAGATAAAAATGCAATAGTTTTCAGAGAATATGCTTCTCATTGACACTGTGTTGTGACTGTTGACAATGGCTTGTGATAACTTGATTGATTATGATGGATAGGGTTGAAAACTATAGCCACTCTTTTGGGTGACAAAACAGAGCATGTTAGCACCCTGTCTTATCGGAATGTCGCTCCCAGATACAGATAGTGGCCTCGACGAACCTAGACGTACCTAGACCTACATGGAATAAGTTTGTTCCCTCTGTCAAGAACTTTGTATCAAGGTGCGGTGCTTTGATGCCAAACTTATGTGGTATCACACCACCGTCACACAGCGAGCAAACCTGTTCTAAGATGATCATAAATGAAGATATAATATTATATTTTTTGAGAAGGCAAAAATTACATACCCTTATTGCTATTACCATGTCCATTGATCCTTCGGTAATAATATCTAATGACGCTATCTAGTCTTGACATTTGGCCACTTTATTGAAAGTGGAGAAAAAAGTAACCACAAAAGATAATGGCTATTTGTCAAGGCTGCCGCAGTACCCAACACCCACCCATAATCATAATTATGTGCCAAATATTGATCTTGTTGATTTGGATTTGGATACGGACTAATACTCTCAATATTAAGATAAGTCAAAATAGGAAATCAACCAAAATGAAAGCCAAATAGCTAATCCGGGCTAGTTTGGAGTCTGTCTTGATTTACACTGAGACACAGTAAGCAGTGGCAGTCTAAAGACCTCCCAGCTCAGTCGGCTTTAACAGTCGCTGTGATGCAGCTATCAGAGCACATGCTGAGCTTTACTGATTTTCATCAACTGCTGTCCTTATGACATTGAACAAACTGAATGGATGTATGTATTTAATACAACGGTACAACCTCTACTGTAACTGTCAGAAATTTTAAAGCCAAAGCCGGATGATTTCAAATCAGAGCCTGCAATGATTGCACAATTGGATGAATAGAAATTGTGTCAGCATCTAAACAATACATCATACATGCTCAAGAAGAGTGCTTCTGAGTTTTTTCTATCTGGTTGCAGAAAGATATATTGCAAGAGTTTTGGCATTGTTGCATTCTCTTAATACACCAAGTTTCACACAAAAATCATGTAAGACTCTAGAGAGGTTCTCATGGACTTTTGATGCAATATATCTCCTCATTTAGACATCAAGTCCTTCGTATCCTATGCTACTTCATTTTAATTTTAATTTTAATTGATTTTGAGCGCCGAAAAAGTGTCAATCTGCTTATTATTCTGATTATTGTTCTCTGTGGTGCGTGGCGCTTTCTTTGACTGCCATCCAGAGTGGACAACAGCAGTGATGGCTAAGTCTTGGTCCCAGTCTTTTCACCTCTCTACACTGTCTCGTCTCGTCGAGACAGACACTCTTGTTAAATGTCGAGACTTGTTCATCATAAACGCTGTTTTTGTCACGGATTTTGGTTTTTTTGAGACCGAATATCAAAAATTCGTGGCCGATGCCAATAAAGTGGCAGTTTTCAATTTTATTGGCATATATGTCTCGGTCTCGAATTTTGTTGCTGTCTCGGTTTCGCCCTGTCTCGCCAAAATCTGACAATTTGCCATCACTAGACAACAGGCAACACTAAATCCTCTGGTTCACTTGCCTAGACACCCAGATATTGACATAATTGAGGATGTGTAATTCATCTTTACTATTACCCAACAGCCATGCATCTGTTTGGATACAGCGTTCATATTTATCTTTAGATTAGCTGAACCATTATTCAAACATGTATCTATTTTTGACTGGCATTTTAGAGGGGAGGTTATAGCTCTTTTCTGTTATCAGAAAACCGCAAAAGATAACGTGCATAATTCATCAATTTTGGCTTGGCTTGTTTCACTTAAAGTGTATTACCAATTCGATATACAAGCACAAAATTATTTCACGTTCAAATATCGGCAAGTTTACAACTATTCTGCAGCAATCTTGACTCGTAGCTATATCTCTCCATTGGTAGTACTGGCAAGTCAGGATGCGAACATCTGTCGATTGGCCTCTGGAGTGAGTGATCGAGGGTATGTACCATTTTCTACAGCTAAGGTCGGTTTCTTTAGGCTAAGCTCAGGTGCTTACACTATAATATAGGCATATATGTTTTGGGGTTTTCTAGACTTATTATTACTCAAAGAGAAAATGACCCGCCATAACCTTCTTGCCGGTTAGTCCGCGAAAAAGGTAATCTAGTGTACTCATTGTCAGATATGTTCCAATTTTGCTACATTCGGAGTTGCTTCCCTTAAAGCCGATAGCTCACCACTAGAGTCGGCGCAACCCGAGCTGCAGGGGAAGCAGGTAAAACTTTTATGATCTAAGGATACATATATTTCTGTTTCTATACAAAAGGTCTTATTCGATCGCCCTGTTTAACGGGCCCCCTTTAGCGCAGGTTGCTTGTGTGGGGTAGATACCATACATCATTGCACGCGATTGTTGGCTTCTCTTTTTTTGAAAGGGCGAGGGTGATCTTCTATGTTGGATGTAATCATTTTCAATTAATTATTTTCAATTCATGATTCACCTTTCATATGACATTCAACTGCCGCGGCCTAATACAAAACAAGCTGCAGGCCGGTAGTTCACCAGTGCCTCCCCTAGAAAGCACCTGTAGAACTTCCATTTGCTACATTATATACCTTAAATTGCTTACAGCTTACAGCCCCCCATCCCCCTAGTGATGTTTTGGACTCGTCTCTGACTTTTGCTTCCCCTAACATCTTTTCTAAACTACAGCCCAGACCTGTGCTGATTTTAGTTTACATAGGAGCTAATGTGATATTATTCTGGATCGCCTAGGCAGAATACATCCTTGCCAAACATGCTGCACTCATCACTAACTTACTTTACCTTTTTTCAACCGTGACCATCTTAAAATCAACCTATGTTCCACCTTCTAACTGATACTATCGTTTAGAATAAATTCCACCTTCTAACTGAGACCAGGGAGGGATGGATACCCTCCCTGCTGACACTATCATTTAGAACAAATATAAATATTGAAATTATCCACTCCTTGCGACTGTAGACCATTATGGATAATCATGATTTGGACTGGGTCCTGATTGACTATACATAACTCATATACTGACCTGTGAGTCAAACTAACAGATGTCATACAGTTTAGATACATTTGGGTTATAGCTACATTGGCACCCATATAAATTAGTTACAAACGCACTTCCTTGTCTAGATTACAGATTGACTAGCCTGTCTCGACGAGCTTATCACGACGGAAATGAATGCTGTAACAAGAAGGGTTTGGTATTACAGGGTGCAAATATGTGCTTGGCAGATGCTGAAATAGGGCCAGGTAAACTCTCCACATAAGAAGAAAAAGCTGATGATACTCCACCTTTGAACAGTAATATACGTGTATTGGGTAAGTTTACTATCACATTTTGATTGATATATCCTCGTGCAGATTTTCACCGGTCTATCTGTCCCTGAGAATTGTCGCCGCCCTGATTGATACTGATCTAAGGCAAGGCCATAACTGCATGTCACCTGTTGCTAGACAAGTTGCAGTTGGTGCTCTGTTCATCTGAAGTGCATGCCTGGAAGTTACTGATTTGATTTTAAAATTAATTTATATCAATTACATACACCTGCATATTTGTGTTTAGTCAATATCATGCTAAGTTCACTAAAAAGTTTCACAAGTTGCCGAAGCTAAGTTCGCTGCTGAAGTTTTGTCATTTTAATGAGGCCGCCTTTAACTGTCGTCCAGTATTTACAACATTTGGTACGTCTCCACTTGTACGCTGCCGAATCTTCAAACCTCTACATTCTTGGGGAGGGGGTGGTATATTTTACTGTTATCCAAAAAGAGGGTTTACTTTTCATGTTGCCTTCAGATTGTTGCCACAATTTATATTTTACTGGCCTGCAGTCTTGGACCGTAGTTTAGAAAAGTAGTCGGAAAGGCAAAATAATTTGAGGGCGCAATAATTGCACCAGGTGGTGTACTATGATATCCTCATATGAAAAACATGAGGCTAGGTGTTTAAACAGCAAATCATAGTGATTTTAGGCCACTTTCATAACCAGTTCAGGGGGGGGGGCAGTGTATCCCTGATTGATAGCCTCTAATTGATATCCTCCTTTGCCATTTGGATGAGGATGGTACAAAACCCTTCCCCTATTGATTGACTAGCAAAATATGCCAATGTTACATCAAATAAATCAAACGCTTTAACAATGAGAGATGTATGTATACATGCATGAAGCCAATATTGCCGTTACAATTGTCCACTCTTCTATCCCCTAGCCTTGTCACTATATACCCTATTACAGACAGTCTGTTTTTATCAGCGTTGGAAGTAGCTTTTATGATAGATAGGCACATTCCCAGCACAGTTCGAGCGCTAAAAGGTTTTAATGAATCCTAATAATGTACTTGCAGGAACTTTGGCTGCACCTGATGGATATTGGTCATGTTGAAGAGGGATGGCCCGGACAAAACATACTTAGTGATCAAGCAAACTCTGCACTGAGGAAACTGAATGGTAAGCTGCCGCAATATTGGTTGGTCGAATAAACTATACATCTGAACCTGTGGCCTGCTGGTTACGAGGTTCCTCATGTAAGACCCTGGCTTCTAATTTCTAGTTCGGATTGAAAGCCACCTCAAACCTTAAACCTTTAACTGTAATTAAATAAAAGTATAAGTAAATGAATAGTGAATAAGTAAATATTATGAGTCTGTTTCACTCGCTAGTGAGTATCCCATAATGCAATTTTCTTGAAGTCTCATCAGTTGCGCTGTGGGAATGTAACTATTTTGCTCTATAGGACGTAGAAATTAAATGATTTAGCTCATGTTGAAAACAAACATACTGGCTAATTTCTATGCCTTAGGTTTGGACGTTAACATAATCTCTCTTATAAATAACTATTGAAATACTCAACTACAGAGATTACAAAATTATCAGCCTAACTAATACAAGAAACTAAGGCTGAGCCAATTTGTTGCATTCTCAACAAAAAAATTTATAATTTATATCGTTCTCTTAATGATAAAAACAAATGTGGCTCCTTTATTAGATTAGCTTTTCCTAAAAATCATTTGCTGATGACAGCGTTTGTGACCTTTGCCCTTTAATGTGTTTGTTGTTGATGGAATTTACAATGAACCGGTTTAATGTAGATCAAGTTTAACCCAATTGCCTGCATTCCAAGTTGCTCCCTTCCAGGGTGTGACCAGTGGAGGGGAGCAACTCAAAATGCAGGCAAATGGACGAAACTTAGTCGTAGTCTGATGGTATCAGTGAATAAGAGAAAAATTGACACTCCTTTCTCGATAAGACTTTCTTAAAATGCTTTTGTTGCTGGAGTCGTGTGGGTCATGGGACGGTTTCGTCTCTTTTACCAGTGTTGTGTGGCATATTGATATAAGTACCGCTGTCTACCCAAAGTCCCATGCATGTTATGGTCAGGCAGTTACTTATGATAAAGTTGTGTCAGATTTGCATGGTGAAAAAATTCAATGCTCTACTTGGCATGAATTATTGACAGTACAGAGAGTGAGAATTACCCTCCCTTATTGGAGGCACTTTTTCCACCATCAATAACTCATGTCGAGTAGACCATTAAAATTTTTTACCATGCAAGTCTGACGCAATACAACGGCCCTGACAAAGCATATTTAATGATATTGCGAATTTTGCATTGATTTTACTAATGGTGATTTGCCGCAATATCTGTTGGTCGAACAAACCATACATCTGAACCTGTTGTCTGTTAATTTATATATTTATGAACTCCAATTCTGTGATAAAGCCATAGAAAAAGACAATGGTAAAAGCCATGGAGTGTGGTCCACCAGCTGTTCCTTCTTTTGGCTGTGGCAGCTATGGCAAAACAGGTAGTTAGCTGATATGATCACTGAAAGTTCAGGACAGTTGGAATATTTCTGTAAGACTCTTACCACTGAGCTACTGACTGCATGGGTAATTTGATTCTCCTCCAATCATGTCTGTCTTGAATGCATTCTAGCCTTTGTTTTGGACGAGTTCAGATGAAAGTCGTTATCGTAATGTGAATGCTTGTTGTCACTGAGAGTATGAGGAATTTATGTATTACATTTGCTAGTTGTTTACCAATGTACAAGAGAACACAACTACAAAGTATTACAAATATGTTAACAGTATGAATGAGAGCCCCTACTTCATACATGAATGAACAGATATGATAAGGGAGAGTGAGTGAAGTATTAATAGCTAGTAAAGAGCTTAGCTTGATGACTCTTGATCCGAAAGGAGAACTGAGCACCTCATATATTGATTGATGCTGAATTATGTAAAAACAGCATACCGGTACCTATCCACGTATTCAGTAATAGATAGTATCATAAAAATAGGAAAACACCAGAAAATAAAGAAGAAAAAAACTACCAAAAATAACAACACAAAGGCAATCACCTAAGTAAAACAAACAAGGATGATTGTATGTATGTATGTTCCTTTATTATATCACTACTGATAAATAAAATTGCTGGACTGCTGATAAAACTGTAAAATGGGCTCATAAAATGCAGGTATAAATAGAAAAAAATAAAAGTGGAAAAAGCATAGACTAAGATTTATTTGTTCAATGTATTAATTGCAATGGCACGGAAACAGTTACGCCTCAGATTTATACGTGCTTTTACAGCAAGAAACCGACCAGATGGTAGCGTGTCAAATGTCAATACTGGGTCAGTATAACTGGCGGTTATTCTCAGAGCCTTGGTCTTGAGTCGCTGCTCAACAACATGTTGTGGTTGTGGTAGAGTAGTGTTGGCTAGCTTCTCAGCAGTACCTGTCACTTTATATAGGTCAGCTTTGTTTTTCTCTGACATATGGTGATATATGGCAGTGGAGTGGAAAAGCAGGGAACTCTCAATAAATGTTCGATAGCAGTTTAGCATGAGCTGATCTGATGTTCCCATGTAACGTAATTTACTCATGATAAACAGTTTCTTGCGAGTTTTAGATGTTATAAGCTCGGTATTTAGGTCAAACTTTAGCTTTGACATGAGAGTTGTGCCTAGATACTTGTAATCATTGACATTATCAATGCTGGTGTTGTTGATAGAGAGAACAGGAGATGGTGGATAGTCTCTTGCATTAGTGAATGTCAGTGACTTAGTTTTGGTTGCATTGATGACCCTGTTTTCCTCCAACAGAGATTAGTGACGATATTCTTTTTTTCTGTCAAGGATTTCCCATCTAGTTTCCTCAGCCTCAAGTTTTGAGCCAGTCTGATTGAAAGGTGTGCTCTTTTTTCAATGCTGGTTTTTCTGATATCACCGGTGTAATTCGTTTTGACAGGCAAAAGCCATCGCTGCAGTATTGAATGCATTCTAGTGTTGGCTAAGAGCCCATGCTAGCTCCTGAGTCCTGATCTTGTTTTCCTCCTATGAAGAATAGTGTGGAAAAAGTTTATTTCTCTGTCGCATGTTTCCCAATCTGGTTTTGCCCAGCCTCAAGTTTTAAGCCAGTCTGTATTTTGGTCTGGTCAAAAGTTGTGCATTTTTTTTAATATTGATTCTGGTATCACCGGTGTAATTTGGTTTGTGCTCTCTACAGCCAAAAACCGACCTATTTTATTTCTTACTTGAGCTACAATAAGGAAAAAAGGGATAATAAGTCTGAAGATAGTTTCACTGTTGATGGTTACCATCTTGTGCTTTTACCTCAGTTCAAACTAGCCACGGCCCTTTTTTTTCATTTTTATGTCATTGTGTTCATCTCATTCACTGAGAAATAAAATGTTTGTGTAATATGCTCTGGGTAAAAACTTATAAAATATTGCACCAAAAACAATAAATAATATAATAAAAGACACACAATCTATTTAGTTATCTAGTAAAGAGTATACTATTGTGTACTAATGACATACATTAGTACACAAGCAGTGAGGGTTTAAACCAACCAAGGTGTGAATGTTACTCGTCATCCGCTAATTCTGTCTGACATTTGTATCAATCTAATGAGCGAAAATATAATGCCAGGAACTTTACATCCACAGGCCAGCTGATGTATAAGGGCATTTATAACAGTGTAGTTGGTATTTAGGTTATTTGTAGATTTTAGTCCTCCTCCTATCCTATACCTGCATCTGCAAAAGGTGCAGTTTACCGAAAAGTAGGCTTCGCTCAGTAACGACTGTCTGCCAGTTTCTTTCTCATCAAGGTGATTGAATGCCGTATTTTATCTAACTTTGTAATCCACAAAACAGTGCTCGGATTTTTTATGGTTACTCATCACTCTCCTTATCATAATAGTTGACAAGAGGAATACACTGACATAAATTGGCAGTAGTATTCATAGCAGTAACTATACAAGTAGGTAACTAGAATAAAAAACTACACCTAGCTTACGAGGGGAGTTGTCTCCTTTGCAAACTTGCAGAGACAACTCACCCAAAAATCAATTAAGTTCCAGGGAAAACCAAACCTTGCTCATTGATCAACTGCATGATATTTGGTAGTTAGTTGCATACATGATGATAATAGAAATGAGAAAATAATTGACAATATTTTGAAACCTATTATTTCAAAATTTCTTGCTCAATATAAATGATATCTTCAACTTTTTACTCTTAGTATTGTTCTCTATCCATAGATTGAACCCCCTGTCATTATCATAGTGTGTTGAATTTGTCTTACTATGAAATGCACCGGAATTTTCCCTGACAGCAAACAGTCATACAAGCTTGTAAAACATACTTCACATCTTGATTGTACTTCATAGGTTCCTTTGTCCTTGTTGTAACCAGTTTGATATTTGTACTTTTTTCTCATACGTACCTTGTGTACCAGTGGATGGCGTAGAAAGTTAAAACATTTTCTTTTTCAGTTTTAGCTGTCAGGTTCTTGAGAAGCTTAGCTAAAACGGAAATGTGGGTATTTTCTACAGCTACTAGCATGTGCTGTAACTTTCAGGGTCTGACTAGTCGTCTGAGAAGGTTCTAGTGTCTGATTTGCTCTCTTTTGAAAAATGCACAATGTACCTTTTTGGTTGTAGCTATTAATATCTTAGCGGTTTATGTTGATTCCACCAACATGATAGGCTAAAATTTACTGCTTTCTTAATTCGCCTTAGTATTGCTGTTTTGCCTGCTGCGATTGATGTTTGTTGTCGGACTTATAGATAACCTCGGTTTTTTCCTTTTTTTGCCTATGGACAGTAGAGAATTGTAACCAGCTGCTATAGTGCGCTGCATTGCGCTTACTATTATATTTTACCTTTTACAATGACCAGGGCTATTATGGTGTGTGATGGACTATAAGGATAGAGCTCCTTGCATAACAATTTTTTTTCCCATATCCTATGATTGATTGGCTGTCCGTCGGTTCCGACGATGACTGAATTCTGCGAAATCATTGTTATCCAGCCGTCTCTCTGCTTGCTGTGCATCGCCAACTGCCAATCGACATCTTCTTTGCCTTGACGTTTGGTTTTACGGTGTCTTTAAATCTTAGCTTTGATCCGCCGATTCCACGTGAGCCTTCACATAGCTTAGAATAGAGGATTTGTTTAGGTAGTCTTTCATTTCCCATCCTGTGGACATGTCCTGACCATCTGAGGTTCCTCTGTATTAAGATGGTATATATACTCATCATGTTGGATTTTTCCAGCACTGTAGCATCTGTAACGCAGTCCCGCCATTTTTTATTCTGAATCCGTCGGAGTTGTCGCATCATATATGCATTTAGTTTGTGCGCATTCACTCTGCGCATTGCACTCTGTACAGCATTCACCAAAATAAATATCTTAGAATTACTTTTTTTTTCTCTCCTAATAATGTTGGCTGTGATCCATAGATCATAGGAAACAGCAACCCTACACATCCTCCAATTTCTTTTTTGCCCCACAAAGTAATTCCTAGCAAATATTATTACGATGTAATATTTGAAGCCCAGGATAGTTTGCAAGTAAAAAATTTGTGACTCTGTAATTTGTACAAGCTGAGTACACAATGATCTATCAGTCTGGATGCAGCTGCTCCAGCAAACCTGAACTATGGCCTTCCTGAAGCATTCATGTATCTTGTATTGCAGTTTAGCCGACTGTCAAGTATTTTTTGTCACAATATGAATAGTCCTTTCTCCAATAGTCTGTTAGGTTAATGGCTGGTTGGTCAAGCGATTGTCACCAACTCTCACTTAACACACTTCACATCATGTATGATGTTTGCCATTAAAATTCGTCGAAAATGAACCAAGGTCTACCTGAAGCTATCAAGACTCTTGTATCACAGTTTAGCCGACTTCCAATACGTCTTTTGCCACTACATGACAAGTCCCGATTCTCACTTTAAAAATCCATTAAAGCCAATAAAAAAATGAAGAAGGTCTACTAAAGTCACTTGGCTTTGGCACTTGGGTATGCAATTGTCCCAATTTCTTGTTCTGTTCACTCTATATGGAGGCTGATGCAAATATGACATTGAAGATGAACAAAGGTTGCCCTGACGCCATCGTATCGCTGGTATGATGGTTTGCTTGACTAATGATTATATGAGTGGACCCTTCTCCAATATTTTACAGTGGTCATGTTGATTCCTACAAGATGTTGAGCGTTGTTGAGTCAATCATATTGACTGTTGATTAGTCTTCTGCTGCTACAGGAGCGGTCTTTCCCCAATACCCTTTAAGATTGATGGCTGAATAACATTGTGTTCAGCATTATGTCACCAATCCTTGTTCTACTAACTCTACAAAGATTATGTTATTCCTATAATACCAACCAAGGACCTCCTGAAACCATCATGTCTTTTTTATCACATGTTAAACGGCTATCTTTTGCATCTACATGACTAGTGATTGCTCTAATATTGCAATTAGATTTAGAGCTGAACGCTGTTTTCAACCATCTGTCGCCAATCCTTGTTCTTCTAACTCTGCAAGACCAGCCAGGTTCATTTTGAAACCATCATGGTTTTTTTTCATTGTAAATCAGATCAGTAATATACATATTTCAATGTATTTAGATCGATAATAAAGAACTTATCAATCATGTCTCTGGTATCACAGTTCAACCTTGTCTTTGGTTGATAAAAATATATCTTGGACAATACATACTCACTTACAGAATACCCCAATAAAAAGACCCTCAAGTTGCAATGATGTCAATAAATTGATAAATGATTAATGTGAATAAATTGATAATTAATTAATGATTCATTGATAAATTAATTGATTTTTTTGATAAATAATTAAAAGATGTCAATAAATTTATGGCTGGTTGACAATAATTGTTTCCAAGGAATATGTTGGTGAATTAATATTTTGATCATTTAGTTACTCCATCATTTTATGTTCCAAATAATGATAAATATTAAAATTTTATCAATATTAACATATATATACAAATGAGATCTTCAACCATAGTGAATAAAATAATAATATGAATAAAAATAACACTTTTTTCTTATTTTACAACTTAAAAGAATAAGGGAAAAGATATGGATGCGCTTCACGCATTTATAACCGAAAATGACGGTCAACGCCAATGTAATATTTTGTTTAGCAGATAGGGTACTTGCCGTGTATTAGATATTGTTAATCTGGTGCAGAATTGACAAACAAATGAACACCATCACCAAGAAATTGTTAGAATCTTAACAATTTATGACAAAGGTTAGTGAAAGGGAGGCAGAGTATAACCTTATTTTACCAAGATGTTATTATTCTCTTTTAAAAATGAATATGAATTATAATAATTAAATATCATAAAAAAATGCAAATAAATAAACACAATATTTATGAAATAGTTATTACAGTTTTCAGCAAATAATATTATAATCAGTCAAATGAATGCATTATTTATAGTAATGAACAACATATTAATTGAGCATTAACATCATAAAACTCTTAAAAGTCAAGACCTAAATGACAATCCTTTGTCCTATATTGCTCAATGTCACAATTTTCTATGGTGAGATAACTCTCATATGTCTCTTGATATGAAGTAGAATCCTGTTTGTGCCTATGCAATCTGTCTCTAAGAAGACTGTTCCCAGCAGCACCTGGGAATCTGAACCGGGGTCTACCTATATTCATCATAATTATTATGATATCGCAGCTCACCTGTCCAGTTAGTTTAGTGCCTCAGTAATGAAAGCTTCACCCTCACGCTGATAGGGTGGTACACAGTGATCAAGCAGTCTATTACCTGTTTGAAAGAAAACGAAATTATTTTGGTTATAGGCTTCAAATGAATTCGAGAAAATTTTATTGAAAAATTGAAATCCGCAGGATTTACAAGATAAATAATAAACAGTCAAATGTTTTCATTTAAGTAATGAAAATAGTATCCATTTATTCATGGAGCACTAATATTTTTAATCTCCCTAATGATATGATAATCATTTGTCCATTAATGTTCAATGTCGCAATGTTCTATGGAGAGATAACATCCATATGTCTCTCGATATCATGTGGAATCCTGTTTGTGTCTTGAGTCTACTTTTGGTGACCAAATCTCTCATATCACAGTTGACATTTATTCTTTGTATGGTCTCAGGTTACTGTATTGTGAGCCCTACCCCTTCACTTCGAGGGTGGTACACAGTGATTCAGCAGCCTGTTACCTGCTGCTCCTGTGAAGCGGAACCAAGGTCGTCCAGAAGTTATCATGTTTCTGATTTCTTAGTTTAGTCGCTCTAACAAGACCAAGTAAAGCCGTCTATAAATCTTATATTTAGAAATATAAATTATATATATAATAAAATATAAATCATTCATATAATTGTTCTCTGTTTCCGGACAATAGTATTGAGCTGTATCATTTCTCTCCTATCACAGTTCCCTTGTCCATTAATTGGTCTTGCGTTACTGTACTGTGAGGCTAACTCTTACACTGACAGGGTGTTATACAGTGATCCAGCAGCTTGTTACCTGCTGCTCCAGTGAACCGGAACCAAGGTCCTCCAGTATTTATCATAATACTGTTTATGTCACAGTTAAGTTGATCAACTTCACAAATCTTCAACAAATAAGAACTATATATAAACACTAATTCATAATGTATATTAATGAGACGACTTCAAACTTTTTATTAAATAATGTAGAATCCAGTTTGTGTCCATCCTAGCCCATCATCAAAATGGTAGCTCCATGCTGCACCTGAGAATCTGAACCAGGGTCTGCCTTTGGCGATGATATCTCTCGCATCACAGTTCCTTTGTCCATTGATTGGTCTCTGGTTACTGTAACATGAGCTTCACCCTTACACTGATAGGGTGCTACACAATGATCCAGCAGCTTGTTATCTGCCACTCCTGTGAATCGGAACCAGGGTCTTCCAGTAGTTATCATGTTTCTGATGTCTCATCTTAGGCGACCCAACAAGTCAAAGTATGACTGTCATCTAGAAACCTCACATTTAGAAACTGAAATGATGTATGATATGAATATAATATAATAATTGTTAATACAAAATAATATATTATACAATATGTAATATAAAAATATACATATATATAATATAATATATTATAATAATTAATATTGATGTCAAATTTATTTGATGACACAATACCTGATAAGGAGTATTTATAAACACAAACTTGTATCCTATAATGATGAGATGACTTCAATGTTTCTGTCGATTTAAATTAGGATCCAGTCTGTGTATAAGCTAGCTCGTCATTAACAAAACTGCTCCTAGCTTCTCCTGAGAATCTGAATCAGAGTCTACATTGTCGATCATATTTCTGATATCACAGACCCCTTGTCCACTGATAGGTCTCGTGTGACTGTAATCTTAGTTTACTCTGACACTGTCAGGCTGTTATGCAGTGATTCAGCAGCCGGAACCAAGGTCTTCCATTTGTGCTAATAAGAACTACATGGAGCGATCATATCATATGTGTCGCAGCAGGGAGGGTCAGACACCCGACCACCCTTGCTGGTCACGGTTTATATGACTGTTTATTAGTCTTCCGCTGCTACAAGGTTGGTCTTTCCCAAATACCCTGATGGCTTTTCGATAATTGTCTCTGAGGAACATGTTCGTAAATTAATTTTTTTACTAGTGTTATTTAGTTACTCAATCATTTTATATTTCAAATACACACTAAATATAAAAATTTGTATCAATCACACCAAATAAGTACGAATGAGATCTTCTACCATGGAGAAAAAAATAGAATATATTTTGGCAGACAAGATTCTTGACTTACCATGTATTAGATAATGTTAATCTGGTGCAGATTTGACAAAAAAATAAACAACCATCACCAAGAAATTGTTAAAATCTTAACAATGGACAATGTTGGCTATTGAAAGGGAGGTGAGAGGGAACTCTTGCGGAGTTAAATATTTTCACTGCTAGAGTGGCTTCTGTTTCCTATTCGAAAGGTGTCGATAAGATAATAGCCTATCAGAGCACGGAGTTAACTCCCTGATCATAGGCATGTTAACAAATAGTTCTAAGGGTTCCTTAGTTGATTGAAAGAGGGCAGCTTCTCATTTCTACTCCGCCTGATAAATTTCATGAGTTTGATTGTCAAGGCAGGGAGAAAGTATCTATCATAGGGGCAGAAAAAAAGCTTTTTATGCCTAAACTTGATTATTCTTTTTTAAAACAATCATGAATTATAATAATTAAATTAAACAAATGACATAAATTAATAAACATAACATTTACGTCAAAGTTATGGTATATTAAAGAATATCATAAACAGTCAAATGTCTTCATTCTTTACAGTAATAAAAATCAGTATTCATTTAAAATCATTGAACACTTATATATTTAATCTCCTACATGATAATCCTTTGCCCTTTATTGTTCAATGTCGCAACGGTCTGTTGTGAGATAACTCCCATATATCAGTTGATGTCATGTAGAATCCTGTTTGTGTCCATGTAGCCTGTCTATAAGAAGACTGCTCCCAGCAGCACCTGAGAATCTGAACCAGAGTCTCCCTTTGGCGGTCATATCTCTTGTGTCACAGTTCTATTCTCCGTTGATTGATTTTGTGTTACTTTAGTGTGAGCCTTACTCTGACACTGACCAGGTGGTACACAGCCTGTTACCTGCTGCTCCAGTGAAGCGGAACCAAGGTCTTCCAGTAGTTATCATATTTCTTATTTCTCTTTGGGCAGTTTCCTGTCCAAACCAAAACTTAAAAAAATAATAATGATGAATTATTAATCGAATATCATAAAAATAACCAAAAATGTGAGTTAATAAATAATAATAACAGTTTTCAGCATAGTAGTAGTATTCCATTTTATTTAAATTTAAAACACAGAGAAAAATTACTCCTTCAGACCAATTGTTGAGATAACATTATGAATCCAATGTAAACACAGGATAAAATTTTGAAAATTCTGTTGGCAAGATAACAAAATTCTTTTGGTTAAAGGCTACATTGAGCCATGTGAGCCATGCTCTGACACTGACAGAGTGTTACACAGTGATCAAGCAGCCTGTTACCTGCCGCTACTGTGAACCAGCACCAAGGTCTTCCAGAAGTTATCATATTTTTGAAGCCTCAGTTTAGTCACTTTAACAAAACCAAGTAAAGACCGCCATCTAGACACCTTAAATCTAGAAATAGAAATTAAATAATGATACAGATATAAATCAACAAAGTACATCAACAGAATAATTGTTCAATAACGGATAAAGGAACGGATAACATTCACCAATCAACAGCTTCTGATACTGGCCTGTTATATGCGTGCTATAGTATATTGAAGGAACACGAATCATGCAGAATTTAACAATAAGCAAATAACCAGATCAAGGAACTGGTAACAGCCACCAATCAACAGTTTGTGATACTGGCTTGTTGTATGTATGCTATAGTATATTCAAGGAACATGAATCAGTCTGTATTCAACAATAAGCAAATAATCAAGACAGCGTGTTTAATTTAACCTCTGATTATCAGCTACAACCCCAATTCTAAATAATTCTGTATCATTCACACACTGCATAGCCCCCATTCAAAATTTGACACAAACGACAAAATCAAATAATGTTTCTTAGTACTATGTTAATAAATTAATTTTTTGACTACTGTCATTATGTTTCTTGAGCATCGGCTATGTTTCGAAAACATAATAAACATAAAAAATTGTATAAATACCGGAAAATAATAGCAAATTTATAAAAGTGAGATCCTCCACAATGGGGAAAAGATAATATGAAATAAGAAACAATCTTTTCTTCCTTATAATTCAAAAGATTACAGGGAAAAATATGGGTGAGCACAACCAAAAGTGAGGATCAACACAAGTTTGGCAGACAGGGTGCTTGCCATGTATCAGATATTGTTAATCTGGTGCAAAATTGACAAACAAATGAACACCATCACCAATAAATTGTTGGAATCTTAACATTGGACAACACTAATAAGTGAAAGAGAGATGGGAAGGAATTTTTGCAGAATTTAATCATTGGCTGTTTCCTGTTTGAAAAGTGTCATTAAAATAGTAGCACAAACTCAATTATTCTCCTTGGAAGTATTTATGAAATATAATAACTACTGTGTCTAGAGAGGGGCTCTGGCAAGTACTCCGGAAGTTTGGGTGCCCAGAGAAATTCATAAACCTGACTGCATCTCTCCACGATGGAATGCAAGCCCATGTATCATACGGAAATGCTCAGTCAAAAGATTTTGGTGTCCCAACAGGTGTCAAACAGGGCTGCGTCTTGGCCCCAACTCTGTTTTCACTCTACCTCGCGGCTATGCTGGAAGTGGCTTTTAGGAGCACTGAGGAGGGAGTGTATATACAGACACGACACAACGCAGATCTGTTTAATGTGTCACACTTCAAGGCCAAGACCAAAACTGAGCGTATACTTGTACAGGAAATGCTCTTTGCTGACGACAGCGCCATCGTTGCTCACACTGCTGAGGAAATTCAAGCCTTAGTAGACCGGTTTGAAGGTGCAGCTAGAAGCTTCAGTCTTAATATGATAAACATCAAGAAGACTGAGTGCCTTTACCAACCAAGCAAGCTAGTGGTGCCACCGCCCATGCCCTCTGATATTAAGATCAACAATGAGAACCTTGTTCAGTGTAAGAACTTCGTCTATCTAGGAAGCACCATCTCTGAATCAGCCAAACTCGACAAAGAACTGATGTATCGGATGGGTAAAGCCAGTGCTGCGTTTGGTAGACTACGAGATAGGCTATGGAATAACCACCATGTATCTATCAAAGTTAAGTGCAAGGTATACAGAGCGGTTGTCCTGTCAGCCCTACTGTATGGTGCGGAGACCTGGACAATATATCAGTTCCAAGTAAAGAAGCTGCATGCTTTTATGATGAGGCATCTGAGACAAATAATGAGTGTTTCATGGCGAGACAGGATAACAAACGTTGAGATTATAAAGAGAGCCGGACTGCCATCCATGGCCGAAATGCTTATCACAAAAAGTCTGAGATGGATTGGGCACGTCCACAGAATGGGACGCGAGCGCCTACCGAGACAGCTCCTCTACTCGCAGCTGAAGATGGGACAGCGAAATCAGGGTGGACCAAGACTCCGATTTAAAGATGTGACTAAGAGAAACATGAAGCGGAGAGACATCAAAACGCATGACTGGCAGTCCAAAGCGTTGGATCGTCAATCATGGAGGACAGTCAATCAACCAAAAACATAGAACAGTCATCGTTGTCAACCGACGGACTGCAGATGGTGATGAACCTCATTTGATTAGTGAACCGACATTGTAAATTTGAAAGCATGTTAATGCTACAGGACAAGAAAACTCTCAGTCAGCGTTGATTTGATTCTAAGGTAGTTCCCCTACTTCACCCTTGCAATGAATTATTTTGACTCTAAAATGACCTGCTAATTGAAGAACAATCAGCTGTGATTTGATACTCTGAAATAATCTGTCTTTTGAAATTAGCTGAAGGTGATTAAATAGTAAAATTAACTCTATAATACAATTTTTACTTGATTAATTTTAAGGGTGAATTTGGGAAGTATCTGAGAATCAAAATCACCTTTAATATGTCTATTGATATTTAATTAGAGTCATTTTGATTCTAACTTTTCCTTTTTATGTGTGATCATATTCAAATGTATACATTTGCTGGAGTTTTATTTATCAATATAAAGGAAAAAAACTATACTGATTTAAATGATGTCTGGGAGTAAAGCATTACATATCAAATAGTTAAACTATATTTATATGTTATTTCAGATCAAATAGTTAAACATTATTTATAGGTTATTTAAATTAACCGGAATTTTGTGTTTTAACATTTGGTTTCCAAGACACACCAATTTATAAAACAAATTGTTAGGTGCTTATTTCATTACAAATCATACCTTCTAAAATGCTGGAGGTTAAAAGTCAATATGCAAAGAAAAATGGATGCGGGATAAGCATAGATGACCATGGGGATATTATAATGACTGTTGCTGCTGCTTTAAAATGTGAATAAGAGGTGGCGATATCTCCTGTATCTTCTTAGTATCAATATGATAAATCTCTCATGTCTTATACGTGTTAGCTCCGAGGACCTCCAGTCGTCTATATTGTTCGTAAAAAGCAGTAAAAAGGTTACTAACTACTAAGCTACTTAAAATTGCGTCGAGTGGAATTTGCATTTGTATTTGCAGATTATTTACAGAAGAAGCGGACTGGTAATCAACTGATGTTTGTTTCAAAAATGGAGCAGCAAGTCGTTGGAATTGAAGCATCCAAAATATCTAACATCACAAACAATGTGTCAAAAAGTTCAACATCTTTATATGATAGAATTGATGATGACCATCCACAAATTCTTGTCTTTTATCTTAGTGAAATATTTTTATGATTTAATTGATGAACTTGAAATATCATCGCTGAGATGAGAACTTGTGTCAATGAAAAGAGCAGAGAGGTTGACAGTTTGATCATTGAGGCAGTCAAAGTCAATGGCTGCAGAAAAAAAAACCAGGTCCAAATTTCATCTAGAAATTTATGCGCAAATTTTCTAGGTTGTCTGAAATTTCCAAAAGCTCTAGGCTAGTAGGTATGCATTGCATGGCAAAAACAAGATTTAAAAAATTCAAAGCTTATGGTTGGTTAGCTGCATAACAAATAATTTGTACTGCTTTATGTTTCAGTGTTTTGGCGGGCAGCTAAACTTCTCTAGTGATCTTATTTACTTACGTTCGCAGGCATAAGCAAGTTTTCTTCTACATGTCCAGTCATTGTAATGGTACTGAGGAGCGACACCCATGTCAACACACTGATGTCTACTTGAGCCAGTGTCACTCGGCTCGCCGGGGCCCAACAGATCACCGTTGAAAGCGGTATTATCCAAGTTGAAGAAATTTTGTGATCCGGGATTATCTTGTTGACCGCTTACCCAGTTATAGTCGTTACAGAAACAAACCGTTATCAAAACAACACATCAGAACTTCAAACAAATTGAAGGCATTCAGTCAACAAGTATTAGATTATCTATTTCATGTCTTAGACATAATCATTTCCATTTTTTCTGTGTATTTAGCCTAGCCATTTTTGTCTCTCATTTTTCTTCATTTATTTTTGCTCGCTCTGGCATGACATTCGGAAGAACATTGTTTTAATGATGAACATTGTTTGTCAATAATATTAAAATAAAATATCAACACAAAAATTGGCATGTCATGAAATGCCTTTCTCTTTGAGTCATCTACATGAAAAATCTATCAAATCAGCCTAAAATGTCTCTGAAGATTGTCACTTTCTAAGTAGCTAACTACAGAAAGTAGTGCTGGTTAAACATTCATAAAAATAAGTTAATAATAAAATGAAAACAAATTGAAAAAAAAAAGAAATTAAAAAAGGAGTTAAAATCAAATAATGTAATAAAAAATGAATATTTGAGTTCCGCCCGCCTTTTTTTGAACTGATGATATTGTATGATAGTGAACATACTGTGCTCGACCAGGAGAATGAACGTCCGTAATATGACCTGGAAAGCACAAACTTTGTCAAAGTTCAGGAAAACAGGCAGCAGTTTGAAGTTAAAATTACACCATATATTCTTATTAAGCCTCAATTCTGATTGCATATTTTCATGTCGAATTTAGAAGTCACAAACTATACTGAACAGAGGCTCAAACACAATGTAAACAGATTGAGCAATAAAGTCGGGATAAGTCCCCGCCAGAAGGCTCTAGGGGATCAAACACATGGTGACCAGGAGGCCAGGTGCAGTATCCCATTTAGTTTTCAATAAACCAGTTTCAGCTCCCATAAAATAAATTTAATTGGCAAGTTTTACTGTTGCTTCCTAATCAGTAGATTGGATACCATTAATGTGTGAATTTCAGTGATGCTGGTTAGTAAGTAATGTACCTTGAGGTTGAGAGAGGTTAAGTTCAGGCACTTTTTAATTCATGACCGTAGTTAAGAAATAATAGTGGGGGAGGCAAAAGTCTGATGCAAGTCTGAAGCTACTGAAGTTACTGTAAGCTCTTCCCAAGCAGTTTAAGTCATATAATTAGCGAATGGAAATCCCAAATGAGTTGATTCTGACATGGAATACTCAATTATAGCATTGATAGGCCACTCTATAGAGCATTCTAGGGCATTGATAGGCCACTCTATAGAGCATTCTAGGGGAGGCAGAGCGTCCCTGCCTCCCTTAGAGCTACAGGCTGGTAATTAATTGTTGTCTTCTGATCTTTTTCCACAAATTTGTTGACGTTAAAGTCGATGAACAGTTTTCAAAGACTTCATTGATTCCTTACCACAATTATCAACTATGGCTTTGATTATGTAATTATGTGTTAAAGTTCCAGACAGAGTGTTAATTGGAAATTGAAGTCTTACCATTCTCTTGCCGAACCAGTCCCAACGTTTCAGCTTGCTGAGCATTTTTCACAACCACGAGTTGGGTGTTACCACTTAAAGCAGCACATTCATTCTTAGCCTTATTCCATCTTTCCTTTGTTGTGAAGAATTGATAGCAGGTATTGTCCAGTATGCCATCCCTTTTCCAGTCACCTGGGCAGGGCGTTGGGAGGTTCAATGGTCCTGTTGGAGAGAAAAAACCAAATTATAAGAATTGCGCGAAAACTGTCAAGCCAATGTGTTTGCTCTCATTGCCCGGTGGGTCAGATCAAGGAGTTAGAGACTCCTTGGTCAGATGGTACTGTTCCTCAAAGTACCTTTATATATCATAGAAAGTGTTAATTAATTCAGTTTCACATTCATTATTATCCCAATAGGTGTTCTCTGTGACCTGGCATTGGTTCTTTTTCCTACCCAACAGCAAATCAGAGCCAATCATTTGTGGATAGTAGTGTCATGATATCAATGCTTGCGAGCCCACGCTCTAAAGTGAGTAAACTATTTCTATTAATTTAAACCAATGGTAAGCTGCATTGCAAAGTCTCCTGAGATAATTTAGATTTTACACTTTCCAAAACGGTGAGGGGTTTGCTTAATGTTACCTAGCACTTAACTTTGACAAACTTTGGTGGGAGTCTGTATTATGAAACAGGAAGAGTATATACAAGTTAGACTTAAATTTAGCTATTTAAACCGTGTTACAAATAAGGAACCTTGCTTTTAGGGTTGGATAAGATACCACACTGACCACATGATATGCTATATATATAAATACTGTATATCTCTGATCGATAGAGAGTGAATTAATTCACTTAGTAGACAGAGTACCATCACAAGGAATCTGGAGCAACCACCCTTAGCCAATTTCATTAATCAGAGGAAGGAACATGTTAGGTACTCTTATTAAATTGACTCTAGCGATCAGGGATACACATGTTAATAATGTAGTTTGGATGTCAATGTGGATAAGGGCTGTAGTTTAGAAAAAATGTTAGGGGAGGTAAAATCCGAGGCAAATCCGAAGCATCACCAGGAGGGGTGCTGTAAGCTCCTCCTCAATCAATTTAAGGCATGTAATTAGCAAACTGGAAGCCCAGAGGCGCTAATTCTGACATGGATCACTCAATTATGATGTTTTTAGGCCACTGTATTTAACTTTCTAGGACTTATGCTTCCCCTCCATGATTTCCTGAACTACGGCCAATTCAGACCCGTAGTTCCAGGGGAGGCAGGGAGGCAGGGCCTGTGGATTCTCGATGTCATTGTGGATACTTACTCTCACATATATACTCCAGAGGGTTGGAGCACAACCAATCATTGAGCCGATACGCGATACCTGAATCTACTTGATCCACAGTTCCCATGTCAACGCATTGCCTAGGGCCCTGAAAAATATTGTTTGGCTCTCCAGGCCACCAGAGGTCAGGCGTACTGACGTCAGAGCCATCAGTCCACTTGAAAGTTGATGAACCTGTAGCTATCTGCTTCCCCCCTACCCAATAGTATTGTTGGTATAAACCTTAAATAGAGAAAAATCAAAATCATTATTAGATATGTTTGTTGGTGAGGTTTAATGATTATTTGTTAGCCACTACATTGTGGTAATCATAATAGACAAAAAGAATACACTTTAAATCCTGTTATGTGTTTTAGCAGGCTAATTAGTGTCATCGATATAGGCACGGCATATATAAAAATTATGAAATACTTGATTGATGTGATATCATGGATGAATGAGGAAATAGAACCATTAAATATTTTTTGTGCATAACATAACACATCAATAGAGAACATGAATATTAAATACTCAAAAGTTGTATTCCATTGAACCATCACGCCATTACAGGGCCGTATAGTAGGAAAAATTGTAGGGGAGGCGGAAATCCATGAGGATGTGAAGTAAGACCTGTCTGGTTGAGTATTGTAAGCTCCTTCAAAGCGTTTGATTGATTTAAATAGCATATGGATGTTCCAAATGAGCTGATTCTGTAATAAATATTCAATTATAGCATTTTTAGGGGCCACCCTATTGAGCATTCTAGGGGAGGCAGAACTCCTAGAACTACTGGTCTTCACAGGTTCGTAGTTCTAGGGGAGGCAGGGACGCTCTGCCCTCCTGAATTACTTGGATAACGAGAGGAGAAGTGCAATCAACAATACTAACTATCAAATTCAGTAGGTACCTAAAGCAGTAACCAATGCCCGTGATTCAATATGAAACCAAATATTAGGAGGCTCAACTGTAGCTTTAAATGATTTTGATAACTGACCAGTTTATATAGGTCTATGTATATACTCTATTATTGCTGATCAAAGTCAATGAAAAATGAAGACCATGCATTAATGAATTTCAACCAGAAGATATGAATGAAAGTACTTACTGTATATTCCTCGTACTCGATAACATCTTGGTGATCAGTCAGCAGAGAGTTGCAGAGTCGCAATGATTTTACAGAGAAAAACCATCCATTTTTATAATGCAGCCAACCCTGGGTATGGCCATATCTACAAAAGCGTGCTGTGATTGGTCAATGAAATAAAATAGAGCTCTCTGATTGGTCAATCAAATTAAAACTGTCACTGGTGGAACTCAAACCTCATGATGGCTTAGTGTACTTTTGTGATCTTCTTTAATGACCTTAAGGAAGATTTATGATATTTGTGGAATGCCAAAGCCTGACTTTGCTTTTCCTCAAAACAGGATCTAGTAGATAGACAACATTCATCATACTCACAGTGCCGTAGTTTAGGAAAAGTGGTAGGGGAGGCGAATGTCCTTGAGGTTGTAAGCCCTCCTGAGCCCCCTGCCTCATAAGCGTTTCGATGATATAAATATCTAATGGAAGTACTAATCGAGCTGATTCAGACATGAAATATTCGATTATAATATTTTTAGGCCACCTTATTCAGCATTCTAGGGGAAGCAGAGCGTCCCTGCCCCCCTAGAACTACGGGCCTGTACTCTGCTGCAGTGAGAACTTTGCTGGGGATTGCTGTTAGCAGTGTTACACAATCAACCATGCCCCAATGATCTCAGCAGCAAGCCCATTTTAATCTACATGTTTGTGACCTTGAAAGATCTGTCAGACTCAGGGGTGTGTATTGCATAATAAATTTCTAAAGAGAACAGGTGGATCATTCTTTGGGTAATCTGCTTGCAGTCTGTTCTTCCCTATGACGGTAGTGAGCGAGATCATACTTATCTAGTCAGAGAGTAAAACAAAGTCAATTTATATACACTGTTCACCGATTCAAAGTTCAAATGGCATCACAAGTTTACAAATACCATTTTACTGGACAGTCAGCAAATTGAATTTTTTGTTTATCCTTTTCTTCATATATTTTCTTTACCTTCAACTTGTGAACAATCTTCTGCTTGCAGATCTTCGAGGCGCCTCCGATCAGACCTGTAAATGAATATCCCTATCATACCATTGCATGAGAATGTCACTGAGCACTGATTCAGCTCAAAATATGGAAGCCAAAATACCCAATAACATCAACCTCCTTCACAGAGTACCATCAGGTAGCCTTCACACAAAGGCGATACGTCTGTTGTGCTAATATGAGTTTGTCTGTGAAGCGTATTTTTTTACACAAAAACTAAGACTAATATTTCTATGGTTCAGATCATATTTTACCGTAGGATTGGAGCTCAATTTTGTTTTAGCTAGAAACAAAGCAGTCCTCAATCACCACGTTGGGCTTTGTGCAAGGCAAGTGATTTAGCTACTTTATCATATTATTGCCCATAATTCTAGGGGAGGCAGGGATACACTCCCCCCCAGAAAGATAAAGACAGTGGCCTAAAAACACTATAATTGAATAATCCATGTCGTAATCTGCTAATTATATGGCTTATAATGCTTTTGGAGGAGCTTATAGCATCCCTTCTGGTGTTGCTTTGGACTTGTCTACGACTTTAGCCTCCCCTATCAATTTTTTAAACTACGACCCTGTTGTCAAACACAACCACATGAGATTAGTATGAATTGAAGGAATTATTCTGTGTCATTAACAGGTTCCCATGCACTTGCCCCGGAACACTTGACCAACTTTAAACATGTGTCAACGACCGTGTTATAATAAATTAATAAATAACCAGCACATTCTTAAGCTTAAAAATGTAGGTCAATTTTTAATATTGAGCCATTTGTTATTGCCAACTCTGGTTTCAATTTTTTGCCTGGTTGTTGTTGATCTTGGCAAGAATTTAGACATTAAATAATGTAGTACTGTCCTCAAAGGAAGGGTGTTAAGCCAATTAAGATTATCTTCCTTCATTGTTGAAAAATCAGACCATAGCATGAGCCATAAAAAATGATTGTAAAACTTCACAAACCAGTTATTCGCATACTTTTGGCAATGTTGTAATAATTTATTTTCATTTGAATCTGTAATCCTTTAAGCAATATTCAGAATCTGTCGGTACTGAAAAGCTTAAAGGGCAACCAGGGTCTTAAACAACTTCTCATTGATTAATAGCAGATTGCACCTTCTGCGTAGGGAAAAAGACAAAATCTAATTTGGATGATTATTCAGCCAGCATTCTTGTGAAACATTTCAAACTCAGCTCAAAGAGAATACCACAGAGCAGTTTCCTGTTCCTGTTATTATTTAGCCTTTGCTCTATCATCATTACAGCAGTGACTTGAAACCTCTCCTAAACTGAAGTGTAACCAAGCTTAGAGTCAGCAACTACTTTGAGTTTTCCATCGCGTAATGCATAAAGCTGACGCTGCCTAGCACATTATTTACTACCCATCAATGCATTGCTGCAAAACCTTGGTTGCCCTTTAATTTAAATATAATGCTGAGTCAAAATATAAATCATTAAAATATCACACTGTAGTTATCTTAAGCTGAAACATCAATCATATTTGAGTAGAATTTTTATTGCTCATAACACCTGAAAATCGTTACAAAGCACATGGCTATAGCGTAAACAATTTTTGGCTTGAATGAAAAATGTTTGCAGTGCCAAAAGCTTAATTGATTGATTATATCACGCCACTATATTTCTGATTTTTACCATAAGCTAACCAAAATATAAATCATATTGGAGTATAAAATACACAACCATTGACTCGAATCAATATACTTGTTTTGCAATACAACACGATTCTGGCCCTGAGTTATCCGACAAAAACCGAAAGAAATCAGATCTTGGCTCACCAAACCTTTAACCGACCTTGCATTAGACTAGATCAGATTCACGCAACATGAAGCCTGCCTCCTGAGCCCCCTGCCTCATAAGCGTTTCGATGATATAAATATCTAATGGAAGTACTAATTGAGCTGATTCAGACATGAAATATTCAATTATAATATTTTTAGGCCACCTTATTCAGCATTCTAGGGGAAGCAAAGCGTCCCTGCCCCCCTAGAACTACGGGCCTGTACTCTGCTGCAGTGAGAACTTTGCTGGGGATTGCTGTTAGCAGTGTTACACAATCAACCATGCCCCAAGGTTATTGTTGATGGAACAATGATCTCAGCAGCAAGCCCGTTTTAATCTACATGTTTGTGACCTTGAAAGATCTGTCAGACTCAGGGGTGTGTATTGCATAATAAATTTCCAAAGAGAACAAGTAGATCATTCTTTGGGTAATCTGCTTGCAGTCTGTTCTTCCCTATGACGGTAGTGAGCGAGATCATACTTATCTAGTCAGAGAGTAAAACAAAGTCAATTTATACACACTTTTCACCGATTCAAAGTTCAAATGGCATCACAAGTTTACAAATACCACTTTACTGGACAATCAGCAAATTGAATTTTTTGTTTATCCTTTTCTTCATATATTTTCTTTACCTTCAACTTGTGAACAATCTTCTGCTTGCAGATCTTCGAGGCGCCTCCGATCAGACCTGTAAATGAATATCCCTATCATACCATTGCATGAGAATGTCACTGAGCACTGATTCAGCTCAAAATATGGAAGCCAAAATACCCAATAACATCAACCTCCTTCACAGAGTACCATCAGGTAGCCTTCACACAAAGGCGATACGTCTGTTGTGCTAATATGAGTTTATCTGTGAAGTGTATTTTTTTACACAAAAACTAAGACTAATATTTCTATGGTTCAGATCATATTTTACCGTAGGATTGGAGCTCAATTTTGTTTTAGCTAGAAACAAAGCAGTCCTCAATCACCACGTTGGGTTTTGTGCAAGGCAAGTGATTTAGCTACTTTATCATATTATTGCCCATAATTCTAGGGGAGGTAGGGATACACTCCCCCCAGAAAGATAAAGACAGTGGCCTAAAAACACTAATTGAATAATCCATGTTGTAATCTGCTAATTATATGGCTTATAATGCTTTTGGAGGAGCTTACAGCATCCCTTCTGGTGTTGCTTTGGACTTGTCTACGACTTTAGCCTCCCCTATCAATTTTTTTAATTTACGACCCTGTTGTCAAACACAACCACATGAGATTAGTATGAATTGAAGGAATTATTCTGTGTCATTAACAGGTTCCCATGCACTTGCACGCGGAACGCTTGACCAACTTTAAACATGTGTCAACGACCGTGTTATAATAAATTAATAAATAACCAGCACATTCTTAAGCGTAAAAATGTAGGTCAATTTTTAATATTGAGCCATTTGTTATTGCCAACTCTGGTTTCAATTTTTTGCCTGGTTGTTGTTGATCTTGGGAGGTATTTAGACATTAATTAATGTAGTACTGTCCTCAAAGGAAGGGTGTTAAGCCAATTAAGATTATCTTCCTTCATTGTTGAAAAATCAGACCATAGCATGAGCCATGAAAAATGATTGTAAAACTTCACAAACCAGTTATTCGCATACTTTTGGCAATGTTGTAATAATTTATTTTCATTTGAATCTGTAATCCTTTAAGCAATATTCAGAATCTGTCGGTACTGAAAAGCTTAAAGGGCAACCAGGGTCTTAAACAACTTCTCATTGATTAATAGCAGATTGCACCTTCTGCGTAGGGAAAAAGACAAAATCTAATTTGGATGATTATTCAGCCAGCATTCTTGTGAAACATTTCAAACTCAGCTCAAAGAGAATACCACAGATCAGTTTCCTGTTCCTGTTATTATTTAGCCTTTGCTCTATCATCATTACAGCAGTGACTTGAAACCTCTTCTAAACTGAAGTGTAACCAAGCTTAGAGTCAGCAACTACTTTGAGTTTTCTATCGTGTAATGCATAAAGCTGATGCTGCCTAGCACATTATTTTCTACCCATCAATGCATTGCTGCAAAACCTTGGTTGCCCTTTAATTTAGATATGATGCTGAGTCAAAATATAAATCATTAAAATATCACACTGTAGTTATCTTAAGCTGAAACATTAATCATATTTAAGTGTAATTTTTATTGCTCATAACACCTGAAAATCGTTACAAAGCACATGGCTATAGCGTAAACAACTTTTGGCTTGAATGAAAAATGTTTGCAGTGCCAAAAGCTTAATTGATTGATTATATCACGCCACTATTTTTATTTCTGATTTTTACCATAAGCTAACCAAAATATAAATCATATTGGAGTATAAAATGCACAACCATTGACTCGAATCAATATAATTGTTTTGCAATACAACACGATTCTGGCCCTGAGTTATCCGACAAAAAACCAAAAGAAATCAGATCTTGACTCACCAAACCTTTAACCGACCTTGCATTAGACTAGATCAGATTCATAAACATGGTAGAGCTTCTACAACGCGGTAGTGTCAGTAATGCAACATATCAATATTTGACGGCCAAATCCCTGTACCTACCGTAATACCGAACTTATAAGACACCCGCCTTATAAGTGAAGCGCCCCAGCGGGAAAAAACAAAATGCTTCATTTATAACCCCCCCCCCACCCATAGCTATGAGGCACCCAATAGCTATAAGGCACCCAACAGCTATAAGGAACCCCCCAGTTATAAGGCACCCCACAGCTATATTATATAATATATTGCTGCAGTACACCCGGTGGGACTTGAACCCATTCACCAACCAATTCATCCACTCACTTCCGCGTGCGCTATAGGTGAGGTATTACGGTACATTTTCCCTTCGTGAAATAAATTTAAAACAAAATGATAGTGACAGCGAATGATAAAAAAAACAACTTATAAACCCATTACATTAGACCATGGTTGACAATCACGTCACAACTGATTGAAGTGGTATCCAAATTCACTGTGATCCAACATTCTGCCTGCAGGATAGCTTTGTCTATCTCTGAAGCACAGCGGCAGTGGCGCTGCCTTCCATCAAGTAAAGCAACTCCAAGAGTTAAAGGTTATGAGATAGGAAGGCGAGTGGTCCATTGAGGCCAAAATATTTCCAAATCATGGGTTTTTTATTGTATCCTCGATTTAGGTAATTAGTTCAGGTAAGTAATGGTAAGGTAAGGTAAGGTAAGGTGAGGTAAGGTAAGGTAAGGTAAGGTAAGGTAAGGTAAGGTAAGGTAAGGTAAGGTAAGGTAAGGTAAGGTAAGGTAAGGTGAGGCAAGGTAAGGTAAGGTAAGGTAAGGTAAGGTAAGGTAAGGTTAGGTTAGGTAAGGTAAGGTAAGGTAAGGTAAGTAATGGTAATGCATGGTAAGGTAAGGTGAGGTAAGGTGAGGTAAGGTAAGGTAAGGTAAGGTAAGGTAAGGTAAGGTAAGGTAAGGTAAGGTAAGGTAAGGTAAGGTAAGGTAAGGTAAGGTAAGGTAAGGTAAGGTAAGGTAAGGTAAGGTAAGGTAAGGTAAGGTAAGGTAATGGTAATGGATGGTTAGGTAAGGTAAGGTAAGGTAAGGTAATGCATGGTTAGGTAAGGTAAGGTAAGGTAATGGATGAACACAAAATATTATAAAACGAGCCTCATATGGAATTACACAACACTGAATAATCTGGACATTTTTTCCTGTAGAATAATTCTACTCCTCTTGTTAGTAATTACAAAGCTTTGTGTGATTGAAAGCAAAGCAGCCCCTTTATTTTAATTGAAATTGAGTCCTACCACTACACAAGATGTGAGATTTCCAAATAATCCACTGATATCCAGTTAGATATTATTACTATGAATATTGAGTGTCATCATCATCTTTGAAGCGGAGAGAGTTATCCTCTCTTGGGTACAGGTATTGGGACCCATAGTACTCATGCAGCACCCTATAGCCATGCCCACCGGAAACCCGGCTACTCTTTATATCGAAGAGGCAGAGGGGGTGCTTTTTACTGCGTGTGGGGTGTGCAAACACACAGTTGACCTTCGGTACTTTTAGTCCCGTTCCGCAAGGACCTAGCTAGGATGAATGGCGTGCCAGTACCAAATCACAAATGACTGCCGGCGCTGGGAATTGAACCTGGATCTCAAAGATCACAAGTTCGTACCCTTAACCATTACACTACTCCTGACTCCTATGGAGTATATGGAGTATTAAATTTGGCATATGTTTGCTTTACAAAATAGTGTTGATTGCTTCCCATCAAAAGATATTTAGGCTATAATTGCGTTTTTGGGATTGTGATATTTGCTTGGGTAAAAAAAAAAGGCAAATCGCATGCCGATTATCATATTTTTCAAAGATTTTCCCACACTTCAGAGCACCATGATCTGAAATTTCAGCATTTCATTCATATTTTCATGTCATAGAGCAATATAGAGGAGAAAACCTAAGTGGTTGAGAAACGTTTAGAAGAATTTTCTTTTTATTAAAGCAAATGGTTTCAGCTGTGTCCATGGGCTATTTAAAATGTTGACATGGTGCTCCCAATTAGCCTGAGATCTTCCAAATGATACCAAATATTGGGAGGCGCAACTGTAGCAAATTTCACATCGTGCGCTGAGGCTAATAGAATTTTAACTTACAGGGCAACCAGGGTTCCAAACAACTTCTCATTAATTAATAGCAGATTGAGCCTTCTTCATAGGGAAAAAGACAAAATCTAATTCGGATGACTATTCAGCCAGAATTCTTGTGAAACATTTCATCCATCAAGTACTCAAACTCAGCAAAAATAGAATACCACAGGGCAGTTTCCTATTCCTGTTATTATTCAGCCTGTGCTCTATCATCATTACAGCAATGTCTTAGAACCTCCCCAAAACTGAAGTGTTACCCAGCTTAGAGCCAGCAACTACCTTGAGTTTTGCATTGCGTAATGCACAAAGCTGATGCTGCCTAGCACATTATTTACTACCCATTAATGCATTGCTGCGAAACCTTGGTTGCCCTTTGCACTAAAAGTAGAGTTTTTATTATTTATTATTATTTTATTATATTTTTAAATTATATTATATTACTTAATTTATATATATATATATATATATTTTATATACATACTACACATGATAATATTATAATAACATGTTATCAGGTTAGCCTAGTGGTTAGCGGATTGGATCATCGATCTGACGACCGGGGTAATATTCCCGTGCATGTCCACTGATGTTACCTGAGAAGCCAAGTTCGGTAGAGTGTTCCAATGAGTACCAGCGCTTCATGTAGGTTCTCATAAGGCAGGGTTGGCTATGGAGTGCTTGGACCCAGTGACCGGGCGGTAATGATGTTGTGTTCACCGTTTAGAAGTACCTAATGTGGCTTACATTAAGCGGTATTTAAATGAACTCATTATTATTATTATTATCATTATATATTATATATGTCAGGCAGCATCATGGTGAAGGTGTTGCTATAATTTATTCATTGTCCATATCATCACACATGAAACGATTTTGAGGTAACTTTTATTAACTACATCAGGAAGTACTTGTGGCACGGTCACCCAAAGGAGATGCGAAAATAAAAGCCTCCGTTTCTATTTCATAATAAATTGTAGTGTGCCACAGTATCTCTCCATAATGAATTATAACTCCTTGGTAACTCACCTGTAAGATTTGAAATTAATAAATAAATAAATGAATGAATACATACTTATTTATTTATAGAGGTTAGCTTGAAAGTATACAAAAAACAGAGCAGTAATGTATTGAGAAGAGGAAAAATTTGTCATTTCACACCGGCTTGAATTCCCTAAATCCAAAGCTAGCCAACGTAATCTCTTTTCTATCTTTACTCTATATATCCTAAGACTAAACCATAGTCAAACCAAACCATGATCTCTAGGAAATATTTATTCTTCATGAATAAGAGCTTGCACGTTGGCATCAATCTCATTCCATATCAGAAATGTAACTGACTCTCCAGCATATATAACATACAATATAAAATGTACATGTTCATATACATTTACTAATAAACATACAGATACATAAACATAAATATATACATATAAATATGATTATATACATATATAAAATTATTTACTATCATATGAATAATAATCTCTAAATGATTGCCTGTTAAACTAAGTATAAATCTAAGTATTTAATGGGGAAAGAGTCTATGTGCGCATACTGAGGCATTCCTCGCACCCTTGATTGCCTGATATTTTGCTACTCTTCGTAGGCAGCTCTAAAAATAAAGCAAGAATGCTGATTAGGCATTCATCAAGTGGCATGAATAGCACACGCAAACCTCACGCATCATCTAAAAACACCCAAATAAGGATTTTCATCCGATATATTACATTTCATACTAACAGCAAGAAATTAAGGATGCTATGGTGCTGTGCATTCACTCTTAACTTGCTTTCTTTTGTTGTGGTTTGTGAGAGAGCACAGCTGGTCTGCACTTGCACAATGATATTACAAAAAGCTATTGCACAATGCTATTGTGCAATACTATTGTACGATGATATTGCACAGTGCTATTGCAAATTGCAATTGATCAATGCTATTGCACACTAGCACAATGCTATTTGGGTGTTTTAAGTAAAATCACGAGAGTTACTGATTGATTGTTCCAGCCCCCTGTGCCATTTCGTGTTTATATCACGCATTATACTTGTGTCTATTTCACTTCTACCTAAGTATCCTTAAAATGGATAAGTTGTGTATTCATAGATGGTTTACATAAGGGGATGATGATCTCCGACAGGACGTGACACTGCTGATACTGAATTTAAAATTTTCTTATTGATTTATGATCACCAAGAGAAACCGCAAGTAGGACAGTGATTTGGGTTAGACTCTCATGATGATCATATACATCATAGCATCACATACTTCAGTCAACAACTCATTGTAGCTGCATAATTCTTAAGTGAAAAGACAGGAAAAGAAATATTTAATGTGTTGACCCTGGTATGATTGGCTGTTGGGCCATCCACCAGTCAATCAGAGCAAACACATTGGCTTCCTGACACCCATTGACCTGTCATCACTTGATTAGACAACTGACATGATTGGATGTTAGGTGAAAAGAGCCAACTGTCAGTACCAAAAATGGGCACTTGATATATGTAGTTATATTCAGCCGGCCGCAGAAGTCAGAGGGTACAGATAGAGATGGAAACAAATGCACCCAGTAACCTCCATGGTATTTTGTAGTCACAAGCATACACAACGAGCAGAGAGAAGCAGAAGTAATCCATCAAAGATGTAGCGAAGATAACCGCAGCATGCTAATCCGGTCAGAAAATAGGAATTCCAGTGACGCAGTAATTTGGTTTCCCAACACGTCATAGTACCAAGTACCAAGTAATCTCCAGGGTGACACAGAAGTAATTAACCAGGAAGTAACAACAACAAAGTCAGCCCAAAAATAGAACAACAAATTCCAGAGGGTAGACTGAGGAACAGCAGCAATATACCACGTGATGTGACCACAGAACGGTTTCATATAACAGAGCCGCAAGAGACACTAATCCTAGTACCAAGTACTAATTAATCTTCAGGAATTTGGTTTTCCAAAACGTCATAGCACCAAGTACCAAGTAATCTTCAGGGTGACACGGAAGTAATTAATCTTGGAGTAACAACAACAAAGTCAGCCCAAAAATAGAACAATAAATTCCAGAAGGTAGACTGAGGAACAACAGCCATATACCACGTGGCGTGACCACAGAACGGTTTCATATAACAAAGCCACAAGAGACACTAATCCACTTATCCGCCGACAGCTAATCAAACGACAACAAGCAGAGTCAGCACAAAAATCAACACCTATTTAAAGGCCGAAATTTTGAACAGTAAATTAGTACAATTTAATTCTTTGATCAGCACAGTCAACTTTTTACATAGCTAGTAAAAGACATTATATTTTGATTTAATAAATACTAGTTTTAAATCAAAGATCTTTGTTGGAACGCTAACACTAAAGTGGAGTCTAAGGACCAATATATACTGTGAGTATCATTTGAATTACATTATCATTTTTTATAAGTATCAAGACAATAAACAATAACTTTAGTGAATATACTGTTGTAATTGATTTCTATGCATATAGTAATTGGCAAAGTAATTAGGGACAGTTCGTCAGGTACTCAGACGTTAGGTCATATTCACTAAGAGTTTATAAGGCAATTTTGCAATCAACTAAAGTAAGTCGTTGTTAATTGTTACTATAACAACACTCTGAAACAGATTCAAAATTAACTTTAGGAGGTTTAATCATTGTGACCCACCATAAACGCAGGTATTTCGCGTAGATGCTCATATCAAAGTCGGAAATCATTGTGACCCACCATAAAACGCATGTATTTCGCGTAGGTGCTCATATCAAAGTCGGAAATCATTGTGACCCACCATAAAACGCATGTAATTCGCGTAGGTGCTCATACCAAAGTCGGAAATCATTGTGACCCACCATAAACGCAGGTATTTCGCGTAGGTGCTCATATCAAGTCGGAAATCATTGTGACCCACAGTTAAACGCAGGTAATTCGTGTCTGTGATCATATCAAGTCGGAAATCATTTAGAAGTATCATTGGGAACTATTGTTAAAGCAGAACAGAATTAATTAGTATTCATATTTGCTTGGGGGTTAAATACATTAAGTTTCGGAATAATAGTTAAGGATTAGATTCTTGTGTTTTAAAGAAGTAGGACGCTACCGATTTAAGATAAGATATCTCTAATCTGTGAAACATTAATTCAACATTGAATATAGAATTTGAACATCAATTTTAGAGTGACCACAGACTGATACCTCTTTCCTCCACTAGAAATTGGGTTGGAGTCTTTAGCTAATTTAACTTGGCTAAGAGGCCTGTGATACTGATACACCGCCTTGATTACCTGATTGGGCTTCCAGGCACTATACAGAGATCAAGTAGGTGCTCATAATTAAAATCAGTCACCTAAGTTGAATAACATAAATATCAAACGTACCTGAACACATTCATAAATAGTGATTGTGTCATATTAACATCTAAGGATAATATTGACTTTGTGGTGTAAGAGCATTGTCTCGAAACTCATCAAGAGTTTTACTGTTAGAACAAGACAGGGGTCTTAGCAGGTTATCGGCAGGAACCTTTCTTAAACAACTTGAAGGCAACTTCTAGTGAAGCTAAGAAGAGGTCAGGCTCAATAACAACCCCTTAGTAAATTGCTTTGTGGAGTAGTGGGAACCAGCTGTTCGTCACTAGAAATTAATAAGTTAAATACCTCGTACTCACCAGAGTGCTAGCATTACCAATTGGAACCACGTTTTAATAGATTTGAGCGATCTTGTCTTTCTTCAGTGCATGAAAGAGGAGGTAACTCCAAATTAGAACTACCAATAAATTACACAACAATAAAGTGACATTTTGAAGTGTCCGGAGTGCAAGATTTAAAAGCACAACTACAAACATAGTTAGAACCAATTTAAAAGCAGGACGACAATTTCCGTTCCTCACAGCATATACTCTCTTAAAGTATATGCACACAGTGAGTTAGAAATTCCGTTCCTCACACAACCACCTGCCAATCAGAGCCAACACATTGGGTAGCTGACATGACTTCTCACATGAGCAGACAACTGACATGAATAACTCAGCAAAACTTAATTCAGCAGACTTTTCAACTCAGTTGGCCAGGAAGGAAGAAGATCACAGCAGGGCCGTAGTTCAGAGCAAAGGATAGGGGAGGCAAAAGTCTGAGGCAAGTTCTAAGAACCAACAGGAGAGACGATGTCAGCTCAACCCCACGCAATTTAAGGCATTTATATAATACCTGGAATTTCCAGGAGCTTTTTATGACATAGCATTTTCAATTAATTTGTTTTTGAGCCGCCTTATTAAGCGTACTAGGGGAGGCAGTTCATCTCTGCCTTCCTGTGAACTACGGGCATGCGCAGTGAATGAAATATTTAATACTTTACCCTCTTCCGTTTGCGCAATGGCTAGCACGTTATTTTTATTAACATTTTCAAATATTTCTTATGCTTTTATTGGCACTGCGCAGATAAGATTTCTATTATAAAAAAAAACTATAGATGCCAATAAAGAGTATGCAATTGAATAAGGAAGAGTTAAATGAGATGTTATATTTGAGTGACATTTAAGTGAAACTTAATGATTTTATGCCTCCTGTCTTCGAGACGTGAATTTGGTTTTTGCAATAGTAATAGGGCCATTTCTGACCCTTCATTACACGCGACCCATAAAAATTCAGAAACTAAAATTTCCAATTTATTATACCATTTTGGTCTTGTACTGTAACTTCCATCAATAATCTTACCAGCTTACAGATCATGGTTGTCACAACTGTAACAGATAATAACTCAACTTTTAACTAATTTAGGTCAAAATTTTTCAGCCAAAATTCAGAAATTCAGAAAGATGTCAGTATAATTTATTGTCAGCATGATGAACTGCAGGAGATTGTCTAGCTTTTGATCGAAGCGATTGGCTTTACATCTTGAGAAATTTGGATTTTTGTGGCTAAACCAGCTTTATTTGGTCCAAAACATGCACTCCTCTCCGGCCAAAAAACTGAATTAGGTTAAAGAAAATGTTATACACACTAGCTTCCATTAAACTATAGAGTATTTCCGAGGTTCTGTCAGTGGCGTTTGATCATAGATTCAATAGTTGAGAAGTTATGAGCATAAACATTTCTCACTCGATGTAAAACAATCACCCAAAAAGGTGATCCATTGTTGCACACAATGTGCTTTGCATGTTATTCTGCATATATTTTCATCACGCTTTTGCATAACGTACCGTTAATGTACAATTAATCAAGTTAGAAACATGCCGTTTAAAAATAATAGCGATATTAAACATAAACCAGATTACTGGCAACGTGTCAGTGAGTAAATTTCTGAGATGGGACAAGTAGTTCCTGAGAAACTGAAAAGGCGATATATCATGTTAAAACTATGTTAAGTTTGAACTGTCAACACTCTACACCCGACAGTCATGGAAAAATAGTTTATCATCATCAAATTCCTGAATTCAGGGCCGTAGTTTAGAGAAACCGTCTGGGAAGGTAAGAATCTGTGAGCTGAATATAAACACCAGGTGAGATGCAACCTGTGGGGTCTAAGCACTCTGAACACATGATATACTATACTCTGATCGATAGAGAGTGAATTGATTCACATAGTAGTAGTACCATCGCAAGGAACGTGATATGACCACCCTAGTTCATTTTTATCATCTAGGGGTGGTTACATGTTAGGTACTGCTACTAAATTCATTATAACGGTCAGATATACACGTGATTATAGTCTTGGTGTGTGGTTTTACGGTATATGAATGGCAAATGCGTGGTATGACCACCCGAGTTCATTTTTATCATCTAGGGGTGGTTACATGCTGTGTACGCATGTTTACATGGCTTTTCATCTTGTTAGCTTTATTTCATAATATCATTTTTTTATGATCAGCCTCAGTAAGGACTGGGCTTTCGTTCAAGTCAGTACACCATGGTTTGGTGTTACATTAAGCGAATAGTTTATGTAAACCACTCATAAAGATTCTACCTTTTCTGGATGGTATGTTATAACAGATATTTATATATATATTACAATTTTTTCATGCACTAAAAACTACACTGAGTATTGGAATAATGCTGCTTTGTTATCAATATCTTATATATACAAATATTTTTCTTAATGTTTTCAATATTATTCGTTAAATAGATATGCTTAAACTGGAATTTTGTTTAAGTCATACTCAAATACTTGCTAATTATGATAATGATAACTCCCTAACAATGTTCGAAAATGTTTCACTTTCCAAAAGTTACACCTCTTAGTTTCTGGTATGAATTGTTTGTGTAGAGATTTGCAAGCTCAATCCGATTTTGCTGACAATATCAAAATTTTACCCTTAGGCGAATAAAATTTACAATGTCAATTAATCAGCTTTGCAATGTTGGAGAGACCTATCTCAAGCACACAGATGTTGTGCTGCATTCTAATGCTGTATTGGTTCACCTCAGTTGTAGCTTGCTGTAAAGATTATCTTCACCATGTAAAATTTTAGTCCCTCTAGAGTCTAAAATAGGGAAAAAATACACAGATAAACCAGTGTTTGAGGAATGAAATATGGGATGGTAAACTCCCTTGTTTGATAAAAAAACCATAATGAGAATAAATTTTTGAGTATATATGGTTTACTTTTGGACGCCTGCTGTCGTTACCATATCTCCTGTGATGACCTTATGCTGGCTTTGAGCTGATCAGTTGTTTCTATGGAACATAATGTCTCAGCAAAAATTGTTTTCTTATTGTGGTTAATTATTTCGAAAGCAAGCCTTCAAGGATATGGCAGCTAGTAAACACATTGCATCTCCTGCTTTAACTTTATCACACAGATTAACAGGCGAGTAATGAACTGAGAAGGCATGTCAAAGCCCACTTCATATATTGCCTATTCTGCACATCAATAGTCCTAGTTAAAAATATAAAGTAACCACAGCAATTTCAAGATTGTTACCTCTGGGGTGTGTCGGCAAATTCTTCTGGTTTCTATGAGGGCGCACTGGAATATATCGTATTTGCCCTACAAAAATAATTGCAACTACAAAATGAAATGGGTCACCATTTCTGTAATGTAGCAAAGTTTTCTGAGTGTCAAGAGGTGTTAAATGAGAATGGAAGAGAAATGTATAAAATTATTGATCAGAATCAAGATGTCCAATCAAAAAAGTCCTGGTCCTCTGATTGGAAAAGATTAAAACATTACTTTCACTCAGGATTATTTTTGTTCTTAGTATAAATTCCAGACTTACCAGTTATGACGGTTGGCTTGACATGTATCCTAACACACCTAAAAACAATACTTTGTGTTAATATTTGATTTAACATTTAGTTAAGTTGATCAGTAGGTTGCAAATTTGCAATGATGATTACAAATATTGACACATTGCATCATTTGGAAGTTGAATTAAATATGATAGTATCAATGGTTGGGAAGGTATGGGCCCAAAAGCTGCACAACTACAGAAAAATATTGACTTTGATCTATTTTTAGTGTATCATGTTAATTCATTGATTGTTTGTTGATTATCAGCAGTGAGTGAAACTAAAGCCTATTTCATACCTGTGTTTTAATGGCCGATACACCACACAAGCCACAAAAGCAGCTATGATTAGTCCCAAGAAAACCAGTGCCACTGTGATAAGGTCAGATTCAGCTGATCTCCTGGTGGGTCGCTCTACAATGTGAAAATTAAGCCTTGATAAATATCAACCCCATCTTGCTTATTGTATATTCAACTTTCGTTGTTTCTAATTGCTCAAAGGTAAAGTCAGTCTAGCAACACTTACACTGATGTTGATATTGAAAAATCTTTTGAAGCTTGAAGAAAACTGAGTAGTTAGCATTCTTCATTATAATTGATTGCTGGTGCTCTTTTCGGTATTTTGGTAGGTCCTTTGTAGAAGCCTGCCTGCAACGCTAAGTATGACAGCGGTACAGTTTGAGTCAGAGTTGCGTTTTGATGAAGTAAGGCTACTTTCTGGTGCCCAAATACAATGAACAGTTATTCCCTATCTAATATTCATACAAATCAGAACTTAAAGAGCAACCAAGGTTTCAAACAACTTCTCATTAATGGCCATTGATTAATAGCAGATTGCACCTTCTGTATGGGGAAAAAGACAAAATATAACTAGGATGATTATTCAGCCAGAATTCTTCTAAAACATTTCTTTAAAGGGCAACCAAGGTTTTGCAGCAGTGCATCAATGGGTAGCAAATAATGTGCTGGGCAGCATCAGCTTTGTGCATTACGCGATGCAAAACTCAAAGTAGTTGCTGACTCTAAGCTGGGTAACACTTCAGTTTAGGGAAGGTTCCAAGACTTCGCTGTAATAATTATAGAGCACAGGCTAAATAATAACAGGAACAGGAAACTGCTATGTGGTATTCTCTTTTAGCTGAGTTTGAGTACCTGATGGAAGAAATGTTTCACAAGAATTCTGGCTGAATAATCATCCAAATTATATTTTGTCTTTTTCCCCATGCAGAAGGTGCGATCTGCTATTAATCAATGGCCATCAATGAGAAGTTGTTTGAAACCTTGGTTGCCCTTTAAGAAGGTTTCAAGACATTGCTGTAATAATAATAGAGCACAGGCTATGTATAAAAAGAACAGGAAACTGCTCTGTGTTTTTTATTTTAACTTTAGTTTTACTTTAGAGTTTAAGCAGCATGAGATGTCCTTAGCACCTGATGGATGGAATGTTCCACTAAATAATCATATGATTTGAAGTTGAACTTTTACCCTATGCATAAGGTACAATCCACTAATAATCAATGAGAACTTGTGTGAAACCCTGGTTCCCCTTCAATTCAAGACCTTATAGAATACATTTAAAAATTTATCAAAACTCTTCACTGTTTTTGTCTTCCTATAAGAATAATTCATATTCACCACTGAAAACTGAGATGTTGGCAAAAGGCGACCTGGCCGTGCCCTCCTTGCCAACAACAACGGAAACCCATATGAAGAACTTGTACTCTTTGTCCGATTCTTTGAAGTCTACCGTGTATGCTCTGGTTTGTGGGGTCTCTTTACGTACAAGTTTGCTTGCTGCATAATTCTCAAGAACATGTTGACTATTCTACAATTTAAACAAGTAGCCTCTGTCTAATACACCAATATAACAGTACAATAAATGTTTCAGAAGGTATATATAGATTGGGATAATTCTCGCAGACACAGCTTTGTAATGTAAGCTCATGCACATTTTTATTTATTGCCTTATTAGCTGATTGTTTTCAAGTCATGTGAGTTTCGATTTCCAAAATGCAATATGCCAAGAAGCTAAGGTTTGTATAAGAATCTACGTGGTTCCCACTCATAAAGTATATCACGTTAAGATTAATCTACTGTGTGTCGTTGTTACCTCAGATTTCTTGACTTCCTTATTCAAAACTGCACAAGTAAAGCATAGAATGTGAACATGGTGCGGAAAGGGAGTGTCAGGTTCTGTTTTCCATTTGAAGATCACCTCATTACTTTCCACTGACTTCTCCAGCCCAACCACAGGATTCAGGTCTAGACAAAGAAGAGTGTTATATGATTGATTGATAGATTGATTAATTGATTGATTGATTGATTGATTTTGATTGATTTTGATTGATTTTGATTGATTTTGATTGATTTTGAGATACAGACAGACGAACGGACAGACAGGCGGACGGACGGATGGATGAATGGACAGACAGACACAAATCTATTAATAGTTGATATTGTCTCACACAGCATATCAAAGTCTCAAAGGCATAAAACATTTGATTTTCGTTGGAATTAACATTTGGAAAAGGTTTAATAATAATGCTGCCATGGAGTTTTCATGCATAATAATTGGCGGTCATACTTATGATTTAGGACTGCTTCAATAAGTACACTGTTAGGGTTACTCATGGCTGGATAGCTTATGATAATCAGAAAAACACTGATGTTCCCTAAAGGATCGTAGCAATATAAAAGTTTTCTCTCGGACTAACAATTTCTGATAGCTATGGGATATTATTAAAGGGGTGGTTTGGTTCAGATCCAGCATTGATTGTAGAGACACCCTACTCATTACACGGGGGTTCAAATGTGTAGACTTAAAAATATTATATTTGGATTCTACTCAACTTTCGCCCCAATTACTTATTACGATGCCCAACAAGAGTGGACACTGTTGGAAGTTCCACGGAGCCTAGCATGTTGGGACAGCTACAGCGCTATGATTAATGATCTATTGATTTATAAGTCACTCCCAAATAAAAATTTTCCTGTCCAATCCTGGTGTGGCAGTCATTGTATATTCACAGATAACTGAACTCTACGATAATAATAAGGAGAGGTATATACCAGAGGTTGCTGAGGACTGGAACAATCAACCTTGAAAGCTCCCTCTTTCGGACTCGAACCCGCAACTCCTGCGGCACTAATCACCTGAGGGCTGGAACAATCAACCTTGAAAGCTTCCCTTTGGGACTCTATCCCACAAGACCTATGGCATCAATCACCTGGCAGTGAATAGTAGGTGTGCTCACCGATTGGGCCATCTTAACATCCCCATTTCAAAAATTCATCAGCACAGTGAAATATAGTTTAGGACTGTGTAGCTATAACAATTCGCTGCCCTAGAATGCGAATGTCCTAAATAATGAAAATTTAAAAAATCACTTCTGTAAAGTTTTGGTAAATTTGCAGATTAACTCACAGTTTGATCTTTGTTTGAGCTAATTAGCTTTAAGAGTTTGGCTTATATCGACATGTAAAGAGCCTAGCTTATTGCTCTTCATAATTGAAATTTAGAATGCAAATGTCTTAAATGATTACCCGATCACTGGAAAATTCCTTGATATACAGCCATCTTTTAAATGTGCTATAACCGAAAGTTTGCATTGCATCTTTTAGGACGTTTGCATTCTAAGCCAACAAAACATCTCACCAGTCGTGAAGTTTACCGCAGCTGTGACAACTGGGGAATCATCTCCAGCCATCCACGGTGTAGCTTCAATAAGATAGTTCACCCCATGCAAGTTATATGTGACCTAAAAAATTGAAATCGCATCACTTTCACCAAGGCTTGAAAATAAGGCTTGAAATGCCTGATTAAAACATTTGAAATTTCTTCTTTGATAATATCATGCAAGCTAAACTTTGAGCTGAAATTTAAGGCTTTAAATTCAGCCCAGCATGTGTCAACAATCTGCGAGGGAGATTTTTTTATTTTTTAATTCTTAAATGCCTGATTAAAACGTTTGAAATTCCTCCTGTGGTAACATCATGCAAGCAGAACTTAACATAATGAAATATAAGATGTTTGCATGTTTCAAGCTTATTCGACTTATTAGTCATGTTGATTCTGGGTATAAATTTTTACTAAAATAGATTCCGCTTTCTTTGAGAAGAGTTATTGCAAAAAAAACTACATTTTTGTAGCAATTTAGAAGTTTAGAAGTTTAAAATTGAGAAGTTTAAACTTCTAGCTGACGCCCAGTTTAGACTGACAAACTGACAATTCAATGAATACGCACAGCATTCATCCATGGTTTTAGGCTATCGTCTATGCATTTCAATGATAATGGACTAGTATTGTTATCTCACAACACAGCTTTAACAATGAATATTTAAGTTGAGCTGAGTTTTATATTGAGTATTTTGCAAAAAACATTAAGTATAGAATAATCATTGATAATGATGACATAACATAACATAACGTGCAAAATAATCATCATTTTACCAGGTTAATTTGCTTTCCTAGGCCAATTGTCCCTGTTTTGAATCAACAAATAATTGAAGGCAACAGTTTTGCCCATACATCTAGTCAATCTGTCCTTCCCTCAAGGTAATCGCTCATCTCTCAAATATAAATCTTTAGTGTTGAACCTTTACTGAAGCTTTACAAGACATGGCAAATTCCCTCCTCAGTTTATTAAAAGTATTGGAGTCTTGGAATCAATATAACCTTTATTTGATGCTAATATGCCTTTTGATTATCAGCTGGTCATTCTGATTCTAAAATTTTCCTGTGTGTATGGTATAACTCTACCCTCAAAACGAACAACTAATGGTAAAAATTAATGTGACAGCGATAAAGAAACTGCATTCTCTAGTTCACACAGAAGAAAATTAGCTTGTTTCGATTCTGAGATGATTCCCCACATCACTCTTGCGATGGATTTTTTTACGCTTATATGACCTGCTGATTGAAAAACAATCAGCTGTGATTAAGAGTAAAACTAACTCTAAAATATGCCTCTTATTCGATTAATTCTAAGGGTGAAGTGGGGGAACTATCTTTGAATCACTATAACCTTTATTTAATGCTATGCCTTTTGATTATCAGCTAGAGTCACTCTGATTTTAAAATTTTCCTGTGCATATGATAAAGTTAAACCCATCAAAACAAAACAACAGACGGTAAAAATTCTTTGACAGCAATAAAGAAGCTGATTTCCTTACTGTACTCAAGTGTTTTTTTTTTCGCTCTTCACTACAGGTAACCTTGAACCCATTGGCAGTTGCAGATACTAAATTGCTTTTACCTCATACTGGTAGATATGGTTGAACGCCTGGTAGAATCTCAGATTAC